>CM060931.1:469467922-471967922 GCA_030765085.1 Allium cepa
AAAAGATTTGTCGATTACTTATTTTTGATAAGTATGGAAATGTTTTCCAATATAAAGTGAATAATTAGAATTTATCTTTTTGAAGATAAATTGAAATGAATTATTGAAATCGAATATGCATGGATATTTTGAAATATAAATTCATTATGGAATTTATATGTGAAAAGTGGAATTTGTTTGAAAATAAATATTGATTTATTTTTGAAGTGTTGAAATTATATATCTTATAAAGATATTTTGGAAAATAAATAATTTGGAAAATTATTTGGAATCTGGTGATGTGTGCATGTCCATTGATAGTTCAATAACCGACTATCAGTATTTCCCTTTGAATGGGTATTTGGTGTGAATTGATTGAATTTGAATGCACACTTATTTTTGAATAAGCGCTCACTATTCGGGTTAACCGAGAAAGGACCATGGGGTCGTATAACCCATTCCGAATATGTGATACGTCGTGAATTGCATTTGAAGATCGGTGTTGAAGACCGGTATTTGCGAGAGCGATAGGATGACCTATCGATTGTCTCTGCACTGGGTCGCACCTGGTATAGAGATTCCATAAGTGATGGGAAATCCGATCAGGATTGTGAATATCCGGATTGCAAGGACTTCTTTGTAAGTGCCTTCGGTTCTGTTCGAGCCCGGAACAGACTTGTATGGATTGTATGTCTGACATTACAATTTGAGATATAAAGCCGATTTCTTTCAAATATATTTCTGTTGGTGGCGGAGAATTTATTCTTTGCTTAACACCCTTCTTTGAGACGTATGTGCTCAAAGGTTATATAGTTGAAGTTATCAGCGATATATTCCCAATTTGGTAATGTGATATGCTGAGTGATGCTGAAATGATCATTGTGTTGATTATTTGTGATAGGATCGTTTATTTGATCGTTTATCCTTGTGATCATTGTGTTGATCATTTGTTGACCCAAAGCATGGCTTTTGTATAAAGTATGTTTTTGTGGACGTGACTTCGTCGAGCCTCACACCCCGTGAATGGTCAAAACAGGAAAGAAGCAGCAAGGTTATGAGGGGTAGCACCCTTTAGGATGTGTCCATTTCCTTCTGGAAAAGGGTGGTATCATGGTATGGAGCCCAGATACTTACTCATGTTGAAAACACTTTATGATTGTGTGAATTGATTACGAGCGCTCGGTTGATAAAGGTCCCAAAGGACCGGGGGATGGCATATTCGGTCAGTTGTTACTCAGTTAGGAGTAACCCGGCCTTGTGTTGGTAGAGATCCGGTTTGGTTCTCGGGGATGTCCATCCAGAGGCATTCTCATGTGGCAATGGGAAGTTCCTTGGCCTGACCATTTGTTGGAAATCCAATTCTCAATACGAAACTTTTACGGTATTAGTTGTAGAACCTGCTATTCACTTATGGTGGTCACCACTGTTTGGATAGTAGCTATAGTAGGCATACGATAATGGTCGTATGTTGGCTAAGATTTATATTCTACTTTCGAAATGAATTTGTTATACACTATGCACTAATAATAATATCAAATGTTATTTTAAATGCGTATCAAGCATCTTTGACTATCATAAGGAGAAATCTCCTCCGATTCTGCGTTTGCATGTGTGTGTGTGCGGGAGGCCTTATGGTAGTCTCATTTTTAAAAGCATTGCGAATTGAGTTTAAAAATATTCCTCTATTTGATTTTTAAGTTAAATAAACTGTTTTGAGTTCTCACACCAGTCACATGACTGACTCGGAGTTTATTGTTTTCCTTCCTAAACTCTGGGTGCCCACCAATTTTCCACACGGGCAGTTAAGAGTTAGGTTTATCAGGATATTCTGGATATTCTGGAGTTGCTGGAGGCAAGCTGGATGGCATGGCGTATTATTTATATAGTATTTCTTTTCCGCTGCACTGTTGTTGTTGTATGTTGTTGTACACTCTGATGATATGATGTAATGAAATGTAATGTAATGTAATAACTGATATAGTTCTTTGTTTAAAGATTATTCATTTATTATAATATGTTGTTCCGCTGCGAATTGTGAGATTCTGATTGTGTTGTTGTTCTGTTATTTCTTCTGTCCCGTTCTATTTTTAAAATTCTCTATTTTCTATTTCCCTTTCTACCTATTTTCCTATCTTTTCTCTCTTCTTCTCTTTCTTCTGTTTTTTCTCCTTTTTCTCTATTCTCTTTTTCTTTCTATTTCTAAATTTTCTATCTTCTTTTCCCTCTATCTTCTACCTTTTTCTCTCTTCTTTCTTTTCTTAAATTCTTTTTAAAACCCATAACATTCCGTGTTTTCGGCCTTCGATTTCTCGGCAGTCGATAAAGTGAGTGTCGATGTCGGATTTTCGGAAGTCGAAAATTTTCGGGGCGTTACAATGTGGTATCAGAGCTTATGGTTAAGCGACAACCATGGTTCTGTTGGGTATTACTCATTAGAGATAGAGTCAGTAGTACTCTAGAATGAGTTTGAGTGTAATAATAGCTATGAGAGCGTATTTGTTAGTGAATATAAAATTGTTTTATATTGTGATGATTGGTTTATTGAGTGGTATATGAACTTTCGTCAGCACAGCCTCGAAACTGAGCCGAAGGGGTTTCTAAACACTTGAATAGAACAATTCGGCACAATATTGATTTTAAATTGGGTAAATGAAATAATTTTGCCTTGATTATATTTTCATATATAAAGGAATAATTTTTCAGAATTATTAAAGTGTATATAAGTTGATTGTTTGGTTATTTGAATAATCTAAGTAAAAGAGTAATTGTATAAGTAAAAGAATTATAAGAATTGAATTATAATTAATGTGATTTACAATTGTGAAATAAACTTATATATATAAGAAGTAAAATTATATGAATATGAGTTG
The DNA here is from genome assembly GCA_030765085.1 of Allium cepa. Taxonomy (NCBI): domain Eukaryota; kingdom Viridiplantae; phylum Streptophyta; class Magnoliopsida; order Asparagales; family Amaryllidaceae; genus Allium; species Allium cepa. The sequence continues at coordinate 469,470,772 of CM060931.1, forward strand.
TAAATAATCAAGTGGATTAAATGAATATGAACTTGAGTTATATAAATGAAATTCAACTTTAGAAATTGAATTGAATTGAATGGAATAAATGGATTGAATGATAATCAATTGAATGTGAATAAAGTTGATATGAAATAATGAATGTAAGTGTTAATTCATTAAATTCTAATGTTATTGGAAGTTGAATACTTGAATGAAAATCAATTTAATAAAACCAATTGGAAAGTAAAGATGTTAAACCAAATTGAATGAATATAAGTGAAAAGAATTTGGTTGTAATAAATATACTTTGGTTGTTATATGGATGTTGATTGATTGTATAAAATTCATTAAGTATTAATGAAAGTGAATTAGTGAAATTTAAAGCTATGTAATTGAATTCAAATTGAAAGTAAATAGATTTGAATAGAATTGAAAGTAAATTGGATTTAAATTAGTAAATGTTAACTAATTGAAATTAATGAGAATGAATGTTAGTAAATTCCAACATTAATGAATCAAATGTGATTTAAATTGAAAACCATTTCATTAAATATTAATGAGAATATAAATGAATATTTATTGGTTATGGATTATAGTTGGTTGATGGTTGATGTTTGCATTTATTGTTTAGTTGCATTTGCTATATGACATATATAGTTGTTATGTTGCTATATGTTTTATATCGATACTATGCTTTATATACATGATTCTCATGTTGTTTGTTGAGTTTAGCAGGTGCGGATCGCGTTTGCTTCCCATTTGGAGTTCGCTTTAGCGCTATATTAGCCGTATATGCTTGCTAATAAAATATAAGGTACATATCTCGGATTAAATATCGTACTTTTACACTTTTTTCCCTTCGGGATGCCTCATTACTTGATGAGATGTATATTTGTGATATATATACTGTCATTTTTTTTTCGGATCGAGCCGCGCAAAGGAGACTATGGCGAATTTTTCCGGAAATTTAAGGCGTTAGAAAATTTTTGAGAAAATTGGGAAATTTTTTGAAAACTTTAACTTTGATTTTGGAATTGAAAGTTAAACAATAATAGTTGCTTTTGAAATGATAACTAAGTATGATTTGAAAACTTAGTAAAGATTTGTAAGCAGTTTAATTATGAATTTTGGAAAGTTAATAAATTCTGTAACCTCTCTTACTTGTAATTTCGGGGACGAAAATTCTTTTAAGGGGGAAAGATTGTAACGACCCAGAAATTTTATTAAATTAAAATTTTAATATTTAATTAATTTTAAATATTTATAAGTGAATTTATAAGTCAAATAAATTTTTATTTGATTTATTAGATTTAATTAGATAATTAAATCAATAATTTAATATGTTAAATTATGAAAATAACTGAAAATTGAGTTAAAAATGATTGTAAATAATTTGGAAAATTTTATTTAATCATACTGGAGTTATAGAAATATTTTAGAACTTTTAAAATCGAATTAAAAGTTAATTTGTGAAAATTGAATATTTTAATATTTAATAATCGACTGTAAAATAGTCAATTTTTGAACAGTCTCAGAATTGAACGAAACCAGTTCCATTGGATCCGTAATAGTTAGTTATTACCGGATTTCAAATTTCGTGTCAATCGGAGCTATCGTTTGATCGTGGCAGCTCGAAACGCATCGATTTATTTTTAATTTAAATTTGGCGAGTCAAAATAGCCATTTTTCAAAAAGTCTCGGATTTCGACGAAACCAGTTTCATCGGATCCGTAATGTGATATTATTGTAAGGTTTCAAATTTCAAGTCAATTGGATTTACCGTTTGTCCGGTACAAATTAAAACGCCTAGAAATCGATTTAAATCGGTTTAATTTAAATTGAACGTTTTCAGCCATAACTCGCACATACTTCCGAATTAGCTTCCGAAACTTGTTCCATTGTGTCCGGAACGTGGGGTAAACCTTAGAAACGCTGGTTACGGCGCCTAAATCGGAGTTCGGAATTTCCGGGATGAATAGTGTCGCTCGTTCCTTATAAATAGCCCCTACCTCTTCATAAATTAAAAAAAATATTCCAAAACCCTAATTTACATTTACAGCCGCCTCTTTTATATGAATGGCCAGAATTGTCCCAATTTCATTCATCAATCTCTCCAAATCCATTCACATTCACGCGAGGTGTTCAACACGAAGATTGAAGAGCAAGGCGAGGGCTTTAATTTCATACGGTGATGATCGGATTTGGTGTCGCGTGGAGGGAGCAAATGTGGGCCGTTCGTGGGCTGTTCTCATGCGTGCGCGCGCGTCATAGGGGGGCCGAGTTGGCCATGGTGGCAGGTGGAAGTAGCTTGCGACGAGAGCTTCGTGTTGGTGGTAGTGTGATGAGGTATCGTCGAGTATGGGCGATGCAATAATAAACCCTAGTTGTCTAAGGTGGGTTCGGCCTCAACATGTATTCCTGGAGATGAGAACGCAAGGGGGAAGAAGCTATGCACGGTGGTGATGAGGTTGGAGCAAGATCTGAGGGCCTGGATTGCTTTAGGTTATAAATTAGTTAGTTTATGTTGAAATTAGTTTATATAAAACGTGTACAATCTTGTAAAAATCATATCTTTTTCATACGAGGTCGAAAAAATGCAAACTCAGTTGCGTTGGAATCGTATCGACGAGCACTACGCGATGGAGTTGGTTTGGAGTCGTTTGGAGTTAGTGAGAATTTCGGGTAAAATTAAACGCGCGTTTAATTTTATTCGAAATAATCGCTAAAACGGAAATTTAAAACCAAGGTGAGAATTTCTCACTCAATCGAATAGGTTTCGATTTTATTTTAAATAGTTAGATTTAAAATATTTGAATGCATGTTTGAATGATGACTGTAAATTATTGATTGTTAAAATAGACATTATACGCCGTTAGTAAGCGGATGTTATTTAATAAAAACATATACCGCGAATATTTCATAAACAGTGAAATTGGTATTATATATAATAGCAATATATATATATTGGCATATGTATATATTGCAGTTGTTGATTTCCCGCATTTTTTGTTTAGCGGATGAGACCCTATTACGCCGTTATTAAGCGGATAATATTTATTAAAAACATGTACCGCGATAATTTCGTACTGGAGCGAAATTGGTATTGTGCTAATGTTTTTGGATGCAGGAAAACAGGTTGGAGGGATCCAACTGGATTCCTCAACAGTTTTTATTTTATTTCAGATATTTTGATATTTGATGGATTATCATATCGATATATGATATCGTTGTTAGTCGTGATTGACTATTTGGTGTGTAGCATCATTGGACCCAGATTTTGGGATTTTAAAATGATTTTCAAAGTGATTTTTGAAATATAAAAATATTTTTGGAATTGATCCATTTAAATAAATAAACGTTATATAATTTTAGAAGTTATAAAATTATGATTTTTGTGAAATATAGTTAAAAGCTGATTTTTGAAAATAAGGAATTAATGACTTTATAAAAGAGTTTAAATGGAATTCTGAACTTGTTATAAAAAGTTTAAAAATAGGATTTATAAAATTTGATTATTTTATAAATCGAAATGATGAAATTATAAAGGAATTTAAAGACGTTTTAAAAGAATAATATAAATTGATTTATATTAAGAGATTTATAAATGGATATTTATAAATCGAAATATTGACATTATAAAACGAGTTTTTATAAGTGTTTGAATGAAGTGAAAATGAAATTCATTAATGAATGAAATTTATAGAATTATATAACGGTGAAGTTATAAATGGAATTTTATAAACAATAGGTTTATAAAATTTGTAAAGTTCAAAGGAACGATTTTTGCAAATAAATAAATTATAAGTGTTTGACTTATAATTTGGACTTTTGGTTTATAATTAAGATTATAAATCGAATAGGTAAATAAAGAAGATTTATAAAGGAAGTTGTTATGAAATAAATAGAAATGGAATTTATAGACGTTGTTTTATAAATTCGCAAACGACTTATTTTGATAAGTTAATTGTTATAACTTAGGAATAGAGTTATATTCACATTTTGAATAGTGAATAATCCTTTGAAATAAAATGAATAGAAAGGATGAAATTTGTTAATGAAGTATATTCACGTTTTTGAATAGTGAATAATACGTTAAAGAAAATGTATTGAATGTGAATGTTTTAAATAGAATTAAAACGATTTAACGATGTTTTAATTGTGTTGAGATTCGAAATCATAGATTTCAACATTTATTGTTGAAATAGACGTCTTCGAGAAATAAAAGGAAATGGTGGACTATAACACTGTTGTTATAGTAAATGATTTCCGAAAGGAAATGGGTTGTATAGTATTGGGATTTATATATCTATTTAATTTCGAATCCCTATACTAGTGATTTTGGGACGTTGTAACGATGTTTTACGCAACATTCGTTTTGGCCCAAATAAAAATGTTTAAGAGAATGATTTCCCTTAAAGAATGAATAATATACTTAATTCGATTTAAGTATATTGAATATTTTCAAAGGTTGAAAATAAAAAGATTTGTCGATTACTTATTTTTGATAAGTATGGAAATGTTTTCCAATATAAAGTGAATAATTAGAATTTATCTTTTTGAAGATAAATTGAAATGAATTATTGAAATCGAATATGCATGGATATTTTGAAATATAAATTCATTATGGAATTTATATGTGAAAAGTGGAATTTGTTTGAAAATAAATATTGATTTATTTTTGAAGTGTTGAAATTATATATCTTATAAAGATATTTTGGAAAATAAATAATTTGGAAAATTATTTGGAATTTGGTGATGTGTGCATGTCCATTGATAGTTCAATAACCGACTATCAGTATTTCCCTTTGAATGGGTATTTGGTGTGAATTGATTGAATTTGAATGCACACTTATTTTTGAATAAGCGCTCACTATTCGGGTTAACCGGGAAAGGACCATGGGGTCGTATAACCCATTCCGAATATGTGATACGTCGTGAATTGCATTTGAAGATCGGTGTTGAAGACCGGTATTTGCGAGAGCGATAGGATGACCTATCGATTGTCTCTGCACTGGGTCGCACCTGGTATAGAGATTCCATAAGTGATGGGAAATCCGATCAGGATTGTGAATATCCGGATTGCAAGGACTTCTTTGTAAGTGCCTTCGGTTCTGTTCGAGCCCGGAACAGACTTGTATGGATTGTATGTCTGACATTACAATTTGAGATATAAAGCCGATTTCTTTCAAATATATTTCTGTTGGTGGCGGAGAATTTATTCTTTGCTTAACACCCTTCTTTGAGACGTATGTGCTCAAAGGTTATATAGTTGAAGTTATCAGCGATATATTCCCAATTTGGTAATGTGATATGCTGAGTGATGCTGAAATGATCATTGTGTTGATTATTTGTGATAGGATCGTTTATTTGATCGTCTATCCTTGTGATCATTGTGTTGATCATTTGTTGACCCAAAGCATGGCTTTTGTATAAAGTATGTTTTTGTGGACGTGACTTCGTCGAGCCTCACACCCCGTGAATGGTCAAAACAGGAAAGAAGCAGCAAGGTTATGAGGGGTAGCACCCTTTAGGATGTGTCCATTTCCTTCTGGAAAAGGGTGGTATCATGGTATGGAGCCCAGATACTTACTCATGTTGAAAACACTTTATGATTGTGTGAATTGATTACGAGCGCTCGGTTGATAAAGGTCCCAAAGGACCGGGGGATGGCATATTCGGTCAGTTGTTACTCAGTTAGGAGTAACCCGGCCTTGTGTTGGTAGAGATCCGGTTTGGTTCTCGGGGATGTCCATCCAGAGGCATTCTCATGTGGCAATGGGAAGTTCCTTGGCCTGACCATTTGTTGGAAATCCAATTCTCAATACGAAACTTTTACGGTATTAGTTGTAGAACCTGCTATTCACTTATGGTGGTCACCACTGTTTGGATAGTAGCTATAGTAGGCATACGATAATGGTCGTATGTTGGCTAAGATTTATATTCTACTTTCGAAATGAATTTGTTATACACTATGCACTAATAATAATATCAAATGTTATTTTAAATGCGTATCAAGCATCTTTGACTATCATAAGGAGAAATCTCCTCCGATTCTGCGTTTGCATGTGTGTGTGTGCGGGAGGCCTTATGGTAGTCTCATTTTTAAAAGCATTGCGAATTGAGTTTAAAAATATTCCTCTATTTGATTTTTAAGTTAAATAAACTGTTTTGAGTTCTCACACCAGTCACATGACTGACTCGGAGTTTATTGTTTTCCTTCCTAAACTCTGGGTGCCCACCAATTTTCCACACGGGCAGTTAAGAGTTAGGTTTATCAGGATATTCTGGAGTTGCTGGAGGCAAGCTGGATGGCATGGCGTATTATTTATATAGTATTTCTTTTCCGCTGCACTGTTGTTGTTGTATGTTTTTGTACACTCTGATGATATGATGTAATGAAATGTAATGTAATGTAATAACTGATATAGTTCTTTGTTTAAAGATTATTCATTTATTATAATATGTTGTTCCGCTGCGAATTGTGAGATTCTGATTGTGTTGTTGTTCTGTTATTTCTTCTGTCCCGTTCTATTTTTAAAATTCTCTATTTTCTATTTCCCTTTCTACCTATTTTCCTATCTTTTCTCTCTTCTTCTCTTTCTTCTGTTTTTTCTCCTTTTTCTCTATTCTCTTTTTCTTTCTATTTCTAAATTTTCTATCTTCTTTTCCCTCTATCTTCTACCTTTTTCTCTCTTCTTTCTTTTCTTAAATTCTTTTTAAAACCCATAACATTCCGTGTTTTCGGCCTTCGATTTCTCGGCAGTCGATAAAGTGAGTGTCGATGTCGGATTTTCGGAAGTCGAAAATTTTCGGGGCGTTACATGGATGAACTTCCAACGGAGTTATGGGCTTACAGAACCACCCACAAGTCCACGACTGACCATATCACCCTAGCTTACGGCTCAGAAGCCGTCATTCCTAATGAAGTCGAAGTCCATTCTCATCGAGTAACTTACTACGATCCTAGAATGAATAGGGATATCCTCTCATAATTTCTAGACTTTGTAGATGAGAAGCGTGGAGAAGTTGATTTGACGGCAGCTATACATCGAACACCGAGTCACCCGATACCACAACACTACAGTCCAACCTAGAACCTTTGAAATCAACGATCTTGTCTTAAAACGGGTTTTACCTGCCCCGACGCACATGAATCTAGCTTGGGAAGGACCATATATCATTGAACAAAAGCTTAGAGAGGAAACTTTAAAGCTAGCGATTTTTGACGTCGTCACACTCCCAAGAGCATGGAATAACGAGCATTTATGATGTTGTTTCACTTAGTTTATTCCTTTTCACTTAGTTGTGTTCAATTTTCGAGTTTTCTTTATCATTTGATTTTCCAAATATGTAATAAAACAAATTATGTCATTTCTTTCAATTTGGAAAATAAAATTTGAAATTTCCCTCATATCTGTGGTTGTTATAGCATTATATATTAGTTATGATACCCAGCTAACTAATATTAACATATACGAGCAAGTTCTCAGGGTATAGAGCTAGCCAATTACATAAGTTCACGATTGAACTAAACAAAATGACAATGGTCCGACCGTTCATTGGATGACTCTCTCTCACAACTCGATGGATGGAATACCTAACGAGGAATGGATGTGACTCAACCATCCGATAACAAGTTATTCCTACCAAGCGATGAGGCAGACATGAACCAAAAGCGATCATAATACGATCGATCGATCGCTCGCCGAGTTAAACCCCGAACTTAGGGGAAAATCAATCAATTAAGGAAAGTGCAGGCCAACTATTTTTCGAAATAACTCTTAGTACCCTGAGTGTGGACTAGAATATAAACACGAATTGGGTGCGATCCAATTGCCCGCTAACCAACTCTTATCCCTAGAGGTGGATCTAGGTATAAACAAGTAGCTGAGTGCGGTTTGACCACTCTCTACTCCATAAACTCTAACCTGAAACCGAATGGAGGGGTATAAACTTGCTAAGGATGTAGTTCGACCATGAATTGTCTAACACCGCTAACCTGAGACTTGAGGCAGGAGTATAATCACTCGAACCGCTGAATCCGATGGCGTAACACTAAGGCTTGAATCTAGTGTTTGGTACAACTTAAGGCCACGACCACAACCACATGAAGGCGGTGAAAAATAATAATTAATGGACGATTGTCCAATTAACGAGCAATGAATTACAAGTACATTGAATGGAAAAGTAATAGCTCGACTACTTAGACAAAATTCACACTAGAGTTCGAAAAAAGTGAAAGAAATTTATTTACGTAAGCTTGAACAGTCAAGTACAAGTATTCATAATAAAAGAATTAAAAAAACGAGGGTCGGTCTCATACAAATTCGGCCAACAAAAACCCAAAATACTTGAGAGCATGGGTGCAAGTGAAGAATCACTTCCTACTCGGCTTCTTCTTCTTCTTGGAATCAGGGGAGATTTCGCTTAAGCTTTCTCCACTCCTCTTCTCCCCTCTCTTCCCACTTCCTTGGCCTTTAACCGGAGTAGACTGGATTGACCCAGCTGGTGCATCTTGAGAAAATTCTGGCTGAGGAGCGAAGGCCTCCATGGTTTCTTTAGGCAAAACAATGGAGATTGGAGGGGGAACGATCTCCATTATCTCCTGCTTGACTTTCGCCTCAAGGGAAATGATCGCTTCAAGTTTTTATGCCATTTCTTATATAGAGGGGCCTGATAAGGATTGGGATCCAATAATCCCAAAAAATCTTCATCAGTAGGAATCTCTTGATGTGGATCGCTTTCTTCCCTCAATAAAGTGTCCACCAGATGCTCATCGATCATAAAAGTTTCATCTTCTTGGACATTTTGGGTTGTTGTCGAAGCCATGACAGCAACGAACTCCATCGTTAGCACCTGAGGCCCTGGTTGAGATTCTTCAGGAAGAGGTGGAACTGTAGCCAGCGGATCTAAAGCCAAGGAAACATAACTAAACAGATTATAATATCAACCGAGGACACTCCAGCTTTTTGGAGGACAGGAGAATTTAAGAAAAATACCTTCTCCATATTGATCTCCCACGTAAGATGGAGTGCTGCTAGAACCTCCTTCTATAATCAGGGAGAGCCTGCTAGATGTAGTAATATGCAGCTTCTTCAAATTGTAATCAGGTTCGATAGAAGGATCCATAATGGTGTTAGGAATAGCTTGGGTCACTGGATTCTTATCATCTCTGACACTATGTTACATAGATGAAGAATCTTCACCGGCTTCATGTTGAGAAGTTATGTAGTGCTCTTTTTGGAGTAAAAGTTCGGTTTCATGAAGAACTTTGGGTTCATCACCCAATAAAATTTCACCTTCTAGCCTCATCAAGTCGATTTGTTTAGTGCCGAGAGCCTCCTCCTCCCAAACAAGATGCTCCCAAGCATGTACAAGATGGTATGGGTAATCATCCCGGAGCCACTCTAAGTTTTTGTACTTCAAGATGTTGGCGTTGTAAAGAATGAGTAGTGGATATAATTCCTCCATGATATCCTCCCCGACTTTTTCTTTCACAGTTTCCACTTCACGCTTAACGAGAGCATCAATGCCTTTGGCTTTTTGACAGCCGCATCTCTTTCAAGCCTAACGGTAACCAACTCCTCGTAGGCATCCTGACCTATTTTTTATGCCACCTCTTTTTCTTTGGATTCATGCTCAAACTTAGTTTTGTACTGAGTAGCGGTTCTTCGGGTCGCGTCCCTTTCTAGCACCATTTTATGATTTCGATGATGAAGCACTTCGACTTCTACCGAATGCCAGGCTTTCTCATCTTCAAGTGCCTTTATGGATATTTCTGCTTTTCTATCGGCTTCTGCCTATGAACACCTTGAATATTCTTACTCGTTGGTTGGAGTTTAAATGATCAGTATGTCTTGGGGCTCTTGGCATTTCATCTTCTCAATCTCTACTGCCCATTCCAAGGTACCTTGGAAATCCTCTCCGCCACCTCATCCACTCGTTATACTGCTTATGGATATCATTCACATAATCCATAGTCATTTTTGGACCTTTTCAAGAATTTTCTTAAGATTAGGAACAAAGAGAAATCCATCAAGACATACATTTGGAAAGTTTGATTTAAGCTGGGCCATGCGAGCGGTGGCATCGGCTTGTTGTGTTTCGATGACAACTTGGGTACCAGTGCTTTCTTTGCCCGGCCTTTGTTAGTGAACATCATGATGCGGACGATCACTGGGTTGCTGAGGATAAGAAAAGGCAATGAACTATGAAGAACCCGAATTAGAATGGGGGCTGCAAGAGGTGTCAATAGGAGGGACGTCATCGTGATGATCTTGTTTCCTTTTAGAATCCGTAAGGGGAGATGACTGGATCTGGATTGTTATTTGTCATAGGAGGACCTATCTGTATCACCTTTATTCTGATAATCACGATCCCGGTTGTAGCGATAGCTGGGTTCATATTCACGGCCACTACCTTAGCGATATGAGCTCGAGCGAGAACCAGGATTCTGGCATAATATTTTTGGTAGAGACTGAAACATGTGCTTCTTCCTCATCATTGTTTCTGCAAAGAAAGATAAAACACTAATCAGTTTTGATTATTAAAGGACTCAGAATAAATGCAACACAATATTGTGAAGTGTGTGTGAACGTGCATGTCCTTACGTCCCCCCAATGGACCGTTTGTGAAGCTTTACTGGCATGGGTAACCTCTCCACTAGTGGTAGGAGGGATTCCAGTCCCAGCTCTGGATGGAGATTTTGATCCGCCAATTCTCATGTCAGTAAAATGAAAGGCATCAACATCCTCCAATATCGAAAGATCGGATAATGTCTCGAATGTTTCGTCTAAGTGTTTTGAAGGTTGAGAGGCAGACTGATCAGAAATAGCCTGAGGGTCGATGGATAACTTAAGCTATTTAAAGAGGCGGCTCTTGGGGAACCTACACATAATCTTCTTCCTTCCTCTTTTTCCAAGAGTGGGGGGCTGTGAAATTTGCGAAGATCTAGCCGCGGCCCTAAAACTAGAACCCACATAATCGTCGAGGTCATCATTCTTATCTCCCACTGCGTCTTTATCAGTAACTTCCCGAGCTCCCTCAACTAGGAACATGATAGGATTGGCTTGATGGCCTTCATCACCATCTACATCCCGTTGCTCAGCCACTGTAACTCCAACCGTGACCATAAGCCCTATGCTACGACCATCTCCCGTCAGGCCGTAGCTCATGAGACATTCGGTAAGGAGATTCTCAATATCTATATCCTCTGATGGAAGCGTTTTTAGCGCCGAGACTGGGTCTGAATAATGTTTCCCATCAGGTCGTGAACAAGCAACTTGCACAAACCAAAGAAATTTCTTAGTTCAGGATACGGGCTGGATACAAGCACTCATGAAATTAAACGAGTAACACTTACGTCCTTCTAACCACTATTTGGCAAAGTTGAGCGGGCAGCAGAAATATAACGACTTGCTTTTAAAGGCACTCAGCTTGATCCATGTACCAGTCAGGATCTACGACTTCTTGGTTGACTTAAGGAATGTGAACGAAAGGCTTCTCTTTCGATGCTTGATGGTGAAAAGAATCAAATGTCCTCGGGAGTTGGAGGATGAAAAAAACTTCATAAATGCCATGTAGGTACGGTTAAGCAAGGCATGGCCATTTGGATACAGTTGTGCCAATACTAACCTCATATGATGTAACATTTCTTGGATGAATGAGTTAAAGGGTTGGACGCATCCTGCCCAACACATGAACTTGTTGCATGTAGTGAACCCTTCGGGGGGCATATAAGCTCTATCATCCTGAGTTGGGACTCGCATCTCATCAAAAGGAATCTCGTATCTGGCATATGTTATGCAAAGAGAGGCTTTATTAACCTTCAAAGCCACAGAATCCTTCAGATCTTCCAAAAATATAGCATTTTCCAAAGTGTCAGGAGCATGTTTTATCACTTCTACTGGAAGAATGGTAACGATAGAGAAGAGGTCAAATGATGGGTAGGAACATTTCGAGTGTTCTGCTTGATGACCGGGGGAAAATTCATCGCAAGTCGTTGCGGAGCTCGATTTGTCACTCATACCGTTGTGCTGTGAAATCTGTTTAGAATACATGGCAGCTAAATGCCCCAAGCACCTGGAACCCATGACTACTAAACTTAGTAGATAATCATAATTAAAAAAATAACTTATTTCCCCATACAAAGTATCTGCTAGTGCAAAGTGTGGTAGTGTCATGCGATGCAATAAAAATAGTTCAGAATTAAAGGCTACGGTTATGATGAGACTACGGGGTTTGAATCATAGTGGTCATCATTGCTGACTGTCTCAACCGATTTTCTACGTTAATGGCAAGGGGTTTGGTTTAGTCATCGGGATCATATATTGGCATTTTGAAGTTCGAGTTGTATGTTTAAAATGGACGAGCTTCAAAAATTTATCCAAGGTATTGGTAACAAATGTAAGTATGTAGGGAATTAGTCAAGTTTGTTCCACAGTTTGATTGTCATGCACAATTAATGTGCAAGTCATTTCATATGCAAGTCATGTATGATCATTAAAGTATTCAAGACCGAAGCTCATCGCAAAGTTTAGATTGAGATTTGAGGATTTTAAGTGTTTTATCCAAGTTAAACTAATAACCAACCCAAAATAACGTTAAACCGATCAAAATCAATACCCACGACTGGTCGTCCCTATGCAACTGTTTCATGACCGATTGTTCTCCAACCTTCAATTTTGGTCCATACTTCACTCCAATTCAAAACTCGAAGCACCAATCCAAAATCGATCGGCCAACAACCCTAACAAATAACGACCGGTCCAAATTCTCTTTATATTCCGAATACCAATCCATCATAACGATTGGTCAAACTCCATTTCATTCCCCTATGCCAGTACCTTCGCTACATCCACTTCGTTAGAAATGATCGACAGAAAACAATCTCCCTCCCTCCCCCCACCCCCCACCGCCTGCTCCAACTAATTGAATCACCATGACTTGGATTATGCAAGCTAGAACGATCCCATTATCTCATCACTAAGTCCTAATAAGTAAGAGGAAAATCGAACCTACCTATGTATCAAAGTGGGAAAGCGATGGTGATTTAGATTCGAGTGTTAAGCAAAATCAGTAACAGATGGTCACGGTGATGATTGGCGTAGAAAAGGGTCAGGTTGACCTATAAAGATGGTTGAAAAATGAGTATGGGGTTGGATCGGAAGGCTCGGTAGATAGATGTTGGAGGAAAAGATGAAAATGAATTTTTCTTTTCGTTTTTGGTTCGGGTAGGGATGATTAGAAAGTTAAATGAAATGAAGAGAATGGTCTAAGTACAAGAATATATTTACGAAGGGTATGCTACAAATCATCGAAGTTTGAAGTTCAATGGAAGCCCAACTGATGAACGATCGGGTAAGTTCATTTTATGATGGCCTTACACCGATCTGTTCTTCGAAACCTATAGTTCGTTCAAATGGCCAAACCAGGAAAACATCAAGCAAGATCGTTATGCGATGGATTCATGCCGATCCATCCCCAAATAAAAAAAGGGGGAAGAATGATCGGACCCGAATCAGCCTCAAAAGGATGTGGCCCAATCTAAACTAGAAATGGATTTAAGTATGATCCATTTACTTGATGAAATCATGTCGATCCATTTCATTAAAAAGAAAAAGAAAATTGCAAATGATCAAATTAAATTCCACCAATTAGCAATGACCCATGAACGTTTTCGGAAGCCAACAACAAGAATGTGTACATGAACGGTGCACGTGTGCATCCTAAAAAATTGATTTTTTAAAATTGACAGAAATTGAATTCTCACCTAGAGTTATCTGAGAAAGAACCGGACTATGCGACTGAGGTTCACTAGATCAATGGAACTAGGTATAACTATTAACTAGTAAATAACAATTCAGAATTTATACTATCAAAAATCATTCAATCATTATGTGAATCAGAAAGAGATATGACTCTTTAAGGAAAGTGATTCATCAAAAGGTTGATACTTATTCAAAAATATAAATGAATTCCTTTTCAATGGCTCTAACTTGCATCGATTCAAAGCACGTCATGTTGAAACAAGACGTACTTTGGGGGGCAGGTGTTATCTAGCCTTTTGGCCCGGCTATATTCGGACTGATTACACAAGTTAAAATCGACTATCATCAAGATCGACAAGTCAGATTAACAGTAACAAAGCCCAAAGTCAGGCATGGATGATAATATGAAGCATTGGTGGAGTAAAAGCAGAAGACGGATTCAATAGAGCGATAAAAGTATGAAAACACACCATGTGCAGAAGATGGATCGGCTATGATCCATATTCGCCTATCATGGATCGTACCGAATCGATATCATAGTCCAATGCAATGGAAAACAATCGATATCTCAAAATCTACAAGTCAAATGCAGATGAAACTTTGGGAGCATCAATATATTGAAAAGTGGAGCCCACCATATCGATCACATGCCAAAGCAAGCCAATACAACGATTGACATCGATCGTTATTCTCAAGGATTTAAGACCCGAGATCGATAGCGTTACCTCTTCTTGACCTGAAGACACTGTTATCGAAATTTCAGGAAGATATTTCACCATCCCCGCTATAAATACAAACTTGGTTGTTCATTTGGGGGATCTTTAAGCTGCTTGTCATCTTGTACTTCTTTTTAACCAAGGGCTTTACTCCGATCCATCTTTTCTGTACTCAGTAATTCAAGTGCTTAACAAAGTTATTGTTAAAAGTAGGTGTGACGACCCGCCCTTCTACTACCAGAAAGACGTATCATCATTAAGAAAGAAAGGGGTAGAAATAGAAGAGAAAGAGAAAGAAAGAACATCAACATCAGAATCTCACAGCGGAACGGAACAAAATATAATATATCACATAAATATTACATAGTTTTACATATATCAGAGTTATAAAATATCAATACACATGACAGTCAAATACATACATCTGTCACTACATACATCAGAGGTACATCATACATCCACTACTGACACAGCGGAACTAGATAGATAGCTACATACGTCTGGAAACTCCTGCTCCAAGCTCCTCCAGAAATCAAAGCCCAAAACCTATCACTTGGCTACTCATAAAAATTTGAGTACCCAAGAGTTTATGAAAAACAAAAATATAAACTCCGGGTCAGACATGGGTCTGGTATGAGTAAACGGTTTAAATTGTTTAACTTTGAAAAACCATTTGAAAATAAAGGTATCACGTAAGACTCCCCACAAATAAATACGGGTAAGTTTTTACCTTACGCTAACCAAAACATTTCATAGGAAATCCAGTGATATTATAATAGTGTCTAGGGTTTTCAAGTAAATAGAAAATAGCCGAAATTGTTACATGATTAAATTCCAGCTACTAGCCACAAAAGTGGGTAATACAAATCAAAACCGTAGGGTCTCGTAGGGAAAATGGATTTCCAACAATGGCAGGGCTACTGGAGTACCGCCCGTCACAGTACGGGGCCTAGATCACCTTACCGAGGATCACTCCCGACCCCCTACAACACAAGGCAGGAACCATTCCTTACTGAACAGTCCCGAACAAGATAAACCCCGTGGTTGGCGTGACCAACCACCCACTAAGCCGAATAAAAAGGGACATCTAAACAGGGGAAATATCTTGTCCTGCTTGGGCATGACCCACCTAACCTTGCTGCATCTCCCTGTTTTAGCCATTCCCGGTTGATGAGGCCTGAGGTTGCGATTACCTTTATAGAACAAATCACTTAGAATGTTCATCGTCCGCCTGACAATGTGCTGAAAGCATCCAATCCATACAAGTTCGTTCCGGGTTCGAACGAAACCGAAGGCATTATGTCGTCACACTCATTTTGGGATCACCCTCAGAGTCAACGACGATAACCCTTGCATTCTGAATACACCATCTCGATCTTCATTTCAGGATTCACGACCTGACGTTTAAATTGGATCGATGTGGTTTTCGGAGAATCAAATTTGATTCTTCCGATCCCGGTCTCATCGAATCCAAACGCCATTTTAAGGGCCAAGTTGTCTATTTAATTTAACAGTTTAGTTAAATATCAGAATTAACATAACAGATATAATAGATAAATCATACACAGTTATTACAGATATACAGAACATATCACAAACCATCATCAAACAGATATCAGAATCAATCAGACGAGATGCATCAATTTATGTCAACTGGTTTGATTTACTTAACACTTAATTAAGTCACTTTATGATAAACCAGTTTATGCTTTATGAATTACTGATTAATTTACTTATAACTTTATTACTTATTACTTACTTACTCAGTTAATTAATTGATTCTTTATTGTTAATTAATAACTTACTTATTAATAATTAAAATGTAATTACATATTTAACTATCACAAATTATTTAATTAATCATTTATTTACAATGAATTAATTATTAATTATCAACTAATTAATCATTTATCTTTAATTACTTAAGTAACTACCATTTATTAATTGACTTGAAGTAATTAACTAACGTTCTTAGGTTAAGTTGATTAAACATATGATTAATTTCTAATTTCAAATTTGATTTAAAGGTATTACTTTAATTACGTGTATAAGTTAAATTTTAATAACCTTATACTTTTACATTAATCATCTTCCTTTACAAACTTTACTTCAACAAATTTTTAATCCATTTTAACTTGAACTAACCAAGATTACTCGCTTAATTATTCTTATTCTCTGTTAATCAAAATACTTAAGTACTTAAGCAAAAACAATCAGACTCGAGACAAAAACTATTTTGACCCGAGATAATCCCGAGCCTCTCCCCCTGTTATTCCCGCGTCTCCCCTTCCTCACTCCAACTTGTTCTTCTTTCCCAGTTTCTTTTTTAATTTTTAAGTATCGGTTATAAGTTGACTGTAGAACCAATCGAACTCACTCACGCACCAGGGTTATTACCCGAAGCAACCATCCCCTTTTTACTCGAGCATCACCCAATATGGTCCCAAACCCAAAAATGCTACACTGTACACCACCGTGCACATGCACGGTGGTTCGCCGCCCCTCCGGCGACCTCCCTCGCTTCCTACAAACCCCACATCGACCCGTCGTTCGACCTCAAAACCCAAATCAAACTGAAAAGCATGAAAACGAAAAAGAGCCTGAAACTCGAACCAAAATTCGAGCACTCGACAGCGAATCGCCACGTCCGGCCAACATCATCCCATAGAGGCGACGCCACTTCGTCCACGTCATCACCATACTCCCCTCGACCATCCCCCCGAATCGCGAACCACTCGATTCAAACACGTCGACAAAATCAAATGTTTACAGAGCACCATGAATTCTTAACCCAAAACCCTATTTTCGAACCAACCCCAAGACTCTAGCATTGGAAAAATTCTTTGACATTTTTCCCATGTTAATTCATCTACAAGATTGCTTCGACATAAGTTTCAGCTATTAAAATTTCTTGGATCAACCGAAATTGACAAAAATCCATTTTAGTTTCATTTTAAAACTGCTCTTCGTACCTTTGCTTAAAAATCATAATTTTTATGCTAAAAATCATAATTATGTGTATGAAATCTAAATATGCTATTGAATTAACAAATTTAAAAATTTGAATTTTGAACCTTTAATTATTTTACCTGTAACTTGAAAAAAAACAGTGTTTATATCTTATTGTTATACTTCAATATATTTCCAGGCTTTGTTTTATGTTAAACAACCTGAATTACTTACATCTTTAGGTTTAAAATTAATTCAAATGGAGAAGTATTAATATCCTCTGCTTATTTTACTCAGAAGCTTGACAACAAATCAGGAACAGAAAGCTTCTAGTGCATAAATAAATACAGGTCCATATATTATCAATATATGTAGCAGCACAATCATCAGAAGTTAATTACCATACCTAAAATTCAAGAAAAGTATGTTTACTCACCGAAAATTTCCTTGAACAGAAAGATGCATTCAAATTTTTGAACACCTGAAGCTTTAAAACTGCCTGTATATATTTTTCTTTGTTTTGTATTGAATTTACCTTTTGAGTTTTGCTTGCTTTATTATTGGTTTCAGGTTTCCTAAGTTCCTTTATCTCAATGAACTGAAAAGAACATGTATTCATATGTATATATAGAAGATAAGAAGAGATATAAAGGGAGGCTCAACTGGTCAGGTATTTACTTAGCTTTGTTCTGTTTTAAACAGATTTCATTTATTACAAAGAAAAGATTTGCTATATTTGCTTTGAACAAAAGAGTGGCTGAGATTATAGCAAGTACATATTTTGCTTCATAATAGGTCTACACACTATAATTATGCTTACACCATCATCATTTTGTAGTTAACTTACGGCCTGTACATAACACTATATTTGTACATAAACATATACTTGCAGGAAAACTTGTTCTTAAAGGCTTGTATATGAAGCTATTGTGTATAAAGATATTTTTAGTATTTTCTTGCTGGAATAACATATGATTATGTTTGCTGTAGATGAACATTTGTATGTAAGTATATAAATCTTGCAGGTACATACTTGGCTTATGTATGAAGCTTTAATTATGAAGATATTTTGTTTTGTTATTATATTACTTGTTTTTATTAACTTAAAGTTTGAACTATAATACACATATTCGTTTACATATATATTTGTCGTATTATTATTTTATTTTATATTTTTTTCAGTTTGACTCTGGTCTTGCATGAAGATACTTGTATACATTTATTTATATCCTTATTTTATTTTATACAGAATTGAAATGACAAAGGTTGGATGAGATGGAAGCAATTAAATGTTATGTTTGTTTAGCTAGCAATATTCAATTATGTACAATATATATGATTTGCTTATTTATACTTGTCTTTGTATTTATTTCCATTTTTATTTTAGCTATAAATATTAAAATTAGATTCATGAGTTTACTCATTTATTTATATTTATATTTTTGATCCACATAAATATTAATATTTTGTATTGAACATTATCATCTATTTATATTTTATATCTTATATTTTCTATTTTTGCCATTAATATTTGAATTAGAGTCATAAGTTATATTTACATTTATTCTCATTTTTATGATTCATTTGTATTTATTTAAATCATATACATAAATTTGACTCATAATGTACCTTTATATTTTGTATTGCTAGAATTAGATTTTAAATTTTAAACATTATCAAGCATATGTATTCATTTAACAAATGTTAAAAATGTATAGCATTTTAATTTAATTATATGAGTTAAATTTTATTAATAATATTGTTAAGAAACTTATTTTAGAATTTCAAACATTATTATCTATATGTATTATTTTATACTAAATATAACAAAGTAAAGTATTTAAGTAATGATATAAGATAGATTTTTATTGTGAATATTATTGAAATACTTATTTCAAATTCCCAAACCAATCTCCTTTTTAAAATACATTTTATATAAATAAATGGCAGTATTTCCAAATCATATTTATTTTAATATGATCTATTTACATTTTATTTAAATTAGATTAGACATTTATTAAAATAAACGGGCCAAAAATCAGGGTCGTTACATTCCTCCCCCTTAAAAGAATTTCGTCCCCGAAATTTAAAACAAAGATAATTTTAAAA
This sequence comes from Allium cepa, assembly GCA_030765085.1. Taxonomy (NCBI): domain Eukaryota; kingdom Viridiplantae; phylum Streptophyta; class Magnoliopsida; order Asparagales; family Amaryllidaceae; genus Allium; species Allium cepa. The sequence goes on from CM060931.1 coordinate 469,490,297, forward strand.
GCTGTTATGCCAATCATTCAAATATAAATATCATTTATATATTAGCAAACAATCAAACAGTCTATCCTAACAACCAACACTAACTATCTGAACACGAATCCGGATAGTTTTCCTAAAATCATCCAGAGTTGTCTCTCGATGATCTACAATCCGAACCGGATTGCTGACCATAGTCCAGTTTGATTTGATTTCCAAATTCCTGAATTACTGGTTTAACAACAATGATGAATCATGAGCAATTTCCAAGACTGGACATATGGAATACACAATGAATTCCAGACATCCATTCTGGCAATTCAATTTTGAAATCTACAATATTATCTCTTTCCAAATTTTATTGACTTCTTTACAGAATTTCAATTTCTATTCAATCAAGCCCGTACGATGTACATATATCATTCGTACGCAATATCAAATCCGATCGTTCGCTCGATCACGCAATTTCTCTTCCGAACTAGTATTGTCCACCCTACTTCCTAGTACGGGCTCAGAACTGGTTTCTTGATCAGAAACTGTCATTCTCCTTATATAGTCACAACTATGATAGAGAATTTCTAGAATCAATCAAAATCCAAATCCATGGTACGTCGTCGAAAATCGAGTGAAAAATCCCAACTCGGATCGATATAACTATCTCGAAATTCTGTGCTCGAATCTGGATTTAATTTGTTATGCGAATAATATAATATACGTTCATCCTACATATTTATATCCATTGATTATCAACCATATCAATTTTCCTTTATTCACATTATTTTGATTTCTATCCACTTAGAATAATTTTTCCCAATATCAAATTTTACTTAAGAATGTCACCATTCATTTCTTAAGTTTAATATAAGCATTATATATTCCCTTATATTATTACTCTACCACCATAGCCTTTATATCCTCTTATATCTACTTATTTCAAATTTGAATTCCTAATTCCATGTGAATTCAAATTTCTTTAACTCTGAATATTTAATTTTATTGACTATCTTTCATTTATAAATGCTTCCTACTTTTATTTTTAAATTAGTTTCATCCACTCATTTACCTTCAATTTTTTTTAATTTGAAATTGTTTTGTTACTAACGTTTTAATTTCTTTTGTTTAGCATTACATATTTCCATAAGCACATATGTAAGGTTTCAATCCTTATTACAATTAATTCCATCCAATTCTCAAATCATTCCCTTCAGTTTAAGTGATTTACAACTTACTTGCTTAAGCAAAACAAACTCATATTCAAAATCATCCTATTTTGCTTCCAACAATTCATAAAATTTTATCTAATCTCGTTTACTTCAAAACAACTCATTTCTATATGCAGTTTGACAAATAATAACTTAAGCTTTATAACAAATCTTAAATTGATTCCAACTCAATTTACACTTGGCTCCATCCCAATTAATTTATTTACAATCTCTACATTGCATTTGCTTTTATTTCAAAAGTTTGATTCCAAACCATTTTATTAAACTCGACAACCAATATTTTAAATAATCATCTCACAATTTACTTAAGTTATTTATTTTCTTCAAACTGTTCCACCTAACAACTTAGGTTTATTCTATGTCACCAATTCCCATTCAAATCTTTTTTTCGATTTTCCTTTAATCAAATCCCAATTATTTACTGATTAGTTTATTCTTTTATCTATTCTTAAATTTACATGAACAATTTATTATTGAGTTTAAAATAAAGTCATTTAATTTATGCTTGAATTAGATTTGTTTACACTCACACCAATTCTGTTTTAATTTAATTCAATATTTACTTACTTACATCTACTTATTTTCATAAGAATTTTATTCCATTCTATATTATCTGTAACTCGATTGAATTCATTTGAATTCAATTTTATTCCAACTCAACTTCAGTTAAATTTAGCTACTTACCATTATTTTAAATTTATTTCTCAAAATATGAGCTCAAAACTTATTTATTTACTTAAAGGCTTATATTACTCATTTGGGTCATTTCATCTTATAACCACAATTTCAGATTATATATAATACTTACAATCTTAAGGTATAAATTTCCACCTCACAATTACAATCATTTTACCTTCTAATTTTATATCCAATTAAGTTCATTTTGAACTTCAATTCCATTTACCTTATCTCAGGTTAAACTCAAGTACATTTTCTTCACTTTTATTTCCTTAAATTAAATTTTTAACTCCTGGATTGAAATTCCCAATTTCATCTTATTAATATCAACTTAACTTTATAAGTTCAATAGTGGATTCATTTAAACTTTCACATTATCTAAATAGAATTTCTTAGAATTCAATTTGCCCGGTTTTCATTTCCAAAACCATTTTTGAAAGGATAACTACACTTACCCACTTGGTATATCAAATCAAATTTCCAAATCCCAAATACTTGTTTTCACTAAAACAATTTTCCCTTTGAAATTTCTAAAACAACTTGTATACCCAACAACCCAAACAATTTTATCATGACCAACTATCCTGGTAGCAATCCATCACTTTAGAAACTCGAAAATGAATACTGATGATGTGGCCATCATCATCAGGATTATTTTCCAGCGACTGAAGTGAGTTCACTTCTTCCATACTTTCACATTTTCTTTCCAAACAATTTCCGTTCAACCATATTTTCCAAAACAATATTCCATTATTGCCTTCAAACCTTTGGAAAAACATTTCAAACATTCTCAAGATTTTAAATTCCCAAATTCTTTGTTTAAATTCATTTAAACATCTTTCAAATTTCCGGGACTTAAATTCTGTTTAGTCAAGTTTTAGTTATATTCCCTTTTATTAGATAATTTTATTTGGTTATAACCCATTCCAATTTAAATTGTTGTATTAACAACCAAACATCCAAATATATATATATCATGTCAGAAAAATAATTCTTTTATATCAAAATATAACTTTTGGGTAAAATTGTTTCATTTACCCTACTTTAAAAACAATACTGTGTCGGTCTATCTCGTTTAAGAGTTTAGGAATCCCTATCGATGAAATGGCGTCCCATTCATCGACCAGAATCCATAAACACTCAACAGATAAATCAACACAATATAAAACAATTTTATATTCACTAACAAGTACGCGCTCATATCTATTAATACTCTCAAGCTCATTTTAGAGTTCTACAAACTCTATTCTATGAGTAATTCCTACCAGAGCCAAGGTTATCACCAACCTCGCTCTGAAACCGTCTGTGACGACCCGCCCTTCTACTACCAGAAAGATGTATCATCATTAAGAAAGAAAGGGGTAGAAATAGAAGAGAAAGAGAAAGAACATCAACATCAGAATCTCACAGCGGAACGGAACAAAATATAATATATCACATAAATATTACATAGTTTTACATATATCAGAGTTATACAATATCAATACACATGACAGTCAAATACATACATCTGTCACTACATACATCAGAGGTACATCATACATCCACTACTGACACAACGGAACTAGATAGATAGCTACATACGTCTGGAAACTCCTGCTCCAATGTAACGACCCGCAAATCCGTACCCCTTGAGTTAACACTAGTCTACAACAATCAACTCAAGTTGTACAGAAATACGAACCATTTGGATTTAAGAAGAAGAGGTAGAAGAAGAGAATTGAAAACAACAACAGAATCTAACCATCGCAGCGGAATAAAATATAATAGATAATAAATAATCTTTACTCAAAATCAAATATATCTGTTTACATACATTACATCATCAGAGTACATCAGTCACAGCTCACATCAATACAATACAATGGATACACAACAAATCAAGGTACACAACAACTCAAATGCAGCGGAATAATATATATATAAAAGTACGGGAGTACGTCTCGTCATCCAGCTCGTCTCCTGAGCTCCACAACATCACATCCTGTATCCTATAATACTCGGTATGACCCGAGCATTACAGTTAAATAACACCCGAGTCAGTCTGGAATACTAGCGTGAGAAAATCACACCCAATTGATTATTAAAGTTTCAAAATCCTTTGAAAACAAAAGCATCTCGTAAGACCACGCCACAAATAAACATGTCGGGTTTTTACCTTACGATAGCTAAAACAATTTTTATAGAAATCCTCTGATATTATAATAGGGTCTATATACAAATACTTATAAAATAGCCAAAATTGTTACATCTATTAAATTCCAGCTACTAGCCACAAAAGTGGGTAATACAAACAAAACTCGTACAAGGCTCGTAGGGAAAATGGATTTCCAACAATGACTAGGCATTGGGGTACCACCTGTCACAGTACGAGGCCTAGATCTCCGTACCGAGGATTACTCCCTTCATCCCCTGCAACACAAGGCCGGAACCATTCCTTACTGAACAGTCCTGAACAAGATAAACCCCGTGGTTGGCGCGACCAACCACCCACTAAGCCGAAATATATATATAAGGGACATCTAGACAGGGGAATTATCTTGTCCTGCTTGGGTATGACCCACCTAACCTTGCTGCATATCCCCTGATTTTCATTCATTCCCATTTGATGAGGCTTGAGGCTAAGCGTTACCTTTAGAACGTTTCACTTAGAATGCCCATCGCCCACCTGACGATGTTTCGCAAGCATTCATCCATACATGTCCGTTCCGGGTTCGAACGGAACCGAAGGCACTATTCCTACTACATCCATTTTGGAAATATCCTCAGGATTAGTAGCGACTAGCCCTTGCACTTCATTGCTCCATCTTCGAATCCAAAATTGTTTTTCGCGAAACGTACAAACCGGATCGAAGTGGTTTTCGAGAAATAATTCTCGATCCCGGTCTCTTCGAAACGATCAGCGTATTTGTCCAATATTGATAGTCGGTTATTTAACTATCAATTAAAATGCACAAACATCCATCCAACAATTAATAATTTCTCAAAGTATTTATTAACCTCAAATTATCTTCACAAGATATTTTTCTATTTTCAACCCTTTGAAAACAGTTTCAAAACCATCTTTCTTTTCAGAATGAACTTTCCCAAATATTTTCTATCTCCTCTGAAATCACCAAGCACACAACTAGATTTTTAAAATTTATTTAAAATACTTTACTTTGAATATACACTTTTGAAACATTTAACTTAAACTACTTTAATAATTTGTAAAAAAAAATACATCTTATATGAACATTTGAAATTAAAGTTACTTTATAAAATATAAAACTAGATTTTCACCTTTGAAACAAAATACTAAGTCACTTTTTAACATAATTACTACTATAATAGATTTGAGAAAATACTTGCTTTAGAATTTAAATACTAGAAATAATAATTTTTTCAAAACATACCTTTTAAAACAAATTTTAAATTATTAACTTATATTTTAAAAAAAAAATTTACTTGAAAACGTACTTAGTTATCCAGGGAGAATTCCAACTTCAATCACTTAAATCAATTTTGCCTAATTGATTCTCAATTTATTCCATTTGAAATAAGTTTCTTTAATTACTCAATTCATTTCAAATTTCATTAATTATAGACTTATTATTAATGTTATTATTCTCCGTTTGATTTAAACCTTTTAACTGCAATATAAAAATTTCACGCTCTTTCCTAATTTCTTCTTTATTTCTTTCAACATTTAAATCCTACATATTAGATAAATATTTTGTTCTTTCAAAACAATAACGCTAAAGATTAACATTCATTAACTTCTTGTTTATTCAAATGTCCTTCTATACTCTAATTTTATTTAATAGAATGCTAAGGTCACTTTATTACTTTTCCAATTCATTCTAATTTTTTTTTTTTTTTCAAATTCATATAATTGTTTAGCTTGCAAAATTTACTTATTTTATTTCCTTTCCAAAATCCCATTTATTTTGAAAATTCATTATACCCAATTATGTACAATCAAACCATAGCATTCAATATTTCAACATAATTCATCACAAAATATCAAATCATTGTAACAAGGGATTTAAATAATTTAAATAAATGTTGAGGGATCCAGTTGGATCCCTCCAACCTGTTTTCCTGCATCCACAGATGTTAGCACAACATATATACTAATTTCTAAATATACTATACTATAACACATCATTCAATTCAACCATTCAAACAACTATTTAAATTAAATCATTTAAATTTAAATTTAACCGAGTGAGATTAACTCACCTTTTAATATTGTTTTGCAACTCAGTCCAACCCGGCACGTTTCATTGTTTATGACCTTGTATAAGCATTATAGGATTTTATTAGTATTCGAACTATCGAACTGTAAATTTTCCATTCACTAGTTAATTTCTCTAAGAATTTAATTCAAAACTAAATTCCCTTTAATAAATTATCTTTAACTAAAATAATTAAATGAACAAATAAATTTCCATTATTTAAAATTTAACTGAGTGGATGAAAATATGTATATTTATATATTTAGTTTTTCTCTGAAGCTCCACTATAAAAACAATCTATCCAATTTTTATATACTCGCTTTCAATATTTTAAATTCCTATATACTTCCCAAAATCACGTATAAATATTATCTTCAGTTTTACTGTTTATCTTATTAAATTAAAACAGTAATCTTTTCTCTAATGTGCATAAGTTTGTGAAACAAAAATCTGGATTCAAACTTCATATATATAAATGTGTCCTAAAAACATAACTATTTTCCATTTTCTTTCTTGCTTCCTGTGACTGTATACTGAATAAAAGAATTATATATTTATATTCATTTTAAATTAAAAAAACAGCACAGGGATTTACCTCACTTTTGCAAGCCCTACCGGATGTTCGAACACACACAACCAAGATCAATCCAAGTCACGGCGGCACCGAAGTCGCAACCCCTAATGTCGCGATCGATCGTCCTTCGATCGAAATCCAAGTCGATCGAGACCCACGACTCCTCAAGCTCTCGAATCCCATCGCTCGCAGTGCCACACCTCACCGTTGTCGCTTGCCAAAACCCTACACGAGATCCAAAAGCCCACTCCTTTTGCCTTCGACTCGAGAAACTCGATTCAATCGCGCGAGCTCCCCTCCACAAGCCACAAATTTCGCCGTTCGAATAAGTCCTGATCGCGTGCCACCTGCCTTGAACCGCTGACTCACCACCACCTTCACGCGCGAGCGTGCGCTCCCTTCCAAACCTCACAACAAAGTCGCGACCACCCCACGCACGCGACTCCCCAATACAAAGCCCCAGCAACCCACGATCGAACGCGATTTCGTTCGTGTAATTTTTTTTTTTTTTAGTTATGAATGTCTGCAGTAGAAACAAGGGAAGAAAGAGGGAAGTTATGTTAGGAAAGGAAGTGTACTCGAGAAGCTAAGAAAGAAGGATGGTACGGCAGTGATTAGATGTAGGATATTTTGAATTAAAACGGTTAATTATTCTCGAAACGTTTATATCTCGTACGCTCACACGAAGACCAAAAATTAGGAAATTTGAAATCGAGCAATAATTAAATATTACGGATCCAACTGCACTGGTTTCGTCGAAATCCGAGACTGTGCCTCGGAAGGCTATTTTTAAATTCAATTAAACGATATAAATTTTCAAAACTAAACAAAACGCCTTTAAATTCAATTCTGTCACTTTATTGTCTTCAGTATTGTCAATATAAATTTTACAAGCCTTCAACTTATTTTTAATAGGCTTAAAATCTCAGATTTCATATTTTATCCAATTCAAATTATTTAACTCAATAATTTAATTGTTAAATAAATTATGATATTCATAATTTAAGTTAATAATTAACCTTTTAAATATTTAAAATCAATTAAATATTCCGATTACAATTGCTTAAAAATTTCGGGTCATCACATTCCTCCCCCCTTAGAAGAATTTCGTCCCCGAAATTACTAATTAGGAAGAATGGCCTAATTCCCGTTTATCTTTTCCCCAAAACCAAACAATTCTCCATCTTACCAACAATCTTTTATAAAAGACCGTTATCATTCTTATTAACTTTCCAAACCCTCTCATAGTTTCAAACTATACTATTTGTTTAGCCATTCAAGTTTCAATTTAAAACCAAATCTTGAATTATCAAAATTTTCTCAAAATTTTTCTAACTCTCTAAATTTTCGAAAAATTTCGCCAGCGTCTCCTTTGCGCGGCTAGCTCGGTACAACTACAAAATGGCTCTACGACCTCCAAATCCAAAAAGAAAACAAAAAGCCAAGTGGATCTATCCAAATCCAAATCCAAATCCCAATCAAATTCCATACCAAATTTAAATGCGTACCTTTTGTCGGGCAATTCAAATTTATCTCTTGAAATCAAATCCAATTTCATTTTCCCTTTAATAATACCTGCATATCCTGCTTAGCACTAATATCCAATCACAATATCCCAAAATATTTTATCGACTTTCTTACAAAATGTCAATATCTATTCATTCCAATATTGACTTGAATTATATTAGTAGTATCAATTTCCATTTAAAAATGCACCATTCCCTCTTAAGTTAGAATAAGCATTCTATATACTTCTTTATTTGTTTTCACTTTACCACTTTAGTTAATATCTATTTCTATTCAAATTGATTTCCACATTACATATGAATTTCATTTATTTTCAACTTTGAGCTTTTAAATTTTATCCTTCATTTATAACTAATTTAAGTCATTACTTTAATTAGTTTCATTTACTAACTTATTTTAGTTTCAAATTCTAAATAGTTTTGTCGTTAACAAAATTTATCAAAAATTTTCTAACTCCCAAAATTTATGAAATTTTTTGGCAGTCTCCTTTGTACGGAGGAGCTTTTGCAATTTGACAAAAGAGATAAATATATATACATCGACCCACACGGTCGGAAAAACCAAAAACAGTTCATATTTCCTATTTTTATTGCGTAGGCGTACCTTATTTAGCATTTTAAGCAAGCAGCTTATTATTTTTAGCAAATAGTACAACCAAATCCAGCCACATGGCTTGCAGGTACCTGTACTTACTCAATTTAAACATGTAAGTCCCAAATATATGCAGTTTAACTATATTTCACTTATTTACAATAGTTAAAACATATGAATTCTAAAAGAATCTCGTACAAAACATTTTTCTGTAAGCAATTTATATAGTTCCCATGCCAATTCAACTGTTTTAATTCATTTATAACCATTTTCATTCAATTCGAATGGTTTTCAATCCATTCTATACATCTTCATCAAATTTGAATGGTTTAAAACACAATAGCTTACTTTTAATTTATTCCTAAGCAAACTGAACTCACATTTAATTCAATTGCTTTCAAAATCAATTTATTTTACTCCTATCCATCCAAGGCATTTTAATAACTTCCATTTACATTCAATTACAATTTATTCTTTGCAAATTTGATGAAAACTATGTGAATAAATAAGTATTGTGTGCTATAACCAATTTTAAATGGATTTCAACTCAATTTATACTTAATTCTATCCCATTTTTAAATTTATTCACAATTCATATATTCTCATTCTCATTGCATTTTAAATTTGAATCTATTCACTCGCATTCTATTTTATTAACCAATTAGTTCATCCAAACCATATACAACCTAGGTTCATCTTAATTGCCAACTAAATTTCCCTTTTTATTTAATCCATTTACAACCATTTACTTAGCTCGACACACTCCCTTTTTAAATTTCACTTACAACTCATTTATTAACATTACATTCCATATTTGTTTATTCCAAACTGTTTTATTTAGCTCGAAGATAATCCAAGCTATTTCATCCAATAACTATTTCAATGTTAGATGTATTCAATAGGGTTTCATTCTTTATCCGCCTTCATTTAAACCCATTCTATTAACTTAAACATTCCATTTCCTTATTGTCCCTAATTATTTCAATTCCTTAATAATTTTTAAATGGTTTACAATTATTTCTTCTGGAATTTCATTCCATTAATATTATTTATAACTCACTGAATTTTATTTCGATTTAAAAATTTATTTTCACTTGGTTTAAAACCAATCCAATATTATTAAACTTAATTTTTAGTTGAATTCAATTCAACTCTTTTCCATCTTTTAGCTGAAGTTTATTCATTCCAATTTTTTACTTAAGCCCATTTTATTTTCAAGTAAATCCTTTTTTTTTTCTATTCTTAAGCTCACTTCATTTTGCAAATAAATTTCTCTTTTCAATTTAATTTGATTATATCTCAATCCAATCTCATTTCAAACTACAAATTTATTTGATTAGTTATAATAAAATTCAACGTTCCAGATTTAACTCATTCAATTTATTACAAGGCCATTTCCAATTTATTTCCACTTATTAGGATTTTTATTTGCAATTCATACCATTATTATTTTAATCCATTTCATTTTTACTCTATACTTTTCAAATTATATTTATTTTGTTAACACTTCAAGTCTAATTTTATTAATAACTCAAGTTCTGATCCTATTATTCACTTTTAATTTACCATCCAATTTATTAACTCACAATTCAACCTCATTCTCAATTACTTTCACTTCATCAACAATTTGAATCAATTTCAATTTATAACTTGAGTTTATTTCCAACTTCATCATAAACTTATAATTCAATTCCATTAACTAATTTATTATCCAATTAGTTCTTCCCTTATTCATAATCCAACACTTGAATTTTTATTCCAAATATCACTCCATTTAATTTTCTTAAGCTCAATATTTATTTTATACTTCAAGTTTGGATCCTCATTTCATTTCTCAGTTTATCAAAATATTGATTTTGGGCATTGTATTCATTGTATTCCATTTCCAATTTAATAAGTCACAACTTATTTTTTTTTCTTCATACAATTCCATTCATCATAAGCTTGAATATATTCTTCTTTTATAAGTCCTATTTATTTATTCTAATTCTTATCCAACTTGTTTTCCATTTGTTCAGGTAAGAATCTAATTCATTCAATAATTCAATTGAATTTCTATTCCAATTCAATTTTATTTCAACTCTGATTTATTCAACTCAATTCGATTTCAACTTAATTTGAATATAACTGGATATTATTTCAACATATTCAATTTATTTTAATCCAGTTAAATTTTGTTCTCCCAATCCAAGTTAATTTCAATTTTACAACTTCTCACTTTATTTAATTCCAACATTCAGAGCCTATATTTCCTTCCTGATTTGAAACTCATCTCAATTTTATAAGCTTACAACCCATCCTATCGAGATTTTTAAACTCCCGGTTTTAGTTTCAAATTGATTTGAAATCTCCAACATCTCAAATCACATTTCTCAAATATTAAAACAATCCTGTTTTTTTTTTCCAACAAATTTCCTTTGAAATTTTCAAAAAACATCTGCTTCCAGAACAAATCACTTTGGTAGCAATTCGTCACTTAGAAATTCGAAAATGAATGCTGATGATGCGGCCGTCATCATCAGAATTATTTTCCAATAATCCAAGTAATTTCAATGCTATATCACTTTCAAAATCCATTTAAAACAAATTTCCTTTCAGAAATACCTCCAAAACAATGCTATTATTTTATCTTCAAAACACTTCCAAATTTTCGGAATTTAAATTTCCAAATCTTGCTTAAATAAGTTTTAACTATATTTCTTTTGTACAGTTTATGCTTATACAAATTCTCACTTGATTACATTTCAATTTTATAATTACATTTACAATTCATATTTATACATTTCTTTTCATTATGAATTTATTTCCTTCAAACTTGGTTATTTTTCAATTTCTAGCTAAATTTTCATTTAACAATGATAATACTTTAATATTAACATTTCTAACATCCAAGGAACCATATATTAGCTAAAATAGTTTACAAAAATTATTCTTTATATCAAAATATGTTTTTGGGTAAAATTATTTCATTTACCCATATTTAAAACAATATCGTGTCGATTGCTCTATTCAAGTGTTTAGAAACCCCTTCGATACAGTTGCGCAGACTGTGTCGACGAAGGTTCATATGCCACTCAATAAATCAACCAACACAATATTAAAACAATTTATATCCATTAACAAATACGCGCTCATATCTATTAATACGCTCAAACTCATTTTAGAGTATTACGGACTCTAATTGAGAAATTTTCCCACCAGAGCCAAGGTTATCACCAACCTAAGTTCTGATACCAAGTGTAACGACCCGCAAATCCGTACCCCTTGAGTTAACACTAGTTTACAACAATCAACTCAAGTTGTACAGAAATACGAACCATTTGGATTTAAGAAGAAGAGGTAGAAGAAGAGAATTGAAAACAACAACAGAATCTAACCATCGCAACGGAATAAAATATAATAGATAATAAATAATCTTTACTCAAAATCAAATATATCTGTTTACATACATTACATCATCAGAGTACATCAGTCACAGCTCACATCAATACAATACAATGGATACACAACAACTCAAGGTACACAACAACTCAAACGCAGCGGAATAATATATATATACAAGTACGGGAGTACGTCTCGTCATCCAGCTCGTCTCCTGAGCTCCACAACATCACATCCTATATCCTATAATACTCGGTCTGACCCGAGCATTACAGTTAAATAACACCCGAGTCAGTCTGGAATACCAGCGTGAGAAAATCACACCCAATTGATTATTAAAGTTTCAAAATCCTTTGAAAACAAAAGCATCTCGTAAGACCATGCCATAAATAAACATGTCGGGTTTTTACCTTACGATAGCTAAAACAATTTTTATAGAAATCCTCTGATATTATAATAGGGTCTATATACAAATACTTATAAAATAGCCGAAATTGTTACATCTATTAAATTCCAACTACTAGCCACAAAAGTGGGTAATACAAACAAAACTCGTACAAGGCTCGTAGGGAAAATGGATTTCCAACAATGACTAGGCACTGGGGTACCACCTGTCACAGTACGGGGCCTAGATCTCCGTACCGAGGATTACTCCCTTCATCCCCTGCAACACAAGGCCAAAACCATTCCTTACTAAACAGTCCCGAACAAGATAAACCCCGTGGTTGGCGCGACCAACCACCCACTAAGCCGAAATATATATATAAGGGACATCTAGACAGGGGAATTATCTTGTCCTGCTTGGGTATGACCCACCTAACCTTGCTGCATATCCCCTGATTTTTAGTCATTCCCATTTGATGAGGCTTGAGGCTAAGCGTTACCTTTAGAACGTTTCACTTAGAATGCCCATCACCCACCTGACGATGTTTCGCAAGCATTCATCCATACAAGTCCGTTCCGGGTTCGAACGGAACCGATGGCACTATTCCTACTACATCCATTTTGGCAATATCCTCAGGATTAGTAGCGACTAGCCCTTGCACTTCATTGCTCCATCTTCGAATTCAAAATTGTTTTTCGCGAAACGTACAAACCGGATCGAAGTGGTTTTCGAGAAATAATTCTCGATCCCGGTCTCTTCGAAACGATCAGCGTATTTGTCCAATATTGATAGTCGGTTATTTAACTATCAATTAAAATGCACAAACATCCATCCAACAATAAATAATTTCTCAAAGTATTTATTAACCTCAAATTATCTTCACAAGATATTTTTCTATTTTCAACCCTTTGAAAACAGTTTCAAAACCATCTTTCTTTTCAGAATGAACTTTCCCAAATATTTTCTATCTCCTCTGAAATCACCAAGCACACAACTAGATTTTTAAAATTTATTTAAAACACTTTACTTTGAATATACACTTTTGAAACATTTAACTTAAACTACTTTAATAATTTGTAAAAAAAATACATCTTATATGAATATTTGAAATTAAAGTTACTTTATAAAATATAAAACTAGATTTTCACCTTTGAAACAAAATACTAAGTCACTTTTTAACATAATTACTACTATAATAGATTTGAGAAAATACTTGCTTTAGAATTTAAATACTAGAAATAATAATTTTTTCAAAACATACCTTTTAAAACAAATTTTAAATTATTAACTTATATTTTAAAAAAAAAATTTACTTGAAAACGTACTTAGTTATCCAGGGAGAATTCCAACTTCAATCACTTAAATCAATTTTGCCTAATTGATTCTCAATTTATTCCATTTGAAATAAGTTTCTTTAATTACTCAATTCATTTCAAATTTCATTAATTATAAACTTATTATTAATGTTATTATTCTCCGTTTGATTTAAACCTTTTAACTGCAATATAAAAATTTCATGCTCTTTCCCAATTTCTTCTTTATTTCTTTCAACATTTAAATCCTACATATTAGATAAATGTTTTGTTCTTTCAAAACAATAACGCTAAAGATTAACATTCATTAACTTCTTGTTTATTCAAATGTCCTTCTATACTCTAATTTTATTTAATAGAATTCTAAGGTCACTTTATTACTTTTCCAATTCATTCTAAATTTTTTTTCTTTTCAAATTCATATAATTGTTTAGCTTACAAAATTTACTTATTTTATTTCCTTTCCAAAATCCCATTTATTTTGAAAATTCATTATACCCAATTATGTACAATCAAACCATAGAATTCAATATTTCGACATAATTCATCACAAAATATCAAATCATTATAACAAGGGATTTAAATAATTTAAATAAATGTTGAGGGATCCAGTTGGATCCCTCCAACCTGTTTTCCTGCATCCACAGATGTTAGCACAACATATATACCAATTTCTAAATATACTATACTATAACACATCATTCAATTCAACCATTCAAACAACTATTTAAATTAAATCATTTAAATTTAAATTTAACTGAGTGAGATTAACTCACCTTCTAATATTGTTTTGCAACTCAGTCCAACCCGGCACATTTCCATTGTTTATGACCTTGTATAAGCATTATATGATTTTATTAGTATTCGAACTATCGAACTATAAATTTTCCATTCACTAGTTAATTTCTCTAAGAATTTAATTCAAAACTAAATTCCCTTTAATAAATTATCTTTAACTAAAATAACTAAATAAACAAATAAATTTCCATTATTTAAAATTTAACTGAGTGGATGAAAATATGTATATTTATATATTTAGTTTTTCTCTGAAGCTCCACTATAAAAACAATCTATCCAATTTTTATATACTCGCTTTCAATATTTTAAATTCCTATATACTTCCCAAAATCACGTATAAATATTATCTTCAGTTTTACTGTTTATCTTATTAAATTAAAACAATAATCTTTTCTCTAATGTGCATAAGTTTGTGAAACAAAAATCTGGATTCAAACTTCATATATATAAATGTGTCCTAAAAACATAACTATTTTCCATTTTCTTTCTTGCTTCCTGTGACTGTATACTAAATAAAAGAATTATATATTTATATTCATTTTAAATAAAAAAAACAGCACAGGGATTTACCTCACTTTTGCAAACCCTACCGGATGTTCGAACACACACAACCAAGATCAATCCAAGTCACGACGGCACCGAAGTCGCAACCCCTAATGTCGCGATCGATCGTCCTTCGATCGAAATCCAAGTCGATCGAGACCCACGACTCCTCAAGCTCTCGAATCCCATCGCTCGCAGTGCCACACCTCACCGTTGTCGCTTGCCAAAACCCTACATGAGATCGAAAAGCCCACTCCTTTTGCCTTCGACTCGAGAAACTCGATTCAATCGCGCGAGCTCCCCTCCACAAGCTACAAATTTCGCCGTTCGAACAAGTCCTGATCGCGTGCCACCTGCCTTGAACCGCCGACTCACCACCACCTTCACGCGCGAGCGTGCGCTCCCTTCCAAACATCACAACAAAGTCGCGACCACCCCACGCACGCGACTCCCCAATACAAAGCCCTAGCAACCCACGATCGAACGCGATTTCGTTCGTGTAATTTTTTTTTTTTTTTTTTAGTTATGAATGTCTGCAGTAGAAATAAGGGAAGAAAGAGGGAAGTTATGTTAGAAAAGGAAGTGTACTCGAGAAGCTAAGAAAGAAGGATGGTACGGCAGTGATTAGATGTAGGATATTTTGAATTAAAACGGTTAATTATTCTCGAAACGTTTATGTCTCGTACGCTCACACGAAGACTCCAAAAATTATGAAATTTGAAGTCCAGCCATAATTAAATATTACGGATCCAACTGCACTGGTTTCGTCGAAATCCGAGACTGTGCCTCGGAAGGCTACTTTTAAATTCAATTAAACGATATAAATTTTCAAAACTAAACAAAGCGCCTTTAAATTCAATTCTGTCACTTTATTGTCTTCAGTATTGTCAATATAAATTTTACAAGCCTTCAACTTATTTTTAATAGGCTTAAAATCTCAGATTTCATATTTTATCCAATTCAAATTATTTAACTCAATAATTTAATTGTTAAATAAATTATGATATTCATAATTTAAGTTAATAATTAACCTTTTAAATATTTAAAATCAATTAAATATTCCGATTACAATTGCTTAAAAATTTCGGGTCATCACATCCAAGCTCCTCCAAAAATCAAAGCCCAAAACCTATCACTTGGCTACTCATAAAAATTTGAGTACCCAAGAGTTTATGAAAAACAAAAATATAAACTCCGGGTCAGACATGGGTCTGGTATGAGTAAACGGTTTAAATTGTTTAGCTTTGAAAAACCATTTGAAAATAAAGGTATCACGTAAGACTCCCCACAAATAAATACGGGTAAGTTTTTACCTTACGCTAACCAAAACATTTCATAGGAAATCCAGTGATATTATAATAGTGTCTAGGGTTTTCAAGTAAATAGAAAATAGCCGAAATTGTTACATGATTAAATTCCAGCTACTAACCACAAAAGTGGGTAATACAAATCAAAACCGTAGGGTCTCGTAGGGAAAATGGATTTCCAACAATGGCAGGGCTACTGGGATACCGCCCGTCACAGTACGGGGCCTAGATCACCGTACCGAGGATCGCTCCCGACCCGCTACAACACAAGGCCGGAACCATTCCTTACTGAACAGTCCCGAACAAGATAAACCCCGTGGTTGGCGCGACTAACCACCCACTAAGCCGAATAAAAAGGGACATCTAGACAAGGGAAATATCTTGTCCTGCTTGGGCATGACCCACCTAACCTTGCTGCATCTCCCCTGTTTTAGCCATTCCCGGTTGATGAGGCCTGAGGTTGCGATTACCTTTATAGAACAAATCACTTAGAATGCTCATCGTCCGCCTGACGATGTGGTGAAAGCATCCAATCCATACAAGTTCATTCCGGGTTCGAACGAAACCGAAGGCATTATCTCGTCACACTCATTTTGGGATCACCCTCAGAGTCAACGACGATAACCCTTGCATTCTGAATACACCGTCTCGATCTTCATTTCAGGATTCACGACCTAACGTTTAAATTGGATCGATGTGGTTTTCGGAGAATCAAATTTGATTCTTCCGATCCCGGTCTCATCGAATCCAAACGCCATTTTAAGGGCCAAGTTGTCTATTTAACTTAACAGTTTAATTAAATATAAGAATTAACATAACAGATAAATCATACACAGTTATCACAGATATACAGAACATATCACAAACCATCATCAAACAAATATCAGAATCAATCAGACGAGATGCATCAATTTATGTCAACTGGTTTGATTTACTTAACACTTAATTAAGTCACTTTATGATAAACCAGTTTATGCTTTATGAATTACTGATTAATTTACTTATAACTTTATTACTTATTACTTACTCAGTTAATTAATTGATTCTTTATTGTTAATTAATAACTTACTTATTAATAATTAAAATGTAATTACATATTTAACTATCACAAATTATTTAATTAATCATTTATTTACAATGAATTAATTATTAATTATCAACTAATTAATCATTTATATTTAATTACTCAAGTAACTACCATTTATTAATTGACTTGAAGTAATTAACTAACGTTCTTAGGTTAAGTTGATTAAACATATGATTAATTTCTAATTTCTAATTTGATTTAAAGGTATTACTTTAATTACGTGTATAAGTTAAATTTTAATAACCTTATACTTTTACATTAATCATCTTTCTTTACAAACTTTACTTCAACAAATTTTTAATCCATTTTAACTTGAACTAACAAGATTATTCCCTTAATTATTCTTATTCTCTGTTAATCAAAATACTTAAGTACTTAAGCAAAAACAATCAGACTCGAGACAAAAACTATTTTGACCCGAGATAATCCCGAGCCCCTCCCCCTGTTATTCCCGCGTCTCTCCTTCCTCACTCCAACTTGTTCTTCTTTCCCAATTTTTTTTTAATTATCGGTTATAAGTTGACTGTAGAACCACTCGAACTCACTCATGCACCACGGTTATTACCCGAAGCAACCATCCCCTTTTTACTCGAGCATCACCCAATATGGTCCCAAACCCAAAACTGCTACACTGTACACCACCGTGCACATGCACGGTGGTTCGCCGCACCTCCGGCGACCTTCCTCGCTTCCTACAAACCCCACATCGACTCCTCGTTCGACCTCAAAACCCAAATCAAACTGAAAAGCATGAAAACGAAAAAGAGCCTGAAACTCGAACCAAAATTCGAGCACTCGACAGCGGATCGCCACGTCCGGCCAACATCATCCCATAGAGGCGACGCCACTTCGTCCACGTCATCACCATACTCCCCTCGACCATCCCCCCGAATCGCGAACCACTCGATTCAAACACGACGACAAAATCAAATGTTTACAGAGCACCATGAATTCTTAACCCAAAACCCTATTTTCGAACCAACCCCAAGACTCTAGCATTGGAAAAATTCTTAGACATTTTTACCATGTTAATTCATCTACAAGCTTGCTTTGACATAAGTTTCATCTATTAAAATTTCTTGGATCAACCGAAATTGACAAAAACCCATTTTAGTTTCATTTTAAAACTGCTCTTCGTACCTTTGCTTAAAAATCATAATTTTTATGCTAAAAATCATAATTATGTGTATGAAATCTAAATATGCTATTGAATTAACAAATTTAAACATTTGAATTTTGAACCTTTAATTATTTTACCTGTAACTTGAAAAAAAACAGTGTTTATATCTTACTGTTATACTTCAATATATTTCCAGGCTTTGTTTTATGTTAAACAACCCGAATTACTTACATCTTTAGGTTTAAAATTAATTCAAATGGAGAAGTATTAATATCCTTTGCTTGTTTTACTCAGAAGCTTGACAACAAATCAGGAACAGAAAGCTTCCAGTGCATAAATAAATACAGGTCCATATATTATCAATATATGTAGCAGCACAATCATCAGAAGTTAATTACCATACCTAAAATTCAAGAAAAGTATGTTTACTCACCGAAAATTTCCTTGAACAGAAAGATGCATTCGAATTTTTGAACACTTGAAGCTTTAAAACTGCCTGTATATATTTTTCTTTGTTCTGTATTGAATTTACATTTTGAGTTTTGCTTGCTTTATTATTGGTTTCAGGTTTCCTAAGTTCCTTTATCTCAACGAACTGAAAAGAAAATGTATTCATATGTATATATAGAAGATAAGAAGAGATATAAAGGGAGGCTCAACTGGTTAGGTATTTACTTAGCTTTGTTCTGTTTTAAACATATTTCATTTATTACGAAGAAAAGATTTGCTCTATTTGCTTTGAACAAAAGAGTGGCTGAGATGATAGCAAGTACATATTTTGCTTCATAATAGGTCTACACACTATAATTATGTTTACACCATCATCATTTTGTAGTTAACTTACGGCCTGTACATAACACTATATTTGTACATAAACATATATTTGCAGGAAAACTTGTTCTTAAAGGCTTGTATATGAAGCTATTGTGTATAAAGATATTTTTAGTATTTGCTTGCTGGAATAACATATGATTATGTTTGCTGTAGATGAACATTTGTATGTAAGTGTATAAATCTTACAGGTACATACTTGGCTTATGTATGAAGCTTTAATTATGAAGATATTTTGTTTTGTTATTATATTACTTGTTTTTATTAACTTCAAGTTTGAACTATAATACACATATTTGTTTACATATATATTTGTCGTATTATTATTTTATTTTATATTATTTTCAGTTTTACTCTGGTCTTGCATGAAGATACTTGTATACATTTATTTATATCCTTATTTTATTTTATACAGAATTGAAATGACAAAGGTTGGCTGAGATGGTAGCAATTAAATGTTATGTTTGTTCAGCTAGCAATATTCAATTATGTACAATATATATGATTTGCTTATTTATACTTGTCTTTGTATTTATTTCCATTTTTATTTTAGCTATAAATATTAAAATTAGATTCATGAGTTTACTCATTTATTTATATTTATATTTTTGATCTACATAAATATTAATATTTTGTATTGAACATTATCATCTATTTATATTTTATATCTTATATTTTCTATTTTAGCCATTAATATTTGAATTAGAGTCATAAGTTATATTTACATTTATTCTCATTTTTATGATTCATTTGTATTTATTTAAATCATATACATAAATTTGACTCATAATTTACCTTTATATTTTGTATTGCTAGAATTAGATTTTAAATTTTAAACATTATCAAGCATATGTATTCATTTAACAAATGTTAAAAATGTATAGCATTTTAATTTAATTATATGAGTTAAATTTTATTAATAATATTGTTAAGAAACTTATTTTAGAATTTCAAACATTATTATCTATATGTATTATTTTATACTAAATATAACAAAGTAAAGTATTTAAGTAATTATATAAGATAGATTTTTATTGTGAATATTATTGAAATACTTATTTCAAATTCCCAAACCAATCTCCATTTTAAAATACAGTTTATATAAATAAATGGCAGTATTTCCAAATCATATTTATTTTAATATGATCTATTTACATTTTATTTAAATTAGATTAGACATTTATTAAAATAAACGGGACAAAAATCAGGGTCGTTACAGTAGGCATAGGCTTTCAAGGCCGAACCACTGTAAATCGTCATGTTATTTTTATTGCTTTGATTTTCTATCATTTAATTGCTTGTTTCCTCCGTTTTCGTTTTACATTCTTCGTTTATTTCTCTACAAACTCTCTATTGGGTATTTGTTGCCAATTTTTTAATGCAAACATATCATTTCATATTTCAAGTTTTAAACTTTGACGCTCGATCACCTCGATATAGTTTCGATCACAACTCCTTCATACGCACTCCAAATGATGCAAACCAAATTATTGAACGAATTAGAAAAATGGGACGATCGTAATGGCGCTGGTTTTGTCATCAAATTCCAAAGTTGAAAAAACGATCATTTTACTCCTTATTTAATTTAGTTTAATCTATTAACACATTAAATTTAATTATTTTCATGTTGTTATATTACTAACATTTAAGTATAATATTTATCGAATTTTTATCGTATTACAAAGACGAACAAAATAAAGAAGATGATAGACCTGAATATATTGATTGGGATGCCTTGATTTCAAATCAGGCTTTTGAATTTTAGGAAAAACAGAACAAAAAAGAATCAGTTCAAAACTAACTAGATTCTGAAGTCCGAACCCTTATTCAGACGTTTAGAATCTAAGTCAGATGTCTGGGTTAGGAACCAAATGTCTGAGTGGCGATAACAAAATTTTTGTACAGGAGATTAGACGTTGAATTACTACAGCGAACCAAGGTTGGATCTGGACCTGGTATACACCAAGTAGGATAAATTAGGGAAACTTGTTTCCACTCCTTGTCTTTTGGAGGTTCACATAGCTGAATGGAGTTATGCAGCATGCTAAAAATGTATCACACTTCATGACATCCTTGGTTTTCACTTCATGAAGTTGTTAAACGTGACACTCATCGTGGAGAGCGAGCACATCGCAATTAGAAGCTTTCATCATTCGTAGTCAAGTTCTAGTCACTTATTGGTGAAAGTGAAAAAGAGTAAGTGGAGAAATCCATCGTAGTAGGATCTTTT
This sequence comes from Allium cepa, assembly GCA_030765085.1. NCBI lineage: Eukaryota > Viridiplantae > Streptophyta > Magnoliopsida > Asparagales > Amaryllidaceae > Allium > Allium cepa. The sequence continues at coordinate 469,512,081 of CM060931.1, forward strand.
ATTTCTGCAGTGGAGTTGAATCAGTTAATTCACTCCATGTTGCTAGTTGTGCAATGGTACAGAACGTATGGCACTAACACTAACGAGGAGGTTACTTAATGCTTAAGTAACAAGTTATTATTCACTACACCAAAAGGTACCAATTTGAAACGTTAATAAAATGTTACTAAAAAATTGAAACACTTTACGAGTGTTGCGGTTTAGTATGTAGCAGAATTTTGCAACATGTGTAGTACGTTTCAAATTGATAAATACAACTCTTACTAAGTGTTTGAAGTTGATAATCAGCAACACTTACTGGGTGTTTCAAATTGACAATCAATAACACTTATTACATGTTTCAAGCCAATAAATTTCTACACATATCGAGTGTTCCAAACTTATAATCCGCAACACTCATTTGATGTTTCAAATTGACAATCTAGAACATTACTTTGGGCTTCCAAATTTACAGTTCAAACTGATTTTGTAAATTGTTCATCTCATATTAAAAATATATATAAACAATATATGAGCACTATAAACAACATATCAAAAATATTATACACACACATACATACACCACATCGAGCAACATTGAACTATGGAAAAACAAAGCTACAACTTCATTTACAAATTGCATCAAAAACTAGTGTATCATCAATTCCTATGGATCATCGCAAACGTGATTATATTATATTGGAGACTACAAAATTAACCTAAAATAGTACATTTAAGTATTGAGTAACCCTATCTCAAGCAGCACCGGTAGACTAAGCAGGAATATATCATACAAACACAAAATCAAACATTATATTAAAGCTTTTATCAAGAGTTCAAAGAAAGAGATAAATGGGTTTCTTGGGGAGTATTCAAAGTTTAAACCGATTAACAATAAGGGGACATGCGTATGGATTACATTCCAATAATTTCGAGTTATGAAACAATATAGTGATCATAATTTGTAAACTAGTATTAACTTTAAAGTCCATTATTAACTGTGTTAAAATTAAATAATGCATTTTATAATTTGTGCTCTTTCTGAAAGGAAAAAAAGTAACAATGCTTACCTAGAATCTATTTTATTGTCAAATTGACTCCATTTTCAATGCATTCAATATATTCAATCTTTGCTAGAATAGTCTTCCATGCATGTACATGTGAAATTACCATCATTGTTCATGCATAAGCCTTTACAAGGATGATACCTTTTGCATTCATCAATATCTGGAGATATTTGTGAGAAATGCTATATATTTGTGACTAAACCACAATATATACCAAATATGATAAACATGAGAGAATATATGTAATCATGAATATGATTGAGATAACTTACTAAGACAGCCATGTTGAAGATATGGATTACCCTCGTAACCTTATTGTATGGCTACCATTGCATGACCATGAAATGTGAATTACAAAAATGAATTCAGAACGACAGATTACTTGGAAGGAAAGTAAATTCAGAATGAGAAATTACTTGAAATGATACATGCATAACAAGCATAAGAGTGACATTCTACGCACTAAAATGCGTGTATTCAAAGTTAAAAGAAATTGGATGTGGTTTGCTTACGGGACAATAGGAACAACTATTAGAAACTTTCTATTATGTGTAAGCTGTTGATACGACACTATCTGGGAAGATAGATAGTGAAATATAAAAGAGATGAAGATTAGCAGAGAAGATGAATTGTGAGGGAGAAATACATGAGAAATGGAAATTCAACAATAATGTTCTCTGTCGTTTCTTTTCTTTCCTAGTACATATATAGCAATTTCTCTGACAACCTTGCCTACGTGGCTTGTTATAGAGCCATTTTCTGGAAATAACATTTTAGCAAGGACCACACAATAACCGAAAATAAAAAAAGAAAATACACGTCTGCATTTTCTAATAGATTATCAGCAATTCCTAACAAACTATCAGCGTCCTCATTTGCCTTTTTAGTCCAATAATCTTTTGGGTAAATGTACGATTCTCCTAGGTCTTGCGTGAGCGGTAGTACTGCCTTCATGTACTGGTGGAATTGTAGTATCTGTATCAATGCCCACCCCTTCAAGATCGACCTTGTCCCCGAGGTCGCTATGATTGGATTGTTGTGGTAGTGGTTGTGGTGTGGTGACAGTGCGGTTTGGGCATAATTTGAGGAGGGAAACATGAAAGACTGGGTGGATGCGGGCTTCTTCTCGTAGGTGAAGTTTATAGGCCATGGGTCCTATTCGTTCAATGATTTTAATGGGACCAAAATATTTTTTTGAAAGTTTATGATGATTGTTACGGATGGTGATTTGGCGGTAGGGTTGGAGTTTGACGAATACCCATGAGCCGATAGTGAATTGTTTGTCGCTGCGGTGGTGATCAGCTTGATTTTTCATATGGCTTTTAGCTTTCTGTAAATTGGTCTTGATAATATGGAGTAGTTGATCTCTTGAAGAAGCCCACCTGTCTAGCTCTGGTATTGGGGTTGTGGAGGTAATGCAATTGGAGAGTATTGGTGGTGGTCTGCCATAAACGACCTGAAATGGTGACATCCCAATGGACGTGTGCTTTGTGGTGTTGTACCACCATTCCGCCTAGGGAAGACATTTAACCCACTTTGTAGGCACATCAATGACTATTGCACACAAATTTGTTTCGAGACAACGGTTCACAACTTTAGATTGTCCGTCGGATTACGGGTGGTATGCGCTACTCATTTGAAGCTTTGTTCCATGTAAGAGAAATAGTTCTTTCCAAAATTGGCTTATGAATAACCGATCCCGGTCAGATACGACTGAGTGAGGGAATCTGTGCAAATGGACATATTCCTAGAGGAAGTGTGAGGCAAGTGGGAAGCAGATACTGAAGTGGGTAATGTAGAAAAATGAGCAAACTTCAAAAGTCTGTAGACGACTACCCAAATTACAGTTTTTCCAGCGGATCGAGGGAGATGCGTAATAAAATCCATGGCGGTATCTTCCTAGATTTGAGCGGGATTGGGAGTGGTTGGAGAAACCCTTTGTATGGGTAGTTGTCGGGTTTGGTTTGGAGGCAAGTGGAACATTACTTGACGAATGTTTGAACTGCTGAAGCTAGATTAGGCCAAAAAAATTGCTCGCTACTCTGGATATGGTGCCCTTAATTCCAGATAGCCCCCCAATTTTGGAAGAGTGCAGCTCAGCGATAATTTTGTTTTGTAGTTCGGCGTTAGCAGGAATATATATTCGATTACCCCAAAATAACATGTCATTACGCATTGGAAGTTAGGGTTTGAACACGCACCCGAAGGCAGCTGATTGATGATGGATTGAGCTTCCTGGCCATTGCGCAACGCTTCATGTATATCGGTCAATAGAGGAAATGTAGGCCCTGAGATTGCATTCATTATTGCGTCGTTGGTGAAGTGGGAGAGACCATCAGCTACTACGTTCTGCTTGCCTGGATGGTAGTGAATTGTAAAATCAAAGCCTAGAAGTTTTGTAAGCCACTTCTGCTGCTCCGGCATTTTTATTGACTGGGAAGCTAATTCGTGGAGGTTCTGGTGATCGGTGTGGTTCTGGAATGGACGACCGAGTAAGTAGTGGCGCCATTTTTTAACAGAGGCTGCTATCGCGAACATTTCTCTGGAGTAGGTGGAGGATTTTTGGAGATGGCGTGGTAGTTGAGGATGAAATATGCTATCGGGTGATCGGCTTGGGCAAGGACAGCTCCAATGGCTGAGGCAGAGGCGGAGGCGTCAGTGGTAAGTGTGAAGGGTTGGTTGAAATTTGGAAGGGATAAAGTGGGGGTGTTGGTTACAGCCCATTTTAACTTTTCAAATGCAGTTTGGGCTTGTGGGTTCCAACTTCCAAGAGAAATTATTTTGCTTCAGTAAATCTGTTAATGGGCTGGCAATGAGGGCATAATTTTTAATAAAGCGGCGATAATATCCGGTGAGGCCCAGAAATCCCCGAACAGCGGTGACTGAATTAGGAGTTGGCCATTTTACCATTGCATCAATTTTCGATGGATCTACTCGTACACCCTTATTAGAAATTATGTGGCCCAAGTAATCAAGCTCCGTAAGGCCGAAATTTCATTTTGCTAAATTGGCGAAGAATTGGTGTTGATCTAGAATTTTTAAAGTGGTGTGAAGATGATCTAAGTGGGCCCCGCAAGATGAACTATAAATGAGAATATCGTCAAAAAAAACGAGCACAAATTTTCTCAAATGTGGGCGAAATATTTCATTCATCGTAGCTTGGGAAGTGGATGGTGTATTTGTTAACCCGAATGGCATTACTAGGAATTCGTAATGGCCTTCGTGAGTACGAAAAGCGATTTTTGGGATATCGGGTAGATGTACGTGAATTTGGAAGTAGCCACTGCGGAGATCGAGTTTGGAGAAAAAAATTGCACCATAAAGTACATCTAATTGTTCGTCGACCATTGGAATTAGAAAGCGGTCTTTAATGGTGATGGCATTAAGTGCCCAATAATTGAAACAAAACCGCCGTGATCCGTCTTTCTTTTTTACTAAAAGAACGGGTGAAGAGAATGGGCTAGTTGATGGTTGAATAAGTTTAGAGTGGAGCATTTCTTGGATTTGTCGTTCGATTTCATTTTTTTTTGGAAGTTTGGATAATGATATGGTTTGGTATTGATTGGTTCGGAATTAGGGATGAGATTTTTGTGGTGGTTAAGGGTACAATTTAGTGGAAGGTTTGTGGGTTTGGTAAAGATGTGTTTATAGGATGATAATATTGGTGGAGTTGTGGGTCAGTATGGGTTATGGTTTGGGTTTCGTGTGAGGAATGGATAGGGTGGAAGTGTAAATAAAGGAAGCTTGAAACCAAAGCAGTAACGTCCAATCTTTTTAATTGCTGCAGTGAAATAGAGAAGGGGTGAAAAACCGGCTCCAGCCCAGTTAAACGAATGGCCTGATTATTGAAATTAAAAGCCATTGTTAATTTCTTGTAGTCCATCGTTATTGGGCCTAACTGCTCAAGCCATTGAATTCCACAAACCGCGTCTGAGCCCACTATTTCCAACAAGTGAAAATCAGTGCAAAATTGATGACCCCGAATATCAACACAGATGTTTAAATAGCAGCCCGAGCTTCTCAATTTTTCACCATTGCCAACTATAAATACGAACGATTTTGCGCATTCTATTTCCAGGCCTAAGAACTTCGCGGTTTTCGAATGCAGAAAATTATGAGTGGATCTGATACCCACGAGAATCGAAATTGGGTTACTCTTAATGAAAGTAGGAAGACGAATTGCACGTGGGTGGGATGAGCTAGTTAGGGCGTGGAAGGAGATTTCCTGTGGTGCATTTAGGGTTGGGTTTGTGTTGTCGGTTGAATCAGTGGTTGGCGGAAGTTGTAACGATCCCGAATTTTAATTAATTTTAAATTGAGAATTTAAATGAATTTTTGAATTAAAATTGTAAAATTGATTATAAACGGCAGCGAGTTTCCCCGATTCAAATAGAAAATATATATATTAAGTCATATGAATTTGAAAATTTGTATATATGTGAATATATTGTATATATTGGATTTGAAATAAAATAAGAAATAAATGTTTAAGTAAATTTGAATTTAATATATAGGAAATATGAACTACAAACAAAGTATATTTATAAAATATAAATCTATGTATAACAAGACATACGAGTCAATGAAATATTTAAGTTAGAAGTGTAAATAAATCCATACAAGATGAATTATAAAATATAAATTAAACACATTGAACAAAAATAATAACATTTAATGTCATTCATATTACAAAACAAGAAGATAATAATAATATACATAAGCATGAACAAACAAAAGAAAAAGTATGAAAGCAACCAGGCAAGTAAAAATGCAGCATCACTTTAGCCATCGAAATATGTAAGTGTAGCTTGCAAATGAGAAATAAAGGACAAGTCTGTACGCTGTAAACAAGAAAATAGGAAGTAGGACAAAGTACATATGCATTACATGTTTACACCTCTAGCAATTAATGAATACATCTTCACCCATGCCTTTGTACAAACCAGATCATCACCTGTACAAAGCATTATAATATCACCTAAACAACTCATCTTATATATATATTAATCTTCCTCTTCATTTTAGTTCGAGCACCATCATAACTGAAAGAAAGAAGAAAAAAAAGAACATCATTATTTTATACATTTAAAGCTCAGTTATACAACAAAGCAGATTCAAGAAAAAGAAGAAACTGCAGTTCATCAAAACCTAAAAGCAACTCTCTGCTTCAAAATTTTAAAAGGTGAGTAACATTTCATTAAAACAATTTGAAGAATAAATATGTGAGTAAACATTCCTTTTGAGATTTAAACCTAAATGGTTTGTTCAAGAAATATTTTGTTTGTTACATATTGTTGTGATGTGGTTACTGCTTTATTGTAAATTCTGCTAAGTACCATTCTTCAATACTATCAAGTTCTGAGCAAAGAATTGTTAAGAAGATTAATACTTATTCATGTAAAAAAAATTAAAACTTAGAAATTTAACTAATTAAGTTTGTATAAACCAAAGTAGGGACCTGGAAAAATTGTTTTGAAGTTGACAGAACAACAAGGTTACTGTGTGATCAATATGACAACAAGAAGGAATTTTTTTTGTTAAATTCGAATACTCTAAATTGTGAGTTTGATTTTATATTTGGAATATACACTCAAAGTTAAGATTTTTAAAACAAGGATAATGATTTTTAATTTAGAAATGTTAAAGAAATTTACTGATGAACAAAAATCATATTTTTACAAATTTCTGTGGTTTTAATGAATTTTAGATGTTAAAACTTATGGTGAAGCTAGCTTAATGATCTACGAGCACGGGAAAAATAATAGAAATTTTTTCTAATGAATAAATTTTTAGTTTGAATCGAAAATAGGGTTTAGCATAGGGTTTTGAGTCGCGTTCGAAATTGCATGACTGGAAATTCTGTCGTGGGCCGAGTGCGAAGCGCCTTCGGGAGATGGTAGCTTGGTCGATGACAAAGTGGTGGCCAGTGGTTCGGGTGCTCCGGTGGTTGGAGGAGGGGATGCGACGTGTTGACAGGTGAGGGTGTTCGAAGTTTTTTTTTGTTCCAGGTTTTTTTTTTGTGTCCGAAGCTCGATTTTGATATAATGGTCTTCTCGCGCGTTAGGATGCTTGAGGGGTTCAGGTGAATGGTAGTTGACTTGAGGGTGGCCGGAGATTCAACTAACGGCGGCGAACTCCATTGTGCATGTGCACGAGTCGACGCTGGTGTCTGAAGAAATTGGGTATGATGTTGGATTGGGAACGAAATAGATGTGCTCGGGTATTAGCTCGGGATCTTTGCAGTTGTGACTCGAAGTGGGTAGGGTCGTGAGTGACCCAAAGTTTTTACTGGGAAAACTAAAGATTGTCTCGGGTTTGTATAGTTGTGTACCCAGTTTTAATAGCTACAGGTTTTAGTTAAAAACCAGATAGTGTTTAAGTCTTTCTTTTTAAAAATTTAAATTGAATTCAAAATTGAAAGACAATTTTAATCGAAGGTTTTAAAACAAGTTGAAACTAAAATAGTTTTCTTTTAAAAAAGTAAACTTGTTTTTCAAACAAACATTTAAACTTGAATTTTGATAAAGTTCTTTTATAAAAGAATTGCGAATGAAAATATATGTTTTGTTTTATCTTGAATTTGCAAGATAAAACGTAATGTATTTTAAAGCTTAAATTTTAAATAAAAATTTAAGTAGTTTAGCTAGAACTTTTCTTATATAGGTTTATAAGTGGATATTTAAATTTGATAGATGTTTAAATATATAATCATTTTGAATCTAAAATTTAAAAGTGTAATGTTTAAAATACACATAAATGATAATGAAATCATAAATAAAGAAATTTATTATTTTAGAGATAATTAAGGAAATAAATTGATTTAATCTAAGGTAATTTCTTAATGAAAGTAATTAAAGATTTTATTTCTTTAAAGAAAATTAATTAAGGGGTTAATTTATTTTATAATTGGTTTAAAAGTTAATTTAATAATTTTTTAATTAAGAATAATTAATTAAAGTGTTTGATTAACTAATTATATCAAATGAATTGTAATAAATCAGAATTGAATAATAAATTCATAAGTAATTAATTTAATTGGGAATAAATTGAATTACTTAGGATTAAACAATTAGTTAATCCTGCTTATAAATGTTTATTGAATATTTGACCTTACTTATGAATGATTGTATTGTATGGGATGCCTTGAATTGATTATCCTATCCGATTTGTGATATTTTGTTCTGTAGATTGAGCTGTGTATATTTATTTACATTTGTATATTATCTGTAAATCTGTGAATGGACGATAAGCGTTATAGTTTATATCTCTTATCAACTATATTTCTGTGTTTTAATCTGTGATGATTGAATGATGTGACACTATTGTGTTAAACCCTTGGACCACACCATACATACACAAATATGGATTTTACGAGGAAATCGATTAAGTCACAGATTTTTTGAAAATAGTTTTGTATTTAAATTTTTAAATTCAAATGTTTTGAAAATGGATTGGGTTTGAAGTGAAAAGCTTTTGGAATGGAATTTCAAAGACTGAAATTTATTTTGAATAACTTGATTTAGTTTTGGAAATTTAAATAATTTGATTTAAATTTGAATTCAAAATTAGGAATTGAATTCTATGATTTGAAATTAGGGATTAAAAATGTTATGTTAGTTATATACGGTTTGAAACCATTTTTAAAGTATTATTTTTGGGAATTTGAATTAACCCAAAGATTGTAACTTATATAAATGAAATCGGGTTTTTTTTTTGAAATAAGACTGTTGTTTTTAAATGATAAAAAGCTTTCGTTTCAAATCTTATTAAAAGGATTTCAAGTTTAAACTAAAATAGGTTTCCAAGTTATGGATAAATATTTAGAAATGAGTTTTGAAAATGAGTATTTGGGAACGATTTGAAAACTATGAGACAAATCTTTGATTTAAAAGATTTAAATGAATTAATCTTTTTGAAACGAAATTGTTTTGAAATCCGGAAAAGAATACTTGTGAAAGTAGGTGAACTTTATGAAATAAATATTTTTGTTAAAGATTTGAAATGGTAATTGGTTTAAACCATTGAAAAGAAAGTTTTGAATTATTAAGTTGTGACTTAATTGAAATCCCATACCCATATGTTTTAAAATGTTTTCGCTCACTATTCGGTTTAGCCGGGAAAGGATCTTTGTGTCGTATAACCCATTCCGAATATGTGAATCGACGTTATGGATAGCATTTGAAGACCGGTGATGAAGACCGGGTATTTGCGAAAGCGATAGGATGGCCTATCGATTGTTTCTGCACCGAGTCGCGCCGGTATAGAGACTCCCTAAGTGATGGGAAATCCGATCAGGATTGTGAATATCCGGATTGCAAGGACTTCTTTGTAAGTGCCTTCGGTTATGTTCGAGCCCAGAACAGACTTGTATGGATAGTATGTCTGACATTACAAATTGAGATATAAAGCTGATTTCTTTCAAATATATTTCTGTTGGTGGCGGAGAAATTATTCTCTTAGCTTAACACCCTTCTCTGAGACGTACGAGCTCAGAGGTTATGTAGTTGATGGTTATCAGCGATATATTCTCAATTTGGTAATGTGACATGCTGAGTGTTGCTGTGAAATGATCATTGTGTTGATCATTTGTGATAGGATCATTTGTTTGATCGTTTATCTTTGTGATCATTTCTATGATCATTTGCTGACCCAAAGCATGGCTTTTGTATAAAGCGTGGCTTTGTGGACGTGACTTCGTCGAGCCTCACACCCCGGAATGGTCAAAACAAGAAAGATGCAGCAAGGTTATGAGGGGTAGCTCCCTTTAGGGTATGTGCATTTCCTTCTGGAAAAGGGTGGTATCATGGTATGGAGCACAGATGCTTACTCATGTGGAAACACTTTATATATGATTGTGTGATGTTGATTAGAGAGCTCTCGGTTAAAGGTCCCAAAGGACCGGGGGATGGCATACTCGTGTCAGTAGTTACCCAGTTAGGGGTAACCCGGCCTTGTGTTGGCAGAGATCCGGTTTGGTTCTCGGGGACGTCCTTCCAGAGGCGTTCTCATGTGGCAATGGGAAGTTCCTTGGCCTGACCATTCGTTGGAAATCCAAAGAAACAATACGAGACTTGTACGGTTTTAGTTGTAGAACCTGCCATTTAATATGGTAGCTATAGTAAGCATACTATAATGGTACCTATGCTAGCTAAGATTTATATTCTACTTTCGAAATGATTTGTTCTACACTATGCACTAGTAATAATATCAAATGTTTCTTTTTAATGCGTATCAAGCATCTTTGACTAACATAAGAAGAAATCTCCTCCAAGTCTGCGTTTGCATTGTGTGTGTGGCGGGAGGTCTTATGGTAGTTACATTTTCAAAAAGCATTGCGAATTGATTTTTTGAATACTTCTTGGTTTGTTTTTAAAGATAAACTATTTTTGTTGCTCACACCAGTCCCACGACTGATCCGGAGTTTATTGTTTCTTTCCTAAACTCTGGGTGCTCATTATTTTCTACACGAGCAGTCTAGAGTTTGGGTTTTTCAGATAGTCAGATGTAGTAGATTATCTGGAGTTAGTTCAGTCTTTGGATCGCACCAGTCTTGCCTAGCTTGGTGCATCATTATTGGGAGTTCGAGCTATTGCTGGATTGGTTCTTGGAAATGGAGTTCTTCCTTGAAGACTATCTCAGAGTTATTGTTCCGCTGCTAGATGTTATCTATTTTTTTTCCACTGCTATTTTATTGTATCATATCTCTGATGTATATTGATATCTATTGGATCATCTGTTATATCAGATATTGTATCAAAGCTGTATATCAATGTATTATTCTTTTATTCCGCTGTGTTATTTACTTAATGTTATTATAAGCTCCGGCGAATCAGATTTGAACGGTCGAATCTATGGCATTCGAATACGATTTGAAGTATGGATGTCGATTTTCGAGCGGGCAAAATCCGAAACGTCACATTTGGTATCAGAGCTAAGGTTGAACTTTAGCTCAGGAGTATAACACATTAAGTAGCTCATTAGAGATTGGGTGAAGTATACCCTAGAATGAGTATATCCCTAAGATATCTGTTTGAATGCCTCAGTAAATTCTCTTGCTATCCACTGATAATGAGTATGAGTGCAAGAAGAGAACGCGATAGGGGACAGGGAAATACGACTGTAATTGGTCAATACTCTGTAACAACAATGGAAATAACTTTTCCTATCAATCTCCTTTGATTCGATTTCAATTCTTTTGATTTCTTCAAGACAGCTCCAGAAAGAAGTTTCGATGCGGTGGTGAATCATTGTAGGAAATTTTTATTTCGTATCTTCATCAATTTCTTATTAGTTTTTGATTTAAACTTTAATGAATTTGAAATTTGAATGAATTGGAAATTTTAAATAAATTGGAAATTTTAAAATTGAGTTAAATTGATTAACGGAATATGAAGGATAATTTGAACTGTCTTGATAAAACGATCTTGTTTAAAACTAAATTTGAAATTCTATTATAATTTCTTGTATCTATTGTGGATATTCTGATTTGGTAATCCAAATGCAGAATTGATATCTAGTTTGATCTGAAAAGATGTTTCTCTATCTTTGTGTATCTATCTCTGTTGTTTTCGTGCCTGCGAATTTCGAGGACGAAATTCTTTTTAAGGGGGGAAGTCTGTAACGATCCCGAATTTTAATTAATTTTAAATTGAGAATTTAAATGAATTTTTGAATTAAAATTGTAAAATTGATTATAAACGGCAGCGAGTTTCCCCGATTCAAATAGAAAATATATATATTAAGTCATATGAATTTGAAAATTTGTATATATGTGAATATATTGTATATATTGGATTTGAAATAAAATAAGAAATAAATGTTTAAGTAAATTTGAATTTAATATATAGGAAATATGAACTACAAACAAAGTATATTTATAAAATATAAGTCTATGTATAACAAGACATACGAGTCAATGAAATATTTAAGTTAGAAGTGTAAATAAATCCATACAAGATGAATTATAAAATATAAATTAAACACATTGAACAAAAATAATAACATTTAATGTCATTCATATTACAAAACAAGAAGATAATAATAATATACATAAGCATGAACAAACAAAAGAAAAAGTATGAAAGCAACCAGGCAAGTAAAAATGCAGCATCACTTTAGCCATCGAAATATGTAAGTGTAGCTTGCAAATGAGAAATAAAGGACAAGTCTGTACGCTGTAAACAAGAAAATAGGAAGTAGGACAAAGTACATATGCATTACATGTTTACACCTCTAGCAATTAATGAATACATCTTCACCCATGCCTTTGTACAAACCAGATCATCACCTGTACAAAGCATTATAATATCACCTAAACAACTCATCTTATATATATATTAATCTTCCTCTTCATTTTAGTTCGAGCACCATCATAACTGAAAGAAAGAAGAAAAAAAAGAACATCATTATTTTATACATTTAAAGCTCAGTTATACAACAAAGCAGATTCAAGAAAAAGAAGAAACTGCAGTTCATCAAAACCTAAAAGCAACTCTCTGCTTCAAAATTTTAAAAGGTGAGTAACATTTCATTAAAACAATTTGAAGAATAAATATGTGAGTAAACATTCCTTTTGAGATTTAAACCTAAATGGTTTGTTCAAGAAATATTTTGTTTGTTACATATTGTTGTGATGTGGTTACTGCTTTATTGTAAATTCTGCTAAGTACCATTCTTCAATACTATCAAGTTCTGAGCAAAGAATTGTTAAGAAGATTAATACTTATTCATGTAAAAAAAATTAAAACTTAGAAATTTAACTAATTAAGTTTGTATAAACCAAAGTAGGGACCTGGAAAAATTGTTTTGAAGTTGACAGAACAACAAGGTTACTGTGTGATCAATATGACAACAAGAAGGAATTTTTTTTGTTAAATTCGAATACTCTAAATTGTGAGTTTGATTTTATATTTGGAATATACACTCAAAGTTAAGATTTTTAAAACAAGGATAATGATTTTTAATTTAGAAATGTTAAAGAAATTTACTGATGAACAAAAATCATATTTTTACAAATTTCTGTGGTTTTAATGAATTTTAGATGTTAAAACTTATGGTGAAGCTAGCTTAATGATCTACGAGCACGGGAAAAATAATAGAAATTTTTTCTAATGAATAAATTTTTAGTTTGAATCGAAATTAGGGTTTAGCATAGGGTTTTGAGTCGCGTTCGAAATTGCATGACTGGAAATTCTGTCGTGGGCCGAGTGCGAAGCGCCTTCGGGAGATGGTAGCTTGGTCGATGACAAAGTGGGGGCCAGTGGTTCGGGTGCTCCGGTGGTTGGAGGAGGGGATGCGACGTGTTGACAGGTGAGGGTGTTCGAAGTTTTTTTTTGTTCCAGGTTTGTTTTTTTTTTTTGTGTCTGAAGCTCGATTTTGATATAATGGTCTTCTCGCGCGTTAGGATGCTTGAGGGGTTCAGGTGAATGGTAGTTGACTTGAGGGTGGCCGGAGATTCAACTAACGGCGGTTAACTCCATTGTGAATATGCACGAGTCGACGCTGGTGTTTGAAGAAATTGGGTATGATGTTGGATTGGGAATGAAATAGATGTGCTCGGGTATTAGCTCGGGATCTTTGCAGTTGTGACTCGAAGTGGGTAGGGTCGTGAGTGACCCGAAGTTTTTACTGGGAAAACTAAAGATTGTCTCGGGTTTGTATAGTTGTGTACCCAGTTTTAATAGCTACAGGTTTTAGTTAAAAACCAGATAGTGTTTAAGTCTTTCTTTTTAAAAATTTAAACTGAATTCAAAATTGAAAGACAAGTTTAATCGAAGGTTTTAAAACCAGTTGAAACTAAAATAGTTTTCTTTTAAAAAAAGTAAACTTGTTTTTCAAACAAACATTTAAACTTGAATTTTGATAAAGTTCTTTTATAAAAGAATTGCGAATGAAAATATATGTTTGGTTTTATCTTGAATTTGCAAGATAAAACGTAATGTATTTAAAAGCTTAACTTTTAAATAAAAATTTAAGTAGTTTAGCTAGAACTTTTCTTATATAGGTTTATAAGTGGATATTTAAATTTGATAGATGTTTAAATATATAATCATTTTGAATCTAAAATTTAAAAGTGTAATGTTTAAAATACACATAAATGATAATGAAATCATAAATAAAGAAATTTATTATTTTAGAGATAATTAAGGAAATAAATTGATTTAATCTAAGGCAATTTCTTAATGAAAGTAATTAAAGATTTTATTTCTTTAAAAAAAATTAATTAAGGGGTTAATTTATTTTATAATTGGTTTAAAATTTAATTTAATAATTTGTTAACTAAGAATAATTAATTAAAGTGTCTGATTAACTAATTATATCAAATGAATTGTAATAAATCAGAATTGAATAATAAATTCATAAGTAATTAATTTAATTGGGAATAAATTGAATTACTTAGGATTAAACAATTAATTAATCCTACTTATAAATGTTTATTGAATATTTGACCTTACTTATGAATGATTGTATTGTATGGGATGCCTTGAATTGATTATCCTATCCGATTTGTGATATTTTGTTCTGTAGATTGAGCTGTGTATATTTATTTACATTTTTATATTATCTGTGAATCTGTGAATGGACGAAAAGCGTTATAGTTTATATCGCTTATCAACTATATTTCTGTGTTTTAATCTATGATGATCGAATGATGTGACACTATTGTGTTAAACCCTTGGACCACACCATACACACACAAATATGGATTTCACGAGGAAATCGATTAAGTCCCAGATTTTTGAAAATAGTTTTGTATTTGAATTTTTAAATTCAAATGTTTTGAAAATGGATTGGGTTTGAAGTGAAAAGCTTTTGGAATGGAATTTCAAAGATGGAAATTTATTTTGAATAACTTGATTTAGTTTTGGAAATTTAAATAATTTGATTTAAATTTGAATTCAAAATTAGGAATTGAATTCTATGATTTGAAATTAGGGATTAGAAATGTTATGTTAGTTATATACGGTTTGAAACCATTTTTAAATTATTATTTTTGGGAATTTGAATTAACCCAAAGATTGTAACTTATATAAATGAAATCGGGTTTTTTTTTGAAATAAGACTGTTGTTTTTAAATGATAAAAAGCTTTCATTTCAAATCTTATTAAAAGGATTTCGAGTTTAAACTAAAATAGGTTTCCAAGTTATGGATAAATATTTAGAAATGAGTTTTGAAAATGAATATTTAGGAACGATTTGAAAACTATGAGACAAATCTTTGATTTAAAAGATTTAAATGAATCAATCTTTTTGAAACGAAATTATTTTGAAATCCGAAAAAGAATACTTGTGAAAGTAGGTGAACTTTATGAAATAAATCTTTTTGTTAAAGATTTGAAATGGTAATTGGTTTAAACCATTGAAAAGAAAGTTTTGAATTATTAAGTTGTGACTTAATTGAAATCCCATACCCATATGTTTTAAAATGTTTTCGCTCACTATTCGGTTTAGCCGGGAAAGGATCTTTGTGTCGTATAACCCATTCCGAATATGTGAATCGACGTTATGGATATCATTTGAAGACCGGTGATGAAGACCGGGTATTTGCGAAAGCGATAGGATGACCTATCGATTGTTTCTGCACCGAGTCGCGCCGGTATAGAGACTCCCTAAGTGATGGGAAATCTGATCAGGATTGTGAATATCCAGATTGCAAGGACTTCTTTGTAAGTGCCTTCGGTTCTGTTCGAGCCCGGAACAGACTTGTATGGATAGTATGTCTGACATTACAAATTGAGATATAAAGCTGATTTCTTTCAAATATATTTCTGTTGGTGGCGGAGAAATTATTCTCTTGGCTTAACACCCTTCTCTGAGACGTACGAGCTCAGAGGTTATGTAGTTGATGGTTATCAGCGATATATTCTCAATTTGGTAATGTGACATGCTGAGTGTTGTTGTGAAATGATCATTGTGTTGATCATTTGTGATAGGATCATTTGTTTGATCGTTTATCTTTGTGATCATTTCTATGATCATTTGTTGACCCAAAGCATGGCTTTTGTATAAAGCGTGGCTTTGTGGACATGACTTCGTCGAGCCTCACACCCTGGAATGGTCAAAACAGGAAAGATGCAGCAAGGTTATGAGGGGTAGCTCCCTTTAGGGTATGTGCATTTCCTTCTGGAAAAGGGTGGTATCATGGTATGGAGCCCAGATGCTTACTCATGTGGAAACACTTTATATATGATTGTGTGATGTTGATTAGAGAGCTCTCGGTTAAAGGTCCCAAAGGACTGGGGGATGGCATACTCGTGTCAGTAGTTACCCAGTTAGGGGTAACCCGGCCTTGTGTTGGCAGAGATCCGGTTTGGTTCTCAGGGACGTCCTTCCAGAGGCGTTCTCATGTGGCAATGGGAAGTTCCTTGGCCTGACCATTCGTTGGAAATCCAAAGAAACAATACGAGACTTGTACGGTTTTAGTTGTAGAACCTGCCATTTAATATGGTAGCTATAGTAAGCATACTATAATGGTACCTATGCTGGCTAACATTTATATTCTACTTTCGAAATGATTTGTCCTACACTATGCACTAGTAATAATATCAAATGTTTCTTTTTAATGCGATCAAGCATCTTTGACTAACATAAGAAGAAATCTCCTCCAAGTCTGCGTTTGCATTGTGTGTGTGTGGCGGGAGGTCTTATGGTAGTTACATTTTCAAAAAGCATTGCGAATTGATTTTTTGAATACTTCTTGGTTTGTTTTTAAAGATAAACTATTTTTGTTGCTCACACCAGTCCCACGACTGATCCGGAGTTTATTGTTTCTTTCCTAAACTCTGGGTGCTCATTATTTTCTACATGAGCAGTCTAGAGTTTGGGTTTTTCAGATAGTCAGATGTAGTAGATTATCTGGAGTTAGTTCAGTCTTTGGATCGCACCAGTCTTGCCTAGCTTGGTGCATCGTTATTGGGAGTTCGAGCTATTGCTGGATTGGTTCTTGGAAATGGAGTTCTTCCTTGAAGACTATCTCAGAGTTATTGTTCCGCTGCTAGATGTTATCTATTATTTTTTTTCCGCTGCTATTTTATTGTATCATATCTCTGATGTATATTGATATCTATTGGATCATTTGTTGTATCAGATATTGTATCAAAGCTGTATATCAATGTATTATTCTTTTATTCCGCTGTGTTATTTACTTAATGTTATTATAAGCTCCGGCGAATCGGATTTGAACGGTCGAATCTATGGCATTCGAATACGATTTGAAGTATGGATGTCGATTTTCGAGCGGGCAAAATCCGAAACGTCATAAAAGTTCAGGTTTGGATTCGGATGACGGTGATGTGTCATCCGGTTGTATGTCGGGAAGAATCATAAGGATATGGGTTGCTATTAGCAACGGTGACCATAGTGGTACTTTTCATCACAATTAAAGCATAAACCTTGCGGTTTGCGAGTGTTCATTTCCGCTGGAGAGAGTTGTTTGATAGGAATTGGTGGTTTGGAAGTTTGCATTTGAGGTGTTTGATGAAATGGTTGATTGGGTTGTGAATTAATGGTGGGTTTAGGAACTGTAATTGTTTTTTGGAAACGAGGATCTGGTTTGGTCATTGTGTTTGTGTTCAATGAGTTTGGCACCATCAATTGCTTTAGATATGGTGGTGGGTTTGAGGAGGTGAAGTTCTTTTTGTACATGGGTTTTGAGGCCGGAAATAAAACATTGAAAGATGGATTCAGGGGGTAGTGTGGTGATACGATTGCAGAGTGTTTCGAAAGTGGATTGATAACTTTCGACGGTGGTGATTTGTTTAAGTTTGAATAATGTGGCTTGTGGGTTGATGAAGGTGGATGGCCCAAAACATTGCTCGATTACTTTTGTTAGAGCTATCCATGATATAAGTTGCTTGTTTCGATGCATCTATTGAAACCATGATAATGCTTGACCTTGCATATGAAAACTTGCAAGATCGACGCGTTGGTCTTCTGGTGAGGAATAATAAGCGAAAAATTGATCGTCTTGAAATATCCAATCATGTGGGTTAGATCCATTGAACAAGGTTAAGGTGAATTTGGGTGTTTAAGTAGTTGTTGGGGTTGATAGGATAGGTGGTTGCCGGTTGTTAGGTGATGGGTGGTATGTGGTTGATGTTTGGTTATTTGGAGAGAGAGAGGTGATAGGTTGTCTAGTCTGCGGGTGAGGTCGGTCATGGATTTGGTGAGGTCGTGGAGGGATGATTTAATGTCGATGATGTCGGAATGTTGGTTCTCCGGCATGGAGCCATGGTTTATATGGTTTTCTTGGATGGTAGTGATGACATCTTGATGTTAGCCGAGTTATTGGAGTGCTTCATCTACTTTGGTCATGGTGTTGGAGAAGTTTGGATATTTTGGGAGGTGGAGAAGGGAGATCAAGTGGTGAAAGCACCAAAATGATATGGCACTGCCTGGGAAAATAGATAGTGAAATATAGAAGAGATTAACAGAGAGGAAGAATTGTGAGGGAGAAATACAGGAAAAATGGAAATTCAGCAATAATGTACTCTATCGTTTCTTTTCTTTTCTAGTACATATATAGCAGTTTCTCTAACAACCTTGCCTACGTGGCTTGCTATAGAGCCATTTTCTGGAAACAACTTTTTAGCATGGACCACACAATAACAGAAAATAAAAAAACAAAAAGAAAATACAAGTCTGCATTGTCTAAAAGACTATCAGCAATTCCTAACAAACTGTCAGCGTCCTCATTTGCCTTTTTAGTCCAATATCTTCTCGGTAAATGTATGATTCTCCTAGGTCTGCGTGAGCGGCAGTACTGCCTTCATATACCGGTGGAATTGTAATATCTGTATCAGCTGCTTGCCACTGTCCATTTGTTCCCACAACGTCAGTGCACAATATACGCCTTGATCTTCAGCAAATGGAGTTCCTTTCTTCCAATGAAAGAAATGGTATATTATCGAAGACATGAAATTGAAATAATATATTATGATCAAGGAATTACATAGAGCTTCAAAAAAAAAAATTCATAGTTGTGCATTCATCGACTTAATCTTTGATATGTTCTCTGTATTGCTAAATATTGTGTATCTTGTTGTGTGGTGATTATTTGTTTTCAGGAAAACAATTCTTTGCTCGTAACTGAATTGATGCAAATCCTACTTAGTTTCTAGTAGAAAGAAATCCGGATACTTACACACTGTTGAGATTATCCCCAACGATCTACCCTATTTTTTTCCATCAAGTTTCCCTCAAAGAGGAGTCAAACAACCATGTGAATTTTTCTTCTTCTTTTATGCAACCCTGAACTAGCTTCAAGCAAAGAAATGCTTCTATAATGTAGATCTAGTACATCGAAACCTTTATTTGTTATACATCTAGTATACCAAAATAGAGAATAATCAATTATAAACTCCTCTCACAAGTTTATCAATCAGATTTCCACTACTCCGGAAGTCTATATTTGCTAAATTAAGAAATATGTCGTAATTAAATTACAACCACAATCTAACAACTATAGTAATAATAACTATAGCGATAGATCAAACGTTATGCTATTTAAAGAAACAGTACAACACAGAAACAAAAATGATATATATAAATAAATATATAAATCAATTATAAGCCTAACCGGTTTGAAGAAGGAAATTTCGTTGAGACTTGTCGTAACAAATTCCTTAAGACTTTATTTAAAGTCTCCCAAGATATAACAGACGTAATCTGCACGAGATTGTAATGAGCATGTCAACTCTGTGATATATTGTATAGAGCAGTAGAAATGAAGAAGCTGAAGAAATTAGAATTGGAATGGAATGAGAATGTGATCAGGATTCTCTCCCATTTATAATTTCGTCCGCATCCCTTCAAACAGTCGCGTACGCTTGACGGGTCGCACCCGTTGCCTTTTGAACCGCTACTGTTTATTAACGGGTCGCACCCGCTGCTCCTTGCATCCGTTTGCATCGCAATGCTTCTATTCGCCCGCACTTCTTTAGTCGGGTTGCATCTAACGTTCGCACCCATTTCCGTCTGTTCTCCAAAAACCCACGCCCGCTTCAGAAGTCGCACCCCCTCAGTCAATCCGTGTCCTCTTTATGAACAGATTTACACCTGTTCGTATAGCCTACAATTGTCAGAAAGCCCGGCTCAGTTTTGCTGTAAAAATAGGATCATATTAGACCCAAACCCGAGCCCGGCCCGGCCTGGTTCGGTTCAGTCGGTCGGACGCGGCGGCACGCGCGCGTGTGGTGGTGATGCATGATCTCTCTCCTTACAACAAAGCATACATTTGGGTGCCCCTAGGCCCCAACCCCTTCATTGCAAAGCTATTAATATACTAGAATAGCTTTGCAATTTTAGCGATGTGGGACTTATGTATATTTTCATTCAATAGGAATTCCAACAATCTCCCACATGAACGATAATATACACATCTCTCATACAAAGCGAATATCACAGAGTACATATGGAATAATGCTTTATCGTGGATAAGTAGATATTTCACTTTGAACTTTCCCTAGTTAAAACTTATCGGATCTACTTGGCTAATCGGTGAATTATTTCATCTTGAACCGTCAGCCTTTATTGTATATCCAGACAATAAGCTTTACGGAGCATTGATTCCCTTCTCATCCAATCTCTTGGTTATGTTCATTTTGGTCTTGAACAATTTTTGGTTTTGCGTGTGTTTATAGAAAATATAAGCCTTTAATATTCTCATAGAGCCGACCAAGCTCACACTAACATATGTGACGCAACCATTAAGACATACTACATATACCCCACTTGTTATTTTCAAGATATGGTCATCATTAAAAAACATAGTTTTAACCTTTAAACAATTCTGTAGGCATGCATTTATATTGTGCACCATAGGAATGGAGTTGGACTATGTCCATGCAAATGCATTACGTCTTGAGTTATTCAGAACTGGTTTGCCTATTGATCCTAGTCTGTGGGATCTCCAGTCGTTAGGATAAGTTTCCGTATAAGATAACTCTTGGTGGTTTAGGCTTTTAAAACCATTCCCCTCGATGCGCAGTCAATTTTCTCTCTTGATAAACCTTTAGTAAATGGATCCGCTAGGTTATCATTTGTTCGCACATAATCTATGGAAATAGTTCCATTTGAGAGTAACTGCCTAACTGTGTTATTGCGTCGACGAATATATCGTGACTCTCCATTATACACAAAGTTGTGCGCTCTACTTAGCGCGGCGGTTATCACAGTGTATGCATATGGCCGGTACAGGTTTAGGCCAAAGCGGAGTATCTTCTAAAAAGTGAAGAAGCCATTCTGCTTCTTCGCCTGCTTTATCTAAAGCGATGAATTCTGATTCCATAGTGGATTGAGCTATGCATGTTTGTTTAGTAGATTTCCATGACACTGCTGCCCCTACTAAGGTAAAGACATAACCACTTGTTGACTTTGATTCCTCTGAATCGACAATCCAAGTTGCATCACTATATCCTTCTAAGACGGCAGGATATTTTCCATAACGTAAGGAATAATTTGTGGTATTTTTTAAATATCCAAGCACTCTCATTAGTGCTTTCCAGTGTTCCTTTCCTGTATTGCCTGTATACCTGCTCAGTCGACTTACTGCATAAGCTATATCCGGTCTTGTGCAATTCATAAGATACATGAGACATCCTATTACACGAAAGTATTCCAGTTGCATTACACTCTCATTAGTGTTTTTATGCAGTACTTCTGATGAATTAAAAGGTGTTCTTACTCCTTTAATTCCAAAGTTTTGAAAATTTTCAATCACTTTGTCTACATAGTGTGACTGAGATAATTCAATTCCATTAGGTATTCTTATTATTTTGATTCCCAAAATAATGTCTGCAACTCCTAAGTCTTTCATATCAGCAATTAACATCTTCTTTATAGTATCTATTACCTAAGTATTTGGACCAAATATTAACATATCGTCAACATATAAACAAATCATGATATATGATTGTCCAATTTGTCTATAATAAACACACTTATCACATTCATTTATACCAAAAACATTTCTCATCATGACACTATCAAATTTTGTGTGTCGTTGTTTTGGAGCTTGTTTTAGTCCGTATAATGATTTTAATAATCTGTAGACTTTGTTTCCATTTCCTTTGGAAACAAAATCTTCAGGTTGCTCCATGTAGATCTCCTTATCGAGATCTCCATTTAAGAATGCTGTTTTTACATCCATTTGATGAATTTCTAGATTATTGATCGATGCAGTTGTTATTAGCATTCTTACAGAGGTTATTCATGTTACCGGCGAATATGTATCAAAGAAGTCTACTCCTTCTTTTTGATGATATCCTTTGGCTACTAATCTGGCTTTATACTTGTCGATAGAGCCATCTGCTTTCATTTTCTTCTTGAAAATCCATTTATAGCCAATAGGTTTTATTCCAGGTGGAATATCAACAATTTCCCAAGTTTTATTACTTAGAATTGAATCAATCACTCTTTGGATCACTTCTTTCCAATATGAAGATTCAGAAGATGACATTGCTTCCTTGTACGTTTGAGGTTCGTGTTCTAGCACATATGTGAAAAAATCAGAACCAAATGTCTTGAAAGTCCTAGACCTTACGCTTCTTCTTGGTTCAACTTCCTCAATCTCTTGAAGAGTTTCATCTTCATATGAATTGCTTGATTCTTCTCTTGTTCTTTTAGGGACATTATTCCCTTCGTTCCTTTTGTGTGGAAACACGTCTTCAAAGAATGAGGCATCTCTAGATTCCATGATTGTATTTACATGAATATCAGCTATATCAGACTTGAATACCAAAAATCTGTAGGCACTACTACTTTGGGTTGGCCCTAAGTAGTAACAATCTACTGTTTTTGGTCCAAGTTTGACTTTCTTGGGAGGCGGAACTGGAACTTTTGCCAATCACCCCCACACGTTGAGGTATTTAAAACTTGGTTTGTGTCCTTTCCATAACTCATATGGAATTGTTCCTGTTTTATTGTAAGGGACTTTGTTTAATGTGTGATTAGACATATTTAAGGCTTCCCCCCACAAGTTTGTCGGTAGACCAGAGGTTAAAAGCAATGCATTAATCATGTCTTTTAACGTTCTGTTCTTCCTCTCGGCTGCACCATTTTATTATGGTGAATATGGAGCTGTTGTTTGATGAATTATACCATTTTATGCATAGAACTTTTCAAATAGTGATTCATATTCGCCACCTCGATCAGATCTCACATCTTGATCTTTTTATTTAACTGATTTTCTACCTCAGCTTTGTACTTCATAAACGATGTAATTGCTTCATCCTTACTATTTAAAAGATATACATAGCAATATCGTGTATAGTCATAAATAAAAGTGATAAAGTACTTTTTCCCACCTCTTGTAGGTAATATTTAAAATCACATAAATCTGTATAAACCAAACCTAGTGGTTCGGTGTTTCTATCAACAGATTGAAATGGTTTTTTAACCATTTTTGCTTCTACACATGTCTCACATTTGTAGTTCCTATCTACTTGGAATTTCGAAATTAATCCCAAATTTGAAAATATTTTCATTTTTTGGAAACTTACGTGTCCCTATCTATCATGCCATAGTAAAATTTCGTGCTCAAGCAAGTAAGAAACTTTAATTTTATTAATAGCACAATTAGAATACATAGTTTTATTGCCAACAACGGCTACATTTGCCTTAAATAGGCCATCACATAAATATCCCCTTCTGATATATATTCCAGCTTTGGACAGAACCATCTTGTCTGACTCGAACTCCATTTTGAATCCTTTCTTTGATAGTACTACACCAGAGATGAGATTCTTGCATATGTCTGGAACATGGAGCACATCATTCAACTTGACATTTTTTTCCCAAAGTAAACTTAAGGATTACTGTGCCACTGCCTTTGATCGTGGATACTGCAGAATTACCCATATAGAGTTTTTCTTCGTGATCGAATTTCTGGTATGTAGAAAACATGGATTTGTCAGAGCAGACATGACGAGTAGCGCCTGTGTCTACCCACCATTGGTTAGGATTCTGAACCAAATTGCATTTTGATACAACTGCTGAGAAGTTGAACTCGTCTACTTCCATGTTGTCTACTATATTTGCCTCTCTGTTGCGTTCCTTTTTGTGTCTGCAATCTGTAGCAGCATGTCCAACCTTTCCACAAACCCAACACTCGCCATTCAACTTTTTGGTTCGTTTGTTGTCTTTTGGTTTGTTGTTTGAAGCTTTCCTTTTCTTTTGGAAATTCTTCTTTTTCTTTTTGGTTTTTTAACCTTCAGCCACAATTGCATCCTCACTTGGTTTTGTAACTCCACGGTTATTTGTCTCAATTTTCAGTCGGACTATGAGATCCTGTAAAGAGATTTCCTTTTTCTTATGCTTTAGATAGTTGCGGTAATCTCTCCACGACGGCGGTAGTCTTCCCATGATGGCTTCAACCAAAATTGATTCTCCAACTGTTATCCTGGCTTTTGGCAAGGCCGAGATATCAAGGAACTGATTGAAAACCAAGGATCACTCGTCTTGAGTATCGAGTATGCATAGGTTCACTATGGATGTCGATGAATTTTATCCGGGTCTTGATCAGGCTACAATTGGTAAGGCATGACAAGCAAAGCCGTGGAAGCCAGCATTCCAAATTTCGAGTCAATCCTAGTTCGTCTGTTCAAGTTATGATCGATGCAATTTAGAGGAAATGGCCTTAGTTTCGTATCCATATGGTTCGTATCCATCGTCACACCTCAATTAGAATCCATCGACTTCGCATCGATTAGAATGGCCACATCTTTGTATCCATGAACTTCGCATCGATCAATCTCGTATCCATCAACCGACCTCACCTCGTGTCGATCGTCTGTCACTTACTTCGTATCCATCTACTGGAGAGTCATATTCGAATCCATCGAAATTCTCTAGTTCGTATCCATTAGGTGGCCATACTTCGTATGCATTGAATATTCATTATTCGTATCCATCGAGCCAAGCTGTGATATCCCGGAAATTTTGGCAATATAAATTTAATAATCTGTGTTAGAAATTAAATTGATTTGATAATTTTTGTTAATAAAATTTGAATTGATTTAATAATCTTCTTTTAATAAATATTTAAATTTGAAGATTTTATCTTTTTAAAGCAAATAAATTGTTTTCTATTTATAATATATACATAATTGTATATATTGTAAATAGATAAGCTTTGGTTTGGAATTTAGTAAATAAAGCAATTTTCTAATTCTAATTTATTTTTGGTAAATTGGGAATTTTGATTTAAATTTAACATTTTGCTTTTCAAAGCAATTTAATAAATAACCATATGGTTTGTAAATACTCAAGGTAAATCTTATTTGTTTAAATTATATTTAATTAGCTTAAATATGAATCTAAATTAGAATAACATAAAAGCTTTGTCTTGAAATTATATATAAGAATTTAAAATACAATTTACATATGATCTTAATTTATTGAGTAATAGAAGCAATTTATAATCTCTCTAATAAATTATTTAAATTTGTTAAATTTATTATTTTCATAAAATAATTATAATACTTAGTTCTTATGAACATAGATAGATTTTTATAGAAATAGGATTTGTTATTTTCAAAATTTAATGGTAGTTATATATGCATATATATAACTTGATTTTTAAATTGGATTTTATAATTTAATTCAAATTTGAATTTAATGTTTTGAAAATTCAAAAGAATAAATACTTAAAAATATTTGGATAAGCGTTTGTTTATAATTTGTTTGTTTTATTTTTCTATAAAAAAAAGAGGGAGAAATTTATTTATATATACATAAAAAGTAATAAAATAAGTTAAAAGCTTTTATAAACAATTTAAATTAAAATAAAATACTTAAATTACAAGTGTAAATTCCTTAAGACACCTAAATGACACGTGTTAAGTCATAAATCAAACAATGTGACAAATGTTAAAGTTAAGAACAAGTGTCTTATTAATTTTCATTTTTCTTTTATTTTAATTAAATCATTTTATGCTTATATAAACATTGCCTCTCAACCTCATTTTCTTTTTCTATTATTTTTTTCAAAATTTAAGAAATCTTCAGGCTATATTCAAACCAAAATAACACAAAAACAAATCTGAAAAAAAATCATCTTCTTCAAAACAGAGCCAAAAATCTAAAATTCATTTGAGAATCCTGTTTTCTAAATCAAAATCTGTAATCAAAATTTCCTTTCAAACCAGAAGATTTATTCAAAACAGAATTTGATAATCAGTCATAAAATCCCTCCATATACCAGAAATCAATCACCTGTAGCCCTCTTCAAATAATTAACCTGAAAATCATTTTGCAATTCTAAAGCCTGCAGTTTTCCTCCACTTCTGTTTTGAAACAACAACCAAGCCTGCATTTTCTTTTTTCTGGAAGCATGCATGTAGTTGTAAATCAGGGAGCAAAAAGCATTACAGCAAAACAAGATTAAAGTTTACAAAACAAAGAAGCAACTCGAAGTTTTCAAATTAAAGCACATTCCAGTTTCAAGCTTTTCAAAAACATGGTTGCTCTGTACATCATCCTAATCTGTGAGTAACATCACTCTTTTAAAAATTAAGTATGAATTTAGTTGCTTGTTTTACACTGGAAATAAGTGTGTTTGTATGCCATTTACAAGTTCATTACTGGTATATATATGAATGTATGTAGGTGTGCATGTTGCTGTGTAATTTTTTTTTCTGTACATAAGTTTCCAGGTTCAGGAATTGCTAAAATCCTTTTCATTTGATCTAATCTGTGTTAAGATTTAAGATTCAATCAAAATATGGTTGTGTAATATAAGTTTAAGTTTAAATTTTATTTAATATAAAAAAAATCTGAATTGACTTTGGAAATCAAAATATAACAGAACAACTTTATGTAAGTAAAATTTTAATTATTCAGATTCATTGATTCAAGATTATAAACCGATTGCTTAAACTAAAACTTGAATTTTAAAACTAAAATCAAAAATTTTAGTTTGAAAATGATTGAGTATTTCTGCATTGACCAGAAAAGATGTTTTGGTATGCAACTGTCGATCTAGGTGGTCGGGGTGGTCAGCATCTTCTTTGGTGATGGAGTGGTGATAGGCGATTCAGGGAAAAATATTGGGAAGTGGATCATTGTACTGTAGCGATGGTGGTTATGAATTGAAGTTTTTAACCTAAGTTTTTATGTTGATCAGAAAATTTGATCGACGCGAACTCTAGATATGACCGAGCTTTCCCATATTCAGGGAGGTGATAGATGGAGTGTGGAAGAAGTTATGGCCGGAGGTGAAGGCACTCTGGTGGTCGGAGTCTTGTGATTGAGGTGGTTCCAGTTTTCGATATTGGTTCCAGTTTGAGCTTTAAAGCTCGATTTTGATTTTTAGCTTCTGCAAATTTTTTGAGGGTCGGAATTGAATTGGGGGATGATCGCCGACTTGCGTAAGTCGTCGTGAGAGGTCGGAGTTGGCGACTGTGTTGGTGCAGGTGCACGGAGGACATGGTGTATCAGCGGTGGATTTGGGGGAAGATGGGTACTCGAGTGTTATTCGGGCTGTTTCGTGTTTTTGCTCGAAGCGCTGGGCCGTTGGACTCGAAGTAGTTGTTTTGTGGGCTTGGGTGTGTTGTTGTTACAGGTTTGTGTAAAACCTGTTAGTACTTAAGTTTTAATGAATTCAAAACGGAAATGTTACTCGAGTTTTACTCGAGTTATTTAGTGTTTTGCTCGGGCTAGGTTAGGTTAGACTCGAGTGATTTATGTATGGCTCGGGTTAGTTTCGTCACAGGTTAGAAACCCTGTCCTGTTTTCAAAATTTAAACTGAAATTTAAAGTATTAAGCAGAGGTTTAAAATAAGTTTTAAATCTATTTTAAATAATGGATTCAAGTTTAATTAGAATCTTAGCTGGAAATGAATAAAGTTTTTAAATTCAAATTTTTTTAAATAACCTTAAAGGGGTTAAGTGTTTAAAAGTGTTTTAAAGGAATTTGAATTTAAATTGGAGTTTGAAATGTAAAGGAATGATTTAAACAAAGTTTAAATCTGATTCAAATCTAAATTTGAATCTTTGTTTTAAAATAAATTTAAGTTTTGTAAATTTAAGTGTTTTTAACAATTTTGAATGATAAAGTAAAATTTAAATGTTTTGAATTTAAAAAGGAATTTGGTTTAAACTCTTGTAAAATTCCTTTTATAAGAGAAAATATTCTTTATCATGTAAATTTAAAGGTTTTAAATTTATTTAAATTTCGTTGAAGATAAATTGGGTTTCATTTTAAAACTTGAATTTAAAATGAAATTTGAAAATTAATTTGGAAATGAATGTTTTCAAATATATTTGTGAATGATAATTTAACCATAGATAAGAAAAAGGTTTTATCTTAAACTTAAATTAGAATTTAATGATTTGTAATTCATTTAATTATTAGGGTAATTAAATGGATAATTAAATTATTTAATAAATTAATGAAATGGACAATTACTTAAAGTAATTAAGGGTCTTAAACTTAAAGGTTTAAGATTACTTATTCTTAGACTAATTAACTTGTAATTTAAGAATCATTAATTAAATAATATTAGATTTTAACTAATGAATAGTAATTAATTAATCAAGTAATAAAGGATTAATTAAGTTATAGTTAACACTTAATTAATTAAATAATTAGGGGTTAATTAATGGACTATTAATGGTTAATTAATTTGTAATCAATAATGATTAAAATAAGTTAATTACTTTAGAAAAATAATTAATGAATTGTTAATAGTTAATAAAGGTTATTAACTAAGGATTATTTAATAATTAATTAATGTGATTAATTTTTAATAATTAATTAGATTAATTAATTTAAAGATAATCATTTGTGTAAATTGTTAAGTACAATTACTTATGGAAGTAATTAAGGAATTAATTACTCATTGTAATTAATTGAGTTTAATTTGATTAGATAAGTTAATTTATAAAGTTTAATTAATTTAGAATAATCATTTGATGATTTGTGAAGTATAATTACTTAATGGAATTTAATGAAGAGAAATTACTTAGGAAAGTAATTAATGGGTAATTACTGGATGTAATTAATTGAAGGTGATTTGATGATGCAAGTAATTTGAGTATAATTACTTTGTAAAATTAATCAAGGGATTAATTGGAGATGTTTAATTAAGGAGTAATTAATTTATTTGTTGAAGTAATTAAGGGTAGTTATTACTGAATGGGGTTAATCAAGGGTGATTAACAATTGTGGTT
Organism: Allium cepa; assembly: GCA_030765085.1. NCBI lineage: Eukaryota > Viridiplantae > Streptophyta > Magnoliopsida > Asparagales > Amaryllidaceae > Allium > Allium cepa. The sequence goes on from CM060931.1 coordinate 469,541,297, forward strand.
TAATTGAAAATTAATTACTTAATGTAATTAATTTAAATAAAAATGTAATTAGAGATCATTAATTATTATAATTAATGAAGTAATTAAGAATGGATTTATTTAGGAATAATTAATCAATGAAGGAATTAATTAATGTAATTAATTAAAAATTAATGTAATTAATTATAGTTAATTAATTATGAAGTAATTAAAGATTAATTACTGCATTTGGTTAAGTATAAACAATTTATAAAATTAACTAAAGGATAATTACTTGAATGTAATTAAGGGGAAATTAATCAAGGGTGATTAATTAAGGTGATTAATTAGAGGATAATTAATTAATTAATTTGTAATTAATTAATGGTTATGTAAGCAAGAATTATATTGATGAAATAATTAATATAATTCACTTTAAATTAATTAGAAATGATGTAATTAATTTAATTCATTTTAAATTAATTATATTTTGTGTGATTACTAATCATTGCTTATATATGAATGGATGATATTGGTTGCCTTGAATGGTTTGAGATCTCGGATATGAGATAGATAATGCTGTGTGATATGGATGCCTTGGTTGCCTTGGGATGATAATAAGAATTATCTATCTGTGATGATATTATGAATTATCTGTTGTGATGATAGTGATGATATCTATTGTGATATGTGAATTATCTATCTGTGTGTATATATATAATGAAATTGAATTGTTTCAAACTTTAAAACAACTTGGCCTTAAAAGATACGCTTTGGATTTCGATGAGACCGGGATCGGGTTTCCAGATTTGGATATCCGAAAACCACATCGATCCAAATTTACGATAGGTCATGAATCTCAAGTGAAGAGTGAAGACTCGAGGTGTAAGGACTATTCGTCGTTAAAAACTCTGAGGGTGATTCCAATACGAGTTTAACGGAGTAGTACTTTCAGATTCGAGATGAAGATTCAAAGTGCAAGGGTTATCGTCGTTAACTCTGAGGGTGATTCCAAAATGAGTGTAACGAGATAATGCCTTCGATTTCGTTCGAACCCGGAACGAACTTGTATGGATTGAATGCTTTCAGAACGTCGTCAGGTGGACGATGAGCATTCTAAGAGATGTGTTCTCTAAAGGTAATCGTAGCCTCAAGCCTCATCAATCGGGAATGGCTAAAACAAGGAAGGTGCAGCAAGGCTAAGTGGGTCATGCCCAAGTAGGATGAGATTTTCCCCTGTCTAGAAGTCCCTTTTTATTCGGCTGTGTGTTGCAGGGGATTGGGAGTGATCCTCGGTACGGTGATCTAGGCCCCGTACTGTGACGGGCGGTACCCCGGTAGCCCTGCCATTGTATGGAATCCACAATCCAATAAGTGCCAACGGTTTTAATTGTATTATCCACTTTTGTGGCTAGTGGCTGGAATTTAATGAATGTAACAGTTTCGGCTATTTTCTATTTACTTAAAAACCCTAGACCTATTATAATATCACTAGATTTCCTATCAAATGTTTTGGTTAGTGTAAGGTAAAAACTTTTCCATGTTTACGTATGGGAAGTCTTACGTGATACCTTTTCTTTTCAAAAGTTTTTGAAAGTTAAGCAACCTTAACATGTTACTCACACCAGAGCCATGTCTGACCCGGAGTTTATCTTCTGTTTTCTTAAACTCTTGGGTACTCAAATTTTTACGAGTAGCCAAGGGATTCAGGTTAGCTTTGACGAAATATGGAGGAGAAAAGGAGCAGGAGGCTTCCGCGTTAGATATATAGTTTCCACTGTGTGTTCTCTGAGTGGTTTCTTTGTATTGTATTGAGTTGTAATAACTAAACAGGTGTTTATAACTGTCTAGTATGTGATGTATCGTCTGTGTAATTCTGATAGTTGTTGTATACTATGTAATACTTATGTTATTAATATAATTTATTCGTTCCGCTGTTGAGATTCTGATGTTGTTTTCTTCTTTCTCTTATTTCTTTTCTCTTTTCTATCCCTTTCTTTCTTAAAGATGATGCGACTTTCTATGGTAAGAAAGTCGGGTCGTCGCACAAGCAGCATTACCATCCATTCGAATCCATCATACTATTGATTGTTCGTATCCATCAAGTTGTACTAACTTTGGTCGACACGAACAGGGATTGGCTCGATGGATGTGAACAAGGCGATCTCTATAGATACGAAATAGAGTATCTCCATCGAATCGATATGTACAACGGTCATCGATGCAAACGAGGCGAAGTTGAGGGAAACGACTTGGTCAATTCGGCGTATAAAATGGATCAATGCGAAAAATGCGCGTCATGTCGTCATATGATCACGTGCTCTATCGACTCGAAGAGGATCGATACATGCCATGGATTCGAAGCAACCAGCCAACCGGAACACCGCATTTCGTATCGATCACAACTCGAGATCCACCGATCCAAATGCTATGAAATTTTCGTAGAAGATTACGTACAAGCCAAAGAATGTTCTCACCAAGTTTCGACTCTATTGGACATCATCTTGATCGAGTTAAAACTTCTCGGGATCGATCGCATGGGCCCACTCACGTGCCAGAAGGAGTCCCCTGAAGTTTGAGCGAAATATCAGCCTCCTACGCCTATAAATAGAGCCCCAGAGCCTATAGAAAATGGATCTTTTGATTCTCAAGCGCCCAGACTCTGCCGGATCAAGCTTTGCATTCTAATCTTGCTGTTGTACTCGAATTTCCAGTTGTAATCCGCTGTTGTTCGCTGTTGAGGGTTGGACAGTTGAGGGTCGGCTCCTCGGCCAGCTTCCATACTGGACCCTCATCTCGAGGAGGCATAGTTCTGCATTACACTACGGATAACCGTACCGCAACCGCCATTGCAGAACCAAGGGTTGATGCTCGAAATCATCCCGATCTAAACCAATATCAGCGTAGACGTACTCCTGAACCATACGTCCCTGAAGACTATGAGCCAAGGAAGCGAGACATGGACCGTCGACAGCGCCCGGTCCAAATTCACGCTGTGGAGCCCGACCACACCTTGGCTCAACCCATGTAGAATGTCCAGGTGCCGGACCTCCCAGCTATGATACGGCAAATGATCCGCGAAAGTCAGGGTCTTTCTAATGATAATTAGGGAATCTCCCGTAGTCACACCTCTTTTACTAATGACATACTCTATGTCAAACCTCCTCGAAATTAAAATCTAATGTTATTGAAAGTTGAATAGTTGAATAAAAATCAATTAATTAAACCAACTGAAAGTAAGGATGTTAAACCAAATTGAATGAATATAAGCAAAGGAATTTGGATGTAATTAATATACATTGGTTGATATATGATTGTTAGTTGATTGTATATAATTCATTAAGTATTAATGAAATTGAATTAATAAAATTGGAAGCTAAAGTAATTGGAATCGTATGGACGAGCACTACGCGATGGAATTGGAGTCGTTTGGAGTTAGTGAGAATTTCGGGTAAAATTAAACGTCCGTTTAATTTTATTCGAAATAAATCGCAAAAACGAAATTGAAATCAAGGTGAGAACTTCTCAGTCAATCGAATCAGTTTCGATTTTATTTTAAATAGTTATATTTAAAATATTTGAAGGCATGTTTGAATGATGATTGTTATCTATTGATGGTTAAAATAGACATTATGCGCCGTTAGTAAGAGGATGTTATTTAGTAAAAACATATACCGCGAATATTTCATAAACAGTGAAATTGGTATTATATATAATAGCAATATATATATATTGGCATATGTATATATTTCAGTTATTGATTTCGCGCATTTGTTTAGCGGATGAGACCCTATTGCGCCGTCTATTAAGCGGATAATATTTTAAATCCCATATACCGCGATAATTTCGTACTGGAGCGGAATTGGTATTGTGCTAATGTTTGTGGATGCAGGAAAACAGGTTGGAGGGATCCAACTGGATTCCTCAACAGTTTTTATTTGATTTCAGATATTTTGATATTTGATGGATTATCATATTGATATATGATATCATTGTTGTCGTGATTGACTATTTGGTGTGTAGCATCATTGGTCCAAATTTTGGAATTTTAAAATGTTTTTAAAGTGATTTTTGAAAGTATACGTTTATAAAATATTTTGGAATTGATTCATATTAAATAAATAAACGTATAAATTTTAATGTTATAAAATAGTGTAAATCGGGATTTTTGAAATTATTATAAAGAGTTGAAAATATAGGATTTATAAAATTTAATTATTTTATAAATCAAAATGGTGAAATTATAAAGGGGATTAAAGATGTTTTAAAAGAATAATAGTATAAATTGATTTATATAAGAAATTTATAAATTGATATTTATAAATTAAAATATTTGAATTATAAAACGAGTTTTTATAAGTGTTAGAATGAATTGTGAATGAATTTCATAAATGAATGAAATTTATAGAATTATAAACGGTGAAGTTATAAATGGAATTTTATAAGCAGTAGGTTTATAAAATTTGTAAAGTTATATGAAGAATAGATTTGGTTAAATAAATGAATCTTATAAGTTATAAGATTTATAATTTGGAAAGTCCTAAAAAGAACGATTTTGTAAAATAATCATTTTATAAGCATTTAACTTATAATATGAACCTTTGTTTTATAACTGAGTTATAAATCGAATAGGTTAATAAAGGAATTTATAAAGGAAGTAGTTATAAAACAAATAGAAATGGAATTTATAAACATTGTTTTATAAATTCGCAATGACTTATTTTGATAAGTTAATTTTTATAATTTATTTATGAAGTTATATTCACGTTTTAGACAGTGAATAATCCTTTAAAATGAAACGTATAGAAATGATGAAATTGTTAATGTAGTATATTCACGTTTTTGAATAGTGAATATTAAGTTAAAGAAAATGTTTAGAATGGGATATTTTAAATAGAATTAAAACAATCTAATGATGTTTAAAAATGTGTTGAGATTCGAAACCCTAGATTTCAACATTTATTGTTGAAATAGACGTTTTCGAGAAATAGAAGGAAATGGTGGACTATAACACTGTTGTTATAGTAAATGATTTCCGAAAGGAAATGTTTTGTATAGTATTGGGATTTATATATCTATTTTAATTTCGAATCCCTACACTAGTGATTTTGGGTTGTCGTAACGATGTTTTACGCAACATTCGTTTTGGCCCAAATAAATATGTTTAAGAGAATGATTTCCTTAAAGAATGAATAAGTACTTAATCTCGATTTAAGTATATTGAATATTTTCCAAGTGTTGAAAATAAATGGATTTGAGAATTACTTATTAAATAAGTATGGAAATGTTTTCCAATATAAAGTGAATATTTTGAGAATTTATTTTTTTGAAGATAAATTGAAAATGAATAATTGAAATCGTTTATTCATAAATATTTTGAAATATAAATTCATTATGGAATTTATAAATGAAAAAGAGAATTTGTTTAAAATAAATATTGATTTATTTTTGAAGTATTGAAATTATATATCTTGTAAAGATATTTTTGGGAAATAAATAATTTGGAAAATTATTTGGAATCCGGTGATGTGTGCATATCCATTGATAGTTAATAACCGACTATCAATATTTACCTTTGAAAGGTATTTATTGTGATTTGCTTGGATTTGAATGCCACACTTATTTTTAAATTATTGTGCTCGTTATTCGGATTACCCATTCCGAATAGTGATACGACGTAATGGATAGCATTGAAGATCGGTGTTGAAGACCCGGTATTTGCGAGAGCGATAGGATGACCTGTCGATTGACTCTGCACCGAGTTGCTCCGGTATTGAGTTCTCCATATGTGATGGGAAATCCGATCAGGATTGTGGATATCCGGATTGCAAGGACTTCTTTGTAAGTGCCTTCGGTTCTGTTCGATCCCGGAACAGACTTGTATGGATTGTATGTCTGACATCACAAATTGAGATATAAAGTAGATTTCTTTCAAATATATTTCTGTTGGTGGCGGAGAATTTATTCTTTTAGCTTAACACCCTTCTCTGAGACGTACGAGCTCAGAGGTTATGTAGTTGAATGTTATCAGCAATATATTCCCAGTTTGGTAATGTGACATGCTGAGTGTTGCTGTGAAATGATCATTGTGTTGATTATTTGTGATAGGATCATTTATTTGATCGTCTATCCTGGTGATCATTTCTATGATCATTTGTTGACCCAAAGCATGGCTTTTGTATAAAGTATGTTTTTGTGGACGTGACTTCGTCGAGCCTCACACCCCGGGAATGGTCAAAACAGGAAAGATGCAGCAAGGTTATGAGGGGTAGCGCCCTTTAGGGTATGTGCATTTCCTTCTGGAAAAGGGTGGTATCATGGTATGGAGCCCAGATACTTACTCATGTTGAAAACACTTTATGATTGTGTGACTTGATTACGAGCGCTCGGTGAAAGGTCCCAAAGGACCGGGGGATGGCATATTCGGTCAGTTGTTACTCAGTTAGGGGTAACCCGGCCTTGTGTTGGTAGAGATCCGGTTTGGTTCTCGGAGATGTCCATCCAGAGGCATTCTCATATGGCAATGGGAAGTTCCTTGGCCTGATCATTCGTTGGAAATCCAAAGAAACAATACGAGACTTGTACGGTTTTAGTTGTATAACCTGCTATGGAATGTGGAGGTAACCTGCTATTGAACATAGTTAGCTATAGTAGGCATACGATAATGGTCGTATGTTGGCTAAGATTTATATTCTACTTTCGAAATTTTTCCTACACTATGCACTAGTAATAATATCAAATGCTCTTTTAATGCGTATCAAGCATCTTTGACTATCATAAGGAGAAATCTCCTCCGATTCTGCGTTTGCATTGTGTGTGTGTGCGGGAGGCCTTATGGTAGTCTCATTTTTAAAAGCATTGCGAATTGACTTTAAAAATATTCCTCTATTTTGATTTTTAAAGATAAATAAACTGTTTTGAGTTCCCACACCAGTCACATGACTGACTCGGAGTTTATTGTTTTCCTTCCTAAACTCTGGGTGCCCACCAATTTCCACACGGGAAGTTAAGAGTTAGGTTTATCGGGATATTCTGGATATTCTGGAGTTGCTGGAGGCAAGCTGGATGGCATGGCGTATTACTTGTATATAGTATTTCTTTTTCCGCTGTTTTATGTTGTTTGTTGTTGTACACTCTGATGATATGATGTAATGAAATGTGATGTAATGTAATAACTGATATAGTTCTTTGTTTAAAAGATTATTCATTTATTTATTATATGTTGTTCCGCTGCGATTGTGAGATTCTGATATTGTTCTGCTATTTTCTTTCCGTTCCATTTTGTATTCTCTTTTCTCTCTATTTTCTATCTTTCTCTCTCTTCTTCTGTCTTTTTCTTTTTCTTAAACCATAACATTTCGAGTTTCCGGCCTTCGATTTCTCGGCAGTTGATACAGTGGACGTATCGATGTTGAATTTTCGAAAGTCGAAAATTTTCGGGACGTTACAAAGGAATTCAGACCAAAATCAGCACATCCTGAAGTATGAATGGCTGATGAACGCTGCAAGAGCGGATGACGCAGTGAAGTGTCGTAGCTTTCCTATCTCTTTTGGGGGCATTGCCACCATGTGGTTTACGCAATTGCCGCCCCGATCCATTTCTTGCTTTGACCAAATGGCCATAAAGTTTTTTGAACACTTTCATATGCATGTTGCTAGGCCTAAGGATGTTAATACTTTGTCCAGCGTCACTCAAGTCCCGAGGAGACGCTTAGACGCTACTTGGAGAGATTCCATACAGCATGTGCAGGGATTAGTAACCCCAATGACAACTCGATCTTAATAGCAATGACTAAGGGAATTGACCTCGACTCCGAGTTTGGGAATTGATTAGCTGGGAAGCCTCCTGCGTCGTTGGATTGTTTCTGCTCCAAAGCCGCCTAATTCTTAAGGCGAGAGGACGCGAAACAGTCTAGGAAGCAAGACGATGTGGGGCCCAGTAGTGAAGGTATTTAAAGCAGTGTGGTAGTAAAACAGTCCGGTGAGAGCTCTGGGAAAGTTCAGCTGAATATACAGAACATGCAAGCCCAACCGAGAAACAGTGGTAATCAGAATAAGAAACGGGATCAGAACCGTGGCCCGCGACGTAGGGCACCAATGTTTGACAATTACACTCCCTTGAATACATTGCTAGAGAATGTGTATCTACAAACGTACAATGCCATGTAGTATAAAAAGACTGCTCCGAACCCATCATCGGAGAGGCAGATTCAGAAGGGAAAGTTCTGTAGGTTTCACGAAAGCTATGGCCAAAACAAAAATGAGTGCCGTCATTTACAGGAACTCATTGAAAAATTGATCAGGGAGAGAAAGTTAGATCAGTTCGTACGGGCGCCGCGGTCTGGAGGTGCGGGCCCATCAAACCAAAATCGTGCTCAGAATCAGGAAAGACAGGAGGAATACCCTCGTACGGGCGGGAGGTTGGTCATAAACACGTTAGTGGTGGTCCTCATCTAGCAGACCGAAGCTAGAGAGAAATGGAGTCATTTTCCAGCTCCATCAAGCATGCGGACTTCGAGTGTTGTAATAGCTTTGATGAAGGGGCTCCGGCCAAACAATAAAGGACGATGACTGATGATATCGTATTCAGAGACCGGGATGCTGACAAGGTCGAAGCCCTCACTATTGACCCACTAGTCATATCTGCACCGGTAGGTCCTGCTTGGATGAAGAGAATCCTGGTCCACAGTGGGAGCTCTGTAAATATTCTGTTTAAGCGAGCTTATGATTTAATGAAAATGGAAGCTAAGGATTTGAAGCCTTGCCACTCTAGAATCCACGGCTTTGATGGAAGTGCTAATATACCCACTGGAGTGGTGGAGTTGCCAGTGGAATTGGGAGTTGGGGAGCGCCGGAGAGTCTGAATGTTGCAATTTGTTGTGTTGGACATTCACTCCCCCAACAACACTTTTTTGGGCTGACCGACCCTTGCTGAATTCAAGGCAGCTATTGCCCCATGGTGTCCGACTCTGAAATTCCCCACTGATTATGGGATCGGAGTCATTCTAGGAGATCAGGCTGCTGGGAGAGCCTGTTATGTCGCTGAGCTGCGTGGGACGCAGCGAAGGGAGAAGGGAAAGGGCGTAGAGGAATCTCTCTGCGTCCGTTTCCCCAACAATTGAAAATTGGTACCCAAGACTGGGCCCGGGCCTGGGCACCCAAACCAATTCCTGAGGGATCTTGATCCGAGAGACACTGACAGTAGGGATGAATATATATAAAATCAAGCTTCCCTGGCCGAACTGACGATCGATGTTTCGGTCGATGATGATGATGATTCAAGGATGTTAAAGATTGGGTCTCGGTTGAGGCAACAGACACAACGGGAATTGGTAGAATTTCTCTGGGAGAATCTCGACGTAATCGCTTGGACGCACTCTGATATGTGTGGAATCTCACCGGACATCGCGAGCCACACTCTTAATATTGACCCGCGGTGTATCCCGATCAAACAGAAAAGGCGCAGTATGGATCCAGAGAGATCTGCTGCCCTTAAGGAAGAAGCCGACAAGCTAAAAACAAATGGGTTCATTCGAGATGCTCTATACCCGGATTGGGTATCCAATCCCGTACTTGTTCGAAAGCCGAATGGGAAATGGAAGACGTGTGTTGATTACTCTGTTATAAAAAATGCTTGCCCAAAGGATAGTTTTCCACTTCCCCGAATTGACCAACTTGTAGATTTAATGGCTGGACATGAATTGCTATCTTTTATGAATGCTTATTCCGGTTACAATCAAATACCCATGCATTTACCTGACCAAGAACACACCAGCTTTGTGTCCGATCTGGGACTCTACTGCTACAGAGTCATGCCTTTTGGGCTCAAGAATGCCGGAGCAACGTATCAACGCCTAGTCAACCCGATGTTCGCCAACCAGATCGGAAAGGCCGTGGAAGTATTTGTAGACGACGTGCTAGTGAAGTCACGATTCTCCACTAATCACGTCAAAGACCTGGAATCAATGTTCAACATTCTTCGAGAATACCGAATGAAGCTCAATCCACTGAAGTGTCATTTTGGAGTCGCATCTGGAAAGTTCCTTGGGTTTATCGTCAACGCTCGAGGAATAGAAGCAAATCCCAAAAAGATCTGGGCAATCCGAAAGTTACAAACTTCGAGAACAATAAAGCAGGTCCAGTGTCTAAACGGGAAGGTAGCAGCCCTGAGCAGGTTCATTTCAAGGTCCATCGACAAATGCATCCCCTTCTTCGATCTGATCCGAAAAGGAAAGCGAAACTTTGAATGGACCTCTGAATGTGAAGACGCATTCAAAGAACTGGTTCAACATCTCTCCACGCCACCAATTTTGTTGAAGCCTATCGATCACGAGCAATTATATCTTTACTTTGCGGTATTAGAAAACGCAATCGGTGTTGCCTTAGTTCGGGAGGAAGACAGAGTGCAGAAACCTGTCTACTATGTTAGCAAGCGGTTAACCGGAGCTGGGAGAAACAATCCAAAGCTAGAGAAATTGGCTTACTGCCTAGTCATTGCCTCGAGGAAGCGTGTCTATATTTCCAAGCTCATCCAATTACTGTGTATACCGATCAGCCGTTACGATAGGTCCTTACGCGGCCTAAGACGTTTGGCAGGTTACTCAAGTGGAACATCGAGCTGAGTTAGTTTGATATTACTTATACTCCAAGGAGAGCCATTCAAGGACAAGTCTTAGCAGATTTTATAGCTGAATTTACCATTCCAAAGGACTTGCTTGAAACCAGTAAATCTTCCGAATACATTTGGAAGCTGCATACCGATGGTGCATCCAACGATCGGTGCTCGGGTGTTGGAGTAGTACTTGAAATCCCCAAGGGCCGATCCGTATGCTATGCTTTGAAGTTTGAATTTCGTGCGACCAATAATGAAACTGAATATGGAGCCCAGCTTGCTAGGTTGTAGCTAGCCCGTGATCTGAGAATTGTTGCTGTGGAAGTTTACTGTGATTCTCAATTAGTCGTATGCCAGGTTCGGGGTGAGTATCAGGCCAAGGATCGAAGACTAGCTGCTTACCTAGCTCGAGTCTAGGATGTGCTTGATCAATTTGATTATTATGCCTTCTTCTACATACCCCACAAGAGAAATCAGAAGGCTGATTCATTGGCAAAATTAGCAAGTACAGGCAAAGCACAGCAGACGGGGCTCGTTCCTGTTGAAACTTTATCCTCCCCAAGCATTGATTAGATGGAGACCGGCTCAGTATTTGAGGCCACTTCTGGAAGGGAATCATGGATGACTCTGTACCAGAATTACATCGAGCATGGAACGCTGCTTGAGCGTAGGAGTGAAAGAAGGCAGATTCTTCGAAAAGCCTCACGGTTCACCATCCAGAATGGTGTCATGTATAGAAGAGGATATTGTTGAATAAGCGATTATATGATTTTTGTTTGATGATAATAAACATATATATATATATATATATATATTCGTGTAAATGTATTTGGTAATGTACGATTTCATTTTTCACAGATTAAATAAATATTTGCTGAATAAGATTAAATAGCACAGAATTTGAATTCAAACAGAAATTTTATTCAAACAAATATTTATTACAATTTTGAATAGTACAAATTCAAGCTCTCACTATACGCTATACAACTTTGATACAAATTCAATTACATCACAATTTCACTTTTACATCTGACCTCACTACATATCACTCATACACTCAACTCGTAATTTATCTTCAACTTCATTCCAGATTGAATCCAGCATCTGAGCAATCTGCAAAAATAAATACCGACGCAGTAAAATTGAAAAGGAAATATTTTTGCAGTATAAAATAAAATGTGAATTTTGAAAATAATATTTGCCTCGGTTATTTGGGTTGTTCGTCATCATTTAACTTTGAATTCATTATACATGAACAGCTTGTGACATAAACAGTGTATCACTGTATATGCCATAAGGCCGTGCACACCGACATATATACACTTGATAAATTTACAGGGACAGGTAAGCACAGGTCAAACCCAAATTATCGGATTCAACTCAAGTGCAATAAAATAAATGTCACAACTCTCAGCACAAGGTCAAATCCGAGCTTAAGCTGGATTCAACTCAGGTGAAATTTCGAAAAATAAACAAAATGCAAAGGTCAAGTCACTGCAATCATGACTCAACTCAATGCAACAACAGTGACAAGGCATCATGAAGTCTGCAACTCAACTTAACTGCAAGTTCAAATCGAAGCAGGTACAAGTTGCAATATGCATCAACCATCAGCTCATATATATATACACAACAAACATGCAAACTGCCTCAAGTTGTCAAGATACTACTACTACACAACACAGCAGCAACCAAGAGTGATATAACAGTGAAGAATCAAAGTCGAAGCCAACCAGAAATTCACACAAGAAACCAAATCTAGTGATCAAAATCAAAGTTGAACAGGTCAGAGACGTGGTGGTAAGAAACGAACAGTTGAGATTCAAAGACGTGGTAAACATGAAATCACGAGTTCGAAATCGATGTCGTGCGAATCAAGTATCACAAAACACATGCATATGAAAAGGTCAGAAATCATCTCAAACATCCAAGCATAATCAAGCGGCAGAGCAAAAAATATTGACGAATTCAAATAATAATATACGACGAAAATTTAGGACAACGAATCCTATAAATTGCAATCAACATCATCGGCAAATGCATCGAGTTCAAAAAAAGCAAATCAGACGAAGCAAAAGGCAAACATCACATACCAGTCATCACTCGAACTCGATCAATTTCAAAGAGCCGTGAGCAATTCAGAGAAACTAGCGATCGACAAGGCAAAAGACGTGATAAATCATTCACTCGATCGAGCACTAAAGTCGGTCTCTTTGAAATCATGAAAGCCCTAAATTTGCAAAGAGGAATGAACGAGAATTAACAAAGCCGCCATTCTCAAGAAAAAGAAAACAGGCCGGAAGTATAAGAGAGAAAGAAATAAAAGGGTCGGCCTTGTTAAAGAATAAAAAAGGGCTTTGTGTTTTAAATAGGGTTATTTTATTTTAAATTGTTTTTAATTTGTAATTTCTTTTTAAACCATTTAAATTTCTAGTCGTGTGACTATGGGACAAACTACGTGGCGTAGTTTGAGAATTCGCAACTCATTGGCTGAGTTGTGGCAGGGTTTTGAGCGTAGAGTTAGGTTTAGTCGATAGCGGGTGTCGCGAATTTACGTGTGTAAGCGTCTGACTATCTAATTTCTAGTAGAAACCTTGGGGGCAGCACGTAGGCAGGGTTTAGCCGAAGCTGGGTAAATTCTGTGTCGTTCTATTTCTGCATTTTATTATTTTGTTATTTATCAGTGCTGCTATTATTCTGTGATCTGCGTTGAAATTATTTTACAAGCTTCCGCAATTAATTTTTATAATTAATACTATCACCCTATTCACACCCCCTCTAGGGTGAAATCGGTCCTACAAGTGGTATCGGAGCTAGGACCAAAAGCCGTTTTTGTTTTAAAATTTTGATTTTTCAAAAACCAATTTTTGTTTTAAAAATTTGAATTTTTAAAATGGCTACTTTTATTGAGGGTCGTTCCAATATTATTCCTCCTATTTTTGATGGAATAGATTTTTTGAATTGGAAATTGGAAATTGAAAATGGAATTTTATTTAAAATATGTTAATATTAAATGTTGGAATATTATTGAAAACGGGTGTGATATAAATGACGAGAAAATTATCTCGATTAATGCTCTTCCTATGCATATATTATATTCTCATATTAATCAAGATTATTTTAATTTCATTTCTCATTGTGAAAATGCATAGGAAATCTGGAATACTTTCGATGCAATATATGGTGCAAAAGTCAACAGCAATGAGAAATCCTCCACAACCAACTCAGTTAAAGAAATGTGCTTAACAGGATTTGAAAAAGTAGTTGTGATGAGATGATGATGATGGAGCAGCTGAGCTGGAGTTAATATTGAAGAAATTCAAAAGGTGGAATCGCAAATACGGAAATCCAGCTCTAAATCAAAAAATAAAAAGTAGAATAATCAAAGCACTAGACAACTCGGAAGCACACGGGATCATTTGCAATAAATCCTGTGATATCAAGCCCAATTATCCCCGATTTCAACGCGATTTTGAAAAGAAATCAAAAAGGTGTTTTGCAGCCACGTGGAATAAAAGCGATAGCAGTGAGAGTGAAAAAACAGATATGTGCCTTCAGGCAATATAACTGATAGCGACGATGACGAGCCAAGCGAGGTATCAAAACTTACTCACTCTGAATTACTTATTTATTTCCATGAAGTGAATGGCTGTTTTGAACGACTTAGGGATAAGTACGCCAAACTTGAATCACAAAAGGATACTTTGATAGAGTTAAATACACAACTTGACCAATTAGTCGAAACCTATCAAAGTAGGATCCCTAAGTGTGATAAGTGTCCAACATTTGATGAAGAAATTAAAAAATCAGAAATTAAAATAAAATCGCTTGAAAATGAAATTCTGTTTTTAAAAGAGAATGAAAATACTAGAAGAGAGAATTCTATTAAAAAGTGCACACAAATGTTAAACGAAAATGAGTCTCTCAAAACACAAGTCCAACAATTGTCAACGACTTTAGATAAATTTTCAAAAAGTGAAAAATCGTTAAATATGCTATTAGGAAAGCAAACTGTTAATACGGTAAGACATGGACTTGGATATAATCATTCTAAAAATGTTGAAAGAAATATTAATCAATTTAATTCTATGTGCACGATTTGTAGAAAATATGGACACGCTCAAAATAGTAGTTGGTATAGACCCAAACACGTGAAAACTATACCAATTTGGGTTCCGAAAGGCACAAATATAAAATCTCTCAAAGTTAAACAAATTTGGGTGCCGAAGGGAACAATCATAAATAGTTTTGGGTCTCCACAAAATTATTTTTCTAAATATTTTGCCACTAACAACCATGGACCTATAAAAATAAATAGGTCACATAAATTTTTTCCCATGTAGGTGTAGTGGCAGGCTAAGGAACAACAATAGTGTTCTCTGGATTTTGGCTGTTCCAAGGACATAACGAGCAACAAAACAAAGTTCCTTAGCCTAGTATAAAGGTGACAGAATCACAACAGACAATAACGAAAAATATCGTAAAGGTAAAACAGGTAATGGTATATTTATTTGAACGATATATTAAATGTGATAATCTGCAACATATTCTGAATTAAATCAGCCAATAATGAGATGATGAAAAAATGATGATTTTGACTCTGACTTATTCAACATAGTTGGCCAAATTATATTCTTATGCCAAAAACACTATAAAATTCTCTAGATTATTTGAATTACTTCATATATATTAGTTTGGGTTAAAAATAGTGTTTTTATTGGATGATAATACATTTGGTTATAATACGGCTAACTCTATATTCACGGTTTTTGATTATTAACACGGCTTCAATTCAAATTCAAGAGAATGTCATTTAAATTGTTGTTAAATTTGATTTTGAAATTTTTGGTGCACACTTCATGGTTTGGTCGATCGAATTCGATTAATGATAATTTTGAGTGAAAGAGAAATTATGATGCAGATTACACTGGTAATCTAGTTGATAGAAAAATTACTAGTTGAATGTGATTTTTTTGAGACATTTAGTAACTTCATCGTTTTTTAAAGAAAATATCTGCATAAAATTCAAATAATTTTCAAATAGCAGAAATTTTTCTCATATAACCCCCTCGAGAAAATCATTTTTGACCATATTTTCAGGTTAGTCATTTTGAAAAATTGATTTCATAATTATTTTTGAATTTGATTTTAAATTACTATTTTGACTAATCTGACTTCCTAATAATTATCGAAAAGATAAATAGTGATTGAAAAAATGATGAGTGTTGATATTTATCATATATTATCACTCGAGACGGTATAATTAGTAAATTTCCTTAGAAATTTAAACAAGAGTTATAAAAAAATTTGTTGGTAAAAAATTCCATGACCATCTCTATTTCTATCATATTTCTAACGATCATCACTCATCAAAATTCTATATAGTTTGTCAATATGTGGTACTTTACACAGGAATCATTCGTTTTTCATTTTACATTTTTTTTAAATAATAAAAAAAATAGTAAAAATAATATAATAGTAATAAATAAATACCAAAGTATTCACTCTCATTTAAAAGTCCTCACGGTTATGCATGGGTGAATTACTTGGAATTTGTTATATGCTTCCATGCTCATTTAAAAGTCCTCATGGTTATGCATGTATGGAACGCATATCAAAAGTTGATTTTTAAAAATAAACAAGTTGATTCTAATCCCATTTAAAAGTCCTCACGGTTATGCGTGGTTAGAAGATACTTGAATTCATTTTTTAAATAAAATTGGAATACTACTAATCTCATTTAAAAGTCCTAACGGTTATGCATGGTTAGTAGATATTCAAATTCCTGATATAAATATACCACAAATAGATACAACTGTATGGTTTTATATGATGACATAATTCCCATCATTCTAAAAGTGGAATATGCGCCTAACAAAATATTTATGATTTTTGTTTGATTTTTTTATTGAAATTTAATATTCAATTGAGTTTTAATGTTGGATTAATATCGATCACTTTATCTCTATTTTCTCTAACACTATTACTCTTTTGCTGATAACAAAAGGGGGAGAGAAAAGTTAAGATTTTGTCAAATAAAATCAAGCAAAGGTCAAATAATTTTCTATTAGCATCTAGGTTCATTTGTATATTTTTATTTGTATGTATATATGTAGGGGAGCTTTGTGTAGAGAGGAAGCATTTAAATAGGGAGAGCAATTAGAGTATATCTATGATCAAATACATTTAACGTATTCAAAATCTTAAATATATGTTTGTTATCTTCAAAAGGGGGAGATTGTTGAATATGCGATTATATGATTTTCTTTTGATGATAATAAACATATATATATATATATATATATTCGTGTAAATGTATTTGGTAATGTACTATATCATTTTTCACAGATTAAATAAATATTTGCTGAATAAAATTAAATAGCACAGAATTTGAATTCAAATAGAAATTTTATTCAAACAAATATTTATTACAATTTTGAATAGTACAAATTCAAGCTCTCACTATACACTATACAACTTTGATACAAATTCAATTACATCGCAATTTCACTTTTACTTCTGACCTCACTACATATCACTCAATCACTCAACTCGTAATTTATCTTCAACTTCATTCCAGATTGAATCCAGCATCTGAGCAATTTGCAAAAATAAATATTGACGCAGTAAAATTGAAAAGGAAATATTTTTGCAGTACAAAATAAAATGTGAATTTTGAAAATAATATTTGCCTCAGTTATTTGGGTTGTTCGTCATCATTTAACTATGAATTCGTCATACACGAACAGCTTGTGACATACACAGTGTATCACTGTATATGCCATAAGGCCGTGCACACCGATATATATACACTTGATAAATTTACAGGGACACGTAAGCACAGGTCAAACCCAAATTATCAGATTCAACTCAAGTGCAATAAAATAAATGTCACAACTCTCAGCACAAGGTCAAATCCGAGCTTAAGCTGGATTCAACTCAGGTGAAATTTCGAAAAATAAACAAAATGCAAAGGTCAAGTCACTGCAATCATGACCCAACTCAATGCAACAACAGTGGCAAGGCATCATGAAGTCTGCCACTCAACTTAACTGCAAGTTCAAATCGAAGCAGGTACAAGTTGCAATACGCATCAACCATCAGCTCATATATATATATATATATATATATATATATATACACAACAAACATGCAAACTGCCTCAAGTTGTCAAGAGACTACTACACAACACAGGAGCAACCAAGAGTGATATTACAGTGAAGAATCAAAGTCGAAGCCGACCAGAAATTCACACAAGAAACCAAATCTAGTGATCGAAATCAAAGTTGAACAGGTCAGAGACGTGGTGGTAAGGAAACGAAAAGTTGAGATTCAAAGCCATGGTAAACAAGAAATCATGAGTTCGAAATCAATGCCGTGCGAATCAAGTATCACAAAATACACGCATATGAAAAAGTCAAAAATCATCTCAAACATCCAAGCATAATCAAGCGGCAGAGCAAAAACTATTGACAAATTCAAATAATAATATACGACGAAAATTTAGGAGAACGAATAATATAAATTGCAATCAACATCATCGACAAATGCATCGAGTTCAAAAAAATGCAAATCAGACGAAGCTAAAGGCAAAAATCACATACCAGCGTCACTCGAACTCGATCAATTTCCAAGAGCCGTGAGCAATTTAGAGAAACAAGTGATCGACAAGGCAAAAGACGTGATAAATCATTCACTCGATCGAGCACTAAAGTCGGTCTCTTTGAAATCACGAAAGCCCTAAATTTGCAAAGAGGAATGAACGAGAATTAACAAAGCCGCCATTCTCAAGAAAAAGAAAACAGGCCGGAAGTATAAGGAGAAAGAGATTAAAGGGGTCGGCCTTGTTAAAGAATAAAAAAGGGCTTTGTGTTTTAAATAGGATTATTTTATTTTAAATTGTTTTTAATTTGTAATTTCTTTTTAAACCGTTTAAATTTATAGTCGTGTGACTAGGGGACAAACTATGTGGCGTAGTTTGAGAATTCGCAACTCAGTGGCTGAGTTGTGGCAGGGTTTTGAGCATAGGGTTAGGTTTAGTCGATAGCGGGTGTCGCGAGTTTACGTGTGTAAGCGTCTGACTATCTAATTTCTAGTAGAAACCTTGGGGGCAGCACGTAGGCAGGGTTTTGCCAAAGCTGGGTAAATTCTGTGTCATTCTATTTCTGCATTTTATTATTCTGCTATTTATCTATGCTGCTATTATTCTGTGATCTGCGTTGAAATTATTTTACAAGCTTCCGCAATTAATTTTTATATTTAATACTATCACCCTATTCACCTCCCTCTAGGGTGAAATCGATCCTACAGATATTCTGTTCCTCTCCTCTAATGTATCGCACACGATGAGATTAAACGAGTGTTACACGATGTACATGAAGGGGAATGTGGCGATCACACCGGAGAGCAGGCTCTCGCTAAGAAAGTACTCTGATATGGGTACTACTGTCCCACCGTGAACCGTGATGCAGCAGACTACGCTAGAAAATGCGATAAATGCCAAAAAAACGCTCGAATTCCTAGAGCCCCATCTACCGAGATAACCCAAATGGTCAGCCCATGGCCGTTTGCAGTATGGGGCATCCATATTATTGGAACTCTCCCTTTGGCCAAAGATGGAGCGAAGTATGTCATCGTCGCTGTTGACTATTTTACCAAGTAGGCTGAAGCCGAACCCCTTGCAACAATCACCACGAAGAAAGTAATCAACTTCATAGTTTGCAACATTATCTGCCGATTTGGTCTCCCGCATACCATTGTTACTGATAAAGGAGCCATGTTCGACAGTGTTGAATTCAAGAATTTTTGTCAACGATTCCATATCCACAAGAAATTCTCTGCAGTTGCTCAGCCTCAAGCGAATGGCCAAGTTGAAGCAGTTAACAAGGTTATCAAATCTATTCTGGAAAAAATAACTGGAAAAGGCTGGGGCCAAGTGGGTTGATGAACTTCCTATGGCCTTATGGGCTTATCGAACGACCCACAAGTCTGCGATCGGACACACTCCATTCTGTCTTACTGCTCAGAAGCCGTAATTCCAGTCGAGTTGGAAGTACCTTCTCATCGTGCGACTTATTATGACCCGAAGACGAATGCCATATTACTTGCTGAATCTTTGGATTTATAGGATGAGAAGCGTGAAGAGGCTGATTTGAGGGCAGCTGCATATCGAAATCGAGTCGCCCAATTGTACAATGCCAAGATTCGGCCACGAACCTTTGAACTTGGCGATCTCATTCTTAAAAGAATCTATCTGATTCCTTCACATATGAAGCCAAATTGGGAAGGACCATATGTGATCACCCAAAAACTCGAAGATGGCACGTTCAAGTTATCGACCGTTGATGGTCTTACTTTACCGAGAGCTTGGAATGGTGAAAGCCTCCATCGCTACTACACATGACAGGCTATATCTATTTGATTCATTCTTTTATTTGCAATTTGTTTCTGCATTTCGAAATGTGAATTTGTAATAAGGCAACTGACTTTGCCGTATTTTCTCATTTCAGAAATAAAATGCCATCTCTTTGAGCCAGAGCTGTGATTTATTGAATACAACATACAACATCATAATGCATGGAGAGCTAAGTTCCATCGTGCGGTGGAATTTATTCAAGGAGAGACTGTGATACGACCGGTCATTCGCTAAGTGAAATCCGAGCTCAGGGGAAAGTCACTACGCTAAAATCAAAAAGGATTGATACACGACAATCTTTCAAACAACTCCAAACTCCCAGGGTGCGAGTTGGAGCATAAAAATCCTGAATTCAATTATGGAGAGGGTTGATCTGTCCACCTAACGACTTCGACCGTATCCTAACCAAGTTTGAGGAGAATAGACCCGTCCATCCAACGACCTCGCTTGTTTACTCGTAGTGGATGTGAACCGACCATTCACGATCCCGATGAATCCATCGTTCCCAGAGTGTGAATGAGCTCCTAAAGAGTCTAAATAGATGTGACTGACCATCTATCGGCTAACTCCAAATTCCCAAAGTGTGAATTGGAGTATAAACATCGACTTTAGGTTCCCAGAGTGCGAACTGGAGTGTAAACCTTAACTCTGAATTCTCAGAGTGCGAATTGGAGTATAAACATCAACTCTAGGTTCCCAAAGTGCGAATCGGAGTATAAATATTAACTCTGAATTCCCAGAGTGCGAATTGGAGTATAAACATCACTCCAGGTTCCCAGAGTGCGAACCAGAACGTAAATGCTAACTCCAAATTCCTAGAGTGTGAATTGAAGTATAAAATACTAAGTCCAGGTTCCCGGAGTGCGAACCGGATTTCAAACGTAGATAGTTTTCGGATTCCCAGAGTACGGGGTCGATTGTCGATTGCGGATAATCATGAGTCCCCAGAGTATGGACAGAGTATAAATATAACTTGGGTGCGGACGACCACTCAAAAATTAATCTAAGTCCCCAGAGTGTGGACATGTGCTTAAAAATTTTAATAGACACGATTGACCGCCGAAATACAAGTACTGATCCCTGGAGTGTGGATGTGACTATTACAAGTGACCAAGCGCGATTCAACCACTCGACTTTCACTTGTTTTTGCATCAATTTGACGATGTTAAACTCGGAAAATAGAGGTAAATTACGATCGCTTGTTGATCATTGCATGGGCACGGCTCAAGTGTAAATCACTGACGGGAGCAATACGACGTCGAAAGTCCAACTCAATCTCCAGTCGTGGCTTGTGTTCACGATTTTCAGACTTGGTGTATAAAACAAATTCAACTCCAGAACTGATACTCCACAAGCATACTGAACTGAGATTAAAACATTACAACACTTAAGCATAAAAGACAGGAAGAACGGTTGAAGCAAAGAGAGTATCAAATTTCATTTCAACTAACTGAAAGTAAAGATTCATGTACAAGTTCTTTCAAAAAATGCCTTCTAGCGGGGTCCGAATCCGCATCTATACACGGCTATAAAAGCAAAAGTAAACTCCTATCTACCCAAAAAATATGCCTAAGGAGCCTATCTATTCCTTCTTCTTCCTCGGCTTCTTCTTCGGCGTGGAACCGCCGGAACCACTAACGATCCTTCGTTTCGAGCCTTTCCCTTTAGGCAGGCAATCCCCAGACGAAGGCATAATATCAATTTCCTCCTCCAAAATTGAGTCTAGAGGGATGCTCTCTGCAAGAGGAGTTAGAGGAACTGGATCTACGGCTGGAAGTGGAATGGATGCACTAGTATCAACAAGTGTACCCCCGGATGATATCATTCTAAGTGGATTGGGGCAGGCGCCGTTACTCCACCCTCAAAACTACCACCATGAGTCGCTGCCTCCATCTTAGCATTGATTTCAGCCAGTATCTCTGCTTCTCGAATAGTACGTGCTTCGCTGGTGGAAGCAGTGGTCTATGTCGATGCGCTAGAGGGAAGCGGAAATCCACTAAGGACGAATGGTAAGTCTGCTTGATCGCATGCTTCTTGTACAGAAACATTAGCAACATCTTTCTTTTTTATGATTTCAGAGAATTTGGCTTTAAGCACGTTCAGCTCTTTCAGGGATGCATCCCGCTCGGCGGTGACGGTGGTATTCCTGTGGCCCATGTCTTCCACCATGGCATAATGTTCCTGCCTCATTCTATCCATGGCAGCATGGGCATCATCAACCTTTTTAAGAGCCTCCATTTCGGATTTTCTGGAAGATTCGGCCTCGTTGTTCAGCACTTGGATAATATGATCTTTCTGCAAAAGTCCTTCGCCAATTTTTCAATCGCAGTAGCCCGATCGAAAGCCACTTTTAATGCTTTTTCACAACCTTCGACCACTCCTTATACTGAAAGAAGATATCTACGACACAATCGTAAATGGTGTTCTCGGCCGATGTCGGAATTCTCTTCAAATGCCGAGGGAAGATGTATCCATCAAAATAGATATCGGGAAAATCCTTTTTCAGTGGAGCAAGCTTGATTGCTCCTTCCCCCAAAGGATTTGTCAGTACCTGCTCTGTTATTGTGGGGGCCACTATCTCAGTTCGACGATGAGAGTCGGACCGTGGAGTGTGAGAAGAGGGCTTATGCCGTGAAGTTTCAAGAGGCCGTGAAACATGAACCGAAGGCGGTACAGGAACTCTGGGAGGTGATGAGAAAGACCAGGATCGATGTACATATCCTCTATCCCTGTCAAACCATTCCTGGATGGAATACCCTTGATCACAATCTCTGTCTCCTTCTCTCCCATGCGACTCATAATATGACGAAGACTGGCGTGTATTGCGTAGACTACCAAGCATGGAACCACGGCCAGACATTGTATTTGCAAAGTAAAGCAAGAAAAGAATTAGTATATCCTAAAAGTGAAAAACCTACTATCGCAAACCGTGTAGTGCAGTGAAGTTTATATGTGTGTGCGACCCCCTGACCAACCGGAAGTTTTGACCATGCTAGTAGGAAGAGACTCGCTTATATCTGAAGCGCGATGAAGTTCATCAAATCCGGCATCATGTTGGAGAGAAACATCGTCGAAAATTGGGAGATCGGTGAGCCCTTCGAAAAGATTTTCCGCTCATCGGGGAGAAGCCTCCGAGATCATAATGCCGGAAGCACGCCGAGACATAACCACAGATTTCCATCTCTTTGATCTGGGACATTTAAACGCAGCTGCCTTGCCTTTTCTTTTTCCTTCGGAATCCAAGGCTACACATCCGAAAGCTCAGCTAGAGGTTCATCGTCGGTATGTGTCCTCTCCGAATCAACTTCCTCAATTATGATGACTTTGGGAGTCCTGTGCTTAACTCATTTCTTTGAGCTAGTTCTCGGCGTCCCCTCGAGTCTTATACTTTGTCTCTGCTCGATCAGCCCAAGGATTCTCACATTTCTATCCGTCAGAACCAAGTCAATGTTTCTCTCTTTACTTGGGACTTTTTGGAGAACCCGAACTATCTCCTTGTAGTATTCGCCTTCAGGTCACTGAATTATCGCTGTAAAGAAAAAAGAGATGAGTTTGACTTCAGCAATAACTATATTATCAGCTATTCGAGAAGATAGCAAAACTCACGTCTGAATAGTCATCGACCGACGAATCCTGGACGACATCTGACATAGAACCACTCTGTCTTAAAGTATCTCAATCTAGTCCAAGACCCCGTTACTACTTGACAATTTCTTATTGCCTCCAGGAACGTAACGGATGGGCTATCTGTTCGACTCTTGAAATTGAATAAATATCTGATCTCGGTCGGGAGCGGTGGTCGATAAAGATATTCCATGAATACTATGAACAAACTATTCAGCAGCGCATATCCATTCGGATGCAACTGAGATAGTGCAATTCCAGTGAAAGACAACACTTCTCGGATATATTGATTGAACGGAGGAAGTGTTCCGGCCGTGCATGCATGGTGATTGAATGCAGTATACCCTTCCCGAGGGCAGTGCGGTCTATCATTAGGACCCAGTAATGGCACGTCATCCACTGACAAGCCATGCCTCAGGCATATTTGTCCCAGCATATCTTTAGATGCATTGGATGGAACAAAATCTACCGGGTTGAAAATAAGAGATGCCCTAGGTACTACGTCCGAGGCAGGGTCAATGACTTCGGCCTCGATGGCCGGTATATCAATTGCTGGAGGAGTTAAAGTTTGAGTTTCTAGTGGCTGCGAGCTTGAAGTTTCCATAGCTAACTAACTCATGAAAAACCATCATTAGACGATAAAGAGCCCGTGCGTTCCCCCCGTATGAAGTGTGTGTTGTGCAGTGCAGTGCTGTAAATTACTTGAAAAGATTCTACAGAGTTAAAGGAAGTATGCAAGCGACGAAAACTTCGAAATCCAATCGGAGTAACCGTCATCGCTGGCCGTCACAACCATGCCATCCAGATATTAGCGATCAATCTATGTTATAGTCCGTTGTCATTTTGTTAAGTTACAGTTCCATCGACGAGCTTCGAAAGGCAGTCAAATGCGCAGTCCTACGGTAAGGTCCAATTATGCAAGGCAGAAGCTCGTCAGAGTCAAATGTTCAAATATGCAAAAGTTCCCAAGATCTGTCAAACTCTGGCTTGGGATCGATCGCCACAGCTCAAATTAGTAATGAGTCAGAGGCCTCTTTTTCATATCGATTGCGTTCGAAACGATACATTTTGTAACGATCGAATTCACATTGATACGCTTCGTATCGATCGAGTTTGAATCAATGTGTTTCGTATCGCGCAGGTTCAAATCGATACGTCTCGTATCGTTCAGGTTCGAATCAATACGCTTCGTATCGATTGATTTGTGCGCACTTCGTATCGAACACAACTCGGCAACCTCGCATCGATCATATTCGTAACGATAAAAAATGACAGAGTTCGTATCGATCGCCCACTCAGGACTTCCTATTGATCATGCTTCTTACGGCTTCATATCATATTTCAAATCGATATGAAATGCATCCACCCAGGATCGATTAGGACTCCATCATTCCTCAATCAATGCAACATCAATGCGAAACCCGCACCCAGTCATCGATACGAAGTCAAGCCATGTTCTTTCTTTTCATCAGTACGAAATGGAGGCCGAGCAACCATTAATCGATTGCTCCATATCCCTAATTCTTTCTTCTTCAATCAACATGGGCATCGCCATGGCCACCCTCGACCAAGCTCTGGCCCAGATCCGGCCTTAACGATTGCCAGAATTGATAATTGGCAAAAATGGGATGGATCTGAAATTCAAAATCCGTCGCTTGGATTTAGTCGTAGCTGATTAATTACCTAGATTAAAATTGGGATTCGAAGGATTAAAAGATTGTATTTGATCGATTCGAAGGCAAAGCGTAGCTATTCTTTTCTCAAGCTTGTGGATCGAAGCGAATGCAGGAAATAAGGAAGGCAACAATGAAAAGTAAAAAGTTAAAAAAAAGGCCGAAGTCCAAAGTATTTATATGGGCACAAGTGTGAAGGGAAGGGGCAATTCGCCTCCCAGTCAACATGACCGGTCACTACAGGTCAACTCTCGGATCGAGTAGAACAGACGATTCGAGTCCATCAGCCCAAGCTCCTATCATTCGAAATGGTCGGTAAATCTATCGATACGAAGTGAACGATGAAGATAACTCTGAAGACAATTGAGTTACATCGCCTAGAAACCTTCATTCGTGTCGACGAGTTTGCAACTCCATCCACGGTCCATCGTTGCGACCTATACTGTTCGGATCCATCGATGCACGACCCCTAAATAATTGCACCCATCGGTACGAACTGGCTAGTTGAATCCAATAGTACCATGCTTCATCGATGTGAAGGGCTTCATGAGGACCTGCTGAAGCCCCTGAAAACCATCGATGCGACGTTAATTTCGTATCCATCATAGCTCATGCATATCGATGCGAAATGCTAGATTCGCATCCATCAAATGCAAAGTCCATCAATGCGAGAGCAACCTTTCAAACTTCTATATCGATTCAGGAGAGGATCGATACGAAGGAGCATCTAAAAACAACCGTCAATCGTTGTTACAACTCGAGTTTCACATCGGTTCGGGAGAGGATCGATGTGGAATTCGACACAAGAAAACTGAAAATGACTCGTGAACGTGCAACGTTAACGAGAGTCAGGTTAACATATATACATATATGTCGAACTAATATTCAATTTTCAACATTCATAGGAATTGGATATCCATCTAATAATGACTACGGCGACAAAAAGCTAATAGCTATCATGCAATAATCAGTTACAGCAACGAAAGGTTACAGCCTTCAAAGGAAAAGCGATAACTGCTCAAAGTGAAGATTGTAGCTTTTCAAAGCATGTCATGTCTCCATAAGACGTACTTTGGGAGGCAAATGTTATCCCGTCTTTTGGCAAGGCCGAGATATCAAGAAACTGATTGAAACCCAAGGATCACTCGTCCTGAGTATCGAGTATGCACAGGTTCGCTATGGATGTCGATGAATTTTGTCCCGGTCCGGATCAGGCTACAATTGGCAAGGCACGACAAGTAAAGCCGTGGAAGCCAACATTCCAAGTTTCGAGTCAATCCGAGTTCGTATGTTCAAGTTATGATCGATGCAATTTGGAGGAAATGGCCTTAGTTTCGTATCCATATGGTTCGTATCCATCGTCACTCCTCAATTCGAATCCATCGACTTCACATCGATCATAATGGACACATCTTTGTATCCATGAACTTCGCATCGATCAATCTCGTATCCATCAACCGACCTCACCTCGTGTCGATCGCCTGTCACCTACTTCGTATCCATCTACTAGAGAGTCATATTCGAATCCATCGGAATTCTCTAGTTCGTATCCATCAGGTGGTGGTACTTCATATCCATTGAATAATCATTATTCGTATCCATCGAACCAAGCAGCATTACCATCCATTCGAATACATCATACTATTGATTGTTCGTATCCATCGTAACTTTGGTCGACACGAATAGGGATTGACTCGATGAATGCGAACAAGGCTATCTCTATCAATACGAAATAGAGTATCTCCATCGATTCGATATGTACAACGGTCATCGATACAAACGAGGAGAAGTTGAGGGAAATGACTCTGTCAACTCGGCGTATAAAATGGATCGATGCGAAGAATGCATGCCACGTCGTCATATGATCACGTGCTCTATCGACTCGTAGAGGATCGATACGATGCCATGGATTTGAAGCAAATAGCCAACCGGAACACCCCATTTCGTATCGATCATAACTCGAGATCCACTGATCCAAATGCTATGAATTTTTCATAGAAGATTACGTACAAGCCAAAGAATGTTCTCACCAAGTTTCGACTCCATTGGACATCATCTTGATCGATACGAATTGAGTTCGTATCGATCACAGATCGAGTCAAAACTTCCCGAGATGGATTGCATGGGCCCACTCACGTGCCAGAAGGAGTCCTCCGAAGTTTGAGCGAAATATCAGCCTCCTACGCCTATAAATAGAGCCCAGAGCCTACAGAAAATGGATCTTTTGATTCTTAAGCGCCCAGACTCTGCCAGATCGAGCTTTGCATTCTAATCTTGCTGTTGTACTCGAATTTTCAGTTGTAATCCGCTGTTGTTCGCTGTAATCAAGTGTAATCATTGAAAGAGAATCAATAAAGTCATAAAAACTTCATAGTGGACGTAGGTAACACGCCGAATCACCCTAAATCGTTTGTGTATTTGCATTTACTTATCGGATTTTGGAGTTTTTGTTAGATAATCTATCTTTTAAATTTCCATTCTTCACTTTTATCTCTTCAAAAACTTCCGAAAGGTGTTATGCCCATTTTTGGTACAAACACCAACCTTATGACCTTCTGCTTTGAGTTCATGAATAATGATTTGCAGTTCATGTTGTTGAGCAGTCACGGTTTGGAATCAACCATCTTGTAGTCCATGAATTTGTCTACAATGAATTTTTTAAGACTGATATTCTGCGTCTTATACTTCGTGGCAAGTGCATTCCAGAGTGTTTTTGCTGTCTTTAGAGGCTGATATACTTTGTATAGCACCTTGTCGAGAAAATTCAATATATAGTTTCTGCATAGAAAATCGGAATGCTTCCACATATCAACATCTGATTCCTTGCCTGGTGCATGAATCAGTTCCTCCTCCTTGAAATACCGTTGCAGACCAAGTGTGGTGAGATAAGATAACATCTGATTCTGCCATTTTAGAAAGTCGTCACCATCTCCTTTAAAAGGATCGGGCCTGTTGTGTGTAGTAGCCTTTGTTGAGAGCTCTACTGTTGCCATCTCCGTTTTAGTTAAAACAGGAAAGTCAGAAGATGGTATATGTCTAGTATATCAAAACAGAGAATAATCAATTATAAACTCATTTCATAAGTTTATCAATCAGATTTTCACTACTCCAGAAGTCTGTATTTGCTAAATTAAGCAATATGTCGTAATTAAATTACAACCACAATCTAAAAACTATAGTAATAATAACTACAGCGATAGATCAAACATTATACTATTTAAAGAAATAGTACAACGTAAAAACAAAAATGATACATATAAATAAATTATAAACCTAACCGGTTTGAAGAAGGAAATTTCATCTGAGCTTTGTCGTAACAATTTCCTTAAGACTTTGTTTAAAGTCTCCCAAGATACAACAGAAGTAATCTGCATGAGATTGTAATGAGTATGTCAACTCTGTGATATATTGTATAGAGCAGTAGAAAAGAAGATTACACCCAAACCCGGCCCGGTTAGGTCGGACGGTGGCGATGGCGCCGCGCGTGTGTGTGGTGATGCATGATCTCGCTCCTCACAACGAAGCATACATTTGGCTGTCTCTAGGCCCCAACCCATTCATTGCAAAGCTATTAATATACTAGAATAGCTTTGCAATTTTGGCGATGTGGGACTTATGTATATTTTCATTCAATAGGAATTCCAACATTATTTACATTCAATTAGTTGTTTAGTCATATCTTTACATTGCTCAACATAACTCTGCATAAGGGACTCTATGTAACTCGTATAGAACACATTAACTTATGGGATTGGATGTTTGACTCCTCTTTGAGGGGCTTAGCACACCAGCAAACAACAAGTTTGAACTATCTCCGATACATCTTGCAATATTCAATCTCACATAGAACACATGTGGAGTTGTACTTTTCATTACTAATCAATAAGCGTAACCAAATTTCCACCAGAAAAAAAAGAAGAAAGAAGAAGAAGAAAGGAAAAATATGCGCGTACATATCAACCATGCATGTTTGAATAAGGGATATCAGAACCACAACACAACTACACTTTGTGCAATCGTAAAGTTCTCTCATCACAAAACCACAACATCTAGAGTAGGACTGAGAGAAGTACACAGAGTAGAGTGTAGTAACTGATAAATGTTACGAGGTTTAGAACTTAGGCACTCATTTTCTGCTAGGAATATCAACTTTTAAGGGAAATAGCCCTTAGCTAACAGTAGAGAGAGGTCAGCTGACCCCATAAATTTTTTTGGTAATATTATGCCTTATTAGTCATATCCTGATTATATGTATTTCATCAAAAGTATACATCGAATTCCAATCCTTCTTAATTTTAGGTTCCTTAAAAACTTGACCCAGTTCCTAGTATAATTCATTTCCTAATTTTGAGTACTTTTCACGCTCAAATTATGCACATAACTTTACACTAATACATCTTAAATTCATGTTTAGCGTTCATCTTAATAAATGATATTCGTATTCAATCTTTAATAAAGATATTAATATCGGGAAATCAAACTGGCAATTAATATAGGAAGCTTCCAATTATTTGTACCTTCGTACTTCTACTTGGATCTTATCAGCAGCCATGGCTCGAACATCATTCAACTTATAAATTCCTCTCGATTTCCATCACATCGCTTCCATTCCAATTTCCTTAACCATTTTCACTTTCAAATATAGTATTTACAATTTTTCTCACCCTATTTCCATATACTAATATAAATTCTCCCTGTAAATTTATATTCCCAATTTATCATCCAGATATTGATTTCCTTTATTTTATAAACATCGTTTATGAATTTTGTAACTCTTTTGAGTTTTTACTTGTTTATAAAAACGGCCTTATTTATAAAATTCCATTTTAAAATCCATTTCTTTATAAATTCCATTTGTAACTTTCAATCTATTTTTAATATCGACTTTAATTCCTTTTTATATTTCCCGAATACCATTTTTAAATTCTTTTATATAATTCATTTTTAAAAAACTCTATCTTTAAAACAATTTACGAAGAGTTAAGTGCAACTTAAACAAAAATCTATTGTTTTTATTTTCAATACAGTTTTCTTTAAAATAACTCAATTTCCAATATAAATATTGTTGTATCCAAAATTCCTTTTTTATTCCTTCGAATTCTAAAGAATAATATTTATGGTATTTAAAAATAACAAAATTAAAGGCTAGTGCTACTATAGCATTCAATAATTTAAATTTCAACAATAATCGATAACGGATTATCCACACACATCATATATCATTATATATCAAAAATAAACAATGTATTTGAGAAATCCAGTTGGATCCCTCCAACCTGTTTTCCTACATCCAAGGATGTTAATACAATATAAATAATATCAATCCCACTTCAAGGGGGATATCGCGGTATATAGGATCATCCGTTATTATGCGGGCGCATAGGGTCTCATGCGCTATAATGTACGGGAATATCACTCCAAATATATATATATATATATATATATATTTAACATTCAACAGATAAAAATTTATAAATGCAACCAACACTCAACATTTTATTTTAACCGTTTAAAATAAATATTAGTAATCCAAAAGAGTGAGAATTTTCTCACCTTCATTTTCCAAATTGCTAATCGATCCAATATTTATATTTCTCTGCACCGGTTCCTTTTGATTTAAACCTCATACATAAAAGATATGAGTTTATTAACATTTAAATTTATTTAATTCAAATACGACTTAATTAAATTAGAAATTTGAGGAGAATTACCCTAAATAGTAATCCATCCTCCAAAATAAAATCACCAAGGTCGCAGCATCCCATAGATCCCAACGACTCAGCCCTAACTCCATCGCGAATTGCTTTCCATCCATCACTAACTCGCTTACTTCAACCCCCTATATACATCATGACAATCCCCCGCCTTCCCATGTCAGTACTAGAGAATGCAACCACTCCAGAGTTGCCTCATTCCCTCTCCCTTTCGACCGTAACTGCCATACGCCTCTTCGCCACCCAGGCTTCATCCTATCACGTCGCCAAACGAACGCAACTCTTTCCAACCCTAACTGCAATGCGAAGCCACCACCACCACTCCTTGCTAGCGCGCCTTGTCCCCACGTCACCCCTCGCCAACCGCCTGCGCTTGCGCATCCACCTTTTTTCCATTGCGCGACCAAAACCCAAATCGTGACTAAACCATGTCTGCCCTCTGCGTGTCGTTTCTCTCTAGCGCCGCCACACTTTTGTCGAGCAAAGGCATCGCGCATGCGACTTCATGAAATCATGATCGATTCGATCGTGTGATAAATTTTTTAGAGTTCGACTTCGATTTTTTTTGGAAGGTGGAAAAATGTGCGATTTATTTTGTTGGTTGGCTCCCAACTGAAGATAAAGGAAAAGTGTGTTTGAAACGATATGTTTTCAAGAACTTCAAAATGAAGAGAGAGGCAAATTTTCACGTCTTAAACAAAGGACGGCACACGTACGAACAGCATTAAGGTGAGCATGGCTACGAGTTTGACATTGATTTGATTTCATATAATTTTATTTAATTATCAAATATCTCATTTTAGCAATTTAAAATTTTGATCTCCTATCGAGGCGTGCCGCTAGACGTTTGTAATATTATACCTCTATTCCGAATGCAATGGAAAAAGTTTTAAGTCATAATTCGATCGTATGGAGAAGATAGCTTATTGAACCCAATTATTATATTAAATTTTGATACTAATTTCAACGTGTTTACATCTCGTATGACCAAACAACAACCCCAAAAGCTAAGAAATTTGAAATCCAATAATCAAACATTATTACGGATCTAATGGAACTGGTTTTGTTGAATTCTGAGACTATGCTCCGGATCGCTATTTTAATGCGTCAATTTGAACAAACTATTTTTAAAATTGAACAGATCACTTTTAAATTCAATTTTAAAACTTTTATTATCTTCGTTATTATTAATATAAATTTTACAAGCCTTTAAATTATTTTTATCAGGCTTAAAACTCAAAATACAATAATTTAACCAATATTCAATTATAAACTTCAATAATTAAATTATCCAATAAATCGCTATATTTCAATTCTGAATTTATTTTATAAATAAACCCAAATTATCATATTCGAAATCAATCTATAGTTCAAATTCAATATTTAAAACCATTTAAATATTCAAAATCGAACAACGAAAAATCCGAGTCGTTACATTCCTTCCCCCTTAAAATAATTTATTAAAATCCACTTAGTGAAAATTCGATATTTCACTTTTCTTCATCCAAAACAATTACTCCTCCATCCTAAACCAATATCATTTATTCCGATTATAAATTCGAAATCGATTTCCGTTAACAAAATTTTTTCGAAAAATTTCAAAAATTTTCCAACACCTTAAATTTTCGAATTTTTTTGGCAGAGTCGCCCTTGTATGGAGAGCCTCTTGCAATATGACAAGAGATATAAATATATATACATCGACCCACAAGGTCAAAAAACAAAATATATAACAATATTTTATATTTTCGCAGTATTTAATCCGAAAACGTACCTAATTTTAGCATTTTTAAGCAAGCGGCTTATTTTAGTTTGTAATTCGTGCAATCAAAGTCTAGCAAAATAGCTCCAGGTACATGTACTTACTCAATTTAACACGTAAGTACCAAATATATGAAATTCCATGACATTTCATTTATTTAACTAGTGTAAACACATAAGTTTCATAAACTAGCATGCTAAACATATATTATAAGCAATTTATAAGGTTCATATACTAATTTAATTGCTTTCAATAATCCATATATTATTTCATTCAATCTGAAATGATTTACAACCCAATTTGCTCACATTCGATCCACGTTTGTACTAAACAAATTAATATTCATTCCAAATTTATTAAAAATCAATTTATTCACTTTCCATTCATTCGTAGAATTTAATTTATTTTCGCATACGTCAAACAACCAATTTTTTCTACGCAAATTCGGCGATATTTGCTTAATAAAATGTCCACTTTAGCTTATAACTATTTTAAATTGATTCCAACTCAATTTATATTTAATTCTACTCCATTTTAAATTTATTCTCAATCAATTTATTTGCATTCCATCCATATCCATCTTCATTACTTTCAAATCCATTTTATTTAGCTCGGAAACATTCCATGCTATTTTATTTAATGGCCATTTTACAAATTAATTTGTGTCAAGCTTTTATTCAAAATATTTACTTAAGTTAATTTATTTACTTCAAATTATTTCAACTCCATAACTTATGTTTATTTCCTTTGCGGCCAAAATTCCATTCCAATTTTTTGATTTGATTTTTATTCAATCAAATTTCATCATAATTACTAATTTATTTAATTAGTTCATTCATTTTGTCCACTTCAAATTTTAATTTCACACTTGAATTCATTCGCGAATTTATTTAATTCCTATCTAAGGCCATATTCAATTTATTTACACTCAAGTCATCACTATTTTAAATAATTTCTATTTTATTTGATAATATTTTTTTCAATTATAATTAATTCGCTTATCGTTTAAGTCAATTTTATTTACAACCCAAGTTCTATTTCCAATATCCATTTTTAATCCACAATCCAATTTTTAAATTGATCAATTTAATTTTCAACTTCACGTTCATTTAACTTACTAATGATCTAATTAGTTCACTTCAAATTTATACCCATTATCTGATTTTCATCTCAAAAATCACTTCTACTAATTTTATTGAGTTCAAATTTCCTTTTTATAATTCAAGTTTGGGGTTTATTTCTTCACTTTGAAATATTACACCATTTTTATTTTGGGTTTTCTGTTTCACTTTTCAATTTTAGAAGTCACACAACTTATTTTTCGCTGTTCCATCAATTTTTTTATACTCGAATATATTCACATTTTATTTTTAACTCGAGATTGTACAATTATTTAGAGCCTAAGCATATTTTTATTCAATTAATTTCAATTTTTATAAGCTATTCCAAATTTATTTATTCACGATTCCAATTTTCACTTAAATTTTATCTCATTCAAAATTTTTACTTTATGGCCATATAATTATTTTACAACTCAAAAATTATATTTACTTCAATTCAATATTATTTCAAATCCAATTCACCCTTTTTATTTTAAATTTTCAATTCCTCTTAAGCAACATTTCAAAACCATATTCGAATTTTCCATACTTAAATTAAATTTCACTCCAAGCAAATTTATTTTTACTTCATTCAATTTCATATCGCCATTTATTTCATTATATATTTCAATTACTTTGCTTAGGTTGGCTCTCATTCATTAATAAAGTATATTAATTCAATTCAAATTCAGTCAATTTAACTCCTAAAATTTAATTTACTCAACTTAACTTAAGTTCAATTCCATTTCAACTTTCTCAATTTAAATTTTATTCCAACTTCAGTTTTCACACTTCCCTCCTTATAAATATCATCTTCTATAGGATTCTAGAATTTTAAAACACTCAGTATTTATTTCAAATCATTTTGAAACCAAATACATACACACACACACACACACACACACACACACATCTTTTTGGTTTAACAAACCACCCCTTCAAATCTCAAAATCAAACTGATTTTATCCAAAACAATTCCCTTTGGAATTTTTAAACAAAACTTATTTGCCCAATTAATCTGAATCAAATCAATTTCAGCAGCAATCTGTCACTTAGAAACTCGAAAACGAATACTGATGATGCAGCCGTCGTCGTCAGAATTATTTTCCAGTAGCTGAAGTGAGGTTAGCACTATATCACTTCTAAAATCCATTTAAAAACATTTTCCTATTTAAAAATATCTCCAAAAAAATAATACTATTATTTATTTCAAAATACTTCGGAAAATATTTCCAAAATCTCCGGGATTTTTCAAAGTCTGGTTTGAGTCCATTTTTAGTTTTAGTTCATTTGTATAATTCGCGCTTATAAAATTTTAATTTTTGTTTTTATAACTATTCCAAATTTTTAAATCTTATTTTGGTTATATAATAATAACCAAACATACCTCTATAATAATTTTCAGAAAATTATTCTCTTTCATATCCAAATATAGTTTGGGTAGAATTATTTCATTTATCTGCTTCAAAACCATATTGTGTCAGTTTACCGTGTTTAAGTGTTTAGAAACTCCTATCGATTTAAGTGGCATCCCGCTATTCGATCAGAATTTATATACCACTCAACGGATAAATTATCACAATATAAACCATTTATATTCACTAACAAATACGCTCTCAGATCTTTTATTACACTCAACTCATTCTAGAGTACTACTGGCTCTATATCTAATGAATAATCCCCACAAGAGCCAAGGTTTTCACTTGACCTTCAGCTCTGAAACCAACTGTAAACGCCCGTAAATCCGTACCCTTTGAGTTGACCATAATTCACATTAGTCCAACTCAAATTAAATGGAAAATACGAATCTTTAGGGTAAAGAAGAAAAAGTAGAAGAAGAAAACAGAAACAACATCATAGAATCTCACAATCGCAGCGGAACAAAATATAATATATGATAATAGATTTTTATACAAAAGATCTGCAATAGTTTATATACTTATAATTATCAGAGTACAACAATCCATACATCAATCTGGACAGTTATAGCAACTTGTCCTCATACAGCGGAAATATAAGTCAATTACAAAAATACGACTCTATCATCCAGCTCATCTCCTGAGCTCCATAGCATCCTATCCTGAAACTGTAATACTTGGTCTGATCCAAGCATTATAAAAAAAAAACACCCGAGTCAGTTTGGAAAAACCAGGGTGAGAAAACACACTCAATTTGAATAATCATTTTTTTTCAAATCCTTGAAAACAAAGGTATCTCGTAAGACCACGTCACACATAAACATGACGAGTTTTTACCTAACGATAACCAAAACATTTTTGTCAAAATCGTTTGATATTATAATAGTGTCTAAACCAAGTAAATAGAAATTAGCTGAAATTCTTGCATCTCGCGTTTCAACATTGTTAGGCACAATCAAAACCATACGACTCTTATTAGAGAATGGATTCCATTGAATGAATGGGCCATTGGGGTACCACCCACCACAGTACACCTCTAGAACAATGTACCGAGAACCACGTCAGGAACCCATGCTACACAAGACCGGCCTACCCCTAACCTGTATAGACCGAATATGTTATCACCTCGGGGTGTTCCCACCCTTACTGTCGAGCGCTCCTTCTTTCATGCACAACTGTATCCATAATATATAGTTTTCGAGCTTATCTACAAAGGTGATAACATACTCTAATTAGGTGTGACCCACTTAGTCTTGCTGCATCTCCCATGTTTTAGTCAATACCGGTTGATAAGGCTTGAGACTAAGCATTAACTTTCAAGAAAAATATTCTACTTAGAATGCCCACCGTCCTCCAATGACGATGTCCTGATAGCATTCGTCCATACAAGTTGCTCTAGGTCTGCACAAATCGAACCACCATCTTCATCATCTTTATGGTATTCATTCATAACGTTCAAACCGGATCGAAGTGGTTTTCGAATAATTAAATCTGATCCCGATCTCTTCTAAACAATTAATGAAATTGGCAAATATTGATAGTCGGTTATTTAACAATAAATTAAACACCTATAAGCAGCCACTAGGCCCAATTTTATAAATCTCCAATATATTTATTCCAAAATATCTTCACCAAGATATATATTCAATCTCTTCAATATTTCTATATTTGAAACAATTTCAACACTTATATCCATAATAGAATATTTCACCATTTTCAATACTTAGAAATATTTCCAACATCTATTTTTATAGCACTTAGAAAATATTTCTATTCCAAATCATTCTCCACTAAAAACATTTCCAAAACCTTCCTTTCAATACTTAGGAGAATATTTCTGCGTATGATTTCCAAAATCATTTTAGTATTAAACTAGGGAACATTTCATAATTTATTTCATAAGTCTCCGAAATTTAATAAATTCTTCCTACGATTCCCCAAACCGATTATACTTATTTACCATCCCAACCAACCCTTTATAATTTCTTTAAATGAATTCAAATTCTTTCCGAAGTTATCGCATCTAGACATCGCAAATTTTCTTAAGTCTCTATCATTCCATTTATAAGATTTCTCTTATAAAATCTCATCCTTTAATAAACCCGGTTTACACATCTCGAGAGAATTTTATAAATAATTTTCAATC
Source organism: Allium cepa (assembly GCA_030765085.1). Taxonomy (NCBI): domain Eukaryota; kingdom Viridiplantae; phylum Streptophyta; class Magnoliopsida; order Asparagales; family Amaryllidaceae; genus Allium; species Allium cepa. The sequence continues at coordinate 469,578,719 of CM060931.1, forward strand.
ATTTTAAAGCTACATATATATATATATGTATATATATATATATATACACAATGAGTATTTTTAAAGAATAGTACTTTATTTTGAAAATATGTTCAAGTTATTATATAAAAGATTGAAAACACTTTTATAAACATCAATAGCTCATTTTTAGATAAACTAATAAATTTTCAAAGCTGATTTTAAAAGTTAGAATTATTAAATAAATGCTTAACATTTGGGAATCTACTTACCGAAGTATTCCAATCCCAACTAGTTTAAAATTCCATAGTTTTTAAATAATAAAATTTTCCTTTTAAAATAAACTTACTTCTTAAAATTTTAAATTTTAAAAGAAAATCTCAATAACCAATTCAACTTATAAATTCTTCTCGATTTCCATCACATCGCTTCCATTCCGATTTCCTTAACCATTTTCACTTTCAAAAATAGTATTTACTATTTGTCTCACCTATTTCCATATACCAGTATAAATTCTCCCTGTAAATTTATATTCCCAATTTATCATCCTGGTATCGATATCTTTTATTTTATAAACATCGTTTATGAATTTTGTAACTCCTTTGAGTTTTTACCTGTTTATAAAAACAATCTTATTTATAAAATTCCATTTTAAAATCCATTTTTTTATAAATTCCATTTATAACTTTCAATCTATTTTTAATATCGATTTCAATTCCTTTTTATATTTTCCGAATACCATTTATAACTTCTTTTATATAATTCATTTTTAAAAATCTCTATCTTTAAAACAATTTATGAAGTTTTAAGTGCAGCTTAAACAAAAATCTATTATTTTTATTTTCAATATATTTTTCTTTAAAAATAACCCAATTTCCAATATAAATATTGTTATATCTAAAATTCCTTTTTTATTCCTTCGAATTCCGAAGAATAATATTTATGGTACATAAAAATAACAAAATTAAAGGCCAGTGCTACTATTGCATCCAATAATTTAAATTTCAAAAATAATCGATAACAGATTATCTACACACATCATATATCACTATATATAAAAAATAAACCATATATTTGAGGAATCTAGTTGGATCCCTCTAACCCGTTGTCCTACATCCACGGATGTTAATACAGCATTAAAAAAAATACTACTCTCACTTCGATGGCGATATCGTGGTAGATAGGGCCATTCGCTATTATGCGAGGCACACAGGATTTCATCCACGATAATGTGCAGCAATAGCACTTCAAATACTAATATATATATATATATATATATATATATATATATATATATATATTACTATTCATATTTAACATCTAACAGCTAAAAATTTATAGATGCAACCGACACTCGATATTTTATTTTAACTGTTTAAAATAAATACCAGTCATCCAAAAGAGTGAGAATTTTCTCACCTTCATTTTCCAAGTTGCTAATCGTTCCAATATTTATATTTCTCTGCACCAGTTCCTTTTGATATAAACCTCGTACGTAAAAGATATGAGTTTATTACCATTTAAATTTATTTAATTCAAATACGACTTAATTAAACTAGAAATTTGACGAGAATTACCCTGAACAACAATCCATCATCCAAAATAAAATAACTAAGGCCGCAGCATCCCCATAGATCCCACCGACTCAGCCCTAACTCCATCGCGGACAGCTTTCCATCCATCACCAACTCGGTGACTTCGACCACCGTTATACATCACAACAATCCCCTGCCTTCCAACGTCAGTACTAGAGAACGCAACCACTCCATAGTTGCCTCAGTCCCTCCCCCCTTCGGTCTAATTTCCATACGCCTCTTCCCCACCCAACTTTCATCCCATCATGTCGCCAATCGAATGCGACTCTCTCCAACCCTAACTGCAACGTGAAGCCGCCACCACCACTCCTTGCTCGCGCACCTTGTCCCCACGTCACCCCTCCCAACTGCCTAAGCTTGCGCATTCACCTGTTTTCCATTGCACAACCAAAACCCAAATCGTGACTAAACCCTATCTGCCCTCTGCGTGTCGTTTCCCTCCAGCGCCGCCGTACTTTTGTCGAGCAAAGGCATCGTGTGTGCGACTTCACGAAATCGCGATCGATTCAGTCGCATGATATTTTTTTCTTCAGAGTTCAACTTCAATTTTTTTTATATTTTTTGGAATGTGGAAAAAAATGTGCGATTTATTTTTTGGTTAGCTTCCAAGTGAAGTTCAAGGAAAAGCGTGTTTGAACGATATGTTTTCGTGAATTTCAAAATGAAGAGAGAGGCAAATTTTCACGTCTTAAACAAAGGACAACACGCGTACGAAGGTAGGACAGCATTAAGGTGAGCATAGGGTGGCTACGAGTTTGACATTTGATTTGATTTCATATAACTTTATCTAATTATAATATATCTTGTTTCAGCAACTTAAATTGTAGATCTTCTATCGAGACGCACTGCTAGGCGTTTGTAATGTTATACTTCTATTCCGAACGCAATGGAAAAGATTTTAAGTCCTAATTTGATCGTATGGAGAAGATAGTTTATAAACCCAATTATTATATTAAATTTTCATATCAATTTCAACGTGTTAACATCCCGTACGACCAAACGATAACTCCAAAAGCTAAGGGATTTGAAATCCAATAATAATACATTATTACGGATCCAATGAAACTAGTTTCGTCAAATTCCGAGACTGTGCCCCGTGTCGCTATTTTTAAAATTGAACAAATCGCTTTTAAATTCAATTTTAAAACTTTTATTACCTTCATCATTATTAATATAAATTTTACAAGCCTTTAAATTATTTTTATCCGGCTTAAAACTAAAGATATAATAATTTAACCAATATTCAATTATAAACTTCAATAATTAAATTATCCAATAAATCGCTATATTTAAATTCTGAATTTATTTTATAAATAAACCCTAATTTTCATATTCAAAATCAATCTACAGTTTAAATTAAATATTTAAAATCATTTAAATATTCAAAATCGAACAACGAAAAATCCAGATCGTTATAGAAACAAAGGGTAAAGAATTTACCTTTAGGGAATTCGAATATGGTTCCCATCGAAGCGGCGACAGTGCCAGCCACACTATGATATTAACTGGAGTACGAACCACCAACAATCCATGAATAGAGCCAACACCGTTAAAAGGGATGTGTAGGCAGTAAATGACTTGCTTGGTTTTGATAGTAAAACGACAAATTTGAAGATTTTTAACTGCAATTTGAGCTTGCTGCTATGTTTCTCCGGTAATTGAAAGCTTTACTGATTAAAGTTAGTTTTTTTTTTGAAATGATACTTAAATACAACATGTCGTTGGGACAACATATCACAATTCACGTGTCAATATATGTTCGAATCACGTTATGCAAGTTTGTGACCTCTGGCACCAAAGTCGAATCATGCGACGCAAGTTTATGATCTCTCGCATCAAAGTCGAATCACTTAACCACTGAAATAATAGTGCTTGTCGATTAAAGTTAACTTATAGAAGTATGTTATTTGATAGCAGCTCAGTTTGGCCAAATACTATTAAAAGCTTATGATGTTTATTTTGGTTTAAAATTTTATATCTAGTTTACTATATTGGTTGTATATTATGGTGGTTTTTTAGTAAACAAAGTTTCAAAAGTCGTTCTACCCTGTTAAATAAAAAGGTTAATAGCCATTTCCAAAAAGAAAACAACAATGCTCCGCCAATTTTTACCTTCATCTGCAAATTCAGTCCCCGCCAAATATTGCCGCCTACTTTTCCCGCCAGATTCATCAATAAATATCAGTCTTGATGCCAGCGAACTAATTAACATCCGCAAAGCAAACCTTTCTCTTCCTTCATCAACCCTTAATTAATAACTTCTTACGCATTAAAATACTAACAAAAAATGGCACTTGCTCTTGGACCAAGCAAGTTTTATGGCAGCAGCCTACCTCGACCAAGATTCTATACAGATGTCAAATTCGCGTCGGATCGGGTCGATCCACCGCCATCCGTTAGCGATCCGCTTCTTTATTGGGCCAATGAGGCTCACTGGTCCATGGGTGGTCTCAGCTTCAAACACCTACGCTTACAAGGTAGAATCGAGGGATCAATCGACAAGCTTCGCATTAAAACCTTGAAATCCGATAAGAAGTCAAAGATTCGGTTAAGCGCAGAAAAGGCCCGATTGGATGCGGAGAGCATCCGAAATATTGAAGAAGATGAGTTAGTGGAATCGGAATCTGAATCAGAACCTGAAATTGAAGTTAAAATGAAGCCTGAAGCGGTGAAAAAAATGGCTAGGAAATTAGTGGATGAGTTCGAAGAGGTTGCTGATTATCCATTGAAACCAGCTGGTCATCAGACCCGGAGCCAGAGATCCAGTTCTGGTAAGAATGTTGTTAAGACATCTATTAGATCTGATAGTTTTGAAAAAAGTTATTCCAAAACTATAGTGTGCGTTCACACGATAAAATATCCAAGTGTTCCATACAGTCCGTAATTTAGGTGGCGGTTGATCGTTCGAAGTCTCGCCTGATCCCGAGTTAGAACGAAGGAGTTATTGCAGTGTAAATAAAAAAATAGCGGTTTCTGCACTAGGTGGAGTTCAATATGCAGAAGTGGTAGCCTGTTATTTTCTAGGTACAACTGTCAGTCTCCTTGGAAAACTACAGTGTGCGTTCCCACGATGAAGAATTTGATTGTTTCATACTGTCCCTAATTTAGGTGGAAGTTAATACGTTGAAGTCTCGTTTAATTCCGAGTTAAACGATAGAGTTATTGTAGTCCGAACAAAAAAAATAGCGGCTTTTGCATTAGGTGGAGTTCAAATATGGGGATGTGTTAACTTGTTATTTTCTAAGTACAGCTATCTATCCTCTTGGACAACTACAATGTGCGTTCACACGATGAAGTATCCGAGTGTTTCATACTGTCCGTAATTTAAGTGGAAGTTTATCAGCCGAAATTTCGCTTAATTCGGAGTTAGAACGAAAGAGTTATTGCAGTCCGAACAAAAATAAATAGCGTCTTCTGCACTAGGCGGAGTTCAATTATGGGGATATGGAAGCCTGTTATTTTCTAAGTACAAATGTCAGTCCCCTTGGAGAACTACAGTGTGCGTTCACACGATGAAATAAATGAGTGTTTCATACTGTCCGTAATTTAGGTGAAAGTTAATCGGTCGAAGTCTTGCTTAATTCCGAGTTAGAACGAAGAAGTTATTGCAGTCCGAAAAAAATAGCGGCTTCTGCACTAGGCGGAATTCAAATATGGGGATGTGGTAGCCTGTTATTTTCTAAGTACAACTGTCAGTCCCCTTGGAGAACTGCAGTGTGCATTCACTCGATGAAGTATCTGAGTGTTTCATACTGTCCGTAATTTAGGTTGGAGTTGATCGGTCGAAGTCTCGTCTGATTCCGAGTTAGAACGAAGAAGTTATTGCAGTCCGAACAAAAAAATAGTGGCTTCTGCACTGGATGGAATTCAAATATAGGGATGCGGTAGCCTGTTGTTTTCTAAGTACAACCGTCAATCTCCATGAAAAATTATAATGTATGTTCAAAGTTTTTATTTTTTAAATTTATATTAAAATTTAATATTTTAATAAATGGGTAAATAAGTTATCCATTTACAACCCTTTTAAAAATGGGTCGACCCAATCCATGATCCATTTTATATATTCATAAATGGGTTGAGCTAACCCATTTATAAGTAGGGTAAATAGGTTGGATTAATGCATTGGGTCAAATTTTGACAGCTCTAACTTTAAGTGCATTATTCATATGCATAGGTTCAAAATTGATAAATATGCAGTTAAAACTATAACTACATTATATTAATATAGTTAAATTCTACATTAAGATCAAATAAAACCGTATTTTCTAAATGAATTTAAATTATAAAATGCTTTAAGGTCATAAAAAATTATCAAATGCAACCAAAATTATTACCGTATTACATAAATGTTATTAAATTAATTCAAAAAATGATATCAAATTATAATTGTCTTTTTTAAAGTATTTACATTAAACTTTATTTTCTTAGTACAGCTAAATTATAAATTGTATTAAAATTTAATAAAATTATCAGATAAATACGGTTAAACTGATTCAAAATATTATATTAAAATATAAATGCATATAAAGCATTTAAATATAATTGTATTATCTTGATGCAATTAAATTATAAAATGCATTAAGGTTATATTAAATTATAAAATGCTGCTAAAATTATTACCACATCACATAAATGTTGCTAAACTAATTCAAAGTATATTAAATTATATCTGCGTTTTTTAAAGCATTTAAATTTGACTGTAGTTCTTAATACAGTTAAATTATAACTATATTAAAATTGAATAAAATTATTAAGTGCAAGCCAATATTATCACAACATCATATAAATGTAGTTAAATTAATTCAAAATATGCAGTTAAAATGTAATTGCATTTTCTTAAAGCATTTATATATAATTGTATTTTCTTAATGCAGTTAAATTATAATGTCATTAAAATTGAATAAAACGATCAGCCAAAATTATTATTGAATCGCATAAATATAGATAAAATATTCAAATGCAATCATTACTGATAATTCAAAAGCAAATGACTTTTAATTAAGTTAAAAGATAATGACCGCATTATCTTAATGCAGCTAACAGAACTATATAAAAAATTATTCCCATTCAAAATAAATACAGTCACACAAAGTAGTAAGACTAGCAGCCACATTACATAAATGCACTTAAAACTGATAAGTAAAATTATGATTTTCAAAACTTTAATTTTAGAAATCAACAATGGATAATATTGAAAAATTTATTAAATTTGTAATTTATTGATGAAAAAGATTCTTAAATTTGATTAACCTACAAACATTTATCACAATTTAAAGATTGAAATTAAATGAGTTGGTGGATGGTGGTATTTGTCGGCTGTGATGTTAAAGTAGAGACCTATGTACTTAATATCAGATAATATAGCTGACGTATCGCCTACATACCTCATATCGCTCCTAAGCTAATACTTTTTAAAAATATCATTTAAAATATCATTACCGGTATAACAGTCGATATTTAGTGTAAAACACCCTATATATTTTAAGAATATCATTAATTATTGTATTTGTTAGAGAAAATGCATTTGCAAATAAATATCTTCACATTTTGAATATTTGTTTTTGTAAAAGATGAATCACAATATGGGGACCGGATTAGAAATCTCAATGCACTAATTTTTCAGTTTTAACCACAATTTCAGTCTTCTTCATTAGTCTTTCAACAAAGAAAACTCTGCTTATTTTATTATTTTGATATGTTTTATTTTTCGTGAAGATTTTACCACTAAAAACAAGATCATGAAAGTGCTACTTCTCTTTTTAGTTATTTTTATGTTTACAATTTCTAATTGGTAAGTTAGCTTATGAAAACTTATTTTATTAGTAATGATCATGCACCAAAGATTAAAAGTTGAAGAGTGGTGAAGTTTTATATTGACATATCGATAAGGAATGAGATAAGTATTAGTTGGTACCAAATCAACATTGCTTATTTGATAAATTAAGCGAAAATAAAAACAAAGAAACTATATATATGAAAAAATTTGGGGAAAAATATAGATGATTAGATGCTTGAAGAAAAAATGAACATAGTACTAAAATAAGAAAACAATAAAGATGCATATTCTACGAATTTCTTGGTTTCTATGATCCTATATTATGATTTGTGTTTGATAGAATATCCAAGCAAACATATTGTAATTTGTAAATTATAAACAAATAATCATTGATAGGAATTTGACATTATTGATCCATATATTTGAAAATTTCACATTAGTATGACATTATAACATGATATAATGTCGTTTATAACATATTCTACACATATCCAATATTTTACTGCTATTATTCCATATTATCACGATATTTTAAAATATCTCATATCGGTGCATATCTGATATATACCCAATATCGATATTGACCACTAAGTAGAGACCTAATTTACAAAAGATTAATGGTCGGATCCAATTTACATTTCAAACAACAAATAGCGGTCCGAAGTTAATATCCAGTTCATTTTTCTTATTTTCTTCTCGAACTTGCTTGGGATAATAAATTGAAAGGATTGGCCTATGCACAACGATAAAGTTGTTAGATTGCATTATTATGAGAACCAGAAGTGGCATGAAAAATAAGCATTTGAAAGTGGAATAGAAGGGGAAAGTTTAGCGAAAAGATAATGCCTTTTTGTATAGTGGAAGAGTTATTTGAAAACAGTATTTAATTGATTTGTCATTAGTAATTATTTTTGTTATTGTGTTTTCTGTTTGTTTTGTGTATGTTAAAATAATACAGTTAACTGAATTTAAATTATTTTTACGTTATGTAATATTAGAAAAATTGTAATAAAAAGTAGATGATTTTTAGTAAATACTAGTATATTGGAATTCAAATACAAATACATTATTGCTCTCTAATCCAACTCTTGATTTATTACAACGTAAGCGACCTTCCAGTCGAAATATTGGTCATCGTTCTGTTGTACGGCCATACACTTCGCAATGGTTTATGCCATTTCGGATGTGAAGCAGTCTGGAGAGGAGTGTGAAACTCAAGACCGTTTCCCTTCAAAAGGTCCACATCCATATGTGTATTGAAGTGGGCAGGGGTATCCTCTGGCACTATGTTCTTGCACGATGGAATTTCGATACAACCGTAAAACATTTAGTTCAACTCCTCGAGCTTCGAAGGCGTGGAAAATTTGAATCTTTTATATCTCTTAGCCGTCGTATTCTATCGGTCATCATCTGTCAACTATGTCTTTCTCCACAATTCAGCACCTTCCTTCAGCATGTAGCAAATGGTTCCAAGGATTTAAGGAGGGTTTCAGGTTGTCACATTTTTTTTCATCCCCATTTGTGTGTTTGTCACAGCAACAATCTCCTCGTATCAATATCCTACACGCCAAGAACGAGAATTAATGTTGTCGTATCTAATATATACGAATGTCAACTTCCATTCATGGGTACAACCCATAATGTTTATGGTAGAAGAGCGAGACAGTTCATTGGTAGATATTCTGGAAAAAAAATAAAAAATTTTAAAAAAAGATATTATAGATAAAAGCATAAAAAACATGCTTTTGAAATTAGTTACATGAAGTAGATGATCGTTTAGGTGTTTCAAAGGTTTAAATTTTCAAATTTAGAGGTTTAGGGGAGAAGTTGCTGAAGAGATGAAGAGGGGAAATGAACGAACGAGAGAATTAAATGGTGAACCGTTGGCTAATGAACTGTTGCGTCTGACACCAACACCTCCTTTTCAACGGCTCAGCTAAGTGGAGTAAATGCGTTGGTCCCTCCCTTGATGCGTCAAACGTGTTGGACCGACGCGAACATAACGGAACAAAATGGATGCAAAAGGATCCTTAATGAGTTATGAAGTTTAATGTAAAAAAAAATTAAAATATTTTAAATGTAGAAGGTCGGTTCTATTCGACATTCAATTGTGCTTTTCTCTCTCAAATAATTAATACTTCATAAATTCACTTTTTCATCTTGATTTATTCCTGATTATCCTTGAATATGCAAAACTCCAAAAAGGGATGGTAATAAGAAAGTAGGATTTCGCAAGAACGACAATATGTTGAAAAACCATGCTACCATTTAGTATGATTTTGGTGCGAATTGCACTATATGGTAGCGTGATTTAGGAATAATCCATCCTATACTATAGCAAGGTTAACGTAACCATGGTACTTGATTCAACATTTATTTTCTCTTCTCGTTTTTTCTACCGAATGAGTACTAGTTATTGTTTATGCTTTCCTTACGATGTTTGGAAACCAAGATGGAATGCTCAACTATTAATTTAGAATTGCATCGTTTTTGCTAATGGCACTAGTGCAGTTGGTCATAGACTATTGATTTGCAGATCAAAACTAAATTTTGGTTCCACCTTTAACAGTTAATTTTGATGTTGACATTTGGAAAAAATACTTGAATTCTCAACCCAATTAAGGCTGTTATGGTAACGGTAAATTTACCATACCATTATCAGTCAATCGATTACTATTTTAAAGTAAAGTCGATATACCATCATAATCGGTATGGTAACAGTAAATTTACCACTTTTTACGATAAAACATCGATAATATTTAAAAAAAAAAGGGTAATGCTAATTTACCAGTTCATTCACAATACATTGATATTCATGTAAGATGTTGTAGACAAGCACCTTTGTCCAAGTGGTTAATTGATTCGGTTTTGGTGCAGGATGTCACAAGTTCGAAACTTGCTTTCGAACGTTTATTTGACATGGGATATGTTGTCCCAATGATTTGTTGTATATAAAGTACCAGTTCAAAAAAAAAGATGTTGTATCATGAGCATTTAGAAGCAAGAAAACAGTTCAATTTATTTCAGTAATTCAACTCAAATGATGATAAATACACTTCTTTTCTATGTCCATTATTAAGTGACCTAATGAGATATATAATGAATCATCATTCAGTGTAAAAATATATCAACTTATTATTTTTCTAGACAAACGGTAATTTACCATTACCAGTGTAACGGTTACCGGTTCATCGGTATACCAGTCAATCGATAACGGTAAACAATTTTAGCTTAACGTGAAAATGGTACAGTAACGGTATTTACAAAATGGTAACAGTAACCATTACCATAACAGCCCTAAACCCAAAGGTGGAAAAAAAAAAAACCTAACCTTAACCCTAATACCAATCCAATATCCTTTTTTGATTCTTGCTCTTTTGATAGACCAAGGTCAGAAGAGGAGGATGATAGATGATGACGGCTCCATTCTGGTGTAATGTAAGATGAGAAGATTGACTTGGGTTTTCAGTGGAGAGGGATGTGTTGTGGTCGACGGAGAAGGAAATCAAGCATATGTAATGTAAGATTAGGTGCAACGAAGGATTGTTTTGTTGGATCGAGAGGGGATCGTGCAATAATCCGTATTTTCCTATAATATAAGTAATAAAATAAACTTAATAATTTAAACCTGAAGACCAATATCATCGTTTTCTTGAAACTCTTGAATTTGGAAACGAAATTAACATCATTGCGATCGTTTCATTTTCTAATGCGTTTCTTATACCAGTTTGTCTAAATTAGAGTCCATAATTAAGTTATGAACATTTTTGTACATTGGAATTTAAATTTTAAATTGGGTCGAGTCAGCAAAAATTGAATGGAAACTTTCCTATTTATACCAACCCGTTCCTTCATTTTAAAACTTTAAAATCATTTTTCCAACTACATATTCTTCCTTTCTCAAAAAGACAGAAACCATATCTCAATCAAACCCAAAATTTATAACAACCCACCATCTAAGACGCACTGATTCACGTATGAGATATCGTGGGCATTGCAAACCACGCAGACAGCGAATCGTATTGAGATAAAATATAAAACATATTAAAGAGTTATCTACAATATTATACACTTTCTAAAATTCACAGCGGAAGGGATAAAATATATTACTGAAAAATACCATAATCCTAGATAAATAAAATAAACCATAACTAATACTCTCCATTTACAAAATATCTCTAAACATGGAAAAGAAAAAAAGAGTCTGAATGCTTGGAAAAATATCAAATAAACAGTAGATAGCTAGTAGATAAACGAATGCATGCCTCCGTTGCACCATCATGCCTCCAAGTCACTATTAGTCCTTTCTATCGACCTACCAGAATACAACTAAAAAGGAAAAAAATATAGAGTGGGTCAAACATACGTCTGGTGAGTGAATTTCATCATATAAGTGTATAATACTAATAAGCTAGTAAAATAACACTTATGCTCGAAAAGCATACCATCACCTGTGTCATCTTCATCGAACAGGTCTGCTAAACACAATATAATACTATAGTGACATCATATGTTAAGGTCTCATTAAATTATATCTTATGTCTAATCATATGCACACGATCAGGCCTAAATTCTCAACTTGCATGCCGAAAACCGAAAGCGACATGATTGAGCCAGAATTTCCAGCTTATTATCTTGGAAAATGCATGCAACCTGCTATCGATGAACTAACCTACAATTGCCAAATCATAAGCGACTCGTCATTGAGGAGCTCTATATCTACACCCACTATCGCCACATCGTAAGTGAATCGCTACCGAATAACAAAATGTCTCGGTCCACTATCGCCATATCGTAAATGACTCGTTATCGAGGAACTATATGTATCACTCCACTATCGTCACATCGAACACCAAGGACTCAACTCCTCTGAGTGTACCACATCATCAAATCGTAAGCGAATCGCTATTAAGGAACTACATATCTTAGCCTATTAATGTGAAATCGTACGTGAGTCGCTACCGAGTAATAAAAATGCCTCTGCCCACTATTGCCAAATCGTAAGTGACTGACTATTGAGGAACAAAATGTCTCAGCCCGTTAACGCCAAATCGTAAGTGACTCACTACCGAGAAACAAAATGTTTCATCCCACTGTCATCATATCGAACAACATATAACGAATCTACCAAAACAGTGCACCTTTCAGAAGTGTGTCAAAACACAACAATCAATATACTAAAATGTTCTTCGTCTCACCATGAACCGACGTTGTGAACGACATGAAACTAATGTCGTATGCGAGCATTATAAGCATTTAAAGTTTAAAGCATTTTTGTTATTTATTAGATAATTCAATTAAATAATATTAATTTATATCATTGAATGAACACCACTAATGGATTCATGTCATTGACAAAGACAATTTTGATATATAATATGTCTAGTTTGAAGCACTTTTGTATTTTATGCCTTATCATTAGGAAGAGATCAAACTTTATCAATTTATAATAAAAAATTGTTTTTTCAATTATTTGGTCATGGCGTACTACATCCTAATCATGTATATAAAAAGGTTATTTTTTCTCAATTTAATCATTTATTATTTGATTTAAGACCATAGGGGAGGTGAATTAGTACGTCTTATAAATATATACATAAATAGGAAGAGTACTACTCAGCGAAACTTTCAAATGAAGAACTCAACACTTTCTCCGTTGTCATGTGTCATTTGCTCCTTGAAACCTCAGAAATTCGCCAATATTCCTTTACAAAATCATAACACTCATCTCCACGGTCGATTTTATGGGTAGGTCGTCAAAATCCATTAAGAGATGTGAGAGAAACACTATTTTGAAGTTTGATAGAGAAGGGAGAAAATGGTGTACAAAATTTCATCATTGTTCTTTATGGTATGAGTGTTCTACACTCAGATCTCACAAATCTCAAAAAGGATATGATATCATAGTATTCTTTGCATCCTTTGATTTGTTGTTGGTTTCATCGAAATTCATTTAGAAACGGAGAAGTTATGAATTTTCAAAGTTTGGTAGAGAAGAGGGAAGAGGAAGAAGAAATAAAGCCACTAAAAAAAATGAGATTTTTGTTTTGAATTTGCTAAAGATTTGATGAAGATTAGTGGTAAGATGTTTAGACTACAGAGGATTAGAAAATAGGGATCACACTTCTATTTATAGGTTGGAAATAACACATATTTAGCCTAAAATATCCTAATTATTATATTACGAAAATGTCACCGAGTTTAACTTCTTCTAATTTCTAACTCATTTAATCAAATTCAGTAAGTTATATATATTTTCTAACTGTAAACTGCATTTCAAACACGATGGGATAGGTCCCAAAGCATAATTCCAACTCATATAAAAATTCACTATTCTGCCATTTATGAAATGTTATGATTTACCCTTTTAATTTAATTATGTGATTTCGTAAAATTACAGGTTGTTGCATTTTCCTCCCTTAATGAGTTTCATGCTTGAAATTCCACGATGTGGACAATGCAACTTGCTTTATAACCTACAAACATGCAAAACTAACCTTGCTATGTCCATCTAGCATCTTCATACAGCGGAAGAAAAAACACAATCCATAGTATATAATACACATGATAGATAAAATAGGATGATATGATATGAGATGCATGCAAATGCAACTAAATTGCCCTTCTATACAAGGTTTTAAATGTCAGATATCGGTCGTGTTTCGTCTTGGAGATTTTAACGACTCGGTCTCGTATCGGGGGAGATCTTGGATGAGATGCGTGTATCTTGGGTGTTAATATCTAATTTACATCTCGGAGCTTTAAGTTCGTCTCAGGACTATCTCTGAGTGTATGTTATGTTTAAAATTAATTTGATTACACAAAAAGATTTATATATAAATAAAAAAGGGGCATTTCACTAAAAGGACAAACTTTACAGTCTAATTAGTTTCTGGGACGCACACTCAAAAAAATTACTTTCAAGGCCAAAGTCAGCAGAATAATTACTTTCAATGACAAAGTCAGCAGTCCAATTACTTTCTAGGACATAATTTCATTGGTTTTTAGGCCCTAGAAACTAATTATTTTACGTTTTGTCCTTTAAAGTAATTATTTTAGTCGTGTGTCCTAGAAACTAATTCCACTTGCTAAAGAGGCCCTTATGGATAATTTTTATGCTTATTAAATATTTATCGAATTACTGCATATCATTGTAAATATAAATTTATCACTAATCATCATTTTCTTTCATCTCAACGCTTATTAACTAGTAAAATCACTTATGAAAATGTTTTATAGTCTACTGAATATTTGCAGGAAATAAAATATGGTAATCATTTTTTATCTGATCTTAGTAAACTAACAACCATTTCCTAACCCACTATAATCAAGTCCACTTGCAGATTGACTTCAACTCAACTTTACTAAAAATTTGTAAACTTTTACTATAATAACTTGAAAAATGGAAGCAAAATAAACCTATTATATAAATTATTACTGTAAGTAAGATCACCTCCTTAAGTTCATGAAAAATTGAATTTCACTGTAAAATCTTAATTTATATACATATGAGAGAATGGTCGAGGGTAAAGCTGCAGATTTCCAGAAGCGAGCGCAAATTGTTGGAAGCGAGTGTATAGTTACTGGAAGCGAGTGCGAGCTATGGAAGTAAGTGTGATTTTTTTAGAGGAGAATGGTCGATTTTGAAATGTGATTTGTTAAACGAACAATGGAGAATACAGTCTAGAAGTACTACTAGAATTAATTAAAAAAGAAAAGAGCTGATCTCAATTTTTTGTGATTCGCCGAGATGGCCCAATTTAAAAAAAATCATTAAATCAGATGATATGTGGGAATATAATTTTGGCCTAAATATAGACCGATATATGTGAAAATCGATCGATATATTTAAGATGAGATATCAACCAATATCTTCTGCTTCGTTTTGGAGGAGCCTTCAACCAAAAATCGGCTAAGATATTCAGGATTTGAAACACTACTCCTATATGAATGCACGTGCACTATAACCAATATGTGTGCAAACATCCTAATACTAAATTGCATATATATAATAATCTAATATAAATTAGAACACCTAACTATAGTTACCTATCCTAGATTTGAATGTATATACATACAAGCCAACACGGCTTAAACTAAGCTGGCACAACATGAAGAAAGCAACCATAGCAGCCAAAACACATGATAAGGATGTGCACACAACCAATCCTAGCATCCATACATCTGTGCCTATATCAACTTGCTAGCTAAAGCAACTATGCAAACAAAAAAAAATGACCTAATGAGCACACTAACTAAAAGAAGGAATTATTAAAAGATAACCCATGATGTCAAAATCAGATTCTCTCCTCAAGTTCCCATGTATTCCTATCGAAACCTTATTTTCGTTGTACTTGGAATAATTTCATTTCTTCGTTTTTATGCCATATCACATCTAGTCTTAAGGTGTGAATACACCTGTTGGGTAATCCAGACTCCGTCTCTATATTCACCTCATAAGCTGTCTAAGTTCTATCATAACCGCTAAATTTGCAACGTACGTTCGTAGATGTGATGTACAAAAAATAATGAACACCCACCAACTTTTCAAGAAGCTCGCTCGAACGTGCTGACTTTCCTACTCTCTATGCAACTGGGAAAGGCCCTACAACTTATGACGCTAGCTTCCCTCATAATATATGTCAACAGTGAGTCTATTGTTTACCAGTTACCCACTGCGACGCTAGCTTCCCCCATAATAGACCATTAAACTCATTCTTTAAGCTCATAGGCATGACAACATGATAGTGGACGATGTTCGCCTCTAAATGGACTAACATTTAGGGTACGTAGGCGAACCATATACTCCATCACCATTTGGAGATATCACATAAAGATAATGCCTTGTTTTCGATAAACAAAAATTACTATAATGAAGTCATAAACTAGATTGTGCGTTTTCACCTATTTTTCACGTGCTTCGGGCATTGAAAAGATCAACTATTTCCAATTAAGTTTTGTTTATGATGCACCTGTTTTGAATTAGTTGAGTTATCGTACCCATGCAATCGTTTGAGGTATCTTTTCTACCATTGCTTTGGGTAGCCATGCTTTTTCAAAAGCACAAAATTTCATTGGGAACTCAAAACAATTATAGTTTTGGCAAACCATTGATATGCACTCGTAGTCAACCGGTTGCATAAATACTTCATTATTTTCAATAACTATAGCTACTTCTACTGGAAATTTGAAGTAGTTGTTTATTTCGATTAACACCCTAGCAAAAGAGATTTAACTAAAATGGTGATAAATATGTTTTATGTATGTATATCATATATTGTTCAAAGGTGTTAGAAGTTGGATAATTATAAAATAAATTACACTAAAATTGTTATAGATTATATGAAATAGTGTTGTGAAAATGAAGTATGAGTATTTTATAAAATAACCAAAGTTATTTCGGACCTAACTATTTTTTGATTAACTAATATTGAATTAGTAAATCTATAAAGAACTGAGATTTGGAAGTTAAATAATTTTAAAAAATTATTGAAAAGAAATCAACTTTGGAAATTTTAAGAAAAATGTGTGATCCTCTAATAAAAGAGGACAGCACACATGGAACTATGTATATAACACATAATAGTGTGCTACCAACATGCCTGGCAGGTGATATAACTATGAACTGGTAACAGAGTAAAAATAGGTACCCCTAGAATGAGCTTCGGCAAAGCCACCGCCCATTACACCTCAATACCGAGCTCCGGCATAGCCACCGCCAGATAATGAGATGTTAGAAATGCCTGTAAAAATGAAAAAAAAACAAAATCCAGAGATACTGGATGACTACACCATCTAAAAGAAGATTATGAAGCTGCCTCTGAGAGAAAAGCCAATCTGGGGACGCAACTGATCCATAATAGTAGAACTCCACTCTGAAGACTTAATAATGCTGAAGGTAACTCCTGTTGCAATTAATACTCCTGGAAAAGGCTATCCTGATCACCTGAATGAAGCCGCAAGCTATCCTGCAAACCCGAAAAGAGACACAAGCAACCTATCTATTCCACACTTGAAAACAAAACTAGGAAGCACATTAGTAAAAATCACATATATGTATATAAAAAGAATTTATATACATATATGCTTGAATAAAATCTAATAAGATAATATATAACTAAAACTAACAATTTGAAAAGAAAAGGTAAAAGAACTAAAACAAAGCTATAAATAACTTTATGAACCTACAATGGGAAGCAAATTATTATACACCGAATTATCATAATTAAAGTTAGAAAAGGTATCCATATAAATATTATTAAAGTCACAATTATTATTGTTATGTTTGAAAATATTGATATTATTACCAACCTTTTTGAGATATTTCTTGAAAAGATTATTTTTGGCTAATTTATATTTAGGATTAGAGATCCAATTTAAATAAAAAGAAGAAATTAAAGCAATCAATTTATTAATGTGATTATTGTTATTATTAAAAATTCTTTGATTTCTTTCAAACCAAATGTACCAACTAGATATGATGAATAAAGTATCAAGCAAGTATCTATTTTCCTTATTAAACATAAATCTAAAAATATTCCAATAAAAACCATAATTTGTAATTCTAGTACTTATATTAAATTCAAATATATTAAGAGTATTCATAAGAATAAAATAAGTATCCATACAATCATAGTAAATATGATTAATATCTTCTAAATGTAAATTACAAAAATAACGTTTATTATCAATGTTAATATTTTTCCTTTTTAAATATTCTATGGTGTTTAATTTACCATGAATAATAAGCCACATGTGTAATTTAGATTTTGGAGGAGCGTTAGATTTCCAAATAAACTTAAAAAAACTATTAGATACACCTGAAAAGTTGATAAATCTATAGAAAGAATTAATGGAATATTTCTTGCTCTTATCCCATTCTCAACTAATATAATCATTATCATTATCAATATTATAAAGGTTTAATCTAACAAAAAGCAAATTGAGCTGTCTAAGAGTTGAACCTACTAAAATTCTGTTAAAACTAAAAATCCAAGAAGGGTCATTTTCAGAATCAAAAACTTCAGATATAAATGCATATTCGAAGCTATAAATATCATACAATTCTTTAAACTCATTTCTAAGAGGAGTAGCGGAAATCCAACTATCATGCCAAAAGGATGTATTATTACCTGAATGAACTATAATATTAACACCTAAGTTAAAAATTTCAATACATTTTAAAATGGATTTCCAAAAATAAGATTGCTTACGAGAAATCGAAGGACTAATCTGATATAGATTATTGCTACCATTGTAATAAAATTTAGAAATAATCTCCTTCCAAGTGGCATTATCATTGGTATCTCTGAATTTCCATAACCATTTACCTAGAAGAGCCAAATTCATATTACGTAAATTAATGACTCCTAAACCACCATCCTTTTTGGATTTACAAATAGTATACCAATTAACGAAACATTTGATGCAACTATTAGAATTATCATCACTCCATAGGTAATCTCTTCTAATTTTATCTATTTTATCTATCACCCAATCAGGAAAAAGATTCATAGACATCTAATAAATTGGGAGAGCTGATAAAATAGAATTAATTAAAACGAGTCTACCCGCTTTAGAAAGAAATCTCCCATTCCAGTTAGAAATCCTATTTTTGATTTTATCTATGATTATTAACCAATCTTCATGTTTAAGCTAGTGGGTCTAATAACAAAACCTAGATAGTCAAACGGAAAATTCATAATTTTACAATTTAGAGTATTAACAACTAAATTCTCAACTTTTTCAAAATCATTTAAAACTAAAACAGAACTTTTATCAAAATTTATTTTTAAACCCGATAAAAGCTCAAAACTATATTGAATAAACTTAAGAGCAATTATGTGTCTAGGAAGATGAGAGGAAAAAAGCAAGCTATCATCAGCAAATTGTAGGACTAATACACCATAACTCAGTATATCATTACCTATATTTCCCAAAGAACCATTACCGACTGCTTTTTTAATAATCTTAGTAAAAACATCTGCAACTAAGTTAAATAAAAGAGGCGATAAAGGGTCCCCTTGCCTTAAACCTCTCTTAGATTGAATATTATTACCTAAAATACCATTTACCATAATACTAGAGTTGCCAGTTTTAAGCAAATTCATGATCCAGTTAATCCATCTATTACTAAAACCTCTAGCATGAAAAATATCTACAAGAAAATCCCAATCAACTGAATCAAAAGCTTTAGTGAAATCTTGTTTTAAAATGGCACATGTAATGTTATTCTTACAACAATGATTAATATATTCTTGAACTATAGCCACACCATCTGTGATATTTCTACCTTTTATGAATGCTGATTGTGAACAATCAATTAAATCATTCATTTTTATATTAAGTCTATTAGCTAAAACTTTAGAAATAATTTTAGCGAAGCAATTAATCAATGAAATGGGTCTAAAATCTTTTAGATTATTAGCACCTACTTTTTTATGTAATAAAATAACATTTGCAAAATTAAATCTACCTAATTGAAGATTTCTATTATAAAAATCATTAAACATACTAATTAGATCAAAATTTAAAATATCCCAAAAAGTTTTATAGAAAAAAATTGGAAATCTATCCGGACCCGGGGATTTGTCACCCGGTAAATCAAAAATGGCTTTACGAATTTCATCTTCAGTAAAAGGAACATCTAAATCAGAAAGATTAGTATTGGAGACAGCCGGATAAAGATCATTCCATCTAACATTAATTCTACGTTTATTTTTATTGCCAAAAATATCTTTATAATAATCTGTGAAAGCCTTATTAAGGTCTCTTTGGTCAACTAATTCTACGTTATTAACTAAAATCGAATTAATTGTATTGCTACGTTTTCTACTATTGGCCATATTATGAAAGAATTTAGTATTATTATCGCCTTCATTTATCCACTGGATTCTAGATCTTTGTTTCCACATAACTTCCTCTTTTTCAAGGATAGAGTTAAGTTATTCTTTTAAGTTACTGAGAACATTCCGCTCGCCAATATTTAGATGTCTAGTTTCTTATATTTTTTTTAATTTAAACATCTCATTAAGAATTCTTTTTTAATTTTAATATTGCCAAAAATATTTTTGTTCTAATTTTTGAGTGAAAACCTAACTACTCTAAGCTTTAAAACAAAAGCTTTTGCAGAATTATCTCTATATTTAATATTATAAAAACTCATATACAACCATTTATTAATAAATAAATTTGATAAGCTAGGATCTAGTAACCACATTTTTTCAAATTTAAAAGATCTACTAATAGCTCTATGGCGATCACAAGTTAATATAATAGGACAATAGTCTGAAAAAGTGTAGGGCAAACCCGACACTCTATAGATAGGAAATTTATCCTCTATTTCATCGCTAACACAAAAACCTATCTAAAAGAGCCATGGAAGGAATTCCCTATTATTACTCCAAGTGAATTCTCTATTAGAAAGAGGAATTTCAATCAAATTAAAATTAATAATAAAGTTGTCAAATTCCTCCATAGCAGAATAGTCACCCTCTCAAGGAGCACGCTCCCCTATAAAACGAGTATATTAAAATCTCCCTCCAAAATCCACGAACCCGGCGCAAAAGATCTAAACTCAAGGCATTCATTCCATAAGGTCCGTCTATCTATTTTTGAGTTAGGCCCATAAACATTAGAAATATTTAAAAATGAATTATCAGAAAGATTAATTAGAATAATGTCTAAAGAATGTTGTTTATAAATACATTGAAGTAATTAAAGCAGTTATCCCTCCAACCAATCATTAAACCCCCAGATGAACCTACTGAAGGTAAAAAAAACCATTTATTAAAATGATATCCACCCAGTCTTCTATAAAAACGAATATCAAGACAATCAATTTTAGTTTCTTGAAGGAGTGCAATGTCTATAGAATAGTCTTTAAAAAAGATTCTAACCTTGTCACATTTATTTAAGTTATTCAAACCCCTAATATTCCAACTAATGATCCTCATGTACCAATAGACCCAGCCTTATCAAGTTCCTTATTTCTAATATATTCACGATCTACCTCAATATCTGAAAAAATGAAAGCAGTGTCACTAGCTAACTGACTAAATTCAAAAGAAGACAAATTACCTAATGCGTAAGATGAAAAAGTACTACCCAAACTAGAAAATGTACCTGAGCCTGATTTCGTAGCACCGCTCACGGTACTCAAATCAGGACACTCACCTGAGGACTGTGGATGGCTACCCTGTAGCCTAACACTACGATAAACAAAACCATAAGAAGCCACGTCCTTCCTACGTCTACCTCTCTTCAATGAAGAAGAGTGAGAATCAGAATTACAGGCAACCAAGACAGTATCTTTTAATGACAGGTGAGAAGTATCTCTGTCATCCCCAGGCTTCTCCAAAACATACGCACCCCCAACAATAGATGATCTATCACTAAGAACTCCAGAATCAATCACTGCCCTATGATCAAGCAAAAAATCACCCAAACTATCAACAGCGTCCTTCCTCTCTTCTGAACAAACAACATTCTTTCTAATTCCAGTCGAAAGCAAATTTTGAGCATCAAAAATTTGCAGACTCTGTGCATCATGCACAACTGAATCCATGTGATTATCTGACATCAATTCATCAATAAAAATGTGTTCTTCCATCACTGTTACCTCCTCTTCATCAATGAGACTATCTGTTGTTAAAAACCGTTCATAAAAATCTCCTATCTGCTGCAACATATTGTCACCTTCAGGAACCAACTCCACCATGATTGAAGACTCATCGAGCATTACCAAAAACTCATCAATCCAGTTACTAAAATCAGGTCTGACAGTGCTAAACTTGGATTCAACTAACAAAAAATATCATTATCCAACGCTATCAATCTCAAATCATTAACAAAACACGAGCACTGATCAATACAACTACTAACCTCTAGATCACTAACTGGTAAGATAATCTGAAGGTCATGATCCAAATCAATACAACTACCAATCACTAACTGATGAGAGCTGACAATCATGTTTCTATCCATACAGTTAACGGCATGTTCATCACAAACAATATCCTTATTAGATTGAAAAAAATCATCAGACTTAGCATAATTTTCTGAGATAGATTCTGTATCCAGACAAGCGAATTTATTGGAAGTAGAAATCTCAAATGTTTCCAAACTGTGAGAAAATGATTTAGAAGCGAGTCAACTTTGGAAATTGAAATTGTATTATTATTATTATTATTGGACTTATAAATAGATTTGAAATGGTTAAATAAAAAAAATGGTTATGATTTTATATGGAATGGTTTAACATGATACGTTTGAAGCAATTTATTTTGGAAATTTGTTCAAGTATAATTTAAGGTATTATTTGGATAAAATATATAATGTTCAAAATTAAAAGTTGGTAAGATAACAAAGAATTTTATGACCTTTATATCTTACTAATTTTGTGAAGAATAAGATTTGAGATCAAAGATTTTGATTTAGAATAGAAATTGAAAAGTTACTTATGTTTTTAGTTGAAATTTGATCGGAACTAGAAAAGAATTACACAACATATAAAGTTTGAGTCGATTATGGTGAGTTAGCTAGAATAGTCAGTAGGCTACTAGCATGATAAGGACTTGTTAGAAATAAAGTTTATGGATTATGAATTAGGAACATGATCGGTTGTTACATAGTAATAAAAATAAGAGGTATTTTGAAAATAATAATAATAAAGATATATTTTCATGAATAGTTTTGGTTAAATTGTTGTTACTTTTGATATATATATATATATAACAGTAAAAAATATTTTGGGATTTAATGTAGAAAATTATTATTTTTGAATTAGATAATAACAATGTGATTGAGAAAAATGAACAATTTAAATGAATATTATCATTTTGATGTAAAATGATAATAATATTATTTTTTTGGAGGAAATTTTATGAAAATTATTATTTTTGGATCAAATAATGATGTTTGAGATATTTAGAGTTATATATATTGAAAATAAAGAATTTTCGAGGTATGTTATCGATTCGAAAAAAACTAATTGAGAAAAGGTAATTTTATGATAAATAGTACTAAGAGGATTTATACTTTGGAGGAAGTAGAAAGTTTAAATGTATTGTTTTGAAGTGTTGAAACATATGTGATTAAATATTGTTTGAAATCAACGTATGTTTACACTAAGGGATAGGGTACACTTACATTAGATGTTGAGAAGCATGAGAGCGTAGTTGAGTGAAAATTTTTCTATATGGTTAAATAATAGAAGATTAGTTGTATGAAACAGTTGTCGAAAGGGGATGACAACACTTGTCAATGTAAAGTGTTTTTTGAATTTGGTGATGTACATAAGGGAACTTTAGCTATACGTTAGTTTATAGGACTTCACAAGCATGAGGAGTTAGTATCATTGTTGAAGTATTTAATGTTGTATAATTTCAAGACATGAAGCAAATGTATTGACTTGCATATACTAAGGTATGAAGGTGATTTAAAGAAAGACGAGATTTAGCAACTTGAAGAAAATTGACTATGGTCAAATTGGTTTTTTTCAATCATCACTTGGATCAAAAGAACTATCTTACTAAGTCATTTTTACAAAATAGTGATTTTTTGTTCATTACTTGTCACATGATAATCTTGCGACATGCCAAAAAAACAAAGAACAAGTTCCACAAAATAATTCAATTGACCATACAATAGACAATACATGCCTCGAAATGGTGCATGAGGCATACAAAAGGAAACTTAGATTATACAACAAGACAAAAAAAATAGAACTAAATAATAGTGATGCTGAAATTGAATTAGAATATCATGAAACTTTTGTCGAATTCTAATGACACAAATCAAATGTTCTCAGATGAAATTCAAATACAAACAACACAACAACAGATTATCCCAAAGATGCAACACAGTCTCGATTTAAATAACAATTCTCAGCCTACAACAATTACAGCAAAACATACATAGGAGCCTGAAGGTAATATAAGCATATCTGAACGTATCATGAAATCAATGAGCCATCACACTATTGAAGCATCGATAGAGGAAAAACAAGGACAAACAACGCAATTTGATCTCTACAGTGACCAGCTAGAAGCCAACATTGATGCGCATTCCAGAGCCAGCCAAACAATGTAGAAGCAATGTCAAGAGGACACACCATTTGAATTCATGGCTACAAAGTCAGCGGATGTGATCGACAACCTTGCATGGCACAACACGGTTCATTTAAAATCATTACGAACAAAATGAAATATACATAGAAAATGTAAGCTCTCCTTCTCATTTGGATTTAGGGAGCAACCTATCTTAGTTAGTTTAATGAATATGATGGTGTGGAATATAAGGGCTTTAAATCCCCTTCCAAACAACCTAAAGTTGCACAAAATTTAAAACAAAGACAAGCCTCCATGGTCGGACTACTATAACAAAAGTTATCAGAATGGATGCTTCAATTTGTATCTGGATAGAATCAATAATGGATTCTTCAATTCATATCTGGATGAAGATTTTATTGAATAAAGGAAATGCAACTTTTATGAACCTCCATGTATAGGGAAATACTACACATGGAGGGGAAGAGCCAACATGCCTGTTCATAGTAAGATAGATAGATTGTTCGTTAATTAATGCTACGATAAATTCTCTTACAATCTGTCTACTTTTCTAATCATTCCACTAGTGACCACACACCGATCATCTTTAACTTTGCACAAAAAGGTCAAACTAGTTAGAGCTATCCGTTAAAATATAATCATTCTTGGCATCTAAATAGAGAGTATTGTGCTTCGGTTAATCATGAATGGGAGAATACTTATATCGGCAATTCATTATTTCAACTCTTGTCAAAGCTAAAGAAAATAAAAGAAAGCTTGAAGATATGGAGCAAAGAACTTTCAGTCAACCAAAACCCTACTGAGACACTTAAAAAGGAGTCAGACGTATCTTATTCACAATTAGTCAACTATCCAAATGAGGCTTAAATTCGTAGAGACAAAAGGTTGAACAACTCAGAACTGTTACACAAACAAGCTATGGAAAAATTGCAAAAATCAAAATTCAAATAGCTTACACTTCTCTATGCTAATTTTTTCGACTTCTAATCCACCTCAACATATAGGATGATGATGAAAGCACAGGGTAACTGGACTAATGTCAATGAAAGATTAAACAAGGAAGTGAAACATTACTTTACTAATTTATTTAACTCTCCTAGTATAAACATTATTTTTCACAAATTACTTCTAAAAAATCCTTTCGTAAAATGCTAGAAAGTCATTAGATAGAACCTTTCAAAATGAATGAAGTCAAAGAGGCGGAGTATCAAATCGATGATAACAACTTTCCAAGCCGAAACGATTTCAACTCAAAGTTTTTTAAGCTTCTATAGGATCTTATAAAAAAGGATGTCTTTCAAGCAATGTTAGGAATTCTATAATCAAATAAAAGTATTATAGAGATTAATCACGCTTTTATTTATTTTATTCCTAAAATGATAGACCCACAAACTCTTTCAGATTATAGACCAATCTCTTTATGTAATGTGATTTATAAAACTTTGGCAAACTTGTTATGCAAGAGGATCAAGCAATACCTTAATAATTTAATTTCAACAAACAAATTGCTTTCATCCCAAATAGACTCATCATGGAAAACTGCTTGCATATGAAATGGTGAGAATGTTTAATAAAAAAACAATGAATAATATATGTGTAAGGTGGGTCTACATAAGACATTTGAAAAAAGCGTAAAGAATTCATATATCATACATCGGTATGCATGGACTTCTTCGAAAAATTCGCATATATGATATAAAAATGTATATCCACTACCAGTGGCGGAGGCAGGACATCGCATTGGGGAGGGCACGAAACCCAAAATCATCAAAAAAGGGGAACCGCGTATAACGTTCGATGGAAATTTTTTTGAACAACGTATATATTTGAGTGAAGCTAATAGATCTACAATTAGAATCTAGGATATAGAGGCAATAAGTCGAATATGCAGTGTAATTGGTAAGCCTATCACAATGGCATTAGATTAGATTACTGCTAACTGTATAAGAAACTGCTAGTAAATCAAAAACAAATGTCGAAGATACTGGACCTTATCATCATGCAACCATAACATATGAAATTGAAGCATCAACAGATATCAATGATCAACCTGCAAGTAAGGAAAGAAAGTGTCAGCAACACAAATGGAAAGAAGCTACTAGCAAGGCAGAACTAGAAAAGAAAAACTAGTAGCTTCAGACTGTGCAAGAGATATGCATAATGCTATAGAAAAGGCATATTCTATACACACTCCAACAAAGAAAGGATAACAACATATACAGTCTATAAATCCAAGCAAAGAAAATAATGGAGTGCACACTGAAAATAAATTTTAAGTTCTATTAGACAAAAAAAATGACATTTTACTTGATAGTACAAGAAGCATCAACTCACCTATCTTTGATAAGAAAATGCTGAAGAATTTGAAGTGGATCTAAAATTTTCTTTAAAGAGTCTGAACTGCTGAAAAAAAAACTAACAGGATCGAAAACTGCTCAATCGGAGGTAATTTCTGATTTTATTTTTTCTCTATTTTTTCTTTTTATTTTAAATTCTGGGGTAGGCACGTGCCTACCCCATTTGCAGATGGGCTCCGCCCCTGTCCACTACCATTTTTTCAATACTATTAATGGTAGCCCATTGGGTTACATTAATAGCAACAAGGGTATAAGGCAAGAAGGTCCATTGTCTCATTTTCTTTTTGCAATTGTAATGGAATATTTTACCATCTTATTAGATATGGAATTTTATGGAGAAAACATCACTCCTGTTTTTCTATTGAACCAACTCTCACTCATTTACTATAAGCAGATGATATCTTACTTTTCTCAAAAGCTAGAACTAAAAATGGAGTGCCAATGTCTTTCCCATCATTTAGGAATCAGCAGGTCTAGAAATGAACGAACATAAAACTACCCTGTTTTTTAGTGAAGGGGCCAAAAAAATGGATCACATCAAAAACATCCTCAAAGTCCAATCATGGAATCTCCTAATTACATATTTGTTAATTCCATTATCTCACGGTAAACTAAAATCCAAAGATTTTGATGTGTTGTTAGATAGAATAAACAAAAAATTTAATTATTGGAAAAATAGAATGTTGAATGTTCCTGGTAGAATTGAAGCAATAAAAATAGAGACTATCCAATAATCATGTTTTGGGATCAATTTTGTCAATTACCAACATCAATCATCACCAAAATAAATTCTACATGCCCTAAGTTTGTAACGAACCAGGATTTTCAACCTTCAAAAATCGACATCAATACGTTCACTGCATAGCATGCCGAACAACCGAGTGTCAAAAATTAACATATCATCAGGGATGAAGAAGAAAAAGGTAGAAGAAAATAGAAACAATAATACATAATCTCACAATCGCAGTGGAACAAAATATAATATATAACAACAGATCTTTATACAAAAGGAACTGTAATTGTCAATATACATACCATCATCAGAGTACAACAATCAACAAACAATCGGACAGTTATAATAATTTATTCTCACGCATAGTGGAAATAAACAAGTACGGGAATATGTCTTTGTCATCCAGCTTGTCTTCTGAGCTCCATAGCATTTTAAACTGAATCTGTAATACTCGGTCTGACCCGAGCATTATAATAAAACAACAGCTAAGCTAGCCTGAAAAACCAACGTGAGAAAACATACTCAATTTGAATTTTTATTATTTTCAAAATCCTTTGAAAAACAAAGGTACCTCGTAAGACCACGTCACACATAAACACGATGGGATTTTTCCTCACGATAACCAAAACATTTTATATCAAAGTCATATGATATTATAATAGTGTCTATAGAAAGTAAATTAGAAAATAGCTAAAATGCTTGCATCTCACATTTCAATGTAGTTGAGCACAATCAAAACCATACAACGCTTGTTGGAGAATGAATTCCATACTATGACCAGATAAGGAACTATCTTCCGATGAGTGCATCTCTAGACCAATGCGTCCGGGTCTGACAAGAACATCTTATACCCTGTCACACAGGACCGGCTTAGCACTTGACTACTAGTACCGAATATGTTATCACTCCGGGTGTTCCCTCCCTTATCGAGCGCTCTGTTTCCATGCACATCCATTTCCATAATTATAATATATCTGAGGGTATCTAGAAAAGTGATAATACATCCTAACTGGAGCGATCCACTTAGCCCTACAGCATGCCCTGTTTCAGTCATTTTTCCGGTTGATGAGGCTTGAGGATATGTTTACTTTTAGAATATCATTCATACTTGGAATGCTAACACTGCCTTCCAGGAAACAATACAATGATAGCATTCATCCATACAAGTTGTCCCAGTTATGGACAAACCGAATCTCCTCCAATATAACCATCTCCATTAGCTTCGAGGTATCAAAATTTGCAACGCACAAATAGGATCGAAGTAGTTTTTGGATAAATAAATCCGACCTCGGTCTCTTCGAAACGATCAACGAATTTGGCTAAATTTGATAGTCAATTATTTAACAATCAAATAATGTCCATAAGAAGTCACTAGGCCTTATTTAAATCTTCCAAATATTTACTTCAAAATATCCTCACGAAGATATTTATTTCAAAACTCTTCTAATAGTTCAATACTTGAAAACAGTTCCAAACTTATATTCATAACATGATATTTTCAAATCATATTCTTCTTCAGCACTTAGTAAAATATTTCCAAATTCGATTTATAATCCATTACTTAGGAAAATTATCTCTATATAAATCTTTCGTCGCTATACTATTCCCAAAACCCTTCATTTCATCACTTAAGAAAATTTTATAAGTCTATTTTCCAAAAACATCCATACTTGAGGAATATTTCATAACTTATCTCATAAATCTCCGAATTTATATTAATTCCTTTTACATTTTTTCAAAATCGATTATACTCACTTATGATATCGTCTATCTATTTATAACTTTTTTATGAATTCAAATTCAACCTCGAAGTTCTTATTTCTAAGATTTCGGAAATTTCCTTAAGTTCCAAGAATTCATTATAACTTTTACAAAATCACATCTATTACATAAACCCCATTTACAAATCTCGAGAGAATTTATAAATAAATTCTAATCATTCCATATATATATATAATTATTTTTTTAAATAATAATTTACTTTTTCAAACAAGTTTAAGTAACTATTTAGATATCAAACTAATTTCCAACTCATTTTAAATAAACTAATCAATTTACAAAGCTGATTATAAGAATTAGAATTTTATTTCAATTAATATTATACATTTGAAGATTTTACTTTCGAAGTACTTCAATACTAACTAGCTTTAAATTATATAGTTTAATAAATAAAATTTCCTTTTAAAAAAAAAACTTAACTTCTTAATAATAAAAACATACTTTTAAAATCTCAATAACCAATTCAATTTATAAATTCCTCTCGATTCACAACACGTTGATTTCATTGCGATTTCCTAGCCATTTCCACCTTGAAAATAAATCCACTATTTTTTTCTAAAAACCAATTCCCATATCTCGATATAAATTCACACTGTGAATTTATATTCCTAATTTATCAACTGATACCATTTCTTTTATTTATAAACATCGTTTATGATTTATAAACCCATTTGGATTTTCTTTGTTTATAAAAATAATCTCACTTGTAAAATTCCATTTTTATAAATCCATTTTTAAAATCTCTTATATAATTTATTTTAAAAATCTCTACTTATAATATTTACAAATAATTAAGTAAAATTCCAAAATCAAATTATTATTTTATCCAACTCAACTTCCTTTAAAATAATACAAACTCCAATATAAATATTTTTATATTCAAAATCTTCTTTTAATTCCTTCAAATTCAAAAATAATATTTATGGTATTTAAAATACCAAAATTAAGGCGAGTGCTATTATAACATTCAACATTCAAATCACACAACAATTTATAAAAGACTATTCAATTTCAACATATATCGCTATATATAAAAAACAATAAATATATTTGAGGAATCCAGTCGGAGCCCTCCAACCTGTTTCACTGCATCAACGGATATTAGATAATATCAAGTACCAATCCCACTTTAACAACGAGTATATATCCAACTACTAATATATACTAATATATAACATCCAAACTGACAATAATTTATAAATTCAACCAGCATCCAGTAATTAATATTAACTATTATCAATTAAATCCAACAATCCAAAAAGAGTGAGATTAACTCACCTTGATTTTCGAATCCGTTTATTGTTCTAATTCCAAATTAAATCCATTGTGTAATTATTCTGTCATCGCGAATACAACGTGATCAATTTTGTGATTTGGACCTCGAATGAATTTAACATGGGTTAATAAACATTTTAAATAATTGATTGATAATAATTTTAAACTAAAAATCCTTTAAAACTTAAGTACTACCTTAACATTCCCTCATTGTCTCGTAACATTGCTTCAGCCAAGTATGCAACCACGACCATAACACCCTATGCCTATGACAACGCTGTCGCAACCCACACCATGAAGTTGTATGTCTCTATTATTAGCCTCTCGCTGCCTCCACTCCACCAAAGGCCTAAATCCAACATCGCTATCGCCTAACGCCCAGGCTCACGCGAATGGCCCAAGTCTTGAGAAATCGAACGCGACAGCCGCGACTTCCCTCGTCACCGCCTCGCGTTCCTTCCTCGATCATGATCATTTACTCAACTTCCAGGCGCGGCCCCGCTCGTCCTAGCGCCTCCTCTCTCCCCATCGCGTACACGTACACACAGCTAACTGTTAGTCCCTGAGAAGATGGTTTTGATGACAACAACCTTAGAATAAGATTATAAAATATAAATACTAACATTATAGTTTAGATATATATGTATATGCAGGATTTAACCATGCACGTACCAAAGAATGAAGACTGTACAGTGTAGTGATTCAAGACTGAAGATATCAAGATTGAAGACTCATGAGTATCAAGATTATCAAGATTTCAATAATAAGTAATTTAATTAGGAATTTTGTTAAAACTCCTAGAAAAGCACTAGCATATTAAAATCCATTTTATTCGTGGAATGGAATCCACTTTGAGCCCGTTAAAGGGATGGAACCTACGAAAAATCTAGTGGAACGTTGTTTTGTATGCACTAACTTTTATTCAAATGTTTTTACAAAATTATATCTTGTTTTCAAAATGATTTCAAAATCTTCCTTTTAAAAGGGTCAAAAACATCTATCCTGGTTTTAAAATACTTTTAGCCTCAAAATAATCTTTATCTTCAAAATCAAATTATCCTTGGTTTTAAACTATCTTTTAATATATTTAACTTTTAATATTTATGCTTAGATTTAAATAAAAAATTATAGTAAAATTTTATATATACCAAAATATTATTCTCTATACTTATTTATGTATTTTAACTATAGTCAAGTATATTTATAAAGTTTAAAAATTGTTTTAATACAAGATAGAAGTTATTTTCAAATAAAAACAAATTGCCAAAAATCACTTAGGCCTATCGACAACCCCTAGGGACCCTTGTTAACAAGGTGGCAGTTTATTTCAAAATTTTGAATTTCAAAGGAAGTGTCTATTCGTCATATCCTTTCAGGAATTGACATGGCTGTTGTTCTACTATAAATAAGGGCCGTTTTAAACGAATTTACATATATATTTTCTCTGATTTCACTCCTCTTCTTCTTCCACATTTCTTTGTATACATTTTTACCATTACTCTGCCGAAATCACCATTGAATCTAACTAGATCATTTTTGGTTTGATTCTCTATCACTATGTCAATAAGATCCCAGTGCTATTCAGAGTTATAGGCTTCTTTGTAATTAATTGAGTGAGAAAAGGTGTGATTGTAGCATGTAAAATCAATCAAGCAGGAAAAGGCGTGATTGTAGCCTGTGAAATCAATTGGGTGAACTTGTTGCCTGTAAAATCAAGTATCTCTACCCATAGCATTGTGAATCTGGAGTGGTGTACCTCGTGGCCCTAAAATCAAGGGTGTAATTATAAGAATTGATTTTGAAGGGCAATCCATACTTGTATGCAGGACTGGATGTAGGGTAACTCCGAACCAGTATAAAATCCGGTGTGTTCTTTCCTTTATTGCTTTTAGTTTATTTCTGCATCTGTGTTTGATTCTGTGATCATATTTGTGTCTGAATATTGCATATATTTGTGTTCAAATTAATATAAATCCAAAAAGAATTAGTAATTCCTTAATACACTATTCACCCCCCTCTAGTGTTAATTCTAGCCTTAAGATACGTAATCCGCATTTCTCACATTTAGTATTAGAGCGAGGTTTTCAAAGTTACATAATCTGAATTTTGAAATTTTTTCAAAATGTCTACCAACACTGGTACTGTTACTACTACCAACACTGGTTCTATTATCTCTGTCACTAGTTCATTTGTAGAAGGTCAGTCTACTGTCAGACCACCACTTTTTAATGGCGGTAACTATACATATTGGGCATGTAGGATGAAAACATATTTACAATCTGTAGGACTAGAAACTTGGAATATCACACCGATTGAATATTTCAAACCCTCAACTGATTTTGCACAGTGGACTGCTGAGCAAAAGACCGTTGCACAAAACAACTCTAAAGCTATGAATATTTTGTTTTATTCACTTAATAGAAATGAATTTAATAGTGTGTTATTTTGTAAGTCTGCATATGAAATCTGGAAAACTTTGCAAGTTACTCACGAAGGAACAAGCAAAGTTAAACAGACAAAAATTTCCATGCTCACAAATCAGTTTCAATTATTTAAAATGAATTCTAATGAGTCTATTTTAGATATGTATAGTAGATTTCAGAATATTGTGCATTCTCTAATATCCTTGGGAAAGGAATTTTCGAAAGAAGATCAAGTCAGAAAAATCTTAAATTCTCTTACTCCGGAATGGGATCAAAAGACACTTGCGATCGAAGAGGCAAATGACATCAGTACCTTAAAGATTGAAGAATTAATTGGAAATCTAATGTCGTTTGAAGTCCAAATGATTGAGAGAAGAGAAAGCAAAGCATCTGAAAAGAAATCAATTGCATTCAATGCATTGACCAATGGATCAGACTCAAACAGCGATAATGATGAAGAGATAGTTTTTATGACCAAGAACTTTCGGAAATTCCTGAAATATAGAAAGATGAATAATCTCAAGAGAAACAACTATAAGAACTCTGGTAATCAGAATATAGTGTCAAAAAATATCAAATGTTTCAACTGTGACGGGCCATGACATATCAAAAGAGACTATCCGCATCCAGATAGGCAAAATCTTCCTATAAACAATGATTCCGCAAAGAAACGAAAACGTGCATTTACTGCTATTCTAGATGACTCAGACTCGTCCTCAAGCGATGATGACCAAAAGATAGATATTCAAATATGTGTTTCACGGCAGTTCACGACTCCGACGAAGTTAGAGAAACGGACTCAGAAAAAGGCACACGTTTACAATACGTTGGTTGAAATTGCATGCTTAGGATTGGATGCTTGATTGGTTGATTTTGAATTGGTGTGTTGTTTGAATTTTAGATTTTTATTTTTGTTATATTTTTACTATTATTTTACTATTATTGTTATTTTTTAATAGTATCATAATATTTATGGAATATACTATAATTCTAATAATATTCCAGATATATATAGACATTAAAAATAATATATATATATATATATTAGAATACTTAAGAGAAATAAATCATAAAAATTCAAAGACACCTGTCGATATGGCCACCCACGTTGTCGACACGGGTACAGAAATTTGAAATTCAAAATTTGTACTCAAATGTTGAATTTTCCTCCATCTTTTCACTTCATTCAAGACTCTGAAAACTCACCTTTTAACCAGAGAACATGTCCTTTGAGTATCTATTTATTTACTATCTCTTATCACAACTTTTCACTTTCATTTGCAAATTCAAACTCTTATTTCAAAATATCAAGCTCTCTACTCTCTACTCTAATGGCTTCTTCAAGCAACCCTTCCACAATGAGAATTTCCAGAAAGATAAAAGAGAAACTTTTCAATGATCCGAAGGCTATAAAAGCATGTATCAACTATGCTAACTATGGAAAAGTCCATCCCAGGAAGTTTGCTTTATTTCAAGATTTCTCTACTTATGAAATCGATTCTCTTTTTGCAAACAACCAAGTTCTTAGTCTTGTTGATGCTTCACAAAATGATTTTGTTTGTTATCCAAATCTTGCTAAAATTTTCTATGCAAATCTCAACCGTGGATTTTATAATGGAAATGATGATGAAATTTGGAGTAGTGTCAAAGGCACAAGAATAATCTTAAATTGTGATCTTTGGGTACCATTCTCAATTGCAAGAGCATGGGAATGGATCTTTTTAGTTTCAATATTGATGAAAATGATTGTGAGACATTTCATCACATTTTCGAAGGAAATGACAACTTTGAATTCATAAATCGAAACTTTCGACCAAAAGCTAGAATTGTTAATCTTCTTTTACAACTACTTTGACCCCAAGGTCAGGGAGTTTTAACAATCCAACTTCAAAAGTTTGCAAAGCACTTTTTGCTATTTTTGGAAAATATGATATTAATTGGGCGCAAGTTATTTTGGATGAATTTCGTCCCAAATTTTTTGAAATGGTTGAAAACACTTTGTATCATGGAATCTCTCTCACTCGAATTTTTAATTATTTTAGAGTAGATTTCAAAGGAGAAGAATTTGTTTCAAGAAAAGTTTTTAATCACTCAAGCATTTCTCCTATGAAAATTCCATATGTTTTTCAACCATATGAGACTTTTGCCGAAAAGGAAGAGCGTTTGGCTCATGAGGAGATGGAAGAGGAAGAAGAAGAGGAAGAAGGGGATGAAATGGAAATAGAAGAAGAAGAAGAAAGTGAAACATCTTTTCAAAGTATTGACTATCCCTCTAATCCAACCAAAAAACCTTACTCAAAAATCAAAAGATCGTTGTTGAGAATCAACGGACACTTAAACGGTTCATTAGTAAGAAATTGGATAAAATATCATCCAAGATGAACAAGTATTTCTCCAAAGTCAGAAAAAAGCTTGGATTATCTTCATCTTCGTCATCCTCTAACTAGTTTTTCCTATTCATGTCATGTTGTATTGGTTTTAGTTTTGAATGTTCGTGTAGTTCTTAATGATTAATCATTGTATCGTTCTATTATGAAATGAAATTGAATTACTTTTCTGTTATCTAGCTTATCCTATCTCCAGAATAAATGTTAGTATATTATATAAATATATATAACACACAATTATTCACAAAATCAGAAATGAGTCATCAAAATTAACTGACCTCTGTCCACATCCCCTCTAGATCCTGTCGACAAGTACTGGTCAGAAATGACTTTTCATTTTAAATTTGAAATTTGAATAACTACCTTGTATCTATTCATTTCAAACAAATTTCTATACCTAAATACATATTTCTTCCAGAATTCATCACTCAAAATTATTTCTTATCTACTTTATCTCTATTTCGTCTCACAAACTCAAATATGGCCAATCTAATTCATAGTTTGACCGAGAATCTTGAAGAAACCCTTAACTCTTACAAAAATATTCTTTCTTTCATTCTTCGTAATCAACAGCACTTAGAGGTGAGTCAAATGCAGATGATCAAGGAGCAAGAAAAGCATTTCGATATGATACGATGGATGATTTCTTCCCTGCACAAAGATGATAATGAAGCACATCCTCCAGCCTCTCTCAATAATGAAAATGAAAATTGGGAAGCCATTAAAGCAGATCCCATATTTGGAGAAGAAGGATTGGTGGAAGTTCCTCGTAATGTTTGATTTTATTTGATTGCTTTGGTTGATTTGAATTGATTGCTTGGATTGATTTGATTTGATTTGGTTTGGTGTGGATTGATAATTGGTGTGCAAAACATAATATGTATAAATACGCATTAGTTTCTTTTCTCTCTTTCTTATCGTTATATGATCTTACTTATGTTTTCTACACAAATGTAAATATAACAATATATAATTAATAAATGATTTGTGTTCTTATATTTGAATTCTCACATTATCACTATTATAAGTATTATCATATACGGATTCTTAGTTAGGATAGTTAGTTATTAAGGACTAAGTTTTAGTTTTAGAATTAGGCGTTGATTATTTGTGATAACACTATCATTATAAGCAAATGTCATATAGTATTAGTTTTAGGGGGAGTTATATAGTTTGGAGTTAGTTTTTGTTGATGACAAAGGGGGAGAAGTATAAAATAGGATATTTAGGCATAGATTAAGGGGTAGTTATTAGGATAAAAGTAATATTTTATAAACAAAGGTTGTCATCATGAAACAAGGGGAGATTGTTAGTCATTAAGAAGATGGTTTTGATGACAACAACCTTAGAATAAGATTATAAAATATAAATACTAACATTATAGTTTAGATATATATATGTAAATGCAGAATTTAACCATGCAGGTACCAAAGAATGAAGATTGTACAGTATAAAGATTCAAGACTGAAGATATCAAGATTGAAGACTCATGAGTATCAAGATTATCAAGAGTTCAAGATTTCAATAACAAGTAATTTAATTAGTAATTTTGTTAAAACTCCTAGAAAAGCATTGGCATCTTAAGATCCATTTTATCCATGGAATGGAATCCACTTCGAGCCCATTAAAGGGATGGAACCCTAAGTAGGATGGAACCTACAAAAAATCTAGTGGAACATTGTTTTGTATCCACTAACTTTTATTCAAATGTTTTTACAAAATTATATTTTGTTTCCAAAATGATTTCAAAATCTTCCTTTTAAAAAGGTCAAAAACATCTATCCTGATTTTAAAATACTTTTAGCCTCAAAATGATCTTTATCTTCAAAATCAAATTATCCTTCGTTTTAAACTATCTTTTAATATATTTAACTTTTTATATTTATACTTAGATTTAAATATAAAATTATAGTAAAATTTTATATATACCAAAATATTATTCTCTATACTTATTTATGTATTTTAATTATAGTTAAGTATATTTATAAAGTTTAAAAATAGTTTTAATACAAGATAGAAGTTATTTTCAAAGAAATTATTTTTTTACCAAAAATCACTTAGGCCTGTCGACAACCCCTAGGGACCCTTATCGACAAGGTGGCGGTTTATTTCAAATATTTGAATTTCAAAGGAAGTGTCTATTCGTCGTATCCTTTCACGAATGGACATGGCTGTTGTTCTACTATAAATAGGGGCTGTTTTAAACGAATTTACATACATATTTTCTCTGATTTCACTCCTCTTCTTCTTCCACATTTCTTTATATACATTTTTACCATTACTCTTCGGAAATCACCATTGAATCTAACTAGATCATTTCTGGTTTGATTCTCTATCACTATGTCAATAAGATCCCAGTGCTATTCAGAGTTATAGGCTTCTTTGTAATTAATTGAGTGAGAAAAGGTGTGATTGTAGCCTGTAAAGTCAATCAAGAGAGAAAAGGTGTGATTGTAGCCTGTGAAATCAATTGGGTGAACTTGTTGCCCGTAAAATCAAGTATCTCTACCTAGAGGATTATGAATCTGGAGTGGTGTACCTCGTGGCCTTGAAATCGAGTGTGTAATTGTAAGAGTTGATTTTGAAAGGAAATTCGTACTTGTGTGCGGGACTGGATGTAGGGTAACTCTGAACCAGTATAAAATCTAGTATGTTCTTTCCTTTATTGCTTTTACTTTATTTCTGCATCCGTGTTTGATTCTGTGATCATATATGTGTCTGAATATTACATACATTTGTATTCAAATTAATATAAACCCAAAAAGAATTAGTAATTCCTTAAAACACTATTAACCTCCCCTCTAGTGTTAATTTTAGCTTTAAGATCCGTAATCCACATTTCTCACACCAACCATTTCTCCTTCCCTCGCATGCATCTTCGCTCCCCTCAATGCCATCGTGAATTTGATCGCGCCTCTCATGATCTCGACTTGAAATGAATGGGAAAGGATACGTGATCTATTGTCGTCCCCCCCTTTTTCTTTTTTCTTTTTCTTTTTTTGAATTTGATTTTGTTTTCATTGGCAAGGAGAAAAGATGTGCACGATTTTAAAAGATTTGGGGCAGCCATACGTAGAAGGTAACTCTAAACAGGTTTTCAGATTAAATTATTTCTAGGCGTGTTTAGATCGCACGACCAAACCGTAACTCCAAACGCTATGAAAATTGAAATCCGATAATAATACACTATTATGGATACAATAGAACTTGTTCGTCGAATTCCAAGACTGTGCCCCTGACCGCTATTTTAACGCGTCGATTTGGTCAACGATTTCAAAAATTTGCGAAATCACTTGAAATCTCAGTTTTAGAGACTTATTAACTTAATTGTAATTTAAATAGAATTTATATCAACATTAGAAAATTGTTTGATTCATATTCAACTCCAATTCGATAATTTAAACGATTTTCAATTATTAATTCAACAATTAAATTTATCTAATAAATCGTAATATGTGGAATTTAAATTCATTTTAAAATTTCAACCAAAATCTTCATTTTCAAAAATCATCAATTTATATTCGTAATTCAATATTTAAAATCATTTAAATATTGAAAATTTAGCGACGAAAAATCCACATCGTTGCGTTCTTCCCCTTAAAAAAATTTTCTCCCCGAAATTGCTGCATAGGACGAATGATCCAAACTCATTAACTTATCGAAATCTACTTGTTAAAACTCTACATTTAACCTTTCTAATTCTTTAGACTTACATTCACTTTCTATTTTCCAAACATTTATCAAAACCCTTTGTTTCTTAGTTAAATTCAAAACCAAATTTTAGTTAACAAAATTTTCAAAAATTTTGAAAATTTTCCTAATTTTCCTAACACCCTAAATTTACGAATTTTTTTGGTAGAGTCTTCCTTGTTTGGGCAAATTTGATAGTCGGTTATTTAACTATGAAATAATATCCATAAGTAGCCACAATGCCTTATTTAAATCTTCCAAAATATCTACTTTGAAATAGCCTCACAAAGATATCTATTCAAAACTCTTCTAGTGATTCAGTACTTGAAAACAATTCCAAACTTATATTCATAACATGATAATTTCAAATCATATTCTACTTCAACACTTAATAAAATATTTCCAAATTTGATTTATAATCCATTGCTTAGGAAAATTATCTCTATATAAATCTTTCATCTCTATACTATTCCCAAAACCCATCATTTCAACACCTAGGGAAAATTTTATAAATCTATTTTTCAAAATCTTTTCTAATATCCACACTTAGGAATATTTCATAACTTATCTCATAAATCTCTGGCTTTTGTTTGAAAATTCTAGTTTGAGGGACTTCATCGCTAACGAGCATCGATAAGTTGTCACAAGCAATCAATCAAAGCGGTTCCCTTCCTTATTATATAGAATCCATCTCGGACTATGCCCCCTTTTACATTTTCCAAAATCAATTATACTCACTTATTGTCTCGTCTATCTATTTATAACTTTTTTATGAATTCAAATTCAACATCGAAGTTCTTGTTTCTAACATTTTAGAAATTTCCTTAAGTTTCCAGAATTCATTATAATATTTTCTTTTATAAAATCACATCTATTACATAAACCCCATTTACAAATCTTGAAAGATTTTATAAATAAATTCCAATCATTCCAAATCTATATATATATATATTAAGTATTTTTTTAAAATAATAATTTATTTTTTTCAAACAAATTTAAGTAACTATTTATGTATCAAAATATTTTTAATAAATATCAAAAAATCATTTCCAACTCATTTAAAATAAACTAATCGATTTACAAAGATGATTATAAGAATTAGAATTTTATTTCAATTAACAACAAATATTTGAAAATTTTACTTCCGAAGTATTTCAATACTAAGTAGCTTTAAATTATATAGTTTAATAAATAAAATTTTCGTTTTAAAACAGACTTAACTTCTTAATAATAAAAACATCCTTTAAAATCTCAATAACTAATTTAATTATAAATTCCTCTCGATTCACAACACATCAATTTCATTACGATTTCCCAGCCATTTCCTACTTTCAAAATAGAATCCATTATTTTTTTATAAACATCGGTTCTCATATCTCGATGTAAATTCACACTGTGAATTTATATTTCCAATTTATCAACTAATATCATTTCTCTTATTTATAAACATCATTTATAATTTATAAATTTATTTAGGTTTTTCTTGTTTATAAAAATAATCTCACTTATAAAATTCCATTTATAAATCCATTTTTAAAAAAATCTTTTATATAATTAGTTTTAAAATCTGTAGTTAGAATATTTTACAAATAGTTAAGTAAAATTCCAAAATAAAATTATTATTTTATCCAACTCAACTTCCTTTAAAATAATACAAACTCCAATATAAATATTTTTATATTCAAAATATCCTTTTAATTCCTTCAAATTCAAAAATAATATTTATGGTATTTAAAATAAAAAATTTAAGGCCAATGTTACTAGCATTCAACATTCAAATCACACAACAATCTATAACAGATTATTCAATTTCAACATATATCACTATATATGGAAAACAATAAATATATTTGAGGAATCCAATTGGATCACTCAAACCTTTTTTAATGCATTCACAAATGTTACATAACATAAAATACCAATTCCACTTCTAGGGGGATATCGCGGTAATATAGGGACATCCTCTATTATGCGGGGCGCATAGGGTCTCATTCGCTCCAACGACGGGAATGTATCCATCTACTAATATATACTAATATATATATTTATATATAACATCCAAACTGATAATAATTTATAAATACAACCAGCATCCAGTAATTAATTTTAATTATTATCAGTTAAATCGAGCAATCCAAAACGAGTTAGATTTACTCACCTTGATTTTTCGAATCCGTTTATCATTCTAATTCTAAATTAAATCCATTGTGTAATTATTCTGTCATCGCGAATCCAAGTGATCTATTTTGTGATTTGGACACATGGATTAATGAATATTTTACATAATTAATTAATAATAAATTTTAAATTAAAAATCCTTTAAAAATTAAGTGCTACCTTAACATTCCCTCACTGTCTCGCAACATTGCTTCAGCTAAGTATACAACCACAACACCCTACGCCTGCTACAGCGCTGTCGCAACCCACACCATGAAGCTGTACGACTCCATTCTTAGCCGCTCGCTGCCCCACTCCAACAAAGGCTTGAATCCAACATCGTTATCGCTTAATGGCCAGGCTCACGTGAATGGCCCAAGTCCTGAGAAATCGAATGCGACAGTGACTTCCTTTGTCACCGCCTCACGTTCCTGCCTCGATCATGATCGAGCTCCTCAACTTCTGGCGTGGCATCGCTCGTCTCAGCGCCTCCTCTCTCCCCATCGCGTACACGTATGTGCAGCCAACCACTATTCCTCCCCTCGCGCGCAGCTTTGCTCCCCTCAATGTCATCGTGAATTAGATCGTGCCTCTTGTGATTTCGACTTGAACTTAATGGGAAAGGATGCGTTATTTTATTATTGTTCCCCCTTTTTCTTTTTTCTTTTTTTGAATTTGATTTTTGTTTTCACTGGGAAGGAGAAAACATGTGCACATGTTAAAAGATTTGGGGTGGCTATACGTAGAAGGTAGGTCGGTTGGATTCAAAGTCCTAGGATGGCTAGTTTGACCCTTCATTTGAAATTTATAAATTTCATTTTCAAAATATCCTGCTTAACATGTCTTGAAATTTCAAACCCCTATTGAGGCATGTCGGTAGGCGTTCCTAATTCTGAACCCAATAGAACGCATCTCGAAACCTAATTAGATCGTATGGAGAAGATAGCTTTTTAAATCGACTATTCAAATTAAATTAAATTAAATTAAATTATTTCTAGGCGTTTTCAGATCGTGCAACCAAACGGGAACTCCAAACGCTATGAAATTTGAAATTCGATAATAATGCACTATTACGGATCTAATGGAATAGATTTCATCGAATTCCGAAACTGTGCCCCGGACCGCTATTTGACGCGTCGATTTAATCGATGATTTCAAAAAATTATGAAAGAACTTGAAATTTCAGTTTAAAAACTTATTAACTCAATTCTAAATTAAATATAATTTATAGCAACATTAGACAATCGTTCGATTTATATTCAACTCCAATTCAATTAATTAAATATTTTCAATTATTAATTCAACAATTAAATTTATCCATTAAATCGCTATATTTGGAATTTAAATTCATTTTTAAAATTTCAACCAAAATCTTCATGCTAAAAAATTATTGATTTATATTTAAAATCGTGTAAATATTCAAAATTAAGCGACAAAAAATCCGAGTCGTTACAAAGTTTGTGTGGAAGAATAAGCATCACAACATGAGTTGGAAGGATATGTATTGTAAAATGATGGGGGTGTGGGCATAAGGAAAATATAGGAGATGATGAAGTAGTCTCTTCAAAATTTATATGGAGATACTTGCAAGGGGAATTTTTATGGGCTCGATGGATGAGAAAAAGATATTGCAAAAAAATTTCATTATTTTTAAAGACCATAATTCATCATATACATGGAAACCGTTTCTTAAGACAAGATCACAATCGAAAGTCCTA
Organism: Allium cepa; assembly: GCA_030765085.1. Lineage (NCBI taxonomy): Eukaryota > Viridiplantae > Streptophyta > Magnoliopsida > Asparagales > Amaryllidaceae > Allium > Allium cepa. Next base: position 469,621,636 of record CM060931.1, read on the forward strand.
ATCAAAAGGATATTAGGCAATGGATGCAACACAAACTAATTGTTTGTGCCCCTTGGATCAGTGTCGGCCGTTGAAAGACCTACCGGGGTGGCAAACAATCTCAATCTTCGAAGGCCTAACCGGAGTGTATCTTCCCCTGTTTTCAATGGAAAATGGTTAGAAGATATCTATAGTTTTCATCCTCGTATAAATTAACAAATTAAAAATTCCATTGAATCAGCATTACAACGAGGATCGTTAGATTTGGAAGCCCAAGCTAACGCGGATTTTTCTTTTCAAAATAGCCTAAAATCATGTAAGGAAGAAACATAATATAATATATTGGTGCAAGCACATTTAGAACACTGAATGTACACCAAAGAAGTTTATGTGCAAAATTAGAACTAAAGAAAAATCTCTAGATGGAACCCAAACATAGAGAAAAAGTGCAAGTTGTTTAATCAAGAGGATGAGTTAAGAAACCACCTATTTTTTCAAGCGTCTAATAAAAAAAGCTTGTACTTTTCCGACAAGATAAGTTCTCTTCCTTTTATATCTTCTATTCCAACATTTGCTTGTTTGATTAGTTGCTCGCAATCTGCAACGATTAGCTCCTATGTATGAGTATATAAGCTTAGACTAATGTGAATTGTTGACCTGGATATTATGTGCAAAATTTCAAGGATGAAATTGTGTATATGAGCTTTAGATGATTTTAAATCCTTAGCCTCCATCCTCATTAGATCATACGCCTTCTTAAAGATAATGTTCACAGAAGTTCAACAATCAATCAAAATTCTTCTCACTAGAGCAGTGCCAATCATGGTTGATGTAACGACCCAGAATTTTAATTATTTAAAATTTGAATATTTAATTAATTTTAAATATTAATAAGTGAATTTATAAGTTGAATAAATTTTATTTCGAATTATTGAATTTAATTGGATTATTAAATCGATAATTTAATATGTTAAATTATGGAAATAATTGAAAATTGGGTTAAATATGATTGAAAATGATTTGTAAAATTTTATTTTATCATATCGAAGTTAGAATGATATTTTAGAACTTTTAAAATCGAATTAAAAGTTAATTTGTGAAAATTGAATATTTTAATATTTAATCGACTAGTGAAAATAGTCAATTTTTGAACAGTCTCAGAATTGAACGAAACCAGTTCCATTGGATCCGTAATAGTTAGTTATTACCGGATTTCAATTTTCGTGTCAATCGGAGTTGTCGTTTGATCGTGGCAGCTCGAAACGCATCGAATTATTTTTAATTTTAATTTGGCGAGTTAAAATAGCCATTTTTCAAAAAGTCTCGGATTTCGACGAAACCAGTTTCATCGGATCCGTAATGGGATATTATTGTAAGGTTTCAAATTTCGTGTCAATTGGATTTACCGTTTGTCCGATACGAATTAAAACGCCTAGAAATCGATTTAAATCGGTTTAATTTAAATTGAACGTTTATTGCCATAACTCGCACAGATGTCCGAATTAGCTTCCGAAACCTATCCCATTGTGTCCGGAACGTGGGGTAAACCCTAGGAACGTCAGTTTCGACGCGTAAATCGGAGTTCGGAATTCTCGGATGAATAGTGTTCGTTCGTTCTTCTATAAATAGACCAACACCCCTCTCTCTCATTAAAAAAAAAATTAAAACAAACCCTAACCCTAGCCAGCCGCCACCTCTCTTTTCAAAGGCCAGAATTTTTCGATTTTCATCCCTTAATTACTTCCAATCCGTGAAGTTTTAGCCAAAGTTGTTAACTACAACATTGTAGAGGGTAACGAGGGCGTTAAATCTATAAGGTGATGATCGTGTCTAGTGTAGCGTAGAGGGAGATACGGGGGGCCGATTGCTTCAGGTTGTGCACGCATTTCCAAGCACATGATGAGGCCGAGCTCAAAGCTCCTTGGGCCGAGTGTAGTTCTTGGCAAGGCGCACGTGGTGGCGCATCTTGATCGAGTTCTCGTCGAGTGTAGTGAGAGCAAATTGAAAACCTAATTTGTTGCTAACGGGTTCGGCTATGTGCTGTGTACGCGCGTGAATATGTGCGTGAGGGAGATGAAGTTTGAGGCGCGTTGGATCTGCATTGGACGGCCACGATCTTGTGTAGGTTAAAAAGGAAATTAATGTTGTAAATTATAGTTAAAATCGTGTTTAAACTTCAAATAATCATAACTTTTTCATACGAGGTCGAAAACGCGCGAAACCAGTTGCGTTGGAATCGTATGGACGAGTACTACGCGATGAAATTGGATTGGAGTCGTTTGGAGTTAGTGAGAATTTTGAGTAAAATTAAACGTCCGTTTAATTTTATTCGAAATAAATCGCTAAAACGGAATTTAAATCCAAGGTGAGAACTTCTCACTCAATCGAATCAGTTTCGATTATTATTTTAAATAGTTAGATTTAAAATATTTGAATGCATGTTTGAATGATGATTGATATCTATTGATTGTTAAAATAGACATTATACGCCGTCTATTAAGCGGATGTTATTTATTAAAAACATATACCGCGAATATTTCATAAACAGTGAAATTGGTATTATATATAATAGCAATATATATATATTGGCATATGTATATATTGGAGTTATTGATTTCCCGCATTTTTTTTGTTTGGCGGATGAGACCCTATTGCGCCGTCTATTAAGCGAATAATATTTTAAATCCCATATACCGCGATAATTCCGTACTGGAGCGGAATTGGTATTGTGCTAATGTTTTTGGATGCAGGAAAACAGGTTGGAGGGATCCAACTGGATTCCTCAACAGTATTTATTTGATTTCAAATATTTTGATATTTGATTGACTATCATATCGATATATGATATCGTTGTTGTCGTGATTGACTATTTGGTATGTAGCATCATTGGACCAAATTTGGAATTTTAAAATGATTTTTAAAGTGATTTTTGAAAATATACTATATGTCTGGAATTGATTTATTTTAAATAAATAAACGTTATAATTTTTAAAGTTATAAAAATTATGATTTTTGAGAAATATAGAAAAAAACTGATTTTTGAGAATATGATGCTAATGATTTTATAAAAAAGTTAAATCGGAATTTTAGAATTTATTGTAAAAGTTAAAATATAGGATTTATGAAATTTAATTATTTTATAAATCAGAATGATGAAATTATAAAGGAGATTAAAGACGTTTTAAAGAATAATATAAATTGATTTATATTAAGAGATTTATAAATGGATATTTATAAATTGAAATACTGACATTATAAAACGAGTTTTTATAAGTGTTTGAATGAAGTGAAAATGGATTTCATAAGTGAATGGAATTTATAAAATTTTAAATGGTGAAGTTATAAATGAAATTTATAAACAGTAAGATTTATAAATTTTGTGAACTTATTTGAAGAATAGATTTGGTTAAATAAATGAATCTTATAAGTTATGAGATTTATGATTTGGAAAGTCTTTAAAAGAACGATTTTGTAAAATAATCGTTATATAAGCATTTAACTTATAATATGAACTTTTGTTTTATAATTGAGTTATAAATTGAATAGGTTAATAAAGGAATTTATAAAAAGAAGTTTTTTTATAAAATAAATAGAAATGGAATTTATAAACGTTGTCTTATAAATTCGTAAACGACTTATTTTGATAAGTAAATTGTTGAAACTTAGTAATGGAGTTATATTCACGTTTTTGACTGTGAATAATCCTTTGAAATAAAATGAATAAAAGGATGAAATTGTTAACGTAGTATATTCACGTTTTTGAATAGTAAATAATATGTTAAAGAAAATGTTTAGAATGTGATATTTTAAATAGAATTAAAACGATCTAACGATGTTTTAATTATGTTAAGATTCGAAACCATAGATTTCAACATTTATTGTTGAAATAGACGTTTTTGAGAAATAAAAGGAAATGGTGGACTATAACACTGTTGTTATAGTAAATGATTTCCGAAAGGAAATGTTTTGTATAGTATTGGGATTTATATATCTATTTTTATTTCGAATCCCTATACTAGTGATTTTGGGACGTCGTAACGATGTTTTACGCAACATTCGTTTTGGCCCAAATAAATATGTTTAAGAGAATGATTTCCTTAAAGAATGAAATATATACTTAATTTCGATTGAAGTATATTGAATATTTTCCAAGTGTTGAAAATAAAAGATTTGTGAATTACTTATTAAATAAGTATGGAAATGTTTTCCAATATAAGGTGAATATTAGAGAATTTATCTTTTTGAAGATAAATTGAAATGAATAATTGAAATCGAATATCCATAGATATTTTGGATTATAAATTCACTAAGGAATTTATAAAAGAAAGTGGAATTGGTTTAAAAATAAATATTGATTTATTTTTGAAGTATGAAATAATATATCTTGTAAAGATATTTTTGGAAAATAAATAATTTGGAAAATTATTTTGAATCTGGTGATGTTGTGCATATCCATTGATAGTTCAATAACCGACTATCAATATTTCCCTTTGAATGGGTATTTGATGTGATTTGCTTGAATTTGAATGTCACATTTATTTTTGAATAAGCGCTCACTATTCGGGTTAACCGGGAAAGGACCATGGGGTCGTATAACCCATTCCGAATATGTGATACGTCGTTATGAATCGCATTGAAGATCGGTGTTGAAGACCCAGTATTTACAAGAGCGATAGGATGACCTGTCGATTGTCTCTGCACTGAGTTGCAACGGTATAGAGACTCCCTAAGTGATGGAAATCCGATCAGGATTGTGAATATCCGGATTGCAAGGACTTCTTTGTAAGTGCCTTCGGTTTTGTTCAAGCCCGGAACAGACTTGTATAGATTGTATGTCTGACATTACAAATTGAGATATAAAGCCGATTTCATTATTTATTTCTGTTGGTGGCGGAGAATTTATTCTTTTAGCTTAACATCCTTCTCTGAGACGTACGAGCTCAGAGGTTATGTAGTTGAATGTTATCAGCGATATATTCCCAATTTGGTAATGTGACATGCTGAGTGTTGCTGTAAATGATCATTGTGTTGATTATTTGTGATAGGATCGTTTATTTGATCGTCTATCCTGGTGATCATTTCTATGATCATTTGTTGACCCAAAGCATGGCTTTTGTATAAAGTATGTTTTTGTGGACGTGACTTCGTCGAGCCTCACACCCCGTGAATGGTCAAAACAGGAAAGATGCAGCAAGGTTATGAGGGGTAGCGCCCTTTAAGATGTGTGCATTTCCTTCTGGAAAAGGGTGGTATCATGGTATGGAGCCCAGATACTTACTCATGTTGAAAACACTTTGTTATGATTGTGTGAATTGATTACGAGCGCTCGGTGAAAAGGTCCCAAAGGACCGGGGGATGGCATATTCGGTCAGTTGTTACTCAGTTAGGGGTAACCCGGCCTTGTGTTGGTAGAGATCCGGTTTGGTTCTCGGGGATGTCCATCCAGAGGCATTCTCATGTGGCAATGGGAAGTTCCTTGGCCTGATCATTCGTTGGAAATCCAAAGAAACAGTACGAGACTTGTACGGTTTTAGTTGTATAACCTGCTATGGAATGTGGCGGTAACCTGCTATTGAACATAGTTAGCTATAGTAGGCATAGTTCGGAATGTCTATGTTGGCTAAGATTTATATTCTACTTTCGAAATAAATTTTTCCTACACTATACACTAGTAATAATATCAAATGTTCTTTTAAATGCGTATCAAGCATCTTTGACTATCATAAGGAGAAATCTCCTCCGATTCTGCGTTTGCATTGTGTGTGTGTGCGGGAGGCCTTATGGTAGTCTCATTTTTAAAAGCATTGCGAATTGAATTTAAAAATATCTCTCTATTTTTATTTTTAAAGATAAATAAACTGTTTTGAGTTCTCACACCAGTCACATGACTGACTTGGAGTTTATTGTTTTCCTTCCTAAACTCTGGGTGCCCACCAATTTCCACACGGGCAGTTAAGAGTTAGGTTTATCAGGATATCAGGATATTCTGGAGTTGCTGGAGGCAAGCTGGATGGCATGGCGTAATTACTTGTATATAGTATTTCTTTTTCCGCTGCACTGTTTGATGTTGTTTGTTGTTGTACACTCTGATGATATGATGTAATGAAATGTGATGTAATGTAATAACTGATATAGTTCTTTGTTTAAAGATTATTCATTTATCTATTATATGTTGTTCCGCTGCGAATTGTGAGATTCTGATGTTGTTCAGTTATTGTTCCGTTCTATTTTCTCTCCGTTCTATTTTCTGTTTTCTTTTCTCTATATTTTCTATCTTCTATTCTACTATCTTCTCTCTCCTACCTCTTTTCTTTTTCTTAAACCATAACATTTCGGGTTTCCGGCCTTCGATTTCTCGGTAGTCGATAAAGTGAGTATCGATGTTGAATTTTCGAAAGTCGAAAATTTGCGGGACGTTACATTTGGTATCAGAGCATATGGTTAAGCGACAACCATGGTTCTGTTGGGTATTACTCATTATAGATAGAGTCAGTAGTGCTCTTGAATGAGTTGAGTGTAATAATAACTATGAGAGCGTATTTATTAGTGAATATAAAATTGTTTTATATTGTGATGATTGGTTTATTGAGTGGCATATGAACTTTCGTCAGCGTGGTCCGCAAGACTATGCCGAAGGGGTTTCTAAACACTTGAATAGAACAATTCGGCACAATATTGATTTTAAAATTGGGTAAATGAAATAATTTTACCTTGAGTATATTTTATATATGAAGAAATAATTTTTCAGAATTATTAAAGTGTATATCAGTAGATTGTTTAGTTGATTATTAAGTTGTTTGCATAATCTAAGTAAAACATAATTGTATAAGTAAAGAATTATAAAAAAAAAATTGAATTATAATCGAAGTGATTTACAATTGTGAAATAAACTTATATATATGAGAAGTGAAACTATGTGAATATATTTATGAATATGAGTTGTAATAAAAAAAAGAATTTAAAGTTAAATGGAAATTTACTTTAGAATTTTGAAGCTGAATTGATTTATAAAGGTGAACTAAAGTTATATTAATGAAATTCAACTTTTGTAAATTGAATTGAATGAATGAGAATTAAGTTGATATAAAAAAATGAATGTAAGTGTAATTCATTAAAATCTAATTGAATTGAAAGTTGAATAATTGAATAAAAATCAATTTAATTAAACCAATTGATAAGCAAAGGAATTTGGTTGTAATTAATATACTATGATTGTTAGTTGATTGATTGTATATAATTCATTAAGTGTTAATGAAATTGTGTTAATGAAATTGGAAGCTAAAGTAATTAAAATCCAATTGGAAGTTAAGTGAATCTTAAATAGAATTGAATTTGATTTGGAAGTGAACCAACTTGAATATGAATTAGTGAATATAAACTAATTGAAAATGAATGTTAGTAAGAACATCCACCGTTAATGAATCAAATGTGATTAAATTGAAAACCTATTTCATTGAATATTAATGAGAATATGAATGAATATTTATTGGTTAGTTGGATGATAGTTGGTTGATGTATGCATTTGTTGTTTGTTTGCATTTGCTATGTTGGCATATATAGTTATTATGTTGCTATATGTTGTATATCGATACTATTGTCTATATGCATGATTCTCATGTTGTTTGTTGAGTGATTAGTAGGTGCGGATCGCGTTTGCTTCGCATTTGGAGCTCGCTTTCGCGCTATATTAGCCGTATATGCTCGCTAATAAAATATAAGGTACGTATCTCGGATTAAATACCGTACTTTTACAAATTTTTTCCTTCGGGATGCCTCATTACTTGATGAGATGTATATTTGTGATATATATACTGTCATTTTTTTTCGGATCGAGCCGCGCAAAGGAGACTATGGCGAATTTTTCCGAAAATATAAGGCGTTAGAAAAATTTTGAAAATTTTAGGAAAATTTTGGAAAACTTAGACTTTGATTTGGAATTGAAAATTAAACAATAGTAGTTGTTTTTGAAAAGATAACTAAGTATGATTTGAAAACTTAGTCAGTTATTGTAAGAAATTTAATTATGGATTTTGGAAAGTTAATAGATTCTGTAACTTTTCTTACTTAATAATTTCGAGGACGAAATTCTTTTAAGGGGGGAAGATTGTAACGACCCAGAATTTTAATTATTTAAAATTTGAATATTTAATTAATTTTAAATATTAATAAGTGAATTTATAAGTTGAATAAATTTATTTCGAATTATTGAATTTAATTGGATTATTAAATCGATAATTTAATATGTTAAATTATGGAAATAATTGAAAATTGGGTTAAATATGATTGAAAATGATTTGTAAAATTTTATTAAATCATATCGAAGTTAGAATGATATTTTAGAACTTTTAAAATCGAATTAAAAGTTAATTTGTGAAAATTGAATATTTTAATATTTAATCGACTAGTGAAAATAGTCAATTTTTGAACAGTCTCAGAATTGAACGAAACCAGTTCCATTGGATCCGTAATAGTTAGTTATTACCGGATTTCAATTTTCGTGTCAATCGGAGTTGTCGTTTGATCGTGGCAGCTCGAAACGCATCGAATTATTTTTAATTTTAATTTGGCGAGTTAAAATAGCCATTTTTCAAAAAGTCTCGGATTTCGACGAAACCAGTTTCATCGGATCCGTAATGGGATATTATTGTAAGGTTTCAAATTTCGTGTCAATTGGATTTACCGTTTTTCCGATATGAATTAAAACGCCTAGAAATCGATTTAAATCGGTTTAATTTAAATTGAACGTTTATTGCCATAACTCGCACAGATGTCCGAATTAGCTTCCGAAACCTATCCCATTGTGTCCGGAACGTGGGGTAAACCCTAGGAACGTCAGTTTCGACGCGTAAATCGGAGTTCGGAATTCTCGGATGAATAGTGTTCGTTCGTTCTTCTATAAATAGACCAACACCCCTCTCTCTCATTAAAAAAAAAATTAAAACAAACCCTAACCCTAGCCAGCCGCCACCTCTCTTTTCAAAGGCCAGAATTTTTCGATTTTCATCCCTTAATTACTTCCAATCCGTGAAGTTTTAGCCAAAGTTGTTAACTACAACATTGTAGAGGGTAATGAGGGCTTTAAATCTATAAGGTGATGATCGTGTCTCGTGTAGCGTAGAGGGAGATACGGGGGGCCGATTGCTTCAGGTTGTGCATGCATTTCCAAGCACATGATGAGGCCGAGCTCAAAGCTCCTTGGGCCGAGTGTAGTTCTTGGCAAGGCGCACGTGGTGGCGCATCTTGATCGAGTTCTCGTCGAGTGTAGTGAGAGCAAATTGAAAACCCAATTTGTTGCTAATGGGTTCGGCTATGTGCTGTGTACGCGTGTGAATATGTGCGTGAGGGAGATGAAGTTTGAGGCGCGTTGGATCTGCATTGGATGGCCACGATCTTGTGTAGGTTAAAAAGGAAATTAATGTTGTAAATTATAGTTAAAATCGTGTTTAAACTTCAAATAATCATAACTTTTTCATACGAGGTCGAAAACGCGCGAAACCAGTTGCGTTGGAATCGTATGGACGAGCACTATGCGTTGAAATTGGATTGGATTCGTTTGGAGTTAGTGAGAATTTTGAGTAAAATTAAACGTCCGTTTAATTTTATTCGAAATAAATCGCTAAAACGGAATTTAAAACCAAGGTGAGAACTTCTCACTCAATCGAATCAGTTTCGATTATTATTTTAAATAGTTAGATTTAAAATATTTGAATGCATGTTTGAATGATGATTGATATCTATTGATTTTTAAAATAGACATTATACGCCGTCTATTAAGCGGATGTTATTTATTAAAAACATATACCGCGAATATTTCATAAACAGTGAAATTGGTATTATATATAATAGCAATATATATATATTGGCATATGTATATATTGGAGTTATTGATTTCCCGCATTTTTTTTTGTTTGGCGGATGAGACCCTATTGCGCCGTCTATTAAGCGGATAATATTTTAAATCCCATATACCGCGATAATTCTGTACTGGAGCGGAATTGGTATTGTGCTAATGTTTTTGGATGCAGGAAAACAGGTTGGAGGGATCCAACTGGATTCCTCAACAGTATTTATTTGATTTCAGATATTTTGATATTTGATTGACTATCATATCGATATATGATATCGTTGTTGTCGTGATTGACTATTTGGTATGTAGCATCATTGGACCAAATTTGGAATTTTAAAATGATTTTTAAAGTGATTTTTGAAAATATACTATATGTCTGGAATTGATTTATTTTAAATAAATAAACGTTATAATTTTTAAAGTTATAAAAATTATGATTTTTGAGAAATATAGAAAAAAACTGATTTTTGAGAATATGATGCTAATGATTTTATAAAAAAGTTAAATCGGAATTTTAGAATTTATTGTAAAAGTTTAAATATAGGATTTATGAAATTTAATTATTTTATAAATCAGAATGATGAAATTATAAAGGAGATTAAAGACGTTTTAAAGAATAATATAAATTGATTTATATTAAGAGATTTATAAATGGATATTTATAAATTGAAATACTGACATTATAAAACGAGTTTTTATAAGTGTTTGAATGAAGTGAAAATGGATTTCATAAGTGAATGGAATTTATAAAATTTTAAATGGTGAAGTTATAAATGAAATTTATAAACAGTAAGATTTATAAATTTTGTGAACTTATTTGAAGAATAGATTTGGTTAAATAAATGAATCTTATAAGTTATGAGATTTATGATTTGGAAAGTCTTTAAAAGAACGATTTTGTAAAATAATCGTTTTATAAGCATTTAACTTATAATATGAACTTTTGTTTTATAATTGAGTTATAAATTGAATAGGTTAATAAAGGAATTTATAAAAAGAAGTTTTTTTATAAAATAAATAGAAATGGAATTTATAAACGTTGTCTTATAAATTCGTAAACGACTTATTTTGATAAGTAAATTGTTGAAACTTAGTAATGGAGTTATATTCACGTTTTTGACTGTGAATAATCCTTTGAAATAAAATGAATAAAAGGATGAAATTGTTAACGTAGTATATTCACGTTTTTGAATAGTGAATAATATGTTAAAGAAAATGTTTAGAATGTGATATTTTAAATAGAATTAAAACGATCTAACGATGTTTTAATTATGTTAAGATTCGAAACCATAGATTTCAACATTTATTGTTGAAATAGACGTTTTTGAGAAATAAAAGGAAATGGTGGACTATAACACTGTTGTTATAGTAAATGATTTCCGAAAGGAAATGTTTTGTATAGTATTGGGATTTATATATCTATTTTTATTTCGAATCCCTATACTAGTGATTTTGGGACGTCGTAACGATGTTTTACGCAACATTCGTTTTGGCCCAAATAAATATGTTTAAGAGAATGATTTCCTTAAAGAATGAAATATATACTTAATTTCGATTGAAGTATATTGAATATTTTCCAAGTGTTGAAAATAAAAGATTTGTGAATTACTTATTAAATAAGTATGGAAATGTTTTCCAATATAAGGTGAATATTAGAGAATTTATCTTTTTGAAGATAAATTGAAATGAATAATTGAAATCGAATATCCATAGATATTTTGGATTATAAATTCACTAAGGAATTTATAAAAGAAAGTGGAATTGGTTTAAAAATAAATATTGATTTATTTTTGAAGTATGAAATAATATATCTTGTAAAGATATTTTTGGAAAATAAATAATTTGGAAAATTATTTTGAATCTGGTGATGTTGTGCATATCCATTGATAGTTCAATAACCGACTATCAATATTTCCCTTTGAATGGGTATTTGATGTGATTTGCTTGAATTTGAATGTCACACTTATTTTTGAATAAGCACTCACTATTCGGGTTAACCGGAAAAGGACCATGGGGTCGTATAACCCATTCCGAATATGTGATACGTCGTTATGAATCGCATTGAAGATCAGTGTTGAAGACCCGGTATTTGCGAGAGCGATAGGATGACCTGTCGATTGTCTCTGCACTGAGTTGCAACGGTATAGAGACTCCCTAAGTGATGGGAAATCCGATCAGGATTGTGAATATCCGGATTGCAAGGACTTCTTTGTAAGTGCCTTCGGTTTTGTTCGAGCCCGGAACAGACTTGTATGGATTGTATGTCTGACATTACAAATTGAGATATAAAGCCGATTTCATTCAAATATATTTCTGTTGGTGGCGGAGAATTTATTCTTTTAGCTTAACACCCTTCTCTGAGACGTACGAGCTCAGAGGTTATGTAGTTGAATGTTATCAGCGATATATTCCCAATTTGGTAATGTGACATGCTGAGTGTTGCTGTAAATGATCATTGTGTTGATTATTTGTGATAGGATCGTTTATTTGATCGTCTATCCTGGTGATCATTTCTATGATCATTTGTTGACCCAAAGCATGGCTTTTGTATAAAGTATGTTTTTGTGGACGTGACTTCGTCGAGCCTCACACCCCGTGAATGGTCAAAACAGGAAAGATGCAGCAAGGTTATGAGGGGTAGCGCCCTTTAGGACGTGTGCATTTCCTTCTGGAAAAGGGTGGTATCATGGTATGGAGCCCAGATACTTACTCGTGTTGAAAACACTTTGTTATGATTGTGTGAATTGATTACGAGCGCTCGGTGAAAAGGTCCCAAAGGACCGGGGGATGGCATATTCGGTCAGTTGTTACTCAGTTAGGGGTAACCCGGCAGTGGACCGGGGGATGGCATATTCTATTTTCTGTTTTCTTTTCTCTATATTTTCTATCTTCTATTCTACTATCTTCTCTCTTCTACCTCTTTTCTTTTTCTTAAACCATAACATTTCGGGTTTCCGTCCTTCGATTTCTCGGCAGTCGATAAAGTGAGTATCGATGTTGAATTTTCAAAAGTCGAAAATTTGCGGGACGTTACAGTTGAGATAACCATTGGATCGATAGTAGGGGCCTCTACTCTATTGGCATCCCTGCTCCTGAATACTATATCATCAATCAACGTACACTATTGCTTGGCTGGAGGTCCATCCTTCGTATTCAAACAACATTCAAAATCCACATGTCTCATTGAACTAGCATAGCGCTCCATTTCCTACCAACTCCTATCTGTAGGATACGGTCTACCAACTATCGTGTTTATTACCAACCTTCCACCGGCCCGTGCAGGCTCCTCAGCCCTATGTGGAGCTTGATCACGATTGGTTCAGACGTCCCCAGTCTGCCATCCTATGGATTTTTCATAAACTGCTACAACTTCTTCTCCCAAATCAATTTCTTAATGACATCCTGGAGATGCCTACACTCGTTCGTATTATGCCCGTAACACTCATGAAAATGGTAATACTTTTTGGTTTGCTTTTGCATCTCTGTCGACTCTTTCGGATGAGGTTTCTTATATTGAAAAGTATTACAGGTGAACAGGTAAATGTTCTCCAGGGATGCATTCAAAGATGTATAGATATCATACATAGGATACCTAGGCTTCGGCCTTTCGGGCTTCCTTTTCCGGTCTCGATTCCCTTCACCACTTCTTTTCTGCTAATTCGACTAGTTTTGAACAACGACCTCACTACAACAAAAAAGACCTTTTGCAGCATTTTAAAAATGTTGTTGTACTCATTCGCGGCGTTTCGAAGAACGCTGTGTAATATCATGTTGCAATAGTGTCTGGAGATACCGCGGTGTTTTCAAATATGTTGCTAAAAAACGGGGCAATGAAGCTTTTATAAAATGCTGCTATAAATTATTTATGCAGCGTTTTTGAAATGTTGCCAACTATTTAGCAGCGTTGTATAGAATGTATACTAACAACCCAGCTTCAATGAGACTAGTCCTATAACGGCATTTTTGAGACGCTGCAAAAGGAATTATCGCAGCATAATTGCAGCATTTCCATTTTTGCTGCGGCTTTTCTCTTCAACACTTTGCAGCACTTTCGTAACGCTGCGTTATATTAATGTTTTTCCTACATTTAACAACTACTGCAGCAGTTTTAAAACAATTATAATAGCCATGAAAAATGTATTCAAAAACAAAATGCTTAATTCAAAAAACACAAATAGATATAATCCGATAATATAAGCAGTTATAAAGATTAAACATAATCAAAGCTACATTAGTTTCTTACACAAAAAAATTTAGTCATATACAACATTTCATGAGCAATGTTTTAAGCAAAAATATTAGCAATATAATCTAATAAAAAGAGCTTGCTAAAAGAGCAAATAAACCATGGAAAGTCCAAGCCTGTCTTCTTCAAGAGTCCAATTGTCTATAAGGAAAAAAAATACAATTAGAAAGCGGTAGAAGAGAGCAAATATGGATTTATTTAGGATCAAATATAGTAAGTTCAAGTTCAAGTTCAAGTTAAGCTAACATAGATGCTTGCAATACTGTTCTATTTCATCTCATTATTTTTTGATGTTTCTTATCAAAATTTAGAAGGAACTAAAACTCTTGTTGTTAGCAGTCGAATATAGAACCACTTATCATTTTTAGCAGGTAAATCTCATTGCATGTATTTCAAATAAGCATTGGCACTAGTAGCTATAGCAACCAAACATAGGGAATGAATTCTGCAATGAAGGTTATTAATTATTAATTGGAGAAGAAGACAATGGCCCACTGTACGGTGAAAACGACCTATAATTTTCTGTAGATTACAAAATAAACATTAAATTCAAATTGAACCACTCAAATCCAATTCCAATCATATCTGTCTTATTTTTGAAGATATATTGTTCGACGTAAATTTTGAATTTAATTTATTATCCCTCATCTGTGCAAGACGTTTACTTATTTTTATCTTTTCTTATGTATCAAAATTAATATTAGCTATGGCTACTCAGTCCTAATTTTAACAGTCCTTGTATTTGAAAAAACTATTGTTAGATGCAAATTATTTTTTTGAACATTATTTAGTTAACGATGTGGGGATTCAATACCAATACATCTTCATGGACAATCAAGAGAGATACCACTCTCTCCTAGAAGATATTATTAATGTATTGGTCTGATATATGTTTTTTCCGCAGCCAATAAATATATGTATATCATGAATTATGATTATAACCATAAAAAAACTTGAAATTCTAGCATGGTGAATTCCATATTAAAAATTGCATGCAAATTCACATATTTTACATGTATGTGAGGCATATTGTCCTAACGAGCAGAAATCTGGTTGAATTTGGTACCCATACATGGAAAAAATTTCATTGAAATCACATTCTAGAATATAGTAAATTGCATTAAAAATTTAAGTAAAGAGTAATATACGTAATGCGTGCTTTAACCAAATCACAGTCTCATTATTTGATTTTATTAATGCAGGAGAGCTAAAGCTATTAGTGTCAATAATGATAGGATTAAAACTAAGAGAGCAAAGACTATTGTTTGAAGGAAAAAAAGAGATGAAGAAGACCATTTGTCAAATTCAAACAGAGCGGTGTATGATTATCACTCTATATTATGGATAGACATCGTTGTCCACATACCTATATCATATTAGAATCAAATACCATAGAGACATTTCTTGCATTCATTTTATTCAAATCCTCTTCCTCAAAAATAGCAGCATTAAATCAATTGCCCAGCTCAGTAGCGCAAATTGCATACCAGGGAGCGACTTAACGAGTTTATAATAGTCTTCTTCTGTTTCGCTTTGTAGAACTTTTCCAGGTGAAAGGCTATCAAGTACTCCTTCAGTTAATTCTCTGAACTATGCCTATTTATCAAAATGTACTTCATAATGTTGAACTTTGAAAACTGGAATATGAATGCATAATGATTTTCATACCTTTATCAGGGCTGGTAAGCAATGCACATCAATGTCCTCAGGTATGATTCCTTTGTTTAGCTGCTTTCTTTGATCTTTTTCTTTGACGTTTTTTAGGGTCATTCTAAATATACCTTATGTCTGTTGTGCCTTTTTACAGTACATTTCAGATATATTTGTATAAACCATTCATATATAAGTTGTAAGATGAACTGAGTTGTACCTTAAGACCTCCTTGTGAGTACAATATTTCTTGCATAAGTAACATAATAGTTGCCACACTGTTTCCATTCGAATCATATCTACATTGCATCGATTCAGATGAAACACCAAACACGCTTACACTACACCTAATTAGCATAGTCAAATACAGTTATTAGATAGTGGGTGATATTTAATGTCTCTAAACAAGTACCTTTTATACTTCATTTTGTCTCAAAACGGACACGTTTCACTTGGAGCAGGACATGGAATTTGAACCTGGAACTTTACGGGTAGTCCAAGGAAGCCATTTCTTCTAACATTTATGGTTGTAAAATTTATTGTATTCACTGAATGCTAAATATTATCGTGTTCTCCATTTAATGTGGATTTGCTTTATAACCCAACACAACAACAAAATAAGAAACTTCTAATAAACATAGGAACCAAAGAAAATTGGTAATACCTGATCAGACAGTTAGTGGAAAGGTAACAACTAGGTAACACCATCATCCACATTCAGCCTTGGTATTGAAGTGCCTCAATCAAGTAACATATATGTAGAAAATGATCTTTCAAACTCCTGCTTGAAAGCTAGCACCAAAAAAAAAAATCAATGAAGCGATAAACTTTTGAAAATGCTTAGGAACCACAATAACCAAAGCGGTTGATAAACAGTACCAATTAGACAGAGATTACATGTAAATTTAAAATTTAATCAGCATTTAAAATTACACATGCAAAATACTCTATTTAATTAGTATTTGAAATGAACTACGACAGAGATTTAAGCAAATTTATAATACAAGGAACATATTCATTCTCTAGACATACTTTGATTGTACTACAATCAACAAATTTCTCAAAGATATAAAACTTGTCGATAATTGCATAAATTTAGTTAATTTTATAAAACTTGGTTAACTTGATGAACGTTTTATAATTTGTTGTTATTGTTATAAATTAAGTTAATTTTTATAAAACTCAGTTAACATGGTTATTAATTTTATTATTATTATTATTAAGTTAGTTAATCATCATCATCATTATTATAAACTTGTTGATTTTTATAAAACTTGGTTAATTTAGTTGAATTTTTACAATACTTAGTTACTTTTTATAAACTTGTTTAATTTTTATAAATCTTAGTTAATTTTTATAAAATTTAGTTAACTTGGTTAATTTATTATTACTAGTATAAATTTAATTAAATTTATAAAACTTAGTTAACTTCGTTTATATTTTATAATTTATTATTATTATTATAACCTTAGTTAATTATCGTCATTATTATAAACCTGTAAATTTTTATAAAACTAGGATAACTTATTTATATTTTAGTTAATATTTATAAAATTATCTAGTTTTTATATATCTTAGTTTATTTTTATTAAATTCAATTAACATAGTTAATTTATTATAATTATTACTACTACTACTATAAACTTACTAACCTAGTTAATTTATTATTATTGTTTATAAAACTTAGTTAACTTGGTTAAATTATTATTATTATTATTATTATAAATTAAGTTAATTTTTATAAACTTCGTTAATTGGGTTAACATTTTATAATTTATTATTATTGCTATAAACTTAATTAACCATTATTACTATTATTATTATATACTTTGTTAATTTTTATTTAGTTAAAATTTTGTAATACTTAGTTGAATTTTATATAGTTATTTAATTTTTATAAATCTTAGTTAATTTATAAAAAAATTAGTTAACTTAGTTAATTTATTATTGTTGTTGTTATTATATTATTAGTATAAACTTAGCTAGTTTTTATATAACTTAGTTAACTTATTATTGTTTTTTATAGAACTTAGTTAGCTTAATTAAGTTATTATTGTTATTATTGCATAATTTAGTTAATTTTTACAAAACTTGGTTAACTTGACTAAAATTTTATAATTTATTATTATTATCATAGTAAAGTAAGTTGATTTTTATTAAACTTAGTTAACTTGGTTATTAATTGTATTATTACTATTACTAAGTTAGTTAGCACCATCATCATTATTGTTATAAACTAGTTGATTTATATAAAACTTAATTAACTTAGTTGAACTTTTATAATACATAGTTAATTTTATAAACTTATTTAATTTCTATAATACTTAATGGATGTACATTGTCACATTCATAGTGGAACTGCATTAAAAAAAATTGTGTGCTTTCCTTTCATTTATTATTAATTGGTTAATTTCACCTTTTCTAGGTGAACAATCCTAATAATTTTATTTTATTGTTTGTCATTCTATATTTGATCCTATTTTTTTTTGAATCCATGTTGTTGGGTAATATCAAATTGAAAGGATGGACCCTAATAAGTTAATGGACACATATGGCAACGGTAAGAGGACTTAACATTAGCAGATGTTAAACATTTACTAGGTGGACAATTTTTGACCATTTGATATCTTTTATTTAATTAAATTTGATCCATTCTTTATGTTTTCTGTTAAGTCCGATGCATTTTCTATATAGATATCAATTTTCCAGCTTGGTATCATGACCCAAGTGGAAAAAAGACAGTTGAAAAAGTGCACGTGGATGAAAACGTCGGTCGAGCTCTTTCCTAGATAGCTCACTTGGGTTGTAAAAAAAATTCGCTAAGTGTCATGGTTTTGATCCAAAGTATTGTGCAGGCGATAACACATGCATAGCCAACCCATCCAAGCACTATTTCACTACATACTCAATTTCTAACTGATAAAATACAAATGTTTTTTAAACTCCTTACATAACGTTAGTCGACTTTTCAATCACAGACAACCCCATTGCTGGCCGTTAATGTTTCTACTAAAATACATTATTAGTAAAATATTGACTTAACTTCAAAATAATAACAAAATAAAAGTATACAAGTCAGAATTTTTATAGATTGTAAATATATTTGACAATTAAAAAAGGATGATTGGTTGGATTATCGTGCTGTTTTTCAATCAGTTTGGGTAGTTGAAATTGTTCTCAGGTGGCGGTTCCTAATTAATAGTGTCATCATTTATGACTTAGGTAGATGATATAAGTCTTTGACAAAGGTTCCAACACCATTTTATTTTTTGTTGGCTTTATTATATGCAAACATAACAGGTAGCAATCAGAAGGTACAACTTGAATACAATCAGAAGGAAAAACATACAGTTGCGTCTGGGAAATAAGCAGAAAGCGTATTGACATTCATATTGGGATTGACCAGTGAGCATACAATTGCATAAGATCGAAACATGTACCACGTGACTAGAAGAAAAGTTATACATTATATAGTTGCTTGCAAGTTAGCTAAATGATTACGGATCGTTTTCTTAATAAAAATTTATAAATAAAATCTGATTTTATCACGCATCAATATTTCAATGGTTATAAATAAGTTAAGCTGGAGCTTAAAATGAAACATAGGGCAATCAATATAATAAATGTAGAGGAGCAAAAAGTACTTCCTATGATTGTAAGATGTAGTGTGATGAGCTATGCAGTAAATTTCAGTCTTTGGATGTGATATCCTGGAATTTAAAATAAATAATATGTGATAATATTCTTCTATAAATTATTTAAAATTTGCAAATTATTCTTTTAAAACAAATAGTAATGGGTTGTTTATATTTATATACATATATAGGTAGATTTTAAATAGAATTATTATTTTTCGAACAAATAAAATAAGTGTTGTTTATGTATATATACGTGTGAGTTGATTTTGAATTTGAATTTGAAATTTAATAGATAAATATCATAAAATAAATTGGATTTAATATATATATATATATATATGATTTTATTAGTACATAATTGGTTTTATATATCATTTTCTTTAAAGATTTTATAAATATAAATTAAGAACATGTATTAAGTAAATAGAAATTAAATATAAGGTTTTATAAAAACATTTATAAAAATTAATTAACACATGCATATTACAAATGTAAATTAATTAAATCATGCAAAACTAAAAGTGTATGATTAAACAAGTGTCACAATAATCTATTTTCTTTACATTTTTTAAAAAAATCATTAACAAGGCTATAAATATATCTATACATTACTCTCTCATTTTTTCTATCTTAATTTTTCGAAACTCAAGGAAAAAAAGGCCTGTGAAAATAAACAAACCAGAAAATTTAAAGCAACAACTATCTCAAATCTCAACCTGAATCATCAAGCAAACCAAGCAGATTCATCTAAGTTTTTAAAGTAAGATATCAACTCAAATAAGTACCCAGTTTCAAGTTTTATAAGATCAAGCATACCCTGTTCAAAGCTCTGTTCAAACATCTTATTCCGGTGAGTAAAAAAAACTATACCTGTTTAATTGTTGCATGTGATGGATATATGAAATAATGATGTGTTAATTGTTTGCATAAGTGAAAATCAGGCTTGCATGTTTATAAATATGCAGATGGATAAGTGTGCATGTCGGGATATACATACATACATACATACATATATATATATATATATATATATATATATCTGTTTTAAGTTACAGGGTTTAAAATCTAGATCAAAATTTAGGTCTCCTCATTTAATCTCTTATAGGCTATGAAATTCAAAACAAGTTACGTTTGTTTAAACATAAATTAAGTTTTAAAAATATATTTAAGTGCAACAAGTTTGAATATCATTTGGAAAATAGGAAAGACAGTGGGAAACTTAAAACATGTAAATTTCACACATCTTGATTCTCCGATTCATGTATATATATTCTGAATCGTCTTTGAAAATTAGGATTTTTAAAAGAAAAATCATGATTTTTAAATAAGTAATTTGTGAGAATTTGTGGGTTGATCAGATTTTGTGTTTTGAGGCTTTTCGGTGATCGGAGGGCTCAGGAAGGTCGGGATCGCTGCTGGAGGTGGCGAGGAAGTAAGCGAGCTAGGAAAAATTAGTCCTTGGATTATCATTCGCCGAGGCGGCGGCAGATCATTGGAGTAGGGTTTTGGGATCAGATTTAGTCGAGGTCGAGAAATTGCTTACCGCACCACCGTCACCAGAGCGTTGGACTTGGTCGAGTGAGGAGGAAATTAAGCGGGGGTCTTCGGCGAGGCTACGTAAGAGGTGGCGAGAACTCTGGTGGTCGGAGTAGTCAGGACGAGGTGGGTCTGATTGATGGGTTCGGTTCCAGTTTGTTCGAGATGGCTTGGTTTTGATTTTGGGTTTGTGTTGAACTTTAGGAGGTCGGGATCGAAGGGGAAGGTCATCGACGACTTATCGACGGTGGTATGGGTGATCGGAGCTTCGACGATCAGTCGTGCACGTGCATGAGGTTTGCTGTGTATCACAGTTTTGTTCTTGGGAAAGAAGGTCTGTGTCTCAGGGTGGGTCTCGGGATAGAGGTATTGCGGCTCGAGCTTGATCTCGGGTTGTTGTGTGAGTGTTTTACTTATAACTATTTAAAAAATTTAAAACTAAACCAAGTAAAAAAGAAGAAGAAGAAATTCTCGGGTTTGACTCGGGGTAGGTACCGGGTTGAACCCGAAGTAAATATTATAACAGTTCTAAAATATAAATAAACAAGTTTAAATTTTTTTTAAATAAATCAAGTTTAAACCTCTTTCTTAAATAAATTTTCTTTTATAATAAAATGTTTTGTAATGACCCACCTTTCATTCCACTGAAAGACGCATCATTAATAAGAAAGAAAGGGATAGAAAGGAGAAAAGGTAGAAAAGAAAGAACAAAACAACATCAAAATCTCACAGCGGAACGATTAAATTATATTATATCATATAAGATGTTACATAGTATCATATATATCAGAGTTATACAGCTCTTACAACACAAACTAGATAGTTATAAACACCTTCTATCATTACAACTCAAGTGCATCACATAAATACAGATACAACACTAGCGTAGCGGAACACTATATATCTACAAACGCCGAAGCCTCCTGCTCCATATCTCCACCAGAATTCGTCAAAGCTAACCTGAATCCCTTGGCTACTCGTAAAAATTTGAGTACCCAAGAGTTTAATAAAACAGAAAATAAACTTCAGGTCAGACATGGGTCTGGTGTGAGTAAACAGGTTAAAGTTGCTTAACTTTGAAAACCTTTGGAAACAAAAGGTATCCCGTAAGACTTCCCGCACATAAACACGGAAAAGTTTTTACCTTACGATAACCAAAACATTTGATAGGAAATCCAGTTATACTATAATAGGGTCTAGGGTTTTCAAGTAAAGAAGAAATAGTTGAAATTGTTACATGATTAAATTCCAGCATACTAGCCACAAAGTGGGTTATACAATTAAAACCGTAAAGGGCACGTAGGAAGAATGGGTTTCCATCAATGGTAGGGCTACTGGGGTACTGCCCGTCACTGTACGTGGCCTAGATCACCGTACCGAGGATCCACCCTAAATCCCCTACAACACAAGGTCGGAACCATCCCTTACTGGATAGTCCCGAACAAGACAACCCCGCAGTTGTTCATGACCAACTGCCCATACAGCCGAATAAAAGGGAACCTTAAGATAGGGGAAAATCTCATCCTACTTGGACGTGACCCACTTAGCCTTGCTGCACATCCCATGTTTTAGCCATTCCTGGTTGATGAGGCTTGAGGCTACGATTACCTTTGTAGAACACATCTATCTTAGAATGCTCATTGTCCTCCCGATGATGTTCTGAAAGCATTCAATCCATATAAGTTCATTCCGGGTTCGAACAAAACCGAAGGCACTATCTCGCTACACTCATTTTGGAATCACCCTCAGAGTTAACGACAATAGCCCTTGCACTCTGAATCTTCATCTCTATTGGAAGCACTATCTCCGTTAACTCGTTTTGGAATCACCCTCGGAGTTAACGATAGTAGCCTTTCCTCTGAATCTTCATCTTCACTTGAGATTTCACGACCTATCGTTTAATTTCGAACGATGTGGTTTTCGGAATTCCAAATTTGGAAATCTGATCCCGGTCTTACCGACGTCCAAAATGCCGTCTTAATGTCCAAGTGGTTTAGGTTTGAGCAATTTAATTCAATTTAATACATTGAATTCACACAGCATCATTCATAGATAAATATCACACATTTATCATAACTATAATCAATATCACATCACAGATTATCAAACCATAGATATCAATCAATCCACATATTCTACTCAAACAATCATCCATAAACAAGAATCATTAATCCATATTATAATTACTTTAATAAACTTAAATTAAATTAATTACTTGTGAATTAATCGCCTAACCCTACTCAAAAATTAATTAATTACAACTATTTAATTAATTAATCAACCTTTAATTACCTTATAAACCAATTAATTAATCTTTAATCACAGATTAATTATCCTTTAATTATTCCTTAATTAATCATCTTGATTAATTATTCTTTAATTATATTAAGTTATTAGCCTTTAAATTAATTACACAAATTAATTATTCTTTAATCATTTACATTAATTAACCTTAATTACTTTTATTTATTAATTAACTATAATTAATTACATTAATCCTTAATTAATTACATTAATTAATTGTACTATAATCACTTCACTGATTAATTATCTTTTAATTAATCACATTCATTAATCAATTAAACCTTTAATTATTCTTATTAATTACATTAAGTAATGATCCTCTAATTACTTTCATTAGTTAATTATTCTTTTAATTACATTTAATAATTAATCTATAATTTAATTACATCCATTAATTAACCTTGATTAATCACATTAGTAATTAACTATCCTTAATTACCTACACTAATTAATTAACTCCTTGATTAATTACATTAATCCTTTAATTAACTACACTGAATAATTAACACTTAATTACTTCTACTAAGTAATTATTCTTTAATTACTTTCCATCAAGTAATTTCCCGTTAATTACATCCAGTAATTATCCATTAATTATTTACACTAAGTAATTACCCTTTATTAATTACATTAAGTAATTATACTTAACCCATCATCATGTAATTCTTTTTAATTGATTAAACTTAATTAATTAACTTACATTAACCACATTAATTTAATTAATTACATTGATTAATTAATCCCTTTAAATTAATTCATTAAGTAATAAACCTTTTTATATTAAGTAATTAGCCCCTAATTACATCCATGAATTAATTATTCCTTAATTAATTAACCTTTGATTACTTAGATTAATCAATCCTAAATTAAGTAGTCAACTACCCTAAATTAATTACACACATTATTTTATCATAATTTAATTACCTAAATTAACCATCTTAGTTAATTTAAGTAATTATACTTTAATTACTTACCTTTAAATTCTTAGGTTAATTAACCCTTAATTAATCCAGTAATTAATTATCCTTAATTAATTGCATTAATTATTTTAAATTAATTTCATAAATTAATTATCTCATTACAAAACATTTAGGAATCAATTTCATGATTAAAAATATATAATTTACTTTAAATGAAACAATTTAAACATAAAATTTTAACATTTAAGAATCTTTGAAAACCTTTTTTCAAACTTGTTTAAATAAATTAAATAAATTGCTATTCTTGAAACTTCATTATCAAATCTTAAAGGAAATTTTTAACTTTAAAATTAAACTTTAAAACTAGTTTTAAACTTTACTAATTTCCTTTTAAAACCTATTTAATTTAAACAGTTTAAAATTTCAATAGCTTAAACTTAAAACCATTGCATTTCAACCTGGAAATACAAACCCATCACAAACAAAACCCGGTAATAAAACTACCCGAGCCCAATACAACAAAACCCGAGACAACTACAAATTTTCCCCGAGCACACTCGTGTAACCCTTCCCACCTCAACGACTTCGAGTCGAACACGATAAAAACTCATGAAAACCTCGGCCAAACTCTTCTTCCCCAAACCCACAAACTCCAGATGCACAAGTCGACCACCGTGCACATGCACAGCTGGAAAACTCGACGCCGACCATCTCTCAGGCCATCACCAACCTGCAATCGACCTCAACAAACATCTCGACTATGTAGAACTATGAAAATCGATGGCTAACCAAAAATCGAAAATTCGATCAAACTGGAATACGAGTTTGATCAGAAAACCACCTCTGGCCGTCGACCTGGACCATGAGAGCCGTCCCTACCAAAGAATCCCCTCAACCTCCAGCACCGATCTCCTCAATTGCGAACCATTCCGATCCACCACAATCATTGCACGAAACCTATCTACATCAACGACTCAACAGAGTATAAAACCCTACTTCTTCCTTCTCCAGCCACCACAGCCAACAGAAAAACCCTTCGCCATTTTTCCAAAAACTCCTGACACCCCGGTCACCTTCAGGCCAAACCCCAAGCTCCAGTTCACCTTCGATCGCCGTGGGTAGCCAAAATACCAACGATCAACACCGATTATCTCATCGAATTCCAAACTAAAAATCACAATCTTTATACCTAAATTCATGATTTCCTATAATGAATCAAACTGTGAACCCAAAACACAATTTCCAGACTTTTGATTTTGACCAACATATGATTTCCGCTATATATTATTAATTTAGAAATAATTATTAAATATTTATCTCTGAAACCATTTTTAGAATTGAATTTATTTTGTTTCTGACCTTTTACTTTTGATGATCAATATTTAACAGCGATCTTATGGAAAAATATAAATTTTTGAAAGCTGTTCTTAAACCTGAGAAGAACAACAGAGCAGATATATACATGCACAGGTATATCTCAAACAAATCAAATGTTTATACATACATTTACAACCAAATATTCAAGTAATCACTATATACTATATTTCTACAAATTTTCATAACATGCAGCAAGATTAATCACAGAATTTTAAACTAGTTTTAAAGTAAAAGTTTATTCACTTGTTATCAAGCAGAGAGACAGAGGATCAGGCTTATGCTTTTAAATCTAGAACTGTTTTATAATTTGCAACGATCTATTGATGTTGATTTGTTGAATTGATCTCTTCTGCTAAATTTATGAATTGAGTTCATGTTGAGTTGATTTTGCTTCCTGTTTGTATTTGGTTTTTCTAGTTTTCAGTTTCTCTTCTTCTAATTCTGGTTTTCAGGTTTCAATTTGATTTTGATTTTTTTTAGAAACGAATGAAGACTGGAAAGATTTTTAATCTGAATAACCAGATTTCTTTTTAAACAATTTGATATATGTGATTTAACTTTTAAAAAGGGAGATGTATGCCACTTGTAAATTCAAATTGACAAATGTATTACTCCTCAATTCCTATGCTGACAAGTGTTCTAGACTTGATTTATATATAAATTTCTATTTTTTTAACATTAATATATTATGTTTTATATTTGAAATATACATATATACAACTTTTATACATATATATCTCAAAAATCTTATATATTTACAAACTATGTTTTAGATGTATACATATAAAATAGTACTTAATTCATGAGATGTTTTAAAGAAAGAATATTTTAAACCTATATATATTTTATAAACTATTCTAGTTTAAGAACTTTTAAAAGAAATCACAATAATTTTTTTGTTAAATTTGTATAATAAATATTTATCCTATGTGTAGAAAATATAGAATTTTATTTAAAATAACTTTTGAAAAGTATTTTATTAAATTCAAATATTATCTTCCAAATCACTATATATATATATTATGAATTTGAAAATATATTTTCTAATTAAATTTAAATTGAAACCAAACTTCTTTTTCACAACATATATACATTATCAATAGAATATTTTTTATTAGCTTAGAAAGATTAACTTTTATCAATTATATATTATTAACTTTGAAAAGAATAAAATTTTCCAAATTAAATTATTATTATAAATTTTGAAAAGGTAAATTAGATTATTAAATCAATATTGCACATTTAAAAATTATTTATGGAAATTATCAAATAAATATTACCCAAAATTCTGGGATATCACATGTTTTAAATAACTGGTTCAAGAAGTTGTATGGTTTATTTTAATTAAATTAGTTATGTTAAATTCTTAAGTTATTTTAAACTTAATTAAGAAATGTAATTAAGTAGCTAACTAAAAGGTAAAGTGATTTAAATTTATATGTTAATGATGTAGAAACTACTAAAGATAAATGGTTTATCTTAAAGTAATTAAGGTCTTTGGTAATTACATATTAACTAAATTAATTAAGTAATTAAAGAGAAATTAATTAATTAATAATTAAGGATTAATTAAATAACAATTAAGGATTAATTAATTAAGTAATTAGAGATTAATTAATTTGTAATTAAGGATTAATTAATTAAGTAATTAGAGATTAATTAATTTGAAATTAAGGATTAATAAATTAATAATTAAGGATTTATTAATTAATAATTAGGGTTAATTAATTATTGATTAAGGATTAGTTAATGAATAATTAAAGGATAATTAATCAGTATTAAAGATTAATTGATTGATTTATAAAAGTAATTAAAGAATGATTAATTAATTCAAATGGTTTGTAATTAATTAATGATTTATTAAGCAGGGATAGGTGATTAATTCATAAATGATTAATTAGATTTGAGTTAATTAAATTAATTATATTTTTGGGATTAATAAATCTTGCTTATGGATGATTGATTGTATAGAATGTCTGGATTGATTTATAGTATGTTAAATTGCGATGTTCTATGATGTGATATACTTTGGATATGGCTGTGATAAATGTGTGCTATTTATTTGTGTCGAATTGCTGTGAGTATACAAAGTTCTAAATTGAATTAAACTGTTTTACTTAAACAACTTGACCTTTAAGACGACATTTTGATTTCGATGAGACCGGGATCAGATATCAATTTTGTTATCCGAAAATCACATCGATCCAAGTTAAACGATAGGTCATGAAATCTCAAGTGAAGATCGAGATGACGATTCAGAGTGCAAGGGCTATTGTGTTAACTCCAAGGATGATTCTAAAATGAGTGTAGCGAGATAGTGCCTTCGGTTTCGTTCGAATCTGGAACGAACTTGTATGGATGAATGCTATTAGACCATCATCAATGGAGGACGATGAGCATTCCAAGATATGTGTTCTAAAAGGTAATCGTAGCCTCAAGCCTCATCTATCGGGAATGGCTAAAATAGGGGGTACACGCAAGGCTAAGTGGGTAGCACCCAAGTAAGATAAGATTTTCCCCGGTCTAGAGGTCCCTTTATTCAGCTGTGTGGGCGGTTGTTGGCCACAACCATGGGGTTGTCTTATTCGCACTATCCAGTAAGGGGTAGCTCTGGTCTTGTGTTGCAAGGGATCAGGGTGGATCCTCGGTATAGTGATTTAGACCACGTACTATGACGGACGGTACCCCAGTAGCCCTACCATTGTATGGAATCCAATCTCCAATAAGTGCCTGTACGGTTTTGATTGTGCCCAACTATGTTGGAACGTGAGACGTAAGCATTCCAACTATTTCTGTACTTTATATTGAAAATCCAAGATGCTATTATAATATAACTGGATTTCCTATCGAATATTTTGGTTATCGTATGGGAAAAACTTGTCCGTGTTTATTTGCAGAGTCTTACAAGATACCTTTTATTTCAAAGTTTTATTCAAGTTAAACAACTTAACCGTTTACTCACACCAGACCCATGTCTGACCCGGAGTTTATTTTGTTTTTCTTAAACTCTTGGGCACTCAAATTTTTATGAGTAGCCAAGTGATCAGATTGGCTTGACGAATTTTGGAAAGCTTGGAGTAGGAGTCTTAGTGTATCTACATCTATCTATTTCCGCTGTGTTGGTATCTTTTTGTAATGAATAGACAAGTCTTCACGACTGTCTACTATGATGTTGTAACTGTATTGACTCTGATGTGTAACGACTATGTAATAGTTTTGTGATATATTATATTTTCCGTTTCCGCAGTGAGATTCTGATATTGTTGTTTCTTTCTATCTATTCTTTTTCTACCTATTTCTTTCTTAATGATGATACGTCTTTATGTGGAATGAAAGGCGGGTTGTCACAGTTGGTATCAGAGTGCTAGGTTGAGATAATACCTAGGCTTTGGAGTAGTATCTATCTTGAGAGCGCGTATTTGTAATTTTTATATATCTATATACCTATTTAAATTGTCGGGTTTCCTATCTAGGTTGCCAACATGAGTTCTAGAGGAAGGAGAGGCAGAGTTGTGGGCAGCATGATGACCACTAATGGAAGGGGTCTGACTACTAGCGAGGTTGTAAATCCAATGCCGCCTCGAGTAAGTTTTGCTGCTTTGTGCAAGGATTTCATCAATCTAGGAGGAAGACCTTTTAAAGGATCATAGTCCATCATTGAAGTTCAGGCTTGGTTACGCTCATGTGAGCGAATTTTTAAGTGTTCGAATCTGTCAGATGAGCAAAAGAGAGTGATGGCATTGTGGCAACTTCAAGAAGGAGCTGCAGCTTGGTGGGATGCAGTTACCATGAATATTTCAAAGGATGATATTTCTTGGAGTAAGTTTAAGGAGCTGTTTGAGGAGCATTTCATGCCTACAACTGGGAAGACCCATCTGTATAGATATTTTCTGGATCTAAAGCAAGGGAGTATGTCTGTATCAGAATATGAGACTAAGTTTGATGAATTATCTAGTTAAGGACCTGGTCTGATTGACACACCCCTCAAGAAGAATGAGATGTTTGTGATGAGAATAAGGCCCGAGTTCCACGATAAGATGAGGTCATATCTTAAGGGATCATTCGTGGAATTGATTGATATGGCAGTGAGGTATGAGGAGCTAATGAACAAGAAACCTTTGGCATCTGCAGTAGTACCGAGTGGAACTTCTTCCAATCCGAACAAAAGGAAATTCAACCCAAATTGAAAGAAACAAGGCAAAGGGAAACAAGGAGGCAACAATGGACCTTGTAAGTGTTATGTGTGTCAACAAGAGGGTGATTTGGCTAAGCAGTGTCCTAGAGGTGGATCTCGATAGCAACAACGACAGGGTGGACCCGGTTCTGCATTGGTTCAGAAATCTTTATGTTTCAACTGTCAATAGCCAGGGCACATGGTGAAGGCATGTTCGCTTCTTCAGAGAGCTCAGCCACCTAAGATGTTTGCTATTCAAGAAGGACCATCAACTTCTTCAGTTAGGAAAGGAAAAGGCATTTTTATTAGAGTTCTGTTTGATTCGGGTGCATCACTTAATTTTATTTCATTGGATTAGGTAGAGAAGTTTCATTTGAATCCTAGTGTGGTAGGCCGCCCTATTTTTGTATCTAATCCTATAGGCAAAGTGACCAAGTTAGATAAGATCTGTAGAGGCCTAATAATTTCTTATCTGTCCCATAGTTTTTCTTGCGACCTATTTGTATTGGATTTTAAAGGGTTTGACCTTATTCTGGGAATGGATTGATTGGATAAGCATAAGGCTGTTTTGATTTGTGAAAAGAGAATTGTGTCTTTGGAAACTGAGTTGGGAAGGATCGCAAAGTGACTTGCGAAAATTCTGAAGTTCACTTGAGTAATCTTTTTCATGGAATCGAGGCATCTCCAAAAGGCGTAGAATCCATCGAAGTGGTCAAAGATTTTTCGGATGTCTTCGAGGAAGTTAAAGGTTTGCCCCCGCATTGGGAGATAGAGTTTTGGATCGACTTGGTTCCGGGAGAAATACCTGTTGTTCAACCCAGTAGAAGGATGGTGCCGAGAGAGAGAAGAGTTAGCGGACCCAAGATTTCTTAGAAAAGGTTTGATCCGGCCTAGTTTTTCCAATTGGGGTTCTGCCGTAGTCTTTATGACCAAGTCGGATGGGTTATTGAGATTCTGTGTGGATTATCGGGAGTTGAATAAGGTTACTATTAGGAATAAGTATCCCCTGCCCCGTATAGATGATCTTTTTGATTAGCTCCATGGAGCTTCTATTTTCTCCCAGTTGAATTTAGCTTCAGGTTTCCACCAGTTAAGGGTAGCCGAGGACAATATACCCTTGACTGCGTTCAGGGGACCCAATTTATTTTATGAGTGGTTGGTTATGCCTTTTGGGCTAACCAACGCTCCTGCTTATTTTGTGGATTTGATGAACCGAGTTTTCCAGGATGTGCTGAACAAGTTCGTGCTCGTGTTCATCGATGATATTCTCGTCGACTCCAAGTCTGAAGAGGAGCATAAGCAACATTTGAAAATAGTGTTGGGGACTTTGAGGAGGCATGTCCTGAAGGTTAAGTTTTTGAAGTTCCATTTTTGGAAATCGAAAGTTAGATTTTTTGGGCATATTGATTTTGGTGAGGGTATTTTTGTAGATCCGGCCAAGGTTGCAACTATTCAAGAAATGAAGCAACTGCAGACTCCTACGGAAGTCGCAATTTTCTGAGTTTGGCAGGGTACTACAGGAAATTTATCAGGTACTACTCTAAGATTTCTTCACACTTAACCAAGTTGACTAGGAAAGGGGCAAAGTTTAAGTGGACCCCCAAGTGTGAAGAAGCTTTCCTGAATTTGAAGGCAAGGCTGTCCAGTGCACATGTTCTAGCTATTCCTGATGGTAAGAGTAAGTTCGAAGTCTACATGGATGCTTATAAAGTTGGGCCGGGTGCTGTACTGATGTAGAATAGGAAAGTGATTGCGTATGCGAGCAGGCAGTTGAAGCCACGTGAAAAGAATTACGCTATGCATGATTTGGAATTGTTGGCTATCGTCTTTGTTTTGAAGATCTGGAGGCACTATCTTTTGGGAGAGAAATTTGAGCTTTTCAAGGATCATAAACCTTTTAAATATCTTTCTCCTAGAAGGATCTGAATTTGAGGCAGCAGAGGTGGGTAGAATTTTTGGCATCTTATGATTTGGATATCCTCTATACTCCAGGAAAAGCGAACGTTGTGGCAGATGCTCTGAGTAGGAATGCGGTTCTGTCTATTTTGGAAGTTGTTCCGTCTCTACAGGAAAGGATCATAAGCAATTAGATAAAGGATAGAACCTTTGAGGAATTGATTCTTGGATCCAAGGATGGTTGATATTCAGATTCAAGATAGACGATCAAGGAGCTTTGAGGATCAACGGATGCTTATGTGTACCAGATGTGGATGGCTTGAGGCAGGAAGTTTTGCGGGAAGGCCACAAATCAAGGTTGAGTATCCATCCGGGGATCTCAAAGATGTATAAGGGTATGAAGAGAGTTTTCTGGTGGCCAAGCATGAAGAAGGATATTGTTATTTTCGCCAATGTATGTGCGATCTGCCATCAGGTGAAGGGTGATCAATAGAAGACCGCAGGATTGTTTCAGCCTCCGGAAGTTCCTAAGTGGAAGTGGAAAATGATATCTATTGATTTCATCGACGGTTTGCCCAGGACCAGAAAAGGAAATGAAGGAATATGGGTAATCGTGGACCGGTTGACCAAGAGCGCCCATTTTATTTCGGTTAAGGCGATCAGAACTGCAGCGTCTTTAATATAGACTTTCTTGAAGGAGATCGTCAGGTTGCACGGAGTTCCAGTCAACTAGTAAGTGACCGTGATCCAATCTTTACCAACAAATTTTGGGAGGCTCTGCAGACAGCTTTGGGTACAAGATTGAGTTTAAGTACATCCTATCATCCTAGACCGACGGACAAACTGAAAGGCTGAATCATATTCTAGAGGATATGTTGAGGGCTTGTGTTTTGGATTTCGGTGGATCCTGGGAGGACCATCTGCATTTAGTGGAATTCTCGTACAATAATAGTTATCAGGCGAGTATTAAGATGGCACCCTATGAAGCTTTGTACGAAAGACCTTGTAGATCACCGTCATGTTGGGTAGAGTCGGGAGATTGTCTTGTTCTTGGTCCAGATTTGATCCGAGAGGCATCTGCGATGGAGGAGCTAATCAAGAAGAGAATGAAAGCAGCCTAGGATTAGAAGAGTTATGCGGACAAGAGACGAAGGCAATTGGAATTTGAAGTCGGAGATTGGGTTTTTGTCAAGGTTTCCCCGATAAAAGGAGCGATCAGGTTTGGAAAGACGGGAAAGCTTACCCCAAGGTATATTGATCTGTTCCGAGTGCTCGAGAGAATTGGTGCTTTGACCTATAGCATTGAATTGCCAGTCCGGATGGCTGGAATTCACAATGTTTTTTACACATCTCATCTGAGGAAGTACATATATGACCCATCTTTGGTTGTGGAACCAGCAGTGCAAGAAGATTTAGAGATCGAACCGGACTTATCCTTATTCAGGCATCCAGTCCAGATAATTGATCAAGATGAGAAGCAGCTCAGAAACAAAGTGGTGAAGCTGGTCAAGGTTCAGTGGAGCGAGGATCCCAGAGATTGTACCTGGGAAATTCTGGACAGTTTTAGGAAAGCCTATCTGGAATTGTGTCCGGATAATTAGTAATGTTTTTTTTGAATAAATTATTTGTTTGGATGTTAGTATATGACTGATATGTATGCCTGGATTGTTTAAAATAAAAGCTTTTGGATTGTCCTTTGCTTTTAAATTTCGAGGACGAAATTCATTTAAGGGGGAAGGGATATCTTGGAATTTCAAACAAATAATATGTGATAATCTTCTTTTATAAATTAATTAAAATTTGCAAATTATTCTATTAAAACAAATAATAATGGGTTGTTTATATGTATATACATATATATGTAGATTTTAAATAGGATTATTATTTTTCAAACAAATAAAATAAGTATTGTTTATGTATATATATGTGAGTTGATTTTGAATTGAATTTGAATTTGAATTTGAAATTCAACAGATAAATATCTTAAAATAAATTGGATTTAAAAATTATATATAAATGATTTTATGAGTACATAATTGGTTTTATATATCATTTTGTTAAGGGATTTTATAAATATAAATTAAGAAAATGTATTAACTAAATAGAAATTAAATATAAGGTTTTATAAAAACATTTATAAAAATTAATTAACACATGCATATTACAAATGTCAATTAATTAAATCATGCAAAAATACAAGTGTATGATTTGTGCATGCATTTGAACAAGTGTCACAATAATTTATTTTCTTTTCATTTTAAAAAAAAACATTAACAAGGCTATAAATATATCTAAAATTTATTCTTTTTTTCTATCTTCATTTTTCAAAACTCAAAGAAACAAAGCCTGTAAAAATAAACGAATAAGAAAATTTAAAGCAACAACTATCTCAAATCTCAATCTAAACCATTAAGCAAATCAAGCAGATTCATCTTAGTTTTTAAAGCAACATATCAACTCAAATAAGTTCCCAGTTTCAAGTTTTATAAGATCAAGCATACCATTTTTAAAGCTTTGTTCAAACATCTTATTTTGATGAGTAAACAAACTATACCTGTTTAATTGTTGCATGTGATGGATATATGAAATAATGATGTGTTAATTGTTTGCGTGAGTGAAAATTAGGCTTGCATGTTTATAAATATGCAGATGGATAAGTATGCATGTATGAACATATATGTTCATCTCTGTTTTTAAGTTATAGTGTTTAAAATCTAGATCAAAATTCAAATCTCCTCATTTAATCTCCTATAGGCTGTGAAATTCAAACTAGTTATGTTTGTTTAAACATAAATTAAGTTTTAAAAATATATTTAAGTATAACAAATTTGAATATCATTTGGAAAATAGGAAAGACAGTGGGAAACTTAAAAACATGTAAATTACAAACATCGTGATTCTCTGATTCATGTATATATTCTGCATCATCTTTGAAAACTAGAATTTTTAAAAGAAAAATCATGATTTTTAAGTAGCACTTTGTGAGAATTCATGGGTTGATCAGATTTTGTGTTTTGAGGCTTTTTCGGTGATCGGAGGGCTCAGGAAGGTCGGGATCGCAACCGGAGGTGTCGAGGAAGCAGGCGAGCTAGGGAAAGTTAGTCGTTGGATTTATCATTCACCGAGGCGGTGGCAGATCATTGAAGTAGGGTTTTGGGATCAGGTTTGGTCAAGGTCGAGAAATTGCTTATTGCAGCATCACCGGAGCATCGGACTTGGTCGGGTGAGGAGGAAATGAAGCAGGGGGCCTTCGGCGAGGCTATGGACGAGGTGGCGAGAACTCTGGTGGCCGAAGTCGTTAGGACGAGGTGGTTCTGATCGATGGGTTCAGGTCCAGTTTGTTCGAGATAGCTCATTTTTGATTTTGGGTTTGTGTTGAACTTTGGGAGGTTGGTATTGAAGGGGAAGGTCATCGACAACTTGTCGATGATGGTATGGGTGATCGTAGCTTCGGTGATCAGTCGTGCACGTGCACGAGCTTTGCTATGTATCAGAGTTTTCTTTTTGGGGAAGAAGGTATGTGTCTCGTGGTGGGTCTCGGGATAGAGGTGTTGCGGCTCGAGTTTGATGTCTGGTTGTTGCGTGAGTGTTTTACTTATAATCGTTTTAAAATTTTAAAACCAAACCAAGTAAAAAAAAATTTCTCGGGTGTGACTCGGGGTAGGTACCTGGTTGAATCCGAAGTAAATATTATAACAGTTTTAAAATATAAATAAATAAGTTTAAAAAAAGAAACTAAAATAAATCAAGTTTATACCTCTTTCTTAAATATATTTTCTTTTATAATAAAATGTTTTAAATAATTAGTTCAAGAAGTTGTATGATTTAATTCTTAAGTTATTTTAAACTTAATTTTGAAATGTAATTAAGTAGCTAATTAAAAGGTAAAGTGATTTAAATTTATATGTTAATGATTTAGAAACTAATAAAGATAAATGGTTTATCTTAAAGTAATTAAGGTCTTTGGTAATTATAGATTAAGAAAATTAATCAAGTAATTAAAGAGAAATTAATTAATTAATAATTAAGGATTAATTAATTAAGTAATTAGAGATTAATTAATTTGTAATTAAGGATTAATTAATTCAGTAATTAGAGATTAATTAATTTGTAATTAAAGATTAATAAATTAATAATTGAGGATTTATTAATTAATAATTAGGGTAAATTAATTATTGATTAAGGATTAGGTAATGAATAATTAAAGGATAATTAATCAGTAGTTAAAGATTAATTAATTGATTTATAAAAGTAATTAAAGAATGATTAATTAATTCAAATGGTTTGTAATTAATTAATGATTAATTAAGCAGGGATAGGTAATTAATTCATAAGTGATTAATTTAATTTGAGTTAATTAAATTAATTATAATTATGGGATTAATAAATCTTGCTTATGGATGATTGATTGTATAGAATGTCTGGATCGATTTATAGTATGTTAAATTGTGATGTTCTATGATGTGATATACTTTGGATGTGATTGTGATAAATGTGTGTTATTTATTTGTGTTGAATTGCTGTGTGTATACAAAGTTCTGAATTGAAGTGAACCGTTTTACTTAAACAACTTGACCTTTAAGACGACGTTTTGGATTTCGATGAGACTGGGATCAGATATCAATTTTGTTATCCAAAAACCATATCCATCCAAGTTAAATAATAGGTCGTGAAATCTCAAGTGAAGATCGAAATGAAGATTTAGAGTGCAAGGGCTATTGTCGTTAACTCTAAGGTAATTCCAAAATGAGTGTAGCGGGATAGTGCCTTCGGTTTCGTTCGAACCCGGAACGAACTTGTACGGATGAATGCTATCAGACCATCGTCAATGGAGGACGATGAGCATTCCAAGATATGTGTTCTAAAAGGTAATCGTAGCCACAAGCCTCATCAACCGGGAATGGCTAAAACGGGGGGTGCACGCAAGGCTAAGTGGGTAGTACCCAAGTAGGATAAGATTTCCCCCTATCTAGAGGTCCCTTTATTCGGCCCTGTGGGCGGTTATTGGCCACAACCGTGGGGTTGTCTTATTCAGACTATCCAGTAAGAGGTAGCTTTGGTCTTGTGTTGTAGGGGATAAGGGTGGATCCTCGGTACAATGATCTAGACCACGTACTGTGATGGGCGTACCCCGGTAGCCCTGTTATTGTATGGAATCCAATCTCCAATAAGTGCCTATACGGTTTCGATTGTGCTCAACTATATGGAAACGTGAGATGTAAGCATTCCAGCTATTTCTGTACTTAATATTGAAAACCCTAAACACTATTATAATATAACTGGATTTCCTATCAAGTGTTTTGGTTATCATAAGGGAAAAACTTGTTTGTGTTTATTTGCGGAAAGTCTTAAGAGATACCTTTTATTTCAAAGTTTTTTTCTAAGTTAAACAACTTAACCGTTTACTCAACCCAGACCCATGTCCGACCCGGAGTTTACTCTTTTTTTCTTAAACTCTTAGGTACTCAAATTTTTATGAGTAGCCAAGTGATCAGGTTGGCTCGACGAATTTTAGAAAGCTTGGAGCAGGAGTCTCGGCGTATCTACGTCTATCTATTTTCGCTGTGTTGGTATCTTTTTATAATGAATAGACAGGCCTTCAAGACTGTCTACTATGATATTGTAACTGTATTGACTCTGATGTGTAACGACTATGTAATAGTTTTGTGATATATTATATTTTTCCCTTTCCGCTGTGAGATTCTGATATTGTTGTTTCTTTCTTTCTATCTACTCTTTCTCTACCTATTTCTTTCTTAACGATGATACGTCCTTCTGTGGAATGAAAGGCGGGTCGTCACATTGGATTTCCATTTTACTTATTAATTAATATGAGAACTATAGACTTCCTACTTCGTATAAATTATAAACAAATTCCTTTCTTGTCATTCAACTTGAAGTTTAACAGACTAATTATGTACACATGTAACAGACATAAATTTTACCGTTGTGGTGCATAAGAGGAAGCAAATACTATAAGATTACCATAAAATATCAATGAACTGATGCAACTTCAAGTTCAAAATAGAGGCGGTCTTAGTTTCAAGCTGAGATAAGCAAAGGCCCCAGTTTTGAACAGAGGCAATTCGCTACATCCATTGTGTTCATCTGAATCTATTTATGTAGTAAATAATGATGGATTACCTATCTTTTAAGGAATTGATGACCACCGGCAATAATTTATGGCGTGTGATACTTACACCCATGACAGGGACAAGACGAGAGATTGAATGGAGAATCGTCATTCAGTATAAATAGTGTGGATTCTTGATCTTTTCAAACACCTACAAATACATCCAACTTACTTATCAGATATTTACTGAGACGTGACAACTATTGCATTATACACTTAGCATTTATATTTTTTATATTTTGTTTTTTGTTTTTCATTTTTTTTCTTTTATTCACCTAGGATTTTGTTGGGTTCCGGCAATTTAGCAAATATCGATATTTAAGCTGTAAACCTGTGGAACAATATGCTGCATAGCCCAGTCAGGGCCAAATTCCTCTTCAAGCCTCTTTAGATTATTAGTAGCCGACTCACAAATTGCAGAAACCTGAACATATTTACAAACGTGGATTTATGTGGAATCATGGATTGCCAACTAAAAAGTCAAAGTTGCCATGTTACAAAACCTAAAAATTCATAAAGAAAAAACAGATTCGACCTGTTACATGCAAAATAATCAAAATCCATTATTTTGCAGAATACGATTTTTTAAAACTAAGAATGGTATAAGGTGAAAAGTAAATAAGTTGATAATATGATAAATAACAATGCAGCTGAGAAATTCACAGAGCAAAGAACATTCTTTCAAAAATGTATAAACCACCTTATCCTTAAGCGACTGCATGCAAAGAGCACTAAGTTTATGATCAAAGAAATCCATACCAAGATGACTTGCAAATAATAGATATTAGAAATGAACGAAGATAAGTTGGGATCAGATATTCATCTCTGAAATTAATCAAGACCATCCATTTGGTTATGTGGTCTGGGCTGCACTATATTTATGGCCCATATAACATTATGTATTGAATAAATAGCAACGATATGTGTACAGAAGAGTTTTGTATCATTTTTACATTCTGAATAAAATAGCTATATCATTTTCTTCAAGTTTATTCAAAATCTCATATGGTATCAGAGCTTTTAAAATCAACCTAACGGTTGTTAGCCTCAATCTTTCAAAAGAAGAAGTGTCTTGCCTACCATTATCAGAATATTGTCATCATCTAATGGTGGCTGCACCCTAGCTTCTCTCAGATCTGTGTCATCATAGAGAAAGCTATTGATTTCGTGTTCTTACTCACTATATTTTACAGTTCTTGATCAAGAACTGTAAATTTCTGTTGTTTTTGCAAGCAGTGCCTCGCCTAGAGGTCATCTTCAGAGTGTTTCTTTATCTCTTCATCAGAATTCTCTGGCTGCACCACTTGCTGATCTCAGAATTCCAAGATTCTTCATCGATATGGCAGGTGATAATGTCAATGATGTTCAAGAATCTCTCAATGCTTCAAGAACAGCAACTTCTCAGCAGTCAGATTCACAAAATCTGTTAAAGTCATTAATCAAACCAAAGAGTCAGTTAGTGACAACTATTCTTGATGAATCAAATTATATGTTGTGGAAATTTCAAATTGAAACATCTATAAGAGGATATGATGTTGAAGAATATGTCTTTGGAACACTCATTACTCCGGCAAAGTATATCACAGATATTGATGGAAAACTTGTAATCAATAAAGATTACTCTAACTATCAAAAGCAAGATAGTCTTATCAGTTCTTGGCTATTATCTTCTATTGGTCCTACCATTCTGCCTCAACTTATTGATTGTAAAACATCTCATGAAATATGGCATTCAATAGAGAATACATTCAACACTCAATCTGCAGCTAGGGTTCTTTATTACAAAAGACAGCTACAGAACTTGAGAAAAGAGGGGTTAAATATGAGAGAGTATCTGACCAAGGTCAAGAATTTGTGCAATCAATTAGCTGCAGCAGGTCATAAATTGTCAGATGCTGAACAGGTACTCTCTATTTTAAGTGGTTTAGATGATGATTATGAAGCTGTTGTAGCAATAATTTCATCTCAAGAAAAAACACCATCTATTGAATATGTTAGTTATGTTCTATTATCTCATGAAGGAAGAATAGAACAAAAGAAATCTATTCAAGAATTTTCTGTTAACTATGTTTCAAAAAATCAAGAGAAAACATACAACAAAAATCAAAGAGGTGGGTCATCAAATAGAGGTGGTTCATCAAATAGATCAAGAGGCAGAGGTGGCAGATTTCACAATAACAATAATAATAGACTGAGATGTCAAATTTGTGAAAAATTCGGGCACAGTGCTAACAAATGCTACTTTAGATTTGATGCAAAATTTGTTCCTACTCAGTCAGGAAACAGTGATCAGAAAAATTATCA
Source organism: Allium cepa (assembly GCA_030765085.1). NCBI lineage: Eukaryota > Viridiplantae > Streptophyta > Magnoliopsida > Asparagales > Amaryllidaceae > Allium > Allium cepa. The sequence goes on from CM060931.1 coordinate 469,661,640, forward strand.
AAGTGCAAACATGATCAATGTTCAACATGATTCATCCAGTCAGAAAGAGAGCAGTATTAATACAGATGACTCTCAAGATCAAAGTTGGTTTCCTGATTCTGGTGCTACAAACCATGTAACAAATAATCTTGGAAATCTGAATCTTGGAAACCAAGAATATAAAGGTAAACAATGCATTCATATGGGAAATGGTAAGCCCATAAACATTACTCACACAGGCAGTACTTGTATTAAAGGTGCAAGAAAATTATATCTCAATAATTTGTTGAGAGTGCCTTTAATTACAAAAAACTTGCTTAGTGTGTCACAATTTGCTAAAGATAATCAAGTGTACTTTGAATTTTTTCCTACTTACTGTCTAGTCAAAGACATTAAGACTAATGAAATTCTTTTGCAGGGTAAAGAATGTAGAGGACTGTACAAATTTAATGTTGACAATTATGAGAATCAAGCTTATAGAGATAAATGGTGTAACAATTCTGAAATAACTCAAGCAAGTAATTGTAAGCTTTTTGATATATGGCATAGTAGACTGGGGCATGTAAATGCACATATTGTAAAGAAAGTGTTGAAGAATAATAATATTTCTTTTACTAACATTTCTATGCCCTATGTATGCACACACTGTCAAATGGGAAAGAGTCATAAACTTGCTTTTTCTGATTCTGAAACTGTTTATACCAAACCATTAGAATTAATTGCAACAGACTTATGGGGTCCTACATCTGTAACCACAGATTATGGTTACAGATATTACATTTCTTTTATAGATGCTTTTTCTAGACATGTTTGGATATATTTTTTAAAATCAAAGTCTGAAACTTACAATGTTGTAATTCAGTTTATCAATTTAGTTGAAAATCAAACTAACTGTCAGGTTAAGAATTTTCAAACTGATGGAGGAACAGAATTTCATCCTTTGAAGCAATTTTTTCAGAAAAAAGGAATCAATCATAGAATTACTTGTCCTTATACTTCTGAACAAAATGGTTTAATTGAAAGAAAACATAGACATATTGTAGAAACTGGTTTAACACTTCTTTCTCAGGCATCTTTACCACAAAAATTTTGGTCTGATGCCTTTGCTACTAGTGTTTATCTAATAAACAGGTTACCAACAAAAATTCTGAAGTATAAAAGTCCTCTTGAAGTACTTTCTGGTGTAAAACCAAATTATGATAATCTTAAAGTTTTTGGATGTCTATGTTTTCCTTACTTGAGACCATATAATTCACATAAGTTGAATTACAGGTCTTCTCCATGTACCTTTTTAGGTTATGCCACTAATATGAAAGGTTACAAATGTATAGATAGCAATGGAAAAGTATTTGTTTCTAGACATGTTGTTTTTAATGAACAAATTTTTCCTTTTAGTCAAACACATATGAAAACTTCTCATAAAATATACAACACAAAAAATGTTGTATCTATATTACCTGACATGTTGAAGCAAGTTGCAACAGAAGGCAATCAAAATGTGCCTTGTCATGATCAACTCTTGCCCAATTCAAGAGCTGATGATAATCAGAAAAGCAATGAAGCAAGTAGTTCAGAAGATCTACATCACAACAGCAGTCATACTAGCAGACATTCTGATCAGTGTCAACCAATAGGCAATTTAGAATTACCTATTGATCAACAAGATTCTTCAAGTCACAATGCTAGTCAACAAAATGCAACAGAAGTTATTCCTCAAATAGTTCCAGAAAATACTGGTCATCACATGATTACTAGAGCAAATAAAGGAATATTCAAGCCAAAAATATACAATGCAACTTTTGAAGATGAGGAACCATGTACTTATCATCAAGCAATTCAATGTGAAAAATGGAAAAGTGCCATGAATGAAGAATTTGAAGCACTTCAAAGAAACAGAAAATGGGATCTTGTGCCATTACCATGTGACAAAAATATTATTGGATGCAAATGGATTTTTAGATTAAAGAAAAATTCTGATGGTTCAATTTCTAAATATAAGGCAAGATTGGTGGCAAAAGGGTTTTCACAACAGAATGGTTCTGATTTTAATGAAACATTTTCACCTGTTGTGAAACCTACATCAATTAGAATTATTTTTACAATTGCCTTACATAGTAACTGGACCATAAAGCAACTTGATGTAAATAATGCTTTTCTTAATGGTGAATTGCAAGAAGAAGTTTACATGGAGCAGCCAATTGGATTTAAAAAGGAAGGAGCAGAAAAGCTTGTGTGCAAACTTAATAAAGCCATATATGGCTTGAAGCAAGCTCCAAGGGTTTGGTTTGACAAGCTAAAATCAACCCTGGCCAAAATGGGATTTAATTCCACTAAATCTGACAACTCTGTATTTACTAAATTCTGTAATAATGATGTCACTTATATTCTAATATATGTTGATGATTTTTTAATTACAGGAAATAGTGAACAAGAAATCAATTATGTTACAAATCAACTGAACAAAGAGTTTTCCATAAAAGATCTTAGCAATGTCAATTATTTCCTGGGAATACAAGTTCATAGGACTTCTGCTACAAAAATTCAGTTAAGTCAAAAGAAATATGTTACTGAAATTCTTATGAGAGCAAATATGGAAAATGCAAAAGCTTTACCAACTCCTATGATGAGCAGTTTACATTTATCAAAGAATAAAGGTGAATAGATATCTAATGCTAAGCAGTACAGAAGTATAGTTGGAGCACTGCAATATGTCACTATCACAAGACCAGAAATTTCATATAATGTCAACAAAGCAAGTCAATTCATGCAAAATCCTTTAGATGAGCATTGGAAAGCTGTTAAAAGAATTTTGAGATATCTAAATGGCACTTTGGATTATGGTTTAACTTTACAATCAAGCAATACAATTAATATTGTAGCTTATGCAGATGCAGATTGGGCAACAGATATTGATGATAGAAAATCCACAACAGGTTATTGTGTCTTTTTAGGTGATAATCCTGTTTCATGGTGTTCAAAAAAACAAACAACTGTTTCTAGATCAAGTACCGAAGCTGAATTCAGAAGTGTTGCAAGTGTTACAGCTGAAGTCATGTGGATAGAATCACTACTACATGAGTTAAAAGTCAAAACTCATAACAAAGCTATGATCTGGTGTGATAACTTGAGTACAATAGCACTTACAGCAAATCCAGTATTGCATTCGAGAACAAAACATATGGAGTTGGATCTATACTTCGTCAGAGAACAAGTAATCAAAGGCAATTTAAATGTAAGTCACGTACCTGCAACTTACCAAAGGGCGGATATCTTAACAAAACCATTGTCGAAGAAAAAATTTCTTCGATTAAGGCAAGATCTAAAAGTTGAAGCTGCTGCAAAACTTCTTCAACTTCCAGATCCATGACAAAAAGGACCTCAATTTTGCATCTGATTTCTTCTGAAGTCTCTGGCAACAAGTGCTACTTCAACTTCCAGATCCATGACCTAAAAGGCCTCAACTTTGCATCTGAAGCTTATATTTTGTATCGAAGGTTGCCAAAATCTGCAAATCGGAATGAATGTTCACACACTTGAAAGCATATGAACATTCATGTTGTCGTCTTCATGAATTTTGCTATAGCTCATCTCAAATCTGATAATGTTTTAAAGAAGGCAACTTTAGACTTTCTGATTGATAGTTATCTCGAATAACTATCAACCAAATTTATGTCTTTATGTGCTGCTCTAATCTCTCTTCATCTCTTTAGTATTTCCCACATACAAATTTCATCAGGTTTGCAAGAAATTGGTGGAAAGAAAGATTTTGAAGTTTTTTCACAGCAAACCCTAGCCGCAATAGGGTTTGAAGGGGAGTATTAGAAATGAACGAAGATAAGATGGGATCAGATATTCATCTCTGAAATTAATCAAGACCATCCATTTGGTTATGTGGTCTGGGCTGCACTATATTTATGGCCCATATAACATTATGTATTGAATAAATAGCAACGATATGTGTACAGAAGAGTTTTGTATCATTTTTACATTATGAATAAAATAGCTATATCATTTTCTTCAAGTTTATTCAAAATCTCATAATAGAATATACTCAATGATAGCCAATCAGACTCCCCAATATTTATCTTTTGCCAGCTCAACAATGGCAGGTAATAACGATTGAGAAAGAAGATCGATGCCAATGATCTATTACAGCATATAGAATTATTTAAATGGCACCTGATTTCTAAATAACTTTTAAGTCACCAAATAAATCGCATCACTAAGGCAATGCTTACCAGTGTACCATTATTAAGCACATGCTATTTGAAATAATTATATAATTTTTAAATGGGGTGGTCACTTTAGCATTGATGTGTAGAAACCAGCCTGAACTTGCAAATAATTTTGAAATTTTTATAAACTGCAATAAGAATTTAAAATTTTGTTTAAAATAATATTTTGTCCAATATAAGAAAGAAATCACTTTGATCTCTGAGCTAAAGGATCGATTGGTGGTTCTGTTGCAGATATTTGTTTTGCCCGTTTCTGATAGGCCTTAGTCGGTTTCAGTTCTCCTGTTATGTTTATTCAATTATAAAATAAAAAAAAATAAGTAGAGCATAAGGTGATCCCGAACTATGTTAAAAAGGTTCCAAAATACATTATTTAAAGTTTACATAAAAGCATAGTGAATATTAAACAAAGGAGAGTTTTAGAAGCTTATTCGGATATAGGTTAATAGAATAAAACAAAAGTGTGGTGGTAGATTATGGTTATTAGAAATAAAATAGTTGACTACAATTACAACTACATATTTGTAATTTACTCGTATTGGACTATTTTTCCGAATGGAAATTACTAAATAATAACGTGGATTGCATGTCCAAAAATCTTAGAAATGCTGGACATTTTGTTCATCACTCATTTTGTAAACACCTGAAATGTTCCCATAAATTGGATCCTATAAAATATACATTAAAGAAAATTGTGGCGAGCACTTGTTGAACAAATGTTCAATTTGGTTATGAATATGTAACCAAATATAATTGATTTTTGTAATTTTTTGATGATTTGTTTGCTAGTCTCACTCACTTTTAATAACTTCCTTAGCCTAAAAACTTGTTGGTCGGAGCATAATTCTAGAAGTATGGCTAAAACTAGACTAAGAGATGCAAAAACACCAATACTAAAGACAAGAGAATTTAATAAATTTCTCAGAATACCCCAGTCAGTCATATTACATGACTTGCCTGATCCAAAACATAGGATAGCATAACCTATTTTTGAACAATGCCGAATAACATGTATTTAGTAATATGAGACATAGCCGCATAGGTCTAGTAAACTTATGTTATTTTTTAATAAAGAGGAATAAATTTATGTGCAATTATAGTGTCATGTAAAATAGCTTTAATGGAATATTAGACCTCACTTTTGATCTATTTTTAGTGGAAAACATAGATTGTGGCAAGCTGTTTGCAGATTAAATGAAAACCTAAAGACGTCTTACTACTGCCATATAATGTTGCTTGCTCCATTGCATTTGATTCTGAAAATGCATAAAAAAATAAAAAATTTGATACATAAAGGTTAACATGTCCACATTCCTATAACATATAAATTTAAAATTAAATACTGTATAATTTTTAAACATGTCATACAAATAGGTATTGCTTCACCAATTATATCCACGAAGCTATGTGAATAAAGCTTTGGGTCAGAACAAACATTAAACAGAAAAGTCTGTCAAACATGAAACGAATGATATTCGCTTGTTGAAATACACACAAATTTTTGTTTAACAAACCATCAATAATTATTTGAATGAACCTGTTCATGTTGCCTTTGAATTATGTGTATAGGTCCTTTAAGTCTTTCTTCTCGGATTTTGATCCCCTATAATTGGATTCAAATTCTTCAATATCAACTTTTGTAACCTATAGCAAGCAATAATGATCAATAACCAGGAAAAATTAATAGAATACGATCAAAACAATTCTTTGTAGGGTACTCAAATGAGCTCTAGGTTAAGAATCTGTGATAATAAATATGTTAATACTAATTTGGTTAACATGTATGTAAATATTAAAGCGTGCTGTTTTATACATCGTCCTAAAGTATTCTTGCAGATTATCAATAGCTTCACCAGATTACGCCTGGCAAAAATATAAGCATATGTCAGAATAGACTTAGAAAGAGTAATGCATGACCCTGTGACGACCCGCCTTTCTAACCACAGAGAGACATATCATCTTGAAGAAAGAAAGGGATAGAAAAGAGAAAAGATAGAGAAGAAAGAAGAAACAACATCAGAATCTCAACAACGGAACGAATAAATTATATTAATCACATAAGTATTACATAATATACAACATCAATCAGAGTTTCACAGATAGTACATCACATACTAGACAGTTATAAACACCTGTCTAGTTATATAATTCAATACACAATACAACATAGAGATACCAACACAGCGGAACACTATATATGTACAATGCAGAAGCCTCCTGCTCCATTACTCATCCAGAATTCGTCAAAGCTAACCTGAATCTCTTGGCTACTCGTAAAAATTTGAGTACCCGAGAGTTTAGGAAAAACAGAAATAAACTCCGGGTCAGACATGGGTCTGGTGTGAGTAACATGTTAAAATTGCTTAACTTTGAAAAACATTTGAAAATAAAGGTATAACGTAAGACTTCCCACACATAAACACGGGTAAGTTTTTACCTTACGCTAACCAAATCATTTTATAGGAAATTCAGTGATATTATAATAGGGTTTAGAGTTTTCAAGTAAATAGAAAATAGCCGAAATTGTTACATTTATTAAATTCCAACTACTAGTCACAACAGTGGGTAATACAAATCAAAACCGTAGGGTCTCGTAGGGAAAATGGGTTTCCATCAATGGCAGGGCTACTGGGGTACCGCCCGTCACAGTACGTGGCCTAGATCACCGTACCGAGGATCCACCCTAAATCCCCTGCAACGCAAGGCCGGAACCATTCCTTACTGAACAGTCCCGAACAAGATAACCCCTGCAGTTAGAGCTCAAAACTGCCCACGCAGCCGAAATAAAAGGGACCTCTAGACAGGGGAAAATCTCGTCCTGCTTGGGCATGACCCACCTAACCTTGCTGCACATCCCCTGTTTTAGCCATTCCCGATTGATGAGGCTTGAGGCTGCGATTACCTTTAGAGAACACATCTCTTAGAATGCTCATCGCCCACCTGACGATGTTCTGAAAGCATTCAATCCATACAAGTTCGTTCCGGGTTCGAATGAAACCAAAGGCATTATCTCGTTACACTCATTTTGGAATCACCCTCAGAGTTAACGACGATAACCCTTCCACTTTGACTCTTCGCTTGAGAATTCACGACCTAACGTTTAATTTGGATCGATGTGGTTTTCGGATGTCCAAATATGGAAACTCGATCCAGGTCTCATCGAAATCCAAAACGCCATCTTTTAAGGCCAAGTTGTTTTAAAGTTTAAAACAAATCAATTCCATTATCTATATATACACAGATAGATAATTCACAATAATAGATAATCTACATTATCATCATCAATAGATAATTCATATTATCACTATAAACAGATAATCCATATTATCATCATACTTCAATCAAAGCATACATTTTACACAGCATCATTTATCTCATATCTGAGATCTCAAACCATTCAAGGTAAACAATATCATCCATCCATACATAAGCAATCTCTTCAGCTATAATTAATTTAAAATGAATTAAATTAATTACTTGCATCTCTAATTAATTTAAAGTAAATTAAATTGATTACTTCACCCTTGTAAATCTTGCTTATATAACTATTAATCAATTACCAATTAATTAATAAATCATTCTCTAATTATTTATTTCAATTAATCACCCTTGATTAATTAACTTTTAATTGTATTCAAGTAATTATCCTTTAATTAATTTCACAAATTAATTATCCCTAACCAAACATAGTAATTAACCTTTAATTACTTCATAAATTAATTAACTATAATTAATTACACTAATTAATTACTCTTTAATCACTTATTATTGATTAATTAATCTTAATTGATCAACCCTTAATTACATCATTAATTATATTTATTAATGATTTCTAATTACATTTTAATTAACTATCCTATTTAAATCAATTACCTTAAGTAAATAATCTTCAATTAAACCACATTTATTAATCACCCCTGATTAATACCATTCGGTAATTAACTACCCTTAATTACTCCATCAAATAAATAAATAAATAAATAAATAAATTTTCTCTAATTAATCCCTTGATTAATTTCACAAGTAATTATACGCAAATTACTTTCATCATTAATCATCCTCGGTTAATTACATCTAGTAATTATCATTAATTACTTCCTTAAGTAATTATACTTATCACAACATCAAATGGTTATCTAAATTAATTAAACTTAATTAATTAACTTAAACAATTCATATTAAACTGAATTAATTTCAATGAGTAATTAATTCCTCAATTACTTCCATCAAGTAATTATACTTAAACAATTCATAATATTATCTTAAATTAATTAATTTAATTAATTATTAAAAATTAATCACATTAATTCATTATTAAATAATCATAATTAATGACCTTCATTAACTATTAACAATTCTTTAATTACTTTCTTAAGTAATTAACTTAGATTAACCATTATTAATTACCAATTAATTAGTCTTTAATAATTCATTCATTAATCTTTAATTATATAATTAATTAATTACTAATCATTAATTAAAAATTAAAATCTTATTTAACTAATGATCCTTAATTACCAATTAATTCATCCTAAATTAATTAACTTATACCTTAATTAGATAATTTAAACCTTTAATTACTAAATTAATCCAAATCATTAATTATCCATTTTAATTAACTTAATAATTACAAATGATTAAATCTTCAATTATAAAAACGTTTTTCTTATTAATGATCAAATTATCATTAACAAGGTATTTTAAAACAATTTAATTTCAAATTTTACTTTTAAAATTTCATTTTAAATTTAAGATTTAAAATGAAAACAAATTAACTTTAACAAGTTTAAAACAATTTCAAAACCCTTTTAATTTCACAAGTTAAAGAATTATTTATCTTATAATAGAAGTTTAAAAGAATTTAAACACAATTTCATTTTAAATTCAAATCAATTTAAAAATTCACTTTATCATTCAAACTGTTTAAAATAATTTAAAATCTTCTTTTATTCCAAAACTAAGATTCAAATTTAGATTTGGATCCAGATTTAAACTTATGTTTAAATCTCTATTTTATTTAAAGCTTTACTTTTAAATTCAAACTATTTAACATTTTAAAGTTGTTCAAACAATTTAAATTTTAAAAACTTTATTTAATTTTAAAACTGAGATTCAAACTACATTTGAATCCAAACTTAAACTTTGATTTAAATCTAGTTTAAATCTCTAGTTCACATTTTAAATTCCAGTTTTAAAATTTAAAAAACTTACAGGTTAAAACCTGTAACTAAAAATTTACCCAAGACAATCTATATTTTCCTCGAGCAAAACCCTATTACTTCGAGTCCAACACTCGAATCACTCGAGTTAAACTCAAGCAACCTCCTCTGCTTTCAAAACCTAACCAAAACATCACCAGACAAATCACTACACCATGCATATGCACAGTGGCTTCGGCCACCATTGATCATCAACGATGATCGCAACACATCAGAGATCAACTCTGCAACCCGCCACGATCATCAAATCGAGTCCAACACCCAGAAATCACAATCGAGCGCCCAATTCCAAAGCCTGAAACAAACTGGACATCACCAACCCAAAACCTGAAATCACCTCGTCTTCACAACTCCGACCACCGTAGGTTTTGAAACTCCGGCATCGACTTCGACTACGGCCAAGCTACCATCACCCTAAAAATTAAATCACTCGATCAACTATGCAAGCCGTGGTGATCAATACACTAAGCACAGCTAAAACTAGGGTTCTAAAAGGAATCCCACTGCTGCAACTTCCCTGATGAATTTCATCACCATCAACTATTTTTTCCTACTATCTCTGACCACCCCTCCATCATTAGGAAGAAACTCGACCTCCTCCTTCAAGTAGATCACCAGGAAATCACAAATTTCCATCTCCAGTTCATACCAAAACTGCTCTCCCATCCTTTCACTAAATATTATAATTTTTGTTTTAAAAATCATATTTTAATTTTAGTATTCAAATTATATTCATGAATCCAAAAAACATGATGATTGAATTTTCAATTAAATTTGAACTTGCTCAGTTGTTTGATTTTCCAGAGCCAATTCAAGTTTATATTAACTTAATTTAATTTTAAACTTACTTTATGACTAAACAAACAATTTTTGTCTGTAAACTAAATCCTAACAGAAATTGAGTCAAAAAGAATATGAATTTAAAACAAATAGGAAAATTGGAAACTATAAACAGAGGATATTCATATAAACATGCATACAGCAGATTACATTTATATATATGTACACACTATAATATTTATCACAGAAATAGCATGCAACCAGATAAAATTTAGATTTTTAAAAGTTACTCACCGTTGATTTGAGAAGATGGGCAGAACACTTCTGTTTGAAAACAGCTTTGAACTTTTTATTAAAACTGGAAAATGTTTTTGCTTTGACCTTCCTTTAAATCATCTTGCTTGATTGTTGTTTGATGTTGTTTAAGTTTGTAAAAAAAAGAAAAACTTACTTATTTTCTGGTTTGCTATGTTGAACGAATTGAAATGAGAAGTATTATATATAGAAAAGAGTTTACAGGGTTTGCATAAGCTAGTACAAACATTTTCTGTTTGTTCAGAGATTTTTCTTTACTTTTTCTTACCAGGAAAGATTTGGTTTTGGAGGCTGAAATGATTTTTCAAACAATTTGAATTGACTAAATATTGTGCTGAGACGAAAGCATTTAATGCTAATGTCTTTTATGTTTCATACTATCCTCTTTTATGTATTAAGATATTTTCTTTTACTTGCCTGGTTTGCTTTATTTTTTTGTCTTATTTCTTTTCATACTTTGTTCTGCATATTTATTTTACAGGCATATACATATATTTCACTTGCCTGGCTTGCTTTTATACTTCATGTACATAATATTTTCTTTTACTTGTTCTGCATATTTATTTTACAGGTATATTTTACTTGCTTGCCTATGCTCTTATCCCCTAAGTACATATATAAAGTTGTTTTAGTTATTTGTTATAAAATTTAACTTAAGTATTAAGTTCCATTCCTAACATAATTGCTTATTTTTATTTCTCTTTTATTTTTAAACTTAAACTATCAAATACCTCATTTACTTATTATCTATTTTTATACTTATGTTAATATCATAGTTTCTTATGTTTATGTATTTATACTTATGTTTATAACCATATATTTAATTTACACTTATGTTTAAGTATTTACAAGATTTATTTTTATTTTAAACATTTTTGAAAGACTTCATTTTAAATTTTCAAATCATAGCTTTATTTCAAAGTACACATATATATGTATAAATAAATTTGAAATAACAATTTCTATATATTAAAAATCCACTTGTAAAGACATTACATTATTAATATTGTTTAAATATAGCTCATTATTAAATTAAAATAATTTATAAAAGAAATAATCTCTTCATGAATAAATCGCTTATTTTATCAAGCTATATTTAAATAGAACAAAACAAACCTTTTGTATAAATTTAAACTTAATCTAGAATCATTCTAAACAAAATAAACTTTTATCTTGAGTATTTTAAAGCCATAGGTTATTTATTTAATAGCTTAATATTAAATCAAATTTCCAAATTACCAAAATATTAGAATTAGAAAACATGTTTTACTTGTTAAATTTTAAACAAAGCTTATCTATTATAAATAGAAAACAATTTAATTAGCTTTTAAAAGATAAAATCACCCATTTAAATATTTATTAAAGAAGATTATTAAATTAATTGAAATTTATTATTGACAATATTATCAAATCTATTTAATTTTAACACGGATTATTAAATTGATATTGCCAAAAATTCCAGGATATCATATTCCTCCCCCCTTAACAGAATTTCATCCCCGAAATTTAAAACAAAGGTAGTTTAATAATCTAATTAAAGATTTAATTTTAAAACACAAGCATATATCAATCATACGCTAACAACCATAGCAACCAATTCATCCAATCAAACAAATCTAATTATCCAGACAAAATTCTGGATAGAATTTTCTCGAGTTTCCCAAGTATAAATACCGGGATACTCACTCTATAGAATCCAAACAATCAATATTACTAAGCTACAGAGCTTCCACTCATCTAGATTTACAAAACTAATCAAGATATCAGACCAAACTCAAGCCTGACTCAACTACCATACCCTTCTGAACTACTGGTTCCCAACCAAAGATAGCTCATACACGTACTCCCTCAGAGATACGTGAAACACACTGAATTCCAGTTATCCGAACTGGCAATTCACTCCTGAAGACCAAACACTAATCCTAAGAAGAACAACAGAAAAAGATCCAAATATCTCGATGCTAGCTTCCCAATCTTATAGCTCCCATGGATTGGAGAAAACCCCAACAACAACGAAGTCTCTAACTTCGAATTCCAAATTCTCCATCTTCGGAATCCAAATTCCTTCCTCTCTTATTCACAAAACTCTTCTGACGATCCTGGGCTGCCTATATCCTTACTGATCAGCTTAACCCTTGCTGATGCTCTCTAGAAACAAACTGAACCAAAAACAATCCAACAAAATGATCCACTCAAGATCAATCCAAAACTCAGAACACAAACTCTATTCCAAAATCAGAAGACTAATCTAACTTCTCCCATCTGGAAAAGATAAAACAGGTGCACTCCAATCTGGCCTCAGATCGTGAAAGATTTCCTGAAGAAACCTTCCAATCCAAACACTGCAACTTCTAGTTGTTTTCAAACTAAAATCGCTGCCACCATGTTTCCACTGTGCAACTCTGACTGAGCAAATGAAAATGCTGATGATGATCACGAGCTCAAATTGGACAACACCCAGAACTATGGTTCAATAGATCCATAAAAGAAACTCAAAAGTTCCTCCAAAATCCGAGCTGCTACACCAAATCCTCACTCTAGGAACCATCTTACTACTAAACTGAACCATCGGTACCACTTCTGGAATCCATTCGATACCAAACTCAATCTCTAGATGCGGACAAAACTCTGACTTCTTGAAGACATCCAGAAAAATCTCTGACAACCCTAGAGAACACTCAGCTATCACAAGTCACTTTTGCAATCAATCCAGCCTAATTCCAAAGAAAAACTGTTCTCTCTATACCAATCAGAACAGCTTACGCTTATCTAGCCAATCCATCGAAGAAATGGAACCACTCTGCTGCTTCTAAAATTATCTCAACAAAAACTGCTAAGCCAGAAGATCTCCTTGACGGCACATAGAACACTCCGAGCTGCACAGCTGACTCAGATGCCAAAGACTTCCTATCCAAAGCTCTTCGAGAAACTCGGACCTCAAACCAAACAAAAACACCCTGCTAAACTTAGCCACAACACCAAATCAGACACACTTCCTTAACTTGTTCCAAAGAAACATCTTCGGAGACATCCATAGTCACTGCGTCTCATCACACAGCTACTACATCCTGAGATATCAAGATATCATAACTTGCTTCTGCCAAACCGATAGATCCAAACTCTAGCTCATCCAAACTTACACTTCAAAGATGAACTCCGAACCTTAACAGGTTTCCTTCAGAGATCGATGAAATCCTTACACCACCCAAAGTTCACTCGAGACGGTATTAGGTCTACAGTCTCGACAAATACACTTCCAACCTCAAACATTCAAACTCCAACCATTGGTAGTCGTATTACATACACCACTACCCTATCTACCTTTATAACTTATATTGGAAAACCCGAACAGGTAACCCAACAAATAGGTGGAAATATATATATATATATATATATATATATATCAAAATTACAAATACGCTCTCTCTCAAGAAAGAAATCACTCAAGAGCCTAGGTATTCGCGCAACCTAGCGCTCTGATACCAACTGTGACGACCCGGCTTTCTAACCACAGAAAGACGTATCATCTTGAAGAAAGAAATAGATAGAAAAGAGAAAAGACAGAGAAGAAAGAAGAAACAACATCAGAATCTCAACAACGGAACGAATAAATTATATTAATCACATAAGTATTACATAATATACAACATCAATCAGAGTTTTACAGATAATACATCACATACTAGACAGTTATAAACACCTGTCTAGTTATACAATTCAATACACAATACAACATAGAGAAACCAACACAGCGGAACGCTATATATATACAACGTAGAAGCCTCCTGCTCCATTGCTCGTCCAGAATTTATCAAAGCTAACCTGAATCCCTTGGCTACTCGTAAAAATTTGAGTACCCGAGAGTTTAGGAAAAACAGAAACAAACTCCGGGTCAAACATGGGTCTGGTGTGAGTAATAGGTTAAAGTTGCTTAACTCTGAAAAACATTTGAAAATAAAGGTATCACGTAAGACTTCCCACACATAAACACGGGTAAGTTTATACCTTACGCTAACCAAATCATTTTATAGGAAATTCAGTGATATTATAATTGGGTCAAGGGTTTTCAAGTAAATAGAAAATAACCAAAATTGTTACATTTATTAAATTCCAGCTACTAGCCACAAAAATGGGTAATACAAATCAAAACCGTAGGGTCTCGTAGGGAAAATGAGTTTCCATCAATGGCAGGGCTACTGGGGTACCGCCCGTCACAGTACGTGGCCTAGATCACCGTACCGAGGATCCACCCTAAATCCCCTGCAACACAAGGCCGGAACCATTCCTTACTGAACAGTCCCGAACAAGATAACCCCGGCAGTTGGGGCTCAAAACTGCCCATGCAGCCGAAATAAAAGGGACCTCTAGAGAGGGGAAAATCTCGTCCTGCTTGGGCGTGACCCGCCTAACCTTGCTACACATCCCCTGTTTTAGCCATTCCCAATTGATGAGGCTTGAGGCTGCGATTACCTTTAGAGAACACATCTCTTAGAATGCTCATCGCCCACCTGACAATGTTGTGAAAGCATTCAATCCATACAAGTTCGTTCCGGGTTCGAACGAAACCGAAGTCATTATCTCGTTACACTCATTTTGGAATCACCCTCAGAGTTAACGACGATAACCTTTGCACTCTGAATCTTCACTTGAGAATTCACGACCTAACATTTAATTTGGATCGATGTGGTTTTCGGATGTCTAAATATGGAAACCCGATCCCGGTCTCATCGAAATCCAAAACGCCATCTTTTAAGGCCAAGTTGTTTTAAAGTTTAAAACAATTCAATTCCATTATCTATATATACATAGATAGATAATTCACAAAAATAGATAATCTACATTATCATCATCAATAGATAATTCATATTATCACTACAAACAGATAATCCATATTATCATCATACTTCAATCAAAGCATACATTTCACACAGCATCATTTATCTCATATCTGAGATCTCAAACCATTCAAGGTAAACAATATCATACATCCATACATAAGCATCTCGTCAGCTATAATTAATTTAAAATGAATTAAATTAATTACTTGCATCTCTAATTAATTTAAAGTAATTAAATTAATTACTTCACCCTTGTAAATCTTGCTTATATTACTATTAATCAATTACCAATTAATTAATAAATCATTCGCTAATTATTCATTTCAATTAATCACCCTTGATTAATTAACTTTCAATTGTATTCAAGTAATTATCCTTTAATTAATTTCACAAATTAATTATCCCTAACCAAACATAGTAATTAACCTTTAATTACTTCATAAATTAATTAACTATAATTAATTACATTAATCTTTAATTACACTAATTAATTACTCTTTAATCACTTATTATTGATTAATTAATCTTAATTGATCAACCCTTAATTACATCATTAAATTATATTTATTAATGATTTCTAATTACGTTTTAATTAATTATCCTATTTAAATCAATTACCTTAAGTAAATAATCTTCAATTAAACCACATTTATTAATCACCCATGATTAATCCAAAAAACATGATGATTGAATTTTCAATTAAATTTGAACTTGCTCAGTTGTTTGATTTTCCAGAGCCAATTCAAGTTTATATTAACTTAATTTAATTTTAAACTTACTTTATGACTAAACAAACAATTTTTGTCTGTAAACTAAATCCTAACAGAAATTGAGTCAAAAAGAATATGAATTTAAAACAAACAGGAAAACTAGAAACTATAAACATAGGACATTCATATAAACATGCATACAGCAGATTACATTTATATATATGTACACCCTACAATATTTATCACAGAAATAGCATGCAGCCAGATAAAATTTAGATTTTTAAACGTTACTCACCGTTGATTTGAGAAGATGGACAGAACACTTCTGTTTGAAAACTGCTTTGAACTTTTTTTAAAAACTGGAAAATGTTTTTGCTCTGATCTTCCTATAAATCATCTTGTTTGATTATTGTTTGATGTTGTTTAAGTTTGTAAAAAAAAGAAAAACTTACTTATTTTCTGGTTTGCTATGTTCAACGAATTGAAATGAGAAGTATTATATATAGAAAAGAGTTTACAGGGTTTGCATAAGCTAGTACAAACATTTTCTGTTTGTTCAGAGATTTTTCTTTACTTTTTCTTACCAGGCAAGATTTGGTTTTGGAGGCTGAAATGATTTTTCAAACAATTTGAATTGACTAAATATTGTGCTGAGACGAAAGCATCTAATGCTAATGTCTTTTATGTTTCATACTTATCCTATTTTATGCATTAAGATATTTTCTTTTACTTGCCTAGTTTGCTTTATTTTTTTGTCTTATTTCTTTTCATACTTTGTTCTGCATATTTATGTTACAGGCATATACATATATTTCACTTGCCTGCCTTTCTTTTATACTTCATGTACATAATATTTTCTTTTACTTATTCTGCATATTTATTTTATAGGCATATTTTACTTGCCTGCCTATGCTCTTATCCCCTAAGTACATATATAAAGTTGTTTTAGTTATTTGTTATAAAATTTAACTTAAGTATTAAGTTCTATTCCTAACATAATTGTTTGTTTTTATTTCTCTTTTATTTTAAACTTAAACTATCAAATACCTCATTTACTTATTATCTATTTTCATACTTATGTTAATATCATAGTTTCTTATGTTTATGTATTTATACTTATGTTTATAATCATATATTTAATTTACACTTATGTTTAAATATTTACAAGATTTATTTTTATTTTAAACATTTTTGAAAGACTTCATTTTAAATTTTGAAATCATAGCTTTCTTTCAAAATACACATATATATGTATAAATAAATTTGAAATAACAATTTCTATTTATATTAAAAATCCATTTGTAAAGACATTACATTATTAATATTGTTTAAATATAGCTCATTATTAAATTCAAATAATTTATAAAAGAAATTATCTCTTTATTAATAAATCGCTTATTTTATCAAGCTATATTTAAAAAGAACAAAACAAACCTTTTGTTTAAATTTAAACTTAAGCTAGAATCATTCTAAACAAATTAAACATTTATCTTGAGTATTTTAAAGCCATATGGTTATTTATTTAATAGCTTAATATTAAGTCAAATTTCCAAATTACCAAAATATTAGAATTAGAAAACATGTTTTACTTGTTAAATTTTAAACAAAGCTTATCTATTATAAATAGAAAACAATTTAATTAGCTTTTAAAAGATAAAATCACCCATTTAAATATTTATCAAAGAAGATTATTAAATCAATTCAAATTTGTTATTGACAGTATTATCAAATCTATTTAATTTTAACACGGATTATTAAATTGATATTGCCAAAAATTCCGGGATATCACAACCCACACCGAAGTCTCTATAATATACTATAAATTAAACCTAAAACTAACTTCAAAGTACTTGTTAGTACACACACATGCACTTTTAAAAGTTTAATTCATAATATGAGATGTAGTTGTAAAGAATAAACTAAAATAAAAGAGTTATGACCACTAAAAATGATTACTGTGCAATTTGATATACGCCTCACAATTCATATGTAAATATTTAAGTAATGACTACTGAGTGAATGATGCTCAGCATTACAAGTTCTGATACCTCATCATCGGTGCATCTGGTCTGATCATAAAGTGCTATTTTCTCTTCATCGCCAAGAATTGATGTCGCTTTCTGTAAAAGCTGAAATTTTTCCTTAGCTTCCTGAAATGTAAAAGAATAACATGGTTGAGAATAATATAGACATCCAATAGATTATTTGAAGAATAGTAATTACTACTCCAATAAAAAATTATCAAACACCTCATCACCAGGGTTTTTGTCAAGATGAAATCGCAAAGCCAACTTGTAATAAGCCTTTTTAATTTCTGATTTACAAACCCTTAAAACTAAGCCAAAACTACTTGAATGGAACTGTTCCTTCAAGTTTCATTTACTTTCCCGAACTCAATTTACTTAAGTTATGTAACAACTATCTATCTGGGTCTATTTCCATAAACTTGAACTCTGATTAGAGCCCATCTCTATTTTCTCAACTTAACTTATCAAAAAATTTACTATCGGGTTTGATTCCTAGTCCTATTTCAAAACATTTCGACTTAGAATCCCTTTTCCTTAGTTACAACAATTTCCATGGTACAATATAGAGTTTGATATCCTAACTTCTTAAGCTAGTAAAATATAATCTTAGGTGAAATTTGCTTTCAGGTTCAATTCCAATCTCACTACAATATTGTATAGAACTTACATACATTGACTTGAGCAAAAAATAACTTCTTAGGCCGAATTCCATCTAAAATGTCCCATTTATGAAATTTAAACTATTTGAATTTATCACAAAATCATCCATACGACTCCATCCTATAATAAACAGGTGTATTGTCCTAAATATGAATCAACTACTCGTGAATCAAGTACTCATGAATCAAGTACTCATGAATCAAGTCACTGTGCGTGTTTTCCAATAACTCTATCAGTTTACATTCTTATCGAGCACAAGTATTAAATGCTTGAACTTTATTATTATTAGTATTATCATTCTTTGCATTTTTGTTTGGTTATTAGATACTTGTACCGAAACAGTCATTATTTATGTACGGCCCATCAATATTGATCTTAGATCTATTCTTAGTTGTAAGGCACAAAAGGAAATCAAAATATCCATATGTAAAATAGTTGATCTAAGGATGATGAAGATAAAAATCAATTAAATAATGCAATAAGTATCATAATTAACTTCATTAGAAAGTTATTCCATTTGACCTATTCTTTAAATAAAATAAAACAGAGTAAGGAAACAAATGGTCCATATCATGCTCAGTTAGTAATAAACACAAACAATTCATATCTTAAATCGTAGGATACTTAAGATAATCAATGGATACAAAATTATAGATTCATACAATTTTATCCTTCTAAGCTTCTACGAACAGCACTTTCAGAAAAAGAAATGTAAACTTTAATAAATTAGAATAACGAAGATTGTATTAGCTTGCTATCCACAAGTTGGCATATATAACATAATGTTAGAAGAAATTAAAAAGGAAAAGCATTGTAATTTTAAGTGAACTAACTACAAAAATTAACGATAATATATTTATGAGCTATTATTATTGAATCATTGCAAAAAATTAATGGTAATATAAACATAATTTTCTAGTATATTGATTAGGTGCTAAGAAGAAAAACATAACCGGTAATTTCTGATAAATAGTCAATATATGTTTATTACCTAGCAATCTATTATATAATTTTATTAACCAAATATGATTTTCCATCTATCATAATGTGTTGCTTATAAATAGATTTAAAGCTATCCACCAGCAGTTTTCTCATTTACTTATATGTTTGCCTATGTTGCTAATTTCATCCATTCGGTAATTTTTTTTCAACATTTAATTGTTGTATTTCTAACTGTATGGATACCATAAAATAATAATTAGCGGCATCTGTTGCCTAACAGCATAGACATTGCTATTCTCCTTGTACCGAGAAGAAGCATGGTCGTCACTTGCAGCTGCATTGTAAATTGAGTTTGACCGCCAACATTAGTGGTGGGTTTATACTGAGAGATACATTTAAAAGGTGCAATAGGCCCAGGGCTTGGATACACATTACCAGGCCGGGCTTGCTGGAAGAAGGTATCATTGCTTAAGAAATGGTGAATAGGAGGAGGTGGAAAGTAGAATTATGATACATATTGTATGTATGGAAGGTGGTTGGTAGGAGAGTGTAAGAGATGCATGCTAGGCGGCAGCCTAAATACAAGAACTGGCTGTTGGCTAAAAGTAATAGAGCTTTAGATCATGTCTGGAGCTTGCGTCACTGTTGAAGTTGCCCCACTTGATGACATCCCACTCTACATAGATATATTGATGCAATATGAATCAGCAAAATGTGGACCGGGATGCAATTGGACATGTACACAAATAAAGCACCTTCTTCCCATTTTTCAAATGCTCACTATAACCTTTACGATAAATTCAACATTGACACTTACGTTGTTTTGTCCAACTTTCAATGTTTTTTTTTATAAAAATAATAATAGAAAACTTCTAAAAGAAGAAGTGTAACTGCAATAGTACTAATTTTCACACGAGAAGTAAGATGTAAATCATTTGTATTGCTTACTAATAAATATAATTGGAGAATAAATGTATAACTATTGGCAAAGGGATGAATCATATAAAATTGAATCCATTAACGTTCAACTAAATTAGAAGAATTTTTTTTAGAATATAAAGAGTAAAAACCAATACCTAAGAAATCAAATATAAAACTTAAACAATATGGTAAACATCATTGAAGCTAAGAGTAAACTAGTAAATAAAATCAGCGATGTACCTCTTGTCATGTTTGGCCAGTTTGGCCAGATGAGTACTTGACAGCAGCAGTAGGCATTGTGAAAAAGAATGAGAAACGATCATCTATATCAATGACAATAGGTCGAAATATTGGAGCATAATAGCTTGTCGCTGGATCAAATTGTTGCTGAACCTAATTAAACAAAATAAATACGAAACTCTATCAATAATTCTAAGAAGAAATCAAATCGGTGAAGTTTTGATAGGAGGCAGTTTTCATATATGGAGGAAAAGAGAATTAATGTTAAGAGGAGGAAAAATGAATTGAAATCATAGGGTTTTGGAAAGAAATTAGGGTATCTGCAAGAGAAAAGAAATTGGGGAAAAAAGGGAAGTGAGAGGGAAGGAAATTCAGGAGGGAAAAGACATCGGGGAAAGCGTAAGCGAGCGTTGGCATAAAAAAAGCGTGGGCCATATATTACCGAAAAGTAGTGTTTTAGGTATATTTAATATTGTTTTGATATGTAAGAAACAACATTTTTTATAAAATGCTGCAATTTAATGGTGCTACAAATGAATCTTATTGTAGTGGGCCTACACCTCCTAGAAGTCTCGTCAAACTGCTTTATCACGATCTTACTTTGCATTGCTTCCCCACTGGGCCCTGCAGCATTGCTCTTTCAAGACAATCCGGCTTCCTCCTTTCTCATAAACTAGGTCGCCGTTGAATAGAAACATTCCAGCATGGCCGGTGGTTTTCCAGCTAGCCAATCCTTGAATTTAAATTCTGGGTCGAGAACTCTCGTCATAGCCATGAGTATCGCTTGATCATTTGGGTTACTGACTTCAGTGGATGCGACATGAAATCTCTACAAGTAGTCCTTCAATGATTTCCCCTAAGCCTAGAATACACTTGATAATGACATCACATCATTAGGGCGAGTAGTGTGGATCCGAAACTGCTCCACAAACCTTGTTGCCAGTTTGTCAAATCTTGAGATTGATCGCGGGGTAACCTTGTGAACCACATCGTGGCGATCCCGGAGAGAGTTATAGGGAAGCATCTACATTTGTTGGCATCGTTCACTCTTGCCGAGTCCATCAACCATTCATATCTTATGATGTGCTGCCTGGGGTCGGTTTTCCTCTCGTAGGTAGGCATCATAAGCATGTTAAATCTTCTAGGATATTCCGCCTGTAAAACATTGTCGGTAAATGAGGCATGACTCCTAGAAACTCCCCAATCATCATTCGTCAAGCCCTCATACTCCCTCATCAACTGTTTGAACATTGCTGATAAGTTCGGTGTTTGGATAGGTGATGCCAAGTGGTGGTCGTGCTCTACCTCGCGTGAATGTTCCGGTCGGTGTCTACGGGCCATTTCATGCCTCCTTGGCCTATCATCCTCCCGATGAGCATTCTGAGCATTCACCTCATTATCATTCTGAAGAGTTAGTCAGAATCCAAACATACTCCAGCATCTAAGTTCCCAGATCCAGCACGAGCATGACTCCCCAACTGCACTTGAGGAGCGGTCCCACTAACAGAGGGATTGGTACTAATCCTAAGGAAGGATCGACACTGACCCATCCCGGTAGACCATGTTAGTCCACCAAGCATTACTCCAATGTCCTCGTTCGCGCCGCTTCAACTCTGCAATGCCTTCGCCTATGATGTTCGTCTGATGAAGTTGAACTATCCGACGACGAGTAAGAAGCAAGATCCCTTCTGGCGCATTAGCGCTGCTGTTGAGAAATCTGGTTCATCAAGTTGGCATTAGTCTAGATTTGCTCGTTTAGCTGCCTACGACTCTCCATTAGCTCTCTCATCAAGTCAATGAATTCAGCTCTAGTTATGGAATCAGTGGGGTTTTAGACTGCAACAAGCTCCATTTTCATATTAGCAGGCTTGTTGTTTGGAGCCCCTTGTTGGACGCTAATAGTTTCGTTTGCATCAACATTCTATGAAGTAGATCTGGTGTGCCTTACCATTTTAGATTTCCTTTTTTAGACCTTGGTAAATTTGAGTAGTATCTGCAAGCTTTTGAAGACGAATCTGGATCTCCTTCGGGGGATTTCCTCAATCCATTAACAACAAAGGTGATCCTAACTGGCTGAGAATCAAGATTTTTAGTGAAAGCACCAAAATATTTGCAACCAATTTGGCCACAAACACCCAAGAATAGATTTAAGTAGTGAAATAAATGAAGAAATTAAATGAAAACAAAGGAAAATCACAAAATATCAAGAAACATGCAACTAAAAGCAGAAATAAAAAGATTTACGGTGGTTCGACGTTGATGGCCTATGTCCACTTTGAATACTCTCTTTATTGCTTTCCGATTAATTTGATTACAATTAAGTACAACAAGAACAATAAGAGTTCAAGAAGTAATAGAGAAAGTTTATTACAACAATGGTGGAATCTAACCAATAGCATAAGAGTCCCCGGAATAGCCCCTATGTCTTTAATTATAAATGAAGGAAGCGTCCAATCTGACTGGAACATCGGTAGTAGGACCTTCCCGACCATATGGGCCCACCATAGGGAGGAGTAGGCATTGTGAGGTATACTTGGTTAGGTGCAACTCAAACAATTATCAGTTAATGTTAACTCAGTATACAGTAAACGGTTACCATTGTGAGTTTAAACTCAATGTGCAGATAGTTGGTCTATTATTGGGACAATACACTAGAGATGTTTCTAGGAATTATTCAATGTCAGTATATTCCACCTGTGAGTGGAAGCTATCATAATCATAATTGGATTTAAGCACATTGAGGATAGCCAACCCATAATGCGAAGATAACTTATGTAAGAGAGGGGTGAATAGGATGATACTATTAATTATAAAAATTTAATGCGAAGTACATAAAATAATTGCAACATAGAAATTGCAGAATAATAGCAGCATAGATAATAGCATAATAATAAAAAGCAGATATAGAACAACATAGATTTACCCAGCTTCGGCAAAACCCTGCCCACATGCTGCCCCTATGGTTTCTACTAGAAATTAAGTAGTCAGACGCTTACACACGTAAACTCACGATACCCACTATTGACTAACCTAACTCTATGCTCAAAACCCTGCCACAACTCAGCCACTGAGTTGCGAATTCTCGAACTACACCACCGTAGTTTGTCCCCTAGTCACACGACTAGAAAATCACAAAAGTTTAAAAATAATTTAAACACAAAACCCTAATTTAAATTAAAGCCCAAATTAATAAAGAAACTGGCCCAAACAAAAAACAAAGAGGAAAAAATAATCCCCATCTTTCTTTTATACTATCAGCCGTATCTTTTTTCTTCTAAAGAAAGGGCTGCTTCTCGTTCCTTCTTCAATCTGAAATTAGGGCTTCTGATAAATTGAAGATACCGACCGATTATTGGTCGATTATAATGGCTATTGCATTGATTTGCTTCGGTAATCGAATCATTTCGATTTGCACACGGTCGCTTTAATTCATTGAATTCGGTATGAATTGGTATGTGATTTTATGCTCTTTGCTTTATTGGTTAATTTCCTTGAACTCGATGATTTTAATGTCGATGATGTAGATGGTTTATATAGGGATCAAAATCCTAAATTTACGTTCGAATATATTATGAATTCGTTTGTTAAAAATTTGGCTCGGCCGTTGATTTTGCATCAATGTTTGTGATTTGTACCGACTTGTTCAAATTCGTATATTTTTTGATTACTTGATTATCACGGCTTTGATTTTGAACTTGCTCGATTCCTTGATTACCACGGCTTTGAATTCTCTGACATTTGAACTTGACTTTGGTCATGGTTGACTTCGGCCATTTGAAATGATTTCTGGACTTTGTTCAATTTACTGTATATATCTCCTTTTGAAATTATTTGACTCATGGTTTCAACTTGATTTGAAACTGCTGTTACATTCACTTGACTTCTTTGGCATGATCAATTTCTATTATCACTTTGACACTCACGGCATCTTGCTGTATTGATTGAACTATATATGTATTCATGTTGTCTTTGACTCGTTTGTTGTCCACACTTTGTTAACCTACGCTTTTCATTTGTTGGTCTATAAGTCATAGATAGTTGTCGGACTTGTGTTCTGAGAGATTTATTTTCATTTAATAGTTATGTGCACTTTTTAATAGAATTTTCTCTTCTAGTATTTTCACTTTCTTTTAAAATGAAAATTTCATTTTCAAGTGATTTAATTTTAATTTCTGAATTTTTAATTTCTTCTTCGAATGTTGGACACTTTTCATACTTAAGGCACTTGTTTTGATAGTTTTTAACCAATTGATCAAGTTATTTATTTAAATATATCAAAGTAACTCTTTGTGATTCAAGTTTAGCGTATTTCTCCTTAAGTCGTTCGAAGTAGCCATTTACTTCGTGAAAATATAAGTATTTCCGAATGAGTAAGTTTTGATACCTCACTTGGCTCGTCATCATCACTATCAGTTATACCACCTTGAAGGCACAAATCTGTTTTTTCACTCCCGCTGCCAGTGCTTTTATCATCTTCATCCGTTTCATCCCAAGTGGCTGCAAAACTTTTCCTTTTTTGTTTCTTTCCATGGCTGAATCAATTTTGAGGACAACTAGGCTTGATATGACCAGGTTTATTGCACTTGGCATATGATCTCCTACACTTATGGGTTGTCTAGTGCTTTGACTATTCTGCTTTTCAATTTTTGATTTAGAGTTGGATTTCCATGTCTGTAATTCCACCTTTTGAATTTCTTCATTAATAGTGCCGGTTCAGCTTCTCCATCATCGTCGTCGTCGTCATCATTTTCTGTTGTTCCGTTGAGAGCTATTGATTTCTTTCATGTATCATCTCCTTCGCGTTCTTCCATGAGTTTCATTTCTAGCTCATAAGTGGTGAGATTTCCGATGAGCTCTTCAACTTTGATTTGTTTCAAATCCTTCGATTCTTGAATAGCAGTAAATTTTGCTTCAAAATTCAGTGGAAGGACTCTAAGGATTTTTGGACAACTTCCAATTCTGTGTATGGTTTTTCGGGAGATTTTGATTTGTATATGAAATTGGAAAGTCTTTCGTACATCTCTTTGACATTTTCTTCCTTTGACATTGTTAAATTCTAGTATTCTACTCAACATGGTAAGGCGAGATTCTTTGACTTGAGATGTTCCTTTGTGAGTCACTTCAATTGTGTGCCAAATTTCCTACGCAGTTAGACACTGTGAAACATGATTAAATTCAATCTGATCTAATGAACAGGTAATAGAATTCATAACTTTATCATTAGCATTCTGCAGTTTATTTTCAAGATCTATCCATTGATCCAACGGTTTATCTATTTCTTGATTATCTACAACTATATTTGGTGTCCGATATTCGATCTCAATAATATTCCAAGCGTCAGTGGTTTTTTGAAAAAATTTCATTCTATTTTTCGAGTAAGCATATTCCCCATTATACATTGGTGGTCTGACTATGGACTGACCCTCGGCAAAAGCATTATTAAAAGAAGCCATTTACAAATTGATTTTTTTTAAATTTAGTTTTTGAAAAATAAAAAAACAACAATTAACTTCTGTTCCTTGCTCTGATACCACTTGTAGGATCGATTTCACCCTAGAGGGGGATGAATAGGGCGATACTATTAATTATAATAACTTAATGCGGAAGTATATAAAACAATTGCAACACAAAAATAACAGAATAATAGCAGCACAGATAATAGCAGAATAATAAAATATAGAGATAGAACAACATAGATTTACCAAACTTCGACAAAACCCGACCTACGTGCTGCCCCCAACGTTTCTACTAGAAATTTAGTAGTTTCACGCTTACACACGTAAACTTACAACATCCGCTATCGACTAACCAAACTCTGTGCTCAAAATCCTGCTACAACTCAGTCACCGAGTTGCGAATTCTCGAACCACACCATCGTAATTCGTCCCCTAGTCACACGACTAGAAAATTTCAAAAGTTTAAAAACAATTTAAACACAAAACCCTAATTGAAATTAAAGCCCAAATTAATAAAGAAACTGCCCCAGACAAAAAAAACATAGAGGAAGAAATAACCCCCCTTTCTTTTATACTATTGGCCGTATCCTTTTTCTTTTAAAAAAAAGGCAGCTTCTCGTTCCTTCTTCGATCTAAAATTAGGGCTTCTGTTAAATTGAAAACGCCGACTGGTTTTTGGTCGATAACAATGGCTATTGCTTTGATTTTCTTCCACAATCGACTCACTTCGATTTACACATGGTTGCTTCAATTCGTCGAGTTCGGTATGAATTCGTATGTGATATTATGCTCTTTGCTTTACTGATTAATTTCCTTAAACTCGATGATTTTAATGCCGATGATGTAGATGGTTTATATAGGGATGAAATCCTTAAGTTTACGTCTGAATATATTTTGATTTCGTCTGTTAAAAATTTGGCTCGACCATTGATTTTGCATCAATGCTTGTGATTTGTATCGACTTCTTCAAATTCGTATATTTTGTGATTACCAGATTATCACGGCTTTGATTTTGAACTTGCTCGATTCCTTGATTACCACGGCTTCTAATTCTTTGACATTTAAACTTGATTTTGGTCGTGGTTGACTTCGACCATTTGAAATGATTTCTGGACTTGTTCGATTTACTGTATATACCTCATTTCGAAATTGAATTGACTCACGGCCTCGACTTGATTTGAAACTACTGTTACATTCACTTAACTTCTTCGGCTTGATCAGTTTCTGTTATCACCTTGACACTCACGGCATCTTGCTGTGTTGATTGAATTGTATATGTATTCATGTCGTCTTTGACTTGTTTGTTGTCTACACTTTGTTAATATACACTGCTCTGTGTACATTTGTCTACACTGCTTCATCGATATATATATGTGCATGTCTCGTTTTCCTGTACATGCACATCTCTGTTTTTGTTGTTCTTGAAGTCATGTGTATTTTGGTCTTGAGCTCTATATATATGTATGGTCTGCATCGTGTCTTCGTTTGGCCTTACTCATCTACTTGTATTTGCATGCTTGTTGCTGCTTTGTACATGCTTTGATTCATGTATACTTGATGTTTGACTGCATGTATATAAGTTTGGTCTACTTGTTGTTTTGAGTTTGAAGCTTGTGAGTTGCATCCCTGGTTTGCATTGGAGTTTTATTGCTTCAAACCAGTTTCATATTATAACCATGCTCGCCTTTGTGAACTGATTTTGAGTTGTTGCTTTAATCTTGAAACTGTTTTCAAGCTCCACTATATATTCATAATGTCTGGATACTTAAGTCAGGTCTGGTGGTAGCTTTGCGTTCATACTTCATGTTTTGACTTGTGATTGACCATATACATGTTTCGAGCCTTTTTTTCATTGGTCATTCGAGTCTGCATTGTGCATTGGTTGAAGCTCTTTACTGTTTGAACTGTATTCATGACTTTGCTTCATCTGATGCATTGTATCTGATCTTGCATTACTTCGAGTTAATGCTTTGAGCTAGTTTGCATATATATACTTTTGTATTCAGTTGTATTGCACCATGTCACCTGTGTTCATTGTGTAGTCTGGTTTTGGTTTCTTGATGAAGTCTTATTTTATGCAGTGTTTGCTGCACCATGTAGTAGCCTTGCTTGAGCACACTTGAGTTTGTATTGGTAATCGTGTGAAATGCTATCATGTGTACATTTTGTACATAATCGTTGAAGTCTGGTTTGACCATGCTTCATTGTGTTTAAAAACAATTTGCAGCTATGTTTTGGTGTTGGTTTGAGTGAGGTGTACTATTCATTTGCTTTTCTAGTTGACCCATTTGAATGTCGAGGCTGTGTTGCTTGAGAACTTGTACTCGATAATTTTGTGATGTTATTTATATCGCACCTGAGTTGAATCCAGCTTTGCCTCGGGTTTGACCTTGTGCTCATGTCGTGACTTTATTTTTATTACACTTGAGTTGAACCCGGCTTTTGATTGGGTTTGATCTTATGCTCACCTGTCCCTGCAATTTTATCAAGTGTATATTGGTATGCACGGTCTTGTGGCATGTACAGTGATACACTGTGCATGTCACAAAGTTGTTTGTGTATTATGAATTCAAAGTAAATGATGACGAACAACCCAAATAACCGAGGCAAATAATATTTTCAAAATACACATTTTAGTTTACAATGCAAAATATTTCCTTTTCAATTTTATTGTGTCCCTGTTCACTTTTTAGATAACTCAGATGCTGGATTCAGGCTGGTGCATAATGGAAGATAAACACGAGTGAATGAGTGGTATGCAGTGAGGTGAACATTGTAAAAGGAAAATTGTGATGTAATAGAACTTGTATTATAATAAAAAATTGTATATACATAGTGAAAGCTCAAATTTGTACTATTCAAAATTGTAATAAAATATTTATTTGAATAAAATATTTGAATTTAAATTCCGTGTTATTTATTTTATTTAGCAAATGTTTATATAATTATGTGAAAAATAAAATAGTACAATAACAAATATATTAAATTGAATGTATATGTATATTTATATATATGTTTATTATCATCAAACAAAAATCATATGCTAGCATATTCAACAACATAGTCCTTATACATATACATGACACACACACTAAAGAACAACTCTAGGTGTATGTTATAATTGAACCTTACTTACTTGCCAACACCATACCACTAGTGATATAA
Source organism: Allium cepa (assembly GCA_030765085.1). NCBI lineage: Eukaryota > Viridiplantae > Streptophyta > Magnoliopsida > Asparagales > Amaryllidaceae > Allium > Allium cepa. The sequence continues at coordinate 469,691,127 of CM060931.1, forward strand.
TTCACGCACCAAACCTTGCTTTATCCCCTTCGTTTCTCCATCTTTATCTTTATTCTGGGTGGACAGACTAGTGGGTGATTTGCCAAGGATACGGTGCGTGAAGGAGGAGACTTGGCAATCCAGAGCCATATTTGTTTATAGTCACTCTCCACATACTCTATATTATATTGTTTCCATCAGTCGGACTCTTATGTACTGTCATTTAAAGACGCTGTTATATGAACCACATATATATTGAGACTATTGTCTGATTGGGTTATTTTCAGTACTTATATTTTAGTTTCTTCCGCTGTAAGATTTGAAAGTGTAAAATGTTTATAAATTTATACTTGTCTCAGTATACTGTAACTCCAAAAACCTAAGGATTCGTACTTATTGAACCAACTCGAGTTCAAAAGCCATTTTAGGGCTTAGACTAGTGTCTCAGGAGGTGTAGGTTGTTACATCCCCAAATATTAGATTGGAGTTAATTCAATCGGACTATAAACAACAAGCAAGACATGTAGGCATCAAAGAAAATGTAACAAAGGGTAAAGAATTTACCTTTTAGGAATTCGAATATGGTTTCCATTGAACACGTTGAAGCAACGACGGTATCAACCACAATGCGATAATACCTAGAGTATGAACCACCAACAATCCATGGACAGGGACAACGCTGTTGAAAGGGAAGTGGAGGAAGTATCAGATTTGTTTGGTTTTGATAGTAAAACGACATATTTGAAGATTTTTTTGTTGCGGTTTGATCTTGGCTGCTATGTTTCTCCCGCAATTGAAAGTTTTACCAACTGAAGTTAACTTATCAAAGTATCTTGTTTGATAGTAGTACAATTTGGTTGAAGATTATTAAAAGTCAACGAAGTTCATTCTAATTTAAATTTTCTTGTTAGTTTACCGTGTTGGCAGTAAATTACATTGGTTTTTAAGTAAGATTCTAGCGTACCGCCAGTACGATAGCGTTGTCTTTCTTCTTTTTCGTTATTTTTTATTTTTTATTTTTTTGGCACAGTTTTCGAAAAAAAGTCGTTGTGCCTCGTCTATACTATTATATTACTAGCGAGTTTAATTTCAAAAGCACACAGGCCCTTTTGAATTTTGGGAACTGAAGAGTCTTCAAAATTATATAATTTATATTACTATATTGCATAGGATTTGATGAGCGCAGAAGTACCCTGAATTTTAAGCACTCAACGGTCGTGGCTTTCTTCTTTTTGCTTTTTTTTCATTCCCGATATTATTTCACTCCTTCCATTCTGCGCCTTTCGATCCTCCTTTTTTCAGCCCTAAAGAATAAAAGTCCCCATCGATTTGATTCTTTTGACACCAAAATATTTAACATATTTCATTTACAGAGGATGATTTGAGGCCGCCATCGTCCACGCTTCCTTCTAGCGCCGCCTATCAAATTTGGGGTGGTCGGAATCAGTTCATCCACGAGTATCTTTAAGGTCGCCACCCTTCTTCCTGTGCAAGCAACTATTCTTCTTCCTCTAGGCAACGGATTATAAGTTAGTATTTTTTGATTCATCGTCAAGTAAATCGATGAAAGGGTTTTTAACTGCATCTGTTAAATTTATACCCCTTTTGCATTTTATCTTTGGAATTTTTACTCTATTATCTTTGGAATTTTTACTCTACTTCTCTACGAGATTTAAAACAATACTGAAAGAATCTCCATTCATTTATTCGTTGTAGATTGCGTGTCATTCATAATTTTATAGAGTAATTTCAGTGGAGAATTATGTTTCATTGTCATACATGTTCATGATAAATGAAAATAAAGTTTTATTCATGAAATTTATTGTTCTTTTATTATCGAAGGTTACATGAATGAGTTGAAGAGAGTATAAAGAAAATGTACAACATCCGACACTTGTTAAAAATTTCTTTATTTTTATTTTGGGGAGACAGAAATAGATAAAAAGGTAAATATACGACATTGTAGTAACTAGCTTTAGTTAGCTTTATGGTTTTGGATGTAATAGAACACCGAAAAATTTCAACTATCTTATTATTAGCTTATTTCCATGTCATTGTTTCCATAGTTAAACCAAATATTACAATGTTAAACTTATAGTATATTAAAATCAAACTAATTATAATTGATTCATTAGTATTGATGATTTTTTTCTCAGAGAACTTCAACGTTGTGTACATCGTGCTTATGATGTGGTTTCTGTGAAATCATATATGCTTAAGCATTTCTTCAGTCCTTTTTGCTATCCAAGTTGAAGGGATTTTTTTTCTATCCAAGATGAAGGGGTTTGGCTGTGTGAAGCATTATTTACATCTAACAATTTATTTTTGCAGAATTATATTTGGTGCTTTAGGCGTAAATAAACTGTTAAAAGGAATTGGTGTAAGTTACAAGTGAATAAACAACAATAAAGTTCACCATAATATTTTCATTATAACACTCTATCAGGTCTCCTAATATTATGATATATGTACTTATTTATTAGCATCTTTGTTTCTGAAATGTTATATTTCTATATGCTCAACCCGATAAATCGATTCACCCATTCCCTGGTTTTATAGGATATATTCCTGAATGAGTGAGGAGAAAATTATGAGACAAGCTTGGATCTACTTACAGGGATGGTAAAACTTAAATAGTTAGACAATTAAATATAGTGAAAACATTTTTGGGTTTCCAAATTTTGTAATTTTACAAGTGCCTTTGTAATATGAAGGTGTTTGAATACTTAGTTCAGAAAGCATAACTCATACTTTAAGGATATTGTGTCTAAAGATTTCCCACCTCTTAATTAGGTGTCGAAGTTCAATGCTTTGCTCAAAGAGTCTTTTTCGTGCAAGGTACACTATATATATATATATATATATATATATATATATATGTATGTATGTATGTATGTATGTATATGTATGTATGTTGGTCTTATGTCGTTCTATAACAAAAAAAACATAATCTCCCAGATTTAAAATACGCAGGCATGAAGATTCGAAAACCTTTCGAATATGAGGCACCTGTTGCGAAAAAGGCTCATTTGTGTCCTAAGTTCTTTTGTCTTCTATATTTGGAACTTGTATCAAAACTAATACATAAGAGTTTCAATATAACATCCTTTCTTCTATTCTATATGGCTTCCTACCACTTCCTTAACCGTTCAGAGTTAAAAGTTATTGGAATTGTATGCAATATTTTATGTTCTAAACTATTTAACTTTATTTTTAATTTTTTGAGATGCTTTTCTATATCGTGGTTGTTTTGTGTTATTATGTAAAGGGAGATAAAAGGATAATTTGGATTCGCTATCTTCTTTATATCAGTTTACGCCATTTGATGGTATGATTCACCTGTCAATTCTTAGACAACAAATCAAGTATAAATAGCATAGCATAGGTCAGTGCTTGCCCTATATGATGTTATCTATCTCTATTCCAAGTGAAGCCCATTCTTCCAAAGGTCATTATAGCGTAGGTCAGTGCTTGAACAATAAATGATTTGTTTGCTTTCTTTTATCATGTCATATCCAATCAAGTATTTAGCAAACTTAATTTTTAGATTCATAGTTTCAAATTTAAAATCAAGCTATTCATGTTTGTACGAGACACGTTTCTTTTATTCTACTTTGCCTATTTACTACTGAGATGTTATTTTAATATTCTTTATGGTTTTCTCAATTGACCGTGACAGTGTGGTTATTGTTGTTCAATATTATAATTCGTCTTCATACAAGCACTCATATATTAATATTTGTTGTGTGTCAACTAAATACTTAGTATTTAGTAGGTAAAATAGCACCATTTACAACTGAAATATGTGCTCTACATCACTTCCAACTTTATACATTAGTAATATAATTTGTTTTATTTTTCATTCTTTGTTGCAGGTACAAAAATGTTCTGTGCTTATTTAAATACTTATATTTGATATTGTAGTAACGTTTCAAATTCCTTCCTGTAAATAGTATATTCTAATTATTTATCAAAATAATTTAATTTTCTAGCTGCAACAATTTTTTTTTTTTCCATACCCATGTGCGAAGCATGGGTTCACAATCATTTTCTCGCTTTTGTTAAATTACTTTCTAACTGATTCATGATTCCATTTTATAATTTTCATTTCTCCAGTTCCTCAATTTTTCAACACACTAAATCGATTTTGAAAACTATGAATATGCTGAACTAAAGACGTTATGATTTTCTAAGTGTTTTAAAATTTGATTCCATGATCAATTTTTTTTACGCAATTCTTCTCTTACTTTATTTGTTGAATATAACATTGCCTTTACAGCTTACTGCTATGGCTAATTTCAAATCTGCATCAACTATGGTACGTAGGTCTACCTTCATCTTTGTTTACCAGTTATGATATTGTAGTACTGGATGTTTCTTTGCTATGTCTATTTTGGATTCTTAAACTTTCTTTAGTCAATCTGTGTTTATGGGTATTTATGTTTTACAGTAAATGAACTTTTCTACAGCCAAAATCTTTTCATTACATTTACAGAGTTAAGCGTAGCTACATCCATATAGCTGGTAATTATGTTTGAAATGCTCTTAATTTATAGGTTTGAACGACCAAATTTTCAGTAATTTGTGAAAATTATTTGTCCATTTCTATGTGATAGTTTTGGCAACCTTTTCCGTAGGTAATTCCACTTATTCATTGAACATGCCATGAATTTGTTTTAGAAATGAGAACTATTTATATAATGAATCGGTATAACTTTGTATTTAATTTCCCAGCATTTGACCCAAAGCTCTACATGTATCATAGAAGGTGAGTTTGTTAGAGGGACCTGTTATTAGCAATGACATGCATCAACTATGACCTGTATTTTTCTTTTACCATTTTATATATCTCATTAGGAAGTATTTGTACATAGTCATGCTTTACAAAAATTTCTCTTTGTGCTTTGTTCGAGTGGTCAATTAGAGGGTTTACACGATGGAGTTAATGCAGATAATGAAACATAATAGTTGAATATATTTTTTACCGTTCAGGACAACCTTAAATTGATAAGTTTTCTCATATTTATTCAACTATATGAAGCTTTAATGAAACCCTATGGGGCATTGATCCAAAATATATGTTGTCCATTTCTGCAGATTCAAGTTGTAGCTGCTTTATAGTTTTTATTTGAGCGCAAATGGAGAACTATTCAAAAAAGGATGGCACCACCCCCTTTGGTAAGCTGGCATACTTATGGACAAAATTCTTTATCATTTGACTTTTAGATCATAATTGATATGAAACCGGTCTCTTGAATTGACATCTTATCTTGATGGATAGTTTTATGATTACAGGGGTAACATGGCAGTTTTCGTTCCTCTGTATTTTTTTCCTGTAAGGTACTTCTTCTCCATGCATTTCTTACCATAGAATATAAAAATAAAAATAAAAATTTATCGCAGCGATTTAGCACTACAAACAACAAATATAAACTTCGAGATACGTCACATGTAATAATTTGATTTTATTTCACATTTTGTACTCATTTGCTTTAAATTTTACCGAAGCGTTAAATGTGTGTAACTGACAGCAAAATAATTTATTTTATAATTCTGCTCCTGTTATTGCTCACAGTATTATTTTTGTGCTGGTTTGATAATTGTTTATGTTTTGCAACTTTGGCCTAAATTGTTTCCTTATTTGGAATAATTTAGGAGGAGCAACTAATATTTTTTATTTTAAAACATGTACAGTTGAGAGAAAGTCAAATATGTTATGACAAGAGAAGTTTAGCAAGATAATGGTGACACTGTAGTAGGATAAAAAGGTATATATGAAATCTCAATTAAATTGTGCATGGTTACATTTACTTTTATCCCTCCCTCGATAGGAAGTTTTATTCATTATTATGCTTTCACACTAATTATGTTCACTTTATGCTTTTAATTTAGATTGTTAGTTGTATTTCTTATGAACCTGCCAAAGAAAAAGTTCTTTACTGCATGTTGAATTTTCCATCCTTTAATTATTTTGTCCCGAGGACATACGACATTATAAAAATATAATAAACTATAGCCTTCGTTATTATTATTTTATACATTTACATGGGTAAAGAAATTAACAAGTTTGAATGAACGGATAAACATATATTTGTGATATAATTTAAGTTATGTGGAATTTATCCCGAGGACATTATAATAACAAATTAATTGCATTATCTTAATGTGTGTAATTTATTTCTTACACAGACAAGTTACTTAAATAAAAGTAAATTTCAGTACACTGCTTTAGGATAAAACAATCAATAGTAGTATTATTTTATCGTATTAAAATTACTTCAAAAATAATAATATAAATGTACTTAACAATGTCATTTCTCCAGAAAACTTCTTATTGTTTTTATTATCCTTATTTTCGATTTACAAGTTCTAAATAAATTATTGTGATGTAATGGAGAAATCTGTATATTTGGTGTTAAATGACTGCACTAAAGTGATTGGGTTGGCTGGTATTTCTGTTTCGGTGAGAAGCAACAACAAATGTTTGATGTAGCAATCAATACACTGTCTATGTTGTGAGTTTTGTCCCAACCGACTATGAGTTAATAAGATTCAATGTTTCATTGTGATGGGTCAGTTTGATTGAGTACTTTGAAACCATTTTTACATAGCTTTATATTATAACATTTGTTTTATATTTTCTTCAACACTAGAAAAAAATAGTGCAGTGTGGTTAAACTATCCTAAGACCATTTCAGATAATCAACCATCGTCCAAACATTAAACTACATGACCTACTGTCTAGTGCCTTCATTCTTAATGGCTTAGTAATTAAAGATTTAATTCGAATTTGGAAACCAATTTTATTGTTGTATGAAATGTTATACTATATGTAACATTCATTTTTCATTACAGTAATCAATTTAATCTTGATTTATTTGTATCTTTTAGTGAGGGGAAACACACATTGGTCATCCATCTCTTCAACAGTTGAGAAGAGACCAATCTAAGCAATAGCATTATTGTGAGATCTATATCTTATGGTAATAGTGTATACGTGTTAGTGCAAAACAATTAAACATATATAGAAATGCGAACGTTGAAATGGATCGAGGAAAATCTGTTAATAGAGTGAGGTTGGCTAATATTTTTGTTTGACTTTTCATATTTCCTGTATGTAATAATGTTCGCATCTTCATCTAATGAGAGAAAATTACTTTATCCTGTAAGTAGTGTATGACCAAGGTTATTATATAACTCAAAATAATTGACAACCGCCAGTTTCTTCATAATATGTCATATAGATTACTTTGAGACCAAGGTTATTATATGCAAAAAAAAATTGATTTTGATCCTGAAAGAACGAGAATTTTGCATAGAAAAGACAAAAAAGGGTAAGAGTGAAGTTACGCAAGCATGGTTGTTTATTCAACTTAATTTTTCATTCAGTTTTCTTAGCTTATTTTAATTATGAGCTATGGAGCCATGTTAGACATTAAGAAACAATGATTGAATTGCATATGAAGCAAGATATCGGAATTGTTACATTTTTTATTGCATTCTTCGAGTAATATTATGATCATTTAGTCTTTCATTTAACCCAAGCTTTGGTTACTGTGTGTATTTAACTTAGATGATTACTTCAATATTATGCAACTACTGCTACGAGACTTTTTTTTTTCCATATATAAGGAAATGTCATTTGGATAAAACTCTATTGGGGAACATGCTTCAAAATTTGGTTACTTTAGACTTCGGAGCAGGATCAACTATCTATTAGATTCCATGGTCAATATGTTGAACTTGAAATTTGGTGTTTTGAACTATAGATGTTAAAATACAAATTCTGTGATAGATATTTTAATGGTCGTAGGTTTATTGATTTTTATGGCTGAATTCATATTTTCCAATTATTACTCAACATTGAATTTTGCTGCAAGTTGTTATACTGCATGATGTGCGATTGTGGTACTTTGGTAAAAAAATTATTTGGTTATAAAGTTCTTTCGCTGTGAGCAGTGAGTTTACTACTTTAATTTACAGTTTTGAACTCATTATTAAGTTACTTGGTTTTTCTATAGACTTACTATATATATATATATATATATATATATATATATATATATATATATATATATATATATATATATAACTGGAGTGATCGGTAAAAGTAGGCGGCATTTCTATTATATGTACTGAAACCTAAGCCACTGTGTGCCAACAAAATGCAACTAATAACACACTTATTTTATAAGCTTCATGCGGTAATTCGTCACAACGCTACCGAATTCATACTAATATACAACTTCTTTCACCAGCCCGTGTGCGAAGCACGTGTTCGCACCAGTTAAATAAAAAGTTTAATAGACATTTTCCAAACGAAAACAACAGTGCTCCGCCAATTTTTACTTTCATCTGCAAATTCAGTCCCCGCCAAATATTGCCGCCCACTTTCCCGCCAGATTCATCAATAAATATCAGTCTTGATGCCAGCGAACTAATCAACATCTGCAAAATAAACCTTTCTCTTCCTCCATCAACCCTTAACTAACACCTCCTTGTGCATTAAAATACTAACAGAAAATGGCTGTTGCTGTTGGACCAGGCAAGTTTTATGGCAGCAGGCTAACTCGACCAAGATTCTACACAGATGTCAAATTCGCGTCGGATCGGATCGATCCACCTCCATCCGTTAGCGATCCGTTTCTTTATTGGGCCAATGAGGCCCACTGGTCCATGGGTGGTCTCAGCTTCAAACGCCTGCGCTTACAAGGTAGAATCGAGGGATCAATCGACAAGCTTCGCACTGAAATCTTGAAATCCGATAAGAAGAAGTCAAAGATTCAGTTAAACGCAGAAAAGACCCGATTGGATGCGGAGAGGATCCGAAATATTGAAGAGGATGAGTTTGTGGAATCGGAATCTGAATCAGAACATGAAATTGAAGTTAGAATGAAGCCTGAAGCGAAGAAAAAAATGGCTAGGAAATTAGTGGACGAGTTCGACGAGGTTGCTGATTATCCATTGAAACCAGCTGGTCATCGGACCCGGAGCAAGAGATCCAGATCTGGTAAGAATTCTGTTAAGAGATCTATTAGACCTGATAGTTCTGAAAAAAGTTCTTCACCTGGTAAAACTCCAGTGAAGAGATCCAGAGATGGTTGTAGTTCTGCTAAGAAATCACTAGTTAACGTTGGTATCGCTAGGACTTCTCCTAGAAAAATTACTTGATGGCTTAATGCTATAAGTTTATCGGTAATTTGGGTACTCTGTATGCTTCAGTTTTTACTTTTCTTTTACCTAATTAGGTTTGACATGGTTGTTTAGTGATGCAGAGCATACCTTGATTCGATCAGATGAAGCTGCCCTGAATCGCCACCATCTCCATGAGTCGCCCCACCTTGAGTCGCGCGGCTCCAATAACTCACGACTCATTCCTTTGCCAACTCATCCACTTTCATCTCCAATCGCGGCCGACCTACGACTCATTCCCTCAACCCTAAATCGCGACCGACTCATCCATGGCTCGTCCTCCACCCTAAGTCGCGATCGACTCATCCATGACTCGCCTCCTTCCAAAACCCTAAGTCGCGACACCGCCATGAGACGCGAACGACTTATTTTCCCCCTTCTCCATATGCCGCGCGCGAGTTATGCCAATTTCCAGTGAGTTGAGAAGATTAAGTCACGAACGATATATGTTGAGTCGCGTGATAAATTCATTTAGGTCACGGCAATTTCCTGAGTCGCTGAAGTGACCTATGTCGCAAAGTTACTGAGTCGTTACCGAGTCACTTGAACGTGACCGAGTCACATTAAGTCGATTCCGAGTTATTTTAAGTCCCGAGTCAAGTTGAGTCATGTACTGTTATAGTGTTTAGATTGTTTGTGTGTGTGTTTGTTGTACCGCTTTGTTAAGTCGTGTATTGAGTTGTAAGCCTATAAATAGGTACGTTGTGTCATTTGTAAAGGTTGTTGAAAAATTTGAATAAAATTCTTCTTTGTTAGCTTTGTGCTTTCATTAAAATTGGTAGTCGAGTGAAATCTTCTATCTCCACCTACGTCATTCGTCATTCGAGTGCGCTCGAATTAACGTTTGTTGAAGCCGATTCGCGGAATCAAGTGCGCTTGATCAACGTCGAAGAATCGTAGATCTTTGTTTCTCGGTATCGTGCGCGATCAACGAGGCGAAGATAGCTAAAATCCGGCATCTTGGGATCAACGGATTTGGGCATTGCAGTATTCACAACTCACCGATTGCTAATTCCATCGATTTCATTGTTTTCTTAAAATCCGCTGCGTCAGTTTGGTATCGGAGCTACACTTAGCCAATCATAGCTAAGTCGATCTGGAGCCGAAGTTTGAAATTGTGTTCGTCGTGTTCATATTGAAGTTGCAACAAGTTTGGGGTGCTTGATCCATAATCATTTGGATCAAAGTGTGGGAAAGGTGTTTGAATTTGCGTGGGAGAGTTTGCACGCCAAAGTGAAGTTCGAAGCAAGCTTGAAGCCGTACTAGTTGATTTGAATTGTAGTTTTGGAGTTGTTTTGTTTGAAGATTTTTGAAGTCAAATTTGTTGAAGATTGATTTGTTGAAATTTGGAGATTTGTTGAATTATTTGTTTGAAGTTCAATCATGCCTTCGAGACGAGCTCAACGTCATCGCAATATTAGTGCCTTGTATGGAAGAGAAGAGGCCGATGAAATGGAGCAACGAATCAATGAGAGTTTCACTGAAAAGTTGAACAAAGGAATTGGTCGATTAGAGAGAATGATGCTTGAAATGAAACAAAGTAGAAGAAGAGTTTCACCTGAATCGAACCATGGGGGGAGTAGAGCTTCGATACATTCAGAACGAGAGAGGAGAGAAGATCATGATCGTAGAAGTGCTGACAATCGTGATAGGAATGAAGATCGAAGAAGTGGTGGTAGAGATGTTGGAGGACGTGAACGACAACGATATACATCAGATTTCGATGAGGAGTTTGATGGTGATAGGGGAAGTGTTCATTACCGAGATAGAGATCCAACACAACGTCAGTATGGAGATGTAGTGGATGATCGTCGATGGGAATCGGGAATGAAGATGGAGATTCCAGAATTTAAAGGCGGGATGGTTGCTGAGGAGTTCTTAGACTGGTTGTCAAATGTTGAGGAGATCTTTGATTTCAAGGAGGTTTCGGAGAATCGCCGAGTGAAGTTGGTTGCTACTAGGTTGAGGGGGAGAGCTTTGGAATGGTGGCAGCAAACTAAACTTACACGAGAACGGATGGGAAAGTCGAAGATTGTAGATTGGGAGAAAATGAAGAAATTGATGAGAGCTACATTTTTACCATACAACTATCAGTCACTAATGTACCAGAGATTGCAGAATCTAAGGCAGGGGACGAAGTCGGTCAGTGATTATGCAGATGAATTTTACCAACTCATTGCCAGAAATGACATAATGGAGACAGAAGAACAACTGACTGCTAGATTTGTTGGAGGGCTGAGAATGCAGATCCAGGATATGGTTAATATGTTCGATCCAAGATCTGTAGCGGAGGCACATCAGAAAGCGTTGGCTTGGGAGAAGTAGGGAAGGCGCGGAGGTGGTGTGTTTACTAACTCTAACAATCAAGTGAAGGGTGTTAGCGGAAGTTCTAGTGTTCCTAAAGTTATTGCAAAGCCAGTTGTGAAGGAGAGTGAGAAGGCGAAGGTTAACAGTGGTTTCAAATGTTATAATTGCCAGGAGATGGGTCATAAAAGCAACGAGTGTCCAAAGCCGAAGAAGAGAACTATGATAGCCGAGGTTGAAGAAGAGGAAGAAGAAGCCGAGTGTTCTAATTCATTACCGGTTGAGGAGGAAGACTTGTTGTCGGGAGACGAAGGATATTCACTGATGATGAGGAGAAGTTGTTTGACACCAAAGCAAGAGGAGGAAGACAGTTGGTTGAGGAATAACATATTTCAGTCTACTTGTACTATCCTTGGAAGAGTTTGTAAATTTGTTATTGATGCTGGGAGTTGCGATAATATTATCTCTACAGAGCTGTGAAGAAGTTGGAGTTAAAGACTGAGAAACATCCTAAGCCGTACAAATTAGCATGGTTGAGGAAGAGCGGTGAGGTGAAAGTTGGACGAAGAGCTTGTGTTAAATTTTCGATTGGGAAGAAATATAAAGACGAAATTTGGTGCGATGTAGTGGACATGGATGTGTGTCATCTGTTGTTGGGCAGACCATGGCAGTTTGATAGAGTAGTACAACATGATGGTCGTGCTAATAGCTGCAGTTTCATGTTTGAAGGTACTAAAATCACGTTAGTTCCCAAGAAGCAGCAACAGAAAGAAAGCAAGCTAGAGGAAATTAAAGAATTGAAAACTCTGTTAACTTTGAAGGAGTTTGTCAAGGAAGTCGAAGAAGAACCTGAAGTGTACTTGTTGATTGGATGAGAGTGTAACGAAGAGGTTGAAATTCCAGAAGAAGTGAAGCCAGTTTTGAAAGAATTTGAAGATGTATTTCCAGAAGAGTTGCCTAAGGAGTTACCGCCACTGAGAGACATTCAACATCAAATTGATCTTGTTCTGGGAGCAGTATTGCCGCATAGACCACATTATCGAATGAGTCCAAAGGAACATGAAGAGTTGAGGAGGCAGGTGGAAGAGTTGCTTGAACAGGGACGTGTGCAGGAAAGTTTAAGTCCATGTGCTGTGCCAGCTTTATTAGTACCAAAGAAGGACGGAACGTGGAGGATGTGCACTGACAGTCGAGCATTGAATAAGATTACAGTGAGATATAGATTTCCAATGCCGAGGTTGGATGACTTGCTAGATCAGTTGAGTGGGGCAACTATCTTTTCGAAGATTGATTTGAAGAGCGGATATCATCAAATTCGTATTAGACCAGGTGATGAGTGGAAAACTGCTTTTAAAACCAGGGACGGTCTATACGAATGGTTGGTTATGCCATTTGGTTTATCAAATGCGCCTAGTACGTTCATGCGGGTGATGAATCAAATCTTTAGACCATTTATTGGGAAATTCGTGGTGGTGTATTTTGATGATATTCTGATATACAGCAGGAGTACAGAGGAGCATGTTCAACATTTGAGGGAAGTGTTGATTATTCTTCGTGAGGAACAATTTTATGCTGCAACGAAGAAATGTGTGTTTATGACGCATAGTGTTTTATTTCTGGGGTATGTTGTTTCAGGAGAAGGTATACTGGTGGACCAAAATAAAGTTGAAGCAGTCAGGAATTGGCCACAGCCGAGGACAATTACAGAGGTGAGGAGTTTTCATGGGTTGGCTTCATTCTACCGAAGATTCATTCCACACTTCAGTAGCGTGATGGCTCCAGTTACTGATTATATGAAGGGTAAACAGTTTTCGTTGTCAGAGGAAGCCGGGATTGCTTTTGAGAAAATCAAAGAACTGTTGACAACAGCACCAATTCTTGTTTTACCGAATTTCCAGTTGTTGTTTGAATTACATGCCGATGCTTCAAAAGTTGGTATTGGCGGAGTTTTAAGTCAGAATGGAAGGCCAGTTGCTTATTTCAGTGAGAAGTTATCAGGAGCAAAGATGAGGTATAGCACGTACGATGTGGAGTTTTACGCAATTGTTCAGGCTGTTAAGCATTGGAGACACTATCTGTTTCAGAAAGAATTTGTTATGTACATTGATCATGAGGCGTTGAAGCATATGCAGGGGCAGGACAAGATTTCAGCAAGACATGCATCGTGTGCCTATTTACAGCAATTTACTTTTGTTGTCAAACAAAAGTCTGGGGTGACGAATCGGGTAGCTGATGCTTTGAGTAGGAGGAGTCATTTATTAACGACAATGAAAGTTGAAGTGACAGGGTTTGAATTATTGCCATAGCTGATTGAAGAAGATCCTTACTTTGTGAAATTTGTTGAGAAAGTCAAGGAAGGAAGTACTGATGAATTTGTGTTGGTTGATGGTTTTCTGTTTAAAGGAAATCGGTTATGTATTCCAGAGAGCAGTTTGAGATTGAAGATTATCAAGGAGTTAGACGAGGAAGGACATGTGGGCCGTGACCGTACTTTGCATTTGATTGCTCAATCATACTTTTGGCCGTCAATGAGGAAGGAGGTTGAACGGTTTGTGGAGAGATGTCGTATATGCCAGGTTTCTAAGGAAAGAGCGACCAATGCGGGGTTATATATGCCATTACCCGTGCCTATTAAACCATGGGTTGATATTAGTATGGATTTTGTGTTGGGTTTGCCGAGAACTCAGAAGGGGAATGATTCTATATTTGTTGTGGTGGACAGGTTTTCGAAGATGGCACATTTTATAGCCTGTAAGAAAACAGCGGATGCAGTTCGAGTGGCACAATTATTCTTTAAAGAAATCTACCGATTACATGGGTTGCCGGAGTCTATTGTTTTAGACAGGGATACCGGATTTTTAAGTCATTTTTGGCTTAGTTTGTGGAAGATGGTGGGAACGAAACTGAAATTTAATAGTGCTTATCATCTGCAAACAGATGGGCAAATAGAGGTGGTGAATAGATCATTGGGAAACTTGTTACGATGTCTTGTGAAAGACAATTTGAAGAGTTGGAATTTGAAGTTGTGTGAAGCTGAATTTGCTCACAATCATGCAAATAACCGAAGTACAGGTTTCAGTCCGTTTTAGATTGTATATTCAAGTTTGCCAAAGGGGCCGCTGGATTTGACAATAGTGCCACAACCGAAAGGAACAGTTAAGCGGGCTGCTGATTTTGTTGATGGGTTAACAGAATGCCATAGAATCGTTCAGGAACATTTGAAGAAAACGAATGAGAGGTATAAACAAATGGCGGATAAAAAACAAAGAAGTGTAATCTTCAAAGAGGGTGATTTTGTTTATGCCGTTTTGACGAAAGATCGTTTTCCGGCTGGCACTTATAACAAGTTGAAAACTCGAAAGATTGGACCGGTAGAAATTATAAAATGAATCAATGAAAATGCTTATAAGTTGAAGCTGCCAGAGGATGTTTACACTTCTTGTGTGTTTAATGTGAAGCACTTAATTCCGTATTATGAGGAGGAACCTATCAAAGATGACGAGAGTATGAATTCGAGGACGAATTCCTTCCAACAGGGGGAGGATGATGCAGAGCATACCTTGATTCGATCAGATGAAGCTGCCCTGAATCGCCACCATCTCCATGAGTCGCCCCACCTTGAGTCGCGCGGCTCCAATAACTCACGACTCATTCCTTTGCCGACTCATCCACTTCCATCTCCAATCGCGGCCGACCTACGACTCATTCCCTCAACGCTAAATCGCGACCGACTCATCCATGGCTCGTCCTCCACCCTAAGTCGCGATCGACTCATCCATGACTCGCCTCCTTCCAAAACCCTAAGTCGCGACACCGCCATGAGACGCGAACGACTTATTTTCCCCCTTCTCAATATGCCGCGCGCGAGTTATGCCAATTTCCAGTGAGTTGAGAAGATTAAGTCGCGAACGATATATGTTGAGTCGCGTGATAAATTCATTTAGGTCGCGGCAATTTCCTGAGTCGCTGAAGTGACCTATGTCGCAAAGTTACTGAGTCGTTACCGAGTCACTTGAACGTGACCGAGTCACATTAAGTCGATTCTGAGTTATTTTAAGTCCCGAGTCAAGTTGAGTCATGTACTGTTATAGTGTTTAGATTGTTTGTGTGTGTGTTTGTTGTACCACTTTGTTAAGTCGTGTATTGAGTTGTAAGCCTATAAATAGGTATGTTGTGTCATTTGTAAAGGTTGTTGAAAAATTTGAATAAAATTCTTCTTTGTTAGCTTTGTGCTTTCATTAAAATTGGTAGTCGAGTGAAATCTCCTATCTCCACCTACGTCATTCGAGTGCGCTGGAATCAACGTTTGTTGAAGCCGATTCGCGGAATCAAGTGCGCTTGATCAACGTCGAAGAATCGTAGATTTTTGTTTCTCGGTATCGTGCGCGATCAACGAGACGAAGATAGCTAAAATCCGGCAACTTGGGATCAACGGATTTGGGCATTGCAGTATTCACAACTCACCGATTGCTAATTCCATCGATTTCATTGTTTTCTTAAAATCCGCTGCGTCAGTTTGGTATCGGAGCTACACTTAGCCAATCATAGCTAAGTCGATCTGGAGTCGAAGTTTGAAATTGTGTTCTTCGTGTTCATATTGAAGTTGCAACAAGTTTGGGGTGTTTGATCCATAATCATTTGGATCAAAGTGTGGGAAAGGTGTTTGAATTTGCATGGGAGAGTTTGCACGCCAAAGTGAAGTTCGAAGCAAGCTTGAAGCCGTACTAGTTGATTTGAATTGTAGTTTTGGAGTTGTTTTGTTTGAAGATTTTTGAAGTCAAATTTGTTGAAGATTGATTTGTTGAAATTTGGAGATTTGTTGAATTATTTGTTTGAAGTTCAATCATGCCTCCGAGACGAGCTCAACGTCATCGCAATATTAATGCCTTGTATGGAAGAGAAGAGGCCGATGAAATGGAGCAACGAATCAACGAGAGTTTCACTGAAAAGTTGAACGAAGGAATTGGTCGATTAGAGAGAATGATGCTTGAAATGAATCAAAGTAGAAGAAGAGTTTCACCAGAATCGAACCATTGGGGGAGTAGAGCTTCGATACATTCAGAACGAGAGAGGAGAGAAGATCATGATCGTAGAAGTGCTGACAATCGTGATAGGAATGAAGATCGAAGAAGTGGTGGTAGAGATGTTGGAGGACGTGAACGACAACGATATACATCATATTTCGATGAGGAGTTTGATGGTGATAGGGGAAGTGTTCATTACCGAGAAAGAGATCCAACACGACGTCAGTATCGAGATGTAGTGGATGATCGTCGATGGGAATCGGGAATGAAGATGAAGATTCCAGAATTTAAAGGCAGGATGGTTGCTGAGGAGTTCTTAGACTGGTTGTCAAATGTGACGACCGCCCATGACTCCTGCACCAAAACAAGGAAATAGTGCGTTGAAAGGCGTGCCAGGTAGCCATGGACGATAGTCAGGGTAAAATAAAACAGCAAACTCTATCGTACAACTCACAGCGCATGGATAAAATACAATAGAGAAATATATAGTGAAGCTCCATAACAGAAAAATCATCATTTAAGCATCGTAGTAGTTTTATACAAACATGAATCATCCATACATCAAAGCCTCACTACAAACACTCAATCAGATATAACAGCAGAACACCCAGTACATATAGTAAGAAAACTAGTATGCAAAGCCTCCTGCTCGTCTTCGTCATCATCAGCGTAGATCTCTAAGAACAGCACCTGTCACCTGCTACCTAGTCTGCCCATCCCAACATGGATGAACAGCCCAAGGTAATAAGAGGAGACATAAAACCTTGAGTCAGACAAAGTCTTAGTGAGCAGTAAATCAACTATCAAACATACCAAAAGAGCATAAAGGATAAAAGGAATAGGAACCAAACCATCCCACTCCACCTCTTACTACAGTGATAGCCCCCAAACACACACCAAGGAGAAGTAAGCATAACATAGCAGATAATTAAGGTAAAGCAATAATCACTCGAGTCAAGGGCGATGTTTTCCAAATACAAACCCCCAAGGCCTAAACCAAGATCAGATAAGCACCTAGAAAATACCGCTCTTGAGACCGAATGATGATACAACCAAACGTCCAAACATCCATGACTCTGGCTATCACTGTTATCCTTGCTTTGATTTCACCGTTGATTGAATGACCATCCGTCAAGGGCTAATGGTAACCCCGGTTCTAGGCATAGCTCCGCACGTCATCGTGACCCGTGCCTAGGACTTACCTACTCTGCCCAGAGTACTCAACTACCTACGTGTAGTCTTTTTGGGTGTCCCGACTACCTGCCTGTAGTCGTTATGGGCGCCCCATGTACTCTTGCTTTTGAGCATGCTAGAACCTTCAACAACGATGAGATCTAAGCCTCCTAGTCATCCTCCTTGACGACAATTCTCATACTAGCTCAAGCTACCTCTCGAGCAATCCATTATCAACCAACTCGAACCATCCCTCGAGTTATCAACATGCTTGGAGTGATCCCTGCCTGGATTACGCCAAGTCTACATCATACTTCGCTTTATCGCACCATAGCAAAGTCTCGACTCAACAACATGGTTTGCCTCATTTCATCATGGCAAAGTTCCATCTCAACATCATCCAATCTATACATATGAGCTTCAACATCCGCTACATATCTCTTAAGCAGCTTTCATCATTCAAGAGCCTCTTCCGTAGCTTTTGAATCGTCTTTGACCATACTTGTCCAAATCTATCAACTAGATAACTCATTCACATCAATCAAACAAGGCAAACATTAATCCAAACAAATAAGTAGTCAATCAAGATCTAATTAGGCATTTATAACTACAATGGCAATTTTGTAAATAAATGAGCATAGATCTAACATACATGAATTATGGGTTTTTAGCATAGATCTAACAAATATAAATCATGGGTTTTGTCTCTACAACTAGATGAATAAACTTGCAAAGGTAAAAATCTTCATAAGTAATGGATCTACACTTGGATCTAAGGAAAATGCACAAAATCACTATCTACAACACTCCAACAAACCACCAATCCAATACACTCCTTTGGGTCCGCGTGAGAGATAACTACCACTCACCAAATCACCCAAACACCTCAAAAACTAAACACTTCAGATCTGGACAGCGGAGATCAAGGCTTGATCCGGCAACATCTCGCTTCAATCGATGAAATCTAGCTCCAACGGATGAAGATCTTCAACTTTGGCACTTGAATCTTTGATCTCGATCTTCGATCTTGGATGGATGTTAGAACTAGATTGGAATAGAGAAAAGAAAATGAAGAAATGTTGTAGTCGAGCTCTCAAAATGGCAGCACTTCGTCGCTTCAAAAACCGGTGCCAAAAAGTGAGCCAAACCCCTCTATTTATAGGCTGAAAACCCCTTAGGTCGTCCAGGCCTTATAACTCGTTCTCGGTCTTAGGTCGTCGCCGACCTAAAATCCCCGACCTATCATAGGTCGTCACCGACCTATCTACCTCACGACCCAACGGTCTAAACAAACTCCACGACACACGACTCAAGAACCCAAGGCCGACCTAACTATAAGTCGACTCAACCAATCACACGACCTACCGACTTAACCAAACCCAGGGTCACACGAGTTAACACACGGCCGACCTAATTCCTGCGACCTAAAACACTGCCGACCTAAAGACTCCAGCGACTTACTAGGTCCGACCTAACTCTTATGCGACCTAACAAACCAGGCCGACTCAATGACCTAAGCCCCCAACGACTCATCGTGCTTGCCGACCTATCCCCCTAGCGACCTAACGCTATCCCTTAGGTCGTTCAACGACCTATCTATACACAACAACTCTAGGTCGCTAGTCCCCCTAAGTCGGTCAAATACTTATGTTGGTTCAATACCTTAGGTCGTTAACCCGTTCGACCGACTCATCCCTAGGTCGCTCCTTTCCCTAACTCGCTCACACGACCTAAGACACTAAGTTGGTCACGACTCAACTCCGAACCCTCAACCTGAGCCTCTATACGAGTTAACCCTTAACTCGTTTTAACACTAAGTCGGCAGCTTTCTTAAGTCGTTCAAACGACTTATCAACAATACGACTTAGGCTAGAAACAACATAAACAATACTAACGACCTGTAAATCCTACGATTTATCAACACGTAAAATACGGGTCGTTACATTCTCTCCCCCTTAGGAATTTCGCCCCCGAAATTCCAAGCAAACATCAGCCATCAAAATTATTCCGCATGCCTACCATCCTTAGCAATCAACAAACCAAGCATCCAATTCTAGCCTAGCATGCAGAATTCTAAAACTTAGAACAAGCTACAAATTCATGAGATGTCACGACACCTTAGGGCCATACCTTGAAGGGTTCTGGATGAGCTGCCTTCATCCTCACTTCCTCCTCCCACGTACAGTCGTTAACATCATCACTCCATTGTATCTTGAGCAACGTAATCGTCTTCCTCCTAAGCTGTTTCGTATCGGTTTCAACAATACGAAGCGGCTTACGAGGTCTCGTAACCACTGGATCAACCTCTAAGTCTTCACAGCTATCAGCAGAAACCACAGTAGTTGGGTCATGCACATACTTCCGTAGATAAGATACATGAAAGACATTGTGCACACCCGCCATCTTTTCCGGTAACTCCAACCTGTAAGCGAGTTTTCCAATTCGTTCGATAATCGGGAATGGTCCAACAAATCTCGGAATTAACTTTCCTTTCTTCCCAAATCTAATAGCACTCTTCAATGGAGAAATCTTCACAAAAACCATCTCTCCTACATCGAATTCCAAATCCTTACGACGATTATCGGCATAACTTTTCT
This sequence comes from Allium cepa, assembly GCA_030765085.1. Taxonomy (NCBI): domain Eukaryota; kingdom Viridiplantae; phylum Streptophyta; class Magnoliopsida; order Asparagales; family Amaryllidaceae; genus Allium; species Allium cepa. Next base: position 469,711,396 of record CM060931.1, read on the forward strand.
GACGATTTTGGGCTGCTTTCATTCGTTGCCGAATGATCTCTATACAATTCGAAGTCTGTCGAATCATCTCTGGCCCAAGTATCATCTTTTCTCCAGTTTCCAACCAACATGTCGGAGAGTTACACGGTCTTCCATACAATGCCTCATATGGTGCCATACCAATACTCGACTGATAACTGTTATTATATGCAAACTCCACCAAATGAGGATGATCTTCCCATGATCCTCCGAAGTCCAAAACACATGCTCTAAGGAGATCTTCCAAAACTCGGTTGACTCTCTCAGTCTGACCATCTGTTTGAGGGTGATAAGCTGTACTCAAACACAACTCGGTTCCCAAAACTTCCTGGAAGCTCTTCCAAAATCCACTAGTGAACAATGGGTCTCGATCGCTCACTATACTCTTCGGAACACCATGGAATCGAACTATCCACTTAACATAAAGCTCAGCCAGCTTCGATGCAGTCCTAGTCGATCGAACAGGAATGAATCTTGCACTCTTAGTCAACCAATCTACTATGACCCAAATTCCTTCATTTCCTGCCCTGGTCCTAGGTAGACCATCGATAAAATCCATCGATATCTGCTCCCACTTCCATGTAGGAACCTCTAATGGCTGAAGTAATCCACTGGGCTTCTTCTGCTCAGCTTTCACCAACTGGCAGTTCATACACTTGGAAATAAAATTTCCAACATCCTTCTTCATGCCTTCCCAGTAGTAAGTTCTCTTCATATCCCGATACATCTTATTCCCACCTAGATGAATTGTCAACTTCGAGTGATGACCTTCCCTCAGAACTTCATCTCTCAATCCATCAATGTCGGGAACAACCAATCGTCCTTGCTTCCGAAGCCAACCCTCTCGATCGACCTCAAATTCCTTATTCTTCTCTGGGTCCAATCCGGATTCCAAATCTTGGATAATCTTAACAAGCCTATCATCTCTCTTTTGGTTCTCGCCAATCCTTTCCACGAGAGTAGGTCTTATCGATAAGTTTGCCAACATTTCAGGTTCCAACTCACATCTGGGCCTGAAATCAAATCCAGCCAAACACTCAAGGTTCTTCCATTCCGAAAACATGGCTCCCAAACCTGCATGTCTTCGACTTAACGCATCAGCCACCGCGTTACCTTTTCCCGGAGTATAGGCTATACCAAAATCATAAGATGCAAAGAACTCTAGCCATCTTTGCTGTCGAAGATTCAAATCCTTTTGGGAGAACAGATACTTCAACGACTTATGATCTGTAAATAACTCAAATCTAACTCCCAATAGATAGTGTCTCCACATCTTCAAAGCAAACACAATCGCCGCTAACTCCAAATCATGAGTCGGATAATTCCTTTCATGCGGCTTCAGTTGTCGACTAGCATACGCAACAACTTTATCCTTCTGCATTAGCACTGCTCCAAGTCCAGTGCCACATGCATCGGTGTAAACCACCATCTCATCATTCCCACTTGGAATAGTCAAGACAGGAGCACTCGTCAGTCTCTCTTTCAGGATTACGAAAGCTTGCTCACACTTATCATCCCATTTGAACACTTGGTTCTTCTTCGTCAATCCTGTCAACGGTGCAGCTATCTTGGAAAAGTCTTTGATAAACCGACGATAATATCCTGCTAATCCAAGAAAACTTCTTACTTCAGATGCATTCTTAGGTCTTACCCAATCCTGGATTACTGCCACCTTAGCGGGATCAACCGCTACTCCATTTCCAGAGATAACAAGGCCTAAGAACCTCACTTCACTCTTCCAGAAGTGACACTTTGAAAACTTAGCCTTCAGCTGATGTTTCCGCAAAATTTCCAAAACAATCCTCAAGTGTGTCTTGTGCTCTTCTTCAGTTCTGGAATAAACCAAAATATCATCCACGAATACAAGCACGAACTTATTCAACTGATCTCTGAATACTCTATTCATAAGATCCACAAAATATGCTGGTGCGTTAGTCAACCCAAACGGCATTACCAGCCACTCATAAAACCCGGATGGTGTCCTAAAAGCAGTCTTCGGCACACTATCCTTCGCCACTCTCAATTGGTGAAATCCCGTTGCCAAATCCATCTGAGAAAACACCTTAGCCTCGTGAAGCTGATCAAACAAGTCATCTATTCTCGGCAATGGATACTTGTTCTTTTTAGTCAACTTATTTAGCTCACGATAATCCACACACAACCTCAACGATCCATCCGCTTTGGTTGCGAACACAACTGGTGCACCCCATTCGGACACACTTCTCCGAATGAATCCTTTCCGTAAAAGGTCATCAACTTGCACCTTCAGCTCTTGCTGCTCCCTCGGTGCCATCCGCCTAAGAGGCATAACAACAGGTCTGGCTCCCTCAACTAGATCGATACGAAACTCGATCTCCCTATGCGGCGGCAACCCTTTGACTTCGTCAAAGACATCCTCAAATCCATTCACAATAGGCACCGATGACAGTCCATCCCGTGGAACAACCAGCGAATACATGAAGCTCATGAAGACGCCTTCCTCATGCTTACATCGTATCACAACCTTTCGCCCTTCCACATTCCCGACTGTCACCTCCAGCCTCTCACAGTCAATCCTAGCCGCATACTTCCTAAGCCAGTCCATACCCAAAATAATTCCGAATCCCGCAAAATTCAGAACAAAGCAATCACAAACAAACGAGCAATCATGACTCGACACAACTAGACCACGGCATATCATACACAAACATGACGAACCCCCGACTGGATTAGTCACAACCAATGGCCTATCAACAATATCCGGTTTCAAACCAAACCGGCCTACCAAATCATCACAAACAAAAGAATGCGACGCTCCAGTATCAAACAACACTCTAACTGGAACACCACAAAGAGAAAGAGTACCTTAAACTACCACACTCTTCCCCTTCTCTTCAGCTGTAGGAGCTTTTGAAGACGACGGCACAGCTCCCAAAGCATAAGCTTGCACAATCTGCCTATCTTTCCTCGGCTCTGGGCAATCCTTCTTGATATGTCCCAGCTTATCACAGTTGTAACACTTTCCCGGCACCTTGGGATTCTTACAATCTTTGTAAAGATGGCCCTTCTGCTGGCAGTTATAGCAAGTCACTACGCTCTTCGGCTTCTTCTGGCCATCCTTTCCCTTCTGTTGCTGCTGCTTCCTCTTCTTGTTTCCATTTTGCTGGGGTTTAGATCCTTCCTTGGTTACAGAAACAACAGAACTTTCCCTAGGAAACAGACTCTCATGCCTAAGAGCTTTCTCCACCAGCTTCTCAAATGGATCGTCCAAATGATCCACTAACTGCCTCCCAAGATAAGCATCCAGACCAGTCACAAACTTTTCGTTCTTCTGGTAGGGAGAATCAATATACGATCTGGCATACTTGGACAAGGCTTCAAACTCGGAAATATACTCAAGAACAGGCCTCCCACCTTGCTTGAGCTTTACAAACCTTTTGAACAAAGCAGACTTCTGAGCAGTAGAGATGAACTTGGCTTCAAATTTAACTTGGAATTGCTCCCAAGTAATCTCTTCTTCTGAAGTATCTATGGTGATAGAATTCCACCAATCAGCAGCTCTTCCCTGAAGCTGTCTCGATGCAAGCTTCCTCTTGGTTGCATCCTCAATTCCCAAGTCCCCAAAGATTCTTCGGCAAGCATCAATCCATCTCTGCACTTCAATAGTCGACTCTGTCCCCAAGAAAGCTTTTCCTCCAAGAGAAGTATAATCCTTGCAAAGCTTGGCAAAATCCACCGGTCTTGGAGCTTGGACTTGAACTCCAACATCTACAGATGGCCCTGGAGCTGGTATCCTTCTCATGATCGAAGTCATCATCGCTTCGAACATAGTTCCATAATCAACCGCTCCTTCAGTAGCACGGCTTTCCCTTGCAGCTGGTCTCCCCCTTCGACTCATCCTTAGTATCTACAAAAAGGACTGATTAGAACACCTTGAGGAACAACTACATAAGGAGTTCAAATCCATCTAAACTACTATATTATATATAGTAATCATCCATCAAAATACAATTACGTCTCTCATACGTAGTTGCGTCAGCGAGCGTTGGCTAAAATCGATTAACCAAAGCTCTGATACCAAATGTGACGACCGCCCATGACTCCTGCACCAAAACAAGGAAATAGTGCGCTGAAAGGCGTGCCAGGTAGCCATGGACGATAGTCAGGGTAAAATAAAACAGCAAACTCTATCGTACAACTCACAGCGCATGGATAAAATACAATAGAGAAATATATAGTGAAGCTCCATAACAGAAAAATCATCATTTAAGCATCGTAGTAGTTTTATACAAACATGAATCATCCATACATCAAAGCCTCACTACAAACACTCAATCAGATATAACAGCGGAACACCCAGTACATATAGTAAGAAAACTAGTATGCAAAGCCTCCTGCTCGTCTTCGTCATCATCAGCGTAGATCTCTAAGAACAGCACCTGTCACCTGCTACCTAGTCTGCCCATCCCAACATGGATGAACAACCCAAGGTAATAAGAGGAGACATAAAACCTTGAGTCAGACAAAGTCTTAGTGAGCAGTAAATCAACTATCAAACATACCAAAAGAGCATAAAGGATAAAAGGAATAGGAACCAAACCATCCCACTCCACCTCTTACTACAGTGATAGCCCCCAGACACACACCAAGGAGAAGTAAGCATAACATAGCAGATAATTAAGGTAAAGCAATAATCACTCGAGTCAAGGGCGATGTTTTCCAAATACAAACCCCCAAGGCCTAAACCAAGATCAGATAAGCACCTAGAAAATACCGCTCTTGAGACCGAATGATGATACAACCAAACGTCCAAACATCCATGACTCTGGCTATCACTGTTATCCTTGCTTTGATTTCACCGTTGATTGAATGACCATCCGTCAAGGGCTAATGGTAACCCCGGTTCTAGGCATAGCTCCGCACGTCATCGTGACCCGTGCCTAGGACTTACCTACTCTGCCCAGAGTACTCAACTACCTACCTGTAGTCTTTTTGGGTGTCCCGACTACCTGCCTGTAGTCGTTATGGGCGCCCCATGTACTCTTGCTTTTGAGCATGCTAGAACCTTCAACAACGATGAGATCTAAGCCTCCTAGTCATCCTCCTTGACGACAATTCTCATACTAGCTCAAGCTACCTCTCGAGCAATCCATTATCAACCAACTCGAACCATCCCTCGAGTTATCAACATGCTTGGAGTGATCCCTGCCTGGATTACGCCAAGTCTACATCATACTTCGCTTTATCGCACCATAGCAAAGTCTCGACTCAACAACATGGTTTGCCTCATTTCATCATGGCAAAGTTCCATCTCAACATCATCCAATCTATACATATGAGCTTCAACATCCGCTACATATCTCTTAAGCAGCTTTCATCATTCAAGAGCCTCTTCCGTAGCTTTTGAATCGTCTTTGACCATACTTGTCCAAATCTATCAACTAGATAACTCATTCACATCAATCAAACAAGGCAAACATTAATCCAAACAAATAAGTAGTCAATCAAGATCTAATTAGGCATTTATAACTACAATGGCAATTTTGTAAATAAATGAGCATAGATCTAACATACATGAATTATGGGTTTTTAGCATAGATCTAACAAATATAAATCATGGGTTTTGTCTCTACAACTAGATGAATAAACTTGCAAAGGTAAAAATCTTCATAAGTAATGGATCTACACTTGGATCTAAGGAAAATGCACAAAATCACTATCTACAACACTCCAACAAACCACCAATCCAATACACTCCTTTGGGTCCGCGTGAGAGATAACTACCACTCACCAAATCACCCAAACACCTCAAAAACTAAACACTTCAGATCTGGACAGCGGAGATCAAGGCTTGATCCGGCAACATCTCGCTTCAATCGATGAAATCTAGCTCCAACGGATGAAGATCTTCAACTTTGGCACTTGAATCTTTGATCTCGATCTTCGATCTTGGATGGATGTTAGAACTAGATTGGAATAGAGAAAAGAAAATGAAGAAATGTTGTAGTCGAGCTCTCAAAATGGCAGCACTTCGTCGCTTCAAAAACCGGTGCCAAAAAGTGAGCCAAACCCCTCTATTTATAGGCTGAAAACCCCTTAGGTCGTCCAGGCCTTATAACTCGTTCTCGGTCTTAGGTCGTCGCCGACCTAAAATCCCCGACCTATCATAGGTCGTCACCGACCTATCTACCTCACGACCCAACGGTCTAAACAAACTCCACGACACACGACTCAAGAACCCAAGGCCGACCTAACTATAAGTCGACTCAACCAATCACACGACCTACCGACTTAACCAAACCCAGGGTCACACGAGTTAACACACGGCCGACCTAATTCCTGCGACCTAAAACACTGCCGACCTAAAGACTCCAGCGACTTACTAGGTCCGACCTAACTCTTATGCGACCTAACAAACCAGGCCGACTCAATGACCTAAGCCCCCAACGACTCATCGTGCTTGCCGACCTATCCCCCTAGCGACCTAACGCTATCCCTTAGGTCGTTCAACGACCTATCTATACACAACAACTCTAGGTCGCTAGTCCCCCTAAGTCGGTCAAATACTTATGTTGGTTCAATACCTTAGGTCGTTAACCCGTTCGACCGACTCATCCCTAGGTCGCTCCTTTCCCTAACTCGCTCACACGACCTAAGACACTAAGTTGGTCACGACTCAACTCCGAACCCTCAACCTGAGCCTCTATACGAGTTAACCCTTAACTCGTTTTAACACTAAGTCGGCAGCTTTCTTAAGTCGTTCAAACGACTTATCAACAATACGACTTAGGCTAGAAACAACATAAACAATACTAACGACCTGTAAATCCTACGATTTATCAACACGTAAAATACGGGTCGTTACATCAAATGTTGAGGAGATCTTTGATTTCAAGGAGGTTCCGGAGAATCGCCGAGTGAAGTTTGAGGGGGAGAGCTTTGGCATGGTGGCAGCAAACTAAACTTACACGAGAACGAATGGGAAAGTCGAAGATTGTAGATTGGGAGAAAATGAAGAAATTGATGAGAGCTACATTTTTACCATACAACTATCAGTCACTAATGTACCAGAGATTGCAGAATCTAAGGCAGGGGACGAAGTCGGTCAGTGATTATGCAGATGAATTTTACCAACTCATTGCCAGAAATGACATAATGGAGACAGAAGAACAACTGACTGCTAGATTTGTTGGAGGGCTGAGAATGCAGATCCAGTATATGGTTAATATGTTCGATCCAAGATCTGTAACGGAGACACATCAGAAATCGTTGGCTTGAAAGAAGCAGGGAAGGCGCGGAGGTGGTGTGTTTACTAACTCTAACAATCAAGTGAAGGGTGTTAGCGGAAGTTCTAGTGTTCCTAAAGTTATTTCAAAGCCAGTTGTGAAGGAGAGTGAGAAGGCGAAGGTTAACAGTGGTTTCAAATGTTATAATTGCCAGGAGATGGGTCATAAAAGCAACGAGTGTCCAAAGCCGAAGAAGAGAACTATGATAGCCGAGGTTGAAGAAGAGGAAGAAGAAGCCGAGTGTTCTAATTCATTACCGGTTGAGGAGGAAGACTTGTTGTCGGGAGACGAAGGATATTCACTGATGATGAGGAGAAGTTGTTTGACACCAAAGCAAGAGGAGGAAGACAGTTGGTTGAGGAATAACATATTTCAGTCTACTTGTACTATCCTTGGAAGAGTTTGTAAATTTGTTATTGATGCTGGGAGTTGCGATAATATTATCTCTACAGAGGCTGTGAAGAAGTTGGAGTTAAAGACTGAGAAACATCCTAAGCCGTACAAATTAGCATGGTTGAGGAAGAGCGGTGAGGTGAAAGTTGGACGAAGAGCTTGTGTTAAATTTTTGATTGGGAAGAAATATAAAGATGAAATTTGGTGCGATGTAGTGGACATGGATGTGTGTCATCTGTTGTTGGGCAGACCATGGAAATTTGATAGAGCAGTACAACATGATGGTCGTGCCAATAGCTACAGTTTCATGTTTGAAGGTACTAAAATCACGTTAGTTCCCAAGAAGCAGCAACAGAAAGAAAGCAAGCTGGAGGAAATTGAAGAATTGAAAACTCTGTTAACTTTGAAGGAGTTTGTCAAGGAAGTCAAAGTAGAACCTGAAGTGTACTTGTTGATTGGACGAGAGTGTAACGAAGAGGTTGAAATTCCAGAAGAAGTGAAGTCAGTTTTGAAAGAATTTGAAGATGTATTTCCAGAAGAGTTGCCTAAGGAGTTACCGCCACTGAGAGACATTCAACATCAAATCGATCTTGTTCCGAGAGCAGTATTGCCGCATAGACCACATTATCGAATGAGTCCAAAGGAACATGAAGAGTTGAGGAGGCAGGTGGAAGAGTTGCTTGAACAGGGACGTATGCAGGAAAGTTTAAGTCCATGTGTTGTGCCAGCTTTATTAGTACCAAAGAAGGACGGAACGTGGAGGATGTGCACTGACAGTCGAGCATTGAATAAGATTACAGTGAGATATAGATTTCCAATGCCGAGGTTGGATGACTTGCTAGATCGGTTGAGTGGGGCAACTATCTTTTCGAAGATTGATTTGAAGAGCGGATATCATCAAATTCGTATTAGACCAGGTGATGAGTGGAAAACTGCTTTTAAAACCAGGGACGGTCTATACGAATGGTTGGTTATGCCATTTGGTTTATCAAATGCGCCTAGTACGTTCATGCAGGTGATGAATCAAATCTTTGGACCAATTATTGGGAAATTCGTGGTGGTGTATTTTGATGATATTCTGATATACAGCAGGAGTACAGAGGAGCATGTTCAACATTTGAGGGAAGTGTTGATTATTCTTCGTGAGGAACAATTTTATGCTGCTACGAAGAAATGTGTGTTTATGACGCATAGTGTTTTATTTCTGGGGTATGTTTTTCGGGAGAAGGTATACAGGTGGACCAGAATAAAGTTGAAGCAGTCAGGAATTGGCCACAGCCGAGGACAATTACAGAGGTGAGGAGTTTTCATGGGTTGGCTTCATTCTACCGAAGATTCATTCCACACTTCAGTAGCGTGATGGCTCCAGTTACTGATTGTATGAAGGGTAAACAGTTTTCGTGGTCATAGGAAGCCGGAATTGCTTTTGAGAAAATCAAAGAACTGTTAACAACAGCACCAATTCTTGTTTTACCGAATTTCCAGTTGCTGTTTGAATTACATACCGATGCTTCAAAAGTTGGTATTGGCGGAGTTTTAAGTCAGAATGGAAGGCCAGTTGCTTATTTCAATGAGAAGTTATCAGGAGCAAAGATGAGGTATAGCACGTACGATGTGGAGTTTTACGCAATTGTTCAGGCTGTTAAGCATTGGAGACACTATCTGTTTCAGAAAGAATTTGTTCTGTACACTGATCATGAGGCGTTGAAGCATATGCAGGGGTAGGACAAGATTTCAGCAAGACATGCATCGTGGATTGCCTATTTACAGCAATTTACTTTTGTTGTCAAACACAAGTCTGGGGTGACGAATCGGGTAGTCGATGCTTTGAGTAGGAGGAGTCATTTATTAAAGACAATGAAAGTTGAAGTGACAGGGTTTGAGTTATTGCCAGAGCTGATTGAAGAAGATCCTTACTTTGTGAAATTTGTTGAGAAAGTCAAGGAAGAAAGTACTGATGAATTTGTGTTGGTTGATGGTTTTTTGTTTAAAGGAAATCGGTTATGTATTCCAGAGAGCAGTTTGAGATTGAAGATTATCAAGGAGTTACACGAGGAAGGACATGTGGGCCGTGACCGTACTTTGCATTTGATTGCTCAATCATACTTTTGGCCGTCAATGAGGAAGGAGGTTGAACGGTTTGTGGAGAGATGTCATATATGCCAGGTTTCTAAGGGAACAGCGACCAATGCGGGGTTATATATGCCATTACCCGTGCCTATTAAACCATGGGTTGATATTAGTATGGATTTTGTGTTGGGTTTGCCGAGAACTCAGAGGGGGAATGATTCTATATTTGTTGTGGTGGACAGGTTTTCGAAGATGGCACATTTTATAGCCTGTAAGAAGATAGGTCAAATTGACCCCATTATTTGAAGAACGTTTCCTACTTGTATAAGATTTTCAATCCGCCTGGTCAAGTTGCAGCAGCAATGTCACAAGTAGTTGCCATCTTTTTTCTTCTCTTTGCTGAGTTCAGTCTCCCTTTAACATGTTTTGACATGTAACCAGTCCCAACCCTGTTGTAAAGTTGCTAAGGGGTTGCTTAGAGCAACATGTTGGTGGAAAGCAGTAAAACTTTAAATTTCTTATAAATAATGGGGTCAATTTGAATAAAAGGAACAATTTTGCAGTAAGATTGTTTAGTTAATGGTCTGTTCTTTTGAATATCAAACAAACTAAATTAAGTTTGATTTGCAGTAATCTGTGTTTCATTTTTGGGAATTTGTGCGTCAAATCCATAGAAATAATTCTAATGTGCGGAATAACATCCCTTCTAATTTTGTACAAATTTGTGGTTGGTTATTTCTTTTACAACTAGCTAATAGTTTCCCCTCATTAATATTTCACATTTAATTTTAATTTTAATATTTAAAGTGCAAGAATTTTACCAAAGAACTATTTTCACCATAAATCACAAATTTTATAATATTTTAAATGATATGTGTTCTGTATATGTAAATATAGTTGTTAAATGTTTTTTTGTAAAATTATAACATTTTTATATAAATAACATATTTAAAATTGCATCGTTCAAATGCAACTATAATTGCATCATTTAAATCACTAGTTTAAAATTAATAAATACGCAGTTATAATTGCATTATATTAAGGGGAAAATACTTTTAATGACATTATTATAATAATTTAACTACCAATCGTTATAGTAATACATTTATTAATATGCATTATAGTAATACATTTATATCTACTATAACCGTTATATTAAGGGAAAATACTTTTAATGCAATTATTATATTAGTTAACTACCAACCTTTAAATATGCTCAACTTTTCCCCTTAATATATCAACTATAACCGTTATATTAAGGGGAAAATACTTTTAATGACATTATTAATAATGCAATTTAATTACAACGGTCTTGGGCTAATTTTCAAAATAGTTTTGAAAATTAAGAAAAGATTTTAAATTTAAAAGTTAAATTTAAAAGTTAAATTTAAAATAAAACATATTTATTATAAAAGTTTATAACATAATTTCAAAATGTTTGAAAATGTATCGAATAGTTCGAAATGTTTGAAACCATGTAAATATTAATTTTGAAATTTAGAATTATTAATAAATTAATAAAATGAGTTAATAAATTAATATTTATGCGCATGTATTATGTATGTTGATATATGTTATGTTATTTTAAAGTGTTTAAAATAACATAATCATACATGTATGTGTATAAGATAAAATTTTGAAATTAATATAATTTAATTGAAATTGTTTAATTAATAAAGTAATTAAAGGTTAGTTAACTAATTAAAAATATGCATATATATAAGATATACGTGTCTTACTATAACGATTATAGTAGATATGTCCGACATAAAAGTTGTATTGGAATACTAATTTAAAATTAATTAAATAAGATTTAATTAATAAAATATTATAAATAAGATTATTGTATAAGTAACTAAAATATAAAAGTTATATAATAATGGAACTTATATAATATGAGTGCATAAACTAGAGGTGTAACTTAAAGAAACCCAAATAGGTTTAAGAAATAAATACATATGTAAATGTACGTATACTATGATTTTTGATGTGTTTGATACTTGAATCAGGGGGTATTTAATACGAAATACATTATTCCATAAGTCGATATCACTCAATATAATATATTAAAGATTATGAATCTTTAATATAATGTTGTCTTCTACCATATATATATATTAATAAATTACTTGCATACTCTTTAGTTAGGGATCTATTTACAAATTGAATTAATATTTGGGCTGCAATTTCACACTCGTTATATTTACGTAAATGTCATTGGTTTTATTCATTATATATGTCTTTGGACTGCAAGTAACATTTTAGATACTATGGAATAGGTCCCTAAACCTAATTCCAACTCTTGTATAAACTTAATATTTTCCCTTTATGTAACACTACAATTTTACCACCCTAGCACATAATTGGCCGGACGTATCGCCATATTTTTTCTTTGGTTGTGATATTTGATGATGGAAATAGTGTTATTTCCGTCGTCCCTCCTTAATAACCGAAGCAATTGTAAAAAAAATAGAATTGCACCTCGCTTCAGTTGCCGCTTACAATCGAAGCAAATGCGTAGAAACAAACTGACTTTTTGCTTTTGACCAAAGCAAATAAGTAAACGCAAATTAGCTTTTTTTGCTTCAGTCCACAAGCAGCTTTGTTCAGTGCGCTAACTTGAATTAATTTGAATTCAGAATTATTTTAAACTATGAAGTATATACCTCCATAGTTTTTAAAACCAGATCGGATCATGAGAAAGATCCATATTAAGAAATAAAAATCACAATGCTAGGAGTATCATACCGATCAAGTTGATACAAAAGGCTACCATTGCAGCCAAACAAATTGCAAATCCAGCAATTCCCTGCAACCGCAGATTCACTCAGTACCTTACACATCGAATCTAAAATTTAGATATTATATTCGATCACAATAAAATTTCAAAACAAAGATAAAAATGAACAACTCTTTTTAAACTTCAAGTACTGCCAAGACTTATACGATTTCATGTACTACATATTTTTCCTTTATCCCACCCCAAAAATTTCATCACTGACTTCTTTTATTCTTTTTTTCTCTCTCGTCAGCACATATATTGAATTCCAGTATTTACATGCAGTGGACTTGTATGATTCTTAATAGGATGTATTGCATACTAGGTATGCAAAATACGTGGATACTTCAACAACTTATGTGCTTGCTTTAGAAGAATATGCATATGCTTTTGGTGATATTTATAAGCGTCTTGCATGCGCTACCTAGAATTTTCAGCTTATAGTAAAGGCAGATGATTAAACTTCAGAAAGCATAAGCACAGTATTTTTTTTAGCGTCCAAGATGCTCTTCTTCTTGTTTAACTCTTCTCAAGTATTTTATTTTATGACTTCAAACATTAAAAAAACCTAGCCGACCCAATTTTTTTAAAAAATAATACTTTAGTAGTTGTTACTTGTTGTAAAATTAAAAAAAACCTAAACATAAAGGATTTTTTATATGAGTTTGATGAATAAAACGAGTTGACAATCCTCTACACTAGTTTATTCTATAATCACAGCTAGGATTTAATCCTGGTGATCTAGTGGATGCCAGTTAGTGGGTTTATAGTCCCACATCGCAAAATTAAACAAATCACAAGCACAGTATCTTTTTAAGCGCCCAAGATGCTCTTCTTCTCGATTAACACTTCTCAAGTATTTGATTTTATGACTTCAAACATAAAAAACCAAGCCGGCTCAATTTTTTTTAAAATAATGGTTTAGTTGTTGTTATTTGTTGTAAACTTAAAAAAAACCTAAAAATAATGGGTTTTCTTATATGAGTTTGATGAATAAAACGAGTTGGCAATCCTCTACACTAGTCTCTTCTGCAATCAACGGCTAGGATTTAATCCTGATGATCCAGTGGATGCCAGTTAGTGGGTTAATAATCCCACATTGCAAAATAAACAAAGCAATGCAAATTATCATATATAAAATACTACTAACTTCACAGTTGCATCATACTTCTCACTCTTATCATCAGCAAATCCATAAACTGCCCTAAAATGGATACAAGAAGTACTGATGGCGGTTGAACGTCTAAGCAGATAAAAAATAAAGTCGATAGAAAAGGTATTTTACACTGTACACAAAAATATTTGCTGCTTTTGACTTGGAATGAATATATGTTGGATTTCGTCTTTATTTTATCTGCTTTTAATATATGTTGTGAGTCATTAGGAACAATTGTGTAAGTTGATTGAATGATTCTTTCATTTAGTTAGAAAAATAAGAGATGCGGATGTTGGATAATAATGAGAAGCAACATATACAACATACCTTTATTTCACAATTGAAGCAGACCACAGAGCAAAGCCCGTGTAGGCCCAAAGGCTTATTTTATCAGTTTTATTTTCTGTACAGTTGGATCTATGTAGAAGTATAAATACAAAGTGATTGTAATCAGTTCAGTACGAAATACAATTAACATTTTTCTTCTTCAATAAAATTTAAAAACTCTGTCATGGTATCAGAGCCTACTGCCTAACGGCAATCTTTTCAAAAAAAAGGAAGAGAGAAACCGATCAGAATTCATTTTCATCATTTGAGTTTTAGATTCTCATCTGAAGTGTAGTACCGTGCCAGCAGTGAATCTGGCTGCATCAACACTTATAGATTGAATCTTGATGAAAAACAAGTCAGAAATCAATTCTCTCAAATCAAGGAACTCATCAAAACAGATCACCAGAACAAAAGAAAGTGCCATCCAACAAAGATCATCAGATAATCATCATCTGATCAACAGAGATCATCAGATTATCATCACCTGACCTTGTGGTTGCATTATACCTGAGTCAGTGTCTCTGATCTGTCTCAGTAATCAAGATCTTGATTGAGATATAAACTGTTTCTTGACAGTTTTCATCTCTGTTCATCCAATCTAAACTTTCTTGACATCAGTTGTCATCATGAGCAACGAATCTAACACTGCATCATTAGAAAATACAAATAACTCTCAGCAAACTTCAACAGCAGCCGAGAATCTCATTAAGACCATCATTAGCCCACAGAGTCAACTTGTGACTGTCCATTTAGATGAAGATAACTATCTGCTATGGAGGCTTCAGGTTGAGACTGCAATTCAAGGCTATGGACTTGAAGATTATATTCTTGGCACCATCCCTATCCCACCAAAATTCATCACTGTCGAGGAAAACAAAGTTGTTAGCAACGAAGAATACACAAAGTATCATAGGCAAGACAGACTGATCTGTTCTTGGTTGACCACAAGAATCAGACCTCTCTGTTAACTACACAACTAATCAAAGAAACGAAGGTCAAAACAGCAACAAAACCGATCAAGAAAATCAAAGAGGTGGCTATGCTAACAGATCAAGAGGAAGAGGAAGATGAAGCAATAATAACAAGAGACCAAAATGTCAAATCTGTGAAAAAATAGGACACACATAAGTGAATTGTTATTTCAGATACTCTAATCAGAATAATAACATTCAGAGAAGCAGTAATCCAATATCAATATGGCACAAACCAGTGACACTCAAAATGACAACAGCAACAAGGGTCAGAATTCAAATGACATTGTCAGAGCTGAACACATTCAGGATGAATCATGGTATCCAAAGTCTGGTGCTACAAATCACATCACTAACAATCTCGACAATTTAAATCTTGGATGCAAGGAATACAGAGGTAATCAAAAAATTTGCACGGGGATGGTAAGTGTATCAAAATTTCTCATACTGGTATTACCTACATTAGAGGTAAAAGACAGTTATTTCTGCATAATTTACTAAGAGTTTCAAATATTAAAAAGAATCTTATAAGTGTATCTCAGTTTGCTCTTGATAACAATGTATTTTTTGAATTCTATCCTAAGTACTGTTTGGTTAGAGACATACTGACTAATGATGTTTTGTTGCAGGGTGAAACTAAAAAAGGACTTTACCAATTTACATCCATCAACTGCAGCAGTGTTACAAAGGAACTTAATCATTGTAATTTGAGTACAAAAAGCAACAGCAGAGACACATTTGATCTATGGCATTATAAACTTGGACATTCAAGTAGTAAAGCTGTAAAGCAGATTCTTGTTGAAAATAAAATAAAGTTTGATGATACTTCATTACCTTATGTGTGCACTTATTGCCAAATGGGCAAAAGTCACAAATTACCTTTCAATCATTCATCAACTCAATACAAAAAACCACTAGAATTAGTAGCCACTGATTTGTGGGGCCCTACACCCATATGCTCAGATTTTGGATTTAAGTACTATATCTCATTTGTAGATGCATATTCAAGACACACTTGGATATACTTCTTAAAAACAAAATCTGAAGCATATAGTGCAGTCATAAGTTTTATAACCATGGCTGAAAAACAAACTAATTCTCAAGTTAAAATCATTCAGTCTGATGGTGGTACTGAGTATAAACCTCTTAGTAATTATTTTCAAAAAAGAGGAACTATACACAGAACCACATGCCCTTACACATCTAAACAAAATGGTCTAGTGGAAAGAAAACATAGACACATTGTTGAATTTGGTCTTACTCTACTGGCTCATGCATCAATGCCACTAAAATTTTGGCCTGAAGCATTCAGTACAGCTGTTTATTTGATAAACAGAATGCCAACAAGGGTTCTTAAAGGAATCAACCCTATAGAGAAACTATATGGGCATAAACCAGATTATTTTAGCCTAAGAACCTTTGGATGTCTCTGCTTTCCCTACACTAGACCATACAACATAAACAAATTGAACTTTAGATCCAAACCATGTACTTTTCTGGGATACTCTGTAAACCAGAAAGGATACAAATGTTTAGATGATAGTGGGAAATTTTTTGTAACTAGACATGTTGTTTTTAATGAGCATGTGTTCCCTTTTAGCAACTCAGAAATGAAAACAACTAACAAAGTATATAATCAAAAGGCATCTATACCTGATCTACCAGTTTACACTGAGATTGAGCATCATATAAGAGCAAAGGAGGCTACTGAGAATCCACAATCCAGAGAACTTGTTCAGCAAGACTCAGATTGGATAGATAGTCTCAGTCATGCTAGTCCTTCACCTGCAGAAACAACAGAAAACAGAGAACAGGATCAAGCAGACAATTATGAAAAGAGTACTCAAAGGTCAACAGATAATTCTGATACAAGAGATATATCTCAGAATGATGTTCAAGTGAGGTCTACTCATCCCATGATTACAACAGCCAAGAGTGGCATCTTTAAACCAAAAATCTACACAGCAAACTTGAATGATCGTGAACCTGTTACATATGCTCAGGCTGTTAAAGACAAAAACTGGAAAGATGCAATGAATGAAGAATACAATGCTCTCATCAAGAACAGAACATGGGTTCTCCACCAGATAATAAAAATATTGTTGGATGCAAGTGGACATACAAAATCAAGAAAAATTCAGATGGAACCATAAACAAATACAAGGCAAGGCCAGTTGCAAAGGGCTACACTCAGCAATATGGATTTGATTTCAATGAAACATTTTCCCCAGTGGTAAAACCATCCACAATCAGACTTATACTCACTATTGCACTACACAAGAAATGGGAGATAAGACAATTGGATGTCAACAATGCATTTCTCAATGGTGTTCTACAAGAGGAAATTTATATGGAACAACCACAGGGTTCATCAGAAATGAAATTTATGTTTGCAAACTGAATAAGGCCATTTATGGCCTTAAACAAGCCCCAAGAGTCTGGTTTGATAGACTGAGATTATCATTAACAAATCAAGGATATCAGTCAACCAAATCAGACAGCTCACTCTTTATCAAAATTAATGATGTATCAACTGTTTACATACTAATATGTGTGGATGACTTAATTATTACAGGCAATAACAGAGAAGAGGTCAAGCACATCATCACCTATTTAAATGAGCAATTCTCTGTAAAAGATCTTGGGGACATCAACTACTTCTTAGGCATATAAGTCAAAAGGAAAGCAAATTCAGAACTAATGTTATGCCAAAAGAAATACACTCAGGAAATATTAGATAAGACAAAAATGAGTGATGCAAAGGCACAACTAACTCCCATGATAAGCAGTCAACATTACTCTAAAAACAAGGGAGAAGCTATATTTGATATCAAACGGTATAGAAGTGTTGTAGGAGCATTACAATATGCAACTATAACACGACCTGATATTGCTTACAGTGTTAACAGAGTGTCACAATTTTTGCAGAATCCACTTGACGAGCATTGGAAGGCTGTAAAGAGGATTCTCAGATATCTAAAGGGAACAATGGAGTATGGTCTATCATTTAAAGCATGCAACAACTTAAATATAGTAGGATACGTTGATGCTGATTGGGCCTCGGACCCAGATGACCGAAGATCAGTCACAGAGTACTGTATATATATTCGAAACAATCTCATATCGTGGTGCTCGAAGAAACAAGTGACCATATCTAGATCAAGCACTGAAGCCGAATACAGAAGCGTAGCAAGCGCTACTGCAGAAATCATTTGGCTACAATCTATACTTGGTGAATTAAAGCAAAAAACAAATACTGTACCAGTTATATGGTGTGATAACCAAAGCGCAGTCTATATGTCAGCCAATCCAATAATGCATTCTCGAACCAAACACATAGAAATAGATCTACATTTTGTTCGAGAACACGTTCAAAAAGAAAAGCTTCAGATAAGACATATGCCTGCTACTTACCAACGTGCAGATGTTCTTACCAAGCACTGTCGGCAAAGAACTTCAACAGATTCGGATCTGACCTGAAAGTTGAAGATGACAAAGATCGAACATCCGCCACTACTTCTGTTTCCAGTGACAACTTGAAAGCTCATGAGAACTCAAGCTTAGCACAAAAGAAGGAAATTTTCTCTAGTCTCCACCTGATGAAGCAAGGGTGCCAGATCTCAACCTCTAAATGAAGAGAAAGAGTGAAGATTCAGTTTCTCAAGCAAAGAATAAGCATCTCGTGCCCAGATTTGTTGGAAGAAGTCAATTTTTTTTAAGCAATTTTTGATCGCCTTTCAGCAAACTCTAACCCTAGGGTTACGTTTGAAAGAGGGAAATAAGAGATGCGACTGTTGGATAATAATGAGAAGCAACATATACAACATATCTTTATTTCACAATTGAAGCAAACCACAGAGCAAAGCCCATCTAGGCCCAAAGGCTTATTTTATCAGTTTTATTTTCTGTACAGTTGGATCTATGTACAAGTATAAATACAAAGTGATTGTAATCAGTTTAGTACGAAATACAATCAACATTTTTCTTCTTCAATAAAATTCAAAAACTCTTTCATAGAACTAGTAGTCAAAACGATGAACAGTCAAGTGAATCAACAAAGGCATAGAAAACACACTTTTATGAAACCATTTCTAGATACGAAGTTGAATGCAATCCTATGCATATGTACTAGAATGCCATTAGTCCACATAAACTCTGTACTGTGTAAAACCATCTCAGTTTTAACTAAACCTGCCGATGCCTTTGCATTCCCCTCCCTCCTCGTCCACAAAAGATGTCAAATTTCTTCGCTTAACCTATTAATTTTCAAAATATGTTTCGATATAGTTTCAATCAAATTTTCTGCACTACACCCGTATCAAGTAGTCAATTTTTTTGAATTTTGTATTGCATATTACCATAAGTATTTTTTTTGTAGCTATGTAAATAAGACAAAGTACCGAGGATGAATTTTTAATTTACCTTTTCTCTATATAGCGATGACCCTTCGCTAGGCCTCGTTAGGTTCGACTACTGTATAATCTGGTTCAATATTGTTGTATCAAATTATGGTTCTTCTACTTTTTAACATGTGAGATATGTAACTTGAGTCAAAAGATGTAGTTTACCCCCATGTTATTGGAAGTACATAGTTATTTTGATAGCTATTCACATATTATGGTTCATTAAATGTGAATGAATATACTGTAATGTTCCCAGATTTGTCTATGACATGAAATTGTAACAACACCTAAAATGACGTGATAGAGATGCTTGTGGGTTTGATATTAAAAGGATTTGAAAGTTGCTTTCCTCTCTATATATATTTGTATCTTTCCAGCAAGATAATAGGCCCTTGACTTGTGTTCCTTGTTGGTCTAATTATCAATACGCTCTCAAAACAGTGATGAACTGTAAATTTGGGCAAGGATATTTCGTTTTTATTTTTTACTCCATGCACGGCTTGGTTTTTTCTTTTTCCTGTTCATTCTAGTTCACTGCATTTGAATGATATGTTTTTTATTTGAACGATATGTTTTGTTTGTCAACCAAGTTACTGTAAACAAAAATTTAATAATGCAGTTTACAGTTGGGTTACTGAAGAAATTGTTGGTCGTTTAATTAAGTGAAGTATGTGTGTGTACGTGTGTATATATATATATATATATATATATATATAATGAGATGATAACATTTTATACTTTAGGAAAAATAATTAGTTTGAAATATTGTGCAACCGCTCCAAGCGCTATAACTTTTTACGTGTCATTGGGCCATATTGTTTTAAAAGACGTAGATGGTAAAAGAAACTTAAGAGGGATCTAATGTTAATTTTTTTATAATTAAAAAAATATGGCGCAATGGCACGTAAAAAATTTCAGTGCTTGAAGCGGTTGCACAATATTTCAAACTAATTATTTTTCTTAAAGTATTAAATGTTATCAATAATATATATATACATATACACACATACTTCACTTGATTAAACGACCATCAATTTCTTTAGTAACCCAACTGCAAACTGCATTCTTAAATTTTTGTTTATAGTAACTTGGTTGACAATGCAAATGGTTGCAATGACAATAGAGAAAAGAAGGAGCAGAGCAGATGCGAGTTGGTCGGAATAAAACAAAGCAACGCAAGAGAGAACAAAACATATCGTTCAAATAAAAAACATTTCATTCAAATGCAATGAACTAGAATGTATTGATGAATTGAAAGATACATTTTAAAATATTCAGGTAAAATAGAATAATTTGACAAAATAGTTTTCTTACTTTGTTTGGTTTTGTTACAAAGTACAAGTGGCCGTTAAGACGTCTATGCCTAAGAGCACATGTTAGTTAGTAAAATAACCCAAATACTCGATTTCATTATAATCTAGTTCATATTATTGATAGAACCTTTAATTATACCAAACAGAATACCAATTTAAACATACCAAACATCAATCAATTGGTTTCTAATTATATCATAAATTTAATATAACTAATATAAGATAGTTTAGTAATTGTGAGTGGATTAAAACACTCACCTTTGAATTAAAATCGATTTGGAATCCAAAATAAGCCCTAAATTTGAAGAATCTCAAAATTCGATCAAACTAGTTTTAAAATGTCCGGAATTCCGATACGATTGCAGTGGAACAAACCAC
Source organism: Allium cepa (assembly GCA_030765085.1). Lineage (NCBI taxonomy): Eukaryota > Viridiplantae > Streptophyta > Magnoliopsida > Asparagales > Amaryllidaceae > Allium > Allium cepa. The sequence continues at coordinate 469,732,472 of CM060931.1, forward strand.
GCATGAATCCGAGCTCGTATGCAAAAGTTATATCGATTAGAACGTTTGAAATTTAAATTTAAATTAATAACAAAGGTGCATGTCACCATCACGTTACCGTTCTCTCACGAAACCTACGGCCATCGTTCGAACACATGTCGCAACCTATACCGCTGTTAGCCACGAAAGTTTGCCACCCCACGCCATCGTTTACCTTGGAACCACCGCTGCTACAGTTGCCTTGCCACCGCCCATCAAATCGCCTAGGTCCAATCGTCCCTCTCGCCGCTGGCTGCCGCCTACAGTTAAGGTTTTCGAATCCTTTACTTGCCAAATTCGACCACCACCGGCCATGATACTCGACAAGACCGTTGTCGTTATACTCCTCTCAACGAACACTACCAAACCCACGAGTCAATTTGATCGATTGCTGCCTGAATCAAAAGTTTCCAAATTGAATTCAAGGTTTCGCGATTTTGAATCTTTGACCATGATTTGCCAATGATTGAAGCACTATCTCCAAAAGCGAATGCTAGACGTAGATACGTATCGTCGGGAGCTTCGAATGGATATATAATTTGATATGGTTTGGAGGAGTTTGATTTTCGATTTGATTTTGGTTTGCAATTGAATTTGGAATTTGTTTTGGTTTGTCTGTCATTGGAAATAGGAGATAAGCAGGAAATGTACGTAAAAAAATGGAATAAGAAATAGCTAGGGCTTATAATGGGCTATATATAGGTAGATCAGAAATAGAGAGGAATGGACTGGATCGATTTGAAAGTTGAACGATAAAAGACCCGAAAAGCTTGTTTTGTTCCCGTAACGAAAATGGGTCATCTCATATATGAAAATAGATATTTTCGATATTTTTAAACTCAATAGAACAGGTTTCAAGTTCTAATTCCATCGTATGAAGAAGTTAGCTAAAAATCAGCTTATTTCAAATTGATTTCAATTGAACTGATTTCTACGCGTTTCGAGCCCGTATGATTAAACAAGAAATTCGATCATTACGAAACTCTAACCCTTACAATAATTCACTGTTACGGATCCGATGCAACTGGTTTCGTCAAAATCCGAGACAGTGGCCAAAATGGCTATTTTCGCGTTAATTAAATAAATTAATATTAAATTAATCAATTACTTTTTAATTCAATATTTATAAACTAACAAATTTTCATCTTTTTAACTACTTATACATTTACAAAAATTTAAACCAAGTTTACATATAATTTAAGTGTTTGTTATTGCACTAATTACAGTGTTCAATTTCAACTATAATTAAATCCAATTAACTAAAATTTAATTCAAATAAATTGATCTAATTTGGTTTCAATCATTTTTTATCCAATCAATTATTATTCTATAGACATAGTTAACATTTATTTATATCTTATTGCCTTAATATGCTACAATTACCATCTTTTATTTATTGATTTCAAATTTCCAATTATATGGAATTTTTTCGATTTTCACATTAAATAGAATTTAAAATCCCAATGAATTAATTTATCTTGGTTTCACTCTTTCATTATATCAGTTATTGCCTTGTGAATATGATTAATATTTCTATACATTTTATTACATTTCCAATTTGCAGTTATTGTCTTAACTCACATTAATGTAACGTTTATTTGTAATTGATTAATTAAATTTGTAACAAATAACCATTGTCACTATTTCTACATTTAATCACATTTGTATGTTTGTTATCTAAGCATAAACGTCATAGTTATTTACACAACACTTATTTAATTCAATTACAATTTATTACTTACTATTTGATCAACTAATACAACAACTAAGTTATCAATTGCTCTTTTAATCTAATTATCCATTAATACATACGTTACTATAATTTATTTTACAATCTATATCAATTATAACTTTTTAATCCATTTAATTAATTGGAATTACATTTAAAACAGTTATTAGTTATCTTAAATTAATACCATCACATTTTATTCCAATTACATTCTTATTATTAAATCACAAATTTTTATTTCTTCCAACATTAAATAACAAAACTTTATTAAATCAACTATTTTTAATTATCGAAAATTACGGGTCGTTACAAGATATTAGTTAAAGAAATCATATATAGAGAAATATAATTTTTGAAGTCAAGCATGGTTTGACCTAATAATAGGTCAAAAGGTCAAATTATGATTTCTTATGGAAAAATTTATAGCCTACATATCATAGTTTAAAACATGGTAAATGAAATAAAATTTAAAAAATAATTGTGTAATACTAACTTGATAAATTCTATTAGTTTTTCGATTGGTCTCCATTAGCTTCCCACAAATGGAAGTCTTTGTCAACTTCAGATATAAATTTAGATATTTTTTGCTACTATAGAATTCGACGACTCTTCAATAAAATCTTTCAGGTTATAGCCACACTTTTCAAATACCATATATCCAAAATGTTTATCTCTTTCATAAATGTAAAACCGAACGATGTTTTCAGCATTTGCATTTAATAGAAGTTGGATCTCATCATCTGCAATGGAATGATGCATATATAAAACATGCTTAACTGCTACTGCAATGTTGTTGTAAGTTCCATTGTAAACTAATGTCCATTGCTGCCTGCCCAATCATTGATGATGGTGAGTAAGTAGCTAAGTCTATCTTTAACCCTCTAGTCCAAAGTTTCATCATCCAACCGAGAATCAATTGTAACTTCACATTCATTTTGAGATGAGCTATCCTTTTAACGGGATGCAAAAAAGATTTGCGTTCTTTCCTTAAACACAATCAAAAAGACGATAATAAACGAAGCCACACCTACTACGCCCATCAACACATCAATTTTCCTATCTAACTTTCCACAACCAAGCAGCTTGCTTTCTAGTACTGTATTAATTAAATCATAACGATATAAAATTTAAGTTAGTATTCATCTTAACAATACATTTTGCTTTGAACACATTTTGTTTTAACAGTATATACGATGTACTTTTGTGGGATATGATAGCCAAAGAAAGGGATAGAGATGTTGTGATCCAATAAGTGAAAGATAGTACACTTCACGAAATATGGTGTTTAATGAAGCATCTTCTTAATTGTCCTCTCAGAGAACAAGGCATTACCCGACCCGAGAGAACTTGACGACAAGCTTCAACGAAAGATAGAGGAGCATATTACTAACTTCATCCAATTTCAAATGAATATAAGATTCGAATGGAAACAACGTTGAGCAAACAGTGACTCGCAAACCGACATGTATCAACAACCGAAAGAAGGTGGACCTAATGAAATAGAAGAATCAAATCTGCAACCTCAATTTTGAAGATCAACAGGAGCACAAAAAACAAATCCTAAATATGTGAATGTAGCAATATTTGAAGAAAAATATATATAAAAACCAGAGGCATTTAAAGAAGCATCACAAAGTTCTAAGTGGATGACAGCAATGAAAGAGGAGATTCACGCATTTGAGCAAAACCAAACTTGGAATCTAGTATCAAATCCAAGAGATTTAAAACTCATATCATGTAAGCTGGTTTACAAGATACTGCATCACAAAGGCATTTAAATTTCGTTACTAGAATAAACATTTCATTATAATCTAGTCCATATTATTGATAGAAATCACAAGCTACCAATCATGCCTTGTATATTTCAATTGAATAATCTTTACAATGCTCTATCTTGTAAACCAGCTTACATGATACGAGTTTCACATTTCTTGGATTTGGTTCCAGATTCCAAGTTTGGTTTTGCTCAAGTGCGTCAATCTACTCTTTCATAGCTGTCATCCACTTAGAACTTTGTGATGCTTCTTTAAATGCCTCTGGTTTTTATATATTTTTGTCTTCAAATATTGGTGCATTCATATATTTAGGATTTGGTTTTTATGTTCCTGTTGATCTTCAAAATTGAGGTTGCAGATTTGATTCTTCTATTTCATCAGGTCCACCTTCTTTTGGTTGTTGATACACATCGGTTTGCGAATCACTGTTTTCTCAACGTTGTTTCCATTCGAATCTTATGTTCATTTGAAATTGGATGAAGTTAGTAATATGCTCCTCTATCTTTTGTTGATGCTTGTCGTCAAGTTCTCTCGAGTCGGGTAATGCCTTGTTCTTTGACAGGACAATTAAGAAGATGCTTCATTAAACACCATAGTTCGTGAAGTACACCATCTTTCACTTATTGGATCACAACATCTCTATGCCTTTCTTTGGCTATCATATCCCACAAAAATACATCGTATGTACTATTAAAACAAAATGTGGTTGAAAACAAAATTTATTGTTAAGATGAATACTAACTTAAATTTTATATCGTTATGATTTAATCAATACAGTACTAGAAAGCAAGCTGCTTGGTTGTGGAAAGTTAGATAGTAAATTGATGTGTTGATGGGCATAGTTGGTGTGGCTTCGTTTATTATTGCCTTTTTGATTATGTTTAAGGAAAGAACGCAAATCTTTTTTGCATCCCGCTAATAGGATAGCTCATCTCAAAATGAATGTGAAATTACAATTGATTCTCGGTTGGATGATGAAACTTTGGATGAGAGGGTTAAAGATACACTTAGCTACTTAGTCACCATCATCAATGATTGGGACAGGTAGCAATGGAACATATCGATTTGATTTTGGTGTGCAATTGAATTTGAAATTTGTTTCGCTTTGTCTCCCATTGGAAAGAGGAGATGAGCAGGAAATTGGTATTAATTTAAAAAATTGTTCAAAGGATTTAAATTTCAAATTTCAAGTTGAGGTGTCAAATATAAATGAATTTATCGGAACCGAGTTATTAAAATGTTGGATGTAACTTTGAAATCTATTTTAAACTAATTTAAATTATTTTAATTAAATTAACTATTTTAACCAATTTAAACTATTTTTATTTATATTAATCTACCATGACCAATTTAATCCAATTTACATCTGTATTTTTTCAATTTTAAATTAATTAAATTTATTTAATATATTTTAAATCTATTTAATATATTTAAAACCTACTTAAGATAATTTAAATCCATTTAATCTAGTTTAAATCTATATAAATCATTTTAAATCAAATTAAATCAAATTTAATTCTATTTAAAATATTTTTTTATTTAAACTATTTTAAATCTCTTTTAAACCATTTTTAAAACAATTTATGACTAACTAAACAGTTTTCTAAAATTTTAGATTGCGTAAAGCTAAAGTATTTATATTTAAATCCTTAATGATGATATACTTAAGTTGGAATTTGGAATTGATACCTTTTGTGAAATGACATATTTGAGTAAAGATGATTTTGGAAGTGAATGTGATTTTAAAAGTGAATATCATTTGAAAATGATATGGTTTTGAGAATATGATATTTTGATATCAAGTGTAAATCGACTCTTTGAGATGTAAAAGAACCATCCGGTGTAAAATGCGTTTGTTGTTAAAGAGACCGGGATTGGATATTGTTATACTCTCTGTCAATGTCGAAAACCACTTTTAACAACTGTGCATGTGGTGGAGATTTCAGAAATAAAGTAGGATGGTTTGGCGAACGATTCTGTATGAGGTATATTTACGTGACCCTTATTCCCGTGAGTCAGCTTGATGTCGCTAAAATCAGGAGCTATGCCGGGCCAAGTGAGGTCATTCCTCATATCGGGCGCACAACTTCAATACTATATTCTATTACTTTGTTACTGATTTGGTGGCCACCCTTAATTTTGATTTGGGAGTGTGCTTTGAGGTGGACGGTAGTAGCTACTATGCGTTACCACTAGTCCGGATCCGCAATTGGTATATCTACCTTGGGTATTGCCACGAGTGCCTTGTTGCATGCCTTATCGTGCCTTCTACGAGTTTGTTTTGTGTCGCAACCATGGAGTGCTCCCTGATAGCCGAACTGTGGGTGGAGTTTACAGTATTTGTATAGACTACATGTGACGTCCCACCTCTATGCTCACAATAACAAAGGTTAATATAAGGAATAACGTCTGCTATTGTGAAGAATAAGGCTTGTTAGAAGCGACCATCCGTAAATTATGTCTTAGACGAGTATTGATTACATCGATAGAAGTTGTGTAAATTACTCCCAAAGATATAAATTCAATTCAAATCTAAAATGAAACTACGGTGGCTAAAGAAAAATTCAAAACAACTCATAATAACAACAACACCGATAGTATAATCACATCAGAACACGGAAGACAAGTCTGGGTACATGCTACAAAAATCGATGGTTCACTTGAACCAAATGTACATATGCATAACCATCAATACATACATGAGACGAGAATCAATATACCAAAAGTGACACCTCGAAGTCTAGACAAAAGATGATGTGAAATCCCAAAAGCTGAAGCAGCAACAGAATCAGAGAGTGATTATCCTGAAGTAACTCGGTCTGATCCGAGTATTATTTAAAAGAAAATAATAAACAGATCAGTCTAATTTAAACTTAGAAGTGAATGCATCATAAACAACATCAAAGCAAAATAATCATAGTCTCGAATGGGACAATACAACATAAGTAATCAACATAGTTTAAATGAAGAATTTTCATTAAACTCCATCAAAATCAACTTTCAAATTCATAATTGAACTCAAAACAACAATTCACAAAATTTAGAAATCAAAAATAGATAACTAGAAAAATCAGCATAAAATCAGCATAAAAGTGGATAGATCCCATCATATGACGAGTCTAAGCAACGCCGCACGTGCATCAACATATGGCCGAAGCCTACCAAGTACTGTCATAATAATTTTTGGCGCCCAACAAATGACTCGAAGGTCCAACATATGACCCCAAGGTCTAGTACTGGTAATTGACCCGAAGGTCCATCATAGTGGCTCGAAAGCCTAACAAATCATCAAAATCATCAAACAACATCAAATATTTCAATTAACAAGTCTGGAATTAACCGAATTAGTAAAAGCGTGGTTCCATACTCCGCACTTTTGCTAAATCGTTTAAATCTCTTCATCGTTTCCTTGAAAGTGCAAAATTTTGTATTTTATATAAATAAAATTTACGTTCTCAAATGGACAATTCCGGAATTAAGCGAATCAGTAAAAGTAAGGGTTCATAGTCCTTAATTTTGCTGAAGCGTTTAAATCGTTTTCTCATTCTTTTGAATGACGTAAACAGTAAATTTTTTGGAAACAATTTTATTTTAAAACGATTTTTAAAACACGTGATTAAAACAACAACAACTATAGCAATTTCGACGAGCAAATTGCGCATCACAAAACACCATAAAAACGGAGACCACATCAGCGTTACGAGATAACTGCTTAAAAATTCACTTTAAATTGACGGTTACTGAAGTCAAAACAACAGTAATCTTTATTCGTCAAAAATCTCATTAAAACAACACACTTCAAAAATATAGCACCGGAGTAAAAATCCATTATAAAAATAACGGTAATAAAATACGTTTTAGAACCAAACACCGGTTCAAAAATAAATTAAACGTTGGTATTATATCTGACTTACTATCGTGTATTATGTGCACCCATGCGTAACCAAAAGTGCAAAATGTAAATGCGCACATGAATTGAAATATTGGTTTGGGCATATTATATATGCACGCATATTGAAGTTTTGAAATGCACCTAAATGAATGCACGTGTGCAATCTATATAATATAGTGACCTGGGCAATATTCTACAACTCAGGCCATATTGCAAAGTTTTAAAACATTGTTTCATGTAATACCAGATCACATGCGCACAAATATAAAATGAAGAGGAGGTGGTCTGTACACGTTTCATGCAAACAAGTAATAGAGTTTATTAATTATAACTAGCCTGGGCAAACGTTTACTTGCATGCAAAAATGATGGCCAGGCTATCATGCAAACACATAAATTTTGACCAGATATAAAATGAAAACTCGAATTTCACTAGAAAAAATACACTTTATAACAAGCACGCACCCTTTAAACAAACACCTCTGGCAAGCTACTTTTTGATACTTCACCAATATGCACGCAAGAAAATGTAGAGGTAACTTCAACATAGTTTTATATGCAACCCATTTACACGCAAGTAAGAAAATTGCACGCGTATTGAATTAAAACAACAACACACGCACGCAAAAAAAATGGGTTACCAAAATTGTCTGGACACTATAATAATGCACGCACATAAAAATAAATTGGTCTATAATCTTGTGCAATACGACAATGACACGCATGTAAACCAACTGTGCTTTGAAAAAGTGTAACACAGTTACATAAATTAGAGCTATACTATTAATTTTGTGGAATGCATACTTTCGTGATTCACCTACTTTCATGCAGTAAGGAATCTGGGCATGCATATCTCGTATATACGTGGAAATGAAATACAAAAGTACCTGGGTATGCTATATTCATGTGCATGAAACAATTGTTTGGTCTGGAACTAATGCTGACTTGTATAACATGTATGCACACTATACTTTCAGAGGCCAGACACTTTAAATATGTAAATTGTACATTGCACTTATCACTCCATGCACGCATGAAAAATGCAAAACCAAATGCCACAAAAAAATAAACTAGAGGTGTGAGTTGTGAACTCACCAACAACTTGCTTCAAAAATCAGTTAACTACCAAGATCCAAAAGTAGCAAAAAAAATATGAACCACCATTAATTTTTCGTTTGTAGAGCTACTAAAGATGAAGTGTCGAAGATGCAAGCTCTTAGAAAATGAAAAAAAGCATATTTTTTTAACTGCGTATAAATCAAAATGAAGTAAGCTGGCTAAATATGGTACAAAGGCATTAAATGTAATACGTGTCTCAGAGAAATAGTACACGACCTGTACATAATTGTGATGATGGAAACAAAATAAAGTGTTAATTATTTGTTTTATAAATAAGTGACAGCAAACATAGTGTTCACTACTTTTGAATTAATTGACAGCAAATGTTTCCTCTTGCATTTCAAACTTTAGTGGCAGCAAGGTTAAAAATGTTCAATTTTTGTTTATAAATGGACCCTTTTGTTTACACGTGAAGGCCAAAAGTAAAGTGTTCAAATTGTTATTAAGTTGGACCTACTCTCTTATGCACGTGCAAGTAAAATGCATTTCATGTTAAACATGTTACTACTAAAAAGAGTTCACTGACTTAGCAAATGAAGTGCATTTTCAACCGACTTTGCAACTTTATTTTATTTTCTAAAATCTCAAATTAAAATTTTCATTTTAAATTTTTATTTCGACGGTAATAAAATCACGGTTGTTACAAACTTCCCCCTTATAAAAATTGCGTTCCCGCAATTTTCATACTAGAAGTTGTTTATAAAACAAATTATTCATCATAATAAAGATTTAAATAGAAAAGAAGAATAAGAATGCTCACCCCCACCTGAAGAGGAGAGAAAATCAGGATAAGAACGCTCGATGAATTCTTTGGTTTCCCAAGTGCAATCTTTGGGGTTTGCGGACCATTGAATTTTCAGAAGCGGGACTTATTTATTCCGAAGGCGTTTGACCTCTGAAGCTAGCACACGAATAGGATTTTGCACCATAGACAAGTCGGGTGTGATCTCAAGATCTTGCAACACATGAGGATCAATAATAGAATCTGAATCTCGAAGGCATCGACGAAGCTGGGATACATGAAATACGTCATGAATTCCCGAAAACTGAATAGGTAGCGATATACGATAAGCAACAGGGCCAATGCGTTCCGTAATAGGAAATGGTCCAATATACCAAGGAGCCAATTTACCAGTGCTAGTAACACACCATACCTTTCATCAGAGAAACACGAATGAATACGCGATCGCCAACAGAAAATTCCAAAGGCTTCCTACGATGATCGGCATAAGATTTCTACCTATTCTGAGCCTCTTTCATTCTCTGTCTAATAATATAAATCCTCTTAGAAGATTCACGAATATAATCGAGGCCGAGAACTAGCTTTTCCCCCGATTCCAACCCACAAGATGGTGATCGACACGGTCTTCTGTAAAGGGCTTCGAAAGGAGCCATACCGATACTGGATTGGAAACTGTTGTTATAAGAAAATTCAACAAGAGATAAGTGGTCTTCCCAACTACCACCAAAATCAAGAATGCAAGCGCGAAGGAGATCTTCTAAGACTTGATTCACCCTTTCAGTCTGACCCTCAGACTGTGGATGATAAGCTGTACTGAGATTGAGCTTAGTGCCTAAAGCTTTCTGAAGGCTTTGCCAGAAACCACTAGTGAAAAGCAGATCTATGTCACTAACAATAGAACTAGGCACACCATGAAGTCGAACGACTTCTTTAATAAAAAGTTTAGCCAACAGAGGAGCAGTCCGATTGGACTTGATAAGAGTAAAATGGGCTAATTTGATCAATCGGTCAACAATCACCCAAACACTAGTATGGCCCAACCTAGAACGAGGTAGACCAACAATGAAGTCCATAGAAATCTGATCTCATTTCCATAATAGAATCTCAAGAGGCTGCAAAAGACCACTAGGACGCTGGTATTCTGCTTTAGTAAGTTGACAAGTCATGCAACGACTTGCATAACTTGCAAAACTTGCAATATCAAGCTTCATACCTTCCCAAAAGTATAAGCGTTCCATATCAGCATACATCTTACTACTACCCGGATGAATAGTATACTTAGAACGATGACAGTTCTCAAGAATGTCATTTCTAAGACTAGAAACATTAGGCACAATCAACCTACCCTTCTTTCGAATACAACCATGAATATCAATATCGAAATCCTTCAGATCATCACTTCGAGATTCTGATTTACAACTCTGAATAAGATAAGAAATATCTGGATCTTGTTTCTGGCATCAGCAATTCGATCCAACAAACTAGGACGAGCTTCCATGCTAAATAAACGCACGGGAGAATCAAAACTGAAGGACGGTGTAACAACCCTAGATTTTGACTATATATTTAAATTTGACTTTATTTCATTTTGAAATTATTTTAATTTTTTTTATTTGTGTGATATCATTTCTAAACATTTTTAAAATGATAATATAATTTTTCCAAAATTTACTGTATTTATTTCCTATTTTTAAAGGTTGTTTTCTAATTTTCTGCCATTTTCTTCATTTTTAAATTTCTTTATTTTATTTTAAATTTTTTTTATTTGTGAAAATTCATCTCTAAATATTTTTAAAATAATAATAGAATTTTTCAAAAAAATACTGTGTTGATTTCCTATTTTTAAGGGCTGTTTTCCCATTTTCTGCTATTTTCTGCATTTTAATTTTATATTTAAATTAAATTTTAAATATTTATTTTGCGAATATATTTGTATTTTATGTTATTATTTATGTTTAAAAATACTTTACACGCTTATATGAATTTTCTAAAAATTATTTCATTTAACTTCAAATTTTGCTAGTCTAGTTCACTGTTTTAACTATTTTCCTTAATTTTATTTTACATAATTGATAAATATTATATATATTTGTATATTGGTTGAAAATTTCGAAATATTATCTGATATTATTATTATTTCAGCTACATAAATCTATATAAATAATAAAAGGTAAATTGAAAGGGTTTGTGACCTTTTGTTTCCTATGGCTTTTGATTTTCCCACCTTTTCACATTTTAACGTTTCTTTTCACTCAAATGGCCATATCTCTTCATTCTTTCAGCTGCCACCCTCATTTCTCATTCACGTACTTTATTTTTTATCTCATTTCCTCAAAAAAATTCGGCCATAGCTTTTGAAGAAAGTTTGGTAAACTTTATTTCCTTTTTCCATTTGTTTATGCTTGAATTCATGGTTTTTGCACTTGTTCTTCTTCATCATAGGTTCGGCCTTGCTCCTCCACCACCATAGCCGCCTCCACCATCATCACATCAGGTCACCATCTCCTTCAGCTGTAACGACCCGTATTTTACGTGTCGATATAATCGCAGAATTACTAGGTTGTTAGTGCTGTTTATGTCGTCCATAGCCTAAGTTGTGTGGGCAAGCTATAGAAGTTGGGACGAGTTAGCAGTTGGACGAGTTAAGGTGTTAACATGTTGCGACCTAGTGATTTGGACGACCTAAGATAGTAGACGAGTTAGTAGGCAGCGGCTTAAGGTTTGGACCGAGTCAAGGTAGTGAGCGACTCATAGGATAACCGACTCATAGGGGTGACCAACCTAAGAGTTAGCGAGTTAGAGGAGTTAGCGACTTAGTAGAGTGGCGACTCATTGGGGTGACTGAGTAAGAGAAGTGACCGACTCATGTATTGGACCGACTCATAGGATGGAACGACTTAAGGTGATTGGCCGACCTAAAGGAACTAACGGCTTAGGGGATGCCGACTCATAGGTTAGCGGCTTAAGGAGTTAAGGCTTAGGTCGTTGGTAGTTGAGTCGGTTGGTAGTTGAGTCGTCTAGACGACTTAGTGTTAGGTCAGCAGGGAACTAGGTCGTGTGGCCCTGTGTAGTGTTAAGTCGTGAGTCGGCAACATAGTTAAGTCGGTAGGGGCTTGAGTCGTGTGCATGCTGTGTCGTGTGTGTGTTGAGTCGTATTGCCTTGAGCTGCGTTGAGTCGTGAGTCGTAGTGGCTTGAGTCATTGAGTCATGAGTCGTGGACGACTCATAGGGGCGGACGACTCATGGGGAATTTCAGCCTATAAATAGAGGGGTTTGGCTCACTTTTTGGCACCGGATTTTGAAGCGACGAAGTGCTGCCATTTTGAGAGCTCGACTACAGCATTTCTTCATCTCCTTTTCTCCATTCCAATCTAGTTCTAACATCCATTCAAGATCGAAGATCCAAGAGCCAAAGTTGAAGATCTTCATCTAACCAAGCTAGATTTCATCGTTTCAAGCGGGATTTCGACGAATCAAGCTTAGATCTTCGCTGTCCAGATCTGGAGTTGATAGTTTTTGTAGTGTTTGGGTGATTTGGTGAGTGGTGGTTATCTCTCACGCGGACCCAAAGGAGTATATTGGATTGGTGGTTTGTTGGAGTGTTGTAGATAGTGATTTTATGCATATTTCTTTAGATCCAAGTGTAGATCCATTACTTATGAAGATGTTTACTTATGCAAGTTCATTTATCAAGTTGTAGAGACAAAACCCATGATTTATATTTGTTAGATCTATGCTAAAAACCCTTGATTCATGTATGTTAGATCCATGATCATTTATTTACAAAATTGCCATTTTAGCTATAAATGCCTATTTAGATCTTGATTGATTACTTATTTGTTTGGATTAATGTTTTCCTTGTTTGATTGTTGTGAATGAATTATCTAGTTGATAGATTTGGACAAGTATGGTCAAAGACGATTCAAAAGCTACGGAAGAGGCTTTTGAATGGTGAAAGTTGCTTAAGGCATATGTAGTGGATGTTGAAGCTCATATGTATGGATTGGATGATGTTGAGATGGAATTTTGCCATGATGCGATGAGGCAAACCATGATGTTAAGATGAGCATTTGCTATGATGAAGATGAGGGGAGGCATGATGTGATGTAACCTTGGTATAATCGAGAAGGATTACTCCAAGCATGTTGATAACCTGAAGGGTAGTTCGAGTTGATTGATAATGGATGGCTCAAGAGGTAGTTTGGGCTAGGTTGAGAATATTCGTCAAGGAGGATGACTAGAAGGCTTGGATTTCATCGTTGTTGAAGGTTCTAGCAGACTCAAAGCAAGAGTACAAGGGTTGCCCTAAAGACTACAGGTAGGTGGTCTGGACACCCTAAAGACTACAGGTAGGTGGTCGAGTACTCTGGGTAGTTGCGAAAATTCCTAGGCACGGGTCATGATGACGTGCGGAGTTATGTCTAGAACCGGGGTTACCATTAGCCCTTGATAGATGGCTCAGGAAGGAGTCGGTCATTCAATTAACGGTGATTTCGAAGCAAGGTTAACAGTGATAGCCAGAGTCATGGATGTTTGGACATTTGGTTGTACCGTCATTCGGTCTCAAGAGCGGTGTTTTCTGGGTGCTTATCTGATCTTGGTTTAGGCCTTGGGGGTTTGTATTTGGAAAACATCGACCTTGACTCGAGTGATTATTGCTTTACTTCAATTGCCTGCTATGTTATGCTTGCTTCTCCTTAATGTGTGTCTGGGAGCTATCACTGTAGAAAGAGGTGGAGTGGGATGGTTTGGTTCCTATTCCTTTTATCCCTTATACTCTTTTGGTATGTTTGATAGTTGATTTACTGCTCACTAAGACTTTGTCTGACTCAAGATTTTATGTCTCCTCTTATTACCTTGGGCTATTCATCCATGTTGGGATAGGCAGACTAGGTAGCAGGTGACAGATGCTGTTCTTGGAGATCTACGTTGATGATGACGAAGACGAGCAGGAGGCTTTTGCATATTATTTCATATTATGTACTGGGTTTTTCCGCTGTATATACTTTGAGTGCTTTGTAGTGAGGTTTTGATGTATTGACTGTTCTGATGATTGTATCAAACTTCTAAGATGCTTATTTGATGATATTCTGTTATGAAGCTTCACTATACATATATTTCTCTATTGTATTTTATCCATGCGCTGTGAGTTATGCGATAGATTCTGCAATGTTTATTCTACCCTTGACGGTCACCCATGGCTGCCTGGCACGCCTCTCAGCGCATTATTTCCTTGTTTTGGTGCGGGAGTCATGGGCGGTCATCACATTTTGGTATCAGAGCTTTGGTTAATCGATTTTAGCCAACGCTCGCTGACGTAACTACGTAAGAGAGACGTAATTGTATTTTGATGAATGATTACTATATATAATATAGTAGTTTAGAAGGATTTGAACTCCTCATGCAGTTGTTTCTCAAGGTGTTCTAATCATTCTTTTTTTGTAGATATTAAGGATGAGTCGAAGAGGGAGACCAGCTGCTAGAGAAAACCGTGCTACTGGGGAAGCTACTGATTATGGAGCTATGTTTGAAGCCATGATGACTTCGATCATGAGGAGGATACCAGCTTCGGGGTCATCAGTAGATGTTGGAGTTCAAGTTCAAGCTCCAAGACCGGTGGATTTTACTAAGCTTTGTAAGGACTATACTTCTCTTGGAGGAAAGGTTTTCTTGGGAACGGAATCAACTATTGAAGTACAGAGATGGATTGATACTTGTAGGAGGATCTTTGGTGATTTGGGAATCGAGGATGCAACTAAGAGGAAGCTTGCATCAAGGCAACTTCAAGGGAGAGCTTCAGATTGGTGGAATTCTATCACCATTGATACTCCGGAGGAGGAGATTACTTGGGAGCAATTCCAAGTCAGATTTGAAGCTAAGTTTATCTCTACAGCTCAGAAATCTGTTTTGTTCAAGAAGTTTGTAGAGCTCAAGCAAGGTGGGAGATCGGTCCTTGAGTATGTTTCTGAGTTTGAGGCTTTGTCCAAGTATGCCAGATCGTATATTGATTCTCCCTATCAGAAGAATGAGAAGTTTGTGACCGGTTTGGATGCTTATCTTGGAAGACAGTTGGTGGATCATCTGGACGATCCGTTTGAGAAGCTTGTGGAGAAAGCTCTCAGGCATGAGAGTTTGTTTCCTAGGGAGAGTTCTGTTGTTGCTGTAACCAAGGAAGGATCTAAACCACAGCAAGGTGGCAACAAGAAGAGGAAGCAGCAGCAACAGAAGGGTAAGGATGGCCAAAAGAAGCCGAAGGGTGAAGTGACCTGCTACAACTGTCAGCAGAAGGGCCATCTCTTCAGAGATTGCAAGAATCCCAAGGTGCCGGGAAAGTGTTACAACTGCGATAAGCTGGGACATATCAAGAAGGATTGCCCAGAACCAAGGAAAGATAGGCAGATTGTACAAGCTTATGCTATGGGAGCTGTGCCGTCGTCTTCAAAAGCTCCTACTGCTGAAGAAAAGGGGAAGAGTGTAGTGCTTCAAGGTACTCTTTCTATTTGTGGTGTTTCAGTTAGAGTGTTGTTTGATACTGGAGCGTCGCATTCTTTTATTTGTGATGATCTTGTAGGCCGGTTAGGTTTGGAACCGGATATTGTTGATAGACCATTGGTTGTGACTAATCCAGTTGGAGGTTCGTCCTGTTTGTGTATGATATGCCGTGGTTTAGTTGTGTCGAGTCATGATTGCTCTTTTGCTTGTGATTGCTTTGTTCTGAACTTTGTGGGGTTCAGAATTATTTTGGGTATGGACTGGCTTAGGAAGTATGCGGCAAGGATTGACTGTGAGAGGCTGGAGGTGACAGTCGGGAATGTGGAAGGGCGAAAGGTTGTGATACGATGTAAGCATGAAGAAGGCGTCTTCATGAGCTTCATGTATTCGCTGGTTGTTCCACGGGATGGACTGTCGTCGGTGCCTATTGTGAATGGATTTGAGGATGTCTTTGACGAAGTCAAAGGATTACCGCCGCATAGGGAGATCGAGTTTCGTATCGATCTAGTTGAGGGAGCCAGACCCGTTTTGATGCCTCTTAGACGGATGGCGCCTTGGGAACAGCAAGAGTTGAAGGTGCAAGTTGATGACCTTTTGCGAAAAGGATTCATTCGGCATAGTGTGTCCGAATGGGGTGCACCAGTTGTGTTCGCAACCAAAGCGGATGGATCGTTGAGGTTGTGTGTGGATTATCGTGAGCTGAATAAGGTGACTAAGAACAACAAGTATCCATTGCCGAGAATAGATGACTTGTTTGATCAGCTTCACGAGGCTAAGGTGTTTTCTCAGATGGATTTGGCAACGGGATTTCACCAGTTGAGAGTGTCTAAGGATAGTGTGCCGAAGACTGCTTTTAGGACACCATCCGGTTTTTTTGAGTGGCTGGTAATGCCGTTTGGTTACTAACGCACCAGCATATTTTGTGGATCTTATGAATAGAGTATTTAGAGACCAGTTGAACAAGTTCGTACTTGTGTTCGTGGATGATATTCTGATTTATTCCAGAACTGAAGAAGAGCACAAGATGCACTTGCGTATTGTTTTGGAAACCTTACGGAAACATCAGCTGAAGGCTAAGTTTTCGAAGTGTCACTTCTGGAAGAGTGAAGTGAGATTCTTAGGCCATGTTATTTCTGGAAATGGGATAGCGGTTGATCCCGCTAAGGTGGCAGCGATCCAGGATTGGGTTAGACCTAAGAATGCATCCGATGTGAGAAGTTTTCTTGGATTAGCAGGATATTATCGTCGGTTTATCAAAGACTTTTCCAAGATAGCTGCACCATTGACAGGATTGACGAAAAAGAATCAAGTGTTTAGATGGGATGATAAGTGTGAGCAAGCTTTCGTAATCCTGAAAGAGCGGCTGACAAGTGCTCCTGTTTTGACTATTCCAAGTGGGAATGATGAGATGGTGGTTTATACCGATGCATGTGGTACTGGACTTGGAGCAGTACTGATGCAGAAGGATAGAGTTGTTGCGTATGCTAGTCGACAACTGAAGCCGCATGAAAGGAATTACCCGACTCATGATTTGGAGTTAGCGGCGATTGTTTTTGCTTTGAAGATGTGGAGACATTACCTATTGGGAGTTCGATTCGAGTTGTTTACGGATTATAAGTCGTTGAAGTATCTGTTCTCCCAAAAGGATTTGAATCTCCGACAGCAGCGGTGGCTAGAATTTTTAGCATCATATGATTTTGGTATAGCCTATACTCCGGGAAAAGGCAACGCAGTGGCAGATGCGTTAAGTCGAAGACATGCAGGATTAGGAGCCATGTTTTCGGAATGGAAGAGTCTAGAGTATTTGGCTGAATTTGACTTCAGGCCTAGATGTGAATTGGAACCTGAGATGTTGGCAAACTTATCGATAAGGCCTACTCTGGTAGAGAGAATTGGCGAGAGCCAAAAGCGAGACGATAAGCTTGTCAAGATTATCCGAGATTTGGAATCTGGATTGAATCCAGAAAAGGATAACGGATTTGAAGTCGATCGAGAGAGTTGGCTTCGAAAGCAAGGACGACTAGTTGTTCCCGATGTAGATGGATTGAGAGATGAAGTTCTTAGGGAAAGTCATCACTCGAAGTTGACGATTCATCCGGGTGGAAATAAGATGTATCGGGATATGAAGAGAACCTATTATTGGGAAGGTATGAAGAAGGATGTTGGAAATTTTATTTCCAAGTGTATGAATTGCCAGTTGGTTAAAGCTGAGCAGAAGAAGCCCAGTGGATTACTTCAGCCATTAGAGGTTCCTACATGGAAGTGGGAGCAAGTGTCGATGGATTTTATCGATGGTCTACCTAGAACCAGAACAGGGAATGAAGGGATTTGGGTCATTGTAGATCGTTTAACTAAGAGTGCAAGGTTCATTCCTGTTCGATCGACTAGGACTGCATCAAAGTTGGCTGAGTTGTATGTTAAGTGGATAGTTCGATTCCATGGTATTCCAAAGGGTATAGTGAGCGATCGAGACCCATTGTTCACTAGTGGATTTTGGAAGAGCTTCCAGGAAGTTTTGGGAACTAAGTTGTGTTTGAGTACAGCTTACCACCCTCAAACAGATGGTCAGACTGAGAGAGTCAACCGAGTTTTGGAAGATCTCCTCAGAGCATGTGTTTTGGATTTCGGAGGATCGTGGGAAGATCATCTTCATTTGGTGGAGTTTGCATACAATAACAGTTACCAGTCAAGTATTGGTATGGCACCATATGAAGCACTGTATGGAAGACCGTGTAACTCTCCGACATGTTGGTTGGAAACTGGAGAAAAACTGATACTTGGGCCAGAGATGATTCGACAGACTTCGGATTGTATAAAGATCATTCGGCAACGAATGAAGGCAGCCCAAGATCGTCAGAAAAGTTATGCCAATAATCGTCGTAAGGATTTGGAATTCGACGTAGGTGATATGGTTTTTGTGAAGATTTCTCCTCTGAAGAATGTTATTCGATTTGGAAAGAAAGGAAAGTTAACTCCGAGATTTGTTGGACCATTCCCGATTATCGAGCGAATTGGAAAGCTCGCTTATAGATTGGGGTTACCGGAAAAGATGGCGGGTGTGCACAGTGTTTTCCATGTATCTTATCTACGGAAGTATGTGCATGACCCAACTGCAGTGGTTTCTGCTGATAGCTGTGAAGACTTGGAGGTTGATCCAGTTGTTACGAGACCTCGTAAGCCGCTTCGTGTTGTTGAAACCGACAAGAAACAACTTAGGAGGAAGACGATTACGTTGCTCAAGGTACAATGGAGTGATGATGTTGACGACTGTACGTGGGAGGAGGAAGAGAGGATGAAGGCAGCTCATCCTGAACTCTTCAAGGTATGGCCCTAAGGTGTCGTGACATCTCATGAATTTGTAGCTTGTTCTAAGTCTTAGAATTCTGCATGCTAGGCTAGAATTGAATGCATGGTTTGTTGGTTGCTATGGATGGTAGGCATGCAGAATAGCTTCGATTGCTGTTGTTTGTTTGGAATTTCGGGGACGAAATTCCTAAGGGGGAGAGAATGTAACGACCCGTATTTTACGTGTCGATATAATCGCAGAATTACTAGGTTGTTAGTGTTGTTTATGTCGTCCATAGCCTAAGTTGTGTGGGCAAGCTATAGAAGTTGGGACGAGTTAGCAGTTGGACGAGTTAAGGTGTTAACATGTTGCGACCTAGTGATTTGGACGACCTAAGACAGTAGACGAGTTAGTAGGCAGCGGCTTAAGGTTTGGACCGAGTCAAGGTAGTGAGCGACTCATAGGATAACCGACTCATAGGGGTGACCAACCTAAGAGTTAGCGAGTTAGAGGAGTTAGCGACTTAGTAGAGTGGCGACTCATTGGGGTGACTGAGTAAGAGAAGTGACCGACTCATGTATTGGACCGACTCATAGGATGGAATGACTTAAGGTGATTGGCCGACCTAAAGGAACTAACGGCTTAGGGGATGCCAACTCATAGGTTAGCGGCTTAAGGAGTTAAGGCTTAGGTCATTGGTAGTTGAGTCGGTTGGTAGTTGAGTCGTCCAGACGACTTAGTGTTAGTTCAGCAGGGAACTAGGTCGTGTGGCCCTGTGTAGTGTTAAGTCGTGAGTCGGCAACATAGTTAAGTCGGTAGGGGCTTGAGTCGTGTGCATGCTGTGTCGTGTGTGTGTTGAGTCGTATTGCCTTGAGCTGCGTTGAGTCGTGAGTCGTAGTGGCTTGAGTCGTTGAGTCATGAGTCGTGGACGACTCATAGGGGCGGACGACTCATGGGGAATTTCAGCCTATAAATAGAGGGGTTTGGCTCACTTTTTGGCACCGGATTTTGAAGCGACGAAGTGCTGCCATTTTGAGAGCTCGACTACAGCATTTCTTCATCTCCTTTTCTCCATTCCAATCTAGTTCTAACATCCATTCAAGATCGAAGATCCAAGAGCCAAAGTTGAAGATCTTCATCTAACCAAGCTAGATTTCATCGTTTCAAGCGGGATTTCGACGAATCAAGCTTAGATCTTCGCTGTCCAGATCTGGAGTTGATAGTTTTTGTAGTGTTTGGGTGATTTGGTGAGTGGTGGTTATCTCTCACGCGGACCCAAAGGAGTATATTGGATTGGTGGTTTGTTGGAGTGTTGTAGATAGTGATTTTATGCATATTTCTTTAGATCCAAGTGTAGATCCATTACTTATGAAGATGTTTACTTATGCAAGTTCATTTATCAAGTTGTAGAGACAAAACCCATGATTTATATTTGTTAGATCTATGCTAAAAACCCTTGATTCATGTATGTTAGATCCATGATCATTTATTTACAAAATTGCCATTTTAGCTATAAATGCCTATTTAGATCTTGATTGATTACTTATTTGTTTGGATTAATGTTTTCCTTGTTTGATTGTTGTGAATGAATTATCTAGTTGATAGATTTGGACAAGTATGGTCAAAGACGATTCAAAAGCTACGGAAGAGGCTTTTGAATGGTGAAAGTTGCTTAAGGCATATGTAGTGGATGTTGAAGCTCATATGTATGGATTGGATGATGTTGAGATGGAATTTTGCCATGATGCGATGAGGCAAACCATGATGTTAAGATGAGCCTTTGCTATGATGAAGATGAGGCGAGGCATGATGTGATGTAACCTTGGTATAATCGAGAAGGATTACTCCAAGCATGTTGATAACCTGAAGGGTAGTTCGAGTTGATTGATAATGGATGGCTCAAGAGGTAGTTTGGGCTAGGTTGAGAATAGTCGTCAAGGAGGATGACTAGAAGGCTTGGATTTCATCGTTGTTGAAGGTTCTAGCAGACTCAAAGCAAGAGTACAAGGGTTGCTCTAAAAACTACAGGTAGATGGTCTGGACACCCTAAAGACTACAGGTAGGTGGTCGAGTACTCTGGGTAGTTGCGAAAATTCCTAGGCACGGGTCATGATGACGTGCGGAGTTATGTCTAGAACCGGGATTACTATTAGCCCTTGATAGATGGCTCAGGAAGGAGTCGGTCATTCAATTAACGGTGATTTCGAAGCAAGGTTAACAGTGATAGCCAGAGTCATGGATGTTTGGACGTTTGGTTGTACCGTCATTCGGTCTCAAGAGCGGTGTTTTCTGGGTGCTTATCTGATCTTGGTTTAGGCCTTGGGGGTTTGTATTTGGAAAACATCGACCTTGACTCGAGTGATTATTGCTTTACTTTAATTGCCTGCTATGTTATGCTTGCTTCTCCTTAATGTGTGTCTGGGAGCTATCACTGTAGAAAGAGGTGGAGTGGGATGGTTTGGTTCCTATTCCTTTTATCCCTTATACTCTTTTGGTATGTTTGATAGTTGATTTACTGCTCACTAAGACTTTGTCTGACTCAAGGTTTTATGTCTCCTCTTATTACCTTGGGCTGTTCATCCATGTTGGGATAGGCAGACTAGGTAGCAGGTGACAGGTGCTGTTCTTGGAGATCTACGTTGATGATGACGAAGACGAGCAGGAGGCTTTTGCATATTATTTCATATTATGTACTGGGTTTTTCCGCTGTATATACTTTGAGTGCTTTGTAGTGAGGTTTTGATGTATTGACTGTTCTGATGATTGTATCAAACTTCTAAGATGCTTATTTGATGATATTCTGTTATGAAGCTTCACTATACATATATTTCTCTATTGTATTTTATCCATGCGCTGTGAGTTATGCGATAGATTCTGCAATGTTTATTCTACCCTTGACGGTCACCCATGGCTGCCTGGCACGCCTCTCAGCGCATTATTTCCTTATTTTGGTGCGGGAGTCATGGGCGGTCGTCACATCAGCCCACTGACCAAGCCATGCCGTGGTCATCTATGACTAGATCCACCAAAGTTTATGCAAACACTCCACTTGTTCAGCCTAGCCGAACCATTTATGCACATACCCTTCATTTTTCACCTAAACCACCTCCTTGGCCGCCGCCACCAATCCCTCCACCACCTTTGGCCGACACTCCAGACCCCACCTGACCTTCACCTTGTAGGGCCCGAGCCCAATGGTCCTTTGGTTGAGCCATGGTTGCACAAAAGCCACTTATTTGCCTTAAACCCTTTGTATTCACACCTTGTAACTTCCACCACTTCACCACACCCTTAGCCGCCCTTTGCACCACCTTCTCCAGCTCATACCTGAACCAAAACCACTGCCACACCATCTCCTAGCCTCCAGCAGGTCTGGCCATGCCATTTGTAGCCTTGCCCGCTGCTTGAAATTACACAAAAATCCACTTGTTTGCCTTGTACTTGTATTTTCATACATAGCAACTTCCATACCTTCACTACCCTTGCTAGGCCCACCATATATGACCCATACCTGACCAAATACACCCCATGGAAGTACCTTATCACCCTATAGGCTGAGCATAGTGATGGTGGAAGCAAGTGCAAGTGTTTGATTAATTGTTGTTCCTTAATTTCTAGCATCGTTTATCGTATTTTTGGTCTGAAACCTTATAATTGTTATATTGTTTGTTTGATTTGTATTCAAGGGAATTAATCCTTGGCTCCTCCATTTCGTATCTGTATCGTGCTTTTGTGCTTGTGTAGATCCCGTTGTGCAATTCGTCGTTGTGTCATCAGCTCAAAACAGTGAGTAAATCTCACCAGACTAATATGTACTTATGTAGTGATAAACTTACATCACCTGAATCTGTAAATGCATATCATCCTGTTATAACTGCTATATCATATTTATATGATGTTCACACCTATATTTACACCTGTTATATCATATGTTACTGTTATTTCATGCTATTCTGTTACTTTCATTAGTTTATTACACTGCAAGTTTCCTATAGACTAGACTCACTATGGGTTGAAATGATACATACCCGAACGGACTTTAGAATAGGAGAAAATCGTTATGGGCTGAAATGATAGGCCTGAATGATTTTCAATTATTTTCTTTTACTTGGGATTGCGGGTTTGAAATGATCAAACCCGGGTTTTCTTTGTAAATTACGGGTTGAAATGATATATTACCGTATCACTTTACCTACGCTAGAAAATGAAATACAGACCCGTTGTTAAAATATGTTTTGCTAAATTTTTTTAAAATATTTTATAAATGTAAATATTATAATATTTTGATTAGATTTGATTAAAAATTATTTTTGTAAAGCATTATTGATTTTCTGAAAATTTATAAGTGAAATAAATAAAGGGTAAAGTTAGAAAATCTGAAATGTAAGTTATTTTGGAAATTATAATTTGGTGATAAATGGAATTTAAATTAAATATGAAAATATGATATTTTGAATCAAATGAATTTAAAATGATTTTGTAATACATTAATGATTTTTGAATAAAGTTAAATGTGAAATGAATGAATATTTATGTTGAAAATTTGAAATATTACTAAAATTGGAAATTTGTGAATTTGGCTTAAAAGTGAATTTTAAGTTAAGTAAATAAAAATTAAATTAAGTTATATTTGAAAATTTTAAACTTAAGTGTTAAGTTAAATTTAATTTAATGAATTTGAAATTTTATGTTGGAATTTAATAAGTGAATTATTATTAAATTTTGATTTTTGAATGGAGATTTAACTTTATAAAATCATGAATATAAGGGTATTTGAATGATTGTTTTAAAAGTGAAATTATATGATTTTATAAGTTAAAAATGATTTAAATAAAAATATAATTATTTGTGAAATTATACTGAATATTTGAAGTTAATTAACTGCATTTCAGAAATGCTATTAATTCTAATGTAAATGATAACACAACATTTGTAAATGCTGTAGTTGATAATAATGAACCAAATGGCTAAGTTTAATTAAAGGCTATCATAGCATTTTTGTAAATGTTATAATTGTTGAATTTAACTAAGTTTTATTTGAAACTAATGTAACCCTATCACAGCATTTTTTTTATGCTATCTTTTGTTAAATTGAACTGTTTTGAATGTAACTTTCTGTAGCAATTTCTAAATGCTGCGAAAGTTGAATTTTCATCT
Source organism: Allium cepa (assembly GCA_030765085.1). NCBI lineage: Eukaryota > Viridiplantae > Streptophyta > Magnoliopsida > Asparagales > Amaryllidaceae > Allium > Allium cepa. Next base: position 469,756,681 of record CM060931.1, read on the forward strand.
GTTTTAATAAATTAAGTGGATAAATGAATTTTGAAAGACTAAAATTTTGTAAATTTAATAATTTAATTATTAAATATAATTACTTCATTTTTATGATTTAAAATGAAGTAATTTGTTTTGAAATATAAACTATTTTGAAATGTGTTTTGTAATGGTATTTAAATTAAATAAAAATGAATGTGGTTTGGAAGATATTATATTTTTGATATTTTGAAATGTATTTTGAATGATATTGAATTTTGAAATTACATTTGATTTTGAAGTATAAAATACCATTTTGAAATTTTAACCACGGGATGTAATTAATTTATAGTTTAACTGATTCTTAAAGGATGGGTGATCCCAAGCATCCTTTAAGTTATTATGCATTTCTACTACAGTTCACTTGAGTTGGTTTACATTATATAAGTATATATTGTCCTGACTTGAGTGTTTTGTGTTTTACTTTACGCTCGGGTCAGCCTGAGTATTCACAGCTTTGGATTCTCTTCCTGGAGCTGGTCTTTGCTGGAGTTTCTGCTTATCTACATTTATATCTACTTTATGTTTCAGCTATTCTAGTTTATCTCATGTATTAGTGAACTTCTATGTATTTAGGATTTCTATTATGTTGTTTTCAGACTGTATTATGTATTTGGTTTGAGACTCTGCCGTAGTAGCTTCATGAACTACTATGTATTTTATATTCCGCTGCGAGGTATTCTGTTTGTTCTATGTCTGTGATTCTGTGATTGTATTTCATTTGCTCCAAATTTATTTACAACGCGGTATTTCGAGTAATTCAAGTCCGACATGTGCGGATGCGAATGGCTGAAAAATATCGGGTTGTTACAGTTGGTATCAGAGCTTTGGTTTTAGGCAAACCTTAGCCTGCGGAGCAAAAACTCATTAGAGATAGGGTAGAAATACCCTAGAATGAGTGAAATCAATCTCGGAATCCTTTCTTTGTGAGAGAACGTATTTTCGAAGTATAAAATGATTTTTAAAAGATTTTTAAAAGATTTTTCAAAGATTATTTTGGTATAAAAATGTTCTTATTTCGAAATCAAGATTTTCTAAACTTCATCTCTTCGGTATCCACCTTGTTAGAAATCTCTTGGTTAAGATTCTTATCGATTAGGATTTCTTGAACTTTGGAACGCTCCCACTTGTTCTAGAATCCAGTCTTGTTTTCCCCATTTTTCCTTTTAATTTTGGAGCATTCGTAACTCTACTTTGGAATGACCTCTCTAAAGTGCGATGATTCCGTAAATCTTTGAATGATTTGTAAATGGGTGAAACTCCTATACAATTGGCATTGATTCACTGAAGATTTTTGTATCCTCCGATGTCGATGCTATCTACCTCCTGCTCTACCCGGATTCTATTCTCTGGCGATCGAAGGTCGATTTGCCTTAGATTTCCGTATTGAATATATTCCTAAAGTCTCGGGTGACCGGTTAAGTTCGCCCGCGATTTATATAGGCTTATATATCCTCTATTTGGTAATTAAATTATCTCATCTTCGTTTGAGTTTATCTTCGAACTAGAATTCTATTTGATTAGAGTCCCTCTAATTTTGAATCTTTGTTTGTTTGAAATCCTTCCTTGAATCATCCTTTGGAAATTTGTATTTGGTTGTATTTTGAAATTGTGCATACATCGGAATTATTAAGGATGGCCATATTTTTATATATAAAAGTGAAATATTTACGATAAGTATTATATACCTTTCAAAAATGAAAATTTGAAATTTCGAAAGAATTTGGAATTTTGAAAATTTTATAAGAACTTGATTTATACAAAAATGGTTTATAACTGAAGGGTTCTGAATTTGAATTTCGAGCAATCGAATTCCGGTGTTTTGAAATCGGTTTTAAGATTTTGGAAAATATATAATAATAATATGATTTAAAGATATATTTTTTTTCTTAATAAGAAATGTTTCAAATGTATTCGAATGAATTTCAATGATTTCGAAGGAATTTTCAAGAAGTTTTTCAAAGTTAATTGAAGTCCAGAACTCACTTATTTCGCTGGAAAATAATTTCGATGATGAATGCATGCATCATCGACATTGATGTTCGAGTTTCTGAGTGAGGGAGAGGCCACTCTAGTAGCTTTGCTATGCGAGTGATTTCGTGAAACCAATTTTGATTTCAGATTTCGAAGTATGGTTTGATATTCGAAAGATAGATCCGTATATATATATATATATATATATATATATATATATATATATATATATATTTGAAAAGATTTAAAGTAAGCCGGTGTTCAGTTCTCGAGTTTCAGATTTTGAAACCTAACTTTTGAAATTGATTTACCGATTTAGTGTTGATTTTCAACTCTTGGATTGAAAATATGACTTCTTCGACTATTTTAAGATTCGAGCACTTCCAAATCAAGGTTAATTTTTCAAAGCTAATTTTTTTTGAAAGGTATAAGGTATTTGATAAAGAATATAAGTTTAGTTTGTATGTTTCAAGTATGAAATAATATGGTTTTTTATAAGTTGAAACTGTTTTGTTAAGTAAATAAATAAGACTATTTTGAATTATACTAATATGAAATTTAGTTTTGAAATGTTTTAGATAAAAATTAGTCTTCAAATGTTTGAGAAAATTTTGGTTTTAAATGTTTTAACTTAGTAACATCTTTATAAAACTATTTATTTAACAAGTTGGAATAGATACATGAGTTGTACGTACGTTGTTTTATTCGCATAATTAATTTGATCCAAGTTTGAGTACACAAGTTCGAGGTGAATTACACCATTTCGTGTTAGGATTTTTCATTTGATTCTTGATGGCGAACATTTGATATGGATTTTGGGCTTGATTCTAGAATTCTCTATCATGGTATATGGCTATGCAAGGAGACTGATGGCTTCTAGTCAAGAAACCATATCGAAGTCCGCATTAGGGAAGTCGAATGGACAATACTAGTTCGAAAGCGAACTTGTGTGATCAAGCGAGCGATCGAATGTAATGTTGCGAAATAATGACATATGTAAGTAATAATGAAGTAAAATTTGAGATATATGAAATTATGAAATTTAGTTTTGAAATATGGTATATTTAAGCCTTGAAACATATTTAAGATTTAATAGTTTATTTTGTAAATCAAATCTATATTTGAAATTGATAATATTTGAAATGGTTTTGTTGGAAAACTAAATTGAAACTGATGGTTTGAATTGAATTAAAATTGGAAATTTTAGATTTTGGTTTAATTGAAAAAAAAATTGAAATGTAAAGAATTAAGGGCATGTTTTATGATTTCAAATGCATGATTTCTAAATGTTATGATTTTCAAAGTGTAATGATTTCAAGTATTTTAGTTTCGAAAGATTCATAACTTTGAAAGTATTATGACTTTTGAAGTGAATACATGTTTGAAATGGAAATGAATTTATTTGACCTAAATTTTTTGATTTGGAAATTTGGATTATTTTCTAAACCTATTGTTTTAAGAAATTTTGAAACTGAATATGTATAACTTGAAAGAAATGATTTGGTGAAATCATATATGATTTTTAAACTGAAATACTATTGAAATGAATTAAAATTGAGAACCTGTTTTATTTAATACTTGATTTGGGAGCTATCGAACTTATATAAAAATGATTTGTATAAGTAAACTATTGATTTGAGAACTGTTGATTTGAAAAGGTATTCAATTTTGAAAAATGAAATCTTATATAATCGAAATTTATATAAGTGTGATTTGATATGCTATTATTTTGGAAAGTATTTGATTTGAAATGAAATCTTATATATAATGGACTTTATATAAGTATGATATTTGAAAGTGATTTTGAAAGGTACTATATGATACATATTTTCGAAGTAAAGACATGGAAAGTGCCTTCTGCTTGATATCCGCTTTGTGGCCACACTGTGGATTCATTCTATCGATATTATTCTCTCTCTTTGATTTGGGTTTTCCGGATATGATACTCGAGTGTCCATCGAATTCCACGGCGATCCCCGTGGTCTTATGATCGCGACTACATAGCGCAACTGCCTGGCTGTGTCTTGCCTAGGGGTACGGATTGTTTCCTGGGGGATCCAGGCGTAACCATTGTGTATCCTGCAATCTGTGTAGGTCGCGAAGAGTAGCGCAAGTGCCTGGCTGAGTCTTGCCTAGGGGTACGGATTGTTTCCTAGGGGATCCAGGCGTAACCATTGTGTATCCTGCAGTCTACTCGTCATCATGGCGTAACTCGCAGGGCTGAGAAAGCTTACGGATACGGATTGTTTCCTGGGGGATCCAGGCGTAACCATTGTGTATCTGCGATCCATGGTTAGACAACTGTTTCGGTTTGGTTGATTTGTTTGGATTGTACTTTCCATATCTGTTTTTAAAAGTGTTTTCATTATTTTCACTGGGTGTTGAAACAAGTATACTAAGTACTTGGAGAATTCTAGCTTTGCGCCTGATCAACGCATAGCCAGAGTCTGCAGGAACGAAAGTAAACTTGTTAAGACATCGAGTTATAAAAGTATTTTGATAAAGTGCTATATAAAGAATATTTTGATCGTTTATTTTCCCTTCTAAAGATTTTAAAATGTTTAAAAATTGTTTACTTTGAACCATCAGATTTGAATCAAATGCCTATTCATCATATTATAAAATGTTTAAAATATTATGAAATTTTAATTGAAATGTATAATGGTTTAAATAATGGTTCATCCTTGTCTTTCAACCAGCTTTCCCTCCTAGCGACTTTCTCCCTACCTTCTTTCGAATGTCTTCCAACCTATTTCTCTTTCTAGTTGTTTCTCCACTTCCTTCCTTTTCGAGGGCGAAAAGATTTGAGTGGGGGAGAGTGTAACAACCCTAGATTTTGACTATATATTTAAATTTGACTTTATTTCATTTTGAAATTATTTTAAATTTTTTTTTATTTGTGTGATATCATTTCTAAACATTTTTAAAATGATAATATAATTTTTCCAAAATTTACTGTATTTATTTCCTATTTTTAAAGGCTGTTTTCTAATTTTCTGCCATTTTCTTCATTTTTAAATTTCTTTATTTTATTTTAAATTTGTTTTATTTGTGAAAATTCATCTCTAAATATTTTTAAAATAATAATAGAATTTTTCAAAAAATTACTGTGTTGATTTCCTATTTTTAAGGGCTGTTTTCCCATTTTCTGCTATTTTCTGCATTATAATTTTATATTTAAATTAAATTTTAAATATTTATTTTGTGAATATATTTGTATTTTATGTTATTATTTATGTTTAAAAATACTTTACAAGCTTATATGAATTTTCTAAAAATAATTCATTTAACTTCAAATTTTGCTAGTCTAGTTCACTGTTTTAACTATTTTCCTTAATTTTATTTTACATAATTGATAAATATTATATATATTTGTATATTGGTTGAAAATTTCGAAATATTATCTGATATTATTATTATTTCAGCTACATAAATCTATATAAATAATAGAAGGTAAATTGAAAGGGTTTGTGACCTTTTGTTTCCTATGGCTTTTGATTTTCCCACCTTTTCACATTTTAACGTTTCTTTTCACTCAAATGGTCATATCTCTTCATTCTTTCAGCTGCCACCCTCATTTATCATTCACGTACTTTATTTTTTCTCTCATTTCCTCAAAAAAATTCGGCCATAGCTTTTGAAGAAAGTTTGGTAAACTTTATTTCCTTTTTCCATTTGTTTATGCTTGAATTCATGGTTTTTGCACTTGTTCTTCTTCATCATAGGTTCGGCCTTGCTCCTCCACCACCATAGCCGCCTCCACCATCACCACATCAGGTCACCATCTCCTTCAGTCCACTGACCAAGCCATGTCGTGGTCATCTATGACTAGATCCACCAAAGTTTATGCAAACACTCCACTTGTTCAGCCTAGCCGAACCATTTATGCACATACCCTTCATTTTTCACCTAAACCACCTCCTTGGCCGCCGCCACCAGTCCCTCCACCACCTTTGGCCAACACTCCAGACCCCACCTGACCTTCACCTTGTAGGGGCCGAGCCCAATGGTCCTTTGGTTGAGCCATGGTTGCACAAAAGCCACTTATTTGCCTTAAACCCTTTGTATTCACACCTTGTAACTTCCACCACTTCACCACACCCTTAGCCGCCCTTTGCACCACCTTCTCCAGCTCATACCTGAACCAAAACCACTGCCACACCATCTCCTAGCCTCCAGCAGGTCTGGCCATGCCATTTGTAGCCTTGCCCGCTGCTTGAAATTGCACAAAAATCCACTTGTTTGCCTTGTACTTGTATTTTCATACATAGCAAATTCCATACCTTCACTACCCTTGCTAGGCCCACCATATATGACCCATACCTGACTAAATACACCCCATGGCAGTACCTTATCACCCTATAGGCTAAGCATAGTGATGGTGGAAGCAAGTGTAAGTGTTTGATTAATTGTTGTTCCTTAATTTCTAGCATCGTTTATCGTATTTTTGGTCTGAAACCTTATAATTGTTATATTGTTTGTTTGATTTGTGTTCAAGGGAATTAATCCTTGGCTCCTCCATTTCGTATCTGTATCGTGCTTTTGTGCTTGTGTAGATCCCGTTGTGCAATTCGTCGTTGTGTCATCAGCTCAAAACAGTGAGTAAATCTCACCAGACTAATATGTACTTATGTAGTGATAAACTGACATCACCTGAATCTGTAAATGCATATCATCCTGTTATAACTGCTATATCATATTCATATGATGTTCACACCTATATTTACACCTGTTATATCATATGTTACTGTTATTTCATGCTATTCTGTTACTTTCATCAGTTTATCACACTGCAAGTTCCCTGTAGACTAGAATCACTATGGGTTGAAATGATACATACCCGAACGGACTTTAGAATAGGAGAAAATCGTTATGGGCTGAAATGATAGGCCTGAATGATTTTCAATTATTTTCTTTTACTTGGGATTGTGGGTTTGAAATGATCAAACCCGGGTTTTCTTTGTAAATTACGGGTTGAAATGATATATTACCGTATCACTTTACCTACGCTAGAAAATGAAATACAGACCCGTTGTTAAAATATGTTTTTCTAAAAAAATTTAAAATATTTTAGAAACGTAAATATTATAATATTTTGATTAGATTTGATTAAAAATTATTTTTGTAAAGCATTATTGATTTTCTGAAAATTTATAAGTGAAATAAATAAAGGGTAAAGTTAGAAAATCTGAAATGTAAGTTATTTTGGAAATTATAATTTGGTGATAAATGGAATTTAAATTAAATATGAAAATATGATATTTTGAATCAAATGAATTTAAAATGATTTTGTAATACATTAATGATTTTTGAATAAAGTTAAATGTGAAATGAATGAATATTTATGTTGAAAATTTGAAATATTACTAAAATTGGAAATTTGTGAATTTGGCTTAAAAGTGAATTTTAAGTTAAGTAAATAAAAATTAAATTAAGTTATATTTGAAAATTTTAAACTTAAGTGTTAAGTTAAATTTAATTTAATGAATTTGAAATTTTATGTTGGAATTTAATAAGTGAATTATTATTAAATTTTGATTTTTGAATGGAGATTTAACTTTATAAAATCATGAATATAAGGGTATTTGAATGATTGTTTTAAAAGTGAAATTATATGATTTTATAAGTTAAAAATGATTTAAATAAAAATATAATTATTTGTGAAATTATACTGAATATTTGAAGTTAATTAACTGCATTTCAGAAATGCTATTAATTCTAATGTAAATGATAACACAACATTTGTAAATGCTGTAGTTGATAATAATGAACCAAATGGCTAAGTTTAATTAAAGGCTATCATAGCATTTTTGTAAATGTTATAATTGTTGAATTTAACTAAGTTTTATTTGAAACTAATGTAACCCTATCACAGCATTTTTTTATGCTATCTTTTGTTAAATTGAACTGTTTTGAATGTAACTTTCTGTAGCAATTTCTAAATGCTGCGAAAGTTGAATTTTCATCTGTTTTAATAAATTAAGTGGATAAATGAATTTTGAAAGACTAAAATTTTGTAAATTTAATAATTTAATTATTAAATATAATTACTTCATTTTTATGATTTAAAATGAAGTAATTTGTTTTGAAATATAAACTATTTTGAAATGTGTTTTGTAATGGTATTTAAATTAAATAAAAATGAATGTGGTTTGGAAGATATTATATTTTTGATATTTTGAAATGTATTTTGAATGATATTGAATTTTGAAATTACATTTGATTTTGAAGTATAAAATACCATTTTGAAATTTTAACCACGGGATGTAATTAATTTATAGTTTAACTGATTCTTAAAGGATGGGTGATCCCAAGCATCCTTTAAGTTATTATGCATTTCTACTACAGTTCACTTGAGTTGGTTTACATATATAAGTATATATTGTCCTGACTCGAGTGTTTTGTGTTTTACTTTACGCTCGGGTCAGCCTGAGTATTCACAGCTTTGGATTCTCTTTCTGGAGCTGGTCTTTGCTGGAGTTTCTGCTTATCTACATTTATATCTACTTTATGTTTCAGCTATTCTAGTTTATCTCATGTATTAGTGAACTTCTATGTATTTAGGATTTCTATTATGTTGTTTTCAGACTGTATTATGTATTTGGTTTGAGACTCTGCCATAGTAGCTTCATGAACTACTATGTATTTTATATTCCGCTGCGAGGTATTCTGTTTGTTCTATGTCTGTGATTCTGTGATTGTATTTCATTTGCTCCAAATTTATTTACAACGCGGTATTTCGAGTAATTCAAGTCCGACATGTGCGGATGCGAATGGCTGAAAAATATCGGGTTGTTACAGACGGTCTCTAATATCACAATGAGATAAAGCTTCCAAAATATTCCTCTCTGCTAGCATCATGGAAACAACAACTTGCTGCTTGCGACTAAGCGCATCAGCAACTCGATTACCCTTACCAGGGGTATACTGAATATCGAAATCATATGAAGCAAGAAATTCGAGCCAACACTGTTGCCTCATATTAAGTTCTTTCTGAGTGAATAAATGTTTCAGAGACTTGTGATCAGTGAAGAGAACAAAACGCTCGTCCAATAAATAATGTCGCCAAATCTTTAGTGCAAAGACTATAGCGGCCAACTCCAAACCATGGGTAGCATAACGAATCTCGTTAGGCTTTAGTTGTCTAGAAGCATAGGCAACTACTATATCCATTTGCATGAGAACAACACCGAGTCCATAACCACTGGCATCGGTATAAACAACAAGATCATGATTACCTTCGGGAACCACTAAGATAGGAGCATGAGTAAGGAGATCTTTTAACTTCATAAAAGAAGTCTCACACTTATCCGACCAAATAAAAAGAATAGCTTTTCTCGTGAGAGTGTTAAGCGGAAAAGCAATACGAGAAAAGTCCTTAATAAATCGGCGATAATAACCCGCCAATCCAAGGAAACTACGGATCTCAGTAACGGTCTCGGGCCTCTTCCAATTCTGAATAGATTCGATCTTGGAAGGATCGACAGAGATACCATCGGAAGAAACAATATGATCGAGAAACTTCACCTTATTCTCCCAGAAGTGACACTTGGAGAATTTGGTATAAAGCTATGCCGACGAAGAGTGCTCAAAACAATCTCCAAATGCTGAATATGATCGGCTTCAGATTTGGAATAAATAAGCATATCATCAATGAAAACCAAGACGAACTTCACGAGATATTCCCGGAATATCCGATTCATAAAATCCACAAAATACGCCGGAGCGTTCGTCAAACCGAACGGCATAAAAAGCCATTCGTAAGAATCATAACGAGTACGGAATGCGGTAAGAGGAATGCTATCTTTTGCAACTCGTAACTGATGAAAACCGGTAGCAAGATCGAGTTGGGAGAACAGCTTAGCGCCACTTAATTGATCGAACATGTCGTTGATCCCAGGTAATGGATACCTATTTTTGCTAGTAAGCTCGTTAAGCTTACGATAATCAATGCAAAGTCTAAGAGTACCATGTGGCTTCTTAACAAAGACAACGGCGACGCCCCAAGGAGAAGAGCTAGAACGAATAAATGAATAAATTGCTTGGCTTCCAACTTAGATAATTGTTGCTTGAGTTTCTCATTTTCCTTAGCAGACATACTCGTGGGAGGTCGACTGACAGGATGAGCACCAGAGATAAGATCAATACGGAACTCAATTGCCCTCTTCGGCGGCAAACATGAAATAGGATCCAAAACATCAGAAAAATCACAAACAACCGAGATATTAGCTACGACATCCTCCGATTCGAAGGATGAAATGAGAGCATTTGAAGTATGATCCATGCTTCGAAATATAATAGATAACTGCTCGATATCATCGGGATGCTAAAGATATAAAGTTCTTTTGGGACATAGGATTTGAACTTCATAACAGACGAGCCAATCCATACCCAATATCATATCAAAACCAAGATGATCCATAACATGTAGATTCGCATGAAAGGAAAAACCACATAGAATAACCTCAACATCAACACATAACAAACCAGGAGTAGCGGATCCACCAATAGGATTCACAATCCTCAAAGGGTCGCGAAGAGTAACAAATCCAAAGGAATAATATCAACAAGCTCCTTTGACACGAATGAATGTGATGCACCCGTATCAAAAAGAACTCTAATAGAACGGCCATGAAATAAAATAAAACCTTCCAAAACAGAAGGAGTAATACCTTTGGGCTTAGAAGAACCGCCAGAAGCTTTAGTAACATTAAGCTTTCCAGATTTGAAACCCTTAAGAGCAGTAGGACAATCAAAAACCCAATGACCCTCTTTCTTGCAATAATGACAAATGCGAGGCTTAGGACAGCTACGGAGAAAATGATCCAAAGAACCACAATTATAGCACGCCCTATGAATAGAAGATGCACTACTAGGCTGAGAACTAGAGGTAGCTTGCTTCTTCTTCTTGTTGTTGGAAGAAGAATTAGGCCTATGAAATGGAAACCTCTTCTTGTTAAGGTTCTTAGAAACCTCAACCTCATCACAACTATCACGTTCCTTTTCAACAGCTTCAAGGCAAAGAGCTGAATCAACAAGTTCCTCAAAAGGAAGCTTAAGCTGAAGCAAAAGTACTTTCTTCAAATACTTCTTCAAACATCAACAAAACGAAAATTCTTCTTACGCGGAGTGTTAATGAACTCAACTCCGTATTTGGACAAGGCCTCGAAAGATGCAATATAATCAGAAACATAGGACTTTCCTTGCTTCAGCTCAAGGAAACTACGAGCAAGATTAGCCTTTTCTGATTTAGAAACGAATTTAAGTTCAAAACGTTCCTTAAACTGAATCCATGAGAGAGAGGACTCATCAACTTCCGCAATAAAAAGCTTATACCAATCAAGCGCATGTTCTTGCAACATGCTAGATGCCACGAGAACGCGATGATGATAAGAAAGATCTATCCGAGAAAATATGCGCTCACAAGCGCACAACCAAGTATGAACCTCCAATACACTTTCCGATCCCTTGAAAGGCTTGCCTCCAAGGTGGGAATAGTCATTACACATGCAGACGAAGGCAGACTTATGAGTAGGAGCTGCGGGAGTAGCAACAGAAGGCTGAGTACCTCTAAATAGCTCCATAAACTGATCAGCTGACATATAGACTCCGTCCGGATGAGAACCACTAGACGGGCCTACAGAAGAACGCTTCCCTCTACCTCTTCCAGCCATGGGCTGAGAGAATCAAGAGAAGATAAGGATTAGTTAAAACAATACAAGATTGATAAGGAATTTAACAAATGGAATACTACGGAATATGAGATTTATTCCAAGACATGCTCCACATGTTAAAGTGGAAGGAATAGATTAGAAAGGCACGAATAAAACCCTCGAATAGTTGTAACGCATGTTCCATTCTGCTTCTGTTCTGTGTTTATTATAATATTTTTTGAAACCTCGCTCTGATACCAAGCTGTGACGCCCCACCTCTATGCTCACAATAACAAAGGTTATTATAAGGAATAACGTCTGCTATTGCAAAGAATAAGGCTTGTTAGAAGCGACCATCCGCAAGTTATGCCTTAGACAAGTATTGATTATATCGATATGAGTTGTAAATTCCTCCCAAAGATATAAATTCAATCCAAATCTAAAACGAAACTATGGTGGCTAAAGAAAAATTCAGAACTACTCATAATAACAACAACACAGATAGATAATCACATCAAAACAGAAATATAAGATATATAGCGGAAGACAAGTCTGGATACATGCTACAACAATCGATGGTTCACTTGAACTAAATGTACTTATACATAACCATCAATACATACATGAGACAAGAGTCAATATACCAAAAGTGACACCTCGAAGTCTAGACAAAAGATGATGTGAAATCCTAAAAGCCGAAGCGGCAACAGAATCAGAGATAGTGATTATCCTGAAATAACTCGGTCTGACCCGAGTATTATTTAAAAGAAAATAATAAACGGATCAGTCAAATTTAAACTTAGAAGTGAATGCATCATAAACAACATCAAAGCAAAATAATCATAGTCTCGAATGAGACTATACAATATAAGTAATCAACATAGTTTAAATGAAGAATTTTCACTAAACTCCATCAAAATCAACTTTCAAATTCATAATTGAATTCAAAACAGCAATACACAAAATCTAGAAATCAAAAATAGATAACTAGAAAAATCAGCATAAAATCAGCATAAAAGTGGATCGATCCCATCATATGGCGAGTCTAAGCTACGCCGCACGTGCATCAACATATGGATGAAGCCGTACCAAGTACCGTCGTCATAATTTTTGGCGCCCAACAAATGACCCGAAGGTCTAGTACTGGTAATTGACCCGATGGTCCATCATAGTGGCTCGAAAGCCCAACAAATCATCAAAATCATCAAACAACAACAAATATTTCAATTAACGAGTCCGGAATTAACCGAATTAGTAAAATCGTGGTTTCATACTCCGCACATTTGCTAAATCGTTTAAATCTCTTCATCGTTTCCTTGAAAGTGCAAAATTTTGTATTTTATATAAATAAAATTTACGTTCTCAAACGGACAAGTCCGGAATCAAGCGAATCAGTAAAAATAAGGGTTCATAGTCCTTAATTTTGCAAAAGCGTTTAAATCGTTTTCTCATTCTTTTGAAAGCGTAAATAGTAACTTTTTTTGGAAACAACTTTATTTTAAAACGATTTTTAAAACATGTGATTAAAACAGCAACAACTATAGCAATTTCAATGGGGAAATTGCGCATCACAAAACACCGTAAAAACAGAGAACATATCAGCGTTGCGGAATAACTGCTTAAAAATTCACTTTAAATTGACAGTTACTGAAGTCAAAACAACATTAATTTTTATTCGTCAAAAATCTCATTAAAACAACACGCTTTAAAAATATAGCACCAGAGTAAAAAACCCGTTATAAAAATAACGGTAATAAAATACGTTTTAAAACCAAACACCAGGTCAAAAATAAGTTAAACATTGGTATTATATCTGACTTACTATCGTGTATTATGTGCACCCACGCGTAACCAAAAGTGCAAAATGTAAATGCACACTTGAATTGAAATGTTGGTCTGGGTATAGTTATATATGCACGCGTATTGAAGTTTTGAAACGCACCTAAATGCATGCACGTGCGCAATCTGTATAATATAATGACCTGGGCAATATTCTACAACTCAGGCCATATTGCAAAGTTTTAAAACATTGTTTCGTGTAATACCAGATCACATGCGCACAAATATAAAATGAAGAGGAGGTGGTCTGTACATGTTTCATGCAAACAAGTAATAGAGTTTATTAATTATAACTAGCTTGGGCAAACGTTTACCTGCACGCAAAAATGATGGCCAGGCTATCATGCAAACATATAAATTTTGACCAGATATAAAATGCAAACTCAATTTTCACTAGAAAAAATACACTTTATAACACGCACGCACCCTTTAAACAAACACCTCTGGCAAGCTACTTTTTGATACTTCACCAATATGCACACAAGGAAATGTAGAGGTAACTTCAACATAGTTTTATATGCAACCCATTTACACGCAAGTAAGAAAATTGCACGCGTATTGAATTAAAACAACAACACACGCACTCAAAAAATGGGTTACCAAAATTGGCTGGACACTATAATAATGCACGCACATAAAAATAAAATGGTCTATAATCTCGTGCAATACGACAATGACACGCATGTAAACCAGCTTTGCTTTGAAAAAGTATAACACAGTTACATTAATTGGAGATATACTGTTAATTTTGTGGAATGCATACTTTCGTGATTCACCTACTTTCATGTAGTAAGGAATCTGGGCATGCATATCTCGTATATAAGTGAAAATGAAATACAAAAGTACCTGGGTATGCTATATTCATGCACATGAAACAATTGTATGGTCTGGAACTAATACTGACTTGTATAACATGTACGCACACTATACTTTCAGAGGCCAGACACTTTAAATATGTGAATTGCACTTATCACTCCAGCATGCATGGAAAATGCGAAACCAAATGCCACAAAAAAAAAAATTAGAGGTGTGAGTTGTGAATTCACCAATAACTTGCTTCAAAAATCAGTTAACTACCAAGATCCAAAAGTAGCAAAAAAAATGAACCACCATTAATTTTTCGTTTGCAGAGCTACTAAAGATGAAAAGTGGAAGATGCAGGCTCTTGGAAAATGAATAAAAGCATTTTTTTTAAACTGCGTATAAATCAAAATGAAGTAAGCTGGCTAAATATGGTACAAAGGCATTAAATGTAAAACGTGTCTCAGAGAAATAGTACACGGCCTGTACATAATTGTGATGATGGAAACAAAGCAAAGTGTTCATTATTTGTTTTATAAATAAGTGACAACAAACGTAGTGTTCACTACTTTTGAATTAAGCGACAGCAAATGTTTCCTCTTGCGTTTCAAACTTTAGTGGCAGCAAGGTTAAAAAATCCACTTTTGTTTATAAATGGACCCTTTGGTTTACACGTGAAGGCCAAAAGTAAAGTGTTCAAATTGTTATTAAGTTGGACCTACTCTCTTATGCACGTGCAGGTAAAATGCATTTCAAATTCAACATGTTACTACTAAAAAGAGTTCACTGACTTAGCCAATGAAGTTCATTTAACTTACATAAGATCTTTTATTTCTGACTCGAGTAAGTTGTCTTTTCAATTCATTCAGGCCAGTTTGAGTTTTTCAGTTTATCGAATACTGCTTTTTAGAGGATGAAGACGAAGATTTTATACTAATATTACTTATTATATGTATTCGACTGCATCATATTGTTCCGCTGCAATTATTTATTCATATTTTTCTGTAACTCTGATTTTATGTTTTAAAAGAATAATCAAATGTATTTATAAAATAGCTTCATGAACTGTTATTTGATTATTATATTTTGTCATTCTGCTGCGAGATTCTGTATTTTTTCTCTTCTTTTTTATTTACCCTATAACAATCTGCCTCTTGGAATGGTTTGAGTCTGACGTATGTGGTTTATCGTCGATTTAAACCGTCACAAAAGGTAGGTTGTTACAGTTGGTACCAGAACTTCGGTTTAGCGACTTAGCTTTGTGGGGTCTAACTCTTTAGAAATAGGGTAATAATACCCTAGAACGAGTCGTTAAGCGTATATACATATAAGGAAGCGTATTTGTTAGTATTATAAAAGGTTTTCATATTATGTCAATTTGTTCTGTTAGTATTTATAAATTCTGATCGGTACATAGGACGCTATGGCATTGACAGGAATTTCTAAACACTTGATAGAGCAAACTGACATAATATTGGTTTTGAAATATAGACGAATGAAATAATTTTGCTTATTTATATTTTGTATATAAAATAATATAATTTTATAAATGATATAGTTGGTTGTAATATATTTGTTGGTTAAGTAGGGAAATTTATAAATACTAGTTGAAAAATGAGATTGTAAATAAAATAAATACAAATTGGAAATTTTAGAACTTAAGTTCCCGAATTTTTGAAATTTCTCGAAAGATTTGGAATATAGTATTAGTAGTATTTAGTAGTATCTTCTGGTATAAATATTTTAATATAATTTGAAGGAAATATTTAAAAGAATTTTGAAGGAAATAAGTTCTGTACTCCCTTCTCTGTCGTTGGCAAATAATTTCGATGATGAGTGCATCATTAACTTCATTTTCGGGTTTCAAAGTGGGAAGATGCTGTAGTAGTTTTACTACACAGCCGTGTTTATAAACGAATTTTAATTTTAATTTCTAAATATGATTTGATATATGTATATATAAGTTATAGGTATATATTTATTTTAAACGGATTGAAATGGCACACGGTTTAGTTCTTAAGTTTCTATAAATTAGAAATTGAAAATATTGTAATGAATAGAATCTTGACTATACTAATAATTGGAAACTTCTAAAGTGAAAATAAGAAATTTGATGCTAGATGATAATGAAATATAAGAAATTGAAAATTTGTAAACTGTAAATAAAATGGAAATGAAAATAAGAAATAGTAACCATTGAACACTTTGTTAACTAAATAAATAAGAGAAAGATTAAATGTTTTAAAGATTAATTATTTTGGTGAATATATTTGGTGATTAATAATTAATCAAAGATTGATTTAGTAATGTAAGTAATTAAAGTTAATTACTTAATGTGATAATTTAAAAGTTAATAACTTTAATATAATTAAAGGGTGATTAATTTGTGTAATTAATTTAAGATTAATTAAGGGTTAATTAAATTTATAAATTTATTAGTTAAGGTGATTTATTAATGGATAATTTTTGAATGTAATTAAAGTGATTAATTAATTAAAGGTTAATTATTTTTGGGTAATTAATTAAAAAATAATTAATTAAGAGTTAATTTATTAATAAGATTAATTAATATTAATTAATTAAGGATAATTAATTAAAGGATAATTAATTAAGGGCTAATTAATTAATGTAATTAATTAAGGATAACTAATTAAAGAATAATTAAATAATTAAGGGTTAATTATTTAATGGTTAGAGATTTATTCATTTATTAATTAAGGTTAATTAATTAATAATTTAGAGTTAATTAATTATTAAAGGTTAATTAATTAAAATAATTTGTAATTAATGTTAATTAACCTGGATTAGTGATTAATCTGGTTTCAATTAATCAGATGATCAATTAATCTTCCTTATGTATGACTGTATTCTATCGAATGCTGTGAATTGTTTGATATCTCTACTGTGTGGTGCTTTATGATATGAATTGTTTTAATTCAAGCTATGATGAATGTAATTTATTTTATCTGTGATGAATGTATCTTAGTTATCCGTGGATCTGTGAGTGGAAGATAAGCGTTATAAGAATATACCGCTTATTGATATTGATATGCTTGAATCTGTGATGATTGATGATGTTGCATTATTGGGTAAAACCCCTGGACTACACTATACACACACAAATATGGATTTCATAAGAAAATTGGTCAAGTCAAAGATTTTTGAAATTGGTTTTAAGGTTGAATTTTAAATCCAAAGGGTTTTGAAAATGGAATTGGGTAAATTGTAAAAAGCTTTTATAAAGGAGTTTTGAAGATAAAAGTTATTTTGAATAACTTGATAAAGTTTTGAAATTTAAATAATTTGATTTTAATTTGAATTCAAAATTTGAAATTGAATTCTACATTTGAAAATTATGGTTTAAAAATGTCATACAAATTATAAATGTGTTTATATGGATTTAAACCATTTTAAAAGTATTGATTTGAGAATTTGAATTCAACTCAAGAGCTTTAACTTGTACAAATGTAATCGGATTTTTCCGAAACGAAAACCTTTTGTTTTCAAATAATAAAAGCTTTCATATAAGGAAAGAATTTCCAACTTATGTTGAAAAGATTTCAAATTTGAAATAGAATTGTTTTGGAAGCTATAAATAAATCTTTGTGAAAGATTGTTGAACTTTGTTTTGAAATTGGAAAGATGTATCTTTTGTATAAAAATGTGAAATGGAAATGGTTTTAAAATTTATGAATTGAATCTTTGATTTAAAGATTGGATGAGTTTATCTAATTTGAAATGGAATTGTTTTGAAAGTTATGAATTAATCTTTGTGAAAGCTGGGTGAACTTTGTGAATTGAATCGTTTTGTTTAAATATTTGGAAATGGTAATTTGTTTTAAACCATTTGAAGAAAGGTTTTGGATTTTAACTTGTGACCTAACTGAAATCCCAATATCCATACGTTTTTAAATATTGCGCTCATTATTCGGTTTAGCCGGGAGACGACCTTGTGTCATATAACTTATTTCGAATACTGATACGTCGTTATGGATTGCATTTGAAGATCGGTGGTGAAGACCAAGTATTTCGAGAACGATAGGATAACTTGTCGAATGTCTCTGCACTGAGTCGCGTCGGTATAGAGATCTCCATATGTGATGGGGAGTCCGATCGGGATTGTGAATACCCGAATTGCAAGGGCTTCTTTAGAAGTGCCTTCGGTTTTATTCGAACCCGAAACAGACTTGTATGGATGTGTGTCTGACATTACACTTTGAGATGTAAAGCCGGTTTCTATCAAATACATTTCTATTTGGTGGCGAAGAATTTATTCTCTTAGCTTAACACACTTCTCTAAGACGTATGAGCTCAGAGGTTATGTAGTTGATGGTTACTAGTGATACATTCCCAATTTGGCAATGTGGCATACGAAGTGATGTTGATCATTTGTTGATCAAAGCATGACTTTTTGAAAAGTGTAGCTTTGTGGATGAGACTTCGTCGAGCCTCACAACCCGGTAATGGTCGAAACAGGAATCGTTGCAGCAAGGTTATTTGGGGGTAGCGCCCTTAAGAGTATGTCATTTCCTTCTGGAATATGAGTGGTATCATGGTATGGAGCTCAGATACTTAACTTTGTGGTTGCTGTAAACTTATTGCTTTGTGGTTGTTGGTTGATGAGCGCTTCGGAAAAAGGTCGCAATCGACCGGGGGATGGCATGCTCGTGTCAGTAATTACCTAGTTACAGAGATAACCCGGCCTTGTGTTGGCAGAGATCCGGTTAGGTTCTCGGAGACGTCCCTCCAGAGGCGTTCCATTTTGTGTGGGGAGTTCCTTTGCCTGACCATTTGTTGGAAATCAAAACAAAACAATACGAGCCCTGTATGGTTTTAGTTATATAACCTGCGATGGAATGTGGAGGTAACCTGCTATTGAACATGGTAGCTATAGTAGGCATAAGAGCGAAATGTCTACGCTGGCTAAGATTAACATTATACTTTCGAAAGGTTTTCTGCACTAGGCACTAATGATAATATCAAAAGGTTTTTGAGTGTCAAGCATGTTTGACTATCATAAGGAGAAATCTCCTCCAATTCTGCATTTGCATTGTGTGTGTGGTGGGAGGCCTTATGGTAGTTTCAATTTCCAAAAAGCATTGCAGATTTCAATTTTAAATTCTTTTGCTGATTGTTTTAAAAGATAAAATTGTTTTTGTTTGCTCATACCAATCCCACGACCGACCTGGAGTTTATTGTTCCCTTCCTAAACTCTGGGTGCCCACAATTTTCCACACGGACAGTCTAGAGTTGGGTTTTTTCAGATAGTCGAATAGTAGGTGTAGATTCGATAGCATTCGATCTTTGAATATTGGCAATTACATTTGGATCGAGTTGCTTCACTTCAGTGTTGATGGTGGTTCTCACTTTTCGGTTTGGGGTGTTCCTAGCTTTGGATCTTGGCAATCACATTTGTTTCATTCTGGAGCTACCTAGTTTGCTTATTGCATAGAGATGATGGTTCGAACTATCTTTGGTTTGGAGATGGAGTTGCAGTTGCAATATGGAGTTGGATTCTTTTGGAGACTCTTTTGTCTTCTGGTGATATTGTTTCGCTGTGCTATTATATTTCCGTTGTTGTATCTCTGATACTGATATCATTTGTATCAAATTGTTGTATTGAATATTGTATATCAATGATATTCATTTTTCTTCCACTGTGTTGTTATACTTAATGTGTTATAAGCTCCAGCGAACCAGATTCGACGTTTGGATCTACGGCATCTGAATACGGGTGATGTATTCGGTGCCGATTTTCGAAGGTCGAGTCACGGTCGTTATAATTGGTATCAGAGCTGAAGGTTTAAACTTTAGCTCAGAAGTATAACACATTAGGTAACTCATTAGAGATAGGACGATGTATACCCTAGAATGAGTATGTCCCTAAGATATTCGTCCGAATGCCTCAGTAAATTCTCTTACTATTCGCCGATAGTGAGTATGAGTGCAAGAAGAGGACGAGATAGGGGACAGAGGAGTACCACTACAAATGGTCGATACCCTCAAACAACAAGGAACAACTTTTCTAATCAATCTCCTTTGATCCAGTTTCAAATTCTTTGATTGTTTCGTGGCAGCTCCAGAAAGAAGTTTTGATGTGATGGTGGCCCTACGAATCGGGTGGATAAGTTCCTATCTCGTATTCTCGTTATCAGCTTTTCGTTTCAACTTTAACGAAATTGAATTTTTATTGGAATAAATTGGTAAATTAAATATGAAGTTAAGTTAATTTTTATTGATAAAACGATTTCGACTAAAACCAAATTTGAAATTTTATTGTAATTTCTTGTGTGGATCAAAGCCCGAAGAGGGACAAGTTGGTGTATACTTTGGGATATTTCAACCTGGATTGTGTATCCATTATTTGTTATGTTAAATCCAGATATATTCTACGAGTGGTTAGTTATTCCTTCGAACTAACCGATGCCCTTGCATATTTCGTAGACTGGATGACCCAAGTGTCCTGTGTAGTGTTGAATGAGTTTATTCCTATAATTATCGATGATATTCTGATTTGGTGAGCCAAATGCAGAATGGATATTCAGTTTGACTTGGAGAACTGTTTCTCTTTGTGTATCCATCCTTTGTGGTCTCCCTTGCAAATTTCGAGGACGAAATTTTCTTAAGGGGGGAATCTGTAACATTCATGTTTTTAAATCAAATTCAAATTGGAAATTTATTTATTTTTTGGAATTAAATCGTGAATTAATTTGGTATTTTCCAAATTTAAATAAATATATGTTTGTTTATTAATATAAATGAGTATAAATATGATTTTAAAATAGAATTTCTAATTGGAAGTTCAAAAATAAATATTTTGAATAATATATTTATTTTAAACTTAATTGTGGATTAAACTGAAAATGTGGAAATAAAAATATATATATATATAAGTTTTAAAATAAAGAATTTGATTTGGAAATCTAAATATTTTATTGACAGACTATAATTTGAAATTTGAAATTGAAATTCAAATACATAAGTATTTATAGATTGTGAATGAATAAAATATATATTTATAAAAAGATATTGTTTGCTTATTCATTTATAAATACAAATTGATTGTATGTTAATTTTTGAATTTGAAATTTAAAAATAAATGTATTGAAAAAAAAATTGGATTTATTAACTTATTATTTCTAAGGGACTAGTATATATATATATATTTATTAGTAATGAATAATTTGATTTCAAATCATTTATTTTAAAATTATAAAAGTAAAAAATATAATGTATGATTGCAACTATAAAAAGGAATGTTCTGTAAAACATAATACTTAAAGATTTATATGAACATGTAAATATAAGATGAAAAGGGTTTAAAATAAATTGTATAAAATTAATTAAAAAGAACGGTTTAAACATTAAAAAAAGTGTTTTAACATTTGTAAGCCATGAGATTTGGAAATTAACAAGTGTAAAATATTTTAAACTATGTGTTTACAAGTGTAACTAATGGATGAAACAAGTGGCAAGAAAGTAAACTTTTCTTTTAGAATTTTAGAAAATAGGTATAAAAAAAGAAATTAATAAACCAGGTCATTTTCAAACTTCTCAGTTTAACTTCTCAAAACTGAAATCAAAACCTGAACAAAGAAAAAGAAAGCAGAAAATTCGAACTCAACATGAAGTTTTCAATCTCAAAAATCAAAGCCTGGAAATCAGAATAAAATCAAGCAGAGGTTTTTTTCAAACCTAAAACAATTTTCAAATCCAAACCTAAAAAATCAAACTTGAAGTTAGATTAAGTAGCAGATTCATTCCAGTTTAAAAACAAGTTGCTATTTTAAAAGGTGCAACAACAAAACGGATTAGAAAGCAAAACAATTCATTCAAATATCTAGCCTGGAAATGAAACTATTTGATCAACTTCAGCAAGCATCAGATTCAAGGCAAAAGTAAATGCAAATTCAGTTTAGTTTAAATCAAAGCAGGGTCAGTTTCGAAGCTACTGATCAAAAGTACAAGACCAAGTTTCCAGGAAAACAAAAATATCTAGCCTCTGTTCGTTTATGTTTTACATCATCTCCAGGTGAGCACTCAGTTATCTACCTTTGTGCCTTTGATATTCTGGTTTATACTTGAAGTATGATGGTTTAAATGCCTGCATGTTTGAATTTGCTTATATTTATGAGTGTGAATGTTTTGGAATGTTTAAGTACATATCTCTGTTGAATGACAGGTCCTAAAATTCATATACAAACTCATATCTTTTTATTTATACTAATTCAAGCCATGATTTCTAAAAGAAAAATGTCTGAAACAATATAATATCATAGTTAAAATTAATTCCATGTTTTTATGTTATATATATGTTTCAAAAATGAAGAATAACAGTAGAAATCATATATAAGTTGAAAATCAACGTTCGAGTTTTCAAATTTGGATTTCATAATATGATTTGTGATAGGAAATAATGATTTTTAATAATAAAATCCGGA
This sequence comes from Allium cepa, assembly GCA_030765085.1. NCBI lineage: Eukaryota > Viridiplantae > Streptophyta > Magnoliopsida > Asparagales > Amaryllidaceae > Allium > Allium cepa. The sequence continues at coordinate 469,779,410 of CM060931.1, forward strand.
TTTTAAAGTTGTTATTCAAAGAGAAATCACAAGTTGAACGAATTAGTCACTTTTATCAAAATCTGGTGATCGACATGGAGTTAGTAGTCGAGATTAATGGTGAAGAAGGCTTGAAGGTTGGAGAATGTAGAAAAAATAATTGAATTTTTTTTAATCCACCAGAGAAGCCGATCGATGAGATTATATGGTTTAAGGCACGATTTTATTTGATGTTATTCTCGAAGCCTTTGCGCCAACAAGTGATCATCAGACTAGTTTAAACCGGGGGGTAGGCGGAGGGAACTACGACGGTGATCTTGGTGGAATGGCGTGAGCTCAGATGGTCAACTTGGTCGGAACGAGGTGATTCCAGATGTTCGGTGTGGGTTTCAGTTAGTTCAACAATCCTCGATTTCGATTTCGAAGATGATTCGAAGATCTGTGCATTCGTAGTGAGGTAGACTAGGTTTGGTGACTTGGTGGTGATCGGCGACTTGGTCGGAGGGGGCCAGCTTGATCGTGCACATGCACAAATTTCCTCGTGTATCTGGTTTGTTTGGTAGTTTGGGGAAGAAGCGTAGTCCTCGGGTTCGACTCGAGGTAATTGGCGTGATGTCTCGAAGCGTGGAAAGAGCGTGGGTTCCTCGAAGCCAGGTTCGGGTAAAACAAGTGTGTGGCTCGGGTGTTGTGATGATGTCAAGTTTGGGTTAAGAAATGATAAGTTTTTTAGTTATAGCTTAATCAAGTTTTAAACAAATTGTTAACCATTAGTTTTAAAATAATTAATGTAATTTATTGAAATGTGTTAAAGATTTGAAAATAATTTTTTTCTTTGAATTTAAAATTATTTCAAAATATTATTTTCATAAACTTAATAAGATAATTAAGGAATTAATTAAGAAGGTTAAATGATTAAAAGATAAATTATTTTGGTGAAATATTCGGTGATTAATTAATTAATCAAAGATTGATTTAGTAATGTAAGTAATTAAAGTTAATTACTTAATGTGATTATTTAAAAGTTAATTACTTTAATATAATTAAAGGGTGATTAATTTGTGTAATTAATTTAAGATTAATTAAGGGTTAATTAAATTTATAAATTTATTAATTAAGGTGATTTATTAATGGTTAATTTTTGAATGTAATTAAAGTGATTAATTAATCAAAGGTTAATTAGTTTTGGGTAATTAATTAAAATATAATTAATTAAAATATAATTAATTAAGAGTTAATTTATTAATAAGATTAATTAATTAAGGATAATTAATTAAAGGATAATTAATTAAGGGTTAATTAATTAATGTAATTAATTAAGGATAATTAATTAAAGAATAATTAAGGGTTAATTATTTAATTATTAGAGATTTATTCATTTATAAATTAAGGTTAATTAATTAATAATTTATAGTTAATTAATTATTAAAGGTTAATTAATTTAAATAATTTATAATTAATGTTAATTAACCTGGATTAGTGATTAATCTGGTTTCAATTAATCATATAATCAATTAATCTTCCTTATGGATGACTGTATTCTATTGAATGCTGTGAATTGTTTGATATCTCTACTATATGGTGCTATGTGATATGAATTGTTTTAATCCAAGCTGTGATGAATGTAATTTATTTTATCTGTGATGAATGTATCTAATTTATCTGTGGATCTGTGAATGGAAGATAAGCGTTACAAGAATATACCGCTTATCGATATTGATATGCTTGAATCTGTGATGATTGATGATGTTGCACTATTGGGTAAACCATTGGACTACACTATACACACACAAATATGGATTGCACAAGGAAATTGATTAAATCACATATTTTTGAAATTGGTTTTAAAGTTGAATTTTAAATCCAAAGGGTTTTGAAAATGGAATTGGGTAAAATGTGAAAAGCTTTTGTAAAGGAGTTTTGAAGATAAAAGTTATTTTGAATAACTTGACAAAATTTTGAAATTTAAATAATTTGATTTAAATTTGAATTCAAAATTTGAAATGTAATTCTATGTTTGGAAATTATGGTTTAAAAATGTTATACAAATTATAAATGTGTTTATATGGATTTAAACTATTTTAAAAGTATTGATTTGGGAATTTGAATTTAACTCAAGGGCTTTAACTTGTACAAATGTAATCGGATTTTTCCGAAACGAAAACTTTTTGTTTTCAAATAATAAAAGCTTTAATATAAGGAAAGAATTTCCAATTTATGTTGAAAAGATTTCAAATTTGAAATAGAATTGTTTTGGAAGCTATAAATAAATCTTTGTGAAAGATTGTTGAACTTTGTTTTGAAATTGGAAAGATGTATCTTTTGTATAAAAGATTTGAAATGGAAATGGTTTTAAAAGTTATGAATTGAATCTTTGATTTAAAGATTGGATGAGTTAATCTAATTTGAAATGGAATTGCTTTGAAAGCTATGAATTAATCTTTGTGATAGCTGGGTGAATTTTGTGAATTGAATCCTTTTGTTTTAAATATTTGGAAATGGTAATTTGTTTTAAACCATTTGAAGAAAGGCTTTGGATTTTAAGTTGTGACATAACTGAATCCCAATATCCATATTTTTTTTAAATATTGTGCTCAATATTCGGTTTAGCCGGGAGAGGACCTTGTGTCATATATCCCATTTCGAATAATGATGCACTGTTATGGATTGCATTTGAAGACCGATGGTGAAGACCGGGTATTTTCGAGAACGATAGGATAACTTGTCGAATGTCTCTGCACTGAGTCGCGCCGATATAGAGATCTCCATATGTGATAGGGAGTCCGATCGGGATTATGATTACCCAGATTGCAAGGGCTTCTTTGGAAGTGCTTTTTATTCTGTTCGAACCCGGAACAGACTTGTATGGATGTGAGTCTGACATTACACTTTGAGATGTCAAGCCGGTTTCTATCAAATACATTTCTATTTGGTGGCGGAGAATTTACTCTATTATCTTAACACCCTTTTCTTAGACGTACGAGCTCAGAGGTTATGTAGTTGATAGTTACTATTGATACATTCCAAATTTGGTAATGTGGCATACGAAGTGCTGCTGATCATTTGTTGATCAAAGCATTACTTTGGGAAAAGTGTAGCTTTGTGGACGAGACTTCGTCGAGCCTCACAACCCGGCAATGGTCGAAACAGAATCGTTGCAGCAAGGTTATTGGGGGGTAGCGCCCCCTAAGGGTATGTCATTTCCATCTGGATTATAAGTGGTATCATGGTATGGAGCCCAAATACTTAACTTTGTGTTTGCTGCAAACTTATTGTTTTGTGGTTGTTGGTTAAGAAGCGCTTCAGATAAAGGTCGCAAATGACCGGGGGATGGCATGCTTGTGTCAGTAGTTACCTAGTTACAGAGGTAACCCGGCCTTGTGTTGGTAGAGATCCGGTTAGGTTCTCTGTAACGACCGTGATTTTTGAATTACCGTCGAAATAAATATTTTAAATAGAAATTATAAAAATTTAAATTCGAAAAAAAATGCTGCGAATCCATTTCTAAGTCAGTTGCATATTTTTGTGACAGCACAATGGAAGCAAATATACAAGGCTGTGTTACACTCTTCACATTTTGGCCTTCACGTGAATATTGGTTCATTGTATGCAAATTGCACAAGTCTATGTATAAAGCAAAGTGGATCATTTTGGGTTGCTGTTACTTTTAATTGAAAGCAAATAGTGAACAATTGTTGTCATTAATTAATGCGTGCGTATCTTCTTTTTTCTTTATGCACATCTCCTCTTCAATGCCTTGTACCTTGTTTGCATATTCCATTGACTTGTACATATTTTTGGTAAAAGAAATGAAAAGGTAGTTGCAACCTTTCTGTTGTTTATTTTTGGAAATGCTGGTTCCATTTTCCTAAGTAGCTTTGAAAAAGTTTAACGGCGTCTCTACAAATTTCTTGTTTTCTCTTCGATTCTGGGTTGCTTAAAAATTTTGGAAGCAAAACAGAGGTGAGTTCATAACTCACATTTTTTATTTAAAATCTGTGTTGTCCAGATATTTTGTTATTTCATTTGGTGCTTGCAAATTTTGTTGCATAGGTTCTTTGGTTAATTTATTGGTACGTGTACACCATAATTCAAGTTCAGTTTTTGTTCTTTGATCCTCGATAAAAATTGAAGTCGACTGAATATTACTTCAATGAGATTTATGATGATAAGTGTGAAGGAGATGCCATGAATAAATATATTAGAAACCACGTTGCAAACCTTTTCAATAAATATGCAATTCAGTTAAATGATAAATCAGATGACCAACAATTTGTTGACAATGTTAGCGCTGTAAAAATTGAGGTAGATGATAGCACAGAATCTGAAAGCTTCTACCAAATATTGATTGATACACAACATGAGTTTGATCTATACATTGAAGAGACTTCATCGACATGGTCACAAAAAAATAAATCAGAACTTGATTCGTATTTTGGCGAAGATGTTAGTGTTAACTTTTATTTTCTTTTTTGTGTATGCACGTGTTTTTTTTTATTTTCTTAAAGTGAAAATGCGTTGCCAGTAAGCAAGGCACGAAATCATTTTGCCAAGTCTAGGCTATTTTCACTTTTAAGTATGTTCATTATGTACGTGACAAAATTTTATTGCCAAGACACTAGTGTTAATTCATTTTCGTGTGCACTGTTATTCGCGTGCATACAAAATAAGATGTACTTGAGAAACATTTCATTCATATTCTTGCGTGTAAATGCAAGTGCCAGGTCATTCATATTTGTTGTAGACTATTTCATGTTTAACAGGTCATATTATTTGCCATTGGGTTCGCATGTTGTGCCAAAGCTTGCGTAAATATATTTACGTGCACATATGCATAACATTGTAAATAGCATAGAGAACAATCTTCCAGGTCACACTAATTTGCAAATTTTTTTGTACATTTGCAAAAGTGCGTTCCTGTCCTTTTGTGTTGAAGTTCATATTTGCTTAAAACGTTTGTATAGGTCACTAGTATAAATAACTACGTGCATGCATCAAATTCTAGTACAAAATATTCATATTGAGTGTGTCATATTGCATGCAAGGGCCTGGTTACATTTTTAAAACATTTGGTTGCGTGCATGTAGCCTGAGTTCAAAGTCATTTATTTTCATTGACACCATAACCGCGTGCAAAAAGTTAAGAGTCCCAGATTACATTCTTTTGCACCAATTACGTAAGTGCATGCCATACTCAAATACTAGTCATATTATATCTTTAAAATTTATTTATATGTATACATTAACTCAAAATCTTTGTTGCGTGCAAGTTGGCTTACACAAAAATGTTTTAAATACCAGTGCATTAATTTACGTTGAACTGGTGTTTGGTTTTAAAACGTATTTTTGCGCCGTTATTTTTATAATGGAATTTTTACTCCAGTATTATATTTTTGAAGCGTGTTGTTTTGATGATATTTCTGATGAATAAAAATTACGGTTTTTTTGACTTCAGTAACCGTCAATTTTAAAGTGAGTTTTCAAGCGGTTATCCCGCAACGCTGATTTGATATCCGTTTTTACGGTGTTTTGTGAAGCACAATTTCCTCGACGAAATTACTATAGCTGTTGCTGTTTTAATCACGTGTTTTAAAAATCGTTTTAAAATAAAATTGTTTTCTAAATTTTTATAGTTTACGCTTTCAAAAGAATGAGGAAGCGATTTAAACGCTTCAGCAAAATTAAGGACTATGAACCCTTATTTTTACTAATTCGCTTAATTCCAGACTTGTCCGTATGAGAACGTAAAATGTTATTTATATAAAATACATAATTTTGCACTTTTAAGGAAACGATGAAGAGATTTAAACGATTTAGCAAAAATGCGAAGTATGGAACCACACTTTTACTATTTCGGTTAATTCCAGACGCATTAATTGAAACATCTGCTGTTTGATGATTTTGATGATTTTGTTGGGCTTTCGAGCCACTCTGCTGGACCTTCGGGTCAATTACCAGTGCTAGACCTTCGGGTCATTTGTTGGGCGCTAAAATTATAGTACTTGGTAGGCTTCGGCCATATGAAATGCACGTGCGACGTAGCTAAAACTCGCCATCTGCTGGGATCGATCCATCTTTTATGTTGATTTTCTAGTTATCTTATTTTGATTTCTAGATTCTGCGCATTGTTGTTTTGAATTCAATTGTGAATTTGGAATTTGATTTTGATGATGTTTAATGGGATTTCTTCCTTTAAACTATGCTGATTACTATGCTGTATAGTCTCACCCGAGACAACAACTTTGTGTATATTCTCATCCAAGATTATAATTTTGTGTGTAGTCTCATTCGAGATTATAAATTTGCGTATTGTTGTTTTGAATTCAACTGGGAATTTAAAAGGTGATTTTGATGGAGTTTAAATTGAGATTTCTTTATTTAAATTATGGTGATTATTTATGTTGAATAGTTTCATTCGATATTATTGATTCTGATGGAGTTTAAATTGAGATTTCTTTATTTGAACTATGTTGATTTTCTATGTTGTATAATCTCCTTTAAACTATGCTGATTACTATGCTGTATAGTCTCACCCGAGACAACAACTTTGTGTATATTCTCATCCAAGATTATAATTTTGTGTGTAGTCTCATTCGAGATTATAAATTTGCGTATTGTTGTTTTGAATTCAACTGGGAATTTAAAAGGTGATTTTGATGGAGTTTAAATTGAGATTTCTTTATTTAAATTATGGTGATTATTTATGTTGAATAGTCTCATTCGAGATTATTGATTCTGATGGAGTTTAAATTGAGATTTCTTTATTTGAACTATGTTGATTTTCGATGTTGTATAATCTCATTCGAGATTATGATTATTTGCTTAAGTGTTGTTTATCATACACTTATTTCTGGAGTTTAAATTAGACTGATCCGTTTATTATTTTCTTTTAAATAATACTCGGGTCAGACCGAGTTATTTCAGGATAATTGCTATCTCTGATTCAGTTGCTGCTTCAGCTTTTGGGATATCACATCATCTTTTGTCTAGACTTCGAGGTGTTACTTTTGGGTGTATTGATTCTCATATCATGTATGTTGATGACATGTATATGTACATTTAGTTCATGTGAACGATCGAGTGTTGTAGCATGTAACCAGACTTGTCTTCCGCTATATCTGATATTTCTATTCTGATATGATTATACTATCTATGTTGTTGTTATTATGAGTTGTTCTGGATTTTTCATTAGCCACCGTAGTTTCGTTTTAGATTTGGATTGAATATATATCTTTGGGAGTAATTTACACAACTCCTATCGATGTAATCAATGCTCGTCTAAGGCATAACTTACGAATGGTCGCTTCTAACAAGCCTTATTCTTCGCAATAGCAGACGTTATTCCGTATAATAACCTATGTTATTGTGAGCATAGAGATGGGGCTCACTGCTTGGTATCAGAGCTGAGATTCAGAACAAATTATAATAAACACAGAACAGAAGCAAAATGGATCATGTGTTACAACTATTCAAGGGTTTTATTCGTGCCTTTCTAATCAATTCCTTCGTTGTTCTTAAACTTTTATCCTCTCTAACAAGTTGGAATATGTTTAGAAATATATCTCATATTTCCATAGTATTCCATTTGTTAAATTCCTTATCAACTTTGCTTGTAGTTTCCTTGAGTTAAAAAAGGAAAGCCCTTTGCTTATGATTGTCCTACTGCTCCTAAAGGTTTCAAATCCGAGAAGCTTAATGTTGCTTAAGCTTCTGGTGATTCCTCTAAGCCCAAAGGTATTACTCCTTCTGTTTGGTTATTTCGTGACCATTCTATTAGAGTTCTTTTCGATATGGGTGCATCGCGTTCATTCATGTCAAAGGAGCTGGTTGTTGTTATTCCTTTGGATGTTGTTAGTCTTTGCGATCCTTTGAGGATTGTGAATCTTATTGGTGGATCCGCTACTCTTGGTTTGTTGTGTGTTGATGTTGGGATTATTTTATGTGGTTTCTCCTTTCATGCGAATCTGCGTGTTATGGATCATCTTGGTTTTGGTATGATTTTGGGTATGGATTGGCTCGTCCGTTATGAAGTTCAAATCCTATGTCCCGAAAGAACTTTATATCTCAAGCATCCCGATGCTATCGAGCAGTTATCTATTATATTTCAAAGCATGGATCATACTACGAATGTTATCATTTCTTCCTTCGAATCGGAGGCTGTTATAGCTAAATATTTCGGTTGTTTGTGATTTTTCTGTTGTCTTTGAGCCTATTTCGAGTCTACCACCTAGAGGGCAATTGAGTTCCGTATTAATCTTATCACTGGTGCATCCTGTCAGTCGTCCTCCCACGAGGATGTCTGCTAAGGAAAATGAGGAACTCAAGCAACAATTATCTGAATTGGAAGCCAAACAATTTATTTGTTCTAGCTCATCTCCTTGGGGCGCCGCCGTTGTCTTCGTTAAGAAGCCAGATTGTACTCTTAGGCTTTGCATTGAGTATCGCAAGCTTAACGAGCTCACTATCAAAAATAGGTATCTATTACCTAGGATCGACGACATGTTCGATCAATTAAGTGGCGCAAAACTGTTCTCCCAACTCGACCTTTCCACCGGTTTTCATTTGGCTACGAGTTGCGGAAGTTAGCATTCCACTTACCGCATTCCGCACTCGTTGTGATTCTTAGGAATGACTTATTATGTCATTCAGTTTGCCCAGCTTATTTCATCCATTTATGAATCGAGTATTCTACGAATATCTCGATGACTCCATTTGTGTATTTATTGATCTTGGATGAAAACAACCATTTAAAATTTTGTAAATATTTTTCATAAGATTTATTTACAAGTATAATTGAATTTGTGTTTATCATATAGAAGATGATTTTGTGATTGTATTGCCCATTGAGTGCTTTAAGAATTCTGGTCGATGCTCTTTATCAACGTTATCGATAGGAATCTTCGAAACGCTTTGATGAGACAATTTGACACAATAAATCGACCTATAAAAAGTAAAATTTTCTAGAAAATGATTTCATAAAGATAATTGCAATTTTGAAAGTTTTAGCTTTTTAGAAAAGAAGATTATTTGAAAGAACTCTTTTCAGATACTCTTATTCTTATTATTCCCGAAGGGAACCAAGACTTCATTATTTGTACCAATACTAGCCGTATTGGTTTCGGTGCTGTTCTCATGCGAAAAGATAGTAGTTACCTATGCTTCTAGACAACTAAAGCCTAACGAGATTCGTTATGCTACCCTTGATTTGGAGTTAGCCGCTATAGTCTTTACTCTAAAGATTTGGCGACATTATTTTTGGGCGAGCGTTTTATTCTCTTCACTGATCACACATCTCTAAAGTATCTATTTACTTAGAAAGAACTTAATTTGAGGCAACAGCGTTGGCTCGAATTTCTTGCTTTATATGATTTTGATATTCAGTATACCCCTGATAAGGGTAATCGAGTTGCTGATGCGCTTAGTCGCAGGCAACAAATTGTTGTTTCCATGATCCTAACAGAGTGGAATATGTTGGAAGCTTCATCTCTTTATGATATTAGAGTCCGTCCTTCAGTTTTTGATTCTCCCATGCTTTTATTTAGCATGGAAGCTCATCCTAGTTTGTTGGATCGTGTTGCCGATGCCCAGAAACAAGATCCAGATCTCTTATCTTATTCAGCGTTGTAAATCGGAATCCCGAAGTGATGATCTAAAGGATTTCGATATTGATATTCATGGTTGTATTTGAAAGAAGGGTAGGTTGATCGTGCCTAATGTTTCTAATCTTAGAAATGACATTCTTGAGGATTATCATCGTTCTAAGTATACTATCCATTCGGGTAGTAGTAAGATGTATGCTGATATGAAACGCTTATACTTTTGGGAGGGTATGAAGCGTGAGGTTGCAAGTTATGTGAGTCGTTGCATGACTTGTCAACTTATTAAAGCAGAACACCAACGTCCTTGTGGTCTTTTCCAGCCTTTTGTGATTTCATTATGGAAATGGGATCAAATTTCTTGGCCTTCATTGATGGTCTACCTCGTTCGAGGTCGGGCCATACTAATGTTTGGGTGATTGTTGATCGATTGACAAAATCAACCCGTTTTATTCCTATCGAGTCCAATCGGACTACTTCTTGATTGGGTGGTAGATGGAAAGACCACTTATCACTTATTGAATTCTCTTATAATAACATTTTTCAATCCAGTACTGGTATGCCTCCTTTCGAAGCTCCTAACGGAAGACCATGTCGATCACCATATTGTTGGTTGGAATCGGGGGGAAAAGTTAGTTCTCGGCCCCGAGAATATTCGTGAATCTTCTGAGAGGATTGATATAATTAGACAGAGAATGAAGGAGGCTCAGAATAGGAAGAAATCTTATGCCGATCATCATAGGAAGCCTTTGGAGTTTTCTGTTGGCGATCTCGTATTCATTCGTGTTTCTCCGATGAAGGGTGTGGTGCGTTTTAGTAGCTCCGAGAAATTGGCTCATCGTTATATCAGACCGTTTCCTATTACGGAACACATTGGCCCGGTTGCTTATCGCGTATCGCTACCTATTCATTTTTCGGGAATTCATGATGTATTTCATGTATCCCAGCTTCGTCGATACCTTAGAGATTCGGATTCTATTATTGATCCCCGTATGTTGCAAAATCTTGAGATCTCAGTCGTCTTGTCTATTGTACTAAATCATATTCGTGTGCTAGCTTCGGAGGCTAAACGCCTTTGGAATAAAGAAGTCCCACTTGTGAAAATTCAATGGTCCGCAAACCCCAAAGATTGCACTTGAGAAACCAAAGAATTCATCGAGCGTTCTTATTTGGATTTTCTCTCCTCTTCGGATGTGGGTGAGCATTCTTATCCATCTTTTCTAGTTTAACCTTTATTGTGATAAATAATTGGTGTTATAAACAACTTCTAGTATGAAAATTGCGGGGACGCAATTTTTATAAGGGGGAGCCTGTAACGACCGTGGTTTTTGAATTACCGTCTAAATAAATATTTTAAATAGAAATTTTAAAAATTAAAATTCAAAAAATAAATGCTGCAAATCCATTTCCAAGTCAGTTGCATATTTTTGTGACAACACAATGGAAGCAAATATACAAGGTTGTGTTACACTCTTCACATTTTGGCCTTCACGTGAATATTGGTGTTTGCGCAAAAAATGGGCAAACACCTCAAAGTCGTACGATTTAGTTGATTATATGTTGTTCTTAGCGATTTGGGTGATTTATGCAAATATGTAAAAAGCAGGGACTAAACTGTAAAAGACACACAAATTTATAGTGGTTCGGCCAGAACGTGCCTACATCCACTTTATATGTTATTCTCCTCTTTCTCTTCAGATTACAAGTACAAAGCTTTGGTTACAAGTATATGAAAGTTGTTTGAAAGTTCCTTCCGTGCTTGAACTCTCAAACTTGTCTGCCATTGTTGTACCTCTGCCACTCTATTTATAAAGTGAGGCTGGGGGCAGGGGTCCTGGATGTATATAGCTGCTGGTGGGCCTGGACTGAAGCATCTGGCCTGGCACATCTGGTTCGGCGTTCCTTGGTTCGACCGTGCTTGGAGAGAAGGATGGAGAAGCTTTGGTTCGGCGGTCACCTGGTTCGGTGTAGGGTGGTCCGGTGTTGGTTCTCGTCCGGTAGTGGGTTGTTGGAGTTGTTGTTCGGTGGCAGTTGGTTTGGCAGGACGGGGGAGACGAGTTGGTTCAGTATTGAAGGGGTGTACTTGGTTCGGCAGTGTGTTGGGAATGCCGAATGAACTTCTATATTTGGGAGTGCCGAATGAGCTCTTGTATTGGGAATGCCGGATGAACCATGGCACCTTGAATGCCCAATGAGATTTTTCTCTACATTGCCGAATGAAACTTTAAACCTTTGATACCGAATGGACTTTTATACTTGAATCATGAGTGAAATCCCAGACTTATATACGCTTGCTGGCTGCTTCTTCTTGGTTCGGTCGTGTTGGAAATGCACACAACATTGATATTCCAGTTTTGACCAAAAATGGGATAACACTTTGCCCCCCAAAACATGCATTGCGATAGGAAGGCGTGTTTTGTAATGCCATGAGCTGGATGTTCATATCCTGTTGATGTCCTTGCGGCAGGAAGGCGTGTTTTGTAATGCCATGAGCTGGATGTTCATATCCTGTTGACAACCTGTAAAGAGCTTGATATTTTATATGGCCCCAAATGACGACCGTTCGGGATCGAGCTATTTGGGATGAAGCGCGGCCGTTCATGGTCAAGCGCCTAACTTCAAATAACGACCGTTCGCGATCGAGTTATTTGAGGTGAAGTGCGACCGTTCGCGGTCAAGCGTCTAAATCCATGCGACGATCGTTCGAGATCGAGTCGTTTGCGGTGGAATGTGATCGTTCACGGTCAAGCGCTTTACTTCAAATGACGACCGTTCGGGATCGAGCCATTCGAGGTAAAGTGCGACCGAGTCCGGTCAGAGGGCGGACCTCAAATGGCGACCGTTCGCGATCAAGCCACTTGGGGTGAAATGTGACCGTTCACGGCCGGTGCCGTTCGCGGCAAAAGATGAAATGGGACAGTTCGCGGTCAAGCGCCTTACTTCGGATGACGATCGTTCGAGATCGAGCCATTCGTGGTAAGGTGCGACTGTTGGCGGTCAGGGGGTGGACCTCAAATGGCGACCTTTCGCGATCGAGCCATTTGTGGCGAGATGAGTTGTGCCGTTCGAGGCGAGTTTGTGACTGTTCGAAGTCGGGTGCCGTTCGAGGCGAGTTGTGACCGTTCGAGGTCGGGTGCCGTACGAGGCGAATTGTGATCGTTCGAGGTCGGGTGCCGTTCTAGGCGAATTGTGACCGTTCGAGGTCGGGTGTCGTTCGAGGCGAATTGTGACCGTTCGAGGTTGGGTGCCGTTCGAGGCGAGAAAGTGTGCCCAGGAGGGTTTGGTATTACTGATGCCAGGCTCACGTTCGAGTGGGTCCTTGGATCGTTTGTGTGCCTATTGGAGGCGAGTAAGTGTGCCGGGGGGGGCTTGGTATTGTTGATACCAGGTTCACGTTCGAGTGGGTCCCTGGATCGTTTGCCAGATTTCATGTTTGGGGGAGTTTCTGAATCAAATACTTTGGCGGTTCATCGCCATACAAGAGGTGCTTGTAGACCGTTCGCGATCCAACGGGCATACAAGTAAATTTGCAAATATCAAAGCAATAATCATACGAATTCCACAACAGGAATGTTCAAGTCAAGATCAAAGCAAGAGCAAGACGAGGATGTCAAAGTGTAAACTCTTACTATGGTGTGGTCAGTAGTCATTCAGAGCATGCCTATGGATCGTGCGCGATCGCTTACATGTGTAAATGATCTAACCGTGTTAGTGAGAGGTTTACGACTTGTTCATCTCTTTCGACCTGCCCCCGAGTTCAGGAGGGAATTTTACATGCCCCCTGGATGAGCGTTCATTCCTTACCAGGTTGCTCAGAGGCCCCTATCTCTCTCTCTGGGATTGGATCAACATGCTCCAAGTGTGGTGCCCCCATGCAGGATCGATGCCTGATTAGCTTCTGAAAAAGCCTCTTGATTTTCCTCCATGTTCACATCTCTCTGGCCTTGGCCTTCTGCTTGATTGTCTTGCCATGACTCTTCCAATCTGAATCTCTAAACTTTCAAGTTCGAATTCCAAGCGGTAGAATCCTTGAGTTCAACTCTCAGTGAAAGCACCAAAAATGTTTGCGCAAAAAATGGACAAACACCTCAAAGTCGTACGATTTAGTTGATTATATGTTGTTCTTAGCGATTTGGGTGATTTATGCAAATATGTAAAAAGCAGGGACTAAACTGTAAAAGACACACAGATTTATAGTGGTTCGGCCAGAACGTGCCTACATCCACTTTATATGTTATTCTTCTCTTTCTCTTCATATTACAAGTACAAAGCTTTGGTTACAAGTATATGAAAGTTGTTTGAAAGTTCCTTCCGTGCTTGAGCTCTCAAACTTGTCTGTCATTGTTGTACCTCTACCCCTCTATTTATAGAGTGAGGCTGGGGGCAGGGGTCCTGAATGTATATAGCTGCTGGTGGGCCTGGGCTGAAGCAATCTGGCCTGGCACATCTGGTTCGGCGTTCCTTGGTTCGGCCGTGCTTGGAGAGAAGGATGGAGAAGCTTTGGTTCGGCGGTCACCTGGTTCGGTGTAGGGTGGTCCGGTGTTGGTTCTCGTCCGGTAGTGGGTTGTTGGAGTTGTGGTTCGGTGGCAGTTGGTTTGGCAGGACGGGGGAGACGAGTTGGCTCGGTATTGAAGGGGTGTACTTGGTTCGGCAGTGAGTTGGGAATGCCGAATGAACTTCTATATTTGGGAGTGCCGAATGAGCTCTTGTATTGGGAATGCCGGATGAACCATGGCACCTTGAATGCCGAATGAGATTTCGCTCTACATTGCCGAATGAAACTTTAAACCTTTGATACCGAATGGACTTTTATACTTGAATCATGAGTGAAATGCCAGACTTATATACGCTTGCTGGCTGCTTCTTCTTGGTTCGGTCGTGGTGGAAATGCACACAACATTGATATTCCAGTTTTGACCAAAAATGCGATAACAATTGGTTCATTGTATGCAAATTGTACAAGTCTATGTATAAAGCAAAGTGGATCATTTTGGGTTGCTGTCAATTTTAATTGAAAGAAAATAGTGAATAATTGTTGTCATTAATTAATGCGTGCGTACCTTATTTTTTCTTTATGCACATCTCCTCTTCATGCCTTGTACCTTGCTTGCATATTCCATTGACTTGTACACATTTTTGGTAAAAGAAATGAAAAAGTAGTTGCATCCTTTATGTTGTTTATTTTTGGAACTGCATTATTTTGGTTCCATTTTCCTCAGTAGCTTTGCAAATGTTTAATGGCGTCTCTACAAATTTCTTGTTTTCTCTTCGATTCTGGGTTGCTTAAAAATTTTGGAAGCAAAATAGAGGTGAGTTCATAACTCACATTTCTAATTTAAAATCTGTGTTGTCCAGATATTTTGTTATTTCATTCGGTGCTTGCGAATTTTGTTGCATAGGTTCTTTGGTTAATTTCTTGGTACGTGTACACCATAATTCAAGTTCAGTTTTTGTTCTTTGATCCTCGATAAAAAATGAAGTCCATTGAATATTACTTCAATGAGAATTATGATGATAAGTGTGAAGCAGATGCCATGAATAAATATATTAGAAACCACATTGCAAACCTTTTCAATGAATATGCAATTCAGTTAAATGATAAATCAGACGACCAACAATTTTTTGACAATGTTAACGCTGTTTAAATTGAGGTAGATGATAGCACAAAATCTGAAAGCTTCTACCAAATATTGATTGATACACAACGTGAGTTTGATCTATACATTGAAGAGACTTCATCGACATGGTCGCAAAAAAAAAAAAAAAAAAAAATCAGAACTTGATTTGTATTTTGGCGAAGATGTTAGTGTTAACCTTTTTTTTGTATGCACGTGTTTTTTTATTTTCTTAAAGTGAAAATGTGTTGCCAGTAAGCAAGGCACGAAATCATTTTGCCAAGTCTAGGCTATTTTCACTTTTAAGTATGCACGTTTTCATTATGCACGTGACAAAATTTTATTGCCCAGACACTAGTGTTAATTCATTTTTGTGTGCACTGTTATTCGCGTGCATACAAAATAAGAAGTACTTGAGAAACATTTCATTCATATTCCTGCGTGTAAATGCAAGTGCCAGGTCATTCATATTTGTTGTAGACTATTTCGTGTTTAATAGGTCATATTATTTGCCATTGGGTTCGCATGTTGTGCCAAAGCTTGCGTGAATATATTTACGTGCACATATGCATAACATTGTAAATAGCATAGAGAACAATCTTCCAGGCCACACTAATTTGTAATTTTTTTTGTACATTTGCAAAAGTGCGTTCCTGTCCTTTTGTGTTGAAGTTCATATTTGCTTAAAACGTTTGTATAGGTCACTAGTATAAATAACTACGTGCATGCATCAAATTCTAGTACAAAATATTCATATTGTGTGTGTCATATTGCATGCAAGGGCCTGATTACATTTTTAAAACATTTGGTTGCGTGCAAGTAGGCCGAGTTCAAAGTCATTTATTTTCACTGACACCATAACTGCGTGCAAAAAGTTAGAGTCCTTACATTCTTTTGCGTCAATTATGTAAGTGCATGCCATACTCAAATACTAGTCACATTGTATCTTTGAAATTTATTTATATGTATACATGAACTCGAAATCTTTGTTGCGTGCAAGTTGGATTACACAAAAATGTTTTAAATACCAGTGCATTAATTTACGTTGAATCTGTGTTTGGTTTTAAAATGTATTTTTGCGCCGTTATTTTTATAACGGAATTTTTACTCTAGTATTATATTTTTGAAGCGTGTTGTTTTGATGATATTTATAACGAATAAAAATTACGGTTGTTTTGACTTCAGTAACCGTCAATTTTAAAGTGAGTTTTCAAGCGGTTATCCCGCAACGCTGATTTGATATCCGTTTTTACGGTGTTTTGTGAAGCGCAATTTCCTCGACGAAATTTCTATAGTTGTTGCTGTTTTAATCACGTGTTTTAAAAATCATTTTAAAATAAAATTGTTTTCAATTTTTTTACAGTTTACGCTTTCAAAAGAACGAGGAAGCGATTTAAACATTTCAGCAAAATTAAGGACTATGAACCCTTACTTTTGCTGATTCGCTTAATTCCAAACTTGTCCCTTTGAGAACGTAAAATGTTATTTATATAAAATACGCAATTTTGCACTTTCAAGGAAACGATGAAGAGATTTAAACGATTTAGCAAAAGTGCGGAGTATGGAACCACACTTTTACTATTTCGGTTAATTCCGGACTCGTTAATTGAAACATCTGTTGTTTGATGATTTTGTTGGGCTTTCGAGCCACTCTGCTGGACCTTCGGGTCATATGATGGACCTTCGGATCAATTACCAGTACTAGACCTTCGGGTCATTTGTTGGACCTTTGGGTCATTTGTTGGGCGCCAAAATTATAGTACTTGGTAGGCTTCGGCCATAAGAGATGCACGTGCGGCATAGCTAAAACTCGCCATCTGCTGGGATCGATCCATCTTTTATGTTGATTTTCTAGTTATCTTATTTTGATTTCTAGATTCTACGTATTGTTGTTTTGAGTTCAATTGTGAATTTGGAAGTTGATTTTGATGATGTTTAATGAGATTTCTTCCTTTAAACTATGCTGATTATTATGTTGTATAGTCTCACCCGAGACTATAATTTTGTGTATATTCTCATCCGAGATTATAATTTTGTGTATAGTCTCATCCGAAATTATAAATTTGCGTATTGCTGTTTTGAATTCAATTGGGAATTTAAAAGCTGATTTTGATGGAGTTTAAATTGAGATTTCTTTATTTAAATTATGGTGATTATTTATGTTGAATAGTCTCATTCGAGATTATTGATTCTGATGGAGTTTAAATTGAGATTTCTTTATTTGAACTATGTTGATTTTCGATGTTGTATAATCTCATTCGAGATTATGATTATTTGCTTAAGTGTTGTTTATCATACACTTATTTCTGAAGTTTAAAGTAGACTGATTTGTTTATTATTTTCTTTTAAATAATACTCGGGTCAGACCGAGTTATTTCAGGATAATTGCTATCTCTGATTCAGTTGCTGCTTCAGCTTTTGGGATATCACATCATCTTTTGTCTAGACTTCGAGGTGTTACTTTTGGGTGTATTGATTCTCATCTCATGTATGTTGATGACATGTATATGTACATTTAGATAATGTGAACCATCGAGTGTTGTAGCATGTAACCAGACTTGTCTTCCGCTATATCTGATATTTCTGTTCAGATATGATTATACTATCTATGTTGTTGTTATTATGAGTTGTTTTGGATTTTTCATTAGCCACCGTAGTTTCGTTTTAGATTTGGATTGAATATATATCTTTGGGAATAATTTACACAACTCCTATCGATGTAATCAATGCTCGTCTAAGGCATAACTTACGAATGGTCGCTTCTAACAAGCCTTATTCTTCGCAATAGCAGATGTTATTCCTTATAATAACCTTTGTTATTGCGAGCATAGACGTGGAGCGTCACATTCTCGGGGACGTCCCTCCAGAGGCGTTCCATTTTTTGTGGGAAGTTTCTTTGCCTGACCATTTGTTGGAAATCCAAATAAAACAATACGAGCCCTGTACGGTTTTAGTTATATAACCTACCATGGAATGTGGAGGTAACCTGCTATTGAACATGGTAGCTCTAGTAGGCATAAGTGCGAAATGTCTATGCTGGCTTAGATTAATATTATACTTTCGAAAGGTTTTCTGCACTATGCACTAATAGTAATATCAAAAGGTTTTGAGTATCAAGCATGTTTGACTTTCATAAGGAGAAATCTCCCCCAATTCTGCGTTTGCATTGTGTGTGCGGAAGGCCTTATGGTAGTTTCATTTTCCAAAAAGTATTACGGATTTCAATTTTAAATTCTTTTGCTGATTGTTTTAAAAGATAAAAATTTTTGTTTGCTCATACCAGTCCCATGACTGACATGGAGTTTATTGTTGCCTTCCTAAACTTTGGGTGCCCACAATTTTCCACACGGGCAGTCCAGAGTTGGGTTTTTCAGATAGTCGAATAATAGGTGTAGATTTGATGGCATTCAATCTCTGAATATTGACAATCGCATTTGGATCGAGTTGCTTCACTTAAGTGTTGATGGTGGTTCTCACTTTCCGGTTTGGTGTCTTTCTAGCTTTGGATCTTGGCGATCACATTTGTTTCAATCTGGAGTTACCTAGTTTGCTTATTGCATCGAGATGATGGCTCGAGCTATCTTTGGTTTGGAGATGGAGTTGCAGTTGTAATATGGAGTAAGATTCTTTTAGAGACTCTTCTGTCTTCTGGTGATATTGTTCCGTTGTGCTATTATCATTCCGCTGTTGTATCTCTGATACCGATATCATTTGTATCAAATTGTTGTATCGAATATTGTATATCAATGATATTCATTTTTCTTCCGCTGTATTGTTATGCTTAATGTGCTATAAGCTCCGACGAACCAGATTCGACGTTTGGATCTGCGACATCTGAATACGGGTGATGTATTCGGTGCCTATTTTCGAAGGTCAAGTCAGTGTCGTTATAGTCACATATTAAATTATACATTGTAAATTATGAAAGGTAACAAAATGATGCAATTTTAATAAGAACATTCTATAAAATACACCCAATCTGTGGGTCAAAATATTGGATTAAAAATCCCTACATGCTTAAGTTGGAAAGTTGGATATTTTAGATATTACTGGGATCAACTCGTAGATCACATAATCCCCCTAACTTCATTCCACTTGTCGTTCCAACAAAGCTAAAAAATGTATTCATTTAAGACTAATTTACTAATCTTTGCAAATAAACATGATAACTATTAATAGCCTGCCATTATTGGCATAAAATTCAAACTTTATTTGATTTTTTCACCATAGCTCAGGCGAATCTTCATCTTACAAATGACCTACCCGATAACCTATATCCAAGATACATCAACCTTCACCTTATGCCATTATCAATCTATATTGATCCTCTTTAATTTAATTTAATTTAATTTAATTAAAGCTTCATTATTCTAAGAGGTAACAATAATCCATATCAAAGTTAATTAGTTTGATGATATTTCATTGCATAGAATGAGTGTAAGCATGAAATATTTTGTTACTAGCACTACATATTACTCTCAATATTCATTGGTATTATTTCAAACGGTTATCATAGAAAGATCAAAAGTCAATTTGTTTGCACAAACCTAAACAAATAATATAATAATAATAAAATGTAAGAATGCACGCATATGTATAACCAATAAAGAAAGAATTTGAATTTTCTTTTGGTTTATAAAGTGGAGCGTATTGATTGCTGTTGGTGTAGATTTGTAATAAATTTCAATTTTAAACCGATTAGTTGAACTTGTTAATATCTAAACGATTAGTAAATATACTCACGAATGAAATGAATATTTTTGCTTCTCTCTAACAGCCCGACAAACTGATTTGTCATTAAGTCCACCATATTAAGTAGCCTTAGGAACCAATTTGGCATCCAAATGATAAGATGGTTCTTAGAAGTTGCTTTTGTAAAAAAAGCATGGTAACAGTAGTGAGGTCTGGAATGCGATAGGTTTTCACCATATTAAGTAGTATATACATAGTTAAATGATTTACATATTAATTAAGTTACTTCTGTAAATGCAAAATAAAGTTACTCATATACAAGATCATCCAAACTAATGAAAGAACCTGCTACAAACAGCAAAGCAAATAAATAAATAGATATTAAAAAAAAATCATTACATCACTTGCATTGGTGGTTCCATTTTTCTATTGGAGCTGTATATATAGGATCTATAAACAATTTATACTTCACCTGCATTAATAGTTAATGTTGCATCCATCTTGTAATCTCCTATAAAGCCCGAAACATATGCATAAAAGTTGTGTTCTTCAGTTCTTACATTACTAATAGTAAAATGTCCATGTTCATCGGTCATCTTCTAGAATTGGTACCCTAATTAAATTTTGTAGGGAATATGTTGGCCAAGAAGTTCACTGTATAATATTCGGAGTGAGTGCCTTATTTAACTGTGATTCTCTCTTCCATGATCCAGCTTCTCCTGGTAAAGCTAAACCAACATATGTAGTCTGCAGGTATGCGCATATTATTTATGACTCTAGTTATATGCAAGTTAGTGTAACCAGCTAGGTTCATATATATTTTCACTCAAAACTAAGGTCAAAAGACTCAAAACATATGTATGTAATATCAATATGCTATTTAACAGCAATGCATACCTTTCGCTGACACAGTCTACCAGTTACGGAGCCTCTTCTTTGAGCAGTTTGATAATCCTTTGACCGAGGAAAATTATATGGCCTACTTTTGACTTCAGCATTCATCTAAAATACATAATATAAATCTTATTATAAATTATGTGAAACAATTCGATGAATTCCGTACTACTTAACTGATGTCTGATTGTCCCTTAAATTGTTGTGTATGCAGTTGTTACCATGATATTATAGCGATAAATTGGATAATGCTAGAAAGATTGCACTATTAACAAAAATTAGCTTGTGGCTGAAATGAAGCAAGCTCAGAAACGTTCAATGTTATGTACACCTCGAATTCGCACATATGCAATAATAATTTGTCCCCAAAATACTTGTTGATTGTCCAGCGGATTGACATAGATTTCATGTGCCCTTAATATGATACAAGCAATCATGTGCCCTTAACCACCACACATGATCCACATCACTCAATATAAATATAGACGTATTTGGCTCAAAATACGTCATATGCAAGGAGGTAATTATGAGACTTGACTCATAGATTAATATAATAGATCCTATATAAATCTAAGATACCACTTTTCTCATTGTCGATTAGATTTGTGATAATACCAGTGATTCTGTAATAGCATAGACAAACTAAAGGCCTTTGTTTTTAATTGCAAGGTTATCTTCTTTTAGTCCCAGTATGTTACAGCTTTGTTGAACAAAATTTTGTTATGCAACCTTTACTATATCAAGTTTTCTGACTTATTTGCAAGAATATAGTTCATTAGTTAAACTAATACGTACAAAACCCAGGATGTGGTCTTCAATAGCTCGCCGCCACGTCGCTCCTTCGGTCGCCGCATCACCACTCCATGTGGCCCTCGCCGTCCCTGACCCCACGCCACCAGAGCCGCCACCTACCACTGCCTGTAGCTGCCCTGCGAACAAAAAATTACCACCGCTTGTGAACCCAGATCTACGCCGCCTCAAGCCAACAAAGGCCAATCCAATAGAAGAACTCAAGCGTTCGACTCATTCCGCTTGAGCTACTTGGAAGGAGTCAATGAGTTTGGAGCAAGCATAAACCCTAATTTAAGGCTTTTGTCGAGTAATTGTTTTGGGATGGAATGTATTACCGCTTTTCAAATTTTGCCGAGTTAGGAGGATAATTTAAGGAAGAGGCGGTGATAAGGGAGGAGATCCATTGTCTGAGGATTTGAGGAAATAATTTAGAGAAGAGGAAAGAGGGAAATAATCTAAAGAAGCGGCCAATAAAATAATTTGAAATGCCCGCCTTCTCAAATTGCTAGACAGCTAATTAATTCTCAGAAAAAATAACAAATTAAAAAAAAAGCTAATTAATTCTCATAATAAAACAAATTAAAGCAAATAATAGCACAAAGAAATAAAATGTTATCTATTTGTGTTGTAAAAATCATATTTTCTTATAGTGTATGTAAGTATGAATTAAAGATCCAACATACCGGAAAAAAATAAAATATCTAGGATTTGTAGTTGAAGTTATTTTTTGTAATTCATAGTTAAGCCAAGATATAAACTATTGATAAATGTGAGAAAAATAATTTTTAAATCAAGATGAGGGATCGGAAATGGTGATAGAGATGGTGGTGTTATAATTGCATTCTTTTAGTGAGTTTATTATTAAAAAAATGTTTGTATACTGCATATTATAATAATCATTAGGTAATTATAGATAAAAGAACTAAAGAGAATTAATATTAAAATTTTGAAAAAGCACACTTCAACTTAGCACTCTAAGTTCACATAATCATAAAGAAACCATATATAAAAGCAAGTGTTTTGAGTTTGAACAAACATACACATAAACCATAGGACTGAAATCAATATTTCCCTCACAATAGGTATGAGTTTGCGTAACTTTCCAGGCATTTCACTATAGTTATATGCCTTATCATATAAGGAGTAGATACATTCAACTTCATCAAATCATTATCAAATGCAATCTTCAAAAAATAATATGATGCAACAGTATCATGTATCAAAGACTTGTGCAAACCTTTTTGTTATTTGTTATCCATTGCAGAGGGTTTTTATTTCAGTTTAAATTATTCTTCATCCACATTTGTGAATGACGATCCAGATTCCGCATGTTCCTTGTTTTCGGGTAATAGTATTACAACTGTTATTTGCCTAAAGCCATAATTTGAAGTTTGTTTCATGAGTACTTAAAACTATTCAAATTATCCCTTACTAGATATTTTATAATAACTGAAAATATGAGAAAATTGTAATATATTTGGGAGAGAGCAACATAAACACACCCATCCATCCAAAAATCATTCATAAACTTTACTAATAAAAAGTACCACTTATCTCATGAAATTTCACAAAACCAATTTTCTGATGCAAACTTTGAAACATTATTATGTGTAAATAAACTAAATGTATCTTAAATAAACTAAGATATATCTTCTTAGTATCAAAATATTACAAACGTTTGCAAGAAATGAATAGTGAATACAAAAATAACGTAGAACAGATCTAAAGTACATAGTGGCAGTATGAAGATGAGATAACAAATGTTATACTCCACTCAGTCTGTTCAATGTATTCTTTATAAAACATTCATCCATCTAAGTTGGTTTAACAAAAGTGAATTGAATTAACAAAAAGACACTTCCAATGCTTAAAAATCAACATTTAGAGCATTTCATAGCAAAAAATCACTATTCCCTACATTAATTAAGCTACATAACAATTGAAAAGTATAATGCATATAACGTATAATTGTTTGAGTCGATCGACTCATAAAATGCTGAATAGTGGTAAACTCTTCGCATCAGTTTCAACCAATATTAGAGAAAGAAGAAAAAATTTAAGAAAAAAAATGGAAGAAAATAATTACCTGCTAACCAAATGTGAGAGGAAGTTGATATCCATGAAAAGAATTCAAAATCTCTAACATTCTTGTCAAAATTTGATATCTTGTCATTTCTGCAAATAAAAAGGAATTATTGAATAAACTAGTAAGCATAAAACTCATGTTAAATGATTACTATAATTAGATACCGGACAATAATTCGAACATTTAATCATAATTCAAAGAATAGTCTAATTCATTTATAAAGGGACAAATTAAAAAAATAAACTTTATATGATCCACATTTAAATGACTTAGATGTCACAATTATCTAAATGATCCCTAATGAATCATATGATTCAGTTATTTCATATGTGGTTCAAACTTTATCTCCAAAATTTGTGGGTAAAGGATACTTAGAAAAATAATATTCCCGCTCAAGGTAAAAAAATAAATTTGACGATGTTTTCATGAAGAAATAAACTAAAGAAAACATTATATATGGTATACCCCTGTGTTTTCATGCATAAACAGTATTAAGAACTCGATCGATCTGACCTGTTATAAAAAATCAATGCAAAATGCACGTACAATAATTTTTGGCAAGGCCAGCCGGTTTTATAGTGGACCGTCCACTTTTTATTACGAACGTAATAAAAGTTGAAGTACAGGAGTAAGGTAAAAGCACCTTAACTACAGAATAAAATGGAAAATACAGCACAGGTATGTGGCTGACGTGTCACAGAACTAAAGAATCACGTGAGCTAGGGCTCCTCCAAAATGGAAGAGTCACCAACGACAACAGAGACCAAAGGGTCTTTGCCCCAACGACCAGCATAGGGCCTGAAACGGATAGCAAGGCTAGGGTCGTAACCCATAACATCAGGAGAGTAAATGAAGGAGCGATCCCAAGAAGAGTCA
Source organism: Allium cepa (assembly GCA_030765085.1). Lineage (NCBI taxonomy): Eukaryota > Viridiplantae > Streptophyta > Magnoliopsida > Asparagales > Amaryllidaceae > Allium > Allium cepa. Next base: position 469,803,936 of record CM060931.1, read on the forward strand.
GCTAGTATGGCAGAATTCTCGCTCGCATAATCACCATCCAGATCAAGAACAAGAGCATCCCCAGACGGAATGTAAAATAGGCATCTAAGGTCCATCTGATCATCGGAAATAAATCTGAAAAAAAAAATCATTCACTGGGCTAAATCTCACATCAGAAATAAGGTCCACCCAACACCTTTCAGAATCTTCCCAAACAATCCGGGAAGAATAAAAAACATCCAGAGGATTAGCTGAGGCAGCAGAAAGATCCACAACAATATGAGAAGAGGCAGGCCGAACAACGGGAGTAGGAGGACAAAGATCAGTCAAGGAGGCCACAATGGAGGGGGCAACCTGGGAATCAAGGGAATCAGAAGCCTCTACAGGAGTATAAGAAACATCACAAGGGACAATCAAAGCAGCAGGGGAGGCAGGCCTAGCATCAGGAACCATAGGCGGACCCTGGTCAGGAAAAGGAGCAACAGGGGTTGGGTCAGAAGGAGGGACAACCTTGGGAACCCATTTCCTAAGCAGGGGCCGAGGCAGAGGGATCTTGGGAGCAGCAGCAGAGACAACAGAATGCGAGCAGGCATAAGCTAGATGGCCGAAAGAGTGACAGGTGGAACATATATCAGGAACCCAACCATAACGAACACGGACAACCGCAACATTTCCAACAGCAAGCTGAACAGGTATTGCCGAAGGAAGAGGCTTATCAGGGGAGATCTCGACCAAAGCCTTAGCATACACCAACTTCTCCCTCGCTACAGTGTTTGTATCAAAACATTTCAACTTACCAATGTTACAAGCAAGCCAATTCAAACCAAGTAATGGTTGGAGAGCAGAAGGAATTTGCGAAAAGAAAACCCAAATAGGACAGATAGAACTTGCTCACGGGCACTAGCCACAGTCGGAGACCAAGGAGTAATAATAAAAGGTTGTCCATCAAAAATGGAAGGCTCGGCCTCAAGAACACGACGGCGTTCCTCAGGAGAGGAAAACTTAAGGAAGAACATGGAATCAACTATTTTGACACTCAATTCGCCACGAAGTTTCCAGACCCTACGGCATACCGAAACCGCTTCACGCAGGCGATGATTAGGGTCCAGAAAGAAACCAACTACATAATCTGACCAATAATCCATACCAGCTTGCATAACAATAGGGGGTGGGATCATCACCCCATTTTCCTCAACAATGTAAAAAACAATCGGTTTATAGTTGCCAACATTACTCGGGAGAGAAGAGAAAAGAGAGGACCAAGTTTTGGAGCCTGCCAGGGAAGCGCGATCATGGACAGAAACTCCGGTCCGCTCCACAACAGGGGGAATACCAGGAACATTGGAGCTGTGAGGAGAAACTTTATCACAGGCAATTTCACAAACATTTTCAGTGCATAGATCCGAGCTAATTGCATTAACCAAAGCCTTAACATAACCAATATGACCAGCCCCTTTTCCAGAAATATCAGTGACACCATCCACATTACACTCATTGTTGACATCAAGATTTAATCTCGAATCACCCAAAACGTAATTCGAACTCCCACTTAAACCCAATCCAACTTCGACAAAGTTTTGAGAGAAAGGGACCTTACCAACCACTGTCGAAAACAATGCTCCATCCACAAGACGCAAGACAGCAGCAGGTTTGATTATCGATGCTATTGAGCTATGGCTAGCAGCTGGACCGAGGGGAGGAGGAGAAACCGCAGGCAGAGGAGGGAAGTCAGATTTCGAATGAAGTTGAGGCAAGGGACGATTGGGCGTTGTAGGCTGGACATTGAATAAGCGACCAGATCTGGTGGCAGAAAGAGAGGCAAAAGGAGCTGAGGGGAGAGGGAGCAAAGGAGGAACGACCGGCATGAGCAAGGAGCGAGGAGGACGACGAGGGGGACACAGAGGCGAGAAGAGAACGAAGGAGATAAGTTAACGAGGAAATGAAGCACGAGAAGAATTATCTCGTTGGAAATTCGCAGCCGAGAACGCCATTTTTCTAAAAATTTGTTGTACCGAGAACATACCTTTTTTATTTGAATGGATGCACATACAATAATTAAATCACATGAATAGTAAAAATAATCATATACCCATCTCAAAGTGCTGTCTGACTTCTCCATTCATGGGACTTCTTTCATTTATCAAGGTTCATTGAAGTTTGACATTGATGCCAATGTTCCATCATCCTAATAGCCTAATGGTCCTACAATTAAGGACGATGCAGAATAATATCAGAAGCATAAATATTGATTCAGATTTCATTCGATTATCTAACTTACATTAAAAACAAATAGTTTGAAAACTTGTATATCTTTCAATACCTACATGATTTGATGATTTCATCTATACCAAGTAACATTAGAATCAGTCTTTACTCACATGGCTGAATGCAAAGAGAAGTTAAAGTAGCCTATGCATGTATTTAAGTTAATTTGATTCAAGCCAAATCTATACCTTCTCAATCTAGTTATCGCATTGGTATTTCACTTCTAACTATTCCTTGGGAAGTGTACCTAGTATCATCAAACCTTTTTTTCTCCTAAGTGCAGTAAACTGCATGTAAACCAAAGTAAATGAAAGAAAATGTATTCAAAACAACACTTATTCTGCTAAAAGCGAGTTGAAAAAATCTTTTCAAAAGAACCAAACTTTAGAAATTCACATTTTCAAATCGAATAACTCGATCCAAATTATGTAAACTAATACTTATTAGTTTTAGTTCATTGTAAAAGCAATAGATTTAGGAGGGAAGATTTTCTGTTTGGGGTTTAGTTTTCTTATAAAGGTTGGGAATAATACCTATGTTGCATAGTGTGTACCATTATTTAGGTTGCTCCATAACACATCTCGATTGGAACTGAAATTTCCTAGAATATTATTTGCTCATTGAATATTTTGCCATCGTTAGAAATAAACACTCTTGAAACTGAATGTTCCCATGGTTATATAATATGTGTAGGTAATATCATGTATACAATAAAATTTTCATTTTTAGTCTAATTTTTTTCACATCCCCTATGATGTAACATAACTAACTCTACAATTTGAGTTTCTTGCATAATTTTTAGTTCATTTTATATCGATTCCCTTATTTATCGTTTATTTTTCCAGTGGGTGGATAGCATTGAAGTCCATCTTATCCTATAGTGTTGGGTGAGAGTTCCTTAACTAACCTGATGGTTAAATTTTGTCTATAACGTAAGCAGTAGAACTCAAGGCTAACCTTAAGTCAATATGATTCATCTCTTTCTTCCTATTGAATTGGTTAATTTAACCACTTCACGGGTATTAAAGGGTGATGTATCAAAAACTGATCTTAGGAATTGTATATGCAAGAAATATTACAAATTTAAAAATTTAAATCTAAGACCATATGTCTATGCTAACTCTAACTGGAATAGAATGCAACAAAATGGTTCAGATTTTTCATTGGTGCATTACAGAAGGAATTATATCTTATTCATGATACTTACTCATATGCTGACAGTTGCGCCACATTGGAATGATATGAAATATTCAAATCTTGGGTTCTCTTTTAAAAGGGAAAACACCTGCACCAATATCCAAAAGTAATTCATATGTAATCATGGATATAGAACTTATAAGAACTCAAAATTTTAGGTAAAGCATCATGATAGTTCCATATAACTAAGTACGACTATATCATGGTTATGTAATATAAGTACATTAACCTGTATCATCTGTCTCTGTAAGGGATACTACCCACAGGACCTATTTCCTCCAACATGAAAAATCATATGACATAGCAAATAAAGGGAAGTTTTATATGTTTCGTAGTAAAAGGAAGGAGCACAATTATTCTAGGGTAAATAACCCGTGCTATGATAGTTTAAAAGAAACTATAGGAAGAAGAAAGAATCGCTTGCAGCAGAAGAAGAACTGGCAACTTTAAAGGCAACCCGTCAACGCTGCGTTACCGACGACTCCTTTGGCGGACTGAGAAGATGAATACTACGGATGGTGGATAAGGAAATCCGAAATGGATGGAGAGGCAAAGGCGATTGTCAATCGATCGAGCTGAGATTCGAAGTTGAAGGGATCGACCATGGCGATAGGAGGACAGATCAACGACGATATACGAGAAAAGGAAAAAATTGAGGGTACGTTACTAATTAGGGTTTGGACGATAAGGGAGGAAATGGAGAGCTGTTTACAGAAAGAAATGAATAGGGTGACCGAGAAACCTGCTTTCGATGATCGACTCCTCCTATTACTTCATCAAAGATTATTCTGACACCATTCCTCCAATTCACGTTAGGTGATATGGTAAGACCTGATGGACAAAAAGAAGAATTAAAGGTGCGACGTTTGAGTGTAAAATAAAAGCAGGGGACCTCTACTCTACGGAAACAAAACTTGCATGCATAGGTTTGGAGACTGTTTGTTTGCCAAAATTCAAGGGTGCATGTGTGCTTTTAAAATTGAACTCACTAATAATATAATAGTATAGATTTGACCACTTTAGTTAAGCTTTATACCAAAATATCATAATATATTTTATTTTAGTATGCGGCCCATATGTTGGAATTTTCCAACAATATAGTGATGATAAAAAGAAAATATGCACACTGTTCGTTACTTAGAGTATATCTTAAATTGTTAAAAATAAGATTTTACCTAGAAGATTTTTAAGTAACTGAAATCATAGTCCTGATCAAGTTATAGAAAACCCCTACAAGCATTCATATTTTGAATATACCGAGGGCTAAGTTCATATTAGGGAGTCGCATAAAAATATTTGTCAGCATATTTCTGAATTCAACTTAATCGAATTAATTTATAAATGATATAATTTAAAATGGATAAATTAATGTGCTTGTTATATTGATCTTTTATGGTGTTTATTTATTTGATTGATGCCTAAAAATTAATTAAAATGATATATAAATGGTGTATATTGATTTAATTAAGTTGAAAGGCTAAAATAAATATCTAAATAATTAATAATGGTTATTGATTTTTCCCCAAATTTACAAACACGTTGCAATAACACAAAGTGGTCTAGGAGAGTATTTATTTCATTTGAAAAAAGAATAATTGATAAATAGTTTATTGAAAGTAAAAAGAGGAGAAATTTGTGAGAATATATTAGATATTTTACACCATTTTGAGGCTAGAAATACCACCATATTCTCTTATTCTTTTGATCTTATTTAATACTAAAATTCTACCCTCATTGGAGAAAAATTTAGATCCTATAGCTTAGCCTTGCAAGAAAAGCTACGAGGAAGGAGAATTATTTCTTCAATGTGGAAATTGCTCATAATATGACGTGTAATTGACCGATAATTTTACCTAAGGTAAATTATTTTCAACATTTAAATTTATATCATAACTTATTATTATATTTATATTTAGCAAAAATGATTTTTTTTCTTAAAATATGAACTATATATATTGTGACGACCCACATTTCGGAAGGTATAAATCAACAACAATCCACCCATGTCCAACTCAAACTATCTGAAACGTAGATAATCTATGGGGTTAATTAAGAAAAATAAGAAAAGAAGAAGAAAACAAACACAGAGTCTTGCAGCGAAATGATGAAATATAATAATCAAATAAACAGTTCATGAAGTTGCTTATACTATACATTTGGTTATAATTTACACAACATTTATCAAAGTTATATAAACCACAGAATAATAGAACAATGCAGCATTACAACATGATACAGGGAATAATACTAGTAATAATAATATACCAAATATTTGTCTTCGTCCTCCAGAAAATAATCTTTGATGCATTGAAATACTCAGGGATGACTTGAGCGTAATGAAAAGACAAAACACTCGAGTCATGACAAAAATATCCTTATGTGAGTAAAATCGATCTCACATAACATAAGTGTAATCGCGTTAGAGATGTATATGGGGTTTTACATCTCCTATCCAGTGTATATTGTGAGTGCAATAACTCAAGAGATGTTACGGGATTTTTCATCTCTTAAGGATCCATCAACTTATTTATATATAGTAGAATACGCTATATATGTAATGTCTAATCAGTAAAATAAATATTTTTCTTAGCGTTGAGGCTTCACATTATTCCCCCTTAATGCATTTTTAAGCATTGTCGTATAATTTTCATATAACGCTCCAATAACATGTTGGGGGAAAGAGATGCGTAGTGATACGAAAACACTAAATCAAAATCGCAGTGGTCTCGTATAGAGATAAAAGTATGACATGGTATGTGAGGTAGTGTGTAACAAACCGATTTTTAACCACCTTGACAAGCAATTGTTAATTAAGTAAACTGGATTTAAATTGAATTTAGATTGAGAAATAAGGTTAATAATGAATATTTGTGTATATTTGAGAGTGTGATCTTTTTAAAGATTAATGTGGAAAATTTTGAAGTGTTTTAACTTATTTATAAAGGGTAAATATGTTAGAGAATGATCTGAATTAATAAAATGTGTATTTTCCATAATATTGGTTCTTAGTGAAAATAATTGATAATGAGGGTTTTTATGCAAAATTCCCGATGAGAACTCCGATAAAAATCTTATTTATGTTTTGAAAGTGATTTATGATTTATATTTTTGAAGAAAGAATAATTTGGACGATTAAAATCCATTTTGACATGTTTTGCAATCTAGTAAAAACATGAAAAGATCAATTTTCAGTAAATCATTTGAAGGGTCAAATGACCTTGGAAATTAGTGATTTTGGGTTCATTAGAAAGATTAGTTGACGAACTTATTTTTGGTATATTCTCATAAATTTTTATTTGTCTTAATCTAAGAGATAATTAATATTGAAGTTAAATTAAAATGTGTTTTGCGCTAAATCTACTACATGTTTTAATTATTTTATTTAATGGTTTGGGATTTGGGTATTTGTTAAGCCCATTTAGGACTTTGGAAAATTAGCTATAGAAGGAGAAATCATTCTCCTATACGTTCAGCAAGAAAACCACAGAAACTCTTTCTCAAATCAAAAGCTCAAGAACTAAAACCTAGAATACAAGACAATTGAAAGTATTAAAATCAAATAAAGTGCAGTTAAATCCAGTAAAATCAAGGTTTTGAATTGGGAAATTTGAGTTGTAGCTTGAAGATGAAAGCAAATTAGAGTAATAGCAAGGCTTTAAGGTGAGTTCACCTCACACTGTGTCTGTATATCATTGTTTAAAGCTCAAAACTTGCTACTACAATTGAGAGTAACTTGTATATTCTGTGAATTGAGAAATTAGTTGTAGGAATTGCTTGCGTATTGTTGATTCCATGATATAGAATTAGTAAAATAGAAGTTTGGGTTGAAAAACACATATCAGTAATAAATTCATAACTAATTCTAGAAAAATCAAAAAATTCAGAGATTTTGTTATATCATTCTCAATACATATACCTACCAATTGTAAAAATTTATAGGAAAATGTTGCGTTTTGATGTGCCAAATCCTCTCTGCACTAAAGATTAAAATGAAGGAATTTTCTATGTGGTTGGTTGCAAGTTTAAGATGAGATTTTCATACTCACAATTCTATATCTAAAGTAATGAGGATTGTATTGCTACATGAATTCAAGTACTATAAGTAAGAGTTGAACCGTTGAATTGAATTTCTTTGATTTCATATTGGTTTAAAGTATTGCATCTTAGAAACCAAGAGGATAGCTAAAATAATTTATTTAGACAGCGTGCTGTAGTAAAACAACAATAACTTGCACTTTCCAAATCCTTTTGGGGTCAATCATTTTGATTTAGAAAATAGATTCAATGACCAACAATTTTATTTTTGATCACTTTTTGATACTTTCCAAGTTAAATGACCTAAAACGGGTACGAACACAGAATCATAGTTCTATTTTTAAACGAATTTTATGAGTTTATACATGAAATTGAAATGGGCCTAACTTATTAGTTTCTTATCGGAATTTGATCATTCTTGAAGTTTGGAAAGTATAGACTCTATGCTAAAATTTTCATGTTTTATGTTTTATCAAATTCTAGGTTATAAAGGGTCTAACTGGCTCTTTAAGCCGCAGCCCTGTTGTTGTACTAATTGTTTAGAGTTTTGTAATTTTAGACCTGAGAATTGAAATTGCCATAACTTTTGACTTGTAAGTCCGAATTAGGTGATTCTTTTTCCCACTTCGGACTATGACAATCATTTTCGACTTTTATGTTTTCTAGTTTATCAGATTTGGGTTGAAAGTGGAAAAATGGCTAAATAAGCTACAGTCCTTAGTTCTATTGCTAAGTTTTGTGCGATTTTAATTGATGTTTCTTGACCATTTCTTTATGAATTCAGAAATTAAGTATCATTGAATTTATGGATTTTCATGAGTATTTAGTGTAAGATTTTTGGATTGATTTTCTCTTGAATACAATGTTTTCATGCACGTGATTTGGAAAACGATACTTTTATGTAAATTTTCGATTAAAAGCTAGTTTGAATTCATATTTTCCTAAATTGATTTCTATTAGAAATAATATCTTTTTAAAGAATATTTTATGTATTTATAAACATAGATCTCACATTAATAAAGAGATTTTGAAGAAAAGAATTTTTATAATGTTTCGAAAAATAGTTTTAAGAACTAGTTTTCTCAAAGCAAAGTAATTTCTATATAAAATACACATTTTTGCACTCTTTGAGCGTATGAGAAAGAGAATTAAATGATTTAGTAAAACATGTGGCATGGGACAAACACGTTTGCCTTTTCAGTTAATTCTGAACTTGTTCATTCGAAGCTACACACTCATTGACCTTCGAGTTGTATACGCCGATGAATGAGGCAATTATTGTGATTTAAATGAATTTGTTTTCTAGTGTGACATTGACTAACAGTTAGTAAACGTTAAGTGAGAATGTGTGGTATGGGACGCACTGTTGTCACTTTTTGGGTTACTCTATGGAATTTGATGACACATTCCGATGATGGTAATGCCGGTACTAGGCTGATGGGCCATACATTGACTTATGGGTCAAACATTCGACTGGTGAGTTGAATATCGATTGGTGGGTCGAACATCGATTGGTGGGCCGATTAAAAGTACAGTGGGACTTTATTTAGACTTGTGGGTCTATTATAGTACTCGACAGCTTCAGCCATTTGTTAAAAAGCATGCAATGTGATATGGATCCATTTTTATTATATATTTTAGTGATTTTTAAATATTCTCACCTTTTATTTGGTGTTGGTGTTATAGATAGCCTTAATGCTATATAGTGATTTTATATACAAGGTGATTACATTTATGGTGTTTTGAACTCTTATATGATTTCTATATGGTGTTTTGGTGATTTCCATCTGGGTGTTTATTGATGTTAAGATTTTCTATCACTTAAACTAAACAAGTAAGCGAAATTGGTGTTGATGAAAATAGATGTTGTTATTTATTGCATGTGATTTATGTGTTTTGAACTATTAACTGAGTTTCATGAGTTATGAGATTACTGAGATTTCTGTAGTTTTATTTTGAGATTTTATATGGTTTTATCAGAATTTATATTACGAGTAACCTTCTAAGAAGGAAATATCACTACTGAGCAGCTCTCATTCATGGGTTAATCCTTGTGATAATTAAGTGTTTTCCATCACTTGGAATCTGATTAAATCTGAGTTTATACCATTCCTTTTGATTAAAGGAATGTTTCTATGATGACCTAGAATTTTAAATATTTGAAATCGAGATATTTAATTAATTTTAAATATTTGAAAAGAAAGTTTAACTTAAATTTCAAATATCTCCATTTATTGGATGATTAAATTATTGAATTTAATAAGTGGAAATTGGGTAAAGTGTTGAATCTGGAATTTAAAGCTTGTTAAAAAAATTTCAACGGCTTATAAAATTTATATTGGTAATAATAAAGATAATAGAAGTGTTAAAATTTAATTTAAAGTGTTTTGTTCAGTTTTAAAAATATATCATTTAAATTGACATTTAAAAAAAATAGCCTTCTGAGGCACAGTCTTGGATTTCGATGAAACTAGTTATGTTGGATCCGTAATAGTATATTATTATCGGATTTCAATTTTCGTAGCGTTAGGAGTTGTCGTGTGATCGTACGGTAGATAAACACGCTGAATTCTATATCGAAAATTCAATGTAATAATTGGGTCCAAAACGCTATCTTCTCCATACGATTGAATTAGGACTTGAAACCTTTTCCATTGCGTTCGAAATAGGGGAATAACATTATAAACGCCTAGCGTCACACCTCGATAGGAGGTCTAGATTGTGAGTTGTGGAAATGGAGACGATTTAAATTTAAATTTAAATATAATATATATGTTTTGGGTTGACTGGTCAAAAAATTGCCTCACATCAGAGCTTTATGTTTTCCCTTCAATTCACCGTAGACAACATCGAACACGTGTTCTCCCTGAGAACACGCATCTTCTTTAAAAAAGAAAATAAAAACAAAAATTAGTGGAACGAGAGCATTTCTCAAAAAAAAAAAAAACAGATCGAACAAAAATGGAAGCCGAAGGAAAAGAAAATTAATGGTCGAATACAAAGGGGATTCGATTCTTTTCTTTCCCCATTTCCTTCCGTTCAAAATAAATCATAATCTGGGAATCGAATCGCGACGATTTTTCTGGCGCTTGGTAGAAGATGCGGGTATTAGGAGGAAGGGCAGTCGTGTGAAGTTGGATTTTGATTCCGACCGAAGTAAGAGGAGGCGTTTGGGTTATCGTCGGCAATCGATTCAAGGATTTTTGAGAGGCCGAGATAGCGGTGACTTGGGTAGGCTCACGCGCAAAGAGATGGAGGGTGGGTATAGGTTCACATGTGAGTTCGATGTGGGTTTCGAAAGGAAATGCGGGTGATTTAAGGTCAAGGGAAGCGGCGAGATGGGCTCGGGCAATGGTGGGTCTCGAGTGTGAGGAAGATGATGACTCAAGGAGGAGGTGGGTCGGTCGAAGGTTGCGACTCTGCTGTGTTTTGGAAGGTATAAAATTGTATCTTTTATTCAATTTAAATAAGTATATATACAGAAAGATTTAAAAAAAGAATTATTATTAGCAGTAAAGGAAAGTATGATATAAACAAAATATATAGTTATAGATAAGATTTTGGAAGATATATAGGAATTTTAAAATGTTGAAGAGTTAATTTAAAAATTGGATTTTTTGAATCGATATAAGTTATTTTAAAAGTGTATATATATGTAGCTTCAAAAGAAAGATATACACGTTTTAAATTTGCTAGTTGGTTTGAATTAACCTATTTAATTATTTTAAGTTACTAAAAGATTTTTAAAAGGAAAATTAGTTTAAAATTTAATAAATAAATTTTTAATTTGACTGTTCGATTATTTAAAATATTAATAAACCGTATGATGTTTATACAAGGTCAAAAACCGTGAAACCAGTAAAGATTGGAGTGGATTGCAAACAGAAACAAATGTGAGTTAATCTCACTCACATCTAGATTATTGGTTAATTTAAATAGAAAAATTTAAATTATTGGTTGATTGCTTGAATTGAAGATCAATTATCAGTTTGGATGTGATAATATATAGTGTGTATATATATTGGAGTGATTGATATTCCCGCATTATATAGCGGAGGAGACCCTATGCGTCCTGCATAATAGCGGATGACCCTTTATACCGCGATATTCCCTTTGAAGTGGGATTGGTATTTTTTTTATTGTGCTAACATCTGTGGATGCATGGCAACAGGTTGGAGGGATCCAAATGGATTCCTCAAAAATATTGAAATTGTTTTCATAATCTGTGTTATGATTGATTGATTATCTATGATCAATTATATTGGAAATTGGAAGTAATAAATGTTGTGGGTTTTGCTGTACATAATTCGGATTTGAAGATATAAAAAAAGATTTGATTTTGAAAGAGATATAAAGAAAGAAATTTAAGTAAAATAATTTTAGATAAATCAAAGGAATGAATTTGGAAAAGAATAAAAAGTTTGATTTTAAAATCCTATCGAATAAATTCTGAATATGGAAAAAGTTTTTTAAGTAAATGGGAATAAATGAATTTTGAAACTTAAGTGATACTATTTTAAAGAAATAAAGGATTTTTTTTAGAATTCAAAATTTAAAATGTTGGGAAGAAATAAGAAGGGAACTTTGAAATAAAGTATGCAATGGATATTTCAGATTTAAATATCATAATAAAAGCATTAATCTAGAGTTAATGGATTTTGGAAATTGATTTGGGTAAATTGAGAAGCAAATTTAAAGGAAATTTAATTTAGAGAATCGATTTGAAAGATTGATTAAGTATTTGAAAATGGTGATTGATAGGGAAATGAGATTATGAATTTATAAACGAGGTTTATAAATAAAGTGAAATATTTATCAGTGGATAATTTGGAAGTATAAATTCACGGTGGGAATTTATAAGGAAAGGGTGATTGGTTTAAAAATTAATAGCGGTTTATTTTTAAAGAGTGGAAAAGAATTTACGGGTTGGGACGTAAATTAAACCGAAACAAATCGAGAAGGATTTGTAAATGGTTAGATGGACTATGTTTAAATGGAAAGCGTATTTTCCTAGAATGCTAAATATATTTTCTGAAGAAGGTCCGAAGTATAAACATAGAAGTTTTAAAAGATGTTCTAAAAGAAGAATGTTTTTAAAGAAATATATATTATTTAAATTGTTTAAATTTTTAAAGTAAATATATTTATTAAATTAATTATGGTAGTAATTATTTTTAATGGTTAAGTTAGTATTATGATTTAAAGGATAATTATAAGTATTTATACTTTATACAATAGTTTTATTTAAAATCAGTTTTTGGCTAAAGTTTTTACTTGGAAAATTATTATAGAACTTTATGACTAATATTTTGAATAAAGTGATTTAAGTAGCCTTATTTCAAACGTTTTAAGTGTATATTTTTGGGTAAAGTGATTAATTCTTTTAAAAATCTTAATTCAATAAAATTTGGCATTTTCAATGGAAATAAAACAATTGGTTAGAAATTTATTCCGCGAGAGAAATAGTGATTTGAAAACTATATTCAAAGGTTTGAAGTGCAGAAAAATATCTTATGAAGATATTTTGAAATAAATAATTTAGGAAATTTTTTAAGGCCTTATTGTTGTTTGTGGATGTTATTTGATAGTTAAATAACCGACTATCAATATTGGCCAATGTGTTGGTCGTTTCGAAGAGTCTGGGATCGTGATTAATTTCCCAAAAACCACTTCGATCCGGTTTGAACGTTTGCGAATGAAAATCGTGAAGATGATGAAGACGGTGATTCGTTTTGTCCAGATCCAGGACAACTTGTATGGATGAATGCTATTAGACCATTACTAGGAGGACGGTGAGCATTCTAAGTGAATGTGTGCTAAAAAGGTAATGCATAGCCTCATGCCTCATCAACCGGGAATGGCTAAAATATGGGAGGTGCAGTAAGGCTAAGTGGCTAGCAACTAATTAGGGTAAGGTCATCCCTCTCTGGATGTCCCTTTTTATTCGGCTGTGTGGGCGGTTGCTGATCCCAACCGCGAGGTGATATTATTCGGACTATCCAGTAAGGAGTAGCTCCGGTCTTGTGTTGTAGGGGATAGGGAGGGATCCTCGGTACTCTGATCTAGACTAGATACTGTGACGAGTGGTACCCCAGTAGCCCTGCCATTGTAAGGAACCCAATCTCCAATAAGCGCCTGTATGGTTTTGATTGTGACCAACTATGCTGGAACATGAGATGCAAGATTTTCAGTTAGATTCTATTTTACTTTCTATAAACACTATTATAATATCAGACAGATTCGATAAAAATGTTTTGGTTATCGTAAGGTAAAAACCCGACATGTTTATTTGTGGTGTGGTCTTACGAGATACCTTTGATTTCAAAGGATTTTGGAAACTTTAATAATCCAATTGAGTGTGTTCTCTCACGTTTGTTTTCCAGACGGACCCGGGTGTTATTTTTCAATAATGCTCGGGTCAGACCGAGTATTATAGAATATAAGATATGATGTTGTGACCTCAGGAGACGAGCTGGACGGCGAGACATATATCACGTATCTGACGTATATTCCGCAGTACAGTGTAACTGTATAGACAATTTGTGAGGCCAAGTTAATATCACTATCCAATATTTTGCTATTGATTGTGTTATACTATGATGATGTAACGTATAAAAAGATATAGCTCTTTTTGTATAAAGATTAGTTATTATTTATTATGTATTGTTCCACCGTGTTTGTGAGATTCTGGTGTTGTTTTGTTTTTTCTTCTTCTACCTCCTTCTTCTTTAACCCTAATGGTTTGCATTTCGTCTACTTTGAGTTGATCTGATGGAGAATATGGTCATCTCAAAGCGGTACGGATCTACGGGCCGTTACAGTGGTATTAGAGTTGAAGGTTAAGCGAGAACCTTGGTTCTGGTGGGGATTACTCATTGAAAACAGAGCCAGTAGCACTCTAGAATGAGATTGAGTGTATTAATAGATATGAGAACGTATTTGTTAGTGAATATAAAAATTTATTTTATATTGTGTTGATTGGTTTGTTGAGTAGTTTATGGATTCTAGTCAATACAAGTAATTAACGTTATTGATAGGGATCTCTAAACACTTGAATAGAACAATACGATGCGGTATTGTTTTAAAATAGGTTAAATGAAATAGTTTTGCCAAATTATTTCTATATATAAAAGAAATAATTTTTAGAAATTATTATAGTATATACGGTTGCTTGGTTGCTAGGAAATGATAATATTAAATTATTATCATTTCCGTGTGGAAATTGAAATGTGGGAATAATGTTATAAACAAGGTTAAGGAATAATTCTTATAATAGAATGAGATTTGTAAATGTGAATTATAAATGTGATTTATAATTGAAATGAGATAAAATTCTAGAGTAACGTTTGAATATAGATTTGAAGGATTTGATATTTGAAATTTGGGAAAGGTTTAAAATCCTTTGGGTTTGAAATGATTTTCAAAGGCTTTGGGAGGAAGAATAGTGATATTATTCAAAAATATTTTTGAATAGGATATGAAATATGGTAAGATTTGGAATTAAAATATTTGAAAATGTTTTTGAAAAGAATAAAAGCACTGAACTCACTTCGGTCACTAACAAAATAACTTCGGTGATGACTACAGCATCATCGATGTTCATTTTCGAGTTTCCAAGACAGGAATTGCTACCAAAATGGTTTAAATTGGAGTTGTTTGCAAAACTGGGTTTGTTTTTAAAATTTAAAGGATAATTTGATATGCAAATGAATTATGTATATATAATTGATTTCAAAAATAATTTTGAAATGTTGAGTAAATATTAAAAAGACTTTGGAGTCTTATTTAAAATGTTCATGGAATATAAATAAGTTTGATAACTTATAAGAATTGAAAGTTGTTAGAATAGAAAATTTTAACTTAAAGAAGAGTTAAATTAAAACAAGTGTGAAAATGGGATAAGTTAGAAAAGTGAGCTAATTAAATGAAGTAAATTAAAGAGATTGTGAATGGAATGTAAATAAGTTAGAAGACTTATAAAGGTTTAAAAACATGAATTGAAAGGAGGTATAACTTGTAACGACCCGCAAATCCGTACCCCTTGAGTCAACTCTATTCTACATCAATCAACTCAAGATGTACAGAAATATGAACCATTTGGGTTAAAGAAGAAGAGGTAGAAGAAGAAAATAGAAACCATCACAGCGGAATAAAATATAATATGTAATAAATAATATTTACTCAAAAAGCAAATGCATCTATTTACATATTACATCATCATAGTACATCAATCATAGTTCAACATCAATAACATACGACTGGATACACAACTACTCAGCACAGCGGAATATATATACAAACAAGTACGGAAGTACGTATCGTCATCCAGTTCGTCTCCTGAGCTCCATAGCATCAAATCCTGTATCCTATAATACTCGGTCTGACCCGAGCATTACATTTAAACAACACCCGAGTCAGTCTGGAATGAGAAAATCACACTCAATTGATTATTAAAGTTTCAAAAATCCTTTGAAAACAAAAGCATCTCGTAAGACCACGCCATAAATAAACATGTCGGGTTTTTACCTTACGATGGCTAAAACATTTTTTATAGAAATCCTCTGATATTATAATAGGGTCTATATACAAATACTTATAAAATAGCCGAAATTGTTACATTCATTAAATTCCAGCTACTAGCCACAGAGTGGGTAATACAAACAAAACTCATACAAGGCTCGTAGGGAGAATGGATTTCCAACTAATGACTAGGCACTGGGGTATTACCTGTCACAGTACGTGGCCTAGATCACAGTACCGAGGAGTACGCCCGCTCCCCTACAACACAAGGCCGGGACTACCCCTTACTGGATAATCTCGAGTTAGATCACCCCACGGTTGGGATCAGCAACCGCCCACTAAGCCGAAATAAAAGGGACATCTAGACAGGGATGACCTCACCCTGCTTGGGTGCTACCCACCTAGCCTTGCTGCATAACCCCTGATTTTCAGTTATTCCCGGTTGATGAGGCTTGAGGCTAAGCGTGACCTTTTTAGAACATATCCCTTAGAATGCCCATCGTCCACCTGACGATGTTCCGAAAGCATTCATCCATACAAGTCCGTCCCGGGTTCGAACGGAACCGAAGGCACTATTCTTACTACATACATTTTGGAAATATCCTCAGGATTAGTAGCGAATAGCCCTTGCACTTCACTACTGCATCTTCGAATCCTCACTCGTTTCCTTGAAATGTACAAACCAGATCGAAGTGGTTTTCGAGAAATAAATCTCGATCCTGGTCTCTTCGAAACGATCAGCGCATTTGTCCAATATTGATAGTCGATGATTTAACTATCAATTAATATTCACAAACAACCATCAACCAATAAATAATTTCCCAAATTATTTATTAATCTCAAAAATATCTTCACAAGATATATTTTCACTTTTCAAACCTCTTTGAAAAACAGTTTTCAAAACTATCTTCCTTTCTCAGAATAAATTCCAAGTATTTCTATTTCCACTGGAATCACCAACACAAAACTTTAGATTTTTAAAATAATTTAAAAATGCTTTATTTTAAAATATATTTAACATTTAATTTAGAAAAATTACTTTAATACTTAATTTAAAATAATACTCTAGAAATAACTAAAATAAGGTTACCTTGTAACCATACATTAGATTTTCTTCTTTAAAATACCAAATCATTCTTTAAATAATTATTACGATAATAGATTAAAATAAAATACTTACTTTGGAATTTACTTTAAAACATTTAAGTTAAGGCTACTTCAATAATTGGCTAAAAATATATACTATTTGAATATTTGAAAATAAGGTTACTTTATAAAATATAAAACTAGGTTTTCACTTTTAAAACAGAATTACTAAGTCACCTTTTAAATAACTACTACGATAATAGATTTGAAAAATATTTACTTTAGAATTTAAAAGATTAGAAATAATAAATTTTCTAAAACATGCTTTTTAAAACAATATTAAAGCTTTTAACTTATATATAAAAATTTACTTTGAACGTACTTGGCTATCCAGAGAAATATACTTCTCTTCACATTCTTCTTTAAATTTTCAATTTCAAACACTTGAATCAATTTCCAAATTGATTTCCAATTTACTCCCTTTTACTTCAAAATCTATTAATTTCAGATTTTATTTCTTAATTATGATTTAAAATACTTTAACTGAAAATTCCAATTTTTTGATTTCTCAACTACTTCTTTATCCTTTTAAATAAATTTAAACTTTGAATTTTAAAATAATTCTTTATTCCTTTAATTGATATAACTTAAGTTTACAATTCACACTTCCTTTTAATTTCTTTCCAACAATCCAATTTCTATATTTTTGGTAATTCATTGTACCCGAATATATCCAATCAAACCATAACATTCAATATTCCAATATAACTCATCATAGAATATCAAATAATCACAACAGAGAATTTAAATAAATGTCGAGGGGTCTAGTTGGATCCCTCCAACCTGTTTTCCCTGCATCCACTGACGTTAGCACAATATAAATACCAATCCCAAAATATACCATACTATAGCACATCAATCAATTAAACCGTCCAAACAATTATTTAAATTTAATCATTTAAATTTAACTGAGTGAGATTAACCCACCTTTGATTTATGATTTGCAATCCAACCAAACCAGCTTGTTTTCTTCACGTTTTAGACCTTGAATAGACATTTTTACGATTTATGAATTTTCAAACCAATTAAACAATCAATCACTATAAGTATTCATTTTAAACTTAAATCTATTGGGTAAATAAAATTTCAATTCTTATTTTATTGTTTAATCCCTGATAAACAACTTTAAGGGAATAGTTTCAAACTTACTTATCGTTAGATTAAAATGTTCAAAATAATTTAATTAACTAATGATTTAATTCAACTAATAATTTGGTAAAATATTTTTAGTGACTAATTCATTAAATGAGTTAATTAACTAACTAATTACTCTAAATACGTTTTCTAGATATTTTTATATTTATAAATTACTTTTCTGTAAATCAAAATAGTAATTATGTTTGCTGTACAACAAATGTACCAATTTATCATTTAATTTGGAAAATAGCAAAAATGTTGCCTTTATCTATATACATATAAATTTAGATATGTGCGTATTTATATATATTTATACATATTATTATTATTCCTGTATTTACACATACACATATGTTATTAAATTTAAATTGAAAAAAAAAACTAAATCGTACCTCACTGCCCCAGTAGCTCTACCCGAGACATCCCGCCCTGCAAACACCACCAGAGACTCGTCATCCCTGACAACACAACCGCCCCACTTCATCTCGAGCTCGACTACCAAGCCTTGCAATCGACGTCACCCCCCTTTTCATCTTGCGATCTCCTTCCACTGCTTGCGCATACGAGCTCACGAGCACATCTCGACGAAACCAACGTCGCCAGTAGCCCGCGCGAACCACCGACTTCGCCTCGTTCACCTCTCCTTAAATCGCGATCCCAAATCCCACCGCCACCAACTGCACCATCACCAAACGCTACATCCCAATCGAACATCACATCATCTCGACTGCGTTCGCACCTCACTGCACTAGGCGACTGACCCACAATTCGCCGAGCTTCTCTTACGCGTGCGCGAACATGCCTGCGCTTCAAGAGTTGCCGTGAGCCTCGATTCGATTAGGAATCGACCGCGATTAGCACTGGTTCGAATTGATTTATAACGAGATAGGAGGCGGCCATGATTTATTTTCTTTCTGGACGATTTCAATTTGATTTAAGGTGAAATGAAGAGGAGAGGATTGCGTGAGATATTAAACGAAATTGAGGGGAGACAAGAGGAGACAAGACGCGATGTTTTTCAGAGTATAGGGTGGCTTATCTCAGAAAATAGTTCGGCCTAGTTTTAAATTAGGGTTGCAGATGTGATTTTTGATTTGATTTTTTTTATATATTGAATTTTCGATATAAATTTCCAACACATCTACTATCGTATGCTCACACAACAACTCCGATTGCTACGAAATTAGAAATCCGATAATATTACAATATTACGGATCAATGGAACTGGTTTCGTCGAATTCCGAGACGGTGCCTCAGAAGGCTATTTTTAAATTCAATTTAAAACAATAAAATTTCAAACTTAACAAACCATTTTAAAATTTGATTTCAACACTTCTACTCTCTTAAGTATTATCAACATAAATTGTATAAGCCTTCAAATTATTTTTAACAGGCTTAAAACTCCCGATTTAACATTTTACCCAACTTCGAATTATTTAATTTAATAATTTAATCATCAAATAAATTGTGATATTTGAATTCAAGTTAAAATTAACCTTTAAATGTTTAAAATTAATTTAAATATTCCAATTTTAAATGCTTAAAAATTCCGGGTCGTCACATTCATCCCTCCTGAAAAGAATTTCGTCCTCGAAATTACTAATTAGGAAGAATGTCCAATACCCGTTTACCTTTCCCAAAACCAAATAGTTCAACATCCTACCCAACTATCTTTTATAAAGACCCATTACCATTTTTACTAACTTCCCAAACTTCCCCATAATTTGCAACAATACTATTTGCTCAATTATTCAAGTTTTCAATTTAAAACCAAATTTTGAATTATCAAAATTTTCTCAAAATTTTTCTAACTCTCTAAATTTCCGAAAAATTTCGCCAGCGTCTTCTTTGTGCGGCTAGCTCGGTACAACTGTAAAAGGCCTCTATGGGCTCCCAAATTCCAAAAGAAAACAAAAGGCCAAGTGGCGAGATACAAAAACCCAATCAAATTTCATACTGAAATTTAAACACATACCTTTTTGTCGAGCAATTCAAATTTATCTTCTGGAATAAAAACCCATTTTTCTTTTCCTTTTATATTACCTGCATATCTTACTTAGCAATAATATCCAATCACAACATTCCAAAAACATTTTATCGATTTCCTTACCAAATGACAATATCTATTCCTATAAAGATTTACTTTGAATATATTTGTAATATCAATTTCCAATTAAGAATTCACCATTCCTTTCTTAAGTTTAGTATAAGAATTTTATATGTTCCTTTATTTATTTTCACTTTACCACTTTAGTTTATATCAATTCTATTCAAAGTGGTTCTTTCATTTCTATCCGAATTCAATTTATCTTCAGCTCTGTATATTTAATTTTATCTTCCATTTATCTGATTCATATTATAATTATATATTAGTTTCATTCACTAATTTATTTCAATTTCCAGTTTGGAATCGTTTTGTCGTTAACAAAAAAATTTTCCCAAAATTTTTCAAAATTTTTTCTAACTCACAAAATTTCTGAATTTTTTTGGCAGAGTCTCCTTTGTACGGAGGAGCTTTTGCAATTTGACAAAAGATATAAATCTATATACATCGACCCACACGGTCGGATAAACCAAAACCAGTTCATATTTCCTATTTTTATTGCGTAGGCGTACCTTATTTAGCATTTTAAGCAAGCGGCTTATATTTTTAGCATTTAGCGTAACCAAAATCCAGCCAAACGGCTTCCCAGTACTTACTCAATTTAAACATATAAGCACTATATAAAGGAAGTTTATTGCATTTCACTTAAATTTAAATAGCTAGAACATCGATCCTGTAACAATGCATGTGATATACTGGCATAAACACATAAATTTCACATATAATGCATGTTATATAATTTCCATAAGCATATATATAAGGTTCTGACACTTATTACAGTTTCTTATAATCAATTCTCAAACCATTCCATTCGGTTGAAGTGATTTTCAACTTACTTGATTTTATTTAATTGATTCTAAGCAAAACAAACTCATATTTATTCTTATTGATGTAAAAATCAATTTATCAAACTACTATTGATTCATAAAATTTTGCTTACTTCCGTTTACGTCGAACGACCCATTTACTAATGTAATTTGACAATATCAATGTGAATAAATAATAACATAAGATTTATAACCAATTTAAATTGATTCCAACTCAATTTACACTTAATCCCATCCCATTTTAAATTTATTTACAAACATCCATTGCATTTCTTTCATATCCAAAATGATTTGATTCCAAACCATTTTATTATACACGACATCATCCCATGCTTCTATTAATTTTAAACTTAAGTTAATTTACTTCAATTCACTACCATTTCATAACTTAAGTTCATTCTCGTTTTGATTTATTCATACTCAAATTGGATTTATTTTCATCTCAAATCATTTCTATTTAATCCAATTCCATACAACTCAAGCTTTATTTCCAAACTCTATTACTAATTCACAATCTTTGATTTGATTTTCCTTTGATCAAATCCCAACCATTTCACTTATTCATTCAATTAGTTTATTCTTTTATCCATTTTAAATTTTAATTTACATTAACAATTCATTGTTGAATTTATTAATAATAAGGCCATTCAATTTATGCTTGAATTGGATTTGTTTATATTTCACACCATATCCATTTTAATCCAATTCAAATTTTCATTCAACAACACTTCCAACTATAATCCAATTACAATCCCATACTCGATTTCCTTTTTCATTTGTCTTGAGAATCATTTTATTTGACTTTCTAGAGTTCAATCTTATTTTATATCCCAAGTTTGGATTTTTATCTCAGAATACAATGTTTTTATTCCGGCTTATTTATTCCCCTTTAAAATTTTTATAAGCTATTCACTTATTAATATTCACTCTTCCCCAACTATTTACAATCAATTATATTCACATTTTACTTTTAACTAGGGGTTATATGTATATTTCCAATGCTTTTCAATTCTTTTATAAGCTTCTGAAGTTTATTTATTTTAATTCAATACTCGTTTAATTTACATTTATTTGTTTGAGTAGAATTTTATTCCATTCAATAATATCTATAACTCGACTGAATTTATTTCAATTCAGTTTTATTCCAACTCAACTTCAGTTAAATCTAGTTACATACCATTCTTTCAATTTTTTTAAGCAAGGACTTAATTCCATTAATATCATTCATGACACAACTGACTTTTGATTCAATTTAATCCAAATTTAATTCAATTTTATTTCTCAATATATGAGTTCAAAACTTATTTACTTACTTAAAAGCTTATAGTGCTCATTTGAGTCATTTCATCTTATAACCAAAATTTCCAATTATATATATCACTTACTAGCGTAAGGTATAAATTTTCATTTCACAATTATAATCATTTTACCTTTCAACTTTATATCAAATTTAATTCAATTCCAATTTTATTTAACTTATCTCAAGTTAAATTCAAATATATTTTCTTCACTTTCATTCACTTAAGTTAAATTTTAATTCCTGGATTAAAATTTCCAATTTCTTCTTATTAAATCAACTTTACTTTATAAGTTCAATGGTTGATTCATTTATTCATCCATCAATTCATTTTCTACCAATAAATTTTATTTCCATACATAATTTAACACAATTTAAATTTTAACTTCCAGTATCCAGTTTCCACTTTACTTATTTACAAAGTTGAATTTTATTTCAACAAATTCCTAATTTACATGTCATCAAACTTATTATATGCCATAAGCTTTGCTAGTTAAGATTCCAAAGTTTGAACAGTCTTTAACATTTCAAAATTCCCTTTGAAATCTTCTATATCCAAAATTCCTTGCATTTCTAAAAATCAAATTCATCCTTTGCAAACAATTTTAATTCAAAACAATTTGCTAGCAATTTCTCTCTTGGAAACTCGAAAATAAACATCGATGATGCTGCAGTCATCACCGAAATTATTTTCCAGCGACCGAAAGAGTTCAATGCTTTTATCTCTTTTAAAACCCTTCAAATATTTTTAAATTCCAAATTTCTCTAGATTTCAAATCCGATTCAAAAATATTTCTCACCTACATATTATTGTTTTCCCAACCTTTGGGAATCATTTTCAAATTCCAAACTCTTTAAATTTATATTCAAACATTACTTTGGAATTTTATTTTATTTTAATTATTAATCACACTATAATTCACATTTAGTTTATCTTTACAAATTTCATTTGTATACAATTTGGTTTCTTAGTTTTTAATTATGGCTTCAATTCCTTAATCAATTATAATCACATTTACAAATTTCATCAATTTATCCCTTAATCTTGGTTATTATTTCAGTTTCTTATTCAATTCTCATACAATAATGACAATAATTAAATATTATCACTTTCTACCATACAAGCATCCATATATAATGATAACAATTTACGAAAAATTATTTCCTTTATATACAAAATAATTTTAGGTAAAATTATTTCATTTACCCTATTTAAAACAATACTGTGTCGGTTTACCTTGTTCAAGAGTTTAGAAATTCCTATCGATAACATGGCGTCCCATATATCGACCAGAATCTATAAACACTCAACAGATAAATCAACACAATATAAAAACAATTTTATATTCACTAACAAATACGCACTCATATCTATTAATACTCTCAAACTCATTTTAGAGTACTACGGACTCTATTTTATGAGTTATTCCCACCAGAGCCAAGGTTATCACCAACCTAAGCTCTGATACCCAGTGTAACGACCCGTAAATCCGTACCCCGTGAGTCAACTCTATTCTACATCAATCAACTCAAGATGTACAGAAATACGAACCATTTGGGTTAAAGAAGAAGAGGTAGAAGAAGAAAATAGAAAACAACATCAGAATCTTACCATCGCAGCGGAATAAAATATAATATATAATAAATAATCTTTACTCAAAAAGCAAATATATCTGTTTACATATTACATCATCAGAGTACATTAACCACAGTTCAACATAAATAACATACAACTGGATACACAATGGAATATATATATATATATATATATATATATATATATATATATATATATATAAACAAGTACGGAAGTACGTATCGTCATCCAGTTCGTCTCCTGAGCTCTACTGCATCAAATCCTGTATCCTATAATACTCGGTCTGACCTGAGCATTACAGTTAAATAACACCAGAGTCAGTCTGGAATACCAGCGTGAGAAAATCACACTCAATTGATTATTAAAGTTTCAAAAATCCTTTGAAAACAAAAGCATCTCGTAAGACCACGCCACAAATAAACATGTCGGGTTTTTACCTTACGATAGCTAAAACATTTTTTATAGAAATCCTCTGATATTATAATAGGGTCTATATACAAATACTTATAAAATAGCCGAAATTGTTACATTCATTAAATTCCAGCTACTAGCCACAGAGTGGGTAATACAAACAAAACTCGTACAAGGCTCGTAGGGAGAATGGATTTCCAACTAATGACTAGGCACTGGGGTACCACCTGTCACAGTACGTGGTCTAGATCACAGTACCGAGGAGTACGCCCGCTCCCCTGCAACACAAGGCCGGGACTACCCCTTACTGGATAATCCCGAGTGAGATCACCCCACGGTTGGGATCAGCAACCGCCCATTAAGCCGAAATAAAAGGGACATCTAGACAAGGATGACCTCACCCTGCTTGGGTGCTACCCACCTAGCCTCGCTGCATAACCCCTGATTTTCAGTCATTCCCGGTTGATGAGGCTTGAGGCTAAGCGTTACCTTTTAGAACATATCCCTTAGAATGCCCATCGTCCACCTGACGATGTTCCGAAAGCATTCATCCATACAAGTCCGTCCCGGGTTCGAACGGAACCGAAGGCACTATTCTTACTACATCCATTTTGGAAATATCCTCAGGATTAGTAGCGACTAGCCCTTGCACTTCACTACTCCATCTTCGAATCCACACTCGTTTCCTCGAAACGTACAAACCAGATCGAAGTGGTTTTCGAGAAATAAATCTCGATCCCGGTCTCTTCGAAACGATCAGCGCATTTGTCCAATATTGATTGTCGATGATTTAACTATCAATTAATATTCACAAAAAACCATCAACCAATAAATAATTTCCCAAATTATTTATTAATCTCAAAAATATCTTCACAAGATATATTTTCACTTTTCAAACCCCTTTGAAAAACAGTTTTCAAAACTATCTTCCTTTCTCAGAATAAATTCCAAGTATTTCTATTTCCACTGGAATCACCAACACAAAACTTTAGATTTTTAAAATAATTTAAAAGCACTTTATTGTAAAATATATTTAACATTTAATTTAGAAAAGTTACTTTAATACTTAATTTAAAATAATACTCTAGAAATAACTAAAATAAGGTTACCTTATAACTATACATTAGATTTTCTTCTTTAAAATACCAAATCATTCTTTAAATAATTATTACGATAATAGATTAAAATAAAATACTTACTTTGGAATTTACTATAAAACATTTAAGTTAAGACTACTTCAATAATTGGCTAAAAATATATACTATATGAATATTTGAAAATAAGGTTACTTTATAAAATAAAAAACTAGGTTTTCACTTTTTAAAACAGAATTACTAAGTCACCTTTTAAATAACTACTACGATAATAGATTTGAAAAATATTTACTTTAGAATTTAAAAGATTAGAAATAATAAATTTTCTAAAACATGCTTTTTAAAACAATATTAAAGCTTTTAACTTATATTTAAAAATTTACTTTGAACGTACTTGGCTATCCAGAGAAATATACTTCTCTTCACATTCTTCTTTAAATTTTCAATTTCAAACACTTGAATCAATTTCCAAATTGATTTCCAATTTACTCCCTTTTACTTCAAAATCTATTAATTTCAGATTTTATTTCTTAATTATGATTTAAAATACTTTAACTGAAAATTCTAATTTTTAGATTTCTCAATTACTTCTTTATCCTTTTAAATAAATTTAAACTTTGAATTTTAAAATAATTCTTTATTCTTTTAATTGATATAACTTAAGTTTACAATTCATTAATTTCGTTTTATTCAAAATTCTTTTTCTTTTTATACTCGAAGTTATTTATTATTATTTTCATATTACTTCTATTTCTTTTCAATTCATTCTTAATTTATTCAAATTTTCTATAATTATTTCGCTTACAAATTTACTTCCTTTTAATTTCTTTCCAACAATCCAATTTCTATATTTTTGGTAATTCATTGTACCCGAATATATTTAATCAAACCATAACATTCAATATTCCAATATGACTCATCATAGAATATCAATTAATCACAACAGAGAATATTAAATAATTTAAATAAATATTGAGGGGTCCAGTTGGATCCCTCCAACCTGTTTTCCCTGCATCCGCAGACGTTAGCACAATATAAATACCAATCCCAAAATATACCATACTATAGCACCACAATCAATTCAACCATCCAAACAATTATTTAAATTTAATCATTTAAATTTAAATTTAACTGAGTGAGATTAACTCATCTTTGATTTCTGATTTGCAATCTAACCAAACTAGCTTGTTTTCTTCACGTTTTAGACCTTGAATAGACATTTTTATGGTTTATGAATTTTCGAACCAATTAAACAATCAATCACTATAAATATTCATTTTAAACTTAAATCTATTGGGTAAATAAAATTTCAATTCTTATTTTATTGTTTAATCCCTGATAAACAACTTTAAAGCTTCAAACTTACTTATCATTAGATTAAAATGTTCAAAATAATTTAATTAACTAATGATTTAATTCAACTAATAATTTGATAAAATATTTTTAGTGACTAATTCATTAAATGAGTTAATTAACAAACTAATTACCCTAAATACGTTTTCTAGATATTTTTATATTTATAAATTACTTTTCTGTAAATCAAAATAGTAATTATGTTTACTGTACAACAAATGTACCAATTCAACATTTAATTTGGAAAATAGCAAAAATGTTGTCTTTATCTATATATATATAAATTTAGATACGTGCGTATTTATATATATTTATACTTATTATTATTATTCCTGTATTTACACATACGCATATGTTATTAAATTTAAATTGAAAAAGAAAAACTAAATCGTACCTCACTTCCCCAGTAGCTCTACCTGAGACACCCCGCCCGGAAAACCCCACCAGAGACTCGCCATCCCTGACAACACAACCGCCCCACTTCATCTCGAGCTCGACTACCAAGCCTTGCAATCGACGTCACCCCCTTTTCATCTCGCGATCTCCTCCCACTGCTCGCGCATACGAGCTCACGAGCACATCTCGACGAAACCAACGTCGCCCGTAGCCCGCGCGAACCACCGACTTCACCTCGTTCACCTCTCCTCAAATCGCGATCCCAAATCCCACCGCGACCAACTGCACCATCACCAAACGCTATATCCCGATCGAACATCACATCATCTCGACTACGTTCGCACCTCACTGCACTAGGCTCCTGACCCACAATTCGCCGAGCTTCTCTTACGCGTGCGCGAACATGCCTGCGCTTCAAGAGTTGCCATGAGCCTCGATTCGATTAGGAATCAACCGCGATTGGCACTGGTTCGAATTGATTTATAACGAGATAGGAGGCGGCCATGATTTATTTTCTTTCTGGACGATTTCAGTTTGATTTAAGGTGAAATGAAGAGGAGAGGATTGTGTGATATATTAAACGAAATTGAGGGGAGACAAGAGGAGATGTCTTTCAGAGTATAAGGTGGCTTATCTCAGATAATAGTTCGGCCTAGTTTTAAGTTAGGGTCGCATATGTGATTTTTGATTTGATTTTTTTTATATATATATTGAATTTTCGATATATATTTCAACACGTTTACTTATCGTATGCTCACACAACAACTCTGATTGCTACGAAATTTGAAATCCGATAATAGTACAATATTACGGATCCAATGGAACTAGTTTCGTCGAATTCCGAGACTGTGCCTCAGAAGGCTATTTTTAAATTCAATTTAAAACAATAAAATTTCAAACTTAACAAACCATTTCAAAATTTGATTTCAACACTTCTATTCTCTTAAGTATTATCAATATAAATTTTATAAGCCTTCAAATTATTTTTAACAGGCTTAAAACTCCCGATTTAACATTTTACCCAA
The DNA here is from genome assembly GCA_030765085.1 of Allium cepa. Classification (NCBI taxonomy): domain Eukaryota; kingdom Viridiplantae; phylum Streptophyta; class Magnoliopsida; order Asparagales; family Amaryllidaceae; genus Allium; species Allium cepa. The sequence goes on from CM060931.1 coordinate 469,832,319, forward strand.
CTTCAAATTATTTAATTTAATAATTTAATCATCAAATAAATTGTGATATTTGAATTCAAGTTAAATTTAACTTTTAAATGTTTAAAAATTAATTTAAATATTCCAATTTTAAATGCTTAAAAATTTCGGGCCGTCACATAACTAAATTAAGTTAAATAAAAATGAATTTGAGGAAAGAGTCTAAGTTGGTTAAATAAAATGGCCATGGAAATAAAATTTATTAAATTGGAAATACATTTGTAAATGAACAAATTTATTTGGTGTAACTAAATGGAAATTGGAACTGAACATTTAAATAATGTTTAAATTTGAATTATGTCAAAATAAATGAAATAAAATAACCAATTAAATGAAATGGTAAGCAAATGAATGGAAATGGAATATTGGGATGATATTTAATTTAAATGTGCAAAGTAAAGTGAAGTTATAGAATTAATTCAATGTGGACTAAAAATAAAGTCTATTGAGATTTAAAATAAATAAGTAAGTGGAACTAATTTAAAGAAATGGTTGATTAAGAATGGGTTTGAGATAAGATGAATAGAATTCAATATTTAATTTGATTTGGAAATAAATTGAGAATTGAAGATAAATTGAATTCAAAATGGAATTGAAAATTTAAGTTAAATAAAAAAAGAGGTGAAAGCTGAAGTGGTGATGTGAAAAATAAATATTTAAGGGTGTAAAGTATCTATATTGAACTTAAGAAGAAATTGTGAAATATTTAAGTAAAATTTGGTATTGGGAAAATATTCTAAGTTAATAATTGAAGGAAGATTAAACTGAAAGTTGTGAAATGGGATAATTGTGAATGAGTGGATAGAAATCAAGATGAATGTGAATAAAAAGGAAACTGATATAACTAATAATCAATTAAGATAAATACGTAGGATGTACGCATATTATTTTATTCGCATAACGATCTGATCCTGATTCGAGCACATAGTTTCGAGATAGTTATATCGATCCGAGTTAGGATTTTTCACTCGATTTTCGATGGTGAATCCTGGATATGAATTTTGATTGATTCTGAAAATTCTCTATCATCGTTTGTGGCTAGGCACGGAGAATGACGAATCCTGATCAAGAAATCAGATCAGAGTCTGCACTAGGAAGTCGAGTGGACGATACTAGTTTGGAAGAAAGTGTGTGATCGAGTAAACGAACGGATTGAATATTGCGTACGAATGATATATGCACACCGTGCGAGCTTAAATGAAATAGATATTGAAAATTTTGGTAAAGAAGTGAATAAAATGATTTTGAATTATGTGATTAGATGTAATTATTGAGTAAGATACATGTATTTAAAAGCAAAAAGGTAATTGGTAATTTGATTGTATAAAATAAATTTGCATTTGCCCAACAAAAGGGTATGTATTAAAATTGTCATATGAAATTTGATAGTTTTCTGGTCTAGCCACTTGGCATTTTGTTTTCTTTTGAAATCTGGGAGCCTATAGAGGCATTTTGTAGTCGTACCAATGTAGCCTCGCAAAGGAGACGCTGGCAAAAAATTTCAAAAATTTAGAGAGTTAGAAAATTTTGAGAAAATTTTAAGAATTTAAAATTTTGGTTTTGAATTATCATTTGAATGGTTGAGTAAGTAATGTTGTTTGAAAATTATGGAAGAGCTTGGAAAGTTTGTAAGGGTGATAATGTGACTTTAATAAAAAGATTTTTTTGGGAAGTCATTGAAACACTTGGTCTGTAAAATAGTAACGGGTATTGTACAATTCTTCGTAACAAGCAACTTTGGGGATGAAATTCTTTTAAGGAGGGAGGAATGTGATGACCTGGAATATTAAATATTTGAATCGGAATATTTAATTGATTTTAAATACTTGAAAAGCAAGTTTAACTTAAATTTCAAATATCTCCATTTATTGGATAATTAAATTATTGAATTTAATAAGTGGTAATTGGGTAAAGTATTGAATCTGGAATTTAAAGCTTGTTAAAAATATTTCAACGGCTTATAAAATTTATATTGGTAATACTGAAGATAATGGAAGTGTTAAAATTGAATTTAAAGTGTTTTGTTCAGTTTTACAAATATATCGTTCAAATTGACATTCAAAAAAATAACCTTGGGAGGCATAGTCTCGGATTTCGACGAAACTAGTTCCGTTGGATCCCTAATAGTGTATTATTATCGGATTTCAATTTTCATAGCATTGGGAGTTGTCGTGTTATCTACGATAGATAAACGTGCTGAATTCTATATCGAAAATTCAATGTAATTATTGGGTCCAAAAAGCTATTTTCTCCATACGATTGAATTAGGACTCGAAACCTTTTCTATTGCGTTCGGAATAGGGGCATAACATTACAAACACCTAGCGGCACATCTCAATAGGAGGTCGAGATTGTGAGTTGTGGAAATCTAGATGATTTAAATTTAAATATAATATATATGTTTTGGGTTGACTGGTCAAAAAAAACTGCCTCACATCAGAGCTTTATGTTTTCCCTTCAATTCACTATAGACCACATCCAACACATGTTCTCCCTGAGAACACGCGTCTACATTAAAGAAGAAAATAAAAATAAATGGAACGAGAGCATTTCTCCAAAAAAAAAACAGATCGAAGAAAAATGGAAGCCAAAGGAAAAGAAAATTAATGGCCAAATATAGAGGGGATTCGATTCTTTTCTTTCCCTATTTCCTTCCGCTCAAAATAAAATCATAATCAGGGAAATGAATTGCGACAATTTTTATGGCGCTTGGGAGAATTTGCGAGTATCAGGATGTAGGGCGGTCTTGTGAAGTTGGATTTTGATTCAGGCCGAAGTAAGGGGAGGCGTTTTAGTTGTCGTTGGCAATCGATTTAGGGCTTTTCAAGAGGTCGAGGCAGCGGTGGCTTGGGTAGGCTTGCACACGAATAGATGGAGGCTGGGTATAGGTTTACATATGAGTTCGATGTGGGTTTCATGAGGAAATGAGGGCGATTGAAGGTTAGGGGAAGCAGCGAGATGGGTCTTGTGCAATGGAGGGGTCTCGAGCGTGAGAAAGATGATGACTCGAGGAGGAGGAGGGTCGGTCGAAGGTTGCGACTCTGCTGTGTTTCGGAAGGTACAAAATTGTATCTTTAATTCAATTTAAATAAGTATATATACAGAAAGATTTAAGAAAAAAGTTATTATTATTAGCAGTAAAGGAAAGTAAGATATAAACCGAATATATAGTTATAGATAATATTTTGGAAGATATATAGGAATTTTAAAATGTTTAAGAGTTTATTTAAAAATTGGATTTTTGAATCTATATAAGTTATTTTATAAGTATATATATATATATATATGTGTGTGTGTGTGTGTGTGTGTGTGTGTGTGTAGGTTCAAAAGAAAGATAAATATACATGTTTTAAATTTACTAGTTGGTTTAACTTAACCTATTTAATTATTTTAAGTTACTTAAAGATTTTTAAAAGGAAAATTAGTTTAAAATTTGATAAATAAATTTTTTATTTGACTGTTCGATTATCTAAAATATTAATAAACCGTATGCTGTTTATACAAGGTCAAAAACCTTGAAACCATTCAAGATTGGTGTGGATTTCAAACAGAAATAAAGGTGAGTTAATCTCACTCACATCTGGATTATCAGTTAATCTAAATAGAAAAATTTAAATTATTGGTTGATTGCTCGAATTGATGATCTATTATCAGTATGGATGTGATATTATATATATATATATATATATATATATATATTGCAGTGATTGATATTCTCGCATTATATAGCAGATGAGACCCTATGCGTCCCGTATAATAGCGATAACCCTTTATACCACGATATCCCCCTCGAAGTGGGATTGGTATTTTTTATTGTGCTGACATCTGTGGATGCAGGGAAGCAGGTTGGAGGGATTCAACTGGATTCCTCAAAAATATTGAAATTGTTTTCATAATCTGTGTTATGATTGATTGATTATCTGTGATCGATTATATTGGAAATTGGAAGCAATAAATGCTATGGGTTTTGGTGTACATAATTTGGGTATATAAAGATATCAAAAAAAACATAAAAGATTTGATTTTGAAAGAGATATAAAGAAAGAAATTTAAGTAAAATAATTTTAGATAAATCAAAGGAATGAATTCGAAAAAGAATAAAAAGTTTGATTTTAAAATCCTATCCAATAAATTCTGAATATGGGAAAAAGATTTTTAAACAAATGGGAATAAATGAATTTTGAAACTTAAGTGAAATAGTTTAAAGAAATGGAGGATTATTTTTTTCAAATTCAAAATTTAAAATGTTGGGAAGAAATAAGAAGGGAATTTTGAAATAAAGTATGAAATGGATGTTTCAGATTTAAATAAGGGTTTAAATCATAATAAAAGGGTAAATCTGGAGTTAATGCATTTTGGAGACTGATTTGGTTATATCGAGAAGCAAATTAAAAGGAAATTTAATGCAGAGAATCGATTTGAAAGATCGATTAAGTGTTTGAAAATGGTGATTTATAGAGTAACGACTTGATTTTTCGACGTTCGAAAATCGACATCAATACGTCCACAGTATTAAATGCCGAACAATCGAATGCTGGAAAAACAGACCATTAAGGTTAAAGAAGAAGGAGGTAGAAGAAGAGAAAACAAAACAACAATAGAATCTTACCATCGCAGCGGAATAAAATATAATAGATAATAACTGACTTTTACACAAAAGAAACTATATCTATTTTATACATTATATCATCAGAGTATATCAAAATCAAAACAATTATTGGACAGTTATATTAACTTGTCCTCACAAAAACTGACTATACAACTTTCACTGCACCGTGGAACATAAATCTACGGGAATACGCCTCGTCATCCAGCTTGTCTCCTAAGTTCTGCAGCAGTCCGTCCAGTATCTGTACTTTATAATACTCGATCTGACACAAGCATTATAGTTAAATAACACCCGAATCAGTGTGGAAAACCAGCGTGAGAAAAACACTCAATTGGATCATTAAAGTTTTGAAATCCTTTAAAAATCAAAGATATCTCGTAAGACCACGCCACGAATAAACATGCCAGGTTTTTAACTTACGATAACCAAAACATTTCTTATAAAATCATATGATATTATAGTTGTGTCTATATATAGATACTTATTCAAATAGCCGAAATTGTTACATTATTAAATTCTAGCAATACTTGGTTCTACAAACAAAACCGTAAAGGCACGTAGGAAGAATGGATTTCCATCGATGGAAAGGCTACTGGGGTACTGCCCGTCACAGTACGTGGTCTAGGTCACCGTACCGAGGATCCACCCTGATCCTATGCATCACAAGACCGTAGCTACCCCTTACTGGATAGTCCGAATAAGATCACCCCGCGGTTGGGATCAGCAACCGCCCACACAACCGAATAAAAAGGACCTTTAGACAGGGACGACCTCACCCTAATTGGTTGCTAGACACTTAGCCTTGTGTGCACCTCCCCTGTTTTAGCCATTCTCGGTTGATGAGGCTCGAGGCTATGCATTACCTTTTTAGCACAAGTTCACTTAGAATGCTCACTGTCCTCCTGACGATGTTATGAAAGCATTCATCCATACAAGTCTATTCCGGATCTAAACAGAACCGAAGGCACTACTCCTACTACATCCATTTTGGAATCATCCTCAGGATTAGTAGCGATTAGCTCTTGCACTTCACTGCTCCATCTTCGACTCCCAGCTCTTTTCTTCCTCGCGTAACATCCAAACTGGATCGAAGTGGTTTTTGGGAAATAAATCATGATCCCAGTCTCATCGAAACGATCAGTGCATTGGCCAATATTGATAGTCGGTTATTTAACTATCACATAATATCTACAAACAACCATCAGTCTTGTTCTTACCAATTCTTCACTTTGCCACTTCCACCACCTTCATCCACTTGTTTCCTTGCCTATATGATGTTTAACCTGACCTATATGATGCCAAACCCGAGCTTGACACATCAATGGCCAAGCTCATGTTCCACCTTGGTTGAGCATTTGAATGGTAAAGACAAGGTCTTGTCTTTATTGCCTTGTATTTCAACTTGTTTCTATATTGTTTTCATTAAATATTCAAGTATATATTGTCTGCTATTTTGGTTGTTTACAAGATAATATCTTCGCTCTCTCCACTCACTTGACTCATAATTGTGCTATATCATGCCATATCGTGCTTTCTAGAATTCATTCGTGTAGTTCGATTTGCTAACTCCAGTTGGAAAAGGTGAGTCCTTCTCACTCTGGCATATTTACTTATGAAATAGTAAATTGATGGCAAGTGTTTAGTAATTTAACATGCTTATGCAAGTTAATGATGATTATATGATATGCTATGCCATGTTATTACCCTGTTAACTTCGTTAATTATCACCTGACATCTGATATATGACATTATATTGTGACATTGACATTGTTTATGCATATGTTCACACTACAAGTTCCCTGTTAGAATAGAATCACTATGGGTTGAAATGATATATACCCGAACGGACTTCAGAATAGGGAAAAATCATTATGGGCTGAAATGATAGGCATGAGCGATCTTTATTGTATTTTATTTGACTTGGGATTGCGGGTTTGAAATGATAAAACCCGGGTTTTCTTTTTAAACTGCGGATTGAAATGATATATATCTGTATCACTTGACCTAGGTTAGAAAATTATATACAGACCCCGTGGTATATTTTTAAATGATTTTATATAGATATGTATTTTTAAAAGTATGAAATTTTATTTAGAAATATATATTTTATGGTTTTAAGAAAGTTAATTATTAATTTTTGAATTTGTAAATTTAAGTATGTAAATTTGAAGTAAATGTGATTTTTGACTTTAAATTATGTTTTTAAAATGTAAATAGATAATGGATATTTAATTTAAAGTGTTGAAAAGATATTTGAAGTAAAATGTTAAGTTTTATTTAATTTATAAGTTAAGAAAACAGTGAAATTTTGACTTAACAAATGAATCGAATTTTTAAAATTTGATATTCAATTATAAAATTTTATTGTGATAAATCATATGTTAAATTGATTTAAATATGAAGTTTGGAAGCATAAGAATATGATTTATAAATGTAAAATAGAAAAATATTGAAGTTTTATTGTTTTTGAAAAGTTATAATAAAATCTAAAATTTTATTAATAGCATTTCCAAAAATGCTGTAGTCTTATGACATCATTTTTAAATGCTGTTGTTTTTGAATTTAACTGTGTTGTAATAACTAAACATCTATTACGGCATTTTATAAATGTCGTTGTTCCTGAACTAAACTATTTTGGAAACTATAAGCTATGATAGCACTTTATAAATGCTGTCGTTGTTATAATTTGGCAATGTTTTGAAATGTTATAGATTTTAACACTGTTTGAGTTATATTTTAAAGGTGTCAAATGATTTAACTTTAGGAATTGATTATTTGTGAAATTAAGGAGTTTGAATATATATTTTATATTTAACTTTGAATTTTTAAGGAATTTAAAGTAAATTTGAATTTAAATTAGGTTTACTTGGTTATGTGTTAATTTGAATGAAATGAAATGAGATAAATGGATTTTTGAATGAAATTTTGAAATGTGTTTTGAAATAATATTAAATGATATCTATGATTTTAAAACAATATTTAAAATTGAATATTTTAATGTAACAATGATAATGAATTTATGATGGATTTGAAAGGAAATGATTTTGAATGAAAAAATCTTTATTTTGATAAAGAATGTGAATTTGGAATGATATTTGATTTTGATAAATGAATATTTGAAGTTTATATTAGTATGAAAGGATATTTGGTTAATTGTAATTTGAGTTTATTTAAATGATATTGGATTTATGAAACGAATATTTCAAAACTAAGTAATAATGAAGTTAAATCTGAGATATATGAAATTATCAAATGTAGTTTTGAGATATGGTATATTTTAAGCTTTTAAATATATTAAAAATTGAATAGTTATTTTGTGGATCAATCTATAGTTGAAATAGATAAGATTTGAAACGGTTTGTTGGGAAATTAAATTGAATTGAAACTCATGGTTTGAATTGAATTAAATTGGAAATTTGGGTTTAATTGAATAAATTTGTAAAAATGTAAAGAATTAAAGGAAGGTACCATGATTTCAAATGTATGATTTCATGTTATGATTTTCAAAGTGTAATGATTTCAAGTAATTTGGTTTTGAAAGAGTTATAACTTTGGAAGTATTATGATTTTTGAAAGTGAATTTATGTTTGAAATGGTTTTGGTTTCGAAGTATAAACTATATTGATTTGAATATAGTTGAAATAAAAATGGTTTGGTTTTGAAGAATAAACTATTTTGAAAGGAATATAGTTTTGAACTGAAATGATTTGATCTTTTTGAAGTATGAACTATTTTGAAACGACCACGGCATTATAATAACGTTTGGTTGTTAAAGAGACCACGATCGGAAGTTGTCATACTCTCTGCCAACTCCGAAAACCACTTTAACAACAGTGTACATGGTGGAGATTCCAGAATGAAGTAGGATGGTGACGACGCCCTTGAGGTATATTACGTGGACCCAACTCCCATGAGTTGGCATAAGGTGGCTAAACAGAAGCGATCTCGAGCCAAAAGGGGTAGCTCCTCTGGTCGGATACACTTCTTCGATACTATACTCTTACTTGTGGTTGCTTTGATGGTCATCCTCTGATTTCGATATGGGAGTGTGTTCCGAGGTGGGCGTATGTGGCTGCTAAATTACCACCAGCCCGTATGCGTAATTGGTATATCTACCCTGGCATTGCCTCGTGTGCCATGTCACCTACCATAGCGAGCCTTACTACGAGTTTGTTTTTCTCCCGTAGCCCATGGAGTATTTAGGGTTTTCTCCCGATCTGGAGATATGCTGATACTGGATGGACTACTGGGACTATTATGTGTTAAGGGGAATATTGGGTCACTCCTTAACGCTATTTTAAAGTAAGTTTATTTTACTGTAGACATTATTATAATAGCGTAATATTACTACATAGTAAATAATTTAACGGATTCTTAAAGGATAGGCGATCCCAAGCATCCTTTAAGTTACTGATGCATTTTGTTACTGTTCACTTAAGTTGATTTATAGTTCATAAGTATTTATGTCCTGGCTCGAGCGTTTTGTGTTTTGCTTTATGCTTAAGTCAGACTGGATGATTCAGCATTCAAGACTCACCTTCGAAGTTGGAGCTTTTCTTGAAGATCCAGCCATCTATTTTGCTTTCGGTACCCAGTGATTCCAGAGATGTATTCTGATTTGTACCTAATGTATCTTGTTACTCTTCTGTTGTATCTTGTTTAACTCTGATGTATCTTATTTTATATAGTAGCTTCATAAACTACTATCTCTTTTAATTCCGCTACATTATTATTTACTCTGTGTCTGTGATCTGTGATGATTTATTTACTGTATATTCTGAGATTTTCCAAATTTTATTTACAATGCGGTATTTTGAGCAATTCAAGTCCGACATGTGCGGATGAGAATGGTTGAAAATATCGGGTCGTTACACTTGGTATCAGAGCTTTGGCAGCTCTAGGCAAACCTTAGCATATATAGTAAATGTATTTGCAGAATCACTTTCATTCGAGTTTGAATCTCTTCCTTTTTGACTCGATTCCTTTGAATTTTGGAACGTTCCCTACGGTTCCAAAATCCATTCGTCTCCCTCACCATTCCTCTTCTTTCGATTCTGGAGCATCCCATAACTCCACTTCGAATGATCTTCATAATGAGTCGGCGGTCCCGCCAATCTCAAATTTGATTTGTAAAGGGGTGATACTCCTTTACAATAACATCGATTTACCAAATATTTTATATCCTCGGTTTAGATGCTAGTATCTCTTATTATACCAAACTCTATCTCTTGAGACCGAATGTTGATTTTCCCCAGAAATCCACATCGATCTTATTCTTTAAGTCATAGTTGGCCCGGTTAAGGTTGCCCGCGATTTATATAAGCATATCCATCTTCCTATTCTTTTATTTAATCATCTCATCCTCGTTTCCAACTTATCTTCAAATCATTCTTGAAGTGTATTTGTAAACTGATATTTAAAATGTTTTATATATTGTGTTGTTTGAGTTGTTGATTTGAGTTTTTGATCGATTCATCCGATCAACGCTATCGATAAGATTTCCAAAATACTTGAACAGAGCAAACTGACACAATATGTTTTTTTTTTCAAATTAATAATGAAATAAATTTTGTAACTATATTATATTTTTTCTGGATTTTATTGAATTTGTTGTTAAGAAATAATAATTGATTTTATATATCATTATCTCTTGTTTCATATATAAATAATTGAACTATAAAACATGGTGATAAATTTATTTGGAAATTTAAACAAGAATTTGAGAATTTAATTTTCGATGGATTTCAAACCATGTATTTAAAGTTTTAAAGGATATATTATTTAAAGTATTTTCGAATAGAAATTTGTTTCCAAAGAATTTTAAAGTTTAAAACTAATGCTCTTCTGTTTATCGCTGGAAAATAATTTCGGTGATGACTGCAGCATCATCGACATTCGTTTTTGAGTTTCGAAGTGAAGAGACCGTTTTGTAATCTTGCTATGGTTTTGTTTTGGGGAATTTAATTGATTTGAATTCCTAAAATAAGACTGAATTTATAACATATGCTGATATATGATTTAAATTTGAATGGTTATATATATAATACATACGCATTTATTTATCTCTAAATAGTTTGGAATTTATCGGAAATTTAATTCCTAAATTTTATCTTGAAAGATAATTTTAAGTATAATTTCAAGATTTGGATAAATATTCAAGCTTGAAATGATTAAATTAGAAAGTTTTATTCGCATAATACATAATTTCATTCCAATATAACTTACATAAATTATACAGAAGTTGAATATGTAATTGGATAATATACAATATAAAGGATTATTTTAAATAAAATTTGAGTGGTTATAATAAATATTATGCACTTAAATTTTAGTTATAAAAAAATTTACAGAGGTAAATGAAAAAAGGGTAATCGAATAAGTTACAATATAAAATGATGTTAAAGGAACTAAGAATAAATTTAAAGCAGTTATATAAGTATAAATATATTTAACGTAAGTGATAAAATATATTGAGAGGAAATAATTTTAATTTTAATTAGGAATAAAGAGGAATTAAAATTTATTTGGTACATTTTGAGTATAATGAATGATTTTTCAAACCCATGATTTTAGAGATTGTTTATTTAAGGTAATTGGATGATAAGATAATGAAATTTGAGATAGTTAAGATTTATTTAACTTATGTAAAATAAATTTTCAATTTAAGTTGAAATTTTCATGATTTCAAATTTATTATCTTATTTTTTTTTCAAACTATCTTTTGGGTTGTCCTTATTTCCCTTATCTTGCTACGGAATGGGGAAGCTATTGCTTATACCAGTCTGTTTAGAAATCTTTTTATAATCTTTGATAATCTTTGGTACTCATTTTGAATCTGATCACTACTTGCCATCCACAGACCGTCGATCAAGAAGAAAGGGTGAATCAGATTCTTGAAGATCTTTTTCGTGCTTGTGTTCTTGATTCTGGAGGATCTTGGGAAGACCATCTCCACCTTGTTAAACTTACCTATAACAACAGTCATCAGGTAAAATTTCAATCTTCTTTTCATCTTGTCTTAATCTTATTTCATTCTATATTTTTCTGTGTTTTCCGGTACCTCATTCCTTTTCGAGGATGAAAAGTTCTGAGTGGGGGAGAGTGTGACAACCCTGTATTTCGTGATTATTTTAATTGTTTATTTTAATTATTTTAGATTGAAATTCCTGATTTAAAGATTTATTTTTTTTATTTATTAAAATGAATAATTTTTTTAGTTTAAGTATATATTTTGATTTTGATGTAAATTAGAATTCCAAACCTGAATAAATAGAATATTTTCCAAAAATGTGAATTTTGGTCAAAATGGTCAAACTTTGACTTTTAAATTTAAATTTTAAATATTTAAATTTTTAAATTTAATCTTTTATTATGAAAATAAATTAAATTTCAAGAATACTGCTTTTCATTTCGTTGAAATCCGATTAATATTGTGAAAGTTATGCTTTTTACAATATTGTATGTAAATTGTTTTATTTAACAAAATTGTTTATTTTAATTTATATAAATAATATTTTTGGTTGTCATATCTTGTTCTAAATTTGAATATATGTATAATATGACATTATATATATATTTTTATTTTTAAAACATTTCTAAAGTGTTGTTATAATTTTCTAATGTTTATTGTATATCGTTTTCAAATTTTAAAGTCTAGTTTCAATTATATAGCTATTTTCCTATTTATTTTCTATTTTTCCATAAAATAATTATTTATATTCGTTTTCACTTTATTTTGTTCAGTTTTTTATTTTATTTACTGAAATTTTATTTGTTTATTTTGAATAAAAGAAGAAGAAATTCCAAGAGTCAAAGACCTTTCATTTCCCTGTGTCCTTTCATTTAGCCTTTTGTCTTTTCATTCTTTCCATTGCCTTTTCATGCTTTGACCATCCATCTCCTTGCTGTAGCCGTGTATTCTCTTCACCAGTTCACATGAGAAATACTTCTTACCATCACAAAAAATTCATGGCTAAGAAAAATATGTTAATGGCATCAGATTTCTAACTTTCCTTCATCATTTTCTATGATTTTGTGCTTTGTTCCTCTTCTAGCTTGCTTGGCCTAGCCCCTTTTCCATCAGCTCCACCATCACCACCACCATCTACAGAAACTCCTCTTCCCCCTCCTCTGACCAAGTCCAAGCCATGCCCATCTATTGAAGATAGCACCACAAAAACAATGCCAAACTCCTCCAAAGCATGCTAACCGACCATATTTTCACCCATCTCCTCCATCCACCACTTCTGCCACCCCTCTAGTCACCACCACCAATAGCTACACCCCCTCTAGATGCATCACCAGCCACCACCTGACATGACCAGATCCGTACTAAGCATGGCTGAGCCAAGCAATGTCCAAGCTGAGCCAAAAATGCACCACGACTTGCCAATTTTGCCTTGTTCTTACCATTCTTCACTTTGCAACTTCCACCACCTTCATCCACTTGTTGCCTTGCCTATATGATGTTAAACCTGACCTATATGATGCCAAACCTGAGCTTAACACATCAATGGCCGAGCTCATGTTCCACCTTGGTCGAGCATTTGAATGGTAAAGACAAGGTCTTGTCTTTATTGCGTTGTATTTCAACTTGTTTCTATATTGTTTTGGTTAAATATTCATGTATATATTGTCTGTTGTTTTGGTTGTTTACAAGATAATATCTTGGCTCTCCACTCACTTGACTCATAATTGTGTTGCATCGTTCCATATAGTGCTTTATGGAATTCACTCGTGTAGTTCGATTTGCTAACTCCAGCTTGAAAAGGTGAGTCCTCACTCTGGCATATTTACTTATGAAATAGTAAATTGATGGCAAGTGTTTAGTAATTTAAAATGCTTATGCCAGTTAATGATGATTATATCATATGCTATGCCATGTTATTACTCTGTTGACTTTGTTAATTATCACCTGACATCTGATATATGACATTATGTTGTGACATTGACACTGTTTATATTGATTATGCATATGTTCACACTGCAAGTTCCGTGTTAGAATAGAATCACTATGGGTTGAAATGATACATACCCGAACGGACTTTAAATAGGGAAAAATCGTTATGGGCTGAAATGATAGGCCTGAGAGATTTTTATTGTATTTTATTTGACTTGGGATTGCGGGTTCGAAATGATAGTACGCAGGTTTTCTTTTTAAACTGTGGATTGAAATAATATATATCCATATCACTTGACCTAGGTTAGAAAGTTATGTACAGATCCCGTGGTATGTTTTTAAATTATTTTATATAGATACGTATTTTTAAAAGTATGAAATTTGATTTATAAATATATATTTCATGGTTTTAAGAAGGTAAAATATTAATTTTATAAATTGTAAATTTAAGTATGTAAATTTGAAGTAAATGTGATTTTTGACTTTAAATTATATTTTTAAAATGTAAATAAATAATGGAAATTTAATTTAAAGTGTTGAAAAGATATTGGAGTAAAATGATATATTTTATTTAATTTATAAGTTAAGAAAACAGCGAAATATTGACTTAACAAATAAATTGAGTTTTTAAAATTTGACATTCAATTATAAAATTTTATTATGATAAATCATATGTTAAATTGATTTAAATATGAAGTTTGGAAGCATAAGAATATGATTTATAAATTTAAAATAGAAAAATATTAAAGTTATATTGTTTTTGAAAAGTTATAATAAAATCTGGAATTTTATTAATAGCATTTCCAAAAATGCTGTAGTCTTATGACAACATTTTTAAATGCTGTTGTTTTTGAATTTAACTATATTGTAATAACTAAATATCTACTACGACATTTTATAAATGCCGTTATCCCTGAACTAAACTATTTTTGAAACTATAAGCTACGATAGCACTTTATAAATGCTGTCGTTGTTATAAGTTGACAATGTTTTGAAATGTTATAGATTTTAACACTGTTTGAGTTATATTTTAAAGGTATTAAATGATTTAATTTTGGGAATTGATTATTTGTGAAATTATGGAGTTCGAATATATATTTTATATTTAAATTTGAATTTTTAAGGAATTTAAAGTAAATTTGAATTTAAATATGGTTTACTTGGTTATGTGTTAATTTGAATGAAATGAAATGAGATAAATGAATTTTTGAATGAAATTTTGAAATGTGTTTTGAAATGATATTTAAATGATATCTATGATTTTAAAATGATATTTAAAATTGAATATTTGAATGTATGAATGATAATGAATTTATAATGGATTTGAAAGGAAATGATTTTGAAATGGTTTTGAATGACAAAATCTTTATTTTGATAAAGAATGTGAATTTGAAATGATATTTGATTTTGATAAATGAATATTTGAAGTTTATATTAGTATGAAAGGATATTTGTTAACTTGTAATTAGAGTTTATTTAAATGATATTGGATTTATGAAACGAATATTTCAAAACTAAGTAATAATGAAGTTAAATTTGAGATATATGAAATTATCAAATGTAATTTTGAGATATGGTGTATTTAAAGCTTTGAAATATATTACAAATTGAATAGTTATTTTGTGGATCAATCTATAATTGAAATTGATAAGATTTGAAATGGTTTGTTGGGAAACTAAATTGAATTGAAACTGATGATTTGAATTAAATTAAATTTGAAATTTGGGTTTAATAGAATAAATTTGTAAAAATGTAAAGAACTAAAGGAAGGTACCATGATTTCAAATGTATGATTTCACGTTATGATTTCCAAAGTGCAATGATTTCAAGTATTTTGGTTTCGAAAGAGTTATAACTTTGGAAGTTTTATGATTTTTGAAAATGAATACATGTTTGAAATGGTTTTGGTTTCGAAGTATAAACTATATTGATTTGAATATAGTTGAAATAAAAATGGTTTGGTTTCGAAGTTTAAACTATTTTGAAAGGAATATAGTTTTTAAATGAAATGATTTGATCTTTTTGAAGTATGAACTATTTTGAAATGATCACGGCGTTATAGTAACGTTTGGTTGTTAAAGAGACCGGGATCGGAAGTTGTCATACTCTCTACCAACTCCGAAAACCACTTTAACAACTGTGTACACGGTAGGGATTCCAAAATGGAGCAGGATGGTGGCAACGTCCTTGAGGTGTATTACGTGGACCCAACTCCCGTGAGTTGGCATAAGGTGGCTAAAACAGGAGCGTTCTCGGGCCAAAAGGGGTATCTCCTCTAGTCGGACACACTTCTTCGATACTATACTCTTACTTGTGGTTGATTTGATGGCCATCCTCCGATTTTGATATGGGAGTGTGTTCCGAGGTGGGCGTATGTGGCTGCTACGTTACCACCAACCCGTGTGCGTAATTTGTATATCTACCCTGGCATTGCCTCGTGTGCCGTGTCACCTACCATAGCGAGCCTTACTACGAGTTTGTTTTTCTCCCGTAGCCCATGGAGTATTTAGGACAGTCTCCCGATCTGGAGATATGCTGATACTGGATTGACTACTTGGACTATTACGTGTTAAGGGGAATATTGGGCCACTCCTTAACGCTATTTTAAAGTAAGTTTATTTTACTGTAGACATTATTATAATAGCGCTGTATTACTACATAGTAAATAGTTTAACGGGTCCTTAAAGGATGGGCGATCCCAAACATCCTTTAAGTTACTGATGCATTTTTTACTGTTCACTTGAGTTGTTTTACGGTTCATAAGTATATATATCCTGACTCGAGTGTTTTGTGTTTTGCTTTATGCTTGAGTCAGACCGAGTGATTCAGCATTCAAGACTCACCTTCGAAGTTGGAGCTTTTCTTGAAGATCCAGCCATCTATTTTGATTTCGGTATCTAGTGATTCCAGAGATGTATTCTGATTTGTACCTGATGTATCTTGTTTAACTTTGATGTATCTTATTTTATATAGTAGCTTCATGAACTACTATTTTTTTTAGTTCCGCTGCACTATTATTTACTCTGTGTCTGTGATAATTTATTTACCGTATATTCTGAGATTTGCCAAATTTTTACAACGCGGTATTTTGAGCAATTCAAGTCCGACATGTGCCGATGCGAGTGGTTGACAATATTGGGTCATTACATGATAATTAAGTGATTAATTAAAATAAATGATTTATCTTTTAATTAATTAAAGTTTAAGTAATTAAAGATTAATTAATTAATGACAGTAATTAAAAAAGATAATTACTTAAAGGATAATTACATAATGGTAGTAATAAAAGAATAATTAATCAATTTCTTAATTGATGATTAAAGGGTGATTAATTACTTAAAGATAATTACTTAACGAAAGTAATTAAGAATAATTAATTAATGATTAAAGATTGTTTAATCAAGTGATTAGAGAATAACTAATTAAAGGATAATTAATTTATGAGATTAATTAATTAAGGTAATTAATTTGAGGATAACTAATTAATTTAAAGGTTAATTAATTAACAAAAGTGATTAAGGGATGATTTATTAATTAAGGGTTAATAAATCAATAAAATAATTAAGGATGATTACTTAAAGATTAATTAGATGATTAAAGGTTAATTATTTAATGATCAAAGGTTGATTGATTTATTAATTGAGATTGATTAATTAATAATTAAAGGTTGATTAATTTATTATTAAAGGTTAATTAATAAATAATTAAAGGATAATTAATTAAAATGAGTTGTAATTAATTAATGTTAATTAACCTAGATTAGTAATTTATTGATAAATAATTAATCTGATTTAAAATTATTCAGGTAATTAATTGATCTTACTTATGGATATTTGGATTGTATGGAATGCTTTGAATTAAGTGATATCCCTGATGTGTGATGATTCTATGATATTATTTTAGCTGTGAACTGTAATTTATTTATCTGCGGTGAATTCACATATTTACCTGTGAATCTGTGAATGAAGATAAGCGTTATAGGATTATACCGCTTATCAATATTTTTATGCTTGGATTTGTGATGATTAATGATATTGTACTACTGTGTATAACCCCTGGACTGCACCACACACAACAAATATGAATTTTCATGGGAAATTGGTTAAGTCATAGATATTTTAATTTAATACTATGAAATGATTTTAAAAGATTGAATTTTGAATCCAAAATGATTTGAAAATGAAATTGGGTAGAATATTAAAAGCTTTTGAAAAGGAAGCTTTAAATTTGAAATTTATTTTGAACATTATATATCTTGTTTAAGTTTTGAAATTATTTTGGAAACTATGGTTTGAAAAGTGATTTTACAAGTTATACAATATATATATATATATATATATATATATATATATATATATATATATATATGGATTTTTAAACCATCTTTAAAGTATTTTAAATGTATTATTTGGGAATTCAATTTTAACCCAAGTTTATACTTTAAGGGCTATAACTTGAGCATATTAAATCGGAGTTTCCCGAAATGAAATCATTTGTTTTCAAATGATAATACCTTTCATATAATGAAAGAACTTCCAGTTTTTGGTGAAAGAATTTCGAGTTGCAAATCAAGTTTGAAGTGGAAATTGTTTTGAAAGCTATGAATGAATCTTTGTGAAGGATCAGTGAACTTTGATTTAAATTGAAGAGAATCTTAAAAGGGTGAATCTTTTATTGTAAAAAGATTAAAGTGGAAATTTGTTTAAACCATTTGAAGAAAAGTTTTTGGGCTAAATGTGTGACTTAACTCAGATCCCAATATATCCATATGTTTTTAAAATAAGCGTTCAATATTCGGTTTAGCTGGGAGAGGACTTTATGTCATAAAACCCATTCCGAATAATGATACGACGAAATGGATAACATTTGAAGACGGTGGTGAAGATCGGGTATTTTCGAGAACGATAAGATTACCTGTCGAATGTCTCTGCACTGAGTAGCTACGGTATAGAGATCTCCATATGTGATAGGGAGTCCGATTGGGATTGTGAATACCCGGTTTTGCAAGGGCTTCTTTGAAGTGCCTTCGGTTCTGTTCGAACCCGGGATGGACTTGTATGGATGTATGTCTGACATTACACTTTGAGATGTAAAGTTGGTTTCTATCAAATATATTTCTGTTTGATGACGGAGAATTTACTCTCTTAGCTTAACACCCTTCTCTGAGATGTACGAGCTTAGAGGTTATGTAGTTGATGGTTACTAGTGATATTCCCAATTTGGCAATGTGGCATGCTGAGTGTTGCTGATCATTTGGTTATCAAAGCATGGATTTTGTGAAAACATAGCTTTGTGGACGAGACTTTGTCAAATCTCACAACCCGGAAATGGCCCAAAAAGGAAAGATGCGGCAAGGTTACGGGGGTAGCGCCCCTTAGGGTATGTGTATTTCCTTCTGGATAAAAAGTGGTATAATGGTATGGAGCCCAGATACTTAACTTATGTGGTTGTTGGGATTTGTTGGTGTTGAGAGCTCTCGGATAAAGGTTGGTAACGACTGGGAGATGGCATACTCATGTCAGTAGTTACATAGTTACAGAGGTAACCCGACCTTATGTTGGAAGAGTGCCTATTAGGTTCTCGGGGCGTCCCTCCAGAGGCGTACCCATTCGTTGAAGAAGTTACTTAGCCGGGCCATTGTTGCAAATCCAATCACCCAATACCAGCCCTTTACGATTGCAGTTGTATAACCTGCCATTCTTAAATGGTAGCTATAGCAGGCATAATATAATGGTACCTATGCTGGCTAAGATTAATATTATACTTTCGAAATGTTTTCTTCACTATGAACTAATAATAATATTAAAAAAGATTTTTGCGTATCAAGCATGTTTGACTATCATAAGGAGAAATCTCCCCCAAGTGTGCGATTGCATTGTGTTTGTGCCAGGAGGCCATATTGTAGTTTCATTTTCCAAAAAGCATTGCGGATTTCTTTCTATTTCCTTTTGTTTGTTTTATTCTAGATAAACTGTTTTGTTTGCTCACACCAATCCCATGACTGGCCTGGAGTTTATTGTTCCCTTTCTAACCTCTGAGTACCCACAATTTTCCTCACGGGCAGCCTAAAGTCATATTTTCAAATAGTCAGATAGTAAGTGTAGCTTTTGGCAATCTTCGAAGTCTTTGGATTTTGGCAATCGCATTGCGCATCGGATTTGCCTAAGTTTCAGCATGATAGGATTTTGAGCTTTTGGATTGGGCTTTTGTTTTGGAGCTTTGGAGATGGGATGCAATCTATGGATCTGTTTTAGTAGTCCAAGCAAGTTGAAGTTATGTTTCCGCTATTGTGTTCCGCTGTGGCATATGTATATTTGCGCTGTTGTTGGATAAATTGTTGTAGATATGTTGTATTCATGGAGTTATATCAATGATATATTGTTTTTCTTCCGTTGTGTCATGGTACTTAATGTGTTATTAGCTCTGGCGAACCAGATTCGACGTTTGAATCTGCGGCATTTGAATACATGTGATGTATTTGGTGCCGATTTTCAAAGGTCGGTCAGGACTGTTACAATTTACTTTAAAAATTCAAACATTATATATATTTAATTTCTCAAAATACTAATACTTAACCAAGCCATAGGATTCAGTAAATTTCAATTCCAATATAATCAACATAATCCACCACAGATTTATCAGTTAAAAAAAGATTATAAAAATAAATTCCACTACTTTGAGGAATCCAGTTGGATCCGTCCAACCTGTTTTCCTGCATCCACAAATGTTTGCACAATATTTAAATACCAATCCTGCTTCGAGGCGAGATATCACGGTATAAGGGTCATCCGCTATTATGCGGGGCGTATAGGGTCTCATCCGCTATATAATGCGGGGAATCAATCACGCTAATATATATATATATATATATATGTATGTATGTATGTATATGTATGTATATAATATACCACATCCTCAGTCGATAGCGAACATTCCAGATGTCGGAAACTTCGCGAGATTCTTTAGATGTCGTTAAATTTCTTCAAAAACACTTACAGTGCCACTTCCAACAACCCCGACTCGAACTTTAGGAGTTCCAACAGCCTTCCATGCTTCAATAAACACAGCAGCAGATTCGGAAGAAGTTATGACAATCCAATCAAAAGAGGTTTCTTGCAATACTTTTATATTCTAATAAGATCGGGGCCTTCTGTGTGTTTAAGAAGAGGAACTTCCTGGCAGTGAATATCATGTTTTACCAATGACTGAATGACCTTTGCAATCTTGCCCTGTTCTCTAGTGACAATGACTTTAGGTTAGACAAAGTCAGCAGATGAAGAACAAGCTCGAAAATCCCACAATTTGAATGAAAAGGATCTATCGGTCTTATTATTGTTGCTTAAAGCATAAAAAAGAGAAGGGGAAGTCAGAGGCGATGTGAGAAGAGGGAGGAGGGCCATTAAAATCTTGAAATCGATTTGGGAAAAATAAAGTTAAGAGGAGATGAACGAATTTATTTCTTTTAATGCTCAGCCATTCTCTTTCCCCTTTTTTTGATACGTGTTAATCCTTGGAGAACACGTGTTTCAAATTTCTTTACGTGTTTGTTTGCTACAGTGTTTTAATTATATTATTTATATTTAAATTCAAATCGTCTTGAAATCTTAAAATTTATACATGCTATCATGGCGTGCCGCTAGGCGTTCATTCGGTTATGCCCCTGTTCTGAACGCAATGGAAAAGGTTTCGAGTCCTAATTCGATCGTATGAAAAAGATAGCTTTTTGGACCAGTAATTTATATTGAATTTTCGATACAAATTCAGCGCGTTTATCTACCGTACGATCACACGACAACTCCAAACACTACGAAAATTGAAATCCGATAATAAAACATTATTACGGATCCAATGACACTGGTTTCGTTGAAATCCGAGACTGTGGCTCGGAAGGCTATTTTTTTAAATATCAATTTAAACGATATATTTTTAAAACTGAACAGAACACCTTTAAATTCAATTTTGAAACTTTTATTATCTTTGGTATTATCAATATAAATTTTACAAGCCTTCAAAATATTTTTAACAAGCTTGAAATTCAGATTTCATATCTTACCCAATTTCTAATAATTAAGTCTAATAATTTAATGATCCAAATAAATAGTGATATTAGAAATTCACGTTAAACTAACGTTCCAGTATTTAAAATTCAATTAAATACTACGATTACAAATATCCAAAAATTCCGGGTTGTCACATTCCTCCCCCTTAAAAGAATTTCGTCCTCGAAATTACCTGTTAAGAGGAATGGTCCGACACCCGTTTATATATTTTTTCAAAGTCAAACAGTTTTTAACAACAACCAAAACATTCTTTGATTAAAGACACATTATCATCCTTATTAACTTTCTAAACCAATCCATAATTTCCAAAAAGCCTTATTTACTCAAAAATTCAAATTTAAATTCAAACTTAAATTTTAAATTATCAAAATTTTCTAACTCCCTAAATTTTCGAAAAATTTCACCAGCTTCTCTTTTGTGCGGTTAGCTCGACACACCTACAAAATGCCTCTACGGCCCCTAAATTTTAAAAGAAAACAAAAGGCCAAGTGGCTAAATCAGAAAACTATCAAATTTCGTACAGAAATTAAATACACATCTTTTGTCGAGCAAATTTAATTTATCTTCTGAATCCAAAACATCTGTTTTCTTTTGCCTTTTAAATCCCTGTATCCTACTGGGCAATGATGTCCAATTACAATATTCAAAATTATTTTGCACATTTCTTTACAAAAGTTTCAATATTTATTTCATTCATGCCCGTACGATGCACATATATCATCCGTATGCAATACCAAATTAGATCGCTTACTCGATCACACTATTTCACTTCCGAACTATTATCGCCCACTAGACTCTCTAGTGCGGACTCGGATATAGTTTCTTGATCAGAAACCGTCATTCTTCTTGCATAGCCATAAACTATGATAGAGAATTTCCAAAATCAATCAAAAATCCAAATCCAGGGTTCGCCGTCGAAAATCGAGTGAAAAATCCCAACTCGGATCGATATAACTATCTCGAAATTCTATGCTCGAATCTGGATCAAATAGCTATGCGAATAAAATAATATGCGTATATCCTATGTATTAATCTCCAGTTGATTATTAGGCATTTATTTTGTTTTCCATTTACTTATTCACAATTACCATTTCACACCTTTACTAAACCCTTATTTGATTTTAATTTAGAATATTTTCCCAATGCCAAAAATTTTTCTTAAGAATTTCAGCAATTTTTCTTAAGTACAATATAAATGTTTTACCCGCTTAAAAATTTATTTTCACTTCATTACTTAAGCTTTCACCTCTATTTTATTTAACTTAGATTCTCAATTTCATTCTGGAATTTTATTCATCTCCAACCATATTTAATTTTCTTTAACTAGTCCACTTAATAATTTATTCCTATCTCAAACCATTCTTAATTAACCATTTCTTTAAATTAGATTCATTAACTAATTTGTTTTCAATCAATTTCAATTTCAAATCTGATTAATTTACCAATTTATTTATCACTTCATTTCCAAATTTAATTTCAAATCTAAATAAAAGTTCTATTTCCAAACCTTTACTTCTTTTAGTTTCCTTGAACCAATTCTACGATTTCAATTTACTTAACACAATTTAAATTAAATACCATCCCAATATTCAATTTCAGTTCATTTGCTTACCATTTACTTACTAATTTTATTTCCAATCCTTTGTTTTTTAGTCCACTTGGCTAAGTTTCCATTTACAAATTTTAAATTAACTTGTTCCTTCACAAATTTGTTTTCAACTTAATAAATTTTATTTCAATAACCATTCTATTTAGTTTATTTAGAATTTTCCTCAAATTCACTTTTATTTAACTCGATATAATTACATTCCAATTAAATTCAATTTTAAACTTATATAAGTTTTCCAAATTTAATTACATTTCATTCACTAATCTTTTTACTTTATTTATTTTACTTACTTTACTAACTTATTGTATTATCACATTTTACTTTAATTCAACTCTTCGTCAAGTTGAATCTTCTATTCTAGTAAGTTTCAAATTTTACTAGTTATCAAACCGATTTATATTTCCATAACATTTTAAATAAGCTTCCAGAGTTTAAATAATCACTTATGTATTTCAAAATCATTTTTTTGAAATCAATTATATCCAAAGTCCTTGGGTATCAAATTATATATTGAATTTTAAAACCAAACCCAGTTTTGCAAACAACTCCATTTTAAAATCTATAGGTAGCAATTCCTCCTTTGGAAACTCGAAAATGAACACCAATGATGTCGCGATCATCATCGGAGTTATTTTCCAGCAACCGAAAAGAGTTCATGCTTTATCTCTTTCTTGAAAACATTTCAAATAATTTTAAATTCCAAATCTCACCAGATTTCAAATCCAATTCAAAATATTTCTGAAATAATATCACTATTATTTCTTCAAAACCTTTGAAAACTATTTTCAAACCCAAAGGAATTTAAACTTTCCCAAAATTTCAAATCTTTCCAATCTATATTTAAACATTACTCTGGAATTTTATCTCTTTCAATTATAAATCACATTTAATCCTCATTTACAAATCTCATTCTGTTATATCAATTATTCCTTTACATTGGTTATAACATTATTTTCAATTCCCACACAACAATGATAATATTTAATTTTATCATTTCTAACAACGAAGCAACCATATATAACTATATAATTTACGAAAATTATTCCTTTTATATATATATATATAAATAATTTTGGATAAAATTATTTCATTTACCCTATTTTAAAACAATACTATGTCGGTTTGTCTTATTAGGAGTTTAGAAACCCCTATCGATAACATGGCATCCCATATATCGACCAGAATCCATAAACACTCAACTGATAAGTCAACACAATATAAAAGAAATTTATATTCACCGACAAATACGCGTACATATCTATTAATACACTCAAACTCATTCTAGAGTACTATAGACTCTATTTTTAATGAGTAATCCCCAACAGAGCCAAGATTCTCGCTTAACTTCAAGTTTGATACCTACAGTAATAACCTGATTTTTCGACGCCCGAAAATCGACATCGATACATCCACAGTATTAAATGCCGAACAATTGAATGCCGGAAAAACAGACCATTAGGGTTAAAGAAGAAGAAGGTAGAAGAGAAAACAAAAAATCAATAGAATCTTACCATCGCGGTGGAATAAAATATAATAGATAATAACTGACCTTTACACAAAAGAAACTATATCTGTTTTATACATTACATCATTAGAGTATATCAAAATCAAAACAATTATTGGATAGTTATATTAACTTGTCCTCACAAAAATTGACTATACTGCTTTCACTGCACAACGGAATATAAATCTATGGGAATACGCCTCGTCATCCAGCTTGTCTCCTGAGTTCCACAACAGTCCATCCAGAATACTCTATAATACTCGGTATGACCCGAGCATTATAGTTAAATAACACCCGAGTCAGTCTGGAAAACCAGTGTGAGAAAACACACTCAATTGGATTGTTAAAGTTTCGAAATTATTCAAAAAACAAAGGTATCTTGTAAGCCCATGCCACAAATAAACATGCTGGGTTTTTACCTTACGATAACCAAAACATTTCTTATAAAATCCCCTGATTATAGTAGTTCCTATATACAAATACTTATTCAAATAGCCGAAATTATTACATTATTAAATTCCAGCAATACTAGGTTCTACAAACAAAAACGTAAGGGCACGCAGGAAGAATGGATTTCCATCAATGGAAGGGCTGCTGGGGTACCTCCCGTCACAATATGTGGTCTAGATCACCGTACCGAGGATCCACCCTGATCCCTTGCATCACAAGACCGGAGCTACCCCTTACTGGATAGTCTGAATAAGATCACCCCGCGTTTAGGATTAGCAGCCGCCCATACAGCCGAATAAAAAGAGACCTCTAGACAGGGATGACCTTACCCTAATTGGTTGCTAGCCACTTAGCCTTGTGTGCACCTTCCCTGTTTTAGCCATTCCCCACTGATGAGGCTCGAGGCTATGCATTACCTTTTTAGCACACATTCACTTAGAATGCTCAACGTCTTCTAGACGATGTTCTGAAAGCATTCATCCATACAAGTCTATTCTGGGTTTGAACAGAACCGAAGGCACTACTCCTACAACATCCATTTTGGAATCACCCTCAGTACTAGTAGCGATTAGCCCTTGCACTTCACTACTCCATCTTCGACTCCCAGCTCTTGTCTTCCTTACGAAATGTCCAAACCGGATCGAAGTGATTTTCGAGCAATAAATCCCGATCCCGGTCTCTTCGAAACGATCAGCACATCGGTCAATATTTATAGTCGGTTATTTAACTATCATATAACATCTACAAACAACCAACGGTCTTAATAATTTTTCCAAAATTATTTATTATTCAAAATATCTTTGCACGATATGTTTCTACATTTCAGTCCTTTGAAAACAGTTTCAAAATCACTTTCTCTTGCGGAATAAATTTATAAATATTGTTTATTCCACTGAAATCACCAAGTCTAAATACTTTAGATTTTAAAATAATTTAAATCACTTTATATAAAAAATATACTTTAAAATACTTAAGATAAAAACTATTTAAAACACTTTATTTAAAATACTAGTTATGAATTTAATGATAGTTTTTCATGTAAAACTTTAAGCTAAAACAATTCTTAAAATTAAAATTTATGAAATTCTATACAAGTTTCCCAATAAAACTTAAGCCAATTATCTTTAAAATGAAACTACTTTATAAAATATAAATATTAATAATTATCCCTTTAAATCATAATACCAATTAACCTTTTTAAAATAGTTACTACTATAACTAATTTAATAAATATTTATCTTTAAAATTCTAAACAACTTAAATAATAATTTCTCAAATAACATTCTTTTTAAACAACTTTAAAACTTTAAACTTATATATAAAGATCCGCTTCAAAAACATACTTGGCTTTTTAGGAAAATACATTCTTCTTTCACATCTTTAAAAATAAACCACCATTTATTTTTTAAAACAAATTACCCATTCCTTCATAAATTCAAACCGTGAATTTATACCTCCAAATATCCACTGATATCTTATTTCACTTTATAGATCCAGTTTATAATTTCCATAGTCTGATCCTCTTTTCAAAACGTAGTTTCGAACATTTACTCAATTCCAAATTGATTTCTAAATTTACTCCATTTAAAAATAAATTCCTTTACTTACTCAATTTATTTCAAAACCCATTAATTTCATATTTAACTTATTCATTATGATTTAAAAATCCTATTGAAACTGAAAATACCAATTTCATACGTTTTCCAAATTCTTTCTTTATCTTTCCCTAACAAATTAAAAACTATAATTCAAAAATAAATTCTTTACTCCTTAAAATAATATCATTTAAGTTTAAAAATTCATTTATGTAACAACCCCCATATTTATCGAGTTTATATTTAAATATTTTATTTAAATATTATATCGTTAATCGGATTTTGGTCCGAAAAGCTATTTTTTGCAAACGGTAAAATTAGGACTCGAGACCACTTCCATTGAGTTTGAAATGCCGTTTACAACTTTTTTAACTATAAACATCGATAGGTTTGGAGTTAGTGAAATTTCACTAACTTTTCCCGCTTTGGACTGTGGGTTAGTTTAGCCTATTAAGCCCAAGTTCCAACCCCCTTCTCCTCACTCTTCATAAATTCCTAACTAACTTGAAATTTGCATTAATGGTGAAGACAATGGGAAATTAAAACTCCAAGCTCAAATTTAATTGCTAATCCAACATTCAACTCCAAATTCAAGTAGAAGATATTGGATTCAAGCTTTGGATTGCTTCTCCATTGGCTTCAAGCTTCATCTTCATCGATTTTAGTGAAAAGGTGATATTTTTATCTCACACTCTTGCTTATAACTATCTTGGACTGTTGGGAATGGTTTCCTATCACTTTAACATGCACATTTGCATTTGGTTTGGATTGGATTGGCGAAAAACTCCACTTTTTAGCGTTTTTGGTGAATTTCCAGCCTTAGGTCGTTCTGGACCCTTAGGTCGCTCGGGTTCGTGGCTTGCGCGCGTGGAAAAGTCGCCTGGATGTTAGGTTGTAGGTCGCTCATGAGTTAAGCCTTAAGCCGAAGGTCGTTCGCGAGTTAAGCCTTAGGTCGTTTGGCCTTTATAACGTTAGGTCGCTCGCGTGTTAAAACTTTAGGTCGCGCTGGCCTTGAGTCGTAGGTCGTCTCCGACCTAATATTGCCTCTGCTATTTCACTAGGTCGCGCGGGCCTTAGGTCGTAGGTCATGAGTCTCCTAGGTCGTAGGTCGCTCGGTCCTACTTCTGTCCCTAAGTCGCGTAACCCCATCACCTTTAGGTCGTTAGGCCTTTATGTCGTTAGGTCGTTACACCTATAACCCGTTAAATCGCGAATACCTTTAGGTCGTGAACCCCATTAGCTCGCAAACCTCTTTAGGTCGTCTGTCCCTTAAGCAGTTAGGTCGTTCGACCTGTGATGCCTTAGGTCGTTTGACCCGTGTTACGTTAGGTCGCGTAACCCCTTAGGTCGCTTGACCTTGTTTCCTGTTAGGTCGCGTGACCTTGTTTTTCTTAGGTCGTGAACCTTGTTAGGTCGCTCATCCTTAGCTCGCGTACCTTCTTAGGTCGCGCACCCCCTTAGGTCGTCAGACCTCATTTTTGTTTTAGGTCGTAGGCTGCTTGTCTTCACTAGGTCGTACCGTTTTGGACGGGGCGCTTCCCCTTGGACCCCCGCGACCTGACCGCGCAGGTCGAACCCCGTAGCGGTGGCATTGCCCCCGCACCCCCACCTTGGGGGGTTGCCACCCCCCCGGACCCCCCCTACGTAGGGGATCTTATCTGAAAAACATTCAACAGAACTTGCTGTGTTGAGATGCTGAGTTGACCATTCTTCGAGACAACTTTAGAAATATGAAGGTTTCAATACTAGTAGTAAATATCAAAACTTTTTCATCAAAATGATTTCAACTTTATTTTCAATACCAAACTCGTTTATAAAACCATTTTCCAGTCTATTAGTATATACAAACCTTTACCTCACTCGGATGAGAAATCTAATTAAACGTCTAGTAAAACAAGTGGTATGAAACGCTTGTGTTTGCTTCGTCGGTTAATTCTTGGACTTGTTCGATTGAACCTCTTGTGACAATTTTCTAGTGAAGATTTACAGTTTGTTCATAAATATTTAAGTTAAGCAAGTGGTTATGCGACATGAAGCTAAACTTTTATATTTACTAGCTTAGTGTAATTGACACTTCTCATTGATCATGACGATCATTCTTATGATTTAGACTAGCAGTTGTGCGGTGTCTCTTGTTTGCTTGGTTAGACTAGACACTACTTGTGTGATTTCATTCACACATACCTTTTTACCTTCTTGATTAGTCTAGACACCACCTGTGTGATTTCACTCACACATACGTTTTTGTTTGCGAGGTTAGACTAGACACCACTTGTGTGATTTCACTCACACATACCTTTTTGATTTTTTGGTTAGTCTAGACCTCATCTGTGTGATTTCGACTCACACACATGGGGTAGCTCCCCATGGTCTTCAGACCGTCATGTGATAGGCCTCTTTCTTTTTCATGATTTTTTGGATTTCTTGTGTTGATTTCTGGAATTTATGTCATTGACTTGTTATGAGTACAAGTTTTGGGTATGGTACCCTTTTGGATCTTTGAGAAGATTCTTGTGATATTGATTAATCTCTTGTTGATTATCATTTACATACTTATAGTAGTATGATGTTATGGATATTATTCGCATATGCCATTTCTCTTATTTTATATCATGTCGTCTGTTATTTATAGCTAGACTGATCCGTTTATTATTTTCTTATAAATAATACTCGGGTCAAACCGAGATGTTACAGGTGCTTCTGCTTGACTTCTCCCCCAGTGATTCACTACACAGACTTTTGGCTACTTGTTTAGATTAGCAGTTTTTGTTGTATACACTTGAGATATAGACTCATAGTTGTATTCTTTTGGTATAGCACGTATTGCTATTCTTTTGTATTATTGTGGATCTTTTTGACCACTACTCTGATGTACACTTTCATGTGTTAGTTATATATTCATATCTTCTTCCGCCTTTGTGATATGGATGTCTGTGACTAATTTGTGTTATGCTCATTTCTATGTATATTTCCGAAGATTATTTTTAGCCACCGTGTGATAAGTAATTACATGGATGGTCGCTCCTCATCAGCCTCATTCTTCGCGCTAGTTGACAGCACTACACCGTAGTGTTCTTGGCTAGCGTGGGTTTTGAGGTGGGGCGTCACAATTTCTTTCCATTTTTTCAAAAATCTCCTTCCCATACTCGAAATTTATTTACTAGAATTTGAAATCAACTTTTATCCTTTCCAAAACATTCTTTAATTATCCAAATTCCTTATAATTATTTTACTTAAAATTTTCCTTTTTATTTACTTTAAAAATCCAAACTTTATATATATTTCATTTCTCAAAATACTAATATATATATTTAACCAAGCCATAGCATTCAATAAATTTAAATTCCAATATAATCAGTATAATCCATCACAGATTTATCAGATAAAATATAGATTATAAAAATAAATTCCACTGCTTTGAGGAATCTAGTTGGATCCCTCCAACCTATTTCTCTACATCCATAGATGTTTGCACAATATTTAGATACCAATCCCGCTTCAAGGCGGGATATCGCGGTATAATGGTCATCTTCTATTATGCAGGGCGCATAGGGTCTCGTCCACTATATAATGCGGGAAATCAATCACTCCAATATATATATATATATATATATATAATATACCACATCCAGTCAATTCAATCAATCAACCAATAATTTACATTTAACTATTTAAATTTAAATGGAAATCCAAATGAGTGAGATTAACTCACCTTTGCTTTTTATTTGCAATCCACTTAATCTTGACTTGGTTTCTTCATGATTAGACCTTGTAAAACATTATACGTTTTATTAACACTTGAATTGATCTAATACTTAATTACTATTTATTTATTTATTTAATTTGAACTAATAATTTGGCATTTAAAGTAAAAGTCTAAATTTAAATCAATATTTTAACTTCAAACTAATAATTTCCCTTTGTGAAAATCTTTTAGTGACTAAAATGAATTAAATAAGTCAATTGTACAATTTAATCACCAAATCCCTTATTTAAAATTTTTAACTAGTAAGTTAAAATGTGTATAAGTATATTTTTATTTTTCTATAGTCTTAAGCAAGATTCAAGCGACTAGACAGTACACGTTCAACTTCAGACTTAACCAAGCAGTACATGCTTAACTTCAAGCCTTACCTGACATAAACTAGCTTTGTGGAAAGCAACATCGCCTCCATATATCAAAACTACCACTTGACAACACAGACAAAGTCAACTTCCAGATACAATGTGTATCACTGTAAATCGACACAACTCGATCTTCAGAATATCCAGGAAATGGCAATCTCCACATTGACAGCAACCACCAGATCTTGGCCACATTTGAATCTCCAGATAATGCCGGCAAATTCCCAATTTTGGCAATAATCTTGCTCATCCAATCGTTCATGGTGGTAACACTAACTCCTCGGTCGATAGCGAACATTCCAGTTCTCGGCAACTTCGAGAGATCCTTCGGATGTCGTTAATATTTCTTCAAAAACACTTTTAGTGACACCTCCAACAACCCCGACTCGAACTTTAGGAGTTCCAGCAGCCTTTCATGCTTCAATAAACACAACAGCAGCTTCGGGAGAAGATATGACATTCCAATCAAAAGAGGTTTCTTGCAATACTTTTGCAAGTCTAATAAGATCGGGGCCTTCTGCGTGTTTAAGAAGAGGAACTTCCTGGCAGTGAATGTCGTGTTTTTCCAATGACTGAATGAGCTTTGCATTTTTGCCCTGTTCTCTAGTGACGACAACTTTAGGTTCGACAAAGTCAGCAGATGAAGAACAAGTTCGAAAATTCCGCATTTTGTATGAAAGGGATCTATCGGTCTTATTATTATTGTTTAAAGCATAAAAAAGAGAAGGGGAAGTGAAAGGCGGTGAGAGAAGAGGGAGGAGGGCCATTATAATCTTGAATTCGATTTGGGAAAAATGAAGTTAGGAGGAGACGAACGAATTTATTTATTTTAATGCTCAGCCATTCTCTTTTCCCTTTTTTTAGGTGCATGTTAAACCTTGGAGAACACGTGTTTCAAATTTCTTTACATGTCCGTTTGCTACATAGATTTAATTGTATTATTTAAATTTAAATTTAAATTCAAATTCAAATCACCTTGAAATCTTAAAATTTATACATCCTATCGAGGCATGCCGCTAGGCGTTTGTAAGGTTAGACCCCTTATCCAAACGGAATGGAAAATGTTTCAAGTCCTAATTCGATCGTATGAAGAAGATAGGTTTTTGGACCAGTAATTTATATTGAATTTTCGATATAAATTCAGTGCGTTTATCTACCGTACGACCGCAAGACAACTCCAAACACTATGAAGTTTGAAATCCAATAACAAAACATTATTACGGATTCATTGGCACTGGTTTCGTCGAAATCCGAGATTGTGCCTCGGAAGGCTAATTTTTTTAAATATCAATTTAGACGATATATTTTTAAAACTGAACAGAACACCTTTAAATTCAATTTTGAAACTTTTATTATCTTCAGTATTATCAATATTAATTTTACAAGCCTTCAAAATATTTTTAACAAGCTTGAAATTCCAGATTTCATATCTTACCTAATTTCCAATAATTAAATCTAATAGTTTAATTATCCAAATAAATAGTGATATTTGAAATTCATGTTAAACTAAGGTTAAAATATTTGAAATCAATTAAATATTCCGATTTCAAATATCCAAAAATTCAGGGTTGTCATACACAGGCAAATGAAATAAAGTGAAATATTTATAAGTGGATAGTTTGGAAGTGTGAATTCATAGTGTGAATTTATAAGGAAAGGGTGATTGGTTTAAAAATAAATAGTGGTTTATTTTTAAAGAGTGGAAAAGAATTTACAGGTTGGGATGTAAATTAAACCGAAACAAATCGAGAAGGATTTATAAATGGTTAGATGGACTATGTTGAAATGGAAAGTGCATTTTCTTGGAAAGCTAAGTATATTTTCAAATGAAGGTCTTAAGTATAAAAATTGAAGTTTTAAAAGATGTTCTAAAAGAAGAATGTTTTTAGAGAAATATTTATTATTTAAATTGTTTAAATTTTTAAAGTAAATATATTTATTAAATGAATTATGGTAGTAATTATTTTTAAAGGTTAAATTAGTATTATGATTTAAAGGATAATTATAAGTATTTATACTTTACACTATAGTTTTATTTAAAATCAGTTTTTGGCTAAAGTTTTTACTTGGAAAATTATTATAGAACTTTAATGAATAAAGTGATTTAAGTAGCTTTATTTCAAATGTTTTAAGTGTATATTTTTGGGTAAAATGATTTAACTTGTTTTAAAATCTTAATTCAATAAGATTTGGCGTTTTTAGTGGAAATAAAACAATTAGTTGGAAATTTATTTTGCGAGAGAAAAAGTGATTTGAAGTGTAGAAAAATATCTCATGATGATATTTTGAAATTATTAATTTAGGAAATTTTTATAGCCCGATGGTTGTTTGCGGATGTTATTTGATAGTGAAATAACCGACTATAAATATTGGCCAATGCGTTGATCATTTCGAAGATATTCCAGGATCGGGACTAATTTCCCAAAAACCACTTCGATCCGGTATGAACATTTGTGAATGAAGACCGTGAAGATGATGAAGACGGTGATTCAGTTTGTCCAGACCCTAGACAACTTGTATGGATGAATGCTATTAGACCAATGTTAGGAGGACGATGAGTATTCTAAGTGAATGTGTGCTAAAAAGGTAACGCATAGCCTCAAGCCTCATCAACCGGGAATGGATAAAATAGGAGAGGTGCAGCAAGGCTAAGTGGCTAGCAACCAATTAGGGTAAGGTCATCCCTATCTAGATGTCCCTTTTTATTCAGCTATGTGGGCGGTTGCTGATCCCAACCGCGGGGTGATCTTATTCGTACTATCCAGTAAGGGGTGGCTTCGGTCTTGTGTTACAGGGGATCGGGAGGGATCCTCGGCACTCTGATCTAGACCAGGTACTGTGATGGACGGTACCCCATTAGCCCTGCCATTGTATGGTAAGCAATCTCCAATAAGCGCCTGTACGGTTTTGATTGTGCCCAACTATGCTGGAACATGAGATGCAAGCATTTCAGCTAGATTCTATTTTACTTTCTATAGACAATATTATAATATCAGATGGATTTGATAAAAATGTTTTGGTTATCATAAGGTAAAAACCCGACATGTTTATTTGTGGTGTGGTCTTACGAGATACCTTTGATTTCAAAGGATTTTGGAAACATTAATAATCCAATTGAGTGTGTTTTCTCACGCGGGTTTTCCAGACTGACTTGGGTGTTATTTTACTATAATCTCGGGTCAGATCGTGTATTATACAATGCAGGATATGATGTTGTGAGCACAGGAGACGAGCTGGATAGCGAGACGTATATCACATATCTGACTTATATTCCACAGTGCAGTGTAACTGTATAGACAGTTTGTGAGGACAATTTAATATCACTATCCAATATTTTGCTATTGATTGTGTTGTACTATGATGATGTAATGTATAAAACAGATATAGCTCTTTTTGTATAAAGATAAGTTATTATCTATTATATATTGTTCCGTTGCATTTGTGAGATTCTGATGGTGTTTTGTTTTTTTCTTCTTCTACCTCCTTCTTCTTTAACCCTAATGTTTGCATTCCGTCTACTTTGAGTTGATCTCATGGAGAATATGGTCGGCTCAAAGGGGTATGGATCAGCGGGCCATTACAGTTTCCTTATGAGAAATTATATCTCATTTATCATTTAATAATCAGTTTATTTAAGCTAGACTGAACCGTGTATTTTTTATACTCAGGTCAGACAGAGGTATTTCAGGTTAATTATTTGCTATTGATTACTTCTTAGGTGCTTTCACATTGGATTATCTACTGGTGGTCTTCTGTATAGTTTTGTGGCCTTTCTGTAAACTCTGATTTGTACTTATTCGTTTTGACTCGAAGTATTTTATTGTGGTTTATGTACCACTTCTATTGTGTCACTATGTAGTGTACTATGATGTATCTGTGTATATGTAAATATATGCTTGACTGCTGTTTTTTTATCTATTATATTTATTTTTGTTATATTTTATTCTGACAGATCCGCAATTTTGTATTAAACATTTATTGGGTATGTCGATCCTCTTGAGAAAGATAAAAAGAAAAAAAAATTGAGCACCCAATCGACGTATTCAGTAGATGTTTAAGACAAATCTTACAGATGGTCGCTCCTAAACAGCCCTATTCTTTGCACTAGCAGACAGTATTACCCAGTAGTAATCTTTGTTAGCATGGGTCTCGAGGTGGGGAATCACATAATGGCCAAAGTAGGATACTACTAATCTAAATCATACGGCTGGTAGTAATGCATCGTAGCCACTATCGTCCACCATGCACATCCATCCCATATGTAGTCAAAGGGAGGTCATCCTAAAATCAAGGCGCACCAATCGAAACCAACAACAAGAATAATGATATGGACCAAGTCCAAGAAAATCGAAGAACGGATGTCCGCTAGAGGTAGCTAGCGCGCTTTGCCTTGTCAAGCGTATTATTTTAGTCATTTCAAATTGGCACAAGTGTCAGGGTCTATCCATTATCGTTCTCTTTCTTCAAGTCAAACAAACGTACGCCAAATCCTACCACTTCATTTGGAGTCTCCTTCGTGTTTATAGTTGTTAAAGTAGTTCCAATATTGACAAAGAGTATGCCAATAAGAGGCCTCGGTCTCCTTAACCACCAAATATGGTTTTACACACCGGTTGGTACTTTTACATTTCAAAAATAATTCATACCTGATATCAAAATATCATATTCGTTTCAGTAAAATCAATTTCATTTTGATGTACTATATTTACTTTAAATATATCAGTTTTCACTTGACAATCATTTTCACTTAAAAATTTGATTCGAATTACAATATAGGTTATAACTTCATTTTAACCCAATTCGCATTTAAATCTATGATTCAAATATCAACATTCCACCTTTTGACTTGTTTGAATTTTTACAAAATAGTTTGAAATCTTTTAAATAGTTTTAAACGGTTAAAATAGTTTGATATAAAATACTTAATAAAATGGTTTAGATATAAAAATGATTTATATAGGAAATAATTTGGAAAATCAAAATAATTTGAATATTAAAAAAAGATTTTAAACAATTTATATTATACTAATTTATTTGAAAATAATTTCAAAGTCAAACAAATTCAATTCCAAACCTTTCAATTTCAATTCCATTCAAATCGACTCGATTTCGATTCGAATTAACTTCAATTCCACTTCATATCAATTTCAATTCCAATTTTCATTTTTTTAACTTTCAATTTGATACATTGGTTTAAATTCAATTCAATTATAATTTTAAACCATTTCAATTTATATCAATTTCTAGTTCACTTTCAGAACATCGATTTAAATCATTTAAATTAAACTTGACTTCAATGTTCAAATTAAATTTTCAAGCCTTTGAAATAATTCAATTCCGAGTTCAAATTTGAAATATCCATTTAAATTACCTTTACTTAAATAACTTCAAAGTTCAAGTAAAAGTTCAAATCTTTTTAAATAATTCAATTTCGATAATTCAAATCATGTTTCAATCATGACTTCAAATTCCAATTAAATTCTTTAATATAATTTCTTTTAACCAAATTTAATTTCAGCATTTCAAACTTGAATTCGTAATTAATTCAATCTTCATAAATTCGATTTTATTTTTTAAATCAAAATCATTTAAATAATTTCAAAACCTTGACTTTTAAAATTATTTAATATAATCAATCCGGTGTTCGCATATAATTTTCTACCCTATGGTCAAGTAATCGGTTATTTTTATACTAATTTCAGGGATGGGAATATATATCATTTCAATCCAAAATAAATGTCATAAGTTTATATCATTTCAACCTATTTCTTAATTTATTCGAAATAATTCTAGTAAAAGTTTATATACTATTAGAAAATTTACAGAGTGATAACATGATATACAAAAATAAATAAACATCCAAATCAATTAAATATCACAACAATTTACTGGTAATCAACATCGGGTGTCTAACTAGCAATTTAATTTTAATTTCAAATAGAACTTTCAATTTAAATTCATATGAGTCTAATTCAGGTTTTATTTTAAATGTTAGTTAAATTACAAAAGGAGGGTCAATAAAATTAAATTAATTCATAATTCTATTTAACTAACATAAAAATAATTCAGTATTTCATGAGCGTTAAAAAAACACTCACCTTTTATTTAAAAATAAAAATATTTAAGCTTCAAAAAATTCAAATTTGACAACATGTTGTGGATGACGTCGATACGATCGCATCATTAATCATTTCACTCGAATCAGACCTCGTACACAAAAGATATACGATATATAGTGTTGATAAAATTCAAACATAATTAACATATATAATAATAATCTTAGTTAAAATAAATAAGAAAAAAAAGAATCTAACCATACTTGTACACACAAAGCCCAAGCCAGCCTCCCTCCTTCTTCCAAGATTGCATTCTTCGTCTCGGTTCATCCTTTTTCTTTCTTTGTTGACGCGCGCTCGCACCTTCAAGCCCAGACGAACCACCGCTGAGCATCGATGCCGCCCCCACCTTCGTGACTCCTGCCCTGCTCCAACCTGGTCGCGTGCCAGTCAACAAAGTCGCACAGTCCTATTACGCGTCACAGCCTCCAGTCACCGTCTCCCTTGCCTCCAAGCTCTACCGTGTTCTCCTCTAAGGCTCGCCTTCGCCATTTTTTTTCTTTTTTTTGATCGGCTGTTGTAAGTTGAAAAGAGAGAACAATAAGGGGTATGTGGTAGACGAAGATGTGGAAAACGTACGAATTGTTGGATGAGGGAAGAAAATATATATTTTAATTGGAAAATATCCGACTCGATTGACCCGTGAAATTCCAAACTCCAAAAGAAGCGTGATGCCTAACATTCTATATATTATACCCTTATTTAGAACACAACGAAACTAGTTTCGAGGCCTCGTTTGTCATATGAAAAAGATAGCTTTTAAAAATTAATTTTTTTAAATTAAATATTTGAAATTAAATTCTACATGTTTCAAGGTCGCATGACCAAAGAACAGTCCGTTCACTATAAAACTTGAAATCCTATAATAATTCACTATTAGGGATCCGATGAAATGGATTTCATCGAAATCCAAGACAGTGGCCAAAATGGCTATCTTTACTCGTTAAATAAAATATAAAATTTCCAATTTATATTTATTCACTTTAAATTCAATTTTAAAAGTTAACAATCATCATACATATTTAAATAAAATTTAAATCAATTTTCGATATCATTTTCATGCATAATAATTCCAGATCCAATTATTTAAACAATTTTCAATATTAATTTAAACAATTAAATTATCAAATAAATTACATTAATAGATCATAAAATTTTATAGCGCCCCACCCCGAGACCCACACTAACAAAGAGTATTACTAGGTAATACGGTCTGTTAGTCAAAGAATAGGCTGTTTAGGTGCGACATCCATAGCTTTGTCTTAACCATGTATTGAATATGTCGATTGGGTGCTCTAGATTTTTTTCTCTTATCTTTTCAAGTGGATCGACATTCTCAATATATGTTTAATATAAAACTATGGTGGCTATAGGGTCTATTCAGAACAAAACACAATATAAATAATAACACATATCATAGAACAGCAAACACGGTCATAGGTTTATATATACATCAAATACAATACATAGTGTCGTATGTGGTGATACAACCACAATAAATGTACATACATCAAATCCCCATAAAAGAATATATATACAAAACCATGTCACACTACAAAGTAGGATAGACAAAAAATAGGCATATAATCCAAAAGGTCGATAAGATGATCCATGAAGAACGGCTAAGCAAAAGCCAAATATCTAACCTGCAACTCGGTCAGACTCGAGTAATAAATACACGAGTCAGTCTAACTTGAACAAGATATTAGCAAATGATAGATTCAATATATAGGAAAAGATTCCTGAATGATATAAACACAGATTTACTCAAAGTCAAAGTAATGGAAAACTCTGAAATATCTCAAGGGTTAACTCATGAATTGCATCAATTCAATATGAATGTTTCCTTCTTAAAAGCTACTTGAAATATAAATTTCGATAAATCATATAAAATCTCATAAAGAAACCATAAAAATTTTCAAAAATTTCATAATTCATGGAACTCAATTAAGAGTTCAAAACCACATAAATCTCATAACCCGTGGAACTCAATTAAGAGTTCAAAACCTTATAAATTTCATAACTCGTGGAGTTCAAAACCTCATATATAAAATCACTATATATAAATAAATTCTCATATAGCTCTAGCTATAAAATATATAAAACAATCGTCTTGAAATGGTGAAATTGTAAAACTCAAAACTAAAAAAATAACCCAAATTGGATCTAAATCCTCGATTGCATGACGAAGCAAGGCTGCACGTGTTATCCTCATGTCCAGTACTAATGTATAGGTAGCCATCTCGTGGTGACCAAAGTCACATATACAATGTGATGACCGAAGTCGTAAATACATCGTGATGACCGAAGTCATAAATATATGTGATGACCGAAGTCATAAATACACCATGATGACCAAAGTCATAATTCCTCGTGATGACCCGAATGTCTAGTAATGGCAATACATCATGAATGTGTCAAAAACTCTCTGATAGGCACCCGAAAAGTGGTAACAGCGCATTCCATACCCCCACATTCTCACTTAACGGTTTACTAACTGTTAGTCAATGCCAGATTAGAAAACAAAATCATTCAAATCAAAAATATCAGAAAGCTTATAACTCGCCTCATATCCTCGGTTACAAAAGATATCATTATGGTTTTCACAAACCATAACTATTAACTAAGAGATCTCATTGTCAAAATCTGCCAAAGAATGGCAATCTCAAATAATCCCTAATAATAGGAATTCTCAAATCTCAAAATATGCCAAAGAATGGCAATCGCAAACAACGACCCAAAGGTTCATAGCTTCAAACGAACGAGTCTGATATGAACCAAAAAAGTAAGCTCATGTGTCTCATACCTCATGTTTTACTAAATCATTTAATTCTCTTTCTCATATGCTTGAAAAGTGCAAAAACATGTATTCTATATAGAAAATAATTTGCTTCAGAAAACTAGTTTTTTAAAACAATTTTGAAATCATTTGGAAAACAATTCTTTGAAAATTTCTCTTTATTATAGAGAATATAAATTATTAATATCTTTAAAAATAAATTTAAATATTGTAAATATATTTATTTCAAAACCTATTTAAATATAAAAATCATTGCCAAAATCGTTCAGAAAATCCATGCTCGAAAATAACAGAAATCATCGAAAAATACTAAATTTTCAGCATATGAAAACGTGTCAGAATCTCATCAATCCGGAATGCAAATGGACCAAAATATTGGCTTACCTAATTAATGATAGGTTAGATCCCTTCGAAAACATCTCAAAGCACACATAAACAAGTTGCGGAAGTCATTGGATCAAGATGCAAAGCACTGCAGAACAAAAGAAATAAGCAGGCAAAAATTGAGGTAGACAGGTCCACCATGTTGATGGATAGGTCAACCCTAACACTTTCATGGGTCGACCCTAAGGTC
The DNA here is from genome assembly GCA_030765085.1 of Allium cepa. NCBI lineage: Eukaryota > Viridiplantae > Streptophyta > Magnoliopsida > Asparagales > Amaryllidaceae > Allium > Allium cepa. The sequence goes on from CM060931.1 coordinate 469,872,678, forward strand.
GGCCCCTGTGTTTGTTTAGTCGACCACATCTAGGCAATTTCTACAGGCAAAATTTCCTTCTTCGAGTCAATTTTTGAGCTACAATCTGGAACAGTTCTGCAAGGAATTTGATAGTGAATTTTTGCATGCACAAACTACAACACTCAAACTACAATCTCAAGAAATTCCGAAAAGATTTCATGACAATAACAGAGAGTTATAAACACACAAAGAAGCACTTTGGAACAGATTTGCACTGAAAATTAACAACTACAAGAAATCGTTTATAGTAAGCTATTATCATCAGATTTCAGCTATCAAACCTTGTTTAAGTTAGAATTTATGTGTTTTACTCACATTAGCACAAATTTGAGCAAGTTTGTGATGCAAGTTGATGTCTTTTTGGACCAAAGAAACTTTTTGGACCTATAGAAGCCTAGAAAACAACATGCAGCCAAAGAAAAACAAGTTACAAATAGCTACAACTCAAAATAAAGAATTGAAGAAACAATTTTGGATTTTGGATTTGATAACCTGTATTTACTTTGATTTGCTAATTTTATCTCTTGATTTTGTTTAGATTTATAGGAGCACAGAAGAGGATATGATTTTCTTTTCTGGTTGTTTTTTTAGTAGATGAAGTGAAATGAGAAAGAAAACGTATGTATAGTTTCTTTCTCTTGAATATTCCAGAATTGGATTTTGGACCTCAAACCCACTACCCGCTAGGCTATGTGATAATACTTAGTGAAAATTTGGCTAAGTATTCATGTTACACTCTTATTCTCAATATTTATTCATATTATCATATTTTAAAACCAAATAAATTTTGCACAACAAACATTTATGTCAATTAAATGTTTCTACAACATATAAAAGAATATTTTTGCTATAAAAATTAATTTCTATTAATAATTATCCATTTTTAATTAAATACATCAATTAAAACCTTTTATTACATAAAACATCATTTTGAACATAAAAATTTCTACAAAAATTACTTTATTGTCAAATTATATACAACAAACCACACTAACTTCATTTTTACATCCAAAAATTATTTTAGAACAAAATTCTATATTTTTATTTTATAAAAAATATCATAATAAATTCAATTACTTCATTAAAATTAATAAAAATTTACATTTGGCAATAATTTTGAAAAATTATTGCATTAGCTTAAATTAAAACCATAAAATGTTCAGTGATCTCCCAAAGTAACATAATAAAGTTTTTAATACTTTATTTTCAACAATTTACATTTATTTCCACAAACTAATAATGAATTAAATAACTTAATTAATTTATTAGCCCTAAATTACCATGTTTCCATTGTTCATAATTTATTCAAACTAAACTCCCAACCAATAAATCTTAAATCCAATTTATACTCAAAAACTCATTATCTATTTGAAATAAAAAATTTAACAAATTTATACCTCAAATTTGTTTTATTCTTTCTAAAATTAAGTTGTAACTACTGTTATAACTAAACATTACAGGTAATCATCAAAACCAGAGTTGTTACAAACTCACTCCTTATTAAAATTGCATCTTCGTAATTTCTAGAAAAGAGCTGTACACAACACAATTTATTTCATCAAATAATGGAAAAGCAGAGGAGCTTGAGATGAAAATTCTCACCTTCGAAATGAGAAAATAGAAAACTAGGATTAGATCGCTCGATAAATTCTCAGGTTTCCCAAGTGCAATCGTTGGGATTATCGGACCAATGAATCATAACGAACGACACATTGTTGTTTCGAAGGCGCTCAATCTCCGAAGCAAGAACACGCACCGAGTGTTGCACGAATGATAAATCAGGAGAAACGTCGTGTAACGACCTGTAATTTTCGGTAATTAAAATATTGAATTTAATATGATTTTGTAATTTAATATTTAAAGAAATTATAATTTGTGGTTTATTAAAAATAAATGACTAAAATGTAATGTCAAAAGGGTTAAATTAAGACAATTGATAACCACTGTAATGTATGTCCAATAAATTGAAATGATTGTAAAGTTCAAAATTGGTTACAGATTTGTAAATAAAGAAATATGGTTTAATAATGTAAATGTAATATAATAAATGACTAATTGAATGAAATCTCAAATGATTGTAATAAATTGGAAAGTTACATCGGTAAGAAATTGTAAATAAGAAGATAAAATCAATATGAAGTTATTTGTTTGGTTTGTTAACAACAAACTTGGAAATGTGTTTGAATTGGCAAATTGTAACAATGGTTAATTAATTCATTGGAATTTAATTTGTTATAAATGATAAATAAGAAATAAATTAAATGTTACATGATTGGTGGAATAATATGTAATTAACTATAATCGAATAAAAGTAGTGTTGTGGTAGTAGTTATGACATCTATGTGTCGATAACAAACTAAAAAATGTTATTAAATTTAGTAAAGGTAATAATTGTCATTAGTTACCAATTTGCTTAATTATTGAACTCAATTTTAAATCAATTGCAATTAAATTTAATTAAATATTACATTAATGGATATTAAGATGAAATTTGAGAATATTAATATAATAAGGTATAAACCAATGTTAACCATGCCCATAGAGTAATGATTGATTGGATAAAAAGATTGAAATCTAATTTAATCAATTTATTGAAATTAAATTTTAATTAATTGGATTTAATTATAGTTGAAATTGAACTCTATAGTTAGTGTAATATTAAACACTGAATTGATGCGTAAATTTGTTTTAAATTATTGTAAATGCCTAAGTAATCAAAAATGATGAAAACTGTTAGTTTATAAATATTGAATTAAAAAGCGATTTAATTAATTTAACATTGATTTATTTAATTAATGTGAAAATAGCTATTTTGGCCATTGGCCTGGATTTCGAAAAAACCAGTTTCATCGGATCCATAACGGTGAATTATTGTAGGATTTCAAGTTTCGTAGCAATCGGGTTTGTCATTTGATCATACGGACTCGAAATGTGTATAAATCAATTTAATTAAATTCAATTGAAATCAATTTGAAATAAGATGGTTTTAAAGCTAACTACTTTATATGATAGAATTAGGACTTGATACCTATTCCTTTGAGTTTAAAACTATCGAAAACAACAATTATGATATATGGGATGACCGACTTTCATTTTGGAGGCAGAACTTGCTTTTTGGGTCGTTATTCGTCATTCGTACCAATTCCATTGTGTTTATTTTCTTATCTTTCCTTGTTTGTATAAATTGTTCTATTTAACACTAGCAGTCTTTCTATTTCTTATTCCTATATGTGCATCAATTTCTGTCTGCTCCTACCTTTAATGGCAGAAACAAATTCCAACACACAAACCCAAATTCAATTTCCAAATCAAATCAAACTACTCAAACTATATTGAATTACAAATCGATTCGAAGCTCTCGACGAGCACAATCTACTATAGTGATCTATTACTCGAACTAGATCATCGGTTGCCCAAAAATCAAAGAACTATTTTCGACCGTTCATCATGTTTCGATCAACATCGACGGATTGTCGAATTGAGGGTATGGTAGCGTAGAGATAGGCGAAGGAAGGGCATCGACGGTGTTCGTTTGGATGTTCAATGGCTAGATCGCTCAAAAAAACTAAATAGGGATCGAAACCGTAGAATTTAGGGTTGCGACGCACAGTGCTAAGGCTGGGTGGAGGTGACGTCGATACCATGGCTGGGTGCGGCTGGTCTAGACGAGGCCATAGGTGGCGGCGACGATGGCTAATGTTGCCGGAGGTAAGAGAAACTGGAGGTCAAAGATGGAAATTGTGGCATGTTCATAGGTTCGAATAGGCTAGAGGACGTGCGCATTTTCCTGATGGAAGAAGTCTTCATGAGTGACGTGGCAAGTGAGGTTACCTTATTTAATTCATTTATTTTATTCAATTTTCAAATCGTTCTAACTTACATAACTTTTGCATACGAGATCCAATTCGCGCGATCATATCAAAAATTTCGGACATTTTGAAATTGGTTTGGATGAATTCTAATACTGTTCAAATTTTGGGCTATAATTGGACTTTAAATCGATTTAAGATCAAAGGTGAGTGTTTTGACCCACTCACAGCTACTAAATTTTCTTATCTTAGTTAAATTAAATTTATGATGTGATTAAAAATTAATTGATTAATGTTTGGTATGCTTTAATTGTCATTCTAGTTAAATTTGACTTCTATGGCATTTAATCATCATTTAATTTAATATTGAATTTAATTGTCAATTAATACTTGTTAATGATAATAAGTTATCTATTGATGTTTATTGGTTGAATTGGATGATGATTGTGATGGATGTTTGATTGTTGATATTGGATGACTGGATATTGTATTTTTATATTGTTATAACACTACAAGTTCCCTATGGTTATTTAAACTATTTTTACTATTTAGACTATTTTAATCTATTTTCAACTATTTTTAAAACTATTAAAACTATTTATGACTATTTAAACTATTTTATAAAATTTTAGACTATGTAAAGTTAAAGTATTTATATTTAAATCCTTGATGATGATGATACAACCTAAGTTGGAATTTGGAATTGATACACTTTTTCTGAAATGACATATTTGAGTAAGTATGATGATTTTGGAATTAATTAACCTATCTTATCAATAAATTCAAAAGTGAATATGATTTTAAAAGTGAATATGATTTTGAAAGTGAATATGATTCGAATGTAATATAGTTTGAATTCAATATGATATTTTAATATCAATATAAAATGGTTTTGGAAATGTAAAAGAACCATCCGGTGTGAAATAAGTGTTTGGTTATTAAAAAAAAGGGATCAAATATTGTCATATTCTCTGCACATACAGAAAACCCCTTTAACAACTATGTACGTGGTGGAGATTCTAAAAATGAAGTATGATGGTTTGGTGTATGATTCTATATGAGGTATTTACGTGACCCTGACTTCTGTTAGTCAGCTTAGATGTGAATAAAACATGAGCCATGTTGGGCCAAGTGAGGTCGCACCTCCGATCGGACACATTTCTTCGATACCATATATGTGATGATTTGGTGGCCACCCCTCGATTTTGATTATAGGAGTATGTTTCGAGGTAGGCGGTAGTAGCTGCTATGTGTTATCACCTGTCCAAATCCGCAATTGGTATATCTACCCTGGCATTGCCTTGAGTGCCGTGTTCATATGCTCTATCGCGCCTTCTACGAGTTTGATTTGTACCATACCTTTGGAGTGCCTTCTGATAGCCCTCCAATTTATGGTGGAATTACGGTACTATATAGACTATGGAAATATATGAAATGGTGTTAAGGAGGATATGGGTAATGCCTTAACGTTATTTTAATACTTTACTTTACCGTAGACACTATTATAATAGTGTATTGTACTACATAGTAGATAGTTTGATGGATCCTTATGAGATGGAAATCCCAAACATCTCTTAAGTTATTGCACTCACGTGAGACACCGGATAGGAGATGTCAAACCCTGTAAAAATCTCTAACGTCATTACACTCATATTTATCTACTGTTGGTTTAACTTACATAAGATCTTTTAGTTCCGACTCGAGTGTTTCTCTTTTCCATTTGCTCGGGTCAGTCTAAGATTTTTTAGTTTGTCAAAGACTGCTTTCTGGTGGATGAAGACGAAGATTATGTACTATTATTAATTACATTTACTACACCACATCATTTTGTTCCGCTGCATTATTTAATTAGTACCGATGTATGAATTCTGATTCTGTATTGTAAATGTGGAATCAAATGTTATTTGTAAATAGATTCATGAACGGTTTATTTGATTATTATATTTTCTCATTCTGCTGCGATATTTTGTATTTATTTTTCTTTCTTTCCCTGTTTTTTCTTATTTAGCCCATAACAATCTTCCCCCTTGAATGGTTTGAGTCTAACGTGTGGGGTTTATCGTCGATTTAAACCATCCAAAAAGGCAGGGGGTTACAGTTGGTATCAGAGCTTAGGTTTAACGATAAGCTTAGCTTTGTGGGGTCTGACTCATTAGAGAATAGGGTAGTAATACCCTAAAATGAGTCATAGAGTGTATATAATGAGAGAAACGTATTTGTTAGTGTTATAAAAGGTTTTTTATTGTGTTAATTTGTTCTGTTTTGTATTTATAAATTCCAATCGGTACATAGGATGTTATACATCGATAGGGATTTCTAAGCACTTAATAGAGCAGACCGACACATTTTTTTTGAAATATAGGTAAATGAAATAATTTTGCCAATTATTATTTCATATAAAAAATAAAAGATTTTATAAATGATATAGTTGGATGTAATATGTTGTTTGTTCGGTTGAAATCATTTTATGAATATTAATTGAGAAATAGGATTTACAACTAAGGTAAATATAAATTAGAAGTTTAGAACTGAAGTTTCGGGAGTTTTGAAATTTATTTCAAAAATGTTTTGTAATATAATATTAGTAGTATTTAGAAGTATTTTCTGATATGAATATTTCAAGATGATTTGAAAGAAATTTTTAAAGGGAACTTTCAAAGGAAATGAGTTTTATACTCCCTTCTCAGTCGCTGGAAAATAATTTCAATGATGAGTGCATGCATCAGCGACGTTCATTTTCGAGTTTTAAAGTGGGGAGACTGCTGTAGTAGTTTAAGTACACATCTGTTTTGATAAGTAAAACCTTAAATTTGAATTTCTAAATATGATTTGATCTATAAAGGATAAATATATATATATATATATATATATATAATTTTCTAAGTGACTGAAATGAACCCGGAGTTTAGTTCTTAAATTTTCTGATAATTAGTAGTTTTCAATTTTTGAAATGAATGAAATCTTAATTATTTTAATATTTGGAAGTTTCTTGAATGAAGAAAAATATAAGTAATTAGATGCTAAGTGATTAATGGTATATGTGAGAAATTGGAAACTTGTTAACTTAAGGATAATGAGAATTTAGTAGATGAATTATTAAACTTTAAAAAAAATAAACAAGATGAACTTGTGAAACTTTCAATTGCATTGTGAAGACATATATATAACTTACCAAAATTTTAAAAGTGTAATGTTAATAAGAATATGTAATAGAATATTATACAAGTAAAACTTGGAAAAATGAAATTGTTCAATGGAATTTCTTCTATAAATAAGAATTCTAATGTTATAAATTGTTATAAACTAAAGTTAATAGTTTGAAATGCTACTGGTTAAATTTAATAAAAATGAATAATGAAAGAAAAATGATTATAAGCTTAAGTTAACATTTAAGCTATCTATAATCAAATTGAATAGTAAAGGTGAGTATTGTAAGCAAATAGTTATAAACTTAAATTAATATTTAAGCCATTAATAATTAAAAAGAGTACTATATTAATTGAATGATTATAACTTCAGAAGATCTTAAAATGATTTAGAAATAGATTTAATATTCAGTAATACTATATATGGAAGAATAAATGTGAAAAGGAAATAATCTATTAATGGTGAATTAAATTTGTAAAGAGACTTAAATGGTAATGAATACTCTAAATAATTAACATGGAAATAACTTATATGAGCAATGAATCTAAAGTAATGAAAAGAAAAATGGTATTTTATAAATGAATGGAAAATGAATTTTGTAAGTGATAAATGTATAGGAATTAAACAAGCATTATATGAAAAAATGAAAATGAACAGAGAATAATGTGAAAAAGAAAGAATAATAAGAATAAAACTTAAATATTATTTGAAACTATTGTTTATTGGACTTATGGATTGGTTGGGAAAGGATATTTCTATTATGTAGGATGTGTAAATAATCTATTGAGTTTTATCTTAGACCGTTGAGTGTATGTTATACTCAGTAATTTATTTATCATTTTATACGATTAAAAGTTCTGAACCCAAACAAACCATTTGTTTTAGTTGTTATGGATGGATAATTATTTCTTTGTTGAAAATGACGTTTATACTGTTTGTTGCGAATGATTATTGTTATGTTGTGATTGTTTTGTTGTTATTAGTTGAAACAACTTAAACATTTCTCTTTTACTTAATTATTAACCTCTTTGGATTGTATAAGTCAAATTCAGGTTTATGGAAGCAACTACTATTGCTTTTGATTTCATAAATAAGCGTTGTTTGCCCGACAAATAGGTATGTTCTCGGATTACAGTTTTGGTGCGATGTTATATTGTTTTCCCATGGTTTGGGATATATTATTTTTAAATATATGATATACATTGTTATTATTGATATTATTGTTTCTTCGAGACCTCTCTGTACAAAGGAGACTCTGTCGAATTTTCTGTGAATTTTGGACATAGAAAGTTTTGGGAAGTATTTTTCAAACTTTGTTTAACTTGAATGTAAAAGGGTTTAATTCTTTATAAATAGATGTTTTACTTAGATTAGTTAATTATTTAAAATAATTGTTATAAATTTAATATTTTGAATAAGATATATTAATTCCTTAACCCTTTCTTTTCCCTTTACGAGGACAAAAGTTTGGGCAGGGGAGAGTGTAATGATCCATAATTTTCGGTAATTAAAATATTGAATTTAATAAGATTTTGTAATTTAATATTTGAAGAAATTAAAATTTATGGTTTATTTATAAGAAATGACTAAATTGTAATGTCAAAAGGGTTAATTTAAGACAATTGATAACTATTGTAATGCATGTCCAATAAATTGAAATGATTGTACAGTTAAAAATTGGTTATAGATTTGTAAATAAAGAAATAGGGTTAAATAATGCAAATTTAATATAATAAATGACTAACTGAATGAAATCTCAAATGATTGTCATAAAGTGGAAAGTTACATCGGTTATAAATTGTGAATAAGAAGATAAAATCAATATGAAGTTATTTGTTTTGTTTGTTAACAATAAACTTGGAAATGTGTTTGAACTGACAAGTTGTAACAATGGTTAATTAATTCATTGGAATTTAATTTATTATAAATGGTAAACAAGAAATAAATTAAATGTTATATTGATTGGTGGAATAATATGTAATTAAATGCAATTGAATAAAAGTAGTGTTGTGGTAGTAGTTATGAAATTTGTGTGTCGATAACAAACTTACAAATGTTATTAAATTTTAGCAAAGGTAATGATTGTCATTAGTTACCAGTTTGTTTAATTGTTGAATTCAATTTTAAATCAATTGCAATTAAATGTAATTAATATTACGTTAATGGAAATTAAGATGAAATTGGAGAATATTAACATAATAAGGTATAACCAATGTTAACTACGCCCGTAGAGTAATGATTGATTGAATAAAAAGATTGAAATCAAATTTATTCAATTTATTGAAATTAAATTTTAATTACAGTTGAAATTGAACACAGTAATTAGTGTAATATTTAATGCTGAACTGATGTGTAAATTTGTTTTAAATTAATGTAAATGCCTAAGTAATCAAAAATGATGAAAACTGTTAGTTTATAAATATTGAATTAAAAAGTGATTTAATTAATTTAATATTAATTTATTTAATTAACGTGAAAATAGCCATTTCGACCGCTGACCCGAAGTTCGACAAAACCAGTTTTATCGGATCCATTGTGGTGAATTATTATAGGATTTTAAATTTTATAGCAATCGGGCTTGTCGTTTGATCGTACGGACTAGAAATGCATAGAAATCAATTTAATTAAATTCAATTGAAATCAATTTAAAATAAGCTGATTTTAAAGGTAACTTCTTAATATGATGGAATTAGGACCTGAAACCTCTTCCATTTAGTTTAATACTATCGAAAACATCTATTTTGATATATGGGATGACCCACTTTCGTTTTGGTGGCAGAACGGGCTTTTTGGGTCGCTATTCGTCGTTCGTACCAATTCAATTGTGTTTATTTTCTTATCGGGTCTTGTTCATATAAATTGTTCTACCTGATCCTAGCAGCCTTTCTATTTCTTATTCCTATACGTACATCAACTTCTGTCTGCTCCTTTCTTCAATGGCAGAAACAAATTTCAACACACAAACCCAATATCAATTTTCAAATCAATTTAGAAAAATCAAACTCCTCAAACTATATCGATTCGAAGCTCTCGACGAGCGCAATCGACTATAGTGATTTGTTTCTTAAATTTTGTAACGACCCGATATTTTCAACCATTCGCATATCAGAGTTAAACAAAATACACCAGAAGAGTAACAAGATACATCAGGTACAAATCAGAATAAATCACTGAAATCACTGAATACTGAAAGCAGAATATATGGCTGGATCTTCAAGAAAAGCTCCAACACCGAAGGCGAGTCATGAACGCTTAATCACTCAATCCGACTCGAGCGTAAAGAAAAACACAAAACACTCGAGTCAGGACATAAATACTTATGAACTGTAAATCAAGTCAAGTGAACAGTAACGAAATGCATCAGTAACTTAAAGGATGCTTGGGATCGCCCATCCTTTAAGGATCCGTTAAACTATTTACTTGTAGTAATATTGCGCTGTTATAATAATGTCTACAGTAAAATAAAATTACTTTAAAATAGCGTTTCGGGCTTACCCATATCACCCTTCACACATAATAGTCCCAGTGGTCCATCCAATATCATGATATCTCCAGATCGGAAAACTATCAGAGGATACCACACGGGCTACGGGAGAAAAACAAACTCGTAGTAAAGGCTCGGTATGGTAGGTGACACGGCACATAAGGAAATGCCAGGGTAGATATACAATTACGCTCACGGGTTGGTGGTAACGCAGCAGCCTCATACGCCCACCTCGGAACACACTCCCATATCAAAATCGGAGGATGACCATCTAATCAATCACAAGTAAGAGTATAGTATTGAAGGAATGTGTCCGACCAGAGGAGTTACCCCTTTTGGCCCGAGATCGCTCCTGTTTTAGCCACCTTATGCCAACTCACGGGAGTTGGGTCCACGTAATATACCTCAAGAACGACGCACCCAACCTGCTTAATTCTGGAATCTCCACCGCATACACGGTTGTTAAAGTGGTTTTCGGAGTTGGCAGAGAGTATGACAATTTCCGATCCCGGTCTCTTTAACAACCAAACGTTATTATAACGCCGTAGTCATTTCAAAATAGTTTATACTTCAAAAAGATCAAATCATTTCATTTCAAAACTATATTCCTTTTAAAATAGTTTACACTTCGAAACCAAAACCATTTTATTTCAAAACTATATTCAAATCAAAATAGTTTATCATTTCCATTTCAAACATATATTCACCTTTCAAAAATTATAATACTTTCAAAGTTATAACTTTTTCGAAACCAAAATACTTGAAATCATTACATTTTGAAAATCATAACATTTTGAAATCATACATTTGAAATCATGGAACATTCCTTTAATTCTTTACATTTTTCAAATTTATTCAATTAAACCAAAATTTCAAATTTGCAATTTAATTCAAATCAAACCATAAGTTTCAATTCAATTCAGTTTCCTTACAAAACTTTTCAGATCTTATAAATTTCAAATATAGATTTGATCTACAAAATAAACCATCCAATTTTAATATATTTCCAAACTTTAATATCCCACATTTCAAAACTAAACTTTATAACTTCATATATTCATATCTCAAATCTAATTTCATTATTATTTAGTTTTGAAATATTCATTTCATAAATCCAATATTATTTAAATAAACTTAAATTACAATTAAACCAAATATCTTTTCATACAAATATAAACTTCAAATATTCATTTATCAAAATCAAATATCATTCCAAATTCACATTCTTTATCAAAATAAAGATTATATCATTCAAAACCATTTCGAAATCATTAAAATATCATATCTTTCAAAACCTCATTATCAAATCCTTATTTGAATTCAATTTTAAATATTCAAATTTAAATATCATTTAAAAATCAAATATGTCATTCATTTATTATTTCAAATATCATTACAAAAATACATTTGGAAATTCCATTCAAAAATTCATTTATCTCATTGATTTCATTCAATTTAACACATAACCAAGTAAACCTTATTTAAATTCAAATTCAATGTAAATTCCTTAAAATTCAAATTTTAAATATTAAATTATATTCAAAACTCCTTATATTTCATAAATAATAAATTCCAATAGTTAAATCATTTAACACTTTAAAATATAACACAAACAGTGTTAAAATCTATAACATTTTTCAAAACATTGACAAAATATAGTAACGACAGCATTTATAAAGTGCTATCATAGCTTATAGTTTCCAAAATACTTAGTTCAAGAATAATGGCATTTATAAAATGCCGTAATAGATATTTAGTTATTTCAAACATAGTTACGTTCAAAACAACAAAATTTAAAACGCTGTCATAAGACTACAACTTTTTTTGGAAATGTTGTTAATAAAATTTCAGATTTTATTTTAACTTTTCAAAAACAAATAAAACTTCAATTGTTGTTATTTAAATTTATAAATTATATTTCTAGACTTCAAAATTTCACATTTAAATCATTTTAACATATGATTTACCATAATAAAATTTTAAAATCAAATGTTTAATTTTTAAAACTCAATTCATTTATTAAGTCAAAATTTCACTGTTTCTTAACTTATAAATTTCAACAAAACTTAACATTTTTCTTCAAATATCATTTCAATTAAATTTAATTTCCATTATTTACTTGCATTTTTTACAATAAAATTTAAAGTCAAAAATCACATTTACTTTAAATTTACATACTTAAATTCACAAATTCAAAACTTAGTATTTAACTTTCTTAAAACCATAAAATATTTATTTTTAAATCAAATTCATACTTTTAAAAATACATATTTTAAATAAAAATCATTTAAAGTTATAGCACGGGGTCTGTATATAATTTTCTAACCTAGGTCAAGTGATACAGATATATATCATTTCATTCCGCAATTTAAAAAGAAAACCCGGCTTCTATCATTTCAAACCTGCAATCCCAAGTCAAATAAAAATAAATAAAAATCGCTTAGGCCTATCATTTCAGCCCATAATGATTTTTCCCTATTCTAATGTCCGTTCGGGCATGTATCATTTCAACCCATAGTGATTCTATTCTAATAAGGAACTTGCAGTGTGAACATATACATATACCACATAAACATTGTCAATGTCACAATATAATGTCATATATCAAATGTCAGGTGATAATTAACAGTTTTAACATGGTAATAACATAGCATAGAATATTATATGATCATCATTAACTTGCGTAAACATTTTAATTACTAAACACTTGTCATCAATTTACGATTTCATAAGTAAATATGTCGGAGTGAGAAAAACTCACCTTTTCAAGCTGGAGACCAAAACAACACACACAAGAGCGGTTCCAAAAGCACGACAAGCATGATTTGAATTGAATGAACAGAGAGCCTTGATATTGATCTTGTATACAACAAATAAACAAGACCATATAAATATATGCATACAATACAAATATGAATTGAAACGACAACATGACTTGTCACATGATCAATTGGCTTGTTCTCACCACACTAAGCTCGGCCTAGGTGTCAACATGGCTCAGGTTTGGGTCAAATAGGCATGGCAACATGGAGATGAAGGTATAGAGTAGCAACATAAAGTATACAATTGGTCAACGCAAAAATACAAGTTTGGATGCAACATTTTGGCTAGGCCAATGGGTCAATTAGGCTCGACTCATGCTTGTACAGGTCTGGTAAGTATAGGTGGTTGCTAGAGTGGTGGCCAGAGGTGAAGTAGATGATGGTGGTGGTGGCTAAGGGGGTGGCCAAAGGGTGGTTGAAGGTGGTGGTGATGTATGGTGCTCGTCTATGGGTTATAGGGTGAAGTTTTGTGCAAGTATTGTTGGATTTGGTCACATAGGTGCACGGCCAGTGGCTTGGGGTTGTAGAGGAGGTGGTGGAGGCTGGCTCAGGTGGTGGTGGTGGCAGCCACAGTAAGGAGGAGAAAGGGACTGAGCTACAAATGTGAAGCAAGCAAATGAAAACAACATAAATAAGAAGAAAACAATGAAAAAGAGAAAAGAATTTACCAAATCTTTGAGAGATGATGGGTGGCCGAACTTTTCTAGGGGATGAGAAACTTTTCATTCACGTGAAAATGAGGAAAAAGAAGCGGCTGAAGGTTGGAGGTAGGGTTGGCAAAAATAAAAGCAAATGTTGGTTGAAATGTGAAAAGGTGAGGAGGTGAAAGGTCAAGGTATATAAAAGGGTTCAAACTCTTCAAATTTCTCTTATTTCTTTTGAAAATCTAAATACATATAAAATGCTAAAAAATAAAGATAACAACTCATAAATAAAAATAAATATATAAAATAAATAAACAAATTTTTATTAAATACAATTAAATTAAGAAAATAGCTTAAAAATGCAAACTAGTCTTTAAAATTTAAAACAAATTCATTGAACTTTGGAAAAAACTTATATACTTGAAAAATAATTATAAAAAAAGATAAGAACACAAAATAATATGCATTCACAAAAATGAATAAATAAATTTTAATTAAATATAATTTAAATAAAGAAAATAGCAGAAAAATGGAAACTAGGCTTTAAAATTTGGAAATAAATTCAATAAGCTTTGGAAAAATTAAAAACATCACTTTAAAAATATTTAAAAGTAAAAATATACATAATATAACATAAATATACAAATTAGAATAAGATATATCAAGTAAAAATATCATTTATATAAATTAAAACAAAGAATATTGTTAAATAACCCTATGTACACACAATATTGTAAAGGGTATAACTTTCACAATTTAAATTCAATTTCAACGAAATGAAAAGAAGTATTCATGATATTAAATCTATTTTCATAATAAAATATAAAATTTAAGAATTCAAATATTTAAATTTAAAATTCAAAAGTCAAGTTTGACCAGTTTTGACCACAAATCCATTTTTCAGGAAAATATTCAATTTATACCAGTTTGAAATTTTAATTCATATTACAATCAAAATTTATATTTAAAAATGAAATGTTTGAAATAAAACAAGTTTAAAATAATTTCAAAATAAAATAAAGTCAAATTTAAATTATATGCAAAAAAATCTAGGGTTGTTACAAATTGGATTATTGGTTGTCCAGAAATCAAAGAATTATTCTCGGCCGTTCATCACGTTTCGATCAACATAGATGGATCATCGAATCGAGGGTATGGTGCATAGAGATAGCGAAGGAAGGGAATCGGTAGTGTTCATTTGGATGTTCAGTGGCTAGATCGCTCGAAAAAATTGAATAGGGACCGAAACCCTAGAAATTATGGTGGTGGTGCACGGCGCTAGGTCTAGATGGAGGTGACGTCGAAGCCATGGCTGGTTACGGCTGGTCTAGACAAAGCCATAGGTGGTGGCGGTGATGGCTATCGTGGTCGAAGGTAAGGAAAATTGGCGGTCAAAGATGGCGATTGTGGCATGTTCATGGGTTCGAATAGGCTGGAGGCGTGCATGTTTGCCTGATGGAAGAAGTCTTCGTGTGCGACGTGGCAAATGAGGTTATCTTATTTTATTTATTTATTTTATTCAATTTTTAAATCGTTCTAATTTACATAACTTTTGCATACGAGATCCAGATCGCGCATGGTTTGTTTCATTAGGATCATATCAAAATTTCAGACATTTTGGAATTTGTTTGGACGAATTATGAAACTGTTCAAATTTTGGGCTGTAATTGGATTTTAAAATGATTAAGATCAAAGGTTAATGTTTTGACTGGCTTACAACAACTAGATTAGCTTATCTTAGTTAAATTAAATTTATGATGTGATTAGAAATTTATTGATTGATGCTTGGTATGTTTAAATTGGCATTCTAGTTAAATTTGACTTCAATTGCATTTAATCATCGTTTAATTTAATATTGAATTTAATTGTCAATTTAATACATGTTAATGATAACGTTATCTATTAGTGTTTATTGGTTGAGTTGGATGATGATTGTGTTGGATGTTTGATTGTTGATATTGGATGACTGGATGTTGTATTTTTATATTGTTATAACACTATAAGTTCCCTATGATTTGAAATGATACACACGAACAATCTATAGAGTAGGGAAAAATCATTATGGGTTGAAATGATAGACTCAAGCGATTTTATGGATTTTATTTAATTCAGGATTGCAGGTTGAGATGATATCTAACCATAAAATTTATAATTATGTTGAAATGATAAATATCTGTATCACCTAACCATAGGGTAGAAAATTATCTACGGACACCGGATTGGTTAAATTAAATGATTTTTAACTTTTAAATTTTGAATTCAGTTAACCAGCATTTCGAAAGAGAAATTGATTTATATGACTGAGTTATTTTCAATAATTCAAGTATTAATGCTGAAACTGGAATTGATTTAATGAATTGTTCAAAGGATTTAACTTGGAATTTCAAAGTTGAAGTGTCAAATATAAATGAATTTATCGAAATTGAGTTATTAAAAATGTTTGGATATAACTTTGAAATCTATTTTAAAGTAATTTAAACTATTTTAGTTTATTTAAACCAATTTAATTAGATTAAACTATTTTAATCAATTTAAACTATTTAAATTCATTTTAATATATCATAACCAATTTAATCCAACTTAATCTATTTACCTATTTTAAACTAATTAAACTTATTTAATCTATTTAAAATCTATTTAATATAATTTAAATTTATTTAATATATTTTAAATTTATTTAATCTATTTACTATATAATATAATTTAAATCTATTAAATCTATTTTAAATCCTGTAAAATCAATTTAAATATAATGAAATCAAATTAAAATCTACTTAAACTATTTTTACTATTTAAACTATTTTAATCTATTTTTAAAACTATTAAAATGACTATCTAAACTATTTTCGAAAATTTCCGACTATGTAAAGTTAAAGTATTTATATTTAAATCCTTGGTGACGATACAACCTATGTTGGAATTTGGAATTGATACCATTTTTGTGAAATGGCATATTTGAGTAAATATGATGATTTTGGAATTAATTAACCTATCTTATCGATAAATTCAAAACTGAATATGAATTTGAAAGTGAATATTATTTTGAAAGTGAATATGATTCGAAAGTGATATGGTTTGAATTGAATATGATATTTTGATATGAATATGAAATGGTTTTGGAAATGTAGAAGAACCATCCAGTGTGTAATAAGCGCTTGGTTGTTAAAGAGACCGGAATAAGATATTTTCATACTCTCTGCCAATACTGATAACCAATTTAACAACTGTGTACATGGTGGAGATTCCAGAAATGAAGTAGGATGGTTTAGTGTACGATTTTGTATGAGGTATTTACGTTACCCTGACTCCCCGAGTCAGCTTAGATGTGACTAAAACAGGAGCCATGCCGGGCCAACTCAGGTCACACCACTGAACGGATACATTTCTTTGATATCATATTATGACTTTATGATGATTTGGTGGCCACTCCTCGATTTTGATTATGGTAATGTGTTCCAAGGTAGACAGTAGTAGCTGCTATGTGTTACCACCAGTTCGAATCCGCAATCGGCATATCTACCCTGCGATTGCATTGAGTGCCATGTTCACATGCCCTAACCCGCCTTCTACGAGTTTGGTTTGTCCCGTACCTATAGAGTTCCCTCTGATAGCCCTCCACTTTACAGTGGAATTATGGTACTGTATAGACTATGAGAATATAAAAATAATGCCTTAATACTATATTAATACTTTACTTTACTGTAGACACTATAATAATAGCGTGTTGTACTACAAGTAGATAGTTTAACGCATCCTTAAGAGATGGAATTCTCAAACATCTCTTAAGTTTTTACACTCACGTGGGACACTGGATATGAGATGTCAAACCCCGTAAATATCTCTGACGCAGTTACACCCATACTTATTTACTATTGATTTAACTTACATAAGATCTTTTAGTTCTGACTTGAGTGTTTTGTCTTTTCAATTCGCTCGGGTCAGTCTGAGCTTTTTCAGTTTATCAAAGACTGCTTTTCAGAGGACGAAGACGAAGATTCTATACAATTATTATTTATTACATTTGCCCCACTGCATCATTTTATTTCACTGCATTATTTAACTAATACTGCTGTATGAACTCTGATTCTGTATTGTAAAAGTGTAATCAAATGTATTTTGTAAACAGCTTCTTGAATTGTTTATTTGATTATTATATTTTGTCATTCCTCTATGAGATTTTATATTTGTTTTTCATTCTTTCCCTACTTTTTCTTATTTACCCCATATCAGTCTGCCCTTTTGAATGGTTTGAATCTGACATGTGTAGTTTGTCATCGATTTAAACCATCCAAAAAGGCAGTTCGTTACACCTCAGGCTCTTCTAATGCACGAGTAACAATCACAGAATCAGAATCTCGTAAACACCTCCTCAACTGAGAGACGTGAAATATTTCATGAACTCTAGAAAACCGACCAAGAAGTGCTACTCTATAAGCAACAGGACAGATACGCTCTATAATAGGAATTAGCCATATACATCGAGGTGCCAATTTCCTAGTCTGGCTAAAGTGTACCACTCCTTTCAAAGGAGAAGCTTGAATAAAGATAAGATCTCCAATAGAAAACTCAAGAGGTTTCCTACGGTTTTCCACATACAATTTTTGGCGACCCTGTGCCTCTTTTATTCTTTCTCTAATAAGCATGATCTTCTCAGATGTTTCATGAATAGATTCATGGCCTAATATAAGCTTTTCCTCGGACTCGAGCCAAAAAAAGCAGAACGACACAGTCTCTCATATAAGGCCTCAAAAGGAGCCCGCCGATAGAAAATTGGTACCTGTTATTATAAATGATCTCAACCAAAGGAACGTGATTCTCCAAGCTACCACCAAAAATCAAGAATATAAGCTCGAAGTAAATCCCCAAGAATACAATTTACCTGTTCAGTCTATTCATCAAACTGTGGATGGTGTGTAGTGCTAAGATTAAGCTTTGTGCCCAAAGCTTGCTGAAGACTGCCAAAAGCGACTCATGGAGAGTGTATCACGATCACATACTATAGAACTAGGAATACCATGCAATTGGACGATCTTCTTAATATAAAGCTTCGAAAGATGAGATGTAGTCCTATTAGACTTAATAGGAGTAAAGTGTGCGAACTTAGTAAGACGGTCCATAATGACTTAGAAGCTTCGTTAATAGAGGCAGGACTTAGCATAATTTTATCCCGAACTCTACCAACAATATGGTAACTAATACGGCCTTCTGCATAAAGCTATGAAAAGAGCCATACCGATATTAAATTGATTACCATTAGGGTGAGGAAACTCAACAAGAGGTAGATAGTCTCTCTAAAAACCACCAAACTCATACGACTGCATAAACACAAGTCGCTAAATAATTGCACAAGGGCAAAAAAACACAAGCAAAGGATTTTATACTTCCTTTCATTAATTAAAAGTTCCTAGAGTTTTACAAACCCACTATCTACAAACCAAATTTTCAATTTTCAATCATTTGAAAATTTTCAAAGCTCCTCATTTAAATTTTAATTTAAACCTATTACTCTTTTTTTAGAGTAGATAAAAAAATTAAGTTGTTTTATCTTCAAATTCTACCATAAATATATAACAGTTTGTACCATATTTCCATACCAAAATCAATTAAATACACTCATACTAAAAGGAAGTATTTTATTTTACTGTTTGAAAGAAACAATCATTTTCAATTTTAGACCTACTGTAAAGAACTCAAGTTTTGATATAGCGAACAATAAAATATAAGAGTACTTATAAAATGAAAGTTGTTCTACAAAGTCTGTGCTTTCCAGCAATATAAAGATCATCAAAATAGACTTTCGGTTTGAAAGTTATGCCTAATTTACTTCCAGTTTAAATTTTAGAAATTTTATGGTAGGACTGAGATGTCCATCTACTTTCAAACCCATTTTAAGCTGAATAAAATGCAAAATTTCCAAATGGTAAAAAACAAAATTTATAGCTTATACAAAGCGCTTCCATTTATAAAAAGAGTGAACCAATTTGCAATCATGAATCTCAAATTATTGTAGTTTTAGTGCCGCACTTTACAAATAAAATCTCAGCTTTTAAATTTTTTAAAATTTGAAAAATTCCAAACTATTCTATTTCCAAATCATATTTTCTAATCAAGCTTTTATGCTAAGTCATTTTATTACATGACCCTCTTTCCTGAAAAGCTAAGACTTTTAAAATTATAATTAACTTTATGTAAAAATAGTTTACTAACACTTTCTTAATTTTATTTCAACTAATTTTTCAAATAATTAATTTAGAAGACTCATTTTGAAAGAGATAGTTAATTTCTTCTATTATCAAAAGATAATTATCCATCCAAAATAAATTTTGGATTACATATTAATTTATTTCAAACTTGTGCTTATTACAACTAAATTTACTACGTCTGACTGTCTCATTGTAGTGTTTAGGAAATCCCTATTGATAACGTTGATTAGGCGCATCAACTAAAATTCTTAAAGCATTCAATGGATAATCCAACATAAAATCATTTTCTATATGATAAAGATGCTTCTTATATAATTTTCAAAATATACTTTACTTGAACAAATAAAAAGAATCCAATTATACTTATAAGTATATCTTTTATTAGAAAGATTTTCAATTTTTAAATAGCTGCTTACACTCGTCATCAAGGAATCCAAGGATGAATTCATCGAGATATTCCTCAAATACTCGATTCATAAGATCGATGAAATAAGTTAGTATGTTCGTCAAAACGGACAGCACAACGAGCCACTCAAAAGAACCATACAAGTTCGGAATGTGGTAAGAGGAATGTTATTCTTTGCAACTCGTACTAATGAAAACCGGTGGTAAGGTCATGCTAAGAAAAGACCTTAGCACTGCTCACTAGATTGAACAAGTCATCGATCCTAGGCAATGGTTACTCGTTAAGCTTGCGGAAATCGATGCAAAACCTAAGAGTATCATTAGATTTCTTACAAAGATGACTGCATCACCCCACGGTGAAAAACAGGGCTGAACGAACTGCTTGGGTTCAAGCACCAGAAATTGCCTTTTGAGTTCCTCATTTCCTTAATGAACATCCTTGTGGGAGCACGAATAATAATCTGAGAACCAGGAATGAGGTCGGTATAAAACTTAATTGACTGATTGGGTGATAAACCCCAAACAGACTCACATACATCAACAAAATCACAAACGATCGAAATTTGAGATACATTATAATGACCCACCTTTCATTGCACAGAAAGACGCATCATCATTAAGAAAGAAAGGGATAGAAAAGAGAAAAGATAGGAAAGAAAGAACTAAACAATACCAGAATCTCACAGTGGAATGAATACAATATATTAACCACATAGTTATTACATAGTATACATATACATCAGAGTTACACTGCTTAATACGTCACAAATTAGACAGTCGAGAAGACCTGTCTATCATACAACTCAAAATCAATTACAATTCATCAACACAGCGGAAACACTATATATCTACATTCGCAGTAGCCTCCTGCTCCATATCACCTTCATAATTCGTCAAATCTCACCTGAATCCCTTGGCTACCCGTAAAAATTTGAGTACCCAAGAGTTTAAGAAAATAGAAAATAAACTCTGGGTCAGACATGGGTCTGGTGTGAGTAAGTGGGTTAAAGTTGTTTAACTTTGAAAAACATTTGAAACAAAGGTATCTCGTTAGACCACGCCACAAACAAACATGGGTTTTTACCTTACGATAACCAAAACATTTGACTGGAAATCCAGTGATATTATAATAGTGTCTAGGGTATTCAAGTAAAATACAGAAATAGCTGGAATGCTTACATCTCACTTTCCAACATAGTTGGGCAAAATCAAAACGTACGACACTTATTGGAGATTGGATTCTATACAATGAAAGGGCTACTGGGGTACCACCCGTCATAGTACGTGGTCTAGATCACCGTACCGAGGATCCACCCTGATCCTCTACAACACAAGGCTGGAACCATCCCTTACTGGATAGTTCCGAATAAGACAACCCCGTAGTTGCCACGAACAACTGCCCACGCAGTCTAAAAAAGGGACATCTAAATAGGGGAAATCTTATCCTACTTGGGTGCTACCCACTTAGCGAAGCTGCACCTCCCCTGTTTTAGCCATTCTCGGTTAATGAGGCTTGAGGCTACGATTACCATTTTAGAACACATATCTTGGAATGCTCATCATCCTCCAATGATGATGTTCTGAAAGCATTCAATCCATACAAGTTTGTTCCGGTTTGAACGAATCCGAAGTCACTATCTCGTTACACTCATTTTGGAATCACCCTCAGAGCTAACGACAATAGCCCTTGCAATCTAAATCTTCATCTCGAATTTGAAAGCACTGTCTCCGTTATACTCGTTTTGGAATCACCCTCAGAGTTTTAACGATAAATAGCCCTTACACTTCGAATCTTCGTCTTGAATTTCACTTAAGATTTCATGACCTATCGTTTAATTTGGATTGATGTGGTTTTCGGATATCCAATTTGGAAATCCGATCCTGGTCTCATCGAAATCTAACGCGCCGTCTTTTAATGTCCAAGTTGTTTTAAGTTTTACGATTCAATTTATATTTAAAATAACATATTCACACAGATAGATAATTCATATTATCACAGATAATCACAATTCAACCAAAGCATCTCATATCACAGAGCAACACATATCACATATCAGAGCTATCAAATAATCCAAGGCATTCAACATCATTCAGTCATCCATTAGCAAGATCAATTAGTCACACCATTCCTAATTAACTTAAATAAATTAAATTAATTACTTCAATCACTTTTAAATTCTGCTTACTTAACATTAATTAATTACAAACCAATTAATTAATCATCCATTAATTACCCATCTTAATTAATCGTCCTTGATTAATTATTCTTTAATTACACTAAGTAATTAGCCTTTAATTAATCAAGTAAATTAACTACCCTTTAACCATTCACATTAATTAACCTTAATTACTCTCATTTTATTAATTAATGATCCTCTAATTACTTACATTACTTAATTACTCTTTTAAATTAATTACATTTAACAAGTAATCTTTAATTAATCACATTCATTAATTTACCTTGATTTCATTCAGTAATTAACTATCCTTAATTACTTACATTACTTAATTAACTCCTTAATTAATTAATATTAATCTTAATTAATTACAATAAGTTATTAATCCCTAATTACTTTCATTTTAAGTAATTATCCTCTCATTACACCCATTAAGTAATTATCCTTTGATTAAATAATTTCCCTTTAATTAATTACATTCAGTAATTATCCATTAATTACTTGCACTAAGTAATTACACTTTATTAATAACATTAAGTTATTATACTTAATCATTTTCATTAAGTGATTATCCTTAATTAATTAAATTAATTAATGTTCTTAAATTAATTAATTTTCTTAAATTAATTACGTTAATTAATTTAATCAATTACATTGAGTAATTAATCCTTTTAATTACTTCCATTAGGTATTTACCCTTTTTATAATCCTTTAAATTTATTTATTTATTTTAAATAATTCACCTCTAATTACTTTCATCCATTAATTATTCTTTAATTAATTGACCTTTAATTACTTAGATTAATTAACCCTTAATTAATTAAGTAGATAACCATCCTTAATTAATTAAACCAATTAATTATCTTAATTAAATTACATAAATTAATCACCTTAGTTAACTAAGTAATTACTTTAATTACTTCTATTAATAAGACCGTAATTAAGATAAATCATTTACCTATTAAAGACCTACTATTAATTTAATTTAAATTATATGCTTGAAACAATTTTATACAAAACATTTGAGAACTCTTTTATTTATTAAGGTTAAATACCCTTACTTTAATCAAAGCTTAATTACCTCATTAAAAAAAACATTTAGAAATTAATTACATAATTAATCTACTATATAATTACTTTTAAACAAACAATTTTAAGCATTTTAAATCTTCGAAAACTTGTTTAAAACTTGTTAACATTTTGCTTTTAAAATTTGTTAATATATCTGAAACTTGTTTGAAAACTTGGTTTAGTAAATTGCTTTTTAAAATCAAACACATGTTTCAATTAAAATTTAAAACCTGGTTATTAAAACTTGATCATACCTTAATTTAAAAACCAGATTAACTTTTAAAACTTGATTTAAAATATTGCTTTGCTTTTAAACTTGGTAATATTACTTTTGAAAACTTATTTATTTAATAGACTTTTAAAAACTTGTCTAAAACTCTTGTTCAAGCTAAATATATTAAAATTTGGTATCCAGATTTACTTCACTTTTAAAAACTGAAACCAAAAATAAACAACCCGAGCCATACTCTCAAGATACCCGAGCTCATACTCGAGCAACTCACGATTCACTCACGTCCCTACTTCCCTCGGGACAACATCGCAACCTTCTCGAGCCAACCCCGAGTACACTCTTCTTCCCCAAAACCCACTTCAACTTCCAGATACATCGTGCACGCGTGCATATGCATCGATCATCTGTCCACCTTCGATTCTCGCCGAGGTCTCTCTCATATCGACGATGACTACGCCGATGTTCCATATCGATCAGCACCCTCTATATGCCTCGAAAATGAAATTGAGCATGATGACACATTCGAACCCAAACTCGATCATCGAAAAAACATCACGCTCTGACGATCCCGTCCACTAGTAATCTCGCCGACTCGTCTAGAGCCGCATCACGAACCCCTGCATCGATACCCCCATAAGCTATCACCTACGGTGATCCAACGACGTCAAAAACGTCACGACAAACCCCCTAATCAAAACAAGGCTTCGAACCCTAGTTCGTTGTCGCTCGACCTCCTCGTCGATCTAAAAATCAAGTGATCACTTTTCCAATGATCATCAACCTGCAGGCTACCTTCGACATTAAGCACAAACTTCAACTCATCGTCAATCGTCGACAATCGACAAAATACCCAAAATCGATCAACTCAGTTTATCTCAACAATTAAAATACTAAAAATCAGGATTTCTATCTCTAAAATCATTATTTACAATAAGAAATCTGATCATGGATTCAATTCATGAAATTAAAATGTTTGATTTTTCCGATTAAAAAGGTTTTCACTGTAAAATATCATTTTTGAAATAAATACACAACCATTACACTTGAAATCGTTTTTTATAAATGATGTGACCTTGTTTCAAATGTTTGCTCTTCAGCAATCAAAGTCTAATATGGTTTTGATTGGAAGATATGAACTTTTGTTTGAAGTTATGAGCTGTGATCATAATAGGGATAAAATTATATACACACAGACATGTCACAGTATACATACATACATATATGTCAATTCAAAACTATATTCAAATCGAAACATTCATGCAATCAAATCATTATTTCACAGATTATCACATGCATCAAGCAGTTCAAGATTTTAGTTTTGAAAAGTTTTTATTTACTCACTTGAAATAAGAAACAGAGGACAGATTTCTTGTTCCAGGAACTTTATATTTGATTCGATCTTGGATTTGCTTGTTGTTGAGTTGAATTCTATTTTTTTTAGTTTAACTTAGCTTGATCTTCTGCTTGATGTTGAACATCTCTTTGAAGTTTGATTTCCATTTGATTTTAGTTTCAGGTTTCGTTTAAATTTTGAAAAGATGAAGAGGAAAAGAATTGAGAAGATTTTGAACAGAAAGAAATAAACAAGTTATTTCTCTAAAACATTAGTTATATAATTAAAAAATTTAAAGAAACACAATTGCCATTTGTTCATTTTGCATGTTACTAATGCTTACACATGTTAATTAATCTTACAAATGTCAAAAGTAAGAATTAATTATTTTGCAAATGTTTAAAACTATCTTTTTATTTAATTACTTAAATATATATATATATATGTTTATATGCATATTATGTTTATTTTTATTTTTTATTAATAAGCTTTTAAATCCTTATATGTATACAAACTTTATTTATTCAAATAAAATTTTAAAAGAAAGAAAAATAAAACTTTTATTAAATCCTATTTAAGATACCACATTTTAAAATAAATATTTATCTTATGTATTGAAAATATAGAATTAAATTTTAAATAGCTTTTGATAGGTATTGCATTAAATTCAAACATAATCTTCCAAATCACAATACATACATACATGTATTGTAATTTGAAAACATGTTTTTATTAAATTCAAACCAAAGACTTCCTATTCACAATGTATACACATATATATACATTATAAATAGAATACACTTTTATTAACTTTAAGAAGATAAATTTGTTTTTGAAAATATAAATTTGCCAATTTTAAAATAATTATGAAAGAAGATTATTAACCTAATATTACAATTTTTTAAGTGATTATTGATAAAGATTATCAAATTGCTATTGCCTAAAAATTCCGGGTCATCACATTCCTCCCTTTTAAAAGAATTTCATCTTCAAAATTTAAGAGCAAAGATAATTAAATAATCCATCCAAATTTTTATTTTCAAACAATAAAGCTTACCTATCAGCCAGATACTAACAACCAACCCATTTATTCTAAACAAATCAATCTGACTATCCAGACACAATATAGGATAGGCTTTCCTAACACTATCTAGACTTTCCTAGGTACAAATCACTAGGATACTCGCTATAATGAATCTTAACTAGCTACACTACTCTGATCCCGAGCTCCTTCTCATCTAGATCTACAATCTGAACAGGATGTATGAACATAGTCAAGTCCGACTCAACTTCCAAATCTTTCTAAACTGCTGGTTCAACAACCAGTGATGGATCATACACGTACTCTCTAAAACGAGATACGTGAAATACATTGAATCCCAGCCATCCAAATTGGCAATTCAATCCTGAAGACTAAAATCTTTTCGAGAACACAGAATGAAACCCAATATACCTCGGAGCTAGCTTCTAGTCTTACCAAATCTTATTGCTCCTTAGATCGGAGAAAACTTATTAAAAACCAATTCTTCGGCTTCGAAATCCAAATTCCTCCGTCTCTTATCCGCATAACTCTCCTGACGATCTTGGGTTGCCTTCATTCTTCCTGATCAACTCAACCTTTGCAGATGCATCTCGAAACAAAACTGGACCAAGAATAAGACGATCTTCGGATCCTACCCAACAAAATGGTCCTCTCAAGATCTATTGAAAATCCAGAACACAAACTCTACTTCACATCATCAGTAGACCTCGAACTTACTTCTCCAATTTCTAAATAGCCAGAACAGGTGCATTAGACAACCTAGCCTTTAGATCCCGAATGAACTTCCTGAAGATACCCTCTAATCCGAGAAAAATGCGAACTTCCGAAGGAGTCTGTGGTTGCTTCCACCCTAGAACAGCTGCTACCTTGCTCCCGCTATGCAACTCTGATTTGAAGTAGATGAGGATATCATCGATGAACACGAGCAAAAACTTGATCAACACCTCCTGGAAGACACGGTCCATCAGATCCACCAAAACAAGCTGGAGCGTTAGTTAACCCAAAAGACATAACTAACCACTCAAGAAACAATTGAGTTCTCTGAATGCAGTCAAGGGTATACTGACTTCAACTACCCTTGGCTGGAGAAAATTCGAAATAAGGTCCAAAATAGATAACACGAAAGCACCACAAAGTTGATCAAAAAGATCACCAATACGAGGCAATGGATACTTATTCCTAATGGTCACCTTATCCAACTGCCGATACGGCAAACTTTTGACTTCTTCAAAGACATCTGGAAAAATCTCTAACCACTTCGATAGCTTCTACCTCCTTTTGAGATGCCTCGATCCCATACAAAAGATTACCCAAAAGAATCTTTCAAACTATCGCAAGTCACTTTTGCGATCCTACCTAGTTTAGTTTCCAAAGACACTGTTCCTCTTTACAAATCAGAACAGCTTAAAGCTTAACCAATCCACTTCCCAAAATAATGTCAAATCTTTCAAGAACACCTTTGCCTAACAGAAAAAACTGACGGTCCACCTTCAAATGCAAATACCTTGTTCTGTTGAGCTTCTTGAAGTAGTGGGCAAGCCTCTACCATATGCCCGGCTGTTGATAGTTGAAACACAAATCTTCTGAACCATCGAAGAGGTGGATCCATTTTGCTGCTTTCGAACCCACCTCTAGGAAACTGCTTAGCCAAAGACCTTCCTACTGGCCCGCACAACACCTCCGAGCTGCACTGCTACCACAAATTCCACGGGACTTCTTATCCAAAAGCACTTCGAACATCAAAGCCAAACCAACCAATTCCACAAAAGACATTTCGAGATACCAAACATCCTTTCAAGATACTCGGGCCTCAAACCAAGCATAAACGTCTCGTTGAACTTAGTCTCAACACTGATATAGACAAGTTCCCTTGCTTGAGATCCAGAAAAATTCCTCATACAGCCGAGTCTTCCCTACGGTAGGTAAAACCACTCTTTAAAAAATTCATTAAACTTGCTCCAAAAGAAAACATCTTTGGGAACATCCATGGTCACTGCATCCCATCATGCAGCTGCTCCTTCCTGAAGTTGTCAAGATGCCATCACTCGCTTCTGCACACATCCGACGGATCCAAACATTTGAAAATCCGCTCACCCGAGCGCAACCAAGCTTACATCCCAAAGATGGACTCCATACCATTTAAAAGGCTTTCCTCTGAGATTTATGAAATCCTTGTACAAATCTACAAAGCTTACTCGAGGCGATATTGGGTCTACAGCCTCGGTAGATACTCTTCCAACTCAACATTCGGATTTCTTCCATTAGTGGTAGTCATGCAACACACACCACTACCCCTCCTACCTCTAGAACTCATATTGGAAAACCTAAACAGGTAATCCAACAAATCAGGTGTGTGTGTATAAAATACAAGTATGCTCTCTCAATATAGATATCACTTCAAAGCCTAGGTATTCTCTCAACCTAGAGCTCTGATACCATTGTAACGGCCTACCTTTCATTGCACAAAAAGGCGCATCATCATTAAGAAAGAAAGGGATAGAAAAAAGAAAAGATAGGAAAGAAAGAACTAAACAATACCAGAATCTCACAGCGGAACGAATAAAATATATTAATCACATAGTTATTACATAGTATACATATACATCAGAGTTACACTGCTTAATACATCACAAATTAGACAGTCGAGAAGACCCGTCTATCAGACAACTCAGAATCCATTACAATTCATCAATACAGCGACAACACTATATATCTACATTCGCTGAAGCCTCCCGCTCCACATCTCCTTCATAATTCGTAATATCTCACCTGAATCCTTTACCTACTCGTAAAAAATTGAGTACCCAAGAGTTTAAGAAAACAGAAAATAAACTCTGGGACAGACATGGGTCTGGTGTGAGTAAATGGGTTAAAGTTGTTTAACTTTGAAAAACATTTGAAACAAAGGTATCTCGTAAGACCACGACACAAATAAACATGTCAAAACATTTGATAAGAAATCCATTGATATTATAATAGTGTCTAGGGTTTTCAAGTAAAATACAGAAATAGGTAGAATGCTTACATCTCACGTTCCAACATAGTTGGGCACAATCGAAACATACGGCACTTATAGGAGATTGGATTCCATACAATGGCACGGCTACTGGGTTACCGCCCGTCACAGTACGTGGTCTACACCAATGTACCGAGGATCCACCCTGATCCTCTGCAACACAAGACCGGAACCATCCCTTACTGGACAGTCGCGAATAAGACAACCTCGCAGTTGCCGCGAACAACTGCCGACACAAACGAAAAAATAGGAAGCTCTGGACAGGGGAAATCTTATCCTACTTGGGTGCTACCCACTTAGCCTTGCTGCACCTCCCCTATTTTAGCCATTTCCAGTTGATGACGCTTGAGGCTACGATTACCTCTTTAGAACACATATCTTGGAATGCTCATCGTCCTCCATTGACGATGTTCTTAAAGCATTCAATCCATACAAGTTCTTTCCGGGTTCGAACGAATCCGAAGGCACTATCTCGTTACACTCATTTTGGAATCACGCTCAGAGTTAACGATAATAGCCCTTGCAATCTAAATCGTCATCTCGAATTTGAAAGCACTATCTCCGTTATACTCGTTTTGGAATCACCCTCAGAGTTTTAATGACAAATAGCCCTTACACTTTGAGTCTTCATCTTGAATTTCACTTGAGATTTCACGACCCATCGTTTAATTTGGATCGATGTAGTTTTCGGATATCCAATTTGGAAATTCGATCCTGGTCTCATCGAAATCCAAAACGCCGTCTTTTAATGTCCAAGTTGTTTTTACTTTTACAATTCAATTTATATTTAAAATAACATATTCACGCAGATAGATAATTCATATTATCACAGATAGATAATCACAATTTAACCAAAACATCTCATACCACAAAGCAGCACATATCACATATTAGAGCTATCAAATAATCCAAGGCATTCAACATCATTCAATCATCCATTAGCAAGATTAATTAGTCACGCCATTCCTAATTGATTTAAATAAATTAAATCAATTACTTTAATCACTTTTAAATTCTGCTTACTTAACATTAATTAATTACAAACTAATTAATTAATCATCTTTTGATTATTCATCTTAATTAATCATCCTTGATTAATTATTCTTCAATTACATTAAGTAATTAGCCTTTAATTAATTAAGTAAATTAATTATCCTTTAACCATTCATATTAATTAACCTTAATTACTCTCATTTTATAAATTAATAGTCCTCTAATTACTTACATAACTTAATTACTCTTTTAAATTAATTACATTTAACAAGCAATCTTTAATAATCACATTCATGAATTTAAATTGATTAATCACATTCAGTAATTAACTATCCTTAATTACTTACATTACTTAATTAACTCCTTAATTAATTAATATTAATCTTTAATTAATTACACTAAGTTATTAATCACTAATTACTTTCATTTTGAGTAATTATCCTCTCATTACACCTATTAAGTAATTATCCTTTCATTAAATATTTTCCCTTTAATTAATTACATTCAGTAATTATCCATTACTTACTTACACTACGTAATTACACTTTATTTATGTAACTACCCACTATTTTGCACCATTCGAATTTGGCAATAATTAAAACATGTCAAGCTTGAATAGTTCAAAACAACAGATTGTAAATAAAAATTGGAGCAAATGAAATCAAATCACAGAATCACAGACACAGAAATCAGAATACTCGCAGCGGAATAAAATAACTTAGTGGTTCATGAAGCCACTAGCACATAGTCTCAAAATAAGTAAATTCTACATAGTCTTTAAAATCAAACATAGTTTGAAACAACCACAGAAAATCTCAATATTCAATTGTCTTGATTTCATAAGCTATGATAAGAACTGGGCAGAAAATAGACAGCAGCTTGATAAAGATGATCTCCAACAGTCCTAGCTCCAAGAAGTGAAGTACGAACTAATACTCAGGCTGACCCGAGCGTAAGAAATAAACACAAACACTCGAGTCAGGACATACATACTTATACAGTGTAAGCTAATTCAAGTGAACTGTAATATAAAGGAAAGTAACTTAAAGGATGTTTGGGACCGCCCGTCCTCTAAGGATCCGTTAAACTATTTACTATATAGTAATATTTCGCTATTATGATAATGTCTATTAGTAAAATAAACTTACTTTAAAATAGCGTTAAGGAGTGACCCTATATTCCCCTTAACACATAATATATTCCCATAGTCTATACGATACCGTAATCTCCCCCGTACTGGGCGTCGTCAGAGGGCACTCCATAGGTATGTTACAAACCAAAATCGTATAAGGCTCGCTAGGGTAAGTGACACAGCACAACTAGGCAATGCCAGGGTAGATATACCAATTATGCTTCCAGACCGGTGGTAACGCATAGCTGCTACTACCTCCCACCTCGAACAACACTCCCAAA
Organism: Allium cepa; assembly: GCA_030765085.1. Taxonomy (NCBI): domain Eukaryota; kingdom Viridiplantae; phylum Streptophyta; class Magnoliopsida; order Asparagales; family Amaryllidaceae; genus Allium; species Allium cepa. The sequence goes on from CM060931.1 coordinate 469,904,490, forward strand.
TCAAAGGTGCGCACCAAACAATCACAAAGTAATAGAATGGCATACGAAGAAGTGCGTCCGATCAAAGGTGCTGCCTCATTAGTCCGTCAATCGCTCATGTTTTAGCCACCTTATGCCAACTCACGGGAGTCGGGTACACTTACATACCTCAATAGAACGTCACCACCATCGTACTTCATTCTGGAATCTCCACCGCGTACACGGTTGTCAAAGTGGTTTTCAGTATCGATAGAGAGTATGCCCATATCTGATCCCGGTCTCTTTAACAACCAACGTTATTAATACCCGTGGTTATAAAAATCCAAAATAGTTTTATATTTCAATCAAAATACTACATTTTAAACTATTTAAAAGTGAAGTTAAAATTCTTACAAAATCCAATATAAATCCCAAAGGTTTAGCCTTAGTCCATTTGTATCAACTACAGCACTTGCGCGGTGCGGTAATATCCTTTACAACAGATTTGAGTAACTTAAATTTTAGACTTCAATAAAATTTCAACAATAATTAAACCTTAAATTAAACCAATTTAGCTTATATCATCATATTTTCCATCTTTGAATAGTCATTTCAATTACTCAATAATTTATGATTATTATAAAGTAAATTTTGCAAATATATATCTAACTTCTCTATACTTTACTTATTAAAATCAAGTGCAAATTCTATATATATTTTACTTAATAATTAAGTTCAATTACCACTTCAAAAATAAACTTAATTTCTAATAAATTTCTTAACTTACTTTATTCTAAACAACTTCACATTTTTAAATTTAGTTACATTCCAACTTCCATTTTTAAGTATTCACTTTTTTTAACTATTTAATTATAGACAACTTAACCCTTTATTTATTTACTTATATTCAAATTTATACCAAACATCATATTTTATTTCTTAACTTGAACTCCGTTTTATTTACAAATCAAAGTTTTTAAAACAAATTTATACTTTAAATTAGTTTAATTACATATTTAACTTGTATAATATCACTATACTTATAAAAATCATGTTTTAATCCAATTTTAAACAAATATTATAACATTCTAATTTAAAAATATTTCATATTTCCAGAGAATATATATATATATATATATATGTATATATAATCACGGGTCTGTATAATATTTTCTAACCTAAGTCAAGTGATACAGATAATATATCATTTCAATCCGTAATTTATAAAGAATATCCAGGTTCTATCATTTCAAACCCGCAATCCCAAGTTAAATAAATAACTAAATAAATGACTAAATAAATAAAATAATATATATCGTTCGGGCCTATCATTTCAGCCCGTACGATTCTATTCTATAGGGAACTTGCAGTGTGATGATAGTAAACAAATAGTATAATAGCATAAATATAATATAACTGATGATGTGTCAATTTAATAACAGGGTTTTTAACATCATAAATTTATATCACAGGCAAGTAAAATAAAATATAACCGTTCTACAATTACACTTGTTATTAATTTACAGATCTATAAGTACGTTTGTCGGGTGAGAATACCCACCTCTACTGCTGCTGAAGATTCTATTTAAACAACGATATCTATACCGGAAAAAGTGTACAGAGGGCACGATCAATTTTCGGCGGATGTGACAACCCGATTCCGATCTTGACAAAATAAAACGAATAACTAATTACGCGAATTTAAACGATCATAGCAAACTTTAAATAAACAACGGGAAATAAGATTGAAAAGAGAATTTTGACACACGTGACTTGACCACTTCACCGCACAACCCGACCAACATCTCCAAGGCTCATCCATGCCCACTTGTAATGATTTCAAACACGTAAGTCAACAGTGGTTATTTTGTCAAATAGGCTGAGTTTTCATCCGTCTCTCCCTTTTATTTTTTTTATTTTTTTATTATTAAGCCTGAAAACTTTGGTTCAAGAGCTTGGACAAGCGCATCAACTATGCTCGGCTGTGCATGGCACATGCATACTGCCTTCATGGGTTCGTCAGTGGTGACGGTTCAAGGCTCGGTCACAAGAATCAACGATGCTCGGCCTGCATATGTACGGCCTGACATACACTCGTGTGGACAAAGGTTGAGACTTTGAAAAGCAACAGTACTACGTGTCCAAGTGCATGGTTCCAATTATCAGGGCTCGGCAAGTCATGAGGTTGGGTTAAGAGGTGATGGACAACAAGTCAGATGTCATGTCAGGGAGGAGAGACAGTCTGGAGGCGGTCGTACCGAGGTGGTGGAGAGGGGTAGGGTGCAGGCCGAGATGAATAAAAATGTAACAAAGCAAGGTAAAAAAATAAAAAATAAAAAAAGAAGAGGCCATCCCTTCAGAGCTCACGCACTCAAGAAGAAAGAAGCAAAACTGAGGTGAAGAAAAATATGTACAGGTCCTATTATTTATATGCTAAGTTGCGCAACTCATGCATAAAGGAAAATGGCAACAACTCGTTTTGAAAATGGCCAGGAGATTTTCTGCGTGATGGATGGAAATTTCGTTTGATAGATTAAATAAAGTAACGCACGAATTAAGGATATTTGAACGTTTAAGGAAAAAGAAATTTTGTTTGAACGGGTTTTAATATTAAATTAGTGAGGTGGCGTTGATAACAACAAGAAAGATGGAAACCCATATTTGCTTGAAATGGCTATGAGAAATCAATATTTTATACTAATTTAAACCATTGCAGCAAATGGAAAGTTTGAAAAGTTTACACGTGAATTCAGGGCAAGGTTTTAAACGAAAATTAAATGGCTAGGGAATTTATTCATTTCCCACTTAGAATTTCACGTTAACTGATTAATTTATTCATTTATAGCTAAGGTAAGAGTTTTAAGAATGCATACTATAAACGCAACAATTTAGTCAAACATACGCTCACATTTTCTAATAAAACTAACGCATTTAATTTATACGTTTTCTTATTTATTCGCTACTTATTTTAGTAAAATATACATTCAAAGAATATTTCATTAATTACACACCATTTATATGCCAACTAAATTAAACAGCACATACCAATTTTAAACGTGAAATTAAATAGCCTATTTATACTTTATTAATTTGAAAATTTATTACTTAATTAACTTTTGATTTGTTTACATTGGTTTGATTTACTTAACATTTAACAAATAAACTGATGTATATACGTATAAAAGAAAACGAAAAATTTATTTCCTATATATTATTCAATTTAAAATTTTATTTATTAATTATTTAACTAAGAAACAAATGTGTATACGTATGAAGTTTATTTCCTTTACATAATATTAATTACTTGATTTAAAGGTGTATAACCAATTTTGAAAAGAACAAAAGTGGAATAAAATGTAATTACGAAATATATTTAGTTAAATTAAAAGATTTGGAAGCTAGAATTTAAAGTTTTAAAATTTCAAAATTATGTTAAACTTTAACCAAAATAAAATTATAGAAATTGCTTATTTTAATAACATTTCGGGCAATGATTTATAATAAATTTAAAAGTTCAACATTTTGAAATATAAAACCCCAAAATTTTATAAATAAATAAATGAAATATTTGTTAAAATTTTAGGCTGTTACACTCTCCCCCACTGAGAACTTTTCGTCCTCGAAAAGGAACGTAAAAGGGAAAAACGAAGAAAGATAATTCAAAAGAGCAAAGTACCTGAAACAAATAATTTCGGATTCGAAGCACGTATGCTCTCCTCTGTCTCCCAAGTGCAATCCCGTTCATCAAGGCTCCACTGCAGTTTGACCAGGCGGACAGATTTTCTTCTTAGTTGTTTCGTACCTCGATCGACGATACGAAGCGGCTTCCTTTCAATAGTTAGGTCAGGCTCGATATCCAGACTATCAAGAGCAGAAGGCTGGATAATAAGAGATGGATCATGCAAACAGCGTCGAAGGTGGGATACATGGAATACATTATGTACTCCAGCAAATTTCTCAAGCAAATCCAGTTGATAAGCAAGAGACCCAATCCTTTCCAAGATGTAGAATGGACCGATGAACCGAGGAGTAAGCTCCCTCTACGCCCAAACCGAACCACATTTCTTAAGGGAGAGACCTTAAGAAAAACTAAATCACCAACCGCAAACTCCAAACTTCTTCTTCGACGATCAACGTACTTCTTCTGTTTATCTTGAGCAATCTTTAACCTTCTCTTAATCTCCTCGACTTTCTCTGAAGCTTCCAAAATCATATCGGGACCAAGGACTAAGCGGTTACCGGATTCAATCCAGCAGGATGGAGATCTACAAGGTCTCGCATACAGAGCAGCATACAGAGAGATCTTAAGACTAGCCTGAACAAAAGATAGAATGAGACAGATAGAGGATTAAGATAAGATAAAAACCGAAGGTCGTAATTTATACCTGATAACTATTGTTATAGGTGAATTCCACAAGGTGGAGATGATCCTCCCAAGATCCTCCATAATCCAAAATGCAAGCTCGAAGAAGATCCTCAAGAATTTGATTCACCCTTTCTGTTTGACCATCAGTCTGAGGGTGATAAGCAGTGCTCAGATTCAGCCGAGTACCAAGGATTCTTGGAAAGCTTTCCAAAACTGACTAGTGAAGATAGGGTCTCGATCACAAATGATGCTAAGGGGAACACCATGGAGGCGAACAATCTCCCTCATATAAATCTCAGATAAGCTCGAAGCCATATGGGTAGACTTGACTGGGATAAAATGAGCGGACTTGGTCAGTCTATCCACGATAACCTAGATGCTCTCATTTTCCTTTGTAGATCTTGGTAAACCATCGATGAAATCCATAGAAACTTGCTCCCACTTCCAATTGGGAATCTCCAGAGGCTGCAACAAACCTGGTATGTTCTGATGATCTGCCTTGACTTGCCGACAAGTCGCACACCTACTAACAAAAATAGAGACATTGCGCTTCATACCCCTCCACCAATAAAGTTTCTTCAAATACTGATACATCTTTACTACACCAGGGTGAATGGAAAGTCTGGATTGATGGTGTTCCCGACGTAACTCCCTCCTTAAACCATCAACGTTCGGGACACAAATTCTATTATTAATCCTCAAAATCCCTTCATCATCAATCCGAGCTCCACTACCATCAGAATTTCTACCGCCTCTGCTACGAACATTCTCCTTCATACTTCTAAGCATCACATCCTCATCCTGCTTAGCCTTGATACGATCCAAAAGAGGAGAAGAAACTACAAGCTGGCACAACAAAGACTTCTTCCTGCTCAAAGCATCCTCCACAACATTTTATTTCCAAGGGGTATAGTTAATGTCAAGATCATAAGAAGCAAGAAAATCAAGCTACCGAACTTGTCTCTGATTCAAATCCTTCTGGGTGAAGATATATTTCAAAGACTGATGATCGGTGAAGAGGTCAAACTTAGCCCCCAAGAGATGATGTCTCCAAAGCTTCAATGCAAATACAACGGCCAGCAATTCTAAATCGTGAGCAGCGTAATTAGCCTCATGGTTCTTCAACTAACGACTAGCATAGGCAATCACCTTCCCATCTTGCATCAATACCGCACCCAAACCCTTGTGACAAGCATCGATGTATACCATCAACCTCTCATTTCCATTCGGAACGGTAAGCACTGGTGCGGAAGTAAGCTTATCCTTTAACTCTTTGAAAGGGGCAGAAATCCGAGCGAAGTTCTCAATGAACCTCCGATAGTAACCGGCCAGGCCTAGAAAACTGCGAATATCGGTTGGAGTCTTAGGTTCTTCCCAATCCTGTACGGAATAGGGAGAATAAGGACTCCAGAAAAGATAGAGTGATTAAATTTAGAAGAGAAAGAAGGGAAAGACTTACATTGATCGCAGCGATCTTGACTGGATCAACAGAAACTCCTTCAGTAGAGACAATATGTCCGAGGAATCGGATTTCCTCTTCCCAAAATGGCATTCCGAGAATTTAGCTTTTAACTGGTGACTTCTAAGGGTCCCCAACACAAAACTTAAGTGGGATTTATGCTCTTCCTCAGTCTTAGAGAACACAAGGATATCATCAATAAAGACTAGAACAAATTTATTGAGCACATCGCGAAAAACATGATTCATCAAGTCGACAAAGAAGGCAGGGGTGTTAGTCAACCCAAAAGGCATAACTAGACATTCAAAGAAGCCATTCTCAGTACGGAAAGCGGTTTTGGGAATGCTCTCCTCAGCAACTCTAAGTTGGTGAAAACCTGTGGCCAGATCAAGCTGAGAGAAAACAGTAGCTCCGTAGAGTTGATCAAACATATCATTGACGCGAGGCATCAGATATCTGTTCTTCATAGTAAGCTTGTTCAACTCCCTATAATCAACACACATCCGAAGGGAACCATCGGACTTGGTGACGAAAACTACGACTGCTCCCTATTCTGAAAAGCTAGGTCTGATCAGTTTGTTTCCTTAATTCGATCTTCTCCCGGGGTGCCATTCTTCTGGGCGAAAGAACTACGGGTCGTGCTCCAGGAATAAGGTCAATCCGGAAATCAATTTCCCACTTCGGAGGTAGAGAAGTGACTTCACCAAATACGTCGGGAAATAGTTTGACTACAGGAGTTGAATTGATATCATCAGGGAAGGTATCAAGGGAATAAATGAAACTACCAGCGAAGTCCTGGGGCAAACTACACCAGATCTCTAATGAATTACCAAAATCATCCTTAAGTGAAACAGTTCGAGCACTACACGAGATATGAGCATCATGACTATCCAACCAACCACCCCAAGCAGTAGATCGAAAGCGTCAAATCCCAAAAGATAAAAGTCACCAGTGAATCGATAACTATCATGGAAGGGTTTCGCATTCCTACAAACCTTACTAAGGTTCGCAGGACCACCGATAGGGTTTGAAACACATAGAGGCACAGAAGAAAACTCGAGAGAAAGAAGATTCTCAAATTTATTACAGAGGTCTACTAAGATAAAGCTATGGGAAGCTCCAGTATAAAAGAGAACCCGTATAGGAAAATAATACAAGGTAAAAGAACCATGGAGTGTACCTTGAGAATCGCTAGGAGAAGGAGAAGGCACAGGCTGTGGAGCTGGGGAGGATGCAGAAGTGACAGCGAAAATCCCAGATGCCTTGCCCTTCTTCCGAGTAGGGCAGTCTCTCTTGAAATGTCCCGGCTGAAGGCAAATGTGGCAAAGTTCTCGCCTAGCCGACTGAGCGGGAGGTGGAAACGCAGCACCCAAGGTAGGACAACTATTAGCGTAGTGTTCTTTTTGGTCGCATCGGTAGCAAGTAATGGCGGATAGATCCACAAGCTGTCTCTAGGATGACGAAGACGATGATCCAAGCCCTGGAGTCCTATTCTTCTTATGCCGGTAAAAGTTGGACTTCCTTTTCTTAGAATTTCCAGAAAACTGAGATGGTGCAGATTTGGGCAGCTGGAGGGTTCCTAGATGTGGGGTTCTCATATTTGATAGCCATATCCATCTGAGCGGTGAACGTACCATGCACATGGGTGATAAGGCGATCGTAGTACTCGGGATGTGCACCCGCAATAAACTTCTCGTTTTTCTTCAACGGGGTGTCTATCAGATTAAGGCCATACTGCGATAGCTTAGTGAATTTCCTTTCATACTCGAAAAAGGACATATCGCCCTGCTTTAAATCCATAAAGTCTCGGTACAGCTGAGATTTCCCGCTTCAGGCATCCATTTCGCAAGGAAAGCATCGCTAAAGCACGATAAGAGATATAAGATAGATTTCGAAAGGGAGGAAACTGAACCACACTTGGTCAACCGAAGAAGATACCTAAATTGTTCCCAAGTGATGTCAGCCTCAGCGGTGTGAGCTGTAATGGACAACCACCAATCCAAAGCTGCTCCCTTTAATTGCCAAGCTGCCAGTTGACGCTGCTGGGCATTGGTGATCTCAAGACCGAAGAAAATTCTCTCCAAATCTCTCAACCACTGCTGAGCTTCAATTATGCTCTCAGAACCTGTGAACTTGGTGCCATCAAGCTTGGTATATTCCTTACAAAGTTTAGAGAACCTAACTGGGGCAGTGAGTGTAGGAGCTGGGTCAGCACCTTGTCCCCTACCTCTGGTATTTCTACGATTCATCCTGAGAAATCAAGAATGAATTTAAGGACAGAGGAAAATATAGAGGTCAAGATAGATTAGATAAGATAAAGTTCAACCAGACAGGCATTTAACAAAGGACCTAATTATATAAGATGGGGAAAGGGAAAGAAGTAGTTGGAAAAATTTATTTTAAAACAAGAAAGTTTTTATAACAAATACTTCTATGAAAACCCTTTTTAAACATCGTTTTATACTTTAAAATACTTTCTCTCACAAGAAAAGGATTCTAAGATTTGACTTCACTCATTATAGGGTATTTCTAACCTATCTCTAATGAGTTTTGCTCCTCGGCTATGGTTTGCCAGAAAACCAAAGCTGTGATACCAACTGTAACTACCCACTATTTTGCACCATTCAAATTTGACAATAATTAAAACATGTCAAGCTTGAATAGTTCAAAACAATAGTTTGTAAATAAAAATTGGAGCAAATGAAATCAAATCACAGAATCACAGGCACAGAAATAAGAATACTCGCAGCGGAATAAAATAACTTAGTGGTTCATGAAGCCACTAGCACATAGTCTCAAAATAAGTAAATAGTCTTTAGAACCAAATATAGTTTGAAACAACCATAGAAAATATCAATATTCAATTATCTTGATTTCATAAGCTAAGATAAGAACTGGGCAGAAAATAGACAACAGCTTGATAAAGATGATCTCCAGCAGTCCTAGCTCCAAGAAGTGAAGTCCAAACTAATACTCAGGCTGACCCGAGCGTAAGAAATAAACACAAACACTCGAGTCAGGACATACATACTTATATAGTGTAAGCTAATCAAGTGAACTATAATATAAAGACAAGTAACTTAGAGGATGCTTAGGACCGCCCATCCTCTAAGGATCCGTTAAACTATTTACTATATAGTAATATTTTGCTATTATAATAATCTCTATTAGTAAAATAAACTTACTTTAAAATAGCGTTAAGGAGTGACCCAATATTCCCCTTAACACATAATATATTCCCATAGTCTATACAATACCGTAATCTCCCCCGTACTGGGCGTCGTCAGAGGGCACTCCATAGGTATGGTACACACCAAAATCATGTAAGGCTCGTTAGGGTAGGTGACACGGCACAACTAGACAATGCCAGGGTAGATATACCAATTACGCTTCCGAACCGGTGGTAACGCATAGCTGCTACTACCGCCCACCTCGAACAACACTCCCAAATCAAAGGTGTGCACCAAACAATCACAAAGTAATAGAATGGCATACGAAGAAGTGCGTCCGATCAAAGGTGCTACCTCATTAGTCCGTCAATCGCTCCTGTTTTAGCCACCTTATGCCAACTCACGGGAGTCGGGTCCACGTACACCTCAATAGAATGTCGCCACCATCCTACTTCATTCTGGAATCTCCACCGCCTACACGGTTGTCAAAGTGGTTTTCGTTATCGACAGAGATATGCTCATATCCGATCCCGATCTCTTTAACAACAAACATTATTAATACCCGTGGTTATAAAAATCCAAAATAGTTTTATATTTCAATCATAATAGTACATTTTAGCTATTTAAAAGTGAAGTTAAATTTCTTACAAAATCCAATATAAATCCCAATGGTTTAGCCTCAGTTCATTTGTATCAACTACAGCACTTGAGTAGTGCGGTAATGTCCTTTACAACAGATTTGAGTAACTTATATTTTAGACATCAATAAAATTTCAATAATAATTAAACCTTAAACTAACCATCTTTGAATAGTCATTTAAATTACTCAATAATTTATGATTATTATAAAGTAAATTTTGCAAATATATATCTAACTTCTCTATACTTTACTTATTAGAATCAAGTGCAAAATTCTCTATAAATTTTACTTAATAATTAAGTTCAATTACCACTTCAAAAATAAACTTAATCTCTAATCAATTTCTTAACTTACCTTTATTCTAAACCACTTTACATTTCTAAATTTAGTTACATTCCAACTTCCATTTTTAAGTATTCACTTTTTTTAACTATTTAATTCATAGACAACTTAACCCTTTATTTATTTACTTATATTCAAATTTATACCAAACATCATATTTTATTTCTTAACTTGAATTCCGTTTTATTTTACAAGTCAAAGTTTTTAAAACAAATTTGTACTTTAAATTAGTTTAATTACATATTTAACTTGTATAATATCACTATACTTATAAAAATCATTTTTTTAATCCAATTTTGAACAAATATTATAACATTCCAATTAATTTTTTTTTTAATATTTCCAGAGAATACATACATACATACATACATACATACATACATAATCACGAGTCTGTATAATATTTTCTAACCCAAGTCAAGTGATACGGATAATATATCATTTCAATCCGTAATTTACAAAGAAAATCCGGGTTCTATCATTTCAAACCTGCAATCCTAAGTTCAATAAATAACTAAATAAATGACTAAATAAATAAAATAATACATATCGTTGAGGCCTATCATTTTAGCCTGTACGATTCTATTCTATAGGGAACTTGCAGTTTGATGATAGTAAATAAATAAATAAATAGTATAACAGCATAAATATAATATAACTAATGATATGTCAATTTAATAACAGGGTTTTTAACATCATAAATTTATATCACAGGCAAGTAAAATAAAACATAACCGTTCTACAATTACACTTGTTATTAATTTATAGATCTATAAGTACGTTTGTCGGGTGAGAATATTCACCTCTACTGCTGCTGAAGATTCTATTCAAACAACGATATCTATACCGGAAAAAGTGTACAGAGGCCACGATCAATTTTCAGCGGATGTGACAACCCGATTCCGATCTTGACAAAATAAAATGAATAACTAATTACGCGAATTTAAACGTTCATAGCAAATTTTAAAGGAAAAACTAGAAATAAGATTGAAAGGAGAATTTTGACACACGTGGCTCAACCACTTCATCCCATAACCCGACCAACATCTCCAAGGCTCGTCCCTGCCCACTTGTAATGAATTCAAACACGTAAGTCAATAGTGGTTATTTTGTCAAATAGGCTGAGTTTTCATCTCTTTATCCCTTTTCTTTTATTTTTATTTTTTATTATTAAGCCTAAAATTTTTGGTTCAAGAGCTTGGACAAGCGCATCAACTATGCTCGGCTGTGCAAGGCACATGCATACTGCCTTCATGGGTTCGTTAGTGGTGACGGTTTAAGGCTCGATCACAAGCATCAACGATGCTCGGCCTGCATATGTGCGGCCTGACATACACTCGTGTGCACAAAGGTTGAGACTTTGAAAAGCAACAGTACTACGTGTCCAAGTGCATGGTTCCAATTATCAGGGCTCGACAAGTCATGAGGTTGGGTTAAGAGGTGATAGACAGCAAGTCAGATGTCATGTCAGGGAGGAGAGTGAGTTTGGAGGCGGTCGTGCCGAGGTGGTGGAGAAGGGTAGGGTATAGGCCGAGATGAATAAAAATGAAATAAAGAAAGGTGAAAAAAATATAAAATAAAAGAAGAAGAAGAGGCCATACCTTCAGAGCTTATGCACTCAAGAAGAAAGAAGCAAAACTGAGGTAAAGAAAAATATGAATGGGTCCTATTATTTATATGCTAAGTTGCGCAACTCACGCATAAAGGAAAATGGAAAGAAATCATTTTGAAAATGGTCAGGAGATTTTCTGCGTGATGGATGGAAATTTCGTTTGATAGATTAAATAAAGAAACGCACGAATTAAGGATATTTGAATGTTTAAGGAAAAAGAGATTTCGTTTGAACGGGTTTTAATATTAAATCAGTGAGGTGGCGTTGATAACAACAAGAAAGATGGAAACCCATATTTGCTTGAAACCGCAATGAGAAATCAATATTTTATACTAATTTAAACCATTGCAGCAAACAGAAAGTGTGAAAAGTTTACACGTGAATTCAGGGCAAGGTTTTAAACGAAAATTAAATGGCTAGGGAATTTATTCATTTCCCACTTGGAATTTCATGTCAACCGATAAATTTATTCATTTATAGCTAAGGTAAGAATTTTAAGAATGCGTACTATAGACGCAATAATTTAATCAAACATACACTCACATTCCCTAATAAAAGTAACGCATTTAAATCTATACGTTTATTTATTTATTCGCTACTTATTTTATTAAAATATACATTCAAAGAATATTTCATTAATTACGCACCATTTATATGCCAACTAAATCAAACAGCACGTACCAATTTTAAACGTAAAATTAAATAGCCTATTTGTACTCTATTAATTTGAAAATTTATTACTTAATTAACTTTTGATTTGTTTACATTGGTTTGATTTACTTAACATTTAACGAATAAACTGATGTATATATGTATAAAAGAAAACGAAAAATTTAATTCCTATATATTATTCAATTTAAAATTTTATTTATTAATCATTTAACTAAGAAACAAATGTGTATACGTATAAAGTTTATTTCCTTTACAGAATATTAATTACTTGATTTAAAGGTGTATAACCAATTTTTAAAAGAACAAAAGTGGAATAAAATGTTGTTACGAAATATATTTAGTTAAATTAAAAGATTTGGAAGTTAGAATTTAAAGTTTTAAATTTTCAAAATTATGTTAAACTTTAACCAAAATCAAATTATAGAAATTGCTTATTTTAATAACATTTCGGGCAATGATTTATAATAAATTTAAAAGTTCAACATTTTGAAATATAAAACCCCAAAGTTTTATAAATAAATGAATGAAATATTTGTTAAAATTTTGGGCTGTTACAATTTATTACATTAAGTTATTATACTTAATCAATTTCGTTAAATGATTATCCTTAATTAATTAAATTAATTAATTTTCTTAAATTAATTACGTTAATTAATTTAATTAATTACATTGAGTAATTAATCCCTTTAATTACTTCCATTAAGTATTTACCCTTTTTATAATCCTTTTAATTAATTTATTTATTTTAAGTACTTAACCTCTAATTACTTCCATCCATTAATTATTCTTTAATTAACAAACCTTTAATTACTTAGAATAATTAACCCTTAATTAATTAAGTAATTAACTATCCTTAATTAATTAAACCAATTAATTATCTTAATTAATTTACATAAATTAATCATCTTAGTTAACTAAGTAATTATACTTTAATTACTTCTATTAATAAGACCTTAATTAAGATAAATCATTTACCTTAATTAAACACTTACTATTAATTTAATCTAAATTAGATGCTTGAAACAATTTTATACAAACAATTTGAGAACTCTTTGATTTATTAAGGTTAAATACCCTTACTTTAATCACAACTTAATTACCTCATTAAAAAAACATTTAGAAATTAACTACATAATTAATCCACTATATAATTACTTTTAAACAAACAATTTTAAACATTTTATATCTTTGAAAACTTGTTTAAAACTTGTCAACATTTTGCTTTTATATTTTGTTAATATATCTGAAACTTGTTTGAAAACTTGGTTTAATAAATTGCATTTTAAAATCAAACACATGTTTCAATTAAAATTTAAAACCTGGTTATTAAAACTTGATCATACCTTAATTTAAAAACCAGATTAACTTTTAAAACTTGATTTAAAATCTTACTTTGCTTTAAAACTTGGTAATATTACTTTTGAAAACTTATTTATTTAATAGACTTTTAAAAACTTATCTAAACACCTTGTTCAAGCTAAATATATTAAAATTTGGTATCCGGATTTACTTCACTTTTAAAAACTGAAACCAAAAATAAACAACCGAGCCATATTCTCAAGATCCCCGAGCTCATACTCGAGCAACTCACGATTCACTCACGTCCCTACTTCCCTGGGGACAACATCGCAACATTCTCGAGCCAAACCCAAGTACACTCTTCTTCCCCAAAATCCACTTCAACTTCCAGATAAATCGTGCACGCATGCACATGCATCGATCATCTGTCCACCTCTGATCCTCGTCGAGGTCTCTCTCACGTCAACAACGAAGACCATGCCGATGACCCATATCGATCAGCGCCATCGAATCATCTCAAAAACAAAAATGAGCATGACGACAGATTCGAACCCAAACTCGATCATCGAAAAAACGTCACGCCCCAAGGATCCCATCCACCACTAATCTCGCCCCTCGTCTAGAGCTGATTCTTGAACCCCTATGTCGATTCCCCTATAAGCGATCACCTCCGGTGATCTAAGGACGTCGAAAACGTCATGACAAACCCCCCGACCAAAACCAGGTTCGAACCCTAGTTCGTTGTCGCTCGACTCTAAAAATCAAGTGATCGTTTTTCCAATGATCATCAACCTATAGGCTATCTTCGACATCAAGCATGAACTTCAACTCATCGTCGATCGTCGGCAATCGACGAAATACCCAAAATCGATCAACTCAGTTTATCTCAACAATTACAATACTAAAAATCAGGATTTCTATCTCTAAATTCACTATTTACAATGACAAATTAGATCATGGATTCCATTCATGAAATTATAATGTTTGATTTTTCCGATTAAAATGGTTTTCACTGTAAAATATCATTTTTTAAATAAATACACAACCACTATACTTGAAATCATTTTTATAAATGATGATACATTGTTTCATTTGTTTTCCCTTCAGAAATCAAAGTCTAATATGGTTTCTATTGGAAGATATGAATTTTTGTTTGAAGTTTTGAGCTGTGATCATAACAGGGACAAAATTATATACACGCAGACTTTCTCACAGTATGTATATATATCAATTCAAAACAATATTCAAATTGAAACATTCATGCAAACAAATCGTTATTTCACATATTATCACATGCATCAAGCAATTCAAGATTTTAGTTTTGAAATTTTTTTGTTTACTCACTTGAAATAAGAAACAGAGGACAGATTTCTTGTTCCAGGAACTTTATATTTGATTCAATCTTGGATTTGCTTGTTGTTGAGTTGAATTCTATTTTTTTGAATTGAACTTAGCTTGATCTTCTGCCTAATGTTGAACATCTCTTTGAAATTTGATTTCCTTTTTATTTTAGTTTCAGGTTTTGTGTAAATTCTGAAAAGATGATAAGGAAAAGAGTTGAGAAGATTTTGAACTGAAAAAAATAGTCAGGTTATTTCTCTAAAACATTAGTTATATAATTAATTTTTTTAAAGAAACACAATTTCCATTTGTTCATTTTGCATGTTACTAATGCTTACACAAGTTAATTAATCTTACAAATGTCAAAAGTAAGAATTAATTGTTTTACAAATGTTTAAAACTCTCTTTTTATCTAATTACTTCAATTTATGTATATTTATGTATTATTTTTATATATAATTTATGTTTATTTCTATTTTTTTATTAATAAGCTTTTAAATCCTTATATATACAAACTTTTTTTATTCAAATAAAATTTTAAAATAAAGCAAAATAAAACTTTTATTAAATCCTATTTAAGCTACCACATTTTAAAATAAATATTTATCTTATGTATTGAAAATATAGAATTAAATTTTAAATAGCTTTTGAAAGGTATTGTATTAAATTCAAACATAATCTTCCAAATCACAATAGATACATACATACATACATACATACATACATACACACACACACACATATATATATATTATAATTTGAAAACATATTTTTATTAAATTCAGACCAAAGACTTCCTATTCACAATGTATACACATATATATACATTATAAATAGAATACACTTTTATTAGCTTTAAGAAGATAAATTTGTTTTTGAAAATATAAATTTGCCAATTTTAATATAATTATAAAAGAAGATTATTAACCCAATATTACAAATTTTTAAATGATTACTGATAAAGATTATCAAATTGCTATTTCCCAAAAATTCCTGGTGATCACATACATCTTCATCATCTCTAAACTCAAGATCAAATAAAGACGCTTTGGAATCTCCCTCTACATTCTGAAGAACAAGAGACAATAGTTCAACCGAATTAGTACACCTAAGATATTGGATCCTTTCAGAACATAGAATTTGGACTCAATAATTTACAAGCTAATCCATCCCCAAAATCTTATCAAACCCAAGACAGTGATTAACGTGCAGATTTGCATGGAAAGAAAAACTACAAAGAATAATCTCATCATTCTCACAAAACATGCTAAGTGTTGTGGATCCCCTCAATAGGATTCATAAATCTCAAAGAAGTAACATGACAAGAAACATCCAATGATATAACGTACCCCTTTGTTATGAATGAGTGTCAAGCACCTGTAACAAAGAGATCTTGAATAGAACAATCATAATTAGAATTATTCGTAGGGTAAGGTATCATTGACTCAATTATGGAATACTAAGGAATTGAAATTTCATTCCAAGACTTCCCATTTATCTACCCCCAAAGGACTTGAAAAGGGTAAGGTGCGATTAGACACAACTTCGATTAGGGACAATGTTTTCACTCATATTATACTTGATGTATTGTAGTATGTATATTGTTATGTGTTTATTGCATTTTGTTATAAATTCAGCTCTGATACCAACCTGTAACTCCCCACCCCAAGACCCAGACTAACAAAGAGTATTATTGGGTAATTCCGTCTACTAGTGCAAAGAATAGGGCTGTTTATGAGCGACCATCCTTAGCTTTGTCTTAACCATGTATTGAATATGTCGATTGGGTGCTCTAGATTTTTTCTCTTTTATCGTTTCAAGTGAATAGACATACTCAGTATATGTTTAATATAAAACTATGGTGGCTACAGGATCTATTCAGAACAAAACACAATATACATAATAACACAGATCATAGAACATCAAATACAATCATAGATATATACGTATACATCAAATACAATACATAGTGACGTACGTGGTGATACAACCACAATACATATACATACATCAAATCCCTATAAAAGAATATGTACAAAAAACCATGTCACACTGCAAAGTAAGATAGACAAAAACTAGGCATATAATCCAAAAGGTCGATAAGATGATCCATGAAGAACAGCTAAGCAAAATCCAAATATCTAATCTACAACTCGGTCTGACCCAAGTAATAAATACATGGACCAGTCTAACTTGAACAGGATGAATAGCAAATGATAGATACAATATATGTCTCATAAGGGAAACATTCCTTCAACCAAAAAGGAATGATATAAAGACATATTTACTCAAATTCAAAGTAGTTGAAAACTCTAAAATATCTCAAGGATTAACTCATGAATAACATCAATTCAATATGAATGTTTCCTTTTTAAAAGCTATTCGAAATATAAATTCCGATAAAATCATATAAAATCTCAGAAGGAAATGACGAAAATCTTCAAAAATCTCATAACTCGTGGAACTCAATTATGAGTTCAAAACCTCATAACTCATTGAACTCAATTAAGAGTTCAAAACCTCATAAATCTCGTAACTCATGGAACTCAATTAAGAGTTCAAAACCTCATAAATGAAATCACCATATACAAATAAATTATCATATAGCTCTAGGCTATAAAATATATAAAACAATCATCTTGAAATGGTGAAATCATAAAAATGAAAACTCAGAAAATAACCAGATTGGATCCAAATCCCCGATTGCATGTCGAAGCAATGTTGCACGTGCTATCCTCGTGTCCTATACTAATGTATAGGTACCCATCTTGTGGTGACCGAAGTCACAAATACACCGTGATGACCGAAGTCATAAATACATCGTGACGACCGAAGTCATAAATACATCATGATGACGGAAGTCATAATTCATCGTGATGATCCGAAGGTCTAGTAATGGCAATACATCGTGAATGTGTCCCAAAATCTCTGATAGGAACTCGAAAAGTGGTAACAGTGCGTCCCATACCTTACGTTCTCACTTAAAGGTTTACTAACTGTTAGTCAATGCCACATTAGAAACAAAATCATTCAAATCACAAATCTCAGAAAGCTCATAACTCGCCTCATATCCTCGGCAAGTACAAAGGACATCATAATGGTTTTCACAAACCATAATTCCTAAATAGGAGATCTCAATCTCAAAATCTGCCAAAGAATGGCAATCTCAAATAATTCCCAAACATAGGAACTCACAAATCTCAAAGCACACTAAAGAAGGCAATCGCAAACAACAACCTGAAGGTTCATAGCCACAAACGAACGACTTCGAAATTAACGGAAAAATTAAATGCATGTTTCTCATACCCCATGTTTTACTAAATCGTTTAATTCTCTTTCTCATACGCTCGAAGAGTACAAAAACGTGTATTCTATATAGAAAAAAAATTGTTAAGAAAACTAGTTTTTTAAAACAATTTTTGAAATCATTTGGAAAACAATTCGTTGAAAATTTCTCCTTCTTATAGAGAATAATAAATTATTAATAGATTTAAAAATAATTTTAAATATTGTAAATATATTTATTTCAAAATTTATTTCAACATAAAAATCGTTTTTAAAATCAGTGCTCGAAAATAACAGAAATCATCGAAAAACACTGAATTTTCATCATAAGTAAATGTGTCAAAATCTTACCAATCCGAAATGCGGGTCAATCAAAATATTGGATTAACTATTGATAGGTTAGAGCCCTTCGTAAACATCCTAAAACAACAAAAAAACAAGTTGCAGAAGTCACTGGATCAAGATGCAAAACACTGTAGAAAAAAAGAAATAAGCAGGAAATAATAGAGGTAGACTAAACGACCTATAGGTCGACTTATAGGTCGACCATGTTGATGGATGGCCGACCCAAAGGTCGACCATGTTGATGTTTGGTCGACCACATCTATACGATTTCTACAGGAAAAATTTCCTTCTTCGAATCAATTTTTGAGCTACAAACTACAAACCATGTTAACTTCATTTTTACATCCAAAAATTATTTTAGAACAAAATTTCATCTTTTTATTTTATAAAACATATCATAACAAATTCAATTACTTCATTAAAATTAATAATAATTCACATTTGGCAATAACTTGAAAAATTATTGTATTAACTCAATTAAACCAGAAAATGTTCATTTATCTCGTAACCTAACATAATAATGTTTTTAAAACTTTATTCTCAACAATTTATATTTATTTACACAAATTAATAATGAATTAAATTACTTAATTAATTTATTAGCCCCAAATTAACATATTTCCATTGTTCACAATTTATTCAAACTAAATTCCCAACCAACAATTCATAAATCCAATTTATTCTCAAAAACTAATTGTTTTTTTTGAAATAAACAATTTTAACAAATTTGTACCTCCAATTATTTTATTCTTTCCAATATTAAATTATAGCCACCATTATAATATAATATTACAGGTAATCATCAAAACTAGGATTGTTACAAATTTCAAATGAATTTCAGTTATCTACGATTATTTTATTTTCATCTAAATAATTCACATTTATTACTCAACCCCAACTATTGGTTACAAGCACATTCAATACATGCAATTTCACTTCAATACTTTTATTGCCTAATCTACGAAATAGTTTATTTTAAAATTTATTAAAGTTCATATTCCATAACTACACGAATAATTCATTAAATTTTTATTTCTAATCATTTTTATTCAATAATTATGTTAAATTTAATAATTTAAAATGGTGAAAAAAATACGAGTCTCCCCCACTCAAAACTTTTCATTCTCAAAAAGGGGTTAAGTAAGGAATTTAACATACAGTATATTTATTCAAAATAATCAACATACAAAACTTTAAAATCTTATTTACAAAACCTTTACTACACTTCTACTATGCCACTCCAGTAATCGACTTATGGAAATTACAGTTTAGTTATAAAAACGAGTTATAAAATTTATTTTTTAAGAAAACTCAAAAAATTTATAACACTCATATTTATGGAAAATTTCGACAGCGTCTCCTTTACACGGCTTGATCGGAATTTTTTTAAAACACAATACTTATATACCAAATATACATCCCTTCTCAATGATAAGGCATCCCAAAGGGAAAATATAAAAATGCAGTATATAATCTATGATATATACCTTATTATGATTAATACAAGCGAGTTCACTCATATTAAGCAAGCAAAAGCAAATAAAATCCACTATACGTCCAAACGGTCTTCTTATGTACTTATCTCAACTCAGTTTAGAATATTAGTTGCATATAAAGGGTATAAAAAATATGTATAAGTTTAACAAACTGTATAACTTGAATTTTGAATCCAAATCATAAACACAAGCACGAATACACACCATACAACAATCATGTGCAATCAGAAACAATTAAAACAATGATTTGCAATAAAAGAAACTGTTGAACCATCAATATTCATCCAATTAATCCAATTAATTTGTAACTGCATGAATTTACATTGTCCAATGTCAATATTTAATTTATACACTTCGTTTCTTATTAACATCCAATTTTTATTAGAATTTAATTGGTCTACTTCTAATTTATTCAAATCTATTTTATTTACGTTCAATTTATTCAATTAAGTTTGTTAAATTTCAATTGTTTCACTTTATGTTTAACACAATTTATATAAATTTATTTCTAGGCCATTTTACAAAATCATTTCGTTTGACCTTATTTAAATTAATATTTATTTAACTATCACTTAGTACATTCTCTTTAATACTAATATCATTTATAATCATTTCATAAAACCATTTAAGTTTATTATAATATTTTATAAAATGCAACTCATATTTATTATTCCTTCATAACTTAAGTTCATATTAGTTAATTGATTCACTTCGTTAGTTCATTTCATTAATTCATATCATTAAATTTGCATTTAAGTGAATTTTATTTTTATAAAATGTTTATATTAATAAAATTTACTTTTTATCATAATCAATTTCATACAATTTTTCTTAAGTTAACATCCACTTTATAATTTATTTCATTAATTTATTTCACGCTCATTTAGTTATCATTCAATTTATTAAAACTCATTCCATTTGCATTCAATTTATTTATTTCCAATTTAAATCAAATTCAGTTACTCGTATAAATTTTACTTACACCCATTTATTCACATTCACATTCTATTTCTTTCACACCCAAGTTGCATTTAATTTTATAATTCAAGTTCATATTCATTCAATTAGCTAATTTTATAGCTTCAGTGGAATTAATTCACTTAACCAATTCATTGTGACGACCTAGAATTTTTAGCAATTTAAAATGGAATAATTAATTGATTTTAAATGTTGAAAAGTTAATTTTAAATTGAATTCCACATATCAATATTTACTTGATAATTAAATTATTGAATTATATAATTCTAAATTGGGTAAATGTTGAATATGGAGTTTTAAGCCTGTTAAAAATATTTTGAAGGCTTGTAAAATTTATATTGATAGTAGTGAAAATAGTAAAAGCGTTAAAAGTGATTTTGGAAGCGTTTTGTTAAGTTTTGGAATTTTATCATTTAAATTAATATTTAAAAATAGCCTTCCGAGGGACAGTCTCGTAATTCGACGAAACTAGTTCCATTGGATCCAAAATATTGTATTATTATCGGATTCCAAGTTTCGTAGTATTTGGAGTTGTCGTGTGAGTGTATGATAGGTAAACGCGCTGAATCTATATCGAAATTCAATATAATAGTAGGGTCCAAAAAGCTATCTTCTCCATACGATCGAATTAGGACTTGAAATCTTTTCCATTGAGTTCAAAATAGGCGTATAACATTATAAACGCCTAGCAGCACCTCGATAGGGGTCGAGATTTTGGGTTACGATTTCGAGACAATTCAAATTTAAATTCAAATTAATATATATTCACTTTTGTTGACCAGTTAAAAATGATATCACATCAAAACTTTTTCCATTCACATCAGCATCTCTGTAGCCTGATATTGTTGGAACACTGTCTTCCCTTTTCAAAACATCGCTGCCTTCCTCGAAAAGATTTATGGCCAGTTTAAATCACGAATGGTTCTCCCCTCTTCCTATTGTAATTCGATCTCATTTTTATTTCATTTTTTCTCGGAGCCGAATTCTTTTATCCCCAAATCGAAATTATCTTGTGTATAACAAACCCTCTTTCTTCAATTAATTGAAAACCTTCCAGAGCAAAAATCAATCTGCTATGAAATGGAGGGTGGGGCACGCGATCGTTTTGCGCGTAGGTTGCTTGCACTCTCGTGAGCCATTCTCAAGCTCGGCGATGCTGAGGCTTCGGTGAGGAAGCGCGAACGAGATGGCGCGCGTGGGAGGTTTCGGCTGCTCGTGTGGCGACGAGCGATGGATGGGATGCGGTTGTGATGGCGATTGGCGAGTGGAACGCCAATTTGTTTTGGGTGATTGCCGAAGAAGTCATGTGATTTGTAGGAGGTAGCGATGTCGTTTCTGGTCTGGAGGGTTTTGGGTATTAAGGTGGTTCGAGGAGGCGATGAGAGTGAGTTCGTTAGGGGTTTTTCTAAAGTGCGATGGCGTTGGCCTGAATTGTAAGTTGATGTGAGGTATTTGCTATTTATTTAATTTAGTCTAATTTATATGTGTGTATATATGTACATAGATTAGGAAATATATTTATAATACATCATCTTACCAGTTTAAGATACAAAATATGTACAGAAGAAAAAGAAAAAAAAAGAAAGGTTTTTTTAGTATTGTAAACTTTATTTAAAAATTTGATTTTTTTAAAACTACATAGATTATTTTATAAGTATATATGAAGTTTCAAAAAAAAACTATATACACACACATTATAAGTCTATTGGTTAGTTTAAAAATGATGGATTGGTGATTTAATTTACAGTTAACTTATTTAACTTATTTTAGTTACTAGGAAAAAATTTATTAAAAGGGAAAATAGATATACAAATACTCAAATTAAATTTACTAGTTTATTTAAAATATAATGGATTTTGGAAACTTACTTGTTCTTACTTAATTACTTTACGTCAGTTATTAAAATATTTTTAAAAGGAAAATTAGTTAAAAATTTAATTATTGGTTTAAAATATATCACTGGTTAATTGAATTTATCAAATAGAAGTTTAATTGTTCGATTTGTTCGAGTATTAATAAATCATATAAAACGTTTATACAAGGTCCAGAATTTGGAAGATAATGGTCGAGATGGAATTGGATTGCCAAACAAAAACCAAAGGTGAGTAAATGTGACGCCCCACCGCTATACCCACGCTAGCCAAGAACATTACGGTGAATGCTGTCGACTAGCACGGAGAATAAGGATGTTGAGGAGCGACCATCCGTGTAATTTCTTTGCGCGAGCACCGATATGTCAGATAATATAGCATGCAAGAGGAAATCCGACACACCGATACAAACTCAAAGCTACTACACGGTGGCTATATAAATCCTTCGGAAAACAAATATAGAAATAAGCATAACACAAATCAGTCACAGACAATTCATATCACAAAGGCAGAATAAGATATGAATATTACACTAGAAAGTGTACATCAAAGTAGTGGTCTAAAAAGATCCACAATATCACAAAAGAATAGTTACACGAACTACACAAAAGAATAAGTATACATTAAGGAGTCTATATCTCAAATGTATACCACAAAATAACTACTAATCCAAGTAGTTAACCCAAAAGTCAAGGAGTTAATCCCTGTTGAGAAGTCAAGCAGAAGCACCTGTAACATCTCGGTCTGACCCGAGTATTATTTAATAAGAAAATAATAAACGGATCAGTCTAACTATAAATATCAGATGAAACGATATAGAATAAGAGATATGACTAAACACATAATAATCACAATGCCAAGCTGTGATATGTGTGTATATATATATATATACTTAGTTGATAATCATTAAGAGATTAATCAATGTCACCAAATCTACACAAGAATCAAAGAAACGTCATACTCCTTATTTCGTTCACCATACCATAAATATTGACGATAATATAAATGTCAATCACAAAAGTCAATGACACACAAATTCCAGAAGACTACACAAGAAATCCAGAAATCACTAAAGTCAATGACATACAAATTCACCAATGCACAAATATTGATAAAACTTATCAATGGAAATCATGAAAATTGGTGAAACACAAATTCTAGGAATCTACACAAGAAATCCAGAAATCACAAAGAGGGGGAGGCCTATCACAAACGGGAGCATAAAGCCCACCAACATGTGTATCACAAACGGAACGCTAATTCCATGGTCGCTAACCATCACAAATTGAGCCGAAGCTCCACAAACGGCCCGAAGACCATGGGTTGCTACCCCACCAAATTGAGTCGAAACTCCACAAAACGGGGTTTAGTCTCCCTCGCAGACAAAGAGACATCGCACATTGCTAGTCTAAATCACAAAGATGATCGTCATGATCAACGAGAAGTGTCAATTACACTAAGCTAGTAAATATATGAGTTTAGCTTCATGTCCCATAACCACTTGCTTAACTTAAATATTTACGAACAAACTGTAAATCTCCACTAGAAAATTGTCACAAGAGATTCAATCGAACAAGTCCAAGAATTAACCGGCGAAGTAAACGCAAGCGTTTCATACCACTTGTTTTACCAAGCCGTTTAATTAGATTTCTCATATGAGTGAGGTAAAGGTTTGTATATACTAATAGATTGGAAAACTGTTTTATAAATGAATTTGGTATTAAAATAGAATTGAAATCGTTTGAGGAAAGAGTTTTGATATTTACTACTAGTATTGAAACCTTTATATTTTTAAAGTGACAAAACACGAAAATGATTGTGGAACAATCAACCACCAAAATTCACATTCAAAGACGTGCATAGAAATCCAAAGAAATCGATCCGAATCCATCAAAATGGGTATTCCCAAAAATTCCAAGAAGAGAAGTCATTAAAGTTGTAGCAGCAACAAGTGGGAAATAACACGAATCGATGGAATTTGGAAACCAAGCAAAAACATGCACAAATAGGCACAATAAGGCAAATTGGTGCAGGTCAGTCAACTGACACAAAGGTCCAGTCGACTGAACCAGAAGCAGGGAAAAATAATTTCCTGTAGTCAGTCTACTGACCTAAAATTTCAGTCGACTGAATGCAGGAAAACAGAGGACCCGAGCCTCTGTTAGCTACCTTCAGAATGCCTATGGGCTACAGCCAGTCGACTGACCCAAAGGTCCAGTCGACTGACTGGCACCAAGGCTGTTTTCTTAGCCTATGAAATGAAGATGCAATCTTCATCAAAATGCAATCGAGCGAGCACGGTCACTAAGGGTTTATGCAAATCGACTACCCGGTCTAATAAGCTCTTCGATGCATCACCAAAAACAAGTTCAAACAAAAAAGCTATGATTTTTGAAGATTTGCACTCAAAACACTAAAATTTGGAATGTTCACAAAACCTATCCAAATCAAAATCAAATACACATGAATATGTGTTGGGAATTCATACCTAACAATCAAAGATAATCATAGACCTGGATGTGAGATTAAAAATCTCACCTTTTCACAAAATCAAACGAGAAGAAGCTTGAAAGCAAATGGAGAATCAACCTCTCTTCAACACAACCCAAATGAGCTTGAATCTATGCTCAAAACAAGAACATTCCCAAAATTAGGTTTAGGAATTTCTGAAATTGGTAAGAGAATAAGTTAGAGAAGAAGAAGAGAAGCTTACCAATGGGTTCTTCTTGAGTTTGGAGCTAGGAATTTGATTTGCAAGAGAAACTAGGGTTGGAGTTTTAATTTCCAATCTCTCCCACCATTAAAGCTAAAAAAACTGAAAAGAGAAAGAAGTGAGGGAAATTGGGGAGAGTGGTTCAGTTTTGGAGTATAAGTTAACATAGGGCTGAGCCCAAAAACCAAACCCAAAGTAAAAAGTAGCAAAAATCAACTTTCTCCAAACATATCGAAGCTTATACTCAAAAAGGTCGCAAACGGCATTTTAAACTCAATGGGAGTGGTCCCGAGTCCTAATTCGACCGTATGCAAAAAGTAGCTTTTCAGACTAAAATCCGACTAACGATAAAATATTTAAATAAAATTTTTAAATATAAAATCGATAAATATGCGGGTTGTTACAGACTCCCCTCCTTAAAGAAATTGCGTCCTCGCAATATTTAAGAAGAAGATATATATATAGTAATGACCATAAAAGCATATTCAACACAAAAGAAGTTTGAAATAAGAAGTTCACCTCAAAGGGCACGAGAAAGTGAGTCCGGATGTGTACGCTCGATGTACTCTCTAGATTCCCAAGAACAATCCTTAGGATTTGAAGACCATTGAACTTTAACAAGCGGAACATCTTTATTTCGAAGTCGTTTGACTTCCGAAGCAATGATACGAATAGGATGTTGCTCATAAGTTAAATTAGGCGAAACTTCAATCTCTTCCACAATACCGGGCTCAAGAACAGAATCGGAATCTCGAAGACATTTCCGAAGTTGAGAAACGTGAAACACGTCATTCATAGCAGAAAACTGAGCCGGTAATAAAAGGCGATAAGCCATGGAACCAATACGTTCAGTGATAGGAAATGGCCCAATATATCGAGGCGCCAATTTTCCCGATCGACTGAAACGTACAACACCTTTCATAGGTGATACACGAATGAACACAAGATCTCCCACAGAAAATTCTAACTTCCTTCTCCGGTTATCGGCATAGGATTTTTGTCCACTTTGGGCTTCTTTCATCCTATGACAAATAAGATCAATCTTTTTTATGGAATCACGAATAAAATCTGGACCTAAAGCCAGCCTCTCACCGGCCTCAAGCCAACAAGAAGGAGATTGGCATGGCCTACCATAGAGTGCCTCAAAAGGTGCCATACCAATACTAGATTGGAAGCTATTATTATAGGAAAATTCGACAAGAGAAATATGATCTTCCCAACTTCCACCAAAATCAAGAACACATGCACGAAGAAGATCTTCAAGAGTTTGATTCACACGCTCCGTTTGTCCATCGGACTGGGGGTGATAAGCGGTGCTAAAATTAAGCTTCGTTCCTAAAGCTTTTTGAAGACTCTTCCAAAATCCACTAGTAAACAATGGATCACGATCACTAACTATAGAAGTAGGAACTCCATGTAATTTAACAATCTCTTTGATAAAGAGTTTGGCCAAAAGAGGAACGGTTCGGTTAGACCGAACGGGAATAAAATGGGCGGATTTAGTAAGTCTATCAACGATCACCCATAAGCTATCATGACCCGAACGAGAACGGGGAAGGCCATCTATAAAATCCATGGAAATTTGGTCCCACTTCCAAACTGGAATTTCTAAAGGTTGCAATAACCCACCGGGCCTTTGATGTTCGGCCTTAACGAGTTGGCAAGTCATGCAACACTTAACAAAGTTAGCAATATCGAGTTTCATTCCCTCC
Organism: Allium cepa; assembly: GCA_030765085.1. Classification (NCBI taxonomy): domain Eukaryota; kingdom Viridiplantae; phylum Streptophyta; class Magnoliopsida; order Asparagales; family Amaryllidaceae; genus Allium; species Allium cepa. Next base: position 469,931,749 of record CM060931.1, read on the forward strand.
CAATAATAAAGTCGCTTCATATCCGCGTACATTTTACTACTACCGGGATGAATGGTAAATTTAGAACGATGAGAATCTTCTAAAATATCTTTACGAAGATCACCAATATTTGGCACGACAAGTCTACCAAATTTCCGAATGCCGCCACGAGAATCGATATCAAAGTCTTTCAATCCTTCAATATCAATTTTATCCCTAATATTTTGGCCAAGAAGAGCCAATTCAGGATCTAACCCTTGAGCTTCAAGAATGCGGTTTAAAAGAGAAGGATGAGCCTCAAGGCTACATAAAGCAAGAGATGAACATAAATCGGGAACACGCTCTCGAATCTCACAAGTGGATAAGATCTCGAGATCGTTCCATTCGGATATCATCATAGAAACAACAGCTTGTTGTTTACGGCTAAGAGCATCGGCGACACGATTACCTTTTCCGGGAGTATAAAGAATATCAAGATCATAAGGAGCAAGGAACTCGAGCCAACGTTGTTGACGTAAATTAAGTTCTTTTTGAGAAAATAAATATTTCAAAGACTTATGATCCGTGTATAAAACAAATTTCTCTCCTAAAAGATAATGACGCCAAATCCGAAGAGCAAAAACAATAGCCGCGAGCTCTAAATCATGAGTGGCATATCTAGTCTCAGCAGGCTTCAATTGCCTAGAAGCATAAGCAATAACACGTTCTCTTTGCATAAGAACGGCACCCAAACCAACGCGACTAGCATCGGTATAAACAACGAAATCTTGATTCCCCTCGGGAATAACAAGAATAGGAGCATTATATAGGAGTTCTTTTAATTTCTGAAAAGAAGCTTCACATTTGTCCGACCAAATGTATTTAACACCTTTCTTCGTTAAGCTAGTGAGAGGTACGACAATCTTAGAAAAGTCTTTGATAAAACGACGGTAATAGCCCGCCAAGCCGAGAAAACTACAAATCTCTGTCACACTCTCCGGTCTCTTCCAATCTTGAATCGCTTCAATCTTTGAAGGATCCATGGAAATTCCGGATTCGGAAATAATATGACCGAGAAATTTCACACTAGGTTGCCAAAAGTGGCATTTAGAAAATTTTGCCTTTAATTGATTACTCCTAAGAGTTTCCAACACAATCCGAAGATGTTTTTCACGCTCCTCCTCGGTTTTAGAATACACAAGAATATCATCGATAAAGATGAGAACAAACCGGTCGAGAAAGTCTTTAAAAACTCGATTCATTAAGTCAACGAAATAAGCTGGAGCATTCGTTAGACCAAATGGCATAACAAGCCATTCATAAGATCCATAACGAGTACGGAACGATGTCAAAGGAATGCTATCCTCTGCAATACGAAGCTGATGAAAACCGGTAGCCAAGTCCAATTGTGAAAAGACTCTAGCACCACTAAGTTGATCGAATAGATCATCAATCCGAGGTAAAGGATATTTATTTTTGATAGTAAGATCATTAAGCTTGCGGTAGTCAACGCAAAGCCTAAGTGTTCCATCGGATTTCTTCACAAAAATAGCTGAAGCTCCCCAAGGCGAAGAACTAGAGCGAATAAATTGCTTCGTCTCCAATTCGGATAATTGCTTACGCATCTCCTCGTTTTCTTTATTGGACATACGATATGGAGGACGAGTGATAGGTTGAGCTCCAGGAATAAGATTAATTATGAACTCAATTGCTCGCTTAGGTGGTAATCCTAAAATGGGCTCGAATATGTCGGAAAATTCACAAACGACGTGAATAAAAGAAATAATATCACCCTCATCATCATCATCGTCATCACGAGGATTTAAAGAATATAAAGATGCAACCAAAGCAGAATCTAAATCTTTAAGAATAACAGAAACCTGATTAACAGATTGAGGATGTCGAAGATGAATAGTCCGCTCAGGACATAGGATATGAGCTTCATAACGGTTAAGCCAATCCATTCCCAAAATCATTCCAAAGCCTAAATAACGCATGACATGCAAATCGGCTCAGAAAGAAAAATCACACAAAATAATCTCGACATCTTTACACAATAAACTGATTGTTGCGGATCCACCAACCGGATTCGCAATTCTCAAAGAAGTCATTAAACACAAAACATTCAAAGAAAAAGTATCAACAAGTTCTTTTGATATAAAAGAATGGGACGCACCCGTATCAAAAAGAACTTGAATAGGATGATCACGAAATAAAATAATTCCATCTAGAATAGAATGAGAAATACCTTGGCCACGAGATGTGTTGCCAGGGGCTTGAGCAACATTAAGCTTTCCCTCCTTCTTGCCCTGAAGCTTAGGGCATGAAGATATAACATGACCGGGAACTTTGCAGTAGCGACAAGAAGGAGACTTTGGGCACTTGTTCGCATAATGGTCCTTCGAACCACAATTATAGCATTCCCCACGACCAAAGGAAGAAGTCTTTGCCACGGAGGTTGCTTGCTTCCCTTTCTTATTGGGATAAGGGCCTTTGAATTTGTTTGGCCTCTTTTTGTTGTTGAAGTTTGGTTTGGAACCCACCACTTCAACATCATTCTCCTTATCCGCCTCTTCAAGACGAAAAGCGATATCAACGAGTTGGTCAAAAGAAACTTCTAATTTTAGAAGTAATGGCTTCTTGAGACTTTTGTTTAAGCCATAGACAAACCTATGATTCTTCTTCAGGGGGGTGTTGATGTATTCAACCCCATATTTGGAAAGCGACTCGAAGGAGGCGACGTAATCACTCACGGAGGACTCACCTTGAACAAGGTCTATAAATCGTCGAGCCAATGTCACTTTCTCAGCTTCTGTATGAATTTTAACTCGAAGCGTTCTCGGAATTTCTCCCAAGTGAGATCCGCTTCATTAACATCAGAAATAAGAAGCTCATACCAGTCCAATGCTCTTTCTCGGAGCATACTTGAGGCCACCTGAACTCGGTGAAGGTCAATAAGATTCATGCGAGAAAAGATTCGATCGCATGACCTTAGCCAAGCCTGTACTTCTATAACAGTTTCGGAACCTCTGATTGGCTCCCCACCCAAATTAGTGTAATCGCTACACAAGCGTGCAAATCCCGACTTTGGGTGAGTAGGTTCCGGGTTAGCTCCAGCTGCTTGAGCATTCGTCACTAAATCAAGAAGCTGTTGAGCAGTCATAAAAACTCCATCCTGGGGCGGAGTGCTAGATGGCACGGCTCTAGGGCGGCCAGGTCTAGACATTTCTCTTCCTTTAGAAAGAAAGAGGAGGAAGAAAAAGGTTATTCACCAAATTGAATATCAATCAATCTTGATAGGCAAAACAAGGAATCATAAAAGAAAATAGGATAGAACGGTACGTAGACCCGAATAAAATCCTAAAGCACGACTCCTAAGAAGAACTTAGGACGATGATCCTTGTTATAATATTCCATATTGTTCCGAAGTTTGGCTCTGATACCAAGCTGTGACGCCCCACCTCTATACCCACGCTAGCCAAGAACATTACGGTGAATGCTGTCGACTAGCACGGAGAATAAGGCTGTTGAGGAGCGACCATCCGTGTAATTTCTTTGCGCGAGCACCGACATGTCAGATAATATAACATGCAAGAGGAAATCCGACATACCGATACAAACTCAAAGCTACTACACGATGGCTATATAAATCCTTCGGAAAACAAATATAGAAATAAGCATAACACAAATCAGTCACAGACAATTCATATCACAAAGGCGGAGTAAGATATGAATATTGCACTAGAAAGTGTACATCAGAGTAGTGGTCTAAAAAGATCCACAATATCACAAAAGAATAGTTACACGAACTACACAAAAGAATAAGTATACATTAAGGAGTCTATATCTCAAATGTATACCACAAAATAACTACTAATCTAAGTAGTTAACCCAAAAGTCAAGGAGTTAATCCTGGATGAAAAGTCAAGCAGAAGCACCTGTAACATCTCGGTCTGACCCGAGTATTATTTAATAAGAAAATAATAAACGGATCAGTCTAACTATAAATATCAGATGAAACGATATAGAATAAGAGATATGACTAAACACATAATAATCACAATGCGAAGCTGTGATATATGTATGTATATATATACTTAGTTGATAATCATCAAGAGATTAATCAATGTCACCAAATCTACACAAGAATCAAAGAAACGTCATACTCCTTATTTCGTTCACCATACCATAAATGTTGACGATAATATCAATGTCAATCAAAAAAGTCAATGACACACAAATTCCAGAAGACTACACAAGAAATCCAGAAATCACTAAAGTCAATGATATACAAATTCACCAATGCACAAATATTGATAAAACTTATCAATGGAAATCACGAAAATTGGCGAAACACAAATTCTTGGAATCTACACAAGAAATTCAGAAATCACAAAGGGGGGAGGCCTATCACAAACGGGAGCATAAAGCCCACCAACACGTGTATCACAAACGGAACGCTAATTCCATGGTCGCTAACCATCACAAATTGAGCCGAAGCTCCACAAACGGCCCGAAGACCATGGGTTGCTACCCCACCAAATTGAGTCGAAACTCCACAAAACGGGGTTTAGTCTCCCTCGCAGACAAAGAGACATCGCACATTGCTAGTCTAAATCAAAAGATGATCGTCATGATCAACGAGAAGTGTCAATTACACTAAGCTAGTAAATATATGAGTTTAGCTTCATTTCCCATAACCACTTGCTTAACTTAAATATTTACGAACAAACTGTAAATCTCCACTAGAAAATTGTCACAAGAGATTCAATCGAACAGTCCAAGAATTAACCTGCGAAGTAAACACAAGCGTTTCATACCACTTGTTTTACCAAGCCGTTTAATTAGATTTCTCATACGAGTGAGGTAAAGGTTTGTATATACTAATAGATTGGAAAACGGTTTTATAAACGAATTTGGTATTAAAATAGAATTGAAATCGTTTGAGGAAAGAGTTTTGATATTTACTACTAGTATTGAAACCTTTATATTTTTAAAGTGACAAAACACGAAAATGATTGTGGAACAATCAACCACCAAAATTCACATTCAAAGACGTGCATAGAAATCCAAAGAAATCGATCCGAATCCATCAAAATGGGTATTCCCAAAAATTCCAAGAAGAGAAGTCATTAAAGTTGTAGCAGCAACAAGTGGGAAATAACACGAATCGATGGAATTTGGAAACCAAGCAAAAACATGCACATATAGGCACAATAAGGCAAATTGGTGCAGGTCAGTCGACCGACACAAAGGTCCAGTCGACTGAACCAGAAGCAGGGAAAAATAATTTCCTGCAGTCAGTCTACTGACCTAAAATTTCAGTCGAATGAATGCAGGAAAACAGAGGACCCGAGCCTATGTTAGCTACCTTCGGAATGCCTATGGGCTACAGCCAGTCGACTGACCCAAAGGTCCTGTCGACTGACTGGCACCAAGGCTGTTTTCTTAGCCTATGAAATGAAGATGCAATCTTCACCAAAATGCAATCGAGCGAGCACGGTCACTAAGGGTTTATGCAAATCGACTACCCGGTCCAATAAGCTCTTCGATGCATCACCAAAAACAAGTTCAAACAACAAAGCTATGATTTTTGAAGATTTGAACTCAAAACACTAAAATTTGGAATGTTCACAAAACCTATCCAAATCAAAATCAAATACACATGAATATGTGTTTGGAATTCATACCTAACAATCAAAGATAATCATAGACCTGGATGTGAGATTAAAAATCTCACCTTTTCACAAAATCAAACGAGAAGAAGCTTGAAAGCAAATGGAGAATCAACCTCTCTTCAACACAACCCAAATGAGCTTGAATCTATGCTCAAAACAAGAACATTCCCAAAATTAGGTTTAGGAATTTCTGAAATTGGTAAGAGAATAAGTTGGAGAAGAAGAAGAGAAGCTTACCAATGGGTTGTTCTTGAGTTTGGAGCTAGGAATTTGATTTGCAAGAGAAACTAGGGTTTTGGAGTTTTAATTTCCAATCTCTCCCACCATTAAAGCTAAGAAAACTGAAAAGAGAAAGAAGTGAGGGAGAATGGGGAGAGTGGTTCAGTTTTGGAGTATAAGTTAACATAGGGCCGAGCCCAAAAACCAAACCCAAAGTAAAAAGTAGCAAAAATCAACTTTCTCCAAACATATCGAAGCTTATACTCAAAAAGGTCGCAAACGGCATTTTAAACTCAATGGGAGTGGTCCCGAGTCCTAATTCGACCGTGTGCAAAAAGTAGCTTTTCGGACTAAAATCCGACTAACGATAAAATTTTTAAATATAAAATCGATAAATATGCGGGTTGTTACAGACTCCCCTCCTTAAAGAAATTGCGTCCTCTCAACATTTAAGAAGAAGATATATATATATAGTAACGACCATAAAAGCATATTCAACACAAAAGAAGTTTGAAATAAGAAGTTCACCTCAAAGAGCACGAGAAAGTAAGTCCGGATGTGTACGCTCGATGTACTCTCTAGATTCCCAAGAACAATCCTTAGGATTTGAAGACCATTGAACTTTAACAAGCGGAACATCTTTATTTCGAAGTCGTTTGACTTTCGAAGCAGTGATACGAATAGGATGTTGCTCATAAGTTAAATTAGGCGAAACTTCAATCTCTTCCACAACACCGGGCTCAAGAACAGAATCGAAATCTCGAAGACATTTCCGAAGTTGAGAAACGTGAAACACGTCATGCATAGCAGAAAACTGAGCCGGCAATAAAAGGCGATAAGCCATGGAACCAATACGTTCAGTGATAGGAAATGGCCCAATATATCGAGGCGCCAATTTTCCCGATCGACTGAAACGTACAACACCTTTCTTAGGTGATACACGAATGAACACAAGATCTCCCATAGAAAATTCTAACTTCCTTCTCCGGTTATCGGCATAGGATTTTTGTCTACTCTGGGCTTCTTTCATCCTATGACGAATAAGATCAATCTTTTCTGTGGAATCACGAATAAAATCTGGACCTAAAGCCAGCCTCTCACCGGCCTCAAGCCAACAAGAAGGAGATCAGCATGGCCTACCATAGCGTGCCTCAAAAGGTGCCATACCAATACTAGATTGGAAGCTATTATTATAGGAAAATTCGACAAGAGAAATATGATCTTCCCAACTTCCACCAAAATCAAGAACACATGCACGAAGAAGATCTTCAAGAGTTTGATTCACACGCTCCGTTTGTCCATCGGACTGGGAGTGTTAAGCGGTGCTAAAATTAAGCTTCGTTCCTAAAGCTTTTTGAAGACTCTTCCAAAATCCACTAGTAAACAATGGATCACGATCACTAACTATAGAAGTAGGAACTCCATGTAATTTAACAATCTCTTTGATAAAGAGTTTGGCCAAAAGAGGAACGGTTCGGTTAGACCGAACGGGAATAAAATGGGCGGATTTAGTAAGTCTATCAACGATCACCCATAAGCTATCATGACCCAAACGAGAACGGGGAAGGCCATCTATAAAATCCATGGAAATTTGGTCCCACTTCCAAACTGGAATTTCTAAAGGTTGCAATAACCCACCGGGCCTTTGATGTTCGGCCTTAACGAGTTGGCAAGTCATGCAACACTTAACAAAGTTAGCAATATCGAGTTTCATTCCCTCCCAATAATAAAGTCGCTTCATATCCGCGTACATTTTACTACTACCGGGATGAATGGTAAATTTAGAACGATGAGAATCTTCTAAAATATCTTTACGAAGATCACCAATATTTGGCAAGACAAGTCTACCAAATTTTCGAATGCCGCCACGAGAATCGATATCAAAGTCTTTCAATCCTTCAATATCAATTTTATCCCTAATATTTTGGCCAAGAAGAGCCAATTCAGGATCTAACCCTTGAGCTTCAAGAATGCGGTCTAAAAGAGAAGGATGAGCCTCAAGGCTACATAAAGCAAGAGATGAACATAAATCGGGAACACGCTCTCGAATCTCACAAGTGGATAAGATCTCGAGATCGTTCCATTCGGATATCATCATAGAAACAACAGCTTGTTGTTTACGGCTAAGAGCATCGGCGACACGATTACCCTTTCCGGGAGTATAAAGAATATCAAGATCATAAGGAGCAAGGAACTCGAGCCAACGTTGTTGACGTAAATTAAGTTCTTTTTGAGAAAATAAATATTTCAAAGACTTATGATCCGTGTATAGAACAAATTTCTCTCCTAAAAGATAATGACGCCAAATCCGAAGAGCAAAAACAATAGCCGCGAGCTCTAAATCATGAGTGACATATCTAGTCTCAGCAGGCTTCAATTGCCTAGAAGCATAAGCAATAACACGTTCTCTTTGCATAAGAACGGCACCCAAACCAACGCGACTAGCATCGGTATAAACAACGAAATCTTGATTCCCCTCGGGAATAACAAGAATAGGAGCATTAGATAGGAGTTCTTTTAATTTATGAAAAGAAGCTTCACATTTGTCCGACCAAATGTATTTAACACCTTTCTTCGTTAAGCTAGTGAGAGGTACGGCAATCTTAGAAAAGTCTTTGATAAAACGACGGTAATAGCCCGCCAAGCCGAGAAAACTACGAATCTCTGTCACACTCTCCGGTCTCTTCCAATCTTGAATCGCTTCAATCTTTGAAGGATCCACGGAAATTCCAGATTCGGAAATAATATGACCGAGAAATTTCACACTAGGTTTCCAAAAGTGGCACTTAGAAAATTTTGCCTTTAATTGATTACTCCTAAGAGTTTCCAACACAATCTGAAGATGTTTTTCATGCTCCTCCTCGGTTTTAGAATACACAAGAATATCATCGATAAAGATGAGAACAAACCGGTCGTGAAAGTCTTTAAAAACTCGATTCATTAAGTCAACGAAATAAGCCGGAGCATTCGTTAGACCAAATGGCATAACAAGCCATTCATAAGATCCATAACGAGTACGGAACGATGTCAAAGGAATGCTATCCTCTGCAATACGAAGCTGATGAAAACCGATAGCGAAGTCCAATTGTGAAAAGACTCTAGCACCACTAAGTTGATCGAATAGATCATCAATCCGAGGTAAAGGATATTTATTTTTGATAGTAAGATCATTAAGCTTGCGGTAGTCAACGCAAAGCCTAAGTGCTCCATCGGATTTCTTCACAAAAATAGCTGAAGCTCCCCAAGGCGAAGAACTAGAGCGAATAAATTGCTTCATCTCCAATTCGGATAATTGCTTACGCATCTCCTCGTTTTCTTTATTGGACATACGATACGGAGGACGAGTGATAGGTTGAGCTCCAGGAATAAGATTAATTATGAACTCAATTGCTCGCTTAGGTGGTAATCCTAAAACGGGCTCGAATATGTCGGAAAATTCACAAACGACGTGAATAAAAGAAATAATATCACCCTCATCATCATCATCGTCATCACGAGGATTTAAAGAATATAAAGATGCAACCAAAGCAAAATCTGAATCTTTAAGAATAACAGAAACCTGATTAACAGATTGAGGATGTCGAAGATGAATAGTCCGCTCAGGACATAGGATATGAGCTTCATAACGGTTAAGCCAATCCATTCCCAAAATCATTCCAAAGCCTAACTAACGCATGAAATGCAAATCGGCTCGGAAAGAAAAATCACACAAAATAATCTCGACATCTTTACACAATAAACTGATTGTTGCGGATCCACCAATCGGATTCGCAATTCTCAAAGAAGTCATTAAACACAAAACATTCCAAGAAAAAGTATCAACAAGTTCTTTTGATATAAAAGAATAGGACACACCCGTATCAAAAAGAACTCGAATAGGATGATCACGAAATAAAATAATTCCATCTAGAATAGAATGAGAAATACCTTGGCCACGAGATGTGTTGCCAGGGGCTTGAGCAACATTAAGCTTTCCCTCCTTCTTGCCCTGAAGCTTAGGGCATGAAGATATAACATGACCGGGAACTTTGCAGTAGCGACAAGAAGGAGACTTTGGGCACTTGTTCGCATAATGGTCCTTCGAACCACAATTATAGCATTCCCCACGACCAAAGGAAGAAGTCTTTGCCACGGAGGTTGCTTGCTTCCCTTTCTTATTGGGATAAGGGCCTTTGAATTTGTTTGGCCTCTTTTTGTTGTTGAAGTTTGGTTTGGAACCCACCACTTCAACATCATTCTCCTTATCCGCCTCTTCAAGACGAAAAGCGATACCAACGAGTTGGTCAAAAGAAACTTCTAATTTTAGAAGTAATGGCTTCTTGAGACTTTTGTTTAAGCCATAGACGAACCTCTGATTCTTCTTCAGAGGGGTGTTGATGTATTCAACCCCATATTTGGAAAGCGACTCGAAGGAGGCGACGTAATCAGTCACGGAGGACTCACCTTGAACAAGGTCTATAAATCGTCGAGCCAATGTCACTTTCTCAGCTTCTGGTACGAATTTTAACTCGAAGCGTTCTCGGAATTTCTCCCAAGTGAGATCCGCTTCATTAATCTCAGAAATAAGAACCTCGTACCGGTCCAATGCTCTTTCTCGGAGCATACTTGAGGCCACTTGAACTCGGTGAAGGTCAATAAGATTCATGCGGGAAAAGATTCGATCGCATGACCTTAGCCAAGCCTGTACATCAATAACAGTTTCGGAACCTCTGAATGGCTCCCCACCCAAATTAGTGTAATCGCTACACAAGCGTGCAAATCCCGACTTTGGGTGAGTAGGTTCCGGGTTAGCTCCAGCTGCTTGAGCATTCGTCACTAAATCAAGAAGCTGTTGAGCAGTCATAAAAACTCCATCCTGGGGCGGAGTGCTAGATGGCACGGCTCTAGGGCGGCCAGGTCTAGACATTTCTCTTCCTTTAAAAATAAAGAGGAAGAAGAAAAAGGTTATTCACCAAATTGAATTTCAAGCAATCTTGATAGGCAAAACAAGGAATCATAAAAGAAAATAGGATAGAACGGTACGTAGACCCGAATAAAATCCTAAAGCACGACTCCTAAGAAGAACTTAGGACGATGATCCTTGTTATAATATTCCATATTGTTCCGAAGTTTGGCTCTGATACCAAGCTGTGACGCCCCACCTCTATACCCACGCTAGCCAAGAACATTACGGTGAATGCTGTCGACTAGCACGGAGAATAAGGCTGTTGAGGAGCGACCATCCGTGTAATTTCTTTGCGCGAGCACCGATATGTCAGATAATATAACATGCAAGAAGAAATCCGACATACCGATACAAACTCAAAGCTACTACACGGTGGCTATATAAATCCTTCGGAAAAAAAATATAGAAATAAGCATAACACAAATCAGTCACAGACAATTCATATCACAAAGGCGGAATAAGATATGAATATTGCACTAGAAAGTGTACATCAGAGTAGTGGTCTAAAAAGATCCACAATATCACAGAAGAATAGTTACACAAACTACACAAAAGAATAAGTATACATTAAGGAGTCTATATCTCAAATGTATACCACAAAATAACTACTAATCTTAGTAGTTAACCCAAAAGTCAAGGAGTTAATCCCGGATGAGAAGTCAAGAAGAAGCACCTGTAACATCTCGGTCTGACCCGAGTATTATTTAATAAGAAAATAATCAACGGATCAGTCTAACTATAAATATCAGATGAAACGATATAGAATAAGAGATATGACTAAACACATAATAATCACGATGCCAAGCTGTGATATATGTATATATATATATACTTAGTTGATAATCATCAAGTGATTAATCAATGTCACCAAATCTACACAAGAATCAAAGAAACGTCATACTCCTTATTTCGTTCACCATACCATAAATATTGACGATAATATCAATGTCAATCACAAAAGTCAATGACACACAAATTCCAGAAGACTACACAAGAAATCCAGAAATCACTAAAGTCAATGACATACAAATTCACCAATGCACAAATATTGATAAAACTTATCAATGGAAATAACGAAAATTGGTGAAACACAAATTATAGGATTCTACACAAGAAATCCAGAAATCACAAAGAGGGGGAGGCCTATCACAAACGGGAGCATAAAGCCCACCAACACGTGTATCACAAACGGAACGCTAATTCCATGGTCGCTAACCATCACAAATTGAGCCGAAGCTCCACAAACGGCCCGAAGACCATGGGTTGCTACCCCACCAAATTGAGTCGAAACTCCACAAAACGGGGTTTAGTCTCCCTCGCAGACAAAGAGACATCGCACATTGCTAGTCTAAATCACAAAGATGATCATCATGATCAACGAGAAGTGTCAATTACACTAAGCTAGTAAATATATGAGTTTAGCTTCATGTCCCATAACCACTTGCTTAACTTAAATATTTACGAACAAACTGTAAATCTCCACTAGAAAATTGTCACAAGAGATTCAATCGAACAAGTCCAAGAATTAACCGGCGAAGTAAACCCAAGAGTTTCATACCACTTGTTTTACCAAGCCGTTTAATTAGATTTCTCATACGAGTGAGGTAAAGGTTTGTATATACTAATAGATTGGAAAACGGTTTTATAAACGAATTTGGTATTAAAATAGAATTGAAATCGTTTGAGGAAAGAGTTTTGATATTTACTACTAGTATTGAAACCTTTATATTTTTAAAGTGACAAAACACGAAAATGATTGTGGAACAATCAACCACCAAAATTCACATTCAAAGACGTGCATAGAAATCCAAAGAAATCGATCCGAATCCATCAAAATGGGTATTCCTAAAAATTCCAAGAAGAGAAGTCATTAAAGTTGTAGCAGCAACAAGTGGGAAATAACATGAATCGATGGAATTTGGAAACCAAGAAAAAACATGCACAAATAGGCCCAATAAGGCAAATTGGTCTAGGTCAGTCGACTGACACAAAGGTCCAGTCGACTGAACCAGAAGCAGGGAAAAATAATTTCCTGCAGTCAGTCTACTGACCTAAAATTTCAGTCGACTGAATGCAGGAAAACAGAGGACCCGAGCCTCTGTTAGCTACCTTCGGAATGCCTATGAGCTACAGCCAGTCGACTGACCCAAAGGTCCAGTCGACTGACCGGCACCAAGGCTGTTTTCTTAGCCTATGAAATGAAGATGCAATCTTCATCAAAATGCAATCGAGCGAGCACGGTCACTAAGGGTTTATGCAAATCGACTACCCGGTCCAATAAGCTCTTCGATGCATCACCAATAACAAGTTCAAACAACAAAGCTATGATTTTTGAAGATTTGAACTCAAAACACTAAAATTTGGAATGTTCACAAAACCTATCCAAATCAAAATCAAATACACATGAACATGTGTTAGGAATTCATACCTAACAATCAAAGATAATCATAGACCTAGATGTGAGATTAAAAATCTCACCTTTTCACAAAACCAAACGAGAAGAAGCTTGAAAGCAAATGGAGAATCAACCTCTCTTCAACATAACCCAAATGAGATTGAATCTATGCTCAAAACAAGAACATTCCCAAAATTAGGTTTAGGAATTTCTGAAATTGGTAAGAGAATAAGTTGGAGAAGAAGAAGAGAAGCTTACCAATGGGTTCTTCTTGAGTTTGGAGCTAGGAATTTGATTTGCAAGAGAAACTAGGGTTTTGGAGTTTTAATTTCCAATCTCTCCCACCATTAAAGATAAGAAAACTAAAAAGAGAAAGAAGTGAGGGAGAATGGGGAGAGTGGTTCAGTTTTGGAGTATAAGTTAACATAGGGCTGAGCCCAAAAACCAAACACAAAGTAAAAAGTAGCAAAAATCAACTTTCTCCAAACATATCCAAGCTTATACTCAAAAAGGTCGCAAAAGACATTTTAAACTCAATGGGAGTGGTCCCGAGTCCTAATTCGACCGTATGCAAAAAGTAGCTTTTCGGACTAAAATCCGACTAACGATAAAATTTTTAAATATAAAATCGATAAATATGCGGGCTGTTACAGTAAACCTCACGCTTCTAGATTTTTATTTAAATTTAAACGGTTAATTTAAATGAATGGTTGAATTGAATTGATGTGCTATATTATATAGTAATATATAGTATATTCTGGAAGGATTGGTATTCTGTGATGAATATTTTGGTAGTTGGAATGTTGAATGCCGTGGTTTGCTTGAATATTTCGGTACCCTGAGTTATCGAAATATATAAATTGGATTTTTGAAAGAAATGTAAGGGTGAACTTTGAAAGTGAAATAATTATAGAATAAAAATAAGAATGTATTGGAAAGAAATGAAAGGGATATTTAAAAACTGAAGCTAAATTGTAAAGTAGAGATTTAAAAAAAAGTTTTAAATCAAGGTTAAATATGGCATTTGAGTTAGTGAATCTCAGTTTTTAAAACAAATAAAGTTTTAAATATTGAGTGATTTAACAACTTGAATGCTAAAGTGCATTTGTAAATTGATTTGAATTTAAAAATAAATTTGGTTTTAAATTCCTTTAAGTTTCTATTATAAAACGAGTAATTAATTTATTTAATGAAGTAAATAAAAAGATAGTTAATTATAGGTTGAGATTAATCGTGGATGATTAATATTGTGGTTTAATTAAGTAATTAATTTAGATTAGGATAAATTGAAATATACTTGGAAATCATTAATTTATATAATCAATGAAGTATTAAAGATTGATTAATTAAGATGAATTAATCAGTAATAAGTGACTTATGAGAAGTTAATTAATATAAGTAATTAAGGATTAATGTAATTAAAATAGTTAATTAGTTCATGAAGTAATTAAGATTACTTATTGATTTTGGTTAAGAAGAATTAATATCATGAATTTAATTAAAGTTAATTACTTGAATGTAACTGAAGGAAAATTAATCCAGGGTGATTAATTAAGATGAATAATGAAGGGATGATTGATTAATTGATTTGAAATTAATTAATATTAAATAAAGAAATCTAAGTGGTTGAAGTTAGTAATTCAATCAGGATTAATTAAATTAAATTTGTATGTGATTAAGCTTTGCTTATGGATGATTGAATGGTATTGGATGCTTTGAATGAGTTGATATCTCTGATATGAAATGTTGTGTATTTCATTTGGATAACTTAGATTAGAATGACATGAGACTCGAAGAGACCGGGTTCGGGTAATAGAAAATACCCGAAACCATTTCGAATTTTTATAGATTGATATGTGAAATCTATAGGTTTGAATGAAGTGATGTAAAGGAATTGGTCTATTTAAATCTAAATTTTGGTACTTAGAAAATGGATGTGTGGAATAAGTGATACCTAAAACAAATTGTGAATTTGTAAATTGATATTAGTTACCGGGTTTTTATATAAGTTGTATGCATGTATTCCATGTTAGATGGGTTTACTCACGCTAGTTTCCAGCCTGACCCGGGTGTTACTTTGATGTAATGCTCGGGTCAAACCGAGTATTACCGATTTTCAGGTAAGGACGTTCTAGAGCTCAGGAGGCGAGCTGGATGGCAAGAACGTATGGAGTGTTTTCCGCTGTATTATATTGCTGAATATCTGTGACATGATAATAATGTATATTCAGTGTCTGTATATATGTGTAACTCTGATGTATTAAAATATAATCGGCTGATATAATATTCTTTTGTAAACTGTTAATATTTATTATTATATTTTAGCCGCTGCGAATGTGAGATGTTGATATTTTTGTTCTTCTTCTTCTTCTATCTCTTTCTTCTTTTTCATAACTATCTGGAATTTTCGAGATCGAAAATTCCGGGTCGTTACAGTTGGTATTAGAGCTGAAAGGTAAAGCGAGAACCTTGGCTCTGGTGGGGATTACTCCTTAAATAGAGTCCGCAGTACTCTAGGATGAATTGAATATATATATATATATATATATATATTTATATTTATATGAGAGCGTACTTGTTATTTTCTTATATAAAGGATTTAAATGATTTTATATAAAAATATATTTTGATATATAAAGCAATATTTCCTTCTAATAAATATTAAGGTGATTGGTTGTTAAATTAATAGAATTAAATTAAGAAGTAATATAAAATACAACCAAATTGAAATCTTGAATTGGAATTAAATTAAGTGGTAACAGAAATACAACCAATTTAAAATTAAATTAATTGGAAATGAAATTCTAGAAATTAAGCTCAGAAATTAAATTGTTTAAAAACTTTAAATAAAGGTTAATTTGGTTTAAAGAGTTAAACCAACCTTCGAGAATTTAACTCGAATTTATATAATTCGAGATGGTTTAAAATTGAGATTGGAATTGAATTAGTTCAAATTGAATCTGGTTTAAATTAATTGGATTTGTGATTGAAGATATATAAGGTTAAGTTTAAAAATTTAAATGGAAAATTGAATTGGATTGAATTGAAATGATTTGAAATTAAGGTAAGTTCAATTGATATTAGTTTAAATTGATTGGGATAATTTGAAATTATAATTAAAGTTGAATAGGTTTAAAATCAAATGGAATTTGATTTAAATTGGAAAAGAAATCAAGATTGATTCAACTTGGATTGGGGTTAAATCAATTTCAATCGAAATTGAAGTTATTCAAATTGGAATTGAGTCAATTTAAATGGAAGAGGAAATTTAAATTGAATGGATTGGGAAAGTGAACAGTTTTGACTGTGGACTATTTTCAATATAGATTGTATTAATATAAACTTATTTTTCAAGCTATTTAATATATACAACCTTTCTTTTTAAAGCCAAATTATTTTATATTTGTTTTACGATTATTTTTGGAACTATTTAACAATTTTTCAACTGTTTTATAAACTACTATTTTTCAACTGTTTTATAAACTACTATTTTTCAACTATTTTACAAATTAATTACTATTTTACGACTATTTTACAATAATCTAAAATGTCTGATACTATTCAACTATTCTCCAACTATTTACAATTAGTTAACTATTTTACAGCTATTTTGCAAACTAATAATTATTTTTCAACTACTTATCTATTTTTAAAATTTTCAAGCTATTTTCTAAATATAAACTGGTCGGTGTTCAAACAGTTATTGATTAAATACCCAACTGAGATAAGAATTGAAGTGATAATCCAAATGGGGATTAAGGCAATTGAGATTATGTGGATAGAAATTAAAGGAAATGTGAATAGAAAGAGAAATTGATTTAGTTAATAATCAATGAAAATAAATACGTTGGATGTACGTATATTATTCTATTCGCATAGTGATTTGATCCAGATTCGAGCATAGAATTTCAAGATAGTTTATTAATCCGAGTTGGGATTTTTCACTCGATTTTCGACGGCGAACCTGAATATGGATTGTTGATTGGTTCTGGATGTTCTCTATCATATTTATGGCTATGCAACAAGAATGACGGTTTCTGATCAAGAAACCAGATCTAAGTCCGCACTAGGAAGTCGGGTGAATGATACTAGTTCGGAAGTGAAATTGTGTGATCGAGGGAGCGATCAGATTGGTACAGTGTACGAATGATAAGTGCACATCGTACAGATTTGAATGAAATTGATATTGTAAAGAGTAATCAAGTTTGAATATTTGATTTTGAATGAACAAAGTTATATATCTTTGTTATATAAGACAAATCTTCCCTTGTTGAATCTATTCCCAGAAGAAAAGGATTTTGAAGGTGTTTGAAGTATAAAAAGGAATTTTATACAAGTTTGAAATGATCCAAAGTTTAAAAATTATATATATCTGAATATATATATATAAAGAATCTTATGAGGATTTTGGAAAAGGTTTTGGGAACCTTTGGATTTGGAAAGGCTTTGATTTTTGGGTAAAATCAATATTGAAATTTATCTATTTTGGGATAATTGATTTTGTGTAAAGAAGCTTTCTATGAGATCATACTAGGTGTACGATTTGAAAGATACTATTTATGTATATAGTATAAAGTGTTTTGATAATGGCTCTGGGGAAAAAGGCGCTCCCTTGAAATGCACATCTCAGGAGTGCCACCGGGTGGTGCTTCCTTGAGCCCCAAGGGGGTTCTAAAGTTGATCCTGTGAGGAGTACAGACAAAACTAGTCCCTGAGGATTATGAGTAGTGTATACCATAGCGAAAGTCGTGTATGCCGCTGAGAGCCAATAGTCTACGTTTGATTTTATATCGGTAGACTGCGACCTATGGTAACATAGCGAAAGTCGTGTGTGCTGCTGAGAGCCAACAGTCTACGTTTGATTTTACATCGGTAGACTGCGACCTATGTAGGAGTGGAGAAGTTTCATTTTTGACAGTGAAAATCGAGGGGCGTTGATGCCTACAGTTACATAGACTTTTGCTGCGATGGCAACGTAACCCTGGAATGTAACTGCGATCTGTTGAGGGTTCCATGGCGTAATCGACGGGCACGAAGTGCCTACAGTTACATGTACTTTTGCTGTGATGAACGTAACCCAGGATGTAACTGCGACCATGGATGGGGGTGATGATTTCCAGAGCATTCTCACCAAAGATATTTCCTCTATTTTCAAAAAACAGTTTTCTATATTTCAATAAAATTATTTCCCAAGTATTTTCACAAGTGTTGAAACGGGTTTACCAAGTACTTACAGATTTTCAGTCCTCGCTTGATCAACGTATGACCGAATTTCTGTGAGAACAAGGATGGACTGCTTGAGACATCGAGTTATAAGAAGTATTTTTATAAAAAGCTATTTCAATAATAGTAATTGAATTTAAAAGCATTTCTAAAATTTTAAAATAAAAGAGTTGGAATTTTGGAAAATGAAGGGAAATCCAAACTGGAATTATGAAAAAAACAAAAAAATTGAATTCAGGAAAATTTAATAAAGTGATTTTTTGTAATAAAATCGAGTATTAATTTAAAAGTTGGAGGTGATTTAATTAGCTAAATAATTATTATTTGATAGAGTATATTAACAAAAATTTAACTCGGTTAAATAAAATGGATTGTAAGTTAAAATGGAATTTGGAAATGAATTCGAATTGTAAATAAAATTCGACTTGGATTTGATAATGAATTAAATAAGAAGAGATGTTGAAAAAAATAGAGTTGGATCGAAATAGTGATGGTTTGAATTACAAATAAAATTCAAGTGTGATATGAATAATATTTAACAAAATTTTCATGTAAACTAGATATAAGGGAAGTGTTGTCGAATGAAATGAAAGTGAATTATAATGGAAATGGTTTGAGTTGCAAACAAAACCCAGGTGAGTAAAAATAAATTAAGAATGGCTTTGTATTAATAAATAAATTCGAAAACGAATTAAGAAAGTGAATTAAAAATTTAAATGGGTTGAATAAATGGGTTAATTGAATGAAATAATAAATGGATAAAGTCTGATTGAATAAAAAATTAAATCAAAGTTTTAATTGGAATTGGGTTATCAGAATGAAATTAAGTTATGAGGCTTATTAATTTGAAGTAAAATTACTTAAGTCAATCAAAGCTTGGTTTCGAGTAAGAATGGAAGACCATTAAATAAAAATTTGGGTTAAATTTATTGGAAAATGAATATTAACATAAGCATCGAATGTTGTCAAGCTCAATGAAATAATTTTAAAATGAATCCAATGTGGAGATGAAATGAAATGCATATGTATGGTTGGTAAATAAATTAGAAATGAAATGGAATTAAATACAGAATGAGTTGAAATTAATTTGAAGTAGTTGTAAACTAAAATGGATACTCTAGTAAGCAAATATCGTCGAATTTATATAAAAATAGTTTTCGTTTGACGTAAACAAAGAAATTAAAATTCTATGAGTTGATAAAGATTGAATAAATTGGTTTTAAGATCAATTGAAGTGAATATGAGTTTGTTTTGCTTAAAAATGAATTGAATGTAAGAAATTGAGTTGAAAACCATTAAAATTTAATGAAATAACATATGAATTGGTTGAAAGCAATTGAATTAGCTTTAAAATTTTATAAATCGCTTATAGGAAGCATTTGGTGCTTGTTGCTTATGAAATGCATGTGTTTAGCTATTGAAAGTAAGTGAAATGCTAATAAATTTTATATATATGGTGCTTACATATTTAAATTGAGTAAGTACAGGTACCTGAAGGCCGTTTGGCTGGATTTGGACGCGTTAAATGCTATAATAATAAGCCGCTTGCTTAAAATGCTAAATAAAGGTTCGTCTACGCAATAAAAATAGGAAATATGAACTGTTTTTGCTTTTCCGACCGTGTGGGTCGATGTATATATATTTATAACTCTTGTCAAATTGCAAAAGCTCCTCCGTACAAAGGAGACTGCCAAAATTTTCTGAAAATTTTGGGAGTTAGAAAATTTTTGAAATTTTTTTTGTTAGCGACAAGACGATTTCAAATTGGAAATTGAAATAAATTAGTGGATGAAACTAATTTAAAATAATGATATGAATCAGTTATAAATGGAAGATAAATTCAATATTATGAATTGAAGATAAATTGAAATCATATGAAAATGGAAAACTAATTTGAATAGAAGTAGATATGAAACCTATGTAGGGAAATGTATAAAATAATTTGAGAAGTTACGATTGAATATTATTGCTAAGTAAGATATGCAGGTATTATAAAGGAAAAGGAAAATTGGTTTTGATTTCAGAAGATAAATTTGAATTGCTCGACAAAAAGGTATGTATTCAAATTTTTGTATGAAATTGGATTGGGTTTTTGATCTAGCCACTTGGCCTTTTGTTTTCTTTTGGAATTTGGGAGCCCGTAGAGGCATTTGTAGTTGTACTGAGCTAGCCGCGCAAAGGAGACGCCGGCAAAAAATTTCGGAAATTTAGAGAGTTAGAAAATTTTTGAGAAAATTTTGATAATTCAAAATTTGATTTTAAATTGAAATTTGAATGATTGAGTAAAAGGGTATTGTTTGAAAACTGTGGGAGAGTTTGGAAAGTTAGTAAGAATAATAAGGGATCTTTTATAAAAGATAGTTGGTAGGATGTTGAACTGTTGATTTTGGGGGAAAAGTAAACGGGTATTGGACCATTCTTCTTAACTAGTAATTTCGGGAACGAAATTCTTTTAAGGGGGGAGGAATGTGACGACCCAGAATTTTTAACAATTTAAAATGGAATAATTAATTGATTTTAAATATTTAAAAGTTAATTTTAACTTAAATTCCACATATCAATATTTACTTGATAATTAAATTATTGAATTATATAATTTGAAATTGGGTAAAATGTTGAATATGGAGTTTTAAGCCTGTTAAAAATATTTTGAAGGCTTGTAAAATTTATATTGATAGTACTGAAAGTAGTAAAAGCATTAAAAGTGAATTTGGAAGCATTTTGTTAAGTTTTGGAATTTTATCGTTTAAATTGATATTAAAAAATAGCCTTCCGAGGGACAGTCTTGTAATTCGACGAAACCAGTTCTATTGGATCCGAAATATTATATTATTATCGGATTCCAAGTTTCATAGTGTTTGGAATTGTCATGTGAGCGTACGATAGGTAAACGCGCTGAATCTACATCGAAATTCAATATAATAGTAGGGTCCAAAAAGCTATCTTCTCCGTACGATCGAATTAGGACTCGAAACCTTTTCCACTGAGTTCGGAATAGGCGTATAACATTATAAACGCTTAGGGCACACCTCGATAGGCGGTCGAGATTTTGGGTTACGATTTCGAGACAATTCAAATTTAAATTCAAATTAATATATATTCACTTTTGTTGACCAGTTAAAAATGATATCACATCAAAACTTTTTCCATTCACATCAGCATCTCTGTGGCCTGATATTGTTGGCACGCTGTCTTCACTTTTCAAAACATCGCTGTCTTCCTCGAAAAGATTTATGGCCAGTTTAAATCACAAATGGTTCTCCCCTCTTCCTATTGTAATTCAATCTCATTCTTTTTTTCATTTTGTCTCGGAGCCGAATTCTTTTATCACCAAATCGAAATTATCTCGTGTATAACAAACCCTCTTTCTTCAATTAATCGAAAACCTTCCAGAGAAAAAATCAATCTGCTATGAAATGGAGGGTGCGACATGCGATCGTTTTGCGCGTGGGTAGCTTGCACTCTCACGAGCCATTCTCAAGCTCGGTGATGCAGAGGCTTCGGTGAGGAAGCGCAAACGAGCTCGCGCGCGTGGGAGGTTTCGGCTGCTCGTGTGGCGACGAGCGATGGATGAGATGCGGTTGTGATGGCGATTGTCGAGTGGAACGCCGGTTTGTTTTGGGTGATTGCCGAAGAAGTCATGTGATTTGTAGGAGGTAGCGATGTCGTTTCTGGTCTGGAGGGTTTTGGGTATTAAGGTGGTTCGAGGAGGTGATGATAATGAGTTCGTCAGGGTTTTTTTGAGTAAAGTGCGATGGTGTTGGCCTGAATCGTAAGTTGATGTGAGGTGTTTGTTGTTTATTTAATTTAATCTAATTTATACGTGTGTATATATGTACATAGATTAGGAAATATATTTATAATACATCAGCTTACCTGTTTAAGATACAAAATATGTACAGAAGAAAAATAAAAAAAGAAAGGGTTTTTTTAGTATTGTAAAGTTTATATAAAAATTTGATTTTTTTAAAACTATATAGATTATTTTATAAGTATATATGAAGTTTCAAAAAAAAAAAATACACACACACACACATTATAAGTCTACTGGTTATTTTAAAAATGATGGATTGGTGATTTAATTTACGATTAACTTATTTAACTTATTTTAGTTACTAGGAAAAAAAATTATTAAAAGGAAAAATAGATATATAAATACTCAAATTAAATTTACTAGTTTATTTAAAATATAATGGATTTTGGAAATTTACTTGTTCTTACTTAATTACTTTATGTCAGTTATTAAAAGATTTTTAAAAGGAAAATTAGTTTAAAATTTAATTATTGGTTTAAAATAAATCACTGGTTAATTGAATTTATCAAATAGAAGTTTAATTGTTCGATTTGTTTGAGTATTAATAAATCATATAAAATGTTTATACAAGGTCTAGAATTTGGAAGATAATGGTCGAGATGGAATTGGGTTTCCAAACAAAAACCAATGGTGAGTAAACCTCACGCTTCTGGATTTTTATTTAAATTTAAATGGTTAAATTTAAATGAATGGTAGAATTGAATTGATATGCTATATTATATAGTAATATATAGTATATTCTGGAATGATTGATATTCTGTGATGAATATTTTGGTAGTTGGAATGTTGAATGTCGTGGTTTGCTTGAATATTTCGGTACCCTGAGTTATCGAAATATATAAATTGGATTTTTGAAAGAAATGTAAGGGTGAACTTTGAAAGTGAAATAATTATAGAATAAAAATAAGAATGTATTGGAAAGAAATGAAAGGGATATTTAAAAACTGAAGCTAAATTATAAAGTAGAGATTTAAAAACAAGTTTTAAATCAAAGTTAAATCTGGCATTTGAGTTAGTGAATCTCAGTTTTTAAAACAAATAAAGTTTTAAATATTGAGTGTTTTAACAACTTGAATGCTAAAGTGCATTTGTAAATTGATTTGAATTTAAAAATAAATTTGGTTTTAAATTCCTTTAAGTTTCTTTTATAAAACGAGTAATTAATTTATTTAATGAAGTAAATAAAAAGATAGTTAATTATAGGTTGAGATTAATTGAGGATGATTAATATTGTGGTTTAATTAATGTAATTAATTTAGATTAGGATAAATTGAAATATACTTGGAAATCATTAATTTATATAATCAACGAAGTATTAAAGATTGATTAATTAAGATGAATTAATCAGTAATAAGCGACTTATGAGAAGTTAATTAATATAAGTAATTAAGGATTAATGTAATTAAAACAGTTAATTAATTCATGAAGTAATTAAGATTACTTATTGATTTTGGTTAAGAAGAATTAATATCGTGAATTTAATTAAAGTTAATTACTTGAATGTAAATGAAGGATAATTAATCCAGGGTGATTATTTAAGATGAATAATGAAGGGATGATTGATTAATTGATTTGAAATTAATTAATATTAAATGAAGAAATCTAAGTGGTTGAGGTTAGTAATTCAATCAGGATTAATTAAATTAAATTTGTATGTGATTAAGCTTTGCTTATGGATGATTGAATGGTATTGGATGCTTTGAATGAGTTGATATCTCTGATATGAAATGTTGTGTATTTCATTTGGATAACTTGGATTAGAATGACATGAGACTCGAAGAGACCGGGTTCGGGTATTAGAAAATACGCTAAACCACTTCGAATTTTTATAGATTGATATGTGAAATCTGTAGGTTTGAATGAAGTGATGTAAAGGAATGGGACTATTTAAATCTAAATTTTGGTACTTAGAAGATGGATGTGTGGAATAAGTGATACCTAAAACAAATTGTGAATTTGTAAATTGATATTAGTTACCTGAGTTTTTATATAAGTTGTATGCTTGTATTCCATGCTAGATGGGTTTACTCATGCTAGTTTCCAGCCTGACCCGGGTGTTACTTTGATGTAATGCTCGGGTCAGACCGAGTATCACATATTTTTCAGGTAATGACATTCTAGAGCTCAGGAGGCGAGCTGGATGGCAAGAACGTATGGAGCGTTTTCTGCTGTATTATATTGCTGTATATCTGTGACATGATAATAGTGTATATTCAGTGTCTGTATATATGTGTAACTCTGATGTATTAATATGTAATCGACAGATATAATATTCTTTGTAAATTGTTAATATTTATTATTATATTTTAGCCGCTGCGAATGTGAGATGTTGATGTTTCTGTTCTTCTTCTTCTTCTTCTACCTCTTTCTTCTTTTTCATAACTATCTGGAATTTTCCCGATCAAAAATTCCGGGTCGTTACACTCATCTAGTTTCATTCAAATCCAATTCAATTCATCTAATCTTTATTAAGTTAAACCCTATTTCATTTAATCGATTGCTCAGTTAATAACTTTATTTAAGTTAAATTTTTTCTTCTTTTCTTATCGTTCATGTTCGTTAAATTTAATTTTGTTTTTAGCTTAATATTTCTCAAATCTATAACTTATACAAATTTATTTACTTAACATTTCATGTTATTATTTTATCTAATCATTTCAAATACAATTCACTTTTACTTAAGCTTTCGTGAGTTAAAATTCATTTCATTTACTTCATTTCACTAGCTCAATTTACTAAATTTTGTTTAGGTTAATTCTTTTATTTCATATCACAAATTCAATTTTTTTGTTTGCTTTACCAAATGTTTAACCATTTTTAAAATCTAGTTTTACTTTCCTTTTCAAATTTATAAGTTATAAACTTATTTTTTTTTTCCTTTCTATACTATTTTGAATTTATAAGTTCAAAAATTATTTTCATATATTTATCAAATCGTATTTGGAATATTTTTCACAATCAAAACTTGTTGAACCAGAAATAAATTTCTTTTAATAGCAATTCTCACTCCGAAACCCAAAAATGAATACTAGTGATGTTGTAGTCATTCCCAGTGACTAAAGCGAGTTCAATGCTTTTATTTCTTTCAAAAATCTTTTCAAAATATATGTCCAGTCAAAACACTTCCAAATAATCTTATTACTAATTTTTTTTGTAGGCTTTGAAACAATTTTGAAAACAAGGGGATTTAAATTATAAAATTCTCAGCTTTTAAATCCTTCTATTTATAAGCTATTTTACGAATATACTTACACAATTTCATTACCTTATTATGAAAATATTCAATTAATTTACATCTTTGTTATTTGAAACAATTCTTATTGTAATTAAATTTCAATTTACGTTAATTATCGAACTCTTCGTGAAATAAAGTTCACAAAGTATTCCTTTTTGTTTTACTTCAACCAATAATCGATGATAACTGAATATTATCATCTCCTGACAACAACTTCATTAATAATCATATAGGTTTATAAAATTTACCATTTTATATATAAAATATAATTTTAGGTAAAATTATTTCAATTAGCCGATTTTAAAACATCATTATGTTGACTTGCCTCGTTTAAGTGTTTTAGAAACCCTATTGATAACATGTTGTCCCATGCACCGATCAAAATTCATAAAAAATTCAATGAATAAGTAAACACTGTATAAAACAATTTATAACGCTAATAAGTATGCGCTCTCATATGTATACACACACACACACACACACACACACACACACATGCTCAAAAAACTCATTCTAGGGCATTACTACCCAATATCTAATGAGTCAAACCCCGCAAAGCTAAGGTTATCGCTAACCAAAGCTTTGATACCATTTGAAACGATCCTGACTCGACCTTCGAAAATCGACACCCAAATACATCACCTGTATTCGAATGCCGCAGATTCAAATGTCGAATCTGGTTCGCCGGAGCTTATAACACATTAAGTACAACAACACAACAAAAGAAAATTGAGTAACTTTATTGATATACAACATTTGATACAACACATTGATACAAATGATATCAACACATGTATATAACATAGATGCCACAGCAGAAAAATGAACAGCGACAGCAGCGGAACAATACCAACAATGCCAAGCTCCAAAACTCCAATCCAAGAAGCTCGGACACCATCAAGTTGTAATGAAGCAAACTAGGTAACTCTGTCAGCAATGCGATCACCAAGATCCAAAGGCTGAAAGCTATCGACTCTACACCAAATATTTGATTATCTGAAAAACCGAACTCTAGGCTGTCCGTGAGGAAAATTGTGGGCACCCAAAGTTTAGAAAGGGAACAATAAACTCCAGGTTAGTCATTGGACTGGTTTGAGAAAACAAAAATAGTTTATCTTTGAACAAAAGAAAACAGAAGAAATAAAAAGAAATTTGAAATGCTTTTTGGAAAATGAAACTACCATAATGCCTCCCGCCACACACACAATGCAAGCGCACAATTGGAGGAGATTTCTCCTTATGATAGTCAAACATGCTTGATACACGAAAATCCTTTTGATATTATTATTGGTGCAGAGTGCAGAAAACATTTTCAAGTATAGTATTAATCTTAGCCAGCATAGACATTTCGTACTATGCCTACTATAGCTAACAATTAAACGATGGGTCACCACCATAAGTAAAAGGCAGGTTATACAACTAAAACTGTACCGGACACGTATTGTTTCTTTGGATTTCCAACAAATGGTCAGGCTAAGGAATTTCCTGGGCCATATTGGTATGCCTCTGGAGGGACGCCCCGAGAACCTAACCGGATCTCTGCCAACACAAGGTGTAACAACCCGCATATTTTGCGATTATATATTTAAATATTTTATTTAAATATAGCATCATTAGTTGGATTAAAGTCCAAAATGTTACTTTTTGCAAATAGTCATATTAGGACTCGAGACCACTTCCATTGAGTCCAAAATGTCGTTGCGACCTTTTTGAGTATAAATATCAATATGTTTGGAGTTGACTAGAATTTTGCTATTTTTCTATTGGGCTTTGGGTTTGGGTTTCAGCCCAATAACCTAACAAGGTAACCCTAACTCCTCTACCTAATAACTCCCACTCTACTCCTCTTCATTCATTCATAACATTTCCTTACACTCTCAAGCTAAAGGAAAGAGTGGAGGAAAGAAGAGGAAACTAAAATTTCTAAACCCTAGATTACTACGAAATTCTAGATTCAAGCTCCAAAAATCAAAGGGAAGCTTAGGTAAGCATCCTCTTCATCTTCTCCATCTCAATTCCTCTTCAATTTCAGAAATTTCCCATAACCTAATTTAGGAAATTATTGCTTATAATATTAGATTGGAGTTTCTAGAGTTGAAGTTGAAGAGTGGTTGATCTTTCCTTTGTTTTTGAGCCTCTCCTTCATTATTTTTGGGTTTAAAGGTGGGTTTTTAAATTCACATCTACATCTATAACTTTAATTGTTGTTAGATATGAATTCCTAACATAAATTCATGTTCATTTGCTTTTGATTTGAATTGATTTGGTGAATTTTGCAAATTTTGGTGTTTTTAAGTCAAAATCTTTAAAGATCCTATCTTGGATGTTTGAACATGTTTTTGGTGGTGTACGAAGAGCCTATAGTGTTGGGTTATCGATTGGCATAAATTTCTAGCATCCATCGCTCGTTCGATCGCATTTTAGTTTGGATTTTCCCTCTTTGGGCTAGGCTGTTTTTTTGCCTAGCAAAAAATTTGAGACGTTTGAAATAAAATTTCAGACATCTGAAACCAAATTCAAACGTCTGGTTGAAAATTCCATACATCTGAAATGGTTCTGGAAATAGAAAAAAAGGGCAGAGACAAAATTCAGACGTCTGAAACAAAACTCAAACGTCTGAAACCAAATTCAGACGTCTGATTGAAAATTCCAGACGTTTGAAATGGCCCAGAAATTAAAAATAGAAAGGAGAAAAACACATATACTTCCAGAACCTAGGGCCAGACGTCTAGAAACACCTACCAGACGTCTGGAACTGTTAATTTTGGCTATTTTGGCTATTTTTGAGTGAATTTCAAATTTTAATCGATTTTTGTTGATTTGGTTAGTTGTTGTCAATTATTGTTGACTTTGATGATTTCTTTTCTGGATTTTTTTTGGGAATATCCATTTGATGGATTTGATATCGATTTTTATGGATTTAATTCACGTCGTCGAATGTGAATGTTTGATTGAATGATTGTTTTTACAATCAATTCTATGATTTGTCACTTTAAAATACAAAGGTTTCTATACTAGTTGTAAATACTAAAACACTTTCATCAAAACGGTTTCAACATTTACTTTCAATATAGAGCTTGCTTTTAAAACCGTTTTCCAATCTATTAGTATATACAAACCTTTACCTCTTTCGTTTGAGAAATCTAATTAAACGATTTAGCAAAACAAGTGGTATGAAACGCTTGTGTTTACTTCCTTGGTTAATTCTTAGAATTGTTCGATTGAAACCTTGTGACAACTTTCGAGTGGAAATCTACAATCTGTTCATAAATATTTAAGTTAAGCTAGTGGTTATGGGACATGAAGCTAAACTCATTTATTTACTAGCTTAGTGTAATTTACACTTATCGATCAATGATGAACTTTTTGTGATTTATACTAGCAATACACGATGTCTCTTTTTTGTGTGGGGAACTAAACCCCGTTTGTGGAATTTTGGCTCAAAATTGATGGGGTAGCGACTCATGGTCTTTGGGCCATTTGTGGAGCCTCGGCTAAAAATTAATGGTTAGCGACCATGGAATAGCGTACCGTTTGTGATGCACGTGTTGGTGAGTTTTCATGCTTCCGTTTGTGATAGGCCTCCCCCTTTGTGTTTTCTTGATTTCTAATTGATGATTTCTAGAATTTGTGTTTTACCAATTTTTTATGATTTACATTGATAAGTTTTATCAATATTTGTGGTTTGGTGAATATGTTAAAGAATATGACATTCTTTTTGGTGTTTGAGAATATTTAAGATATTGTATGATTTTTGTTGTTATCTAATGTGTACTTGTCACAGTATGGCATTCTTGTTATCGTACGTTTTTTTCATGTCTCTTATCCTATCTCATTTTTATATCATATTTATAGCTAGACTGATCCGTTTATTATTTTCTTCTTAAATAATACCCGGGTCAGACCGAGGTGTTACAGGTGCTTCCACTTGACTTCTTAGCTGGGACTAGCTTTTGACTTTTGGCTAACTACTTAGTTTGGTAGTTTTTGCTTTTATACATTCGAGATAGAGACTCCTTGTTGTATACATATTATTTTGTCTAGCACTTGTATCTGTTCTATTCTGATGTAGTGGATCTTACATGACCACTACTTTGATGTACACTTTTATGTGTTACATTCCTATATGTTTTGGCTTTAGTGATATGAATATCTACGATAGATTTATGTTATTCTTATTTTATATTTTATTCCGAAGATCACATAGCCACTGTGTAGTAGTTTTGAGTTTGTATCAGTATGTCGGATTTCCTCTTGAAATGAAAGTGATATTTTATCTGACATATTGGTACTCACTCAAATCAATTATACAGATGGTCGCTCCTGAACAGCCTTATTCTTCGCACTAGTCGATGGCATTACTCCGTAGTGTCCTTGGCTAGTGTGAGTATAGAGGTGGGGTGTCACAGCTTGGTATCAAAGCCAAACTTCGGAACAATATAGAATATTATAGCAAGGATCATTGTCCTTAGTCTCTCTTAGGAATCATGCCTTAGGATTTAATTCGAGTCATTGGACCCGTTCTATCCTATTTTCTTTTAAGATGCCTTGTTTTATCAATCATGATTATTTGATATTCATTCTGAGAATAACCTTTTTCTTCATCTTTCTTTCTTGCTTAAAGAAGAGAAATGGTTAGACCTGGCCATCACAGCACCGGTCAGTCCAGTGCTACTCTTCAGGATGGAGTATTTATTTCTGCCCAACAACTCATAGATCTCGTAAAGAATGCTCAAGCTGTCGGACCTATTCCAGAGCCTACTCACCCTAAATCAAGGTCTGCACGCTTGTGCAATGATTATACAAATTTGGGTGGAAAGCCATTCAAGGGTTTCGAAAGCGTTATAGAAGTCCTAGCTTGGCTTAGAACATGCAATCGCATCTTTTTTCGTATGAATCTTATTGATCTACATCGTGTCTAAGTGGCTTCTAGTATGCTCTAAGAGAGAGCATTGGATTGGTATGAGCTTTTGGTTTATGAGATTATCGAAGCAGATCTTACTTAGGAGCAATTCTAGGAAAGATTCGAGTTGAAGTTTGTGCCGGAAGCTGAAAAAGTAACTTTAGCTCGACGCTTTATTGACCTTGTTCAAGGTGAATCTTCCGTGACAGACTATGTCGTATCCTTCGAATCTCTCTCTAAATATGGGGTCGAGTACATTAATACCCCATTGAAGAAAAATCACAAATTTATTTATGGGTTGAATAATAACGTCAAAAAGACTTTACTACTGAAACTGGAAGTTTATTTTGATCAGCTTGTTGATATCGCTCTTCGACTTGAAGAGGCCGATAAAGAAAGTGATGTTGAAGTTGTTGGTGCCAAATAGAACTTCAACAACAACAAGAAGAGGTCTATTAAGTTCAACCCTAATTCCAACAAGAAAGGGAAGCAAGCAACTTCGGTAGCAAAGACTCCTACTTCTAGTCGTGGAGAATGCTACAATTGTGGTCCTAAGGACCATTATGCAAATAAGTGTCTGAAGCCCATTACCTGTCGCTATTGCAAAAGTTCAGGTCATACTATATTTTCATGTCCCAAACTTCAAAGCAAGAAGGAGGGAAAATTAAATGTTGTGCAAGCTCCTAGTAACAATTCTCTTGGTCAAGGTATTTCTCATTCTATCCTTGATGGCATTATTATGTTTCATGATCATCCTATTCGAGTTCTTTTTGACACAAGTGCGTCCCACTCTTTTATATCAAAACAACTTGTTGATACTTTTTCTTTAAATGTTATAGGCTTGATGACTTCTTTGAGAATTGCGAATCCGGTTGGTGAATCTGCAACACTCAGTTTACTTTGTAAAGATATCGAGATTATTTTATGTGATTATGCTTTCCGAGCCGATTTGGATGTCATGCGTTACTTAGGCTTCAGAATGATTTTAGGAATGGATTGGCGTATATGAAGCCCATATCCTATGTCCTGAGAGGACTATTCATCTTCGGCGTCCTCAATATGTTAAGCTGATTTATATTGTTCTTAAATATTCAGTTTCTAATTTGGTGGCATCCTTATATTCTCTAAATCCTCATAATGACGATAATGATGATGAGGAAGATGTCATTTCCCTCATTCACGTTGTTCGTGAATTTTCCAACATATTTTTAGGATTACCCCTAAGCGAGCAATCGAGTTCAGAATTAATTTAATTCTTGGAGCTCTACCTATTACTCATCCTCCTTATCGTATGTCCAATGAGGAAAATGAGGAGATGCGTAAGTAATTATCCGAATTGGAAGCGAAGCAGTTTATTCGTTCTAGTTCCTCTCCTTGGGGAGCTTCAGCTATTTTGTAAAGAAATCTGATGGTACACTTAGGCTTTACGTTGACTACTGCAAGCTTAATGATCTCACCATCAAGAATAAATATCCTTTACCTCGGATTGATGATCTATTCGATCAACTTAGCCGTGCTAGAGTCTTTTCACAGTTAGACTTAGCAACCAGTTTTCATCAGCTTCGTATTGCAGAGGATAGTATTCCTTTGACGTCGTTCCGTACTCGTTATGGATCTTATAAATAGCTTGTTATGCCATTTGGTTTAACGAATTCTCCAGCTTATTTCGTTGACCTTATGAATCGAGTTTCCAAGGACTTCCTCGATCAATTTGTTCTCATCTTTATAGATGATATTCTTGTTTATTTTAAAACCGAGGAAGAGCATGAAAAACATCTTCGGATTGTGTTGGAAACTCTTAGGAGTAATCAATTGAAAGCAAAATTTTCTAAGTGCCATTTTTGGCAATCTCGTGTGAAATTTTTAGGACATCTTATTTTTGAATCCAGAATTTTCGTGGATCCTTCAAAGATTGAAGCGATTCAAAATTGGAAGAGGCCGAAGAGTGTAACGGAAATCCATAGTTTCCATGGATTGGCGGGCTATTACCGTCAGTTCATAGAAGACTTTTCTAAAATTTCCGTGCCTCTTACTAGTTTGACAAAGAAGGGAGTTAAGTACATTTGGTCATACAAATGTGAAGTTTCTTTCAGAAATTAAAAGAACTCCTTTCCGATGCTCCAATTCTTGTGATTCCCGAAGGGAACCAAGACTTTTTTGTTTATATCGATGCTAGTCGTGTTGGTTTGGGAGCTGTTCTCGTGTAAAGGGAACGTGTTATTGCTTATGCATCTAGGCAATTAAAGCCCGCCGAGACTAGATATGCCACTCATGATTTAGAGCTCGCGGCTATTATTTTCGCCCTTCGAATTTGGCGTCATTATCTTTTGGGAGAGAAATTTGTTCTCTACACCGTTCAAAATTTTTTGAAGTATTTATTTTCTCAAAAGGAACTTAATTTGCGTCAACAACGTTGGCTCGAGTTCCTTACATCTTATAATCCTGATATTCTTTATACTCCCGGAAAGGGGAATCGTGTCGCCGATTCCCTTAGTCGTAAGCAACAAGCAGTTGTTTCAATGATGATATCAGAATGGAATGATCTCGAGACTTTATCCATTGGTGAAATTCGAGATCGTGAATCCGATTCATGTTCAACTCTTGTCTTATGTAGCGTTGAGGCTCATCCATCTCTTTTAGACCGCATTCTTGATGCTCAAAAGCATGATCCCGAATTAGCTTATATTAGCCAAAGTTGTTGGGATAGTAATGTCGATGGTTTAAAAGACATCGAAATCAATGCTCGTGGCGGCATTCGAAAATTTGGTAGACTTATCGTGCCAAATATTAGTGATCTTCGTAAAGACATTTTAAAAGATTCTCATCGTTCTAAATTTACCATTCATCTCGGTAGTAGTAAAATGTACGCGGATATGAAGCGACTTTATTTCTGGGATGGAATGAAATCTGATATTGCTAACTTCATTAAGTGTTGCCTGACTTGCCAACTCATTAAGACCGAGCATCAAAGGCCCGTTGGGTTATTGCAACCATTAGACATTCCCGTTTGGAAGTGGGATCAAGTCTCCATGGACTTTATTGATGGTCTTCCCCATTCTCGTTTGGGTCATGACAGTTTATGGGTCAATGTAGATAGGCTTACAAAATCTGCCTGTTTTATTCCCGATCGATCTAATCGGACCGTACCTCTTTTAGCCAAACTATATGTTTAGGAAATTGTTAAATTGCATGGAATTCGTACTTCTATTATTAGTTATTGTGATCCGTCATTTACAGGTGGATTCTGGAAGAGTTTTCAAAAACCTTTAGGAACGAAGCTTAATTTTAGCACCGCTTATCATCCTCAGTCCGATGGACAAACAGAGCGTGTGAATCAAACTCTTGAAGATCTTCTTAGTGCATGTTTTCTTGATTTTGGTGGAACTTGGGAAGATCATATTTCTTTTGTTGAGTTTTCCTATAATAATAGCTTCCAATCTAGTATTGGTATGGCACCTTTCGAGGCACTCTATGGAAGGCCATGCCGATCACCTTCGTGTTAGCTTGAGGCCGGCGAGAAGCTAGTTTTAGGTCCAGATTTTATTCGTGATTCCATAGAAAAGATTGACCTTATTCGTCATAGGATGGAAGAAGCTCAAAGCAAACAAAAATCCTATGCCGATAATCGAAGAAGAAATTTGGAATTTTCTGTGGGAGATTTGGTGTTTATTCGTGTTTCACCTATGAAGGGTGTTGTGCATTTCAATCGATCGGGAAAATTAGCACCTCGATATATTGGCCCATTTCCCATCACTGAATGCATTAGTTCCGTGGCTTATCGCCTTTTATTACCGACTCAATTTTCTGCTATTCATGACATATTCCACATCTCTCAACTGTGGAAATGCCTTAGGGATTCCGATTCTATTCTTGAGCCCGGTGTTATTGAAAAAATTGAAGTTTTGCCTAATTTTACTTATGAGTAACATCCTATTCGCATCATTTCTACGGAGGTCAAAAGCCTTTGAAATAAAGATGTTCCGCTTGTGAAGGTTCAATAGTCCTCAAATCCTAAGGATTGTTCTTGCGAATCCAGAGAATTCATCGAGCGAACACATTCGGACTTTGTCTCTCGTGCTCTTCAAGGTAGACTTCTTATTTCAAATTTTCTTTTGTGTTGATATGCTTTTATGGTTGTTACTCTTTGTTTTTTTTCTTAAGAATTGCAAGGACGTAATTTCTTCAAGGAGGGGAGTCTGTAACAACCCGCATATTTTACGATTATATATTTAAATATTTTATTTCAATATAGCATCGTTAGTCCGATTAAAGTCTGAAATACTACTTTTTGCAAACAGTCGAATTAGGACTCGAGACTACTTCCATTGAGTCCAAAATATCGTTTGTGACCTTTTTGAGTATAAACATCGACATGTTTGGAGTTGACTAGAATCTTGCTATTTTTCTATTGGGCTTTCGGTTTGGGTTTCGACAATAACCTAACAAGGTAGCCCTATCTCCTTTACCTAATAACTCCCACTCTACTCCTCTTCATTCATTCATAACATTTCCTAACACTCTCAAGCTAAAGGAAAGAATGAGGGAAAGAAGAGGAAACTAAAATTCCTAAACCCTGGATTACTAGGAAATTCTAGATTCAAGCTCCAAAATCAAAGAGAAGCTTAGGTAAGCATCCTCTTCGTCTTTTCCATCTCAATTCCTCTTTAATTTCAGAAATTTCCTATAACCTAATTTAGGAAATTATTGCTTATAATCTTAGATTGGAGTCTCTAGAGTTGAAGTTGAAGAGTGGTTGATCTTTTCTTTATTTTTGAGCTTCTCCTTCATTGTTTTCGGGTTTAAAGATGAGTTTTTTAATTCACATCTATGTCTATAATTTTCGTTGTTGTTAGGTATGAATTCTTAACATCTATTCATGTTCATTTGCTTTTGATTTGAAA
This sequence comes from Allium cepa, assembly GCA_030765085.1. Taxonomy (NCBI): domain Eukaryota; kingdom Viridiplantae; phylum Streptophyta; class Magnoliopsida; order Asparagales; family Amaryllidaceae; genus Allium; species Allium cepa. The sequence continues at coordinate 469,967,020 of CM060931.1, forward strand.
TGATTTGGTGAATTTTTCAAATTTTGGTGTTTTGAAGTCAAAATCTTTAAAGATCCTATCTTGAATGTTTGAACATGTTTTTGTTGGTGTATCGAAGAGCCTATAGTGCTGGGTTATCGATTGGCATAAATCCTTAGCATCCATCGCTCGTTCGATCACATTTCGGTTTGGATTTGCACTCTTTGGGCTAGGCTGTTTTTTTGCCTAGGAGAAAATTTCAGACGTCTTAAATAAAATTTCAGACGTCTGAAACCAATTCAGACGTCTGGTTGAAAATTCCAAACGTCTGAAATGGTTCTGGAAATAGAAAAAAAGGGCAGAGACAAAATTCAGACGTCTAAAACAAAATTCAGACGTCTGAAACCAAATTCAGACGTCTGGTTGAAAATTTCAGACGTCTGTAATGGCCCTGAAATTAAAAATAGAAAGGAGAAAAACAAATATACTTCCAAAACCTAGGGCCAGACGTCTGGAAACACCTACCAGACATCTGGAATTGTTAATTTTGCCTATTTTGACTGTTTTGGACTGAATTTCCAATTGTAATCGATTTTTGTTGATTCGGTTAGTTGTTGTCAATTATTATCGACTTTGATGACTTCTTTTCTGGATATTTTTGGGAATATCCATTTGATGGATTTGATATCGATTTTTTTTGGATTTAATTCCCGTCATCGAATGTGCATTTTTGGTTGAATGATTGTTTTTACAATCAATTTTATGATTTGTCACATTAGAATACAAAGGTTTCTATGCTAGTTGTAAATACTAAAACTCTTTCATCAAAATGGTTTCAACATTTACTTTAAATATAAAGCGCTTTTAAAACCATTTTTCAATCTATTAGTATATACAAACCTTTCCTCAATCGTTCGAGAAATCCAATTAAACGACTTAACAAAACAAGTGGTATGAACCGCTTGCGTTTACTTCGTCGGTTAATTCTTAGACTTGTTCGATTGAAACCTTGTGACAACTTTCGAGTGGAAATCTACTATCTGTTCGTAAATATTTAAGTTAAGCTAGTGGTTATCGGATATGAAGCTAAACTCATTTATTTACTAGCTTAGTGTAATTTACATTTATCAATCAATGATGAAACTTTTTGTGATTTAGACTAGCGATGCGCGATGTCTCTTTGTTTATGTGGGGGACTAAACCCCATTTGTGGAGTTTTGGCTCAAAATTGGTGGGGTAGCGACCGATGGTCTTCGGGGCGTTTGTGGAGCCTCAGCTAAAAATTGATGGTTAGCAACATGGAATAGCATTCCGTTTGTGATGCACGTGTTGGTGAGTTTTCATCCTCTCGTTTGTGATAGGCCTCCCCCTTTATGTTTTCTCATTTCTAATTGATGATCTCAAGAATTTGTGTTTCACTAATTTTTTGTGATTTACATTGATAAGTTTTATCAATATTTGTGGTTTGGTGAATATGTTAAAGAATATGACATTCTTTTTGGTGTTTGAGAATATTCGATATATTGTATGATTTTTGTTGTTATCTAATGTGTACTTGTCACAGTATGACATTATTGTTATCATATGTTTTTGTCATATCTTTTAGCCTATCTTATTTTATATGATATTTATAGCTAGACTATCCGTTTATTATTTTCTTCTTAAATAATATTCGGGTCAGACCGAGGTGTTACAGGTGCTTCCACTTGACTTCTTAGCTGGGACTAGCCTTTGACTTTTGGTTAACTACTTAGTTTGGTAGTTTTTACTTCTATACATTCGAGATAGAGACTCCTTGATGTATATATATTCTTTTGTTAAGCGCTTGTATCTATTCTATTGTGACGTAGTGGATCTTACATGACCACTACTTTGATGTACACTTTTATGTGTTATATTCATATCTATTTCTGCCTTAGTGATATGAATATCTATGACTGATTTATGTTATTCTTATTTTATATTTTTTTAGAAGATCACATAGCCACTGTGTAGTAGTTTTGAGTTTGTGTCGGTATGTCGGATTTCCTCTTGAAATGAAAGTGATATTTTATCTGACATATCGGTATTTGCACAAAGCAATTATACAGATGGTCGCTCCTCAATAGCCTTATTCTTCGTACTAGTCGACGTCATTACTCCGTAGTGTCCTTGGCTAGTGTGAGTATAGAGGTGGGGCGTCACATAAGGCCGGGTTACCTCTGTAACTAGGTAACTACTACATGAGTATGCCATTCCCGGGTCATTACCGACCTTTATCCGAGAGCTCTCAACACCAACAGCCACAAAGTAATAAATTTGCAGCAACCACATAGGTTAAATATATGGGCTCCATACCATCATACCTCCTTTTTCCAGAAGGCAACGGACATCACCTAAAGGGCGCGAGCCTCATAACCTTGCCGCATTCTTCCTGCTTCGACCATTTTCGGGTTGTAAGGTCTGACAACGTCACGTCCACAAAGCTACGCTTTACGCAAAAGCCATGCTTTCATCAACAAATGATCAGCAGCACTTTGTATGCCACATTACCAAATTGGAAATGTATCACTAGTAAATATCAACTGCATAACCTCTGAGCTCGTACGTCTCAGAGAAGGGTGTTATGCTAAGAGAATAAATTCTCCGCCACCGAACAGAAATGTGTTTGATAGATCCAGCTTTACATCTCAAAGTGTAATGTCAGACATACATCCATACAAGTCTGTTTCGGGTTCAAACAGAACTGAAGGCACTTCAAAGAAGCCCTTGCAATCCAGGTATGCATAATCCCGATCGGACTCCCCATCACATATGGAGATCTCTATACCGGCATGACTCAATCCAGAGACATTCGACAGGTAATCCTTTCGTTCTGAAAAATACTCGGTCTTCACCACCGTTCTTCAAATGTTATCCATTACATCGTATCATTATTCGAAATGGGTTATATGACACAATGTCCTCTCCCAGAAAAACCGAATGATGAGCGCTTAACTTTAAAAGCATATGGATATAGGAGATCTTAGTTAAGTCACAACCTTTAGCCTAAAACCTTTCTTTCAAATGGTTTAAACGAATTTACACTTTAATCTTTTAAAACAAAAGATTCACCCTTTAAGATCCTCTTTAATTTAAAAACAATTTCACCAATCTTTCATAAAGATTCATTCATAGCTTTCAAAACTATTTCCATTTCAAATCTTTTATACAAAAGATACACCTTTAAGATCCTCTTCAATTTGAAAACAAAGTTCACCAATCTTTAACAAAGATAGTTTTCAAAATAATTCCTGTGACGCCCCACCTCTATACTCACCCTAGCCAAGGACACTACGGAGTAATGCCGTCAACTAGCACGAAGAATAAGGCTGTTTAGGAGCAACCATCCATGTAATTACTTTGTACGAGCACCGATATGTCAGATAGAATAACATGCATTTCATTTAAAGAGGAAATCCGACGTACCGATACAAACTCAAAGTTACTACACAGTGGCTATATAATCTTCGGAAACAAATATAGAAATAAGCATAACATAAATCAGTCACATATATCCATATCACAAAGGCGGAAATAGATATGAATATAACACATAGAAGTGTATATCAGAGTAGTGGTCATACAAGATCCACAATATAACAAAAGAATAGATACAAGTGCTAGACAAAAGAATATGTATACATCAAGGAGTCTCTATCTCGAATGTATAAAACAAAAACTGCTAACCTAAAGTAGTTAGCCAAAAGTCAGATAATAACCCCAGATGAGGAGTCAAGCAGAAGCACCTGTAACATCTCGGTCCGACCCGAGTATTATTTTATTAGAAAATAATAAACAGATCAGTCTAGCTATAATTATCAGATTAAAATGAGATAGAATAAGAGACATGATAAATACGTATGATAACAATAATGCCATACTGTTATAAGTATGCAATTGAAAATCAACCAGAGATTAATCAATATCACGAGAATCTTTTCATAGATTCAAAAACAATATCATATTCTTAATTTTATTCACCAAACCAAATATATTGACATCATATCGATGCCAGTCATAAAACTGGCGAAACACAAATTCTAGAAATCATTAATTAGAAATCCAGAAATCACAAAAAGGGGGAGGCCTATCACAAAACGGGAGCATGATAACTCACCAACACGTGTACCACGAACGAGACGCTATCCCATGGTCGCTAACCATAGAGCCGGTGCAACGACATAGTACAATATCGGTACGCCCGAGGAACCAGAAACTCAAATTATTCGGAACAACGACGTAGTACGACAGTACGCCCGATGATCCTGATAAGTCAGTACAACAACATAGTACAAAGGCACGTCCGATGAACCGAACTCTATAAAGAAACATGGGTCGCTAGCCCATAAGAATTGAGTTGAAACTCCAAAGAACTATTAGTTCGTTAGCCTATAAAAGAAATGAGATGAAACTCAATAAAACGAGGTACCGTCCCCTACGTGGACAAAGTGGTATAGCATATCGCTAGTCTAAATCACAAAAATGACCATCAATGATCAATGAAAAGTGTGAATTACACTAAGATAATAAATAAATGAGTTTTGCTTCATGTCCCATAACCACGGGCTTAACTTAAGTATTTACGAACAAATTGTAGATTTCCACTCGAAAATTATTACAAGAGTTTCAATCGAACGAGTCAAAGAATTAACCGATGAAGTGAACGCAAGTGTTTCATACCACTTGTTTTGCTAAGTCTATTAATTGGATTTCTCGAACGAATGAGGTAGAGGTTTGTATATACTAATAGAAATGATTGTAAGAACAATCAATCACCAAAATTTCACGTTCAAAGACGTGAATTAAATCCAAGAAATCGATTCCAAATCCATCAAAATGGATATACCCAAAAATTCCAAAATAGAAGTCATCAAAGTCAATAGTAAATGATAACAACAAATCGAAAAACCATGAATCAATAAAAATTGGAATTTCAAGCAAAATAGGCTAAATTGGCAAAGTAGGCTGAATACAAGCAGGTCAGTCGACTGGCACTCTGAGAACCATCGACTGGCCAATGCCTGGAAAAACTCTCAGGTTCCAGGTCAGTCGACTGGACTCAGAGGGTCAGTCGACTGGTGCTTGTTTCCCAGTATTTCCAGCCTATACAAATAAAGAGCAACCAATTCACGATCGGAGGAGCAATGGCACTAGGGGTTTTTGCCAATCGACAACCCGACCTTATAGGCTCTTCAATGCATAACCGAAAACATGTTCAAACATCAAAGTTAGGATTTTCAAGGATTTGACTTCAAAACACCAAAAATTTAAATATTCACCAAATCAACCCAAACCAAAAGCAAAATATCATGAATAAGTGTTAGGAATTCATACCTAACAATCAAAGATAGTTATAGACATAGATGTGAGATAAAAATCTCACCTTTTGCACAAAAACAAGGAAGAAGAAGGTATAGACCAAGGCAAGAACAATCACTCTTCATTTCCAACCCAAGAAGCTTGAATCTAAGCTTAAAAGAAAAACATTTCCTAAGTTAGCGTTTAGGAATTTCTGGAATTGAAGGTAGAATGAGTTGGAGAAGAAGAAGAGGATGCTTACCAATAGCTTCTCTTTGAATTTGGAGTTAGAGCTTGGATTTGCAATGGAACCAGGGCTTAGGAATTCTAATTCTTTTTCTCTTCCCCCATTTTATCTAAAGCTTGAAGGTATTAGGAAATGAAAGTGAATGAAGAGAAGTGGGGGGTGGAGCTAGAGTTAATAGTTTAGGCTAACCCAAACCCAAAGTCCAAAGTGCAAAGGTCAAATTTTTTTAGCTGTCTCCAAACATATCGAAGTTTATACTCAAAAAGTTCGCAAACACCATTTTGAGCTCAATGGAAGTGGTCCCGAGTCCTAATTCGATCGTTTGCAAAAAGTAGCATTTTGGACTAAAATCCGACTAACGATGCTATATTTAAATAAAATATTTGAATATACAATCGTAAAATATGCGGGTTGTTAAAGACTCCCCTCCTTAAAGAAATTGCGTCCTTGCAATATTTAAGAAGAAAATAAAAAGTAACAACCATAAAAGCATATCAACACAAAAGAAATTTGAAATAAGAAGTTCACCTCAAGGTGCTCAAGAGAGTAAGTCCGGATGTGTTCGCTCGATGAATTCTCTGGATTTCCAAGAACAATCCTTAGGATTTGAAGACCATTGACCTTCACAAGAGGAACATCTTTATTTCGAAGGCGTTTAACCTCCGAAGCAATGATTCGAATAGGATGTTGCTCATAAGTCAAATTAGGTGAAACTTCAATTTCTTCCACAACATCGGGCTCAAGAATAGAATCAGAATCTCGAAGGCATTTCCGTAATTGAGAAACGTGAAACACGTCATGAATAGCAGAAAACTGAGCCGGTAATAAAAGCCGATAAGCCACGGAACCAATACGTTCGGTGATGGGAAATGGACCAATATATCGAGATGCTAATTTTCCCAATCGACTGAAACACACAACACCCTTCATAGGTGAAACAAGAATAAACACAAAATCTCCCACAGAAAATTCTAATTTCCTTCTTCGGTTATCGGCATAGGATTTTTGCCTACTTTGAGCTTCTTTCATCCTATGGCGGATAAGATCAATCTTTTCTGTGGAATCACGAATAAAGTCTGGACCTAAAACCAGCTTCTCACCGGCCTCAAGCCAACAAGAAGGAGATCGACATGGCCTTTCATAGAGTGCCTCAAAAGGTGCCATACCAATACTGGATTGGAAGCTATTATTATAGGAAAACTCAACAAGAGAAATAAGATATTCCCAACTTCCACCAAAATCAATAACACATGCACGAAGAAGATCTTCAAGAGTTTGATTCATACGCTCGATTTGTCCATCGGACTGTGGATGATAAGCGGTTCTAAATTTAAGCTTCGTTCCCAAAGCTTTTTGAAGACTCTTCCAAAATCCACTAGTAAACAATGGATCACGATCGCTAACAATAGAAGTAGGAACCCCATGCAATTTAATAATTTCTTTAATAAAGAGTTTGGACAAAAGAAGTACGGTCCGATTGGACTGAACGGGAATAAAATGGGAGGATTTTGTAAGTTTATCAACTATCACCCAAAGACTATCATGACCCGAACAAGAATAGGGAAGTCCGTCAACAAAATCCATGGAAATTTGGTCCCACTTCCAAATTGGAATGTCCAAAGGTTGCAATAACCCACCGGGCCTTTGATGCTCGACCTTAACAAGTTGGCAAGTCATGCAATGCTTAATAAAGTTAGAAATATCAGATTTCGTTCCATACCAATAATAAAGCCGCTTCATATCTACGTACATTTTGCTACCACCGGGATGAATGGTAAATTTAGAACGATTGGTGAACTTTGTTTTAAATTGAAGAGATTCTTAAAAGGGTGAATCTTTTGTTTTAAAAAGATTAAAGTGGAAATTTGTTTAAACCATTTGAGGAAAAGGTTTCTGGGCTAAATGTGTGACTTAACTAAGATCCCAATATATCCATATGTTTTTAAAATAAGCGCTCATTATTCAGTTTAGCTGGGAGAGGACTTTATGTCATAAAACCCATTCTGAATAATGATACGACGAAATGGATAACATTTGAAGATGGTGGTGAAGATCGGGTATTTTCGAGAATGATAAGATTACCTGTCGAATGTCTCTGCACTGAGTAGCTATGGTATAGAGATCTCTATATATGATAGGGAGTCCGATTAGGATTGTGAATACCCGGATATGCAAGGGCTTCTTTGAAGTGCCTTCGGTTCTGTTAGAACCCGGAACCTTGTATGGATGTATGTCTGGCATTACACTTTGAGATGTAAAGCTGGTTTCTATTAAATACATTTCTGTTTGGTGGCGGAGAATTTATTCTCTTAGCTTAACACCCTTCTTTGAGATGTACGAGCTGAGAGGTTATGTAGTTGATGGTTACTAGTGATATTCCCAATTTGGTAATGTGGCATGCTGAGTGCAAATGATCATTTGGCTATCAAAGCATGACTTTTGTGAAATCGTAGCTTTGTGGACGAGACTTCGTCAAATCTCACAACCCGAAAATGGCCCAAAAAGGAAAGATGCGGCAAGGTTACGGGTGTAGCGCCCCTTAGGGTATGTGCATTTCCTTTTGCATAAAAAGTGGTATAATGGTATGGAGCCCAGATACTTAACTTATGTGGTTGTTGCCATTTGTTGGTGTTGAGAGCTATTGGATAAAGGTTGATAACGACTGGGAGAAGGCATACTCGTGTCAGTAGTAACATAGTTACAGAGGTAACCCGGCCTTGTGTTGGAAGAGAGCCGGTTAGGTTCTCGGGGCGTCCCTTCTGAGGCGTACCCGTTCGGTGAGGAAGTTCCTTAGCCTGGCCATTGTTGGAAATCCAATCACCCAAAACGAGCCCTTTACAATTGCAGTTGTATAACCTGCCATTCTTAAATGGTAGCTATAGCAGGCATAATATAATGGTACCTATGCTGGCTAAGATTAATATTATACTTTCAAAATATTTTCTACACTATGCACTAATAATAATATCAAAAAGGATTTTTGCGTATCAAGCATTTTGACTATCATAAGGAGAAATCTCCCCCAAGTGTGCGATTGCATTGTGTGTGTGCCGGGAGGCCATATGGTAGTTTCATTTTCCAAAAAGTATTGTGGATTTCTTCCTATTTCCTTTTGTTTGTTTTTATTCTAGATAAACTGTTTTGTTTGCTCACACCAATCTCATGACTGACCTGGAGTTTATTGTTCCCTTTCTAACCTCTGGGTACCTACAATTTTCCTCATGGGCAGCCTAAAGTCATATTTTCAAATAGTCAGATAGTAAGTGTAGCTTTTGGCAATCTTCAAAGTCTTTGGATTTTGGCAATCGCATTGCGCATCGGATTTGCCTAAATTTCAGCATGATACGATTTTGAGCTTTTGGATTGGGCTTTTGCTTTGGAGATTTGGGGATGGGATGCAATCTATGGATCTGTTTTGGTAGTCCAAGCAAGTTGAAGTTATGTTTCCGCTATTGTGTTCCACTGTGGCATATGTATATTTGCGTTGTTGTTGGATAAATTGTTGTAGAGATGCTGTATTCATGGAGTTGTATCAATGATATATTGTTTTTCTTCCGCTGTGTTGTGGTACTTATGTGTTATAAGCTCCGGCGAACCAGATTCGACATTTGAATCTGTGGCATTTGAATACGTGTGATGTATTTGGTGCCGGTTTTCAAAGGTCGAGTCAGGACCGTTACAATTTACTTTAAAAATCCAAACATTATATATATTTAATTTCTCAAATTCTAATATTTAACAAAGCCATAGCATTCAATAAATTTCAATTCCAACATAATCCACCGCAGATATATCAGTTAAAAAAAGATTATAAAAATAAATTCCATTACTTTGAGGAATCCAGTTGGATCCCTTCAACCTGTTTTCCATCCACAGATGTTTGCACAATATTTAAGTACCAATCCTGCTACGAGGCGAGATATCGCGGTATAAGGATCATTCGCTATTATGCGGGGCGCATAGGGCCTCATCCGCTATATAATGCAGAAAATCAATCGTGCTAATATATATATATGTATGTATATATATATTTAATATACCACATCCAGTCAATTCAATCAATCAACAAATAATTTAAAATTAACTATTTAAATTTAAGTAGAAATCCAAATGAGTGAGATTAACTCACCTTTGCTTTTTATTTGCAATCCACTTGAACTTGACTTGGTTTCTTCATGATTTCGACCTTGTAAAACATTATACGTTTTATTAACACTTGAATTGATCTAATAATTAATTACTATTTATTTATTTATTTAATTTGAACTAATAATTTGGATTTTAAATTAAAAATCTAAATTTAAACCAATATTTTAACATTAAACTAATAATTTCCCCTTTTGAAAATCTTTTAGTGACTAAAATGAACTAAAAAGGCAATTGTACAATTTAATTATCAAATCCCTTATTTTTCTACAGTCTTAAGCAAGATTCTAGCGACTAGACAGTACACGTTCAACTTCAGACTTAACCAAGCAGTACATGCTCAACTTTAAGCCTTACCTGACACAAACTAGCTTTGAGCAAAGCAACATCTCCTCCATATATCGAAACTACCTCTTGACAACATTAGCAAAGTCAACTTTTAGATAACGACAATGTGTATCACTGCAAATCGACACAACTTGATCTATAGAATACCCTAGCAATGTCAATCTCCCACATTGACAGCAACCACCAGATCTTGGCCACATTTGAATATCCAGACGGTGCCGACAAATTCCAAATTTCGGCAATAGTCTCGCTCATCCAATCGTTCATGGTGGCAACACCAACTCCTCGGTCGATAGCGAACATTCCAGATCTCAGAAACTTCGAGAGATCCTTTAGATGTCGTTAAAATTTCATCAAAAACACTTACAGTGCCACCTCCAACAACCCCGACTCGAACTTTAGGAGTTCCAACAGCCTTCCATGCTTCAATAAACACAGCAGCATATTCGGAAGAAGTTATGACAATCCAATCAAAAGAGGTTTCTTGCAATACTTTTGTATTCTAATAAGATCGGGGCCTTCTATGTGTTTAAGAGGAGGAACTTCCTGGCAGTGAATATCATGTTTTTCCAATGACTGAATGACCTTTGCAATCTTGCCCTGTTCTCTAGTGACAACGAATTTAGGTTAGACAAAGTCAGCAGATGAAAAACAAGCTCGAAAATTCCACAATTTGAATGAAAAGGATCCATCGGTCTTATTATTGTTGTTTAAAGCATGAAAAAGAGAAGGGGAAGTCATAGGCAATGAGAGAAGAGGGAGGAGGGCCATTAAAATCTTGAAATCGAGTTGGGAAAAATAAAGTTAAGAGGAGACGAATGAATTTATTTCTTTTAATGCTTATCCATTCTCTTTCCCCTTTTTTGATGCGTGTTAATCCTTGGAGAACACGTGTTTCAAATTTCTTTACGTGTTTGTTTGCTACAGTGTTTTAATTATATTATTTATATTTAAATTCAAATTCAAATCGTCTTGAAATCTTAAAATTTATACATGCTATCGAGGCATGCCGCTAGGCGTTCGTACAGTTATACCCCTATTCTGAATGCAATGGAAAAGGTTTTGAGTCCTAATTCGATTGTATGAAAAAGATAGCCTTTTGGACCAATAATTTATATTGAATTTTCGATATAAATTCAGCGCGTTTATCTACCGTACGATCACACGACAACTCCAAACACTACGAAAATTGAAATCCGATAATAAAACATTATTACGGATCCAATGGCACTTGTTTCGTTGAAATCCGAGACTGTGGCTCGGAAGGCTAATTTTTTAAAATATCAATTTAAGCGATATATTTTTAAAACTGAACAGAACACCTTTAAATTCAATTTTGAAACTTTTATTATCTTCGGCATTATCAATATAAATTTTACAAGCCTTCAAAATATTTTTAACAAGCTTGAAATTCAGATTTCATATCTTACCCAATTTCCAATAATTAAATCCAATAATTTAATGATCCAAATAAATAGTGATATTAGAAATTCACGTTAAACTAACGTTCCAATATTTAAAATCAATTAAATACTTCGATTTCAAATATCCAAAAATTCCGGGTTGTCACATTCCTCCCCCTTAAAAGAATTTCGTCCTCGAAATTACCAGTCAAGAGGATTGGTCCGACACCCATTTATATATTATTTCAAAGTCAAACAGTTTTTAACAACAACCAAAACAATCTTTTATTAAAGACACATTTTCATCCTTATTAACTTTCCAAACCTATCCATAATTTCCAAAAAGCCTTATTTACTCAAAATTTCAAATTTAAACTCAAACTTAAATTTTAAATTATCAAAATTTTCTCAAAAATTTTCTAACTCACTAAATTTTTGAAAAATTTCGCCAGCTTCTCTTTTGCGCGGTTAGCTCGGTACACCTACAAAATGCCTCTACGGCCCCCAAATTTTAAAAGAAAACAAAAGGCCAAGTTGCTAGATCAGAAAACTATCAAATTTCTTACAGAAATTTAAATACATATCTTTTGTTGTAACATCCCGCCTTTTCGCACGCTTTAAATCGACACACGTGCCAATTCGAACCATACGGAAGGGCGGATTGTTATGGGGTAAATAATAGAAACAAGGAAGAAATAAAACAAAATAGAATCTCACAGCGGAAGGATAAAATATAATAATCAAATATACAGTTCATGAAGCTGTTTTCAAAATATTTAATTATACTTGTAATATATATCAGAGTTATACATGCCATAGAATATCAATAATGCAGCGGAATAAAATAGTGTAGTGGAATAATATAATATATATTAATAATAATACTGAAATCTTCGTCTTCGTCCTCCTGAAATAAAGTCTTCGATCCTGAAAAACTCGGACTGACCCGGGCGAATTGAAAAGACAAAACACTTGAGTCAGAACTAAAAGATCTTATGTAAGTTAAAGCAATAGAAATAAATATGAGTGCAGTAACTTAGGAGATGCTCGGGATTTACATCTCTTAAGAATCCGTTAAACTATTTACTATGTAGTATATTTCGCTATTATAATAGAATCTATTAGTAAAATAAACTTACTTTAAAATAGCGTTAAGGAGTGACCCAATATTCCTCTTAACACATAATATATTCCCATAGTCTATACAGTACTGTAATCTCCCCCGTACTGGGCGTCGTCAGAGGGCACTCCATAGGTATGGTACAAAACAAAATCGTATGAGGCGTGCTAGGGTAGGTGACACGACACAACTAGGCAATGCCAGGGTAGATATACCAATTACGCTTCCGGGTCGATTGTAACGCATAGTCGCAGCTACCGCCCACCTCGAGCCACACCCCCAAATCAAAGAAATCAAAAGTGGCCACCGAATAAGTCCAAAGTCAGAGTAGAATAACGAAGGGATGTGTCCGATAAAAAGGGCTACCTTCTTAACCCGTCAATCGCTCATGTTATAGCCACCTTATGCCAACTCACGGGAGTTGGATCCACGTATTTACCTCAAAGGAAACGCTGCCACCATCCTACTTCATTCTGTAATCTCCACTGCGTACACGGTTGTTAAAGTGGTTTTCGGAGTTGGCAGAGAGTATGACAACTTCCGATCCCGGTCTCTTCAACAACCAATCGTTATTATAACACCGCGGTTATTTCAAAATAATTTATATTTTAAAACCAGAATATAATATCCCTTTCAAAACCATATAAATATGATATCATTTATATTTTTAAAACCCCAAATCAATATGATATCATTTTTATTATATAAATATCCCTTTTCCCAAATCATAATATTTTCAAATATATATATATATATATATATATATATATATATATCTTAACCCCCATAGCTTTAAAACAAAATTTCAAATACTTAAATGGTTTAAGTATTAATCCGCTTTGCATAACAAAATAGCTTTTTAAATTTCACAAATAAATTCCAAATATAGGTTTAAATTCCCAAATAAACCATTTCAATTTCCATATATTTCAAAGATTTAATTATTCCACCATTTCAAAACTTATTCTATGATAATTTCATATATATGAAATTCAATTACTATTATTTAGATTTGAAATGTTTACTTAATAAATCAAATATCATTTAAGTAAAACCTTTAAACCTCAAATAACAGGATATTCTCTCGATTTAATTAATTTAATAATATTCATTTAAATCAACTTGATATTCATTTAAGTCCTCTAAACCAAAAATCAAGTTATAAAGATCATACCTTTTAAAACCCCAAATTAATTAAAATTTCAAATAAATTTCTTTCGCGGATAATTCTTAAATTCCTTATTTCAAAGAAAATTCATATTTATCTTCCAACATTTATTTTATTTAAGACATTATAAACCCATCAATAAATTTAAATAAATACTTAACCGTATTATATCTAGATAAAATTGAACTTTTATTTTTAAACTTCTTTTATTCTTTAAACCAAATTTATACATAGCTTAAATTCAAGCGTTTAACTATATATAAAAATAATATTTAAAATATCAAAAATCAATACTCATTAAACCATATTCTTTCCAAAACCATAGAAAAATCATTTCAAAGAATTATATATATATATATATATACCGCGGTGCCTGTATAAAATTTTCTATCCTATGGTCAAGTGATACAGATATTTATCATTTCAATCCGTAATTTAAAATAAAAATTACGGTTATATATCATTTCAAACCTCAATCCCGAATGAAATGAAAATGCATAATAACTTGCAGTTTGTAACAATATAAGTACAACATCCATTCATCCAATATCAACCATCAACCATTTGTCACAATCGTCATCCAAATTCAAACAATACATAAATATATAACAGGTGGTAATAACAGGTATCAACTATTAGTTTATATTCAAAAATAAATTATAACCGTTTAACTGGCAGTTTATATGCAATAAAATAAATAACAATTTAACTGGCAGTTTAAATGCAATAAATAAATTAAATAGTAATTTAATTTAAATAAATGAAATTAACTGAGGTGATGATTAAAAATATGCCAAACAACCATAAATAAATTTTAAATCACATCATATATCAATTTAACAAACATAAGAAATTTTAGAAGTTGTGAGTGGGTTAAAACACTCACCTTTTGAATTTAAATCGAATTTAAATCCGATTTAAATCCAAAAATTTGACAGTCTCCAAATCCGTCCAAATCAGCACCAAAATCTCCGGAATTTCAATACGATCCTAACAAAAAAATCGCACGTAAAACGGATATCGTATGTGGAAGTAATATTAATTTGAACATTAAATTTCAAAATAAAATAAAATAACTAAATAAACACACTCACTCTTCCACGTCAGCGATGTATCTTCTTCCAGAAACAAACGCACGCGAGATACGACCAAACCCATCATCTTTCTCAAAAACCCTACGCGCGCACCAAAGCCGAGGCGACCGGACTTCGATCAGGTACCACCTACGCGCGCGCCTCCCTCTAACATGCCACGCCCCGAGTTTTGTCGAACGCGTCGCCTCCATTTTGCCAAACAACACCCAAAAACGCTGTGACTTCAAGGTCAAATTCTGGTGATTCCGTGAGCATCTAAGCCATTTCAACCGTTGGATGCGTAGAGGACAAAGAGATCTACAACTTTCTTTTAGGAGTTGAAGCGAATCGATGGTCGGATGGAGAGATCTAAGGGAAGGAAGAAGCATGATTTTTGGCCAATGAAGTAAGGGCCGGCGGCGGTATATTTTTTTTAGGGTTTTGGGGAATAAACAAATAATATTTTCGATTAGCATGTCGTATTTATATCGCTGGGTCCAAAAATATTCCAAACTCTGATTTAAGCACGCTAACAGCTATTCTAACATAAAAAGGCCTTCTGAACGCAATGGTACTGGGTTTGAAGCCCACCTCCATCATTTTCGTAGGTTATTGTTAAAGTCAAATTGGTTTGAAATGACAATAATGCCCCGAAAAGCCCGTTTCGGCTCTGGAACGAAATTGGATCATCTCACATATCGGTGTTTTAAAATATTTTAAACGCAATGGAAAAGGTTTCAAGTCCAAATTCCATCGTATGAAGAAGTTATGCTAAAAACAATATTTTTCAAATTGATTTCAATTTCATTTATTTCAAGGCGTTTCGAGCCCGTATGATCAAACGACAAATCTGATCGATACGAAACTTGAAATCCTACAATAATTCACCGATACGGATCCAATGAAACTAGTTTCGTCGAAATCCGAGTCAGTGGCCAAAATGATTGTTTTTCCATTAAATAAATAAATTAAAAATTCATTAATTAAATCATTTTTTTCAATTTCACTTCCAAAATTTACAAATCTTATCAGTTTTGTTTTCTCAAACAATCTCAGTGGCTTGAACCAATTTAGATGTCAATTAAATGTTGATTCAATCATAAATTTCAGCGTAAATTCAAATTTCATTATATTTATAGATTAACTTTTCAATAATTCCATTTAATTTACTTTCATTCATTTGCAATTTATCCAATTATTATAAATTAAATAAATTAAGTCACTATTTAAATTCAAATTCTATAATTCATAAATTTTATCATCTTGTATTACTTATTAATTCATAATTCTTTAAAGCAATTCTCATCTCAATTTAAAGTTGATTAATTCTACTCATCACCGTATTAAATTTCGAATTTAAATAAATTCAAATTTTGTCAATTGAAATTCCAATAATCCATTTAATTGATTATTATGAATCAATGGTCAACTTACCATTTGTATCATTTTTGATTACAATTAAACTTCAAATTTATTAACCCAAAATTTCCATATCAATAAGAATTTTATTGCAAAATTTTAGTGTTTACCTTCCATTTAAGTCAATTAATTGCAATTGATTCTACATTAAATGTTATAAATTATAATTTGAAACCTCAATAAATTCATTTATTGATTAAAAATCTTGTTGTTTCATAAATAGACATTTTATGGGTATAAATAACATTGAATCGTAATACATTTCATAATGCATGCTTCATTTCATATAAATTCCCATTATTATAAACTGAATCCAATTTATTTTCATAAGTTTCCAAGTAAACGGGTTAGATTCAATTTTAACCCTTTAACTTACACTTAAGTTTAGGTTATATTCAATTTATAACATATTACTTTCTTAGTTATTACTTTACATACTTCCCGTATTAATTTCTCAATTAACATAATTTGAACTTATTTCCCAATCCACCAATTACTACTTAAAATAAATTTACTTCCATTTACACAGTTGCAATTCATTTTAGTTATTATTTCATTAATGTTATTTCCAATTTTATTTCTTTCAGTATTAACTACACAATCATATTTAATTAACAATTATAATGTTTTCCACTATTTCTATTTACACTCCATTATAACCTAAACAGTCGTTTTCAATCAAATTTGAATTTCATTAAATTGGTTATTTATCAACTGTCATTTACAGTACTTCCTTATTTCACATACAGTTACAGTTTATCAATATATTAATACATAGGTAAATTAAATTCTTGTCTTTAATTACTTATTTTAAATTTTATCCAAGTGTAACAATTAACACTATTTCTTTATTGGAATTTCCCTTAAATTTTCAACAATTAGGTTTAATAACCATCTCTACAATTCATTATTAATATTCCTTTCAATATACATTATAAATTTTTTATTCTTTTCTAACTTAATTTCGAAAATCTAATCAAATTAACCAATTTTATTTATCAGAATTTACGGGTCGTTACATTTTTCGAGCAAATTTAATTTATCTTCTGAATCCAAAACATCAGTTTTCTTTTGCCTTTTAAATCCCTGTATCCTACTGGGCAATAAGGTCCAATTACAATATTCAAAATTATTTTGCACATTTCTTTACAAAAGTTTCAGTATTTATTTCATTCAAGCCCGTACGATGCACATATATCATCCGTATGCAATACCAAATTCGATCGCTTACTCGATCACACTATTTCACTTCCGAACTAGTATCGCCCACTCGACTCTCTAGTCCGGACTCGGATCTGGTTTCTTGATCAGAAACCATCATTCTTCTTGCGTAGCCATAAACTATGATAGAGAATTTCCAAAATCAATCAAAAATCCATATCGAGGGTTCGCCGTCGAAAATCGAGTGAAAAATCCCAACTCGGATCAATATAACTATCTCGAAATTCTATGCTCGAATCTGGATCAAATCGCTATGCGAATAAAATAATATGCATATATCCTACTTATTAATCTCCAGTTGATTATTAGCTGTATCAATTTCCTTTTATATTTACATTTATTTTGTTTTCCATTTACTTATTCACAATTACCATTTCACATCTTTACTAAACCCTTATTTGGTTTTAATTTAGAATATTTTCCCAATGCCAAAAAAATTTTCTTAAGAATTTCACCAATCCTTCTTAAGTACAATATAAATGTTTTACCCACTTAAAAATTTATTTTCACTTCATTACTTTAGCTTTCACCTCTATTTTATTTAACTTAGAATCTCAATTCCGTTCCGAATTCAATTGAATTTTGAATTTAAATATTGAATTTTATTCATCTCCAACCATATTTAATTTTCTTTAACTAGTCGACTTAATAATTTATTCCTATCTCAAACCATTCTTGATTAACCATTTCTTTAAATTAGATTCATTAACTAATTTGTTTTCAATCAATTTCAATTTCAAATCTGATTAACTTAGTAATTTATTTATCACTTCATTTCCAAATTTAATTTCAAATCTAAATAAAAGTTCTATTTCCAAACCTTTACTTCTTTTAGTTCCATTGAACCAATTCTACGATTTCAATTTACTTAACACAATTTAAATTAAATATCATCCCAATATTCAATTTCAATTCATTTGCTTACCATTTACTTACTAATTTTATTTCCAGTCCTTTGTTTTGTTTAGTCCACTTGACTATGTTTCCATTTACAAATTTTAAATTAACTTGTTCCTTCACAAATTTGTTTTCAACTTAATAAATTTTATTTCAATAACCATTCTATTTAGTTTATTTATAATTTTCCTCAAATTCACTTTAATTTAACTAGATACAATTACATTCCAATTAAATTCAATTTTAAACTTCTATAAGTTTTCCAAATTTAGTTACATTTCATTCACTAATCTTTTTACTTCATTTATTTTACTTACTTTACTAACTTATTGTATTGTTACATTTTACTTTAGTTCAACTCTTCGTCAAGTTAAATATTCTATTCTAGAAAGTTTCAAATTTTACTAGTAATCAAACCCATTTATATTTAACATTTTAAATAAGCTTCCAGAGTTTAAGTAATCACTTAAGTATTTCAAAATCATTTTTTTTGAAATCAAGTATATCCAAAGTCCTTGGGTATCAAATTATATATTGAATTTTAAAACCAAACCCAGTTTTGTAAACAACTCCATTTTAAAATCTCCAAGCAGCAATTCCTCCTTTGGAAACTCGAAAATGAACACCGATATTGTCGCGATCATCATCAGAGTTATTTTCCAGCAACCGAAAAGAGTTCATGCTTTATCTCTTTCTTGAAACATTTCAAATATTTTTAAATTCCAAATCTCACCAGATTTCAAATCCAATTCAAAATATTTCTGAAATAATATCACTATTATATCTTCAAAACCTTTGAAAACTATTTTCAAACCCAAAGGAATTTAAAATTTCCCAAAATTTCCAATTTCAAATCTTTCCAATATATATTCAAACATTACTCTGGAATTTTATCTCTTTTCAATAATAAATCACATTTAAACCCCATTTACAAATATCGTTCTGTTATATAAATTATTCCTTAACTTTGGTTATAACATTATTTTCAATTCCCACACAACAATGATAATATTTAATATTATCATTTTCTAACAACCAAGCAACCATATATAACTATAATAATTTATGAATATTATTCCTTATATATATATATAAATAATTTTGTATAAAATTATTTCATTTACCCTATTTTAAAACAATACTGTGTCGGTTTATCTTGTTAGGAGTTTAGAAACCCCAATCGATAACCTGGCATCCCACATATCGACCAGAATCCATAAACACTCAACTGATAAGTCAACACAATAAAACAAAATATTCACT
This sequence comes from Allium cepa, assembly GCA_030765085.1. Taxonomy (NCBI): domain Eukaryota; kingdom Viridiplantae; phylum Streptophyta; class Magnoliopsida; order Asparagales; family Amaryllidaceae; genus Allium; species Allium cepa. The sequence goes on from CM060931.1 coordinate 469,986,602, forward strand.
AACAAATACGCACACATATCTATAAATACACTCAAACTCATTCTAGAGTACTATAGACTCTAATTTTAATGAGTAATCCCCAACAGAGCCAAGGTTCTCGCTTAACTTCAGCTTTGATACATAAAGTAACAACCCGATTTTTCGACGCCCGAAAATCGACATCGATACATCCACAGTATTAAATGCCGAACAATCGAATGCCGGAAAAACGGACCATTAGGATTAAAGAAGAAGAAGGTAGAAGAAGAGAAAACAAAACATCAATAGAATCTTACCATCGCGGTGGAATAAAATATAATAGATAATAACTGTCCTTTACACAAAAGAAACTATACCTGTTTTATACATTACATCATCAGAGTATATCAAAATTAAAACAATTATTGGATAGTTATATTAACTTGTCCTCACAAAAACTGACTATACAGCTTTCACTGCACATCGGAATATAAATCTATGGGAATACGCCTCGTCATCTGTAACGTACGCGATTTTTCGTTGCCGAAAAACCGAATAGTTATGGGTTTAAGAAAAAGAAAAGACATAAAAAGAGAGAGGAAAGAAAATAGAAAGATAGAAAATGGAGGGAAAAGAAAACAGGAAAAGAGAACAGAAAGAAAATAGAACAGAACGGAAAGGAAACAAAACGGAATAGAAAACAACAGAACAACATCAGAATCTCACAAATCGCAGCGGAACAACATATAATAGATAAATGAATAATCTTTAAACAAAGAACTATATCAGTTATTACATTTTATACATTACATCATATCATCATTACATCAGAGTGTACAACAACAACAAACAGTGCAGCGGAAAAAGAAATACTATATACTAGTAATACGCCATGCCATCCATCTTGCCTCCAGCAATTCCAGAATATCCAGAATATCCTGATAAACCTAACTCTTGACTGCCCGTGTAGAAATTGGTGGGCACCCAGAGTTTAGGAAGGAAAACAATAAACTCCGAGTCAGTCATGTGACTGGTGTGAGAACTCAAAACAGTTTATTTATCTTTGAAATCAAAAATAGAGGAATATTTTTAAAGTCAATTCGCAATGCTTTTAAGAATGAGACTACCATAAGGCCTCCCGCACACACACACAATGCAAACGCAGAATCGGAGGAGATTTCTCCTTATGATAGTCAAAGATGCTTGATACGTATTAAAAAGAACATTTTACATTATTACTAGTGCATAGTGTAGGAAAAAAAATTATTTCGAAAGTAGAATATAAATCTTAGCCAGCATAGACATTCCGAACTATGCCTACTATAGCTACCATCCAAACAGTAGGGCGCCACCATAAGTGAATGATAGGTTCTACAACTAATACCGTACAAGTCACGTATTGTTTCTTTGGATTTCCAACGAATGATCAGGCCAAGGAACTTCCCATTGCCACATGAGAATGCCTCTGGATGGACATCCCCGAGAACCAAACCGGATCTCTACCAACACAAGGCCGGGTTACCCCTAACTGAGTAACAACTGACCGAATATGCCATCCCCCGGTCCTTTGGGACCTTTCACCGAGCGCTCGCAATCAATTCACACAATCATAACAAAGTGTTTTCAACATGAGTAAGTATCTGGGCTCCATACCATGATACCACCCTTTTCCAGAAGGAAATGCACATATCCTAAAGGGCGCTACCCCTCATAACCTTGCTGCTTCTTTCCTGTTTTGACCATTCACGGGGTGTGAGGCTCGACGAAGTCACGTCCACAATAACATACTTTATACAAAAGCCATGCTTTGGGTCAACAAATGATCATAGAAATGATCACCAGGGTAGACGATCAAATAAACGATCCTATCACAAATAATCAACACAATGATCATTTACAGCTACACTCAGCATGTCACATTACCAAATTTGGAATATATCGCTGATAACATTCAACTACATAACCTCTAAGCTCGTACGTCTCAGAGAAGGGTGTTAAGCTAAAAGAATAAATTCTCCGCCACCAACAGAAATATATTTGAAAGAAATCGGCTTTATATCTCAACTTGTAATGTCAGACATACAATCCATGCAAGTCTGTTCCGGGCTCGAACAAAACCGAAGGCACTTACAAAGAAGTCCTTGCAATTCGGATATTCACAATCCTGATCGGATTCACCATCACATATGGAGAACTCAATACCGTAGCTACTCGGTGCAGAGTCAATTGACAGGTCATCCTATCGCTCTCGCAAATACCGGGTCTTCAACACCGATCTTCAATGCAATTCACAACGACGTATCACATATTCGGAATGGGTTATACGACCCCATGGTCCTTTCCCGGTTAACCCGAATAGTGAGCGCTTATTCAAAAATAAGTGTGGCATTCACATTCAAACAAATCACATCAATTACCCATTCAAAGGGAAATATTGATAGTCGGTTATTGAACTATCAATGGATATGCACACATCACCAGATTACAAATAATTTTCCAAATTATTTATTTTCCAAAATATCTTTACAAGATATATTATTTTCACACTTCAAAAATAAATCAATATTTATTTTTAGACAAATTCCCCTTTCCTTTATAAATTCCTTAGTGAATTTATAATCCAAAATATCTATGAATATTCGATTCCAATTATTCATTTCAATATTCCTTTTCAATTTATCTTCAAAAAGATAAATTCTCAAAATATTCGCTTTATATTGGAAAACATTTCCATACTTATTTATTCATAAGTAATTCACAAATTTTATTTATTTTCAACACTTGGAAAATATTCAATATACTTAAATCGAAATTAAGTACATATTTCATTCTTTAAGGAAATCATTCTCTTAAACATATTTATTTGGGCCAAAACGAATGTTGCGTAGAACATCGTTACGACAACCCAAAATCACTAGTATAGGGATTCGAAATTAAAATAGATATATAAATCCCAATACTATACAAGACATTTCCTTTCGGAAATCATTTACTATAACAACAGTGTTATAGTCCAACATTTCCTTCTATTTCTCGAAAACGTCTATTTCAACAATAAATGTTGAAATCTATGGTTTCGAATCTCAATGCATTTTAAAACATCGTTAGATCGTTTTAATTCTGTTTAAAACATCACATTCAAAACAATTTCTTTAACATCTTATTCACTATTCAAAAACGTGAATATACTACGTTAATCAATTTCATCCTTTATTCATTTTATTTCAAAGGATTATTCACAGTTAAAAACGTGAATATAACTCCATTACTAAGTTTCAACAGTTTACTTATCAAAATAAGTCATTTGCGAATTTATAAAACAACGTTTATAAATTCCATTTCTAATTATTTTATAACAACTTCCTTTTATAAATTTTCTTTATTAACATATTCGATTTATAACTCAATTATAAACAAAAGGTTCATATTATAAGTTAAATACTTATAATTTATTCGTTCACAAAAAATCGTTCCTTTGAACTTCATAATTATAAATCTTATAACTTATAAGATTCAATTATTTATCCAAAACCATTCTTTTAATGACTTTATAAATTTTATAAACCTACTGTTTATAAAATTCCATTTATAATTTCACCGTTTATAATTCTATAAATTTCATTCAATTTATGAAATTCATTTTCACTTCATTCAAACACTTATAAATACTCGTTTTATAATTTCAATATTTCAATTTATAAATATCCATTTATAAATCTCTTAATATAATTCAATTTATATTATTCTTTTAAAACGTCTTTAATCTCCTTTATTATTTCACCATTTTGATTCATAAAATAATTAAATTTTATAAATCCCATATTTAAATTTTTCACAATAAATTCTAAAATCCCGATTAAACTATTTTATAAAATCATTAGCATCATATTCTCAAAAATCAGTTTTTAACTATATTTCTCAAAAATCATAATTTTTTATAACATAAAAAAAATTATACGTTTATTTATTTTAAAATGAATCAATTCCAAAAATATTTTATAACGTATACTTTCAAAAATCACTTTGAAATCATTTTAAAATTCCAAATTTGGTCCAATGATGCTACACACCAAATAGTCAATCACGACAACAACGATATCATATATCAATTTGATAATCCATCAAATATCAAAATATCTGAAATCAAATAAAAACTGTTGAGGAATCCAGTTGGATCCCTCCAACCTGTTTTCCTGCATTCACAAACATTAGCATAATACCAATTTCGCTCCAGTATGAAATTATCGCGGTATATGGGATTTAAAATATTATTCGCTTAATAGACGGCGCAATAGGGTCTCATCCGCTAAACAAATAAATGCGGGAAATCAATAACCCCAATATATACATATGCCAATATATATATATTGCTATTATATATAATACCAATTTCACTGTTTATGAAATATTCGCGGTATATGTTTTTATTAAATAACATCCGCTTACTAACGGCGTGTAATGTCTATTTTAACAATCAATAGATAACAATCATCATTCAAACATGCATTCAAATATTTTAAATCTAACTATTTAAAATAAAATCAAAACTGATTCGATTGAGAAGTTCTCACCTTGATTTCAATTTCGTTTTAGCGATTTATTTCGAATAAAATTAAACGGACGTTTAATTCTACCCAAAATTTTCACTAACTCCAAACGACTCCAATCCATTTTCATTGCGTAGTGCTCGTCCATACGATTCCAACGCAACTGGTTTCGCGCGTTTTCGACCTCGTATGAAAAAGTTATGCATTTTTGAAGTTACACGAGTTTTTATATAAAAATTTACAACTCAAATTAAATTTTATAAACCCACTTCTTATTCAGGCCGTTAGATCCAATTCCCCCCCTCATCTAGACCGCACACCCCCTCTCTCTTCTCACGTTCTTCTTCTCCAGTACATGAACGCACGCGTGCAAGCTGAATCGGCCGAACCCATATCCAATACTAGGGTTAATTCTTGCCTCCTCCACGCTCGACGATAACTTGATCATGAAGCGCCAAATCGAAGAGCACCTCCCACTCCATGCTCGGCCCAACCCTCATGAAGCTCGGTTGTCCCCATTACACGTAGTTCGAGGCCGAACTCGCGACGTTCAACCCCATTTTGCCGTCCATCTACTCAACGAAAACCCATCACAGTCGTTCACATCGAAGCTCTCATCGTGCTTAACGATATTGTAGTTGATACTTTCACGAATCGATGCATGGATTTTGAGAAATTGGAGGGGGAAGTTGGGATGATTTCGGCCATTCATGGGGTGCTGGCGGCTAGGGTTTAGTTTGTTTATTTTTTTTTTAATTTATGAAGAGATATTGGTCTATTTATAGAGAAAAACGAACACTATTCATCCGGGAATTCCAAACTCCGATTTACGTGCCGTAACCAGCGTTTCTAGGGTTTACCCCGCGTTCCGGACACAATGGAACAGGTTTCGAAAGCTAATTCGGACATCTGTGCGAGTTATGGCAGTAAACGTTCAATTTAAATTAAACCGATTTAAATCGATTTCTAGGCGTTTTAATTCGTACCGGACAAATGGTAAATCCAATTGACACGAAATTTGAAACCTTACAATAATATCACAATATGGATCCGATGAAACTGGTTTCGTCGAAATCCGAGACTTTTTGAAAATGGCTATTTTAACTCGCCAAATTAATATTAAAAATAATTCGATGCGTTTCGAGCTGCCACGATCAAACGATAACTCCGATTGACACGAAAATTGAAATCTGGTAATAACTAACTATTACGGGTCCAATGGAACTGGTTTCGTTCAATTCTGAGACTGTTCAAAAATTGGCTATTTTCACTAGTCGATTAAATATTAAAATATTCAATTTTCACAAATAAACTTTTAATTCGATTTTAAAAGTTCTAAAATATCGTTCTAACTCCAATATGATAAAATAAAATTTTACAAATCATTTTCAATCATATTTAACTCGATTTTCAATTATTTCCATAATTTAACATATTAAATTATCGATTTAATTATCCAATTAAATCCAAAAATTCAAATAAAAATTTATTCGACATATAAATTTCACTTATTAATTTTTAAAATTAATTAAATATTCAAATTTTAATAAATTAAAATTCTGGGTCGTTACAATCTTCCCCCCTTAAAAGAATTTCGTCCTCGAAATTATTAAGTAAGAAAGTTATAGAATTTATTAATTTTCTCAAAATTCATAATTAAACTTCTTACAAATCTTTACTAAGTTTTCAAACCATACTTAGTTATCTTTTCAAACCAAACTACTACTGTTTAACTTCAATTCCAAAATCAAAGTTTATAGTTTTCAAAATTTTCCCATTTACTCAAAAAATTTCCAACGCCTTAAATTTCCGGAAAAATTCGCCATAGTCTCCTTTGCGCGGCTCGATCTGAAAAAAAAATGACAGTATATATATCACAAATATACATCTCATCAAGTAATGAGGCATCCCGCAGGGAAAAAAGTATAAAAGTACGGTATGTAATCCGAGATATGTACCTTATATTTTATTAGCAAGCATATACGGCTAATATAACGCGAAAGCGAGCTCCAAATGCGAAGCAACGCGATCCGCACCTACTAAACACTCAACAAACAACATGAGAATCATGCATATAGACAATAATCTCAATATACAACATATAGCAACATCACAACTATATATGTCAACATAGCAAATGCAATTAAAGCAATATATTCAACCATCAACCAACTATAATACATAACCAATAAATATTCATTCATATTCTCATTAATATTCAATGAAATAGGTTTTCAATTTAAATCACATTAGATTCATTAACATTGGATTTACTAGCATTCATTTTCAATTTTAATTAGTTTGCATTCACTAATTCATATTCAAGTTGGTTCACTTCCAAATCAAATTCAATTCTATTTAAGATTCACTTAACTTCCAATTGAATTCCAATTACTTTAGCTTTCCAATTTCATTAATACTTAATGAATTATATACAATCAATCAACTAACAACCATATAGCAATCAATGTATATTTATTACAAGCAAATTTCCTTTGCTTACAATTGGTTTAATTAAATTGATTTTTATTCAACTATTCAACTTTCAATAACATTAGATTTTAATGAATTAACGCTTACATTCATTATTTCATACCAATTTATTCAATTCAATTACAAAGTTGAATTTCATTTCATAACTTAAGTTCACATTTATAAATCAATTCAGATTCCAATTCTAAGTAAATTTTCCATTTAGCTTTAAATTCATTTTTATTTACAACTCATATTCATAAATATATTCATATAGTTTCACTTCTTATATATATATGTTTATTTCACAATTGCAAATCACTTTAATTATAATTCAATTCTTATAATTCTTTTGCTTATACAATTATTCTTCAATTTAGATTATTCAAACAACTAAACAATCACTTATATACACTTTAATAATTCTGAAAAATTATTTCTTCATATATATAAAATATATTTAGCTAAAATTATTTCATTTACCAAATTTAAAAACAATATTGTGTCGAATTGTTCTATTTAAGTGTTTAGAAACCCCTTCGGCATAGTTGTCAAGACCACGCTGACGAAGGTTCATATACCACTCAACAAACCAATCATCACAATATAAAACAATTTTACATTCACTAACAAATACACTCTCATAGCTATTATTACACTCAACTCATTCTAGAGTACTACTGACTCTATCTCTAATGAGTAATACCCAACAGAACCATGGTTGTCGCTTAACCATATGCTCTGATACCAAATGTAACGTTTGCGATTTTTCGTTGCCGAAAAACCGAATAGTTATGGGTTTAAGAAAAAGAAAAGACAGAAAAAGAGAGAGAGGAAAGAAAATAGAAAGATAGAAAATGGAGGGAAAAGAAAATAGGAAAAGAGAACAGAAAGAAAATAGAACAGAACGGAAAGGAAACAAAATGGAATAGAAAACAACAGAACAACATCAGAATCTCACAATTCGCAGTGGAACAACATATAATAGATAAATGAATAATCTTTAAACAAAGAACTATATCAGTTATTACATTTTATACATTACATCATATCATCATTACATCAGAGTGTACAACAACAACAAACAGTGCAGCGGAAAAAGAAATACTATATACTAGTAATACGCCATGCCATCCATCTTGCCTCCAGCAATTCCAGAATATCTAGAATATCCTGATAAACCTAACTCTTGACTGCCCGTGTAGAAATTGGTGGGCACCCAGAGTTTAGGAAGGAAAACAATAAACTCCGAGTCAGTCATGTGACTGGTGTGAGAACTCAAAACAGTTTATTTATCTTTGAAATCAAAAATAGAGGAATATTTTTAAAGTCAATTCGCAATGCTTTTAAGAATGAGACTACCATAAGGCCTCCCGCACACACACACAATGCAAACGCAGAATCGGAGGAGATTTCTCCTTATGATAGTCAAAGATGCTTGATACGTATTAAAAAGAACATTTTATATTATTACTAGTGCATAGTGTAGGAAAAAAATTTATTTCGAAAGTAGAATATAAATCTTAGCCAGCATAGACATTCCGAACTATGCCTACTATAGCTACCATCCAAACAGTAGGGCGCCACCATAAGTGAATGATAGGTTCTACAACTAATACCGTACAAGTCACGTATTGTTTCTTTGGATTTCCAACGAATGATCAGGCCAAGGAACTTCCCATTGCCACATGAGAATGCCTCTGGATGGACATCCCCGAGAACCAAACCGGATCTCTACCAACACAAGGCTGGGTTACCCCTAACTGAGTAACAACTGACCGAATATGCCATCCCCCGGTCCTTTGGGACCTTTCACCGAGCGCTCGCAATCAATTCACACAATCATAACAAAGTGTTTTCAACATGAGTAAGTATCTGGGCTCCATACCATGATACCACCCTTTTCCAGAAGGAAATGCACATATCCTAAAGGGCGCTACCCCTCATAACCTTGCTGCTTCTTTCCTGTTTTGACCATTCACGGGGTGTGAGGCTCGACGAAGTCACGTCCACAAAAACATACTTTATACAAAAGCCATGCTTTGGGTCAACAAATGATCATAGAAATGATCACCAGGGTAGACGATCAAATAAACGATCCTATCACAAATAATCAACACAATGATCATTTACAGCTACACTCAGCATGTCACATTACCAAATTGGGAATATATCGCTGATAACATTCAACTACATAACCTCTAAGCTCGTACGTCTCAGAGAAGGGTGTTAAGCTAAAAGAATAAATTCTCCGCCACCAACAGAAATATATTTGAAAGAAATCGGCTTTATATCTCAACTTGTAATGTCAGACATACAATCCATGCAAGTCTGTTCCGGGCTCGAACAAAACCGAAGGCACTTACAAAGAAGTCCTTGCAATCCGGATATTCACAATCCTGATCGGATTCACCATCACATATGGAGAACTCAATACCGTAGCTACTCGGTGCAGAGTCAATCGACAGGTCATCCTATCGCTCTCGCAAATACCGGGTCTTCAACACCGATCTTCAATGCAATTCACAACGACGTATCACATATTCGGAATGGGTTATACGACCCCATGGTCCTTTCCCGGTTAACCCGAATAGTGAGCGCTTATTCAAAAATAAGTGTGGCATTCACATTCAAACAAATCACATCAATTATCCATTCAAAGGGAAATATTGATAGTCGGTTATTGAACTATCAATGGATATGCACACATCACCAGATTCCAAATAATTTTCCAAATTATTTATTTTCCAAAATATCTTTACAAGATATATTATTTTCACACTTCAAAAATAAATCAATATTTATTTTTAGACAAATTCCCCTTTCCTTTATAAATTCCTTAGTGAATTTATAATCCAAAATATCTATGAATATTCGATTCCAATTATTCATTTCAATATTCCTTTTCAATTTATCTTCAAAAAGATAAATTCTCAAAATATTCGCTTTATATTGGAAAACATTTCCATACTTATTTATTCATAAGTAATTCACAAATTTTATTTATTTTCAACACTTGGAAAATATTCAATATACTTAAATCGAAATTAAGTACATATTTCATTCTTTAAGGAAATCATTCTCTTAAACATATTTATTTGGGCCAAAACGAATGTTGCGTAGAACATCGTTACGACAACCCAAAATCACTAGTATAGGGATTCGAAATTAAAATAGATATATAAATCCCAATACTATACAAAACATTTCCTTTCGGAAATCATTTACTATAACAACAGTGTTATAGTCCAACATTTCCTTCTATTTCTCGAAAACGTCTATTTCAACAATAAATGTTGAATTCTATGGTTTCGAATCTCAATGCATTTTAAAACATCGTTAGATCGTTTTAATTCTGTTTAAAACATCACATTCAAAACAATTTCTTTAACATCTTATTCACTATTCAAAAACGTGAATATACTACGTTAATCAATTTCATCCTTTATTCATTTTATTTCAAAGGATTATTCACAGTTAAAAACGTGAATATAACTCCATTACTAAGTTTCAACAGTTTACTTATCAAAATAAGTCATTTGCGAATTTATAAAACAACGTTTATAAATTCCATTTCTAATTATTTTATAACAACTTCCTTTTATAAATTTTCTTTATTAACATATTCGATTTATAACTCAATTATAAACTAAAGGTTCATATTATAAGTTAAATACTTATAATTTATTCGTTCACAAAAAATCGTTCCTTTGAACTTCATAATTATAAATCTTATAACTTATAAGATTCAATTATTTATCCAAAACCATTCTTTTAATGACTTTATAAATTTTATAAACCTACTGTTTATAAAATTCCATTTATAATTTCACCGTTTATAATTCTATAAATTTCATTCAATTTATGAAATTCATTTTCACTTCATTCAAACACTTATAAAAACTCGTTTTATAATTTCAATATTTCAATTTATAAATATCCATTTATAAATCTCTTAATATAATTCAATTTATATTATTCTTTTAAAACGTCTTTAATCTCCTTTATTATTTCACCATTTTGATTCATAAAATAATTAAATTTTATAAATCCCATATTTAAATTTTTCACAATAAATTCTAAAATCCCGATTAAACTATTTTATAAAATCATTAGCATCATATTCTCAAAAATCAGTTTTTAACTATATTTCTCAAAAATCATAATTTTTTATAACATAAAAAAAATTATACGTTTATTTATTTTAAAATGAATCAATTCCAAAAATATTTTATAACGTATACTTTCAAAAATCACTTTGAAATCATTTTAAAATTCCAAATTTGGTCCAATGATGCTACACACCAAATAGTCAATCACGACAACAACGATATCATATATGAATATGATAATCCATCAAATATCAAAATATCTGAAATCAAATAAAAACTGTTGAGGAATCCAGTTGGATCCCTCCAACCTGTTTTCCTGCATTCACAAACATTAGCATAATACCAATTTCGCTCCAGTACGAAATTATCACGGTATATGGGATTTAAAATAATATCCGCTTAATAGACGGCGCAATAGGGTCTCATCCGCTAAACAAATAAATGCGGGAAATCAATAACTCCAATATATACATATGCCAATATATATATATTGCTATTATATATAATACCAATTTCACTGTTTATGAAATATTCGCGGTATATGTTTTTATTAAATAACATCCGCTTACTAACGGCGTGTAATGTCTATTTTAACAATCAATAGATAACAATCATCATTCAAACATGCATTCAAATATTTTAAATCTAACTATTTAAAATAAAATCAAAACTGATTCGATTGAGAAGTTCTCACCTTGATTTCAATTTCGTTTTAGCGATTTATTTCGAATAAAATTAAACGGACGTTTAATTCTACCCAAAATTTTCACTAACTCCAAACGACTCCAATCCATTTTCATTGCGTAGTGCTCGTCCATACGATTCCAACGCAACTGGTTTCGCGCGTTTTCGACCTCGTATGAAAAAGTTATGCATTTTTGAAGTTACACGAGTTTTTATATAAAAATTTACAACTCAAATTAAATTTTATAAACCCACTTCTTATTCAGGCCGTTAGATCCAATTCCCCCCCTCATCTAGACCGCACACCCCCTCTCTCTTCTCACGTTCTTCTTCTCCAGTACATGAACGCACGCGTGCAAGCTGAATCGGCCGAACCCATATCCAATACTAGGGTTAATTCTTGCCTCCTCCACGCTCGACGATAACTTGATCATGAAGCGCCAAATCGAAGAGCACCTCCCACTCCATGCTCGGCCCAACCCTCATGAAGCTCGGTTGTCCCCATTACACGTAGTTCGAGGCCGAACTCGCGACGTTCAACCCCATTTTGCCGTCCATCTACTCAACGAAAACCCATCACAGTCGTTCACATCGAAGCTCTCATCGTGCTTAACGATATTGTAGTTGATACTTTCACGAATCGATGCATGGATTTTGAGAAATTGGAGGGGGAAGTTGGGATGATTTCGGCCATTCATGGGGTGCTGGCGGCTAGGGTTTAGTTTGTTTATTTTTTTTTTAATTTATGAAGAGATATTGGTCTATTTATAGAGAAAAACGAACACTATTCATCCGGGAATTCCAAACTCCGATTTACGTGCCGTAACCAGCGTTTCTAGGGTTTACCCCGCGTTCCGGACACAATGGAACAGGTTTCGAAAGCTAATTCGGACATCTGTGCGAGTTATGGCAGTAAACGTTCAATTTAAATTAAACCGATTTAAATCGATTTCTAGGCGTTTTAATTCGTACCGGACAAATGGTAAATCCAATTGACACGAAATTTGAAACCTTACAATAATATCACAATATGGATCCGATGAAACTGGTTTCGTCGAAATCCGAGACTTTTTGAAAATGGCTATTTTAACTCGCCAAATTAATATTAAAAATAATTCGATGCGTTTCGAGCTGCCACGATCAAACGATAACTCCGATTGACACGAAAATTGAAATCTGGTAATAACTAACTATTACGGGTCCAATGGAACTGGTTTCGTTCAATTCTGAGACTGTTCAAAAATTGGCTATTTTCACTAGTCGATTAAATATTAAAATATTCAATTTTCACAAATAAACTTTTAATTCGATTTTAAAAGTTCTAAAATATCGTTCTAACTCCAATATGATAAAATAAAATTTTACAAATCATTTTCAATCATATTTAACTCGATTTTCAATTATTTCCATAATTTAACATATTAAATTATCGATTTAATTATCCAATTAAATCCAAAAATTCAAATAAAAATTTATTCGACATATAAATTTCACTTATTAATTTTTAAAATTAATTAAATATTCAAATTTTAATAAATTAAAATTCTGGGTCGTTACAATCTTCCCCCCTTAAAAGAATTTCGTCCTCGAAATTATTAAGTAAGAAAGTTATAGAATTTATTAATTTTCTCAAAATTCATAATTAAACTTCTTACAAATCTTTACTAAGTTTTCAAACCATACTTAGTTATCTTTTCAAACCAAACTACTACTGTTTAACTTCAATTCCAAAATCAAAGTTTATAGTTTTCAAAATTTTCCCATTTACTCAAAAAATTTCCAACGCCTTAAATTTCCGGAAAAATTCGCCATAGTCTCCTTTGCGCGGCTCGATCTGAAAAAAAAATGACAGTATATATATCACAAATATACATCTCATCAAGTAATGAGGCATCCCGCAGGGAAAAAAGTATAAAAGTACGGTATGTAATCCGAGATATGTACCTTATATTTTATTAGCAAGCATATACGGCTAATATAACGCGAAAGCGAGCTCCAAATGCGAAGCAACGCGATCCGCACCTACTAAACACTCAACAAACAACATGAGAATCATGCATATAGACAATAATCTCAATATACAACATATAGCAACATCACAACTATATATGTCAACATAGCAAATGCAATTAAAGCAATATATTCAACCATCAACCAACTATAATACATAACCAATAAATATTCATTCATATTCTCATTAATATTCAATGAAATAGGTTTTCAATTTAAATCACATTAGATTCATTAACATTGGATTTACTAGCATTCATTTTCAATTTTAATTAGTTTGCATTCACTAATTCATATTCAAGTTGGTTCACTTCCAAATCAAATTCAATTCTATTTAAGATTCACTTAACTTCCAATTGAATTCCAATTACTTTAGCTTTCCAATTTCATTAATACTTAATGAATTATATACAATCAATCAACTAACAACCATATAGCAATCAATGTATATTTATTACAAGCAAATTTCCTTTGCTTACAATTGGTTTAATTAAATTGATTTTTATTCAACTATTCAACTTTCAATAACATTAGATTTTAATGAATTAACGCTTACATTCATTATTTCATACCAATTTATTCAATTCAATTACAAAGTTGAATTTCATTTCATAACTTAAGTTCACATTTATAAATCAATTCAGATTCCAATTCTAAGTAAATTTTCCATTTAGCTTTAAATTCATTTTTATTTACAACTCATATTCATAAATATATTCATATAGTTTCACTTCTTATATATATATGTTTATTTCACAATTGCAAATCACTTTAATTATAATTCAATTCTTATAATTCTTTTGCTTATACAATTATTCTTCAATTTAGATTATTCAAACAACTAAACAATCACTTATATACACTTTAATAATTCTGAAAAATTATTTCTTCATATATATAAAATATATTTAGCTAAAATTATTTCATTTACCAAATTTAAAAACAATATTGTGTCGAATTGTTCTATTTAAGTGTTTAGAAACCCCTTCGGCATAGTTGTCAAGACCACGCTGACGAAGGTTCATATACCACTCAACAAACCAATCATCACAATATAAAACAATTTTACATTCACTAACAAATACACTCTCATAGCTATTATTACACTCAACTCATTCTAGAGTACTACTGACTCTATCTCTAATGAGTAATACCCAACAGAACCATGGTTGTCGCTTAACCATATGCTCTGATACCAAATGTAACGTTTGCGATTTTTCGTTGCCGAAAAACCGAATAGTTATGGGTTTAAGAAAAAGAAAAGACAGAAAAAGAGAGAGAGGAAAGAAAATAGAAAGATAGAAAATGGAGGGAAAAGAAAATAGGAAAAGAGAACAGAAAGAAAATAGAACAGAACGGAAAGGAAACAAAATGGAATAGAAAACAACAGAACAACATCAGAATCTCACAATTCGCAGTGGAACAACATATAATAGATAAATGAATAATCTTTAAACAAAGAACTATATCAGTTATTACATTTTATACATTACATCATATCATCATTACATCAGAGTGTACAACAACAACAAACAGTGCAGCGGAAAAAGAAATACTATATACTAGTAATACGCCATGCCATCCATCTTGCCTCCAGCAATTCCAGAATATCTAGAATATCCTGATAAACCTAACTCTTGACTGCCCGTGTAGAAATTGGTGGGCACCCAGAGTTTAGGAAGGAAAACAATAAACTCCGAGTCAGTCATGTGACTGGTGTGAGAACTCAAAACAGTTTATTTATCTTTGAAATCAAAAATAGAGGAATATTTTTAAAGTCAATTCGCAATGCTTTTAAGAATGAGACTACCATAAGGCCTCCCGCACACACACACAATGCAAACGCAGAATCGGAGGAGATTTCTCCTTATGATAGTCAAAGATGCTTGATACGTATTAAAAAGAACATTTTATATTATTACTAGTGCATAGTGTAGGAAAAAAATTTATTTCGAAAGTAGAATATAAATCTTAGCCAGCATAGACATTCCGAACTATGCCTACTATAGCTACCATCCAAACAGTAGGGCGCCACCATAAGTGAATGATAGGTTCTACAACTAATACCGTACAAGTCACGTATTGTTTCTTTGGATTTCCAACGAATGATCAGGCCAAGGAACTTCCCATTGCCACATGAGAATGCCTCTGGATGGACATCCCCGAGAACCAAACCGGATCTCTACCAACACAAGGCTGGGTTACCCCTAACTGAGTAACAACTGACCGAATATGCCATCCCCCGGTCCTTTGGGACCTTTCACCGAGCGCTCGCAATCAATTCACACAATCATAACAAAGTGTTTTCAACATGAGTAAGTATCTGGGCTCCATACCATGATACCACCCTTTTCCAGAAGGAAATGCACATATCCTAAAGGGCGCTACCCCTCATAACCTTGCTGCTTCTTTCCTGTTTTGACCATTCACGGGGTGTGAGGCTCGACGAAGTCACGTCCACAAAAACATACTTTATACAAAAGCCATGCTTTGGGTCAACAAATGATCATAGAAATGATCACCAGGGTAGACGATCAAATAAACGATCCTATCACAAATAATCAACACAATGATCATTTACAGCTACACTCAGCATGTCACATTACCAAATTGGGAATATATCGCTGATAACATTCAACTACATAACCTCTAAGCTCGTACGTCTCAGAGAAGGGTGTTAAGCTAAAAGAATAAATTCTCCGCCACCAACAGAAATATATTTGAAAGAAATCGGCTTTATATCTCAACTTGTAATGTCAGACATACAATCCATGCAAGTCTGTTCCGGGCTCGAACAAAACCGAAGGCACTTACAAAGAAGTCCTTGCAATCCGGATATTCACAATCCTGATCGGATTCACCATCACATATGGAGAACTCAATACCGTAGCTACTCGGTGCAGAGTCAATCGACAGGTCATCCTATCGCTCTCGCAAATACCGGGTCTTCAACACCGATCTTCAATGCAATTCACAACGACGTATCACATATTCGGAATGGGTTATACGACCCCATGGTCCTTTCCCGGTTAACCCGAATAGTGAGCGCTTATTCAAAAATAAGTGTGGCATTCACATTCAAACAAATCACATCAATTATCCATTCAAAGGGAAATATTGATAGTCGGTTATTGAACTATCAATGGATATGCACACATCACCAGATTCCAAATAATTTTCCAAATTATTTATTTTCCAAAATATCTTTACAAGATATATTATTTTCACACTTCAAAAATAAATCAATATTTATTTTTAGACAAATTCCCCTTTCCTTTATAAATTCCTTAGTGAATTTATAATCCAAAATATCTATGAATATTCGATTCCAATTATTCATTTCAATATTCCTTTTCAATTTATCTTCAAAAAGATAAATTCTCAAAATATTCGCTTTATATTGGAAAACATTTCCATACTTATTTATTCATAAGTAATTCACAAATTTTATTTATTTTCAACACTTGGAAAATATTCAATATACTTAAATCGAAATTAAGTACATATTTCATTCTTTAAGGAAATCATTCTCTTAAACATATTTATTTGGGCCAAAACGAATGTTGCGTAGAACATCGTTACGACAACCCAAAATCACTAGTATAGGGATTCGAAATTAAAATAGATATATAAATCCCAATACTATACAAAACATTTCCTTTCGGAAATCATTTACTATAACAACAGTGTTATAGTCCAACATTTCCTTCTATTTCTCGAAAACGTCTATTTCAACAATAAATGTTGAATTCTATGGTTTCGAATCTCAATGCATTTTAAAACATCGTTAGATCGTTTTAATTCTGTTTAAAACATCACATTCAAAACAATTTCTTTAACATCTTATTCACTATTCAAAAACGTGAATATACTACGTTAATCAATTTCATCCTTTATTCATTTTATTTCAAAGGATTATTCACAGTTAAAAACGTGAATATAACTCCATTACTAAGTTTCAACAGTTTACTTATCAAAATAAGTCATTTGCGAATTTATAAAACAACGTTTATAAATTCCATTTCTAATTATTTTATAACAACTTCCTTTTATAAATTTTCTTTATTAACATATTCGATTTATAACTCAATTATAAACTAAAGGTTCATATTATAAGTTAAATACTTATAATTTATTCGTTCACAAAAAATCGTTCCTTTGAACTTCATAATTATAAATCTTATAACTTATAAGATTCAATTATTTATCCAAAACCATTCTTTTAATGACTTTATAAATTTTATAAACCTACTGTTTATAAAATTCCATTTATAATTTCACCGTTTATAATTCTATAAATTTCATTCAATTTATGAAATTCATTTTCACTTCATTCAAACACTTATAAAAACTCGTTTTATAATTTCAATATTTCAATTTATAAATATCCATTTATAAATCTCTTAATATAATTCAATTTATATTATTCTTTTAAAACGTCTTTAATCTCCTTTATTATTTCACCATTTTGATTCATAAAATAATTAAATTTTATAAATCCCATATTTAAATTTTTCACAATAAATTCTAAAATCCCGATTAAACTATTTTATAAAATCATTAGCATCATATTCTCAAAAATCAGTTTTTAACTATATTTCTCAAAAATCATAATTTTTTATAACATAAAAAAAATTATACGTTTATTTATTTTAAAATGAATCAATTCCAAAAATATTTTATAACGTATACTTTCAAAAATCACTTTGAAATCATTTTAAAATTCCAAATTTGGTCCAATGATGCTACACACCAAATAGTCAATCACGACAACAACGATATCATATATGAATATGATAATCCATCAAATATCAAAATATCTGAAATCAAATAAAAACTGTTGAGGAATCCAGTTGGATCCCTCCAACCTGTTTTCCTGCATTCACAAACATTAGCATAATACCAATTTCGCTCCAGTACGAAATTATCACGGTATATGGGATTTAAAATAATATCCGCTTAATAGACGGCGCAATAGGGTCTCATCCGCTAAACAAATAAATGCGGGAAATCAATAACTCCAATATATACATATGCCAATATATATATATATATATATATATATATATATATTGCTATTATATATAATACCAATTTCACTGTTTATGAAATATTCGCGGTATATGTTTTTATTAAATAACATCCGCTTACTAACGGCGTGTAATGTCTATTTTAACAATCAATAGATAACAATCATCATTCAAATATTTTAAATCTAACTATTTAAAATAAAATCAAAACTGATTCGATTGAGTGGGAAGTTCTCACCTTGATTTCAATTTCGTTTTAGCGATTTATTTCGAATAAAATTAAACGGACGTTTAATTCTACCCAAAATTTTCACTAACTCCAAACGACTCCAATCCATTTTCATCGCGTAGTGCTCGTCCATACGATTCCAACGCAACTAGTTTTGCGCGTTTTCGACCTCGTATGAAAAAGTTATGCATTTTTGAAGTTACACGAGTTTTTATATAAAAATTTACAACTCAAATTAAATTTTATAAACCCACTTCTTATTCAGGCCGTTAGATCCAATTCCCCCCCTCATCTGGACCGCACACCCCCTCTCTCTTCTCACGTTCTTCTTCTCCAGTACATGAACGCACGCGTGCAAGCTGAATCGGCCGAACCCATATCCAATACTAGGGTTAATTCTTGCCTCCTCCACGCTCAACGATAACTTGATCAGGAAGCGCCAAATCGAAGAGCACCTCCCACTCCATGCTCGGCCCAACCCTCATGAAGCTCGGTTGTCCCCATTGCACGCAGTTCGAGGCCGAACTCGCAACGTTCAACCCCATTTTGCCGTCCATCTACTCAACGAAAACCCATCACAGCCGTTCACATCGAAGCTCTCATCGTGCTTAACGATATTGTAGTTGATACTTTCACGAATCGATGCATGGATTTTGAGAAATTGGAGGGGGAAGTTGGGATGATTTCGGCCATTCATGGGGTGCTGGCGGCTAGGGTTTAGTTTGTTTATTTTTTTTTTTAATTTATGAAGAGATATTGGTCTATTTATAGAGAAAAACGAACACTATTCATCCGGGAATTCCGAACTCCGATTTACGCGCCGTAACTAGCGTTTCTAGGGTTTACCCCGCGTTCCGGACACAATGGAACAGGTTTCGAAAGCTAATTCGGACATCTGTGCGAGTTATGGCAGTAAACGTTCAATTTAAATTAAACCGATTTAAATCGATTTCTAGGCGTTTTAATTCGTACCGGACAAACGGTAAATCCAATTGACAAGAAATTTGAAACCTTACAATAATATCACATTATGGATCCGATGAAACTGGTTTCGTCGAAATCCGAGACTTTTTGAAAAATGGATATTTTAACTCGCCAAATTAATATTAAAAATAATTCGATGCGTTTCGAGCTGCCACGATCAAACGATAACTCCGATTGACACGAAAATTGAAATCCGGTAATAACTAACTATTACGGATCCAATGGAACTGGTTTCGTTCAATTCTGAGACTGTTCAAAAATTGGCTATTTTCACTAGTCGATTAAATATTAAAATATTCAATTTTCACAAATAAACTTTTAATTCGATTTTAAAAGTTCTAAAATATCGTTCTAACTCCAATATGATAAAATAAAATTTTACAAATCATTTTCAATCATATTTAACTCGATTTTCAATTATTTCCATAATTTAACATATTAAATTATCGATTTAATTATCCAATTAAATCCAAAAATTCAAATAAAAATTTATTCGACTTATAAATTTCACTTATTAATTTTTAAAATTAATTAAATATTCAAATTTTAATAAATTAAAATTCTGGGTCGTTACATCATCCAACTCATCTCCTGAGTTCCACAGCAGTCCATCCATAATCTGTACTCTATAATACTCGGTCTGGCCCGAGTATTATAGTTAAATAACACCCGAGTCAGTCTGGAAAACCAACGTGAGAAAACACACTCAATTGGATTGTTAAATTTTCGAAATCCTTTAAAAAACAAAGGTATCTCGTAAGACCATGCCACAAATAAACATGCTGGGTTTTTACCTTACGATAACCAAAACATTTCTTATAAAATCCCTTGATATTATAGTAGTGCCTATATACAAATACTTATTCAAATAGCCGAAATTATTACATTGTTAAATTCCAGCAATACTAGGTTCTACAAACAAAACCGTAAGGGCACGTAGGAAGAATGGATTTTCATCAACGGCAGGGATACTGGGGTACCGCCCGTCATAGTATAAGGTCTAGATCACCGTACTGAGGATCCACCCTGATCCCCTGCATCACAAGACCGGAGCTACCTCTTACTGGATAGTCTGAATAAGATCACCCCACGATTGGGATCAGCAACCGCCCACATAGCCGAATAAAAAGGGACCTCTAGACAGGGACGACCTTACCCTAATTGGTTGCTAGCCACTTAGCCTTGTGTGCACCTTCCCTGTTTTAGCCATTCTCCGTTGATGAGGCTCGAGGCTATGCATTACCTTTTTATCACACATTCACTTAGAATGCTCAACATCTTCTAGACGATGTTCTGAAAGCATTCATCCACACAAGTCTGTTCCGGGTTTGAACAGAACCGAAGGCACTACTCCTACAACATCCATTTTGGAATCACCCTGGGTATTAGTAGCGATTAGCCCTTACACTTCACTAATCCATCTTCGACTCCCAACTCTTGTCTTCCTCACGAAACGTCCAAACCGGATTGAAGTGGTTTTCGAGAAATAAATCCCGATACCGGTCTCTTCGAAACGATCAGCGCATTGGCCAATATTGATAGTCGGTTACTTAACTATCATATAACGTCTACAAACAACCATCAGTCTTAATAACTTCTCTAAAATTATTTATTATTCAAAATATCTTTGCAAGATATGTTTCCACATTTCAGTCCTTTGAAAACCGTTTCCAAATCACTTTCTCTTGTGGAATAAATTTATAAATATTGTTTATTCCATTGAAAAACACCAAGTCTAAATACTTTAGATTTTAAAATAATTTAAATCACTTTATATAAAAAAAAAATATACTTTAAAGTACTTAAAATAAAAACTATTTAAAACACTTTATTTAAAATACTAGCTATGAATTTAATGATAATTTTTCATGTAAAATTTTAAGCTAAAACAATTCTTAAAGTAAAAATTATGAAATTCTATATAAGTTTTCCCAATAAAACTTAAGCCAACTATCTTTAAAATAAAACTACTTTATAAAATATAAATATTAATAATTATCCCTTTAAATCATAATACCAATTAACCTTTTTAAAATAATTACTACTATAACTAATTTAATAAATATTTGTCTTTAAAATTCTAAACAACTTAAATAATAATTTCTCAAATAAAATTCTTTTAAAACAACTTTAAAACTTTAAACTTATACATATAAATCCGCTTCAAAAACGTACTTGGCTTTTCAAGAAAATACATTCTTCTTTCACATCTTTAAAAATAAACCACTATTTATTTTTTAAAATAAATTACCCATTCCTTTATAAATTCAAACCGTGAATTTATACCTCCAAATATCCACTGATATCTTATTTCACTTTCTAAATCCAGTTTATAATTTCCATAGTCTCATCCTCTTTAAAATGTAGTTTCGAACATTTACTCAATTCCAAATTGATTTTCAAATTTACTCTATTTAAAAATAAATTCCTTTACTTACTCAAGTTATTTCAAAACCCATTAATTTCATATTTAACTTATTCATTATGATTTAAAAATCCTATTTAAACTGAAAATACCAATTTCATACTTTTTCCAAATTCTTTCTTTATCTTTCCCAAACAAATTTAAAACTTTAATTTAAAAATAAATTCTTTAGTCCTTAAAATAATATCATTTAAGTTTAAAAATTCATCTATTTCCATTTATTCAAAAATCTCCTTCCCATACTCGAAATTTATTTACTAGAATTTAGAAATCAACTTTGATCCTTTCCAAATCATTCTTTAATTATCCAAATTCCTTATAATTATTTTACTTAAAATTTTCCTTTTTATTTACATTAACAATCCAAAATTTATATGTATTTCATTTCTCAATATTCTAATATATATATTTAACCAAGCCGTAGCATTCAATAAATTTCAATTCCAATATCATCAATATAATCCATTACAGATTTATCAGATAAAATATAGATTATAAAAATAAATTCCACTACTTTGAGGAATCTAGTTGGATCCCTCCAACCTGTTTCCCTGCATCCATAGATGTTTGCACAATATTTAGATACCAATCCCGCTTCAAGGTGGGATATCGTGGTATAATGGTCATCTGCTATTATGCCGGACGCATATAATCTCATCCACTATATAATGCGGGAAATCAATCACTCTAATATATATATATATATATATATATATATATATATATATATATATATATATAATATACCACATCCTGTCAATTCAATCAATCAACCAATAATTTAAATTTAACTATTTAAATTTAAATGGAAATCCAAATGAGTGAGATTTACTCACCTTTGCTTTTTATTTGCAATCCACTTGATCTTGACTTGGTTTCTCCATGATTAGCCCTTGTAAAACATTATACGTTTTATTAACACTTGAATTGATCTAATAATTAATTACTATTTATTTATTTATTTATTTATTTTTAACTTATAATTTGGCATTTAAATTAAAAATCTAAATTTAAACCAATATTTTAACTTCAAACTAATAATTTCCCTTTGTGAAAATTTTTTAGTGACTAACATGAATTAAATAAGTCAATTGTACAATTTAATCACCAAATCCCTTATTTAAAAAATTTAACTTGTATGTTAAAATGTGTATAAGCATATTTTTATTTTCTACAGTCTTAAGCAAGATTTAAGCGACTAGACAGTACACGTTCAACTTCAGACTTAACCAAGCAGTACATGCTTAACTTCAAGCCTTACCTGACATAAAATAGCTTTGTGGAAAGCAACACCGCCTCCATATATCGAAACTACCACTTGACAACACTGGCAAAGTCAACATCCAGATCAATGTGTATCACTGCAAATCGACACAACTTGATCTACAAAATATCCATGCAATGGCAATCTCCCACATTGCCAGCAACCACCAGATCTTGGCCATGTTTGCATCTCCAGACGATGCCGGCATATTCCAAATTTCGGCAATAGTCTCGCTCATCCAATCGTTCATGGTGGCAACACTAGCTCCTCGGTCGATAGCGAACATTCCAAATCTTGACAACTTCGAGAGATCCTTCGGATGTCATTAAAATTTCTTCAAAACACTTTCAGTGACACGTTCAACAACCCCGACTCGAACTTTAGGAGTTCCAGCAGCCTTTCCTGCTTCAATAGACAAAGCAGCAGCTTCGGAAGAAGATACGACAATCCAATCAAAAGAGGTTTCTTGCAATACTTTTGCAAGTCTAATAATATCGGGGCCTTCTGCGTGTTTAAGAAGAGGAACTTCCTGGCAGTGAATGTCATGTTTTTCCAATGACTTAATGAGCTTTGCATTCTTTCCCTGTCTCTAGTGACGACAGCTTTAGGTTCGACAAAGTCAGCAGATGAAGAACAAGTTCGAAAATTCTGCAATTTGTATGAAAGGTATCTATTGGTCTTATTATTATTGTTTAAAGCATAAAAAAGAGAAGGGGAAGTGAAAGGCGGTGAGAGAAGAGGGAGGAGGGCCATTATAATCTTGAATTCGATTTGGGAAAAATGAAGTTAGGAGGAGACGAACGAATTTATTTCTTTTAATGCTCAACCATTCTCTTTCCCCTTTTTTAGGCGCATGTTAAACCTTGGAGAACACGTGTTTCAAATTTCTTTACATGTCTGTTTGCATGATAACCGGGATTTCTGGACATCTGTAATTGATAAATAATTGGGTTAATTAATAAGGATACTGGATTATAGATTGAACAAATAAATCTGATAATAAATATTTATACTTGGGTAAATAGTTATTTGATAATTTCCTAGTATAATTATTTAAAATTTGCAAAATTATTATTTTCAAACAAATTTAATGTATGTTTGTTTAAATATATATGAATCAATTCAAAATTTAATTTGAATTCAAGATTGAAATCCAATGATGAATATCTTAAAGTAAACTGGATTCAAAACTAATGTATGTTTGATTTTTTTTATCATTAGTATATAAGTAGTTCTATATTATTTTCTTTAAAAAGATTTTATAAATATAGTAAAGAGAAAATGTGTTAAAGGAAATATATAGATATAATATTAAAACATATGTCATATTACATAATTACATAAACATAAGAACATAACATTTATACATGTAGACAAAGACAAATGTAAAATCATATAAACATGTAAAAATATAAGCTAAAAGGGTTTAAAACAAGATTTTTAAATTTTTTAAAAGGAAGATTTAAACATAAAATTATTACAAATGACATTTGTTAAATAAAGAGAAACAAAATAACAAGTGTAACTTAAGTGGATTAACAAATCTAACAAGTGGCACCAATTTATTTTTACTTTTCTTTTATTTTTTACAAAAATCATAATTAAAGATACAAATGCATCTATACTCTCCTCTCTCATTTTCTTTTCTAACTTCAGTTTCAAAACCCAAGCAAATAATCTGTAACATAAATCTGGAAAAGAAGAGGAAAAAAAGAGCCTGTAATTTTCCTCAAACCTGAAATCATCAGATAAAAACAAGCTTCAACTTGTAATCTAGCAAGATCATCTCTGTTTCAAGCCTTAATCATCTTAGCTTTTAATGACCAAGTTTTCCCAACAAAAAATCTGCAATTTGTATCATCAAAACATTTCAGTTTTTCAAATTAAAGATTTCCAGTTCAAATCCAGGCATTTTCAAGTCTGACTGTAAATCTTTTAAACTCAGGTGAGTAGCTTCACTCTTTTTCAAGCTTAATTTGCTTATTTAACTGATGCAAGGGATAAATAATGATAGCAATGTTGTGTTATTGTTTTGCATGTATGGGAATTGAATTTTTGTCTGGTATACAAGTTGTGTATACTGCATATATACATGCAGGTCTTTGGTAGTTATCTCTGAAAAAATATTGCATGTGATAAATCCATCTAGAAATTGTTGTACGATGGTTTCCATGATTTTCTGGGTATATATATGCTTTGATCTGTTATGTTAAATGTGAATATATCAGTATGTTTGCATATTGCCTCTGTTATTTTCACCTGGGTTGAATTACTTTCAAAAATCTAAATCTCTTTACACAATTCAATATATGCTTTGATCTCAGAATAAAAAATGATCACTACAATGTAATTAAAAATTTTAAAATTGTTTCGAGATTTTATATTAGGTAAATTTTTACAGAGATATAAAAACACAGTGGTGATCAGTAAATAAGGAAAAATTAAACATGTCAATTTCAATTATTGATTTCAGGATCAGCTTTGAAATGTTTGGGGTTGATGTCGAGGATGGCTTGGGGGTTGATGAACTATGGAAAAATAGCCAAATGTTTTATCAATGACCGTGGTGACCGGAGTACGGTGAACTAGGGCTTGGAATGCTGTTTGGTTGTGTTGGATAATCGAGATGTTTCTGACGTCGATGGCACATCGGGAAGGATCGCGTAGGGGGGATTACGTCGTATGGCCTATGATGCTACTGTGGTCAGAGAAACAGAAGCTCCAATGGTCGCATTCGTCGACGGCGAGTGTTTTGAATGATCGAGTCTGGAGATCCTGTGAGTTCGATAGTTTGATTTTGATTATTCATCGTTTTCGTTGTTCTAGAGGGTCGTGGCGACTGATGTAGGTGGCAACGACATGCTGAAGTCTTCGGCGATGATCAGAATTGGTCAGAGGGATGGTGCATGTGCACGGTGCACATGCGTTCATGTCTGTTGTTCGTTTGAGTGGTGAAGAAACTTTCCACTCGAGTCGTTCTTGAGTAAAATGGAGGTGGGACTCGAGGGAAGTAGGAAAGAGAGAGTGTACGGGATTGAGCTCGGGTTTTTGTTCAAGTCTTTGGGAATTTAACTCCGGTTGTTCACTTTTGTATCTGAGTTTTAGTTTTGTAAGAATTGTGTTCCAGGTTTTTAAATACGAAGGTATTAAGTTAAGGCTAATGCAAATTTTGATATGTATTAAATAAATGAGTTTTAAAAGAAGATAATTGGGATTTAAAACTAGTTTTCAAAGTTTTAAAGTTAAATGTTTTCTTATAAAATTTACCTTGGTTTAAATAAAGGTTTAACAAGTTTTATTTAAAAGGGAAAAGAAATGTTTAGCCAAGTTTCAAAAAAAAGTGTTTTTTTAAAAAAAAGGATAAGTTCCCAAGGGATGTTTTCAACAATTTATTTAAACAAGATTTAAATAAGTTTAAATTTTAAAGTTAAATATTTTAATAGTCGGTTGATTTATATAAAATGTATGTTAGGTTAATTATGAAATTAATTCCTAAATATCTTCCTAATAAAGTTTAATGATGTAATTATCGAAGATAAAGAATTTACCTTTAATTATTTAAATTCTGATTAATTTAAGTTAATTAATTAGTTTAATTAATTTAAGATAATTACTAGATATTAATTAATATAAGGATAATTATTTAATGGAAGTAATTAATAACTTATTAAGGAGAGTAATTAATAGATAATTACTAAAAGTGATTTAATTAATGATAAATACTTAACGAAGTAATTAAAGATAAATTACATAAAGTAAGTAATTAAAGGATTGATTAATTAAGGAGATTAATTAAGGGTTAGTTAATTAATAAATGTAATTAATTAAGGAATAATTAATCAATGTAAGTGATTATAAGATAATTAATTTAAGCAATTAATTAAGGATAATTACTGAAATTGGTTAAGGATAATTTATTTGTGAAATTAATTAAAGGCTAATTGCTTCATGTAATTAAAGTATAATTAATCGAGGACGATTAATTAAGATGGATAATTATTGGGAGATTAATTAATTGGTTTGTAATTAATTGATAAGCAGAATTTAAAGGAAATTGAAGTAATTAATTTAATTCATTTGTGGTTAATTAAATTAATTAAGAGATGTGTGGTTGATTAATCTTGCTTATGAATGATTGAATAATATTGTATGCCTTAGATTAGTTGATATCTCTGGTGTGATGTGTGATGCTATGTTGTATAATATGTTAGGTTAAAACAGTAACATCTTGTATTTAAAATTTTGAATTATATTTCATTAGAATAACTTGTGAAGATGATATAGGACTCGAAGAGACCGGGTTCGGGTACCGGTAAGTACCCAAAATCACTTCGATTTGTAATCTACTATGATTCTTTATAGATTTGGCATGTGAAATCAATAGGCTGGGATGGTATTATAATAAGTTGATAACTCGTAGTAAAGTACGAGTTACCCGGGGTTTTAAATAAGATTATGAATTTGAATTTCATATTAGGTGGGTTTACTCACGCTGGTTTCCAGCCTGACCCGGGTGTTACTTTGATGTAATGCTCAGGTCAGACCGAGTATTACAGATTTTCAGGTAAGGACGTTCTGGAGCTCAGGAGGCATGTTGGAGGACAAGAACGTATGGAGTGTATCCGTTGTATTGCATTATTGTATATATCTGAGACATGTTGAATTGTATCTGTTCAATGTTTGCACAAAATGGTTGCAACTCTGATATATTGATGTAAATTGATAGATACAGTTTTCTTTGGTATAACTATTATTATTGATATTATATTTTATCCGCTGCGAATGTGAGATTTTGGGTTTCTTTTCTGTTCTTCTTCTTCTATCTCTTTTCTTCTTTTCTCTAACCATCTGGAATTTTCGGGATCGAAATTAAGGGTCGTTACAGTTTGCTACATAGATTTAGTTATATTATTTAAATTTAAATTTAAATTCAAATTCAAATCACCTTGAAATCTTAAAATTTATACATCCTATCGAGGCATGCCGCTAGGCGTTTGTAATGTTAGACCCCTTATCCGAACGAAATGGAAAAGGTTTCAAGTCCTAATTCGATCGTATGAATAAGATAGCTTTTTGGACCAGTAATTTATATTGAATTTTCGATATAAATTCAGTGCGTTTATCTACCGTACGATCGCACGACAACTCCAAACACTATGAAATTTGAAATCCAATAATAAAACATTATTATGGATCCACTAGCACTGGTTTCGTCAAAATCTGAGATTGTGCCTCGAAAGGCTATTTTTTTTAAATATCAATTTAAACGATATATTTTTAAAACTGAACATAACACCTTTAAATTCAATTTTGAAACTTTTATTATCTTTTGTATTATCAATATAAATTTTACAAGCCTTCAAAATATTTTTAACAAGCTTGAAATTCCAGATTTCATATCTTACCCAATTTCCAATAATTAAATCTAATAGTTTAATTATCCAAATAAATAGTGATATTTGAAATTCACGTTAAACTAAGGTTCAAATATTTGAAATCAATTAAATATTTCGATTTCAAATATCCAAAAATTCCGGGTTGTCATAGATAGGCAAATGAGATTATGAAATTTATAAACAGAGTTTATAAATAAAGTGAAATATTTATAAGTGGATAGTTTGGAAGTACGAATTCACTATGTGAATTTTAAGGAAAGGGTGATTGGTTTAAAAATAAATAGTGGTGTAAAGTGGAAAAGAATTCACAGGTTAGGACGTAAATTAAACCGAAACAAATCGAGAAGGATTTATAAATGGTTAGATGGACTATGTTGAAATGGAAAGTGCATTTTCTTGGAAAGCTAAGTATATTTTCAAATGAAGGTCTTAAGTATAAAAATAGAAATTTTAAAAGATGTTCTAAAAGAAGAATGTTTTTAGAGAAATATTTATTATTTAAATTGTTTAAAATTTTAAAGTAAATATATTTATTAAATTAATTATGGTAGTAATTATTTTTAAAGGTTAAATTAGTATTATGATTTAAAGGGTAATTATAAGTATTTATACTTTACACAATAGTTTTATTTAAAATCAGTTTTTGGCTAAAGTTTTTACTTGGAAAATTATTATATAACTTTAATGAATAAAGTTATTTAAGTAGCTTTATTTCAAACGTTTTAAGTGTATATTTTTGGGTAAAATGATTTAACTTGTTTTAAAATCTTAATTCAATAAGATTTGGCGTTTTTTAGTGGAAATAAAACAATTAGTTGGAAATTTATTTCGCGAGAGAAAAAGTGATTTGAACACTATTTTCAAAGGTTTGAAGTGTAGAAAAATATCTCATGAAGATATTTTGAAATTAATAATTTAGGAAATTTTTATGGCCTGATGGTTGTTTGCGGATGTTATTTGATAGTTAAATAACCGACTATAAATATTGGCCAATGCATTGATCATTTCGAAGAGTCCAGGATCGGGATTAATTTCCCGAAAACCACTTCGATTCGGTTTGAACGTTTGTGAATGAAGACCGAGAAGATGATGAAGACGGTGATTCGGTTTGTCCATACCCAGGACAACTTGTATGGATGAATGCTATCAGACCATCATCGGGAGGACGGTGAGCATTCTAAGTGAATGTGTGCTAAAAAGGTAACGCATAGCCTCATGCCTCATCAACCGGGAATGGCTAAAACAGGAGAGGTGCAGCAAGGCTAAGTGGTTAGCAACCAATTAGGGTAAGGTCATCCCTATCTAGATGCGCCTTTTTATTCGGCTGTGTGAGCGGTTGCCGATCCCAACCGCGGGTTGATCTAGGCCAGGTACTGTGATAGACGATAACCCAGTAGCCCTGCCATTGTATGGTAACCAATCTCACATAAGCGCCTGTACGGTTTTGATTGTGCCCAGCTATACTAGAACGTTAGATGCAAGCATTTCAACTAGATTC
Source organism: Allium cepa (assembly GCA_030765085.1). Lineage (NCBI taxonomy): Eukaryota > Viridiplantae > Streptophyta > Magnoliopsida > Asparagales > Amaryllidaceae > Allium > Allium cepa. The sequence continues at coordinate 470,017,211 of CM060931.1, forward strand.
TATTTTACTTTCTATAGACACTATTATAATATCAGACGAATTTGATAAAAATGTTTTGGTTAACATAAGGTAAAAACCTGACATGTTTATTTGTGGTGTGGTCTTACGAGATACCTTTGATTTCAAAGGATTTTGGAAACATTAATAATCCAATTGAGTGTGTTTTCTCACGCGGGTTTTCCAGACTGACTCGGGTGTTATTTTACTATAATGCTCAGGTCGGATCGTGTATTATACAATATAGGATATGATGTTGTGAGCACAGGAGACGAGCTGGATAGCGAGACGTATATCACATATCTGACTTATATTCCGCAGTGCAGTGTAACTGTATAGATAGTTTGCGAGGACAAGTTAATATCACTGTCCAATATTTTTCTATTGATTGTGTTGTACTATGATGATGTAATGCATAAATCAGACATAGCTCTTTTTGTGTAAAGATCAGTTATTATCTATTATATATTGTTCTGTTGCATTTGTGAGATTCTGATGGTGTTTTGTTTCTTTGTTCTTCTACCTCCTTCTTTAACCCTAATGTTTGCATTCCGTCTACTTTGAGTTGATCTGATGGAGAATAGGGTCGGCTCAAAGGGGTACGGATCAGCGGGCCGTTACAGTTTCCTTATGAGAAATTATATCTCATTTATCATTTAATAATCAGTTTATTTAAGCTAGACTGAACCGTGTATTTTTTATACTCAGGTCAGACAAAGTTATTTTCGGTTAATCATTTGCTATTGATTACTGCTTAGCTGCATTCACATTGGATTATCTACCGGTGGTCTTCTGTATAGTTTTGTGGTCTTTCTGTAAACTCCGATTTGTACTTATTCGTTTTGACTCGAAGTATTTTATTGTGGTTTATGTACCACTTCTATTGTGTCACTATGTAGTGTACCATGATGTATCTGTGTATATGTAAATATATGCTTGACTGCTGTTCTGTGATCTATTATATTTATTTTTGTTATATTTTGTTCGGATAGATCCGCAGTTTTGTATTAAACATTTATTGGGTATGTCGATCCACTTGAGAAAGATAAAAAGGATAAAAATTAGAGCACCCAATCGACGTATTCAGTAGATGTCAAGACAAAGCTTACGGATGGTCGCTCCTAAACAACCCTATTCTTTGCACTAGCAGACAGTATTACCCAGTAGTAATCTCTGTTAGCGTGGGTCTCAAGGTGGGGAATCACATAATGGCCAAAGTAGGATACTACTAATCTAGGTCGCAGGGTTGGTAGTAATGCATCATAGCCACTATCGTCCACCACGCACATCCATCCCATATGTAGTCAAAGGGTGGTCATCCTAAAATCAAGGTGCACCAATCGAAACCAACAACAAGAATAATGATATGGACCAAGTCCAAGAAAATCGAAGAATGGATGTCCGCTAGGGGTAGCTAGCGTGCTTTGCCTTGTCAAGCGTACTATTTTAGTCATTTCAAATTGGCACAAGTGTTGGGGTCTATCCATCATCGTTCTCTTTCTTCAAGTCAAACAAACGTACGCCAAATCCTACCACTTTATTTGGAGTCTCCTTCATGTTTACAGTTGTTAAATGGGTTCCAATATTGACAAAGAGTATGCCAATAAGCGACCTCGGTCTCCTTAACCACCAAATATGGTATTACACACCGACTGGTACTTTTACATTTCAAAAATAATTCATACCTGATATCAAAATATCATATTCATTTCAGTAAAATCGATTTCATTTTGATGTACTATATTTACTTTAAATATATCAGTTTTCACTTGACAATCATTTTCGCTTAAAAATTTGGTTCGAATTACAATTTAGGTTATAACTTCATTTTCACCCAATTTGCATTTAAATCTATGATTTAAATATAAACATTCCACCCTTTGACTAGTTTGATTTTTTACAAAATATTTTGAAATCTTTTAAATAGTTTTAAATGGTTAAAATAGTTTGATATAAAATACTTAATAAAATGGTTTGATATAAAAATGATTTATATAGGAAATAGTTTCGAAACTCAAAATAATTTGAATATTAAAAAAAAAATACACAATTTATATTAAACTAATTTATTTGAAAATAATTTCAAAGTCAAATAAATTCAATTCCAAATCTTTCAATTTCAATTCCATTCAAATCGAACGATTTTGATTTCAATTCGAATTAACTTCGATCAATTTCAATTCCAATTTTCATTTTTTTAACTTTCAATTTGATTCATTGGTTTAAATTTCAATTCAATTCTAATTTTAAACCATTTCAATTTATTTCAATTTCTAGTTCACTTTTAGAGCATCGATTTAAATCATTTAAATTAAACTTGACTTCAATGTTCAAATTAAATGTTCAAGCCTTTGAAATAATTCAATTCCAAGCTCAAATTTGAAATATCCATTTAAATTACCTTTACTTAAATAACTTCAAAGTTCAAGTAAAAGTTCAAATCTTTTTAAATAATTCAATTTTGATAATTCAAATCATTTTTCAATCATGACTTCAAATTCCAATTAAATTCTTTAATATAATTTCTTTTAACCAAATTTAATTTCAACATTTCAAACTTGAATTCGTAATTAATTCAATCTTCATAAATTCGATTTTAATTTTTTAAATCAAAATCATTTAAATAATTTCAAAACCATGACTTTTAAAATTATTTAATATAACCAATCCGGTGTTCGCATATAATTTTCTACCCTATGGTCAAGTAATCAGTTATTTTATACTAATTTCAGGGATGAGAATATATATATATATATATATCATTTCAATCCAAAATAAATGTCATTGGTATATATCATTTCAAACTATTTCTTAATTTATTCGAAATAATTCCAGTAAAAGTTTATATACTGTTAGAAAATTTACAGAGTGATAATATGATATACAAAAATAAATAAACATCCAAATCAGTTAAATATCACAACAGTTTACTGGTAATCAACATCGGGTGTCTAACTGGCAATTTAATTTTAATTTCAAATAGAACTTTCAATTTAAATTCATATGAGTTTGATTCAGGTGTTAATTTAAATGTTAGTTAAATTACAAAAGGAGGGTCAATAAAATTAAATTACTTCATAATTCTATTTAATTCAGTATTTAGTGAGCGTTAAAAGATCACTCACCTTTTATTTAAAAATAAAAATATTTAAGCTTCAAAAAATTCCAATTTGTAGACGACGTCGATACAATCGCATCACTAATCATTTCACTTGAATCAGACCTCGTACACAAAAGATATACGATATATAGTGTTGATTAAATTCAAACATAATTAACATATATCATAATAATCTTAGTTAAAATAAATAAGAAAAAAAAAGAATCTAACCATACTTGTACACACAAATCCCTAGCCAGCCTCTCTCCTTCTTCCAAGATCGCATTCTTCGTCTCGGTTCATCCTTTTTCTTTTTTCGTTGACGCGCGCTCGCACCTTCAAGCCCAGACGAACCACCACCGAGCACCGATGCCGCCTCCACCTTCGTGACTCCCGCCCTGCTCCAACCTGGTCGCGTGCCAGTCAACAAAGTCGCAAAGTCCTATTATGCGTGACAGCCTCCAGCCACCGTCTCTCTTGCCTCCAAGCTCTACCGTGTGCTCCTCTAGGGCTCGCCTTCGCCATTTTTTTTCTTTATTTTGATTGACTGTTGTAAGTTGAAAAGAGAGAACAACAGGGGGTTGGGGTTAGACGAAGATGTGGAAAACATACGAAATTATTGGATGAGGGAAGAAAATATATATTATAATTGGAAAATATCTGACTCGATTGACCCGCGAAATTCCAAACTCCAAAAGAAGCTTGACGCCTGACATTCTATATGTTATACCATTATTTATAACACAATGAAACTAGTTTCGAGGCCTCATTTGTCATATGAAAAAAATAGCTTTTCAAAATTATTTTTTTTAAATTAAATTTTGAAATTAAATTCTACATGTTTCAAGCTCGCATGACCAAATAATAGTCCGTTCACTATAAAACTTGAAATCCTATAATAATTCACTCTTAGGGATCTGATGAAATGGATTTCATCGAAATCCGAGACAGTGGCCAAAATGGCTATTTTTACTCGTTAAATAAAATATAAAATTTCCAATTTCTATTATTCACTTTAAATTCAATTTTAAAAGTTAACAATCATCATACATATTTAAATAAAATTTAAATCAATTTTCGAAATCATTTTCATTCATAATAATTCAAGATCCAATTATTTAAACAATTTTCAATATTAATTTAAACAATTAAATTATCAAATAAATTACATTAATAGATCATAAAATTTTGTAGCGCCCCATCCCGAGACCCACACTAACAAAGAGTATAACTAGGTAATACAGTCTGCTAGTCAGAGAATAGGCTGTTTAGGAGCGACATCCATAGCTTTGTCTTAACCATGTATTGAATATGTCGATTGGGTGCTCTAGATTTTTTTCCTCTTATCTTTTCAAGTGGATCGACATTCTCAATATATGTTTAATATAAAACTATGGTGTCTATAGGATCTATTCAGAACAAAACACAATATAAATAATAACACAGATCATAAAACAGCAAACACAGTCATAGATTTATATATATATATACATCAAATACAATACATAGTGCCGTACGTGGTGATACAACCACAATAAATATACATACATCAAATCCCCATAAAAGAATATATATACAAAACCATGTCACACTACAAAGTAGGATAGACAAAAACTAGGCATATAATCCAAAAGGTCGATAAGATGATCCATGAAGAACGGCTAAGCAACAACTAAATATCTAACCTGTAACTCGGTCAGACTCATGTAATAAATACACGGTTCAGTCTAATTTGAACAAGATATTAGCAAATGATAGATTCAACATATAGGAAAACATTCCTTTAATAAAATAGGAATGATATAAACACAGATTTACTCAAAGTCAAAGTAATGGAAAACTCTGAAATATCTCAAGGGTTAACTCATGAATTACATCAATTCAATATGAATATTTCCTTCTTAAAAGCTACTTGAAATATAAATTTCGATAAATCATATAAAATCTCAGAAGGAAACCATAAAAATTTTCAAAAATTTCATAATTCGTGGAACTCAATTAAGAGTTCAAAACCACATAAATCTCATAACCCGTTGAACTCAATTAAGAGTTCAAAACCTCATATATTTCATAACTCGTGGAGTTCAAAACCTCATAAATAAAATCACTATATATAAATAAATTCTCATGTAGCTCTAGCTATAAAATATATAAAACAATCATCTTGAAATGGTGAAATTGTAAAACTCAAAACTAAAAAAATAACCCGGATTGGATCTAAATCCTCGATTGCATGATGAAGCGAGGCTGCACGTGCTATCCTCATGTCCAGTACTAATGTATAAGTAGCCATCTCGTAGTGACCAAAGTCATAAATACATCGTGATGACCGAAGTCATAAATATGTGTGATGACCGAAGTCATAAATACATCGTGATGACCAAAGTCATAATTCCTCGTGATGACCCGAATGTCTAGTATTGGCAATACATCATGAATGTGTCAAAAACTCTCTGATAGGAACCCAAAAATTGGTAACAGTGCATTCCATACCCCCACATTCTCACTTAACGGTTTACTAACTGTTAGTCAATGCGAGATTAGAAAACAAAATCATTCAAATCAAAAATATCAGAAAGCTTATAACTTGCCTCATATCCTCGGTTACAAAAGATATCATTATGGTTTTCACAAACCATAACTCTTAAATAAGAGATCTCAATGTCAAAATCTGCCAAAGAATGGCAATTTCAAATAATTCCTAAAAATATGAATTCTCAAATCTCAAAATATGCCAAAGAATGGCAATCGCAAACAACAACCCGAAGGATCATAGCTTCAAATGAACGAGTCTGAAATTAACCAAAAAAGTAAGCTCATGTGTCCCATACTACATGTTTTACTAAATAATTTAATTTTCTTTGTCATATGCTCGAAGAGTGCAAAAACATGTATTCTATATAGAAAATAATTTGCTTGAGAAAACTAGTTTTTTAAAACAATTTTGAAATCATTTGGAAAACAATTCTTTGAAAATTTCTCTTTATTGTAGAGAATATAAATTATTAATAGATTTAAAAGTTATTTTAAATATTGTAAATATATTTATTACAAAATCTATTTAAATATAAAAATCATTTCCAAAATCGTTAAGAAAATCCATGCTCGAAAATAACAGAAATCATCGGAAAACACTAAATTTTCAGCTTAAGAAAACGTGTCAGAATCTCATCAATCCGGAATGCAGATGGACCAAAATATTGGCTTACCTAATTAACGATAGGTTAGAGCCCTTCGAAAACATCTCAATGCACACACAAACAAGTTGTGGAAGTCATTGGATCAGGATGCAAAGCACTGTAGAACAAAAGAAATAAGCAGGCAAAAATTGAGGTGGACAGGTCGACCATGTTGATGGATAGGTCAACCATAACACTTGCATGGTTCGACCCTAAGGTCGGGCCCTGTGTTTGTTTAGTCGACCACATCTAGGAAGATTTCTACAGGCAAAATTTCCTTCTTCGAATCAATTTTTGAGCTACAATTTGAAGCAGTTCTGCAAGGAATTTGATAGTGAATTTTTGCATGCACAAACTACAACACTTAAACTACAATCTCAAGAAATTCCGACAAGATTTCATGAAAATAACAAAGAGTTATAAACACACAAAGAAGTACTTTGGAACAGATTTTCACTGAAAATTAACAACTACAAGAAATCATTTACAGTAAGTTATTATCATCAAATTTCAGCTATCAAACCTTGTTTAAGTTAGAATTTATGTATTTTACTAACCTTAGCACAAATTTGAGCAAGTTTGTGATGCAAGTTGATGTCTTTTTGGACCAAAGAAACTTTTTTGACCTGTAGAAGCCTAGAAAACCACATGCAGGCAAAGAAAAACAAGTTACAAACAGCTACAACTCAAAATTGAGAATTGAAGAAACAATTTTAGATTTTGGATTTGATTACCTGTATTTACTTTGATTTGCTAATTTTATCTCTTAATTTTGTTTAGATTTAGAGGAGCAAAGAAGAGGATATGATTTTCTTTTCTGGTTGTTTTTTTAGTTGAAGAAGTGAAATGAGAAAGAAAACATATGTATAGTTTCTTTCTCTTGAATATTCCAGAATTGGATTTTGGACCTCAAACCCACTACCCACTAGGCTATGTGATAATACTTAGTGAAAATTTGGCTAAGTATTCATGTTACACTCTTATTCTCAATATTTACTCATATTATCATATTTTAAAACCAAATAAATTTTGCACAACAAACATTTATGTCAACTAAATGTTTTTACAACATATAAAAGAATATTTTTGCTATAAAAAATAATTTCTGTTAATAATTATCCATTTTTAATTAAATACATCAATTTAAACCTTTTATTACATAAAACATCATTTTGGACATAAAAATTTCTACAAAAATTACTTTTTTGTCAAATTAAATACAACAAACCAAACTAACTTCATTTTTACATCCAAAAATTATTTGACAACAAAATTCTATCTTTTTATTTTATAAAAAATATCATATTAAATTCAATTACTTCGTTAAAATTAATAAAAATTCACATTTGGCAATAATTTTGAAAAATTATTGCATTAGCTTAAATTAAAACCATAAAATGTTCAGTTATCTCCCAAACTAACATAATAAAGTTTTTAATACTTTATTTTCAACAATTTACATTTATTTCCACAAATTAATAATGAATTAAATTACTTAATTTATTTATTAGCCCTAAATTACCATGTTTCCGTTGTTCATAATTTATTCAAACTAAACTCCCAACCAACAAATCTTAAATCCAATTTATACTCAAAAACTCATCGTTTATTTGAAATAAACAATTTTAACAAATTTATACCTCAAATTTATTTTATTCTTTCTAAAATTAAATTATAACTACTGTTATAATTTAACATTACAAGTAATCATCAAAACTAAAGTTGTTACAAACTCCCCCTTATTAAAATTGCATCTTCGTAATTTCTAGAGAAGAGCTTTATACAACACAGTTTATTTCATCAAATAATGGAAAACAGAGGAGCTTGAGATTAAAATTCTCACCTTCGAAATGCGAAGATAGAAAACTAGGATTAGATCGCTCGATAAATTCTCAGGTTTCCCAAGTGTAATCGTTTGGATTATCGGACCAATGAATCATAACAAGTGGCACATTCTTGTTTCGAAGGCGCTCAATCTCCGAAGCAAGAACACGCACGGGGTGTTGCACGAATGATAAATCAGGAGAAACATCTTGTAACGACCCGTAATTTTCGGTAATTAAAATATTGAATTTAATATGATTTTGTAATATAATATTTGAAGAAATTATAATTTGTGGTTTATAAAAAGAATTGACTAAAATGTACTATCAAAAAGGTTAAATTAAGACAATTGATAACTACTGTAATGTATGTCCAATAAATTGAAATGATTGTAAAGTTAAAAATTGGTTATAGATTTGTAAATAAATAAATATGGTTTAATAATGTAAGTTTAATATAATAAATGACTAATTGAATGAAATCTCAAATGATTGTAATAAATTGGAAAGTTACATCGGTTAGAAATTGTAAATAAGAAGATAAAATCAACATGAAATTATTTGTTTGGCTTGTTAACAACAAACTTGGAAATGTGTTTGAATTGGCAAGTTATAACAATGGTTAATTAATTCATTGGAATTTAGTTTGTTATAAATGATAAATAAGAAATAAATCAAATGTTACTTTGATTGGTGGAATAATATGTAATTAACTATAATCGAATAAGTAGTGTTGTGGTAGTAGTTATGACATCTGTGTGTCGATAAGAAACTTACCAATGTTATTAAATTTAGTAAAGGTAATAATTGTCATTAGTTACCAATTTGCTTAATTGTTGAATTCAATTTTAAATCAATTGCAATTAAATTTAATTAAATATTACATTAATGGAAATTAAGACAAAGTTGGAGAATATTAATATAATAAGGTATAAACCAATGCTAACTATGCCCATAGAGTAATGATTGATTGGATAAAAAGATTGTGGATTTAATTACAGTTGAAATTGAACACTATAATTAGTATAATATTTAACACTGAATTGATGTGTAAATTTGTTTTAAATTATTACAAATGCCTAAGTAATCAAAAATGATGAAAACTGTTAGTTTATAAACAATGAATTAAAAAGCGATTTGATTAATTTAACACTGATTTATTTAATTAACGTGAAAATAGCCATTTTGACCACTGGCCTGGATTTCGACAAAACCAGTTTCATCGGATCCATAACTTTGAATTATTGTAGGATTTCAAGTTTCGTAGCAATCGGGTTTGTCGTTTGATCATATGATGGAATTAGGGCTTGAAACCTGTTCCTTTGAGTTTAAAACTATCGAAAACACCTATTTTGATATACGGGATGACCGACTTTCATTTTGGAGGCAGAACGTGCTTTTTGCGTCGTTATTCATCATTCGTACCAATTCGATTGTGTTTTTCTTATCGAGCCTTATTTATATAAATTGTTCTATTTAACACTAGCAGTCTTTCTATTTCTTATTCCTATACATATATCAACTTTTGTCTGCACCTACCTATAATGGCAGAAACAAATTCCAACATACAAACCCAAATTCAATTTCCAAATCAAATCAAACTCCTCAAACTATATTGAATTATATATCGATTCGAAGCACTCGACGAGCGTAATCTGCTATAGTGATCTATTACTCGAATTAGATCATCGGTTGCCCAAAAATCAAAGAACTATTTTCAACCATTCATCATGTTTCGATCAACATCGACGGATCGTCGAATTGAGGGTATGGTAGCATAGAGATAGGCGAAGGAAGGGCATCGACGGTGTTCGTTTGGATGTTCAACGGCTAGATCGCTCAGAAAAACTGAATATGGATCGAAACCCTAGAAATTAGGGTGGCGGCGTATGGTGCTAAGGCTAGGTGGAGGTGACGTCGATGCCATGGCAGGGTGCGGCTGGTCTAGACGAGGCCATAGGTGGCGACGGCGATGGCTAACGTGGCCGGAGGTAAGAGAAACTGGAGGTCAAAGATGGCATTGTGGCATGTTCATGGGTTCGAGTAGGCTGGAGGACGTGCGCATTTGCCTGATGGAAGAAGTCTTCATGAGTGACGTGTCAAGTGAGGTTACCTTATTTAATTAATTTATTTTATTCAATTTTGAAATCGTTCTAACTTACATAACTTTTGCATACGAGATCCAATTCACGCGTGGTTTATTTCATTAGGATCGTATCAAAATTTCAGATATTTTAAAATTGGTTTGGATGAATTCTAATACTGTTCAAATTTTGGGCTATAATTGGACTTTAAATCGATTTAAGATCAAAGGTGAGTGTTTTGACCCTCTCACAACTACTAGATTTTCTTATCTTAGTTAAATTAAATTTATGATGTGATTAAAAATTAGCTGATTAATGTTTTGTATGTTTTAATTGTCATTCTAGTTAAATTGACTTCTATGGCATTTAATCATCTTTTAATTTAATATTGAATTTAATTGTCAATTAATACTTGTTAATGATAATCAGTTATCTATTGATGTTTACTGGTTGAATTGGATGATGATTGTGATGGATGTTTGATTGTTGATATTGGATGACTGGATATTGTATTTTTATATTGTTATAACACTGCAAGTTCCCTACGGTTATTTAAACTATTTTACTATTTAAAATGTTTTAATCTATTTTAAACTATTTTTAAAACTATTAAAACTATTTTTGACTATTTAAACTATTTTCTAAAATTTTAGACTATGTAAAGTTAAAGTATTTATATTTAAATCTTTGACGATGATGATACAACCTAAGTTGGAATTTGGAATCGATACACTTTTTGTGAAATGATATATTTGAGTAAATATGATGATTTTGGAATTAATTAACCTATCTTATCGATAAATTCAAAAGTGAATATGATTTTAAAAGTGAATATGATTTTGAAAGTGAATATGATTCGAATGCAATATGGTTTGAATTGAATATGATATTTTAATATCAATATAAAATGATTTTGGAAATGAAAAAGAACCATCCAGTGTGAAATAAGTGTTTGGTTATTAAAAAAAGAGGATCGGATATTGTCATACTCTCTGTTAATACCGAAACCCCTTTAACAACTATGTATGTGGTGGAGATTCTAAAAATAAAGTAGGATGGTTTGGTGTATGATTCTATATGAGGTATTTACGTGGCCCAGACTTCTGTTAGTCAGTTTAGATGTGACTAAAACAGGAGCCATGTTAGGCCAAGTGAGGTCACACCTCCGATCGGACACATTTCTTCAATACCATATTATGACTATGTGATGATTTGGTGGCCAACCCTCAATTTTGATTATAGGAGTATGTTTCGAGGTAGGCGGTAGTTGCTACTATACGTTGCCACCTGTCCAAATCCGCAATTGCTATATCTACCCTGGCATTGCCTCGAGTGCCGTGTTCGTATGCCCTATCGCGCCTTCTACGAGTTTGATTTGTACCATACCTATGGAGTGCCTTCTGATAGCCCTCCAATTTATGGTGGAATTACGGTACTATAGAGACTATGGAAATATATAAAATGGTGTTAAGGGGGATATGGGTAATGCCTCAACGTTATTTTAATACTTTACTTTACTGTAGACACTATTATAATAGCGTATTGTACTACATACTAGATAATTTGATGGATCCTTATGAGATGGAAATCCCGAGCATCTCTTAAGTTATTGCACTCATGTGAGACACTGGATAGGAGATGTCAAACCCTGTAAACATCTCTGAGGCTGTTACACTCATATTTGTTTACTGTTGATTTAACTTACATAAGATCTTTTAGTTCCGACTCGAGTGTTTTCTCTTTTCCATTTGCTCGGGTCAGTCTAAGATGTTTCAGTTTGTCAAAGACTGCTTTCTGGTGGATGAAGACGAAGATTATGTACTATTATTAATTACATTTACTGCACCACATCATTTTGTTCCGCTGCATTATTTAATTAGTACTGATGTATGACCTCTGATTATGTATTGTAAATGTGTAATCAAATGTTATTTGTAAATATATTCATGATCGGTTTATTTGATTATTATATTTTTTCATTCCGCTGTGATATCTTGTATTTATTTTTCTTTCTTTCCCTGTTTTTTCTTATTTAGCCCATAACAATCTTCCTCCTTGAATGGTTTGAGTCTAACGTGAGGGGTTTATCGTCGATTTAAACCATCCAAAAAGGCAAGGGGTTACAATTAGTATCGGAGCTTAGGTTTAGCGATAACCTTAGCTTTGTGGGATCTGACTCATTAGAGAATAGGGTAGTAATACCCTAAAATGAGTCATTGAGTTTATATATGTGAGAGAAACGTATTTGTTTGTGTTATAAAAGGTTTTTTATTGTGTTAATTTGTTCTGTTTTGTATTTATAAATTTCGGTCGGTACATAGGATGTTATACATCGATAGGGATTTCTAAGCACTTAATAGAGCAGACATACACATTTTTTTTTTGAAATATAGGTAAATGAAATAATTTTGCCAATTATTATTTTATATAAAAAATAAAAGATTTTATAAATGATATAGTTGGATATAATATGTTGTTTGTTTGGTAGAATTTTTTTTATGAATATTAATTGAAAAATAGGATTACAACTAAGGTAAATATAAATTAGAAGTTTAGAACTGAAGTTTCGGGAGTTTTGAAATTTATTTCAAAAATGTTTTGTAATATAATATTAGTAGTATTTTGAAGTATTTTCTGATATGAATATTTCAATATGACTTCAAAGAAATTTTTAAAGGGAACTTTTAAAGGAAATGAGTTTTATACTCCCTTCTCAGTCGCTGGAAAATAATTTCAATGATGAGTGCATGAATCATCGATGTTCATTTTCGAGTTTTAAAGTGGGGACACTGCTGTAGTTATTTAAGTACATATTTTTTTTGATGAGTAAAACCTTAATTTTGAATTTCTAAATATGATTTGATCTATAAAGGATAAATATACATATTATTTTCTAAGTGACTGAAATGAACCCGGAGTTTAGTTCTTAAATTTTCTGGTAATTAGTAGCTTTCAATTTTTGAAATGAATGAAATCTTAATTATTTTAATATTTGGAAGTTTCTTGAATGAAGAAAAATATAAGTAATTAGATGCTAAGTGATTAATGGTATATGTGAGAAATTGGAAACTTGTAAACTTAAGAATAATGAAAATTTTAGTAGATGGATTATTGAACTTTGAAAAAAATTTGAACAAGATGAACTTGTGAAACTTTCAATTGGATTGTGAAGACATATATATAACTTACCAAAATGTTCAAAGTGTAATGTTAATAATAATATGTAATAGAATATTATACAAGTAAAACTTGGAAAAATGAAATTGTTCAATGGAATTTCTTCTTTAAATAAGAATTCTAATTTTATAAATTGTTATAAACTAAAGTTAATAGTTTGAAATGCTACTGGTTAAATTTAATAAAAATGAATAATGTAAGAAAAATGATTATAAGCTTAAGTTGACATTTAAGCTATCTATAATCAAATTGAATAGTAAAGGTGAGTATTGTAAGCAAATAGTAATAAACTTAAATTAATATTGAAGCCATTAATAATTAAAAAGAGTACTATAATAATCGAATGATTATAACTTCAGAAACTCTTGAAATGATTTTAGAAATAGATTTAATATTCAATAATACTATATATGGTAGAATAAATGTGAAAAGAAAATAATCTATTAATGGTGAATTAAATTTGTAAAGAGACTTAAATGGTAATGAATACTCTAAATAATTAAAATGAAAATAACTTATATAAGCAATGAATGTAAAGTAATGAAAAGAAAAATGGTATTGTATAAATGAATGGAAAATGAATTTTGTAAGTGATAAATGTATAGGAATTAAACAAGCATTATATGAAAAAATGAAAATGAACAGTGAATAATGTGATAAAGAAAGAATAATAAGAATAAAACTTAAATATTATTTGAAACTATTGTTTATTGGACTTATGGATTGGTTGGGAAAGGTTATTTCTATTGTGTAGGATGTGTAAATAATCTATCGAGTTTTATCTAAGACCGTGGAGTGTATGGTATACTTAGTAATTTATTTATCATTTTATACAATTAAAAGTTCTAAACCCGTACAAACCATTTGTTTTAGTTATTATGGATGGATAATTATTTCTTTGTTGAAAATGACGTTTATACTGTTTGTTGCGAATGATTATTGTTATGTTGTGATTGTTTTGTTGTTATTAGTTGAAACAACTTAAACATTTCTCTTTTACTTAATTATTAGCCTCTTTGGATTGTATAAGTGAAATTCAGGTTTATGGAAGCAACAACTACTGCTTTTGATTTCATAAACAAGCGTTGTCAGCCCGACAAATAGGTACTTCTCGGATTACAGTTTTGGTGCGATATTGTGACGCCCCACCTCAAAACCCACGCTAGCCAAGAACACCACGGTGTAGTGCTGTCAACTAGCGTGGAGAATAAGGCTGATGAGGAGCGACCATCCATGTAATTACTTATCACATGGTGGCTAAAAATAATCTTCGGAAACAAACATAGAAATAAGCATAACACAAATTAGTCACAGACATCCATATCACAAAGGCGGAAGAAGATATGAATATATAACTAACACATGAAAGCGTACATCAGAGTAGTGGTCAAAAAGATCCACAATAATACAAAAGAATAGCAATACGTGCTATACCAAAAGAATACAACTATGAGTCTATATCTCAAGTGTATACAACAAAAACTGCTAATCTAAACAAGTAGCCAAAAGTCTGTGTAGTGAATCACTGGGGGAGAAGTCAAGCAGAAGCACTTGTAACATCTCGGTCTGACCCGAGTATTATTTATAAGAAAATAATAAACGGATCAGTCTAGCTATAAATATCAGACGACATGATATAAAATAAGAGAAATGGCATATGCGAATAATATCCATAACATCATACTACTATAAGTATGTAAATGATAATCAACAAGAGATTAATCAATATCACAAGAATCTTCTCAAAGATCCAAAAGGGTATCACACCCAAAAATTGTACTCATAACAAGTCAATGACATAAATTCCAGAAATCAACACAAGAAATCCAGAAAATAAAAAAAAGAAAGAGGCCCATCACATGACGGTCCGAAGACCATGGGGAGCTAACCCATATGTGTGAGTCGAAATCACACAGATGAGGTCTAGACTAACAAAAAGTCAAAAAGGTATGTGTGAGTGAAATCACATAAGTGGTGTCTAGTCTAACCTCGCAAACAAAAACGTATGTGTGAGAATCACACAAGTGGTGTCTAGACTAACCAAGAAGGTAAAAAGGTATGTGTGAATGAAATCACACAAGTGGTGTCTAGTCTAACCAAGCAAACAAGAGACATCGCACAATTGCTAGTCTAAATCATAAGAATGATCGTCATGATCAACGAGAAGTGTCAATTACACTAAGCTAGTAAATATAAAAGTTTAGCTTCATGTCCCATAACCACTTGCTTAACTTAAATATTTATGAACAAACTGTAAATCTTCACTAGAAAATTGTCACAAGAGGTTCAATCGAACAAGTCCAAGAATTAACCGACGAAGCAAACGCAAGCGTTTCATACCACTTGTTTTACTAGGCCGTTTAATTAGATTTCTCATCCGAGTGAGGTAAAGGTTTGTATATACTGATAAACTGGAAAACGGTTTTATAAACGAGTTTGGTATTGAAAATAAAGTTGAAATCATTTTGATGAAAAAGTTTTGATATTTACTACTAGTATTGAAACCTTCATATTTCTAAAGTTGTCTCGAAGAATGGTCAACTCAGCATCTCAACAAAGCAAGTTCTGCTGAATGTTTTTCAGATAAGATCCCCTACGGAGGGGGGGTCCAAGGGGGGTGGCAACCCCCGGCGGGGTGCGGGGCAGCGCCCCGTCCAAAATGGCACGACCTAGTGAAGACAAGCGGCCTACGACCTAAAACAAAAATGAGGTCTAACAACCTAAGGGGGTGCGCGACCTAAGAAGATACGCGAGCTAAGGATGAGCAACCTAACAAGGTTCACGACCCAAGAAAAACAAGGTCACGCGACCTAACAGGAAACAAGGTCAAGCGACCTAAGGGGTTACGCGACCTAACGTAACATGGGTCAAACGACCTAAGGCATCACAGGTCGAACGACCTAACTGCTTAAGGGACAGACGACCTAAAGAGGTTTGCGACCTAATGGGGTTCACGACCTAAAGGTATTCGCGACTTAACGGGTTACAGGTGTAACGACCTAACGACATAAAGGCCTAACGACCTAAAGGTGATGGGGTTACGCGACTTAGGGACAGAAGTAGGACCGAGCGACCTACGACCTAGGAGACTCACGACCTACGACCTACGACTTAAGGCCAGCGTGACCTAAAGTTTTAACACGCGAGCGACCTAACGTTATAAAGGCCAAACGACCTAAGGCTTAACTCGCAAACGACCTTCGGCTTAAGGCTTAACTCGCGAGCGACCTACGACCTAACGTCCAGGCGACTTTTCCACGCGCGCAAGCCACGAACCCGAGCGACCTAAGGGTCCAGAACGACCTAAGGCTGGAAATTCACCAAAAACACTAAAAAGTGGAGTTTTTCGCCAATCCAATCCAAACCAAATGCAAATGTGCATGTTAAAGTGATAGGGAACCATTCCCAACAGTCCAAGATAGTTATAAGCAAGAGTGTGAGATAAAAATCTCACATTTTCACTAAAATGGATGAAGATGAAGCTTGAAGCCAATGGAGAAGCAATCCAAAGCTTGAATCCAATATCTTCTACTTGAATTTGGAGTTGAATGTTGGATTAGCAATTAAATTTAAGCTTGGAGTTTTAATTTCCCATTCTCTTCACCATTAATGCAAATTTCAAGTTAGTTAGGAATTTATGAAGAGTGAGGAGAAGGGGGTTGGAACTTGGGCTTAATAGGCTAAACTAACCCAAAGTCCAAAGCGGGAAAAGTTAGTGAAATTTCACTAACTCCAAACCTATCGATGTTTATACTTAAAAAAGTTGTAAATGATATTTCGAACTCAAGGGAAGTGGTCTCGAGTCCTAATTTGACCGTTTGCAAAAAGTAGCTTTTCGGACCAAAATCCGATTAACGATATAATATTTAAATAAAATATTTAAATATAAACTCGATAAATATGGGGGTTGTTACAGACTCCCCTCCTTAAAGAAATTGCGTCCTCGCAATATATATATATAAGATGGAAATAAAAAGTAACAACCATAAAAGCATATTAACACAAAAGAAATTTGAAATAAGAAGTTCACCTCAAAGAGCAGGAGTAAGCAAGTCCGTATGTGTACGCTCGATGAATTCTCTGGATTCCCAAGAGCAATCCTTAGGATTTGAGGACCATTGAACCTTCACAAGCGGAACATCTTTATTTCGAAGGCGTTTAACCTCCGAAGCAATAATTCGAATAGGATGCTGCTCATAAGTTAAATTCGGCGAAACTTCAATTTCTTCCACAACAGCAGGCTCAATGATAGACTCGGAATCCCGAAGGCATTTCCATAATTGAGAAACGTGAAACACGTCATGCATGGCAGAAAATTGAGCTGGTAATGCAAGGCGATAAGCCATGGAACCAATACATTCGGTGATGGAAAATGGCCCAATATATCGAGGCGCTAACTTTCTCGAACGACTGAAACGTACAACACCTTTCATAGGTGAAACACGAATAAAAACAAGATCTCCAACATAAAATTCTAATTTTCTTCTTCGGTTATCGGCGTAGGACTTTTGTCTACTCTGGGCTTCTTTCATCCTTTGTCGAATAATGTCAATTTTCTCTATGGAGTCTCGAATAAAATCTGGACCTAAAACCAGCTTCTCACCGGCCTCAAGCCAACAAGAAGGAGATCGGCATGGCCTTCCGTAGAGTGCCTCGAAAGGTGCCATACCAATACTAGATTGGAAGCTATTATTATAGGAAAATTCAACAAGTGAAATATGATCTTCCCAACTTCCACCAAAATCAAGCACACAAGCACAAAGAAGATCTTCAAGAGTTTGATTCACACGCTCGGTTTGTCCATCGGACTGGGGGTGATAAGCGGTGCTAAAAGTAAGCTTCATTCCTAAAGCTTTTTGAAGACTCTTCCAAAATCCACTAGTAAATAATGGATCACAATCGCTAACAATAGAAGTAGGAACTCCATGCAATTTTACAATTTCCTTGACAAATAGTTTGGCCAAAAGAGGAACGGTTCGGTTAGACCAAACTGGAATAAAATGGGCGGATTTAGTAAGTCTATCAACAATCACCCATAAGCTATCATGACCCGAACGAGAACGGGGAAGTCCATCTATAAAGTCCATGGAAATTTGATCCCACTTCCAAATTGGAATTTCTAAAGGTTGCAATAACCCACCGGGCATTTGATGTTCGACTTTGACAAGCTGGAAAGTCATGCAACACTTAATAAAGTTAGCGATGTCGGATTTCATTCCCTCCTAATAATAAAGTCGCTTCATATCAGTGTACATTTTACTGCTACCGGGATGAATGGTAAATTTAGAACGATGAGAATCTTCTAAAATATCTCTATGAAGATTTCCAATATTTGGTATGATAAGTCTACCAAATTTTCGAATGCCGCCACGAGAATCAATATCAAAGTCTTTCAAACCTTCAATATCAATTCTATCCTTAATATTTTGGCCAAGAAGAACCAATTCAGGATCTAGCCTTTGAGCTTCAAGAATGCGGTCTAAGAGAGAAGGATGAGCCTCAAGGCTACATAAAACAATTGATGAGCATAAATCAGATACGCGCTCTCGAATCTCACAAGTGGATAAGATCTCGAGATCGTTCCATTCGGATATCATCATAGAAACAACTGCTTGTTGCTTACGGCTAAGAGCATCGACGACACGATTACCCTTACCGGGGGTATAAAGAATATCAAGATCATAAGCTGCAAGGAACTCGAGTCAACGTTGTTGACGTAAATTAAGCTCTTTTTGAGAAAATAAATATTTCAAAAACTTATGATCCGTGTAAAGAATAAATTTCTCTCCCAATAGATAATGACGCCACATTCGAAAGGCGAAAACCATAGCCGCGAGTTCTAAATCATGTGTGGCATATCTAGTCTCGGCTGGCTTCAATTGCCTTGAAGCATAAGCAATAACACGTCCTTTTTGCATAAGAACGGCACCCAAACCTACTCGACTAGCATCGGTAAAAACAAAAAAATCTTGATACCCTTCGAGAATAACGAGAATAGGATCATCGGAAAGGAGTTCTTTCAGTTTCTGAAAAGAAGCTTCACATTTGTACGACCAAATGTATTTAACTCCCTTCTTAGTCAAGCCAGTGAGAGGCACGACAATCTTAGAAAAGTCTTTAATAAAACGACGGTAATAGCCCTCCAACCCGAGAAAGCTACGGATTTCAGTCACTCTCTCAGGTCTTTTCCAATCTTGAATCGCTTCAATCTTTAAAGGATCCACGGAAATTTCGGATTCGGAAATAATATGATCGAGAAACTTCACACGAGATTGCCAAAAGTGGCATTTAGAAAATTTTGCCTTTAACTGATTACTTCTAAGAGTTTCCAATACAACCCGAAGATGTTTTTCATGTTCCTCCTCGGTTTTAGAATACACAAGAATATCATCAATGAAAATGAGAACAAACCGATCGAGGAAATATTTGAAAACTCGATTCATGAGGTCAACGAAATAAGGCGGAGCATTCGTTAAACCAAATGGCATAACTAGCCATTCATAAGATCCATACCGAGTACAGAACGATGTCAAAGGAACGCTATCCTCTGCAATACGAAGCTGGCGAAAACCGGTAGCCAAGTCTAATTGTGAAAAGACCTTAGCACCACTTAGCTGATCAAATAGATCATCAATCCGAGGTAAAGGATATTTATTTTTAATAGTAAGATCGTTAGGCTTGCGATAGTCAACGCAAAGCCTAAGCGTACCGTCGGATTTCTTTACGAAAATAGCTGAAGCTCCCCAAGGTGAGGAACTAGAGCGAATAAATTGCTTCGTCTCCAATTCGGATAATTGTTTACGCATCTCTTCATTCTCCTTATTGGACATGCGATAAGGAGGACGAGTAATAGGTTGAGCTCCAGGGATAAGATTAATTTGGAACTCAATTGCTCGCTTAGGTGGTAATCCTAAAACGGGCTCAAATATGTCAGAATATTCACGAATGACGTGAATACGGGAAATGACATCCTCCTCATCATCATTATCATAATCATGAGGATTTAAAGAATATAAAAATGCAGTCAAAGTGGGATCCGAATCTTTTAGAATAATAGAAATCTGATTTACAGATTGCGGATGTCGGAGATAAATAGTCCGCTCAGGACACAGGATATGAGCTTCATACCGGTTAAGCCAGTCCATACCCAAAATCATTCCAAAGCCTAAGTAACGCATAACATGCAAATCGGCTAGGAAAGAAAAATCACATAAAATAATCTCCACATTTCTACAAATCAAACTAAGAATTGCGGATCAACCAACCGGATTCGCAATTCTCAAAGAAGTCATTAAAGCATCAACACTTAAAGAAAAAGTATCGACAAGTTCCTTTGATATAAAAGAATGAGATGCACCCGTATCAAAGAGAACCTTAATAGGTTTATCATGAAATAAAATAATACCATCAAGAATGGAATGAGAAATACCTTGGCCACAAGATGTGTTGCCAGGGGCTTGAGCCACATTTAACTTTCCCTCCTTCTTGGCTTTTGAGGCATTGATGCATGAAATGATCTGGGCTCTTACAATAGCGACAAGATTTGGGCTTTGAGCACTTATTCGCAAAATGATCCCCAGATCCACAGTTGAAGCATCTCGCACCACTAGGAGAAGGAGCCTTTGCAGCAGGAGTTTCTTGCTTACCCTTTTTGTTAGGATAAGGACCCTTGAATTTGTTTGGCCTCTTCTTGTTGTTGAAGTTTGGTTTAGCGCCTTCCACTTCAACATCACTCTCTCTATCAGCCTCTTCAAGACGAAGAGCGATATCGACGAGTTGATCAAATGCGACTTCTAGTTTCAGGAGTAGTGGCTTCTTAAGATTCTTATTTAAGCCATAAACGAACCACTGGTTCTTCTTCAATGGGGTGTTGATGTATTCAACCCCATATTTGAAAAGCGACTCGAAGGCTGCGACGTAATCAGTCACAGAGGATTGACCTTGAACAAGGTCTATAAAACGTCAAGCCAAGGTTACTTTCCCAGCTTCTGGTATAAACTTTAACTCGAAGCGTCCCTGAAATTGCTCCCAGGTGAGATCCGCTTCATTAATTTCTAAAATAAGGAGTTCGTACCAGTCCAATGCTCTCTCCTGGAGCATGCTGGAAGCCACCTGAACGCGGTGGAGATCGATAAGGTTCATGCGAGAAAAGATTCGATCGCATGATTTTAACCAAGCCTGGACCTCGATGATAGTTTCCGAACCTTTGAAGGGCTTCCCACCCAAGTTGGTGTAATCGCTGCACAAGCGTGCAAATCCTGACTTTGGGTGAGTAGGTTCCGGGTTAGCTCCAGCTGCTTGAGCATTTGTTACTAAATCAAGAAGTTGTTGAGCAGTCATAAAAACTCCATCCTGGGAAGCAGCACTAGATGATCCAGTTCTGGGACGGCCTGGTCTAGACATTCTCTTCCTTTAAGAAAGAAAGAAGAGAAGGAAGAAGGTTATTCACCAATGAATATCAAGCAATCTTGATAGATAAAATAAGGAATCATAAAGGAAATAGGATGAATCGGTACGAAGACTCGAATTAATCCTATGGTATAACTCCTAAGATAGACTTAGGACGATGATCCTTGTTAAGTTATTCTACATTGTTCCGAAGTTTGGCTCTGATACCAAGATGTGACGCCCCACCTCAAAACCCACGCTAGCCAAGAACACTACGATGTAGTGCTGTCAACTAGCACGGAGAATAAGGCTGATGAGGAGCGACCATCCATGTAATTAATTATCACATGGTGGCTAAAAATAATCTTCGGAAACAAACATAGAAATTAGCATAAAACAAATTAGTCAAAGACATCCATATCACAAAGGCGGAAGAAGATATGAATATATAACTAACACATGAAAGCGTACATTAGAGTAGTGGTCAAAAAGATCCACAATAATACAAAAGAATAGCAATACGTGCTATACCAAAGAATACAACTATGAGTCTATATCTCAAGTGTATACAACAAAAACTGCTAATCTAAACAAGTAGCCAAAAGTCTTTGTAGTGAATCACTGGGGGAGAAGTCAAGCAGAAGCACCCGTAACATCTCGGTCTGACCTGAGTATTATTTATAAGAAAATAATAAACGGATCAGTCTAGCTATAAATATCAGACGACATGATATAAACTAAGAGAAATGGCATATGCGAATAATATCCATAACATCATACTACTATAAGTATGTAAATGATAATCAACAAGAGATTAATCAATATCACAAGAATCTTCTCAAAGATCCAAAAGGGTATCATACCCAAAACTTGTACTCATAACAAGTCAATGACATAAATTCCAGAAATCAACACAAGAAATCCATAAAATCATGAAAAAGAAAGAGGCCTATCACATGACGGTCCGAAGACCATGAGGAGCTACCCCATATGTGTGAGTCGAAATCACACAGATGAGGTCTAGACTAACCAAAAATCAAAAAGGTATGTGTGAGTGAAATCACACAAGTGGTGTCTAGTCTAACATCGCAAACAAAAACGTATGTGTGAGTTAAATCACACAAGTGGTGTATAGACTAACCAAGAAGGTAAAAAGGTATGTGTGAATGAAATCACACAAGTGGTGTCTAGTCTAACCAAGCAAACAAGAGACATCGCACAATTGCTAGTCTAAATCATAAGAATGATCGTCATGATCAACGAGAAGTGTCAATCACACTAAGCTAGTAAATAAAAAAGTTTAGCTTCATGTCCCATAACCACTTGCTTAACTTAAATATTTACGAACAAACTGTAAATTTCACTAGAAAATTGTCACAAGAGGTTCAGTCGAACAAGTCCAAGAATTAACCGACGAAGCAAACGCAAGCGTTTCATACCACTTGTTTTACTAGGCCGTTTAATTAGATTTCTCATCCGAGTGAGGTAAAGGTTTGTATATACTAATAGACTGGAAAATGGTTTTATAAACGAGTTTGGTATTGAAAATAAAGTTGAAATCATTTTGATGAAAAAGTTTTGATATTTACTACTAGTATTGAAGCCTTCATATTTCTAAAGTTGTCTCGAAGAATGGTCAACTCAGCATCTCAACAAAGCAAGTTCTGTTGAATGTTTTTCAGATAAGATCCCCTACGGAGGGGGGGGGGTCCGGGGGTGGCAACCTACAGAAGTAGGACCTAACGACAAGTTCATATTTCTAAAGATATTCGCGACTTAACGGGTTACAGGTGTAACGACCTAACGACATAAAGGCCTAACGACCTAAAGGTGATGGGGTTACGCGACTTAGGGACAGAAGTAGGACCGAGCGACCTACGACCTAAGGCCCGTGCGACCTAGTGAAATAGCAGAGGCAATATTAGGTCGGAGACGACCTACGACTTAAGGCCAGCGTGACCTAAAGTTTTAACACGCGAGCGACCTAACGTTATAAAGGCCAAACGACCTAAGGCTTAACTCGCAAACGACCTTCGGCTTAAGGCTTAACTCGCGAGCGACCTACGACCTAACGTCCAGGCGACTTTTCCACGCGCGCAAGCCACGAACCCGAGCGACCTAAGGGTCCAGAACGACCTAAGGCTGGAAATTCACCAAAAACACTAAAAAGTGGAGTTTTTCGCCAATCCAATCCAAACCAAATGCAAATGTGCATGTTAAAGTGATAGGGAACCATTCCCAACAGTCCAAGATAGTTATAAGCAAGAGTGTGAGATAAAAATCTCACCTTTTCACTAAAATGGATGAAGATGAAGCTTGAAGCCAATGGAGAAGCAATCCAAAGCTTGAATCCAATATCTTCTACTTGAATTTGGAGTTGAATGTTGGATTAGTAATTAAATTTGATCATGGAGTTTTAATTTCCCAATCTCTTCACCATTAATGCAAATTTCAAGTTAGTTAGGAATTTATGAAGAGTGAGGAGAAGGGGGTTGGAACTTGGGCTTAATAGGCTAAACTAACCCAAAGTCCAAAGCGGGAAAAGTTAGTGAAATTTCACTAACTCCAAACCTATCGATGTTTATACTTAAAAAAGTTGTAAATGGCATTTCGAACTCAATGGAAGTGGTCTCGAGTCCTAATTTGACCGTTTGCAAAAAGTAGCTTTTCGGACCAAAATCCGATTAACGATATAATATTTAAATAAAATATTTAAATATAAACTCGATAAATATGGGGGTTGTTACAGATATTATATTGTTTTCCCATGGTTTGGGATATATTATTTTGAAATATATGATATACATTGTTATTATTGATATTATTGTTTCTTCGAGACCTCTCTGTACAAAGGAGACTCTGTCGAATTTTCTGTGAATTTTGGACTTAGAAAGTTTTGGGAAATATTTTTCAAACTTTAATTAACTTGAATGTAAAAGGGTTTAATTCTTTATAAATAGATATTTTATTTAAATTAGTTAATTATTTAAAATAATTATTATAAATTTAATATTTTGAATAAGATGTATTAATTCCTTAACCCTTTCTTTTCCCTTTTTGAGGACAAAAGTTTGGGCGGGGGAGAGTGTAACGACCCATAATTTTTGGTAATTAAAATATTGAATTTAATAAGATTTTGTAATTTAATATTTGAAGAAATTAAAATTTATGGTTTATTAATAAGAAATGACTAAAATGTAATGTCAAAAAGGTTAATTTAAGACAATTGATAACTACTGTAATGTATGTCTAATAAATTAAAATGATTGTAAAGTTAAAAATTGGTTATAGATTTGTAAATAAAGAAATAGGGTTAAATAATGTAAATTTAATATAATAAATGACTAACTGAATGAAATCTCAAATGATTGTAATAAAGTGGAAAGTTACATCGGTTAGAAATTCTGAATAAGAAGATAAAATCAATATGAAGTTATTTGTTTTGTTTATTAACAATAAACTTGGAAATGTGTTTGAACTGACAAGTTGTAACAATGGTTAATTAATTTATTGGAATTTAATATTTTATAAATGGTAAACAAGAAATAAATTAAATGTTATATTGATTGGTGGAATAATATGTAATTAATCGCAATTGAATAAAAGTAGTGTTGTGGTAGTAGTTATGAAATTTGTGTGTTGATAACAAACTTACGAATGTTATTAAATTTAGTAAAGGTAATGATTGTCATTAGTTACCAGTTTGTTTAATTGTTGAATTCAATTTGAAATCAATTGCAATTAAATGTAATTAAATATCACGTTAATCGAAATTAAGATGAAATTGGAGAATATTAACATAATAAGGTATAACCAATATTAACTACGCCCATAGAGTAATGATTGATTGAATAAAAAGATTGAAATCAAATTTATTCAATTTATTGAAATTAAATTTTAATTGCAGTTGAAACTGAACACAGTAATTAGTGTAATATTTAACGCTGAACTGATGTGTAAATTTGTTTTAGATTAATGTAAATGCTAAGTAATCAAAAATGATGAAAACTGTTTGTTTATAAATATTGAATTAAAAAGTGATTTAATTAATTTAACATTAATTTATTTAATTAACGTGAAAATAGCCATATTGGCCACTGACCCAAAGTTCGACGAAACCAGTTTCATCGGATCCATAATGGTGAATTATTGTAGGATTTCAAGTTTCGTAGCGATCGGGCTTGTTGTTTGATTGTATGGACTTGAAACGCGCAGAAATCAATTTAATTAAATTCAATTGAAATCAAATTAAAATAAGCTGATTTTAAAGGTAACTTCTTCATACGATGGAATTAGGATTTGGAACCTGTTCCATTTAGTTTAATACTATCGAAAACATCAATTTTGATATATGGGATGACCCACTTTCATTTTGGTGGCAGAACGGGCTTTTTGGGTCGCTATTCGTCATTCGTACCAATTCAATTGTGTTTATTTTCTTATCGGGTCTTGTTTATATAAATTGTTCTATCTGATCCTAGTAGTCCTTCTATTTCTTATTCCTATACGTACAACAACTTCTGTCTGCTCCTTCCTTCAATGGCAGAAACAAATTTCAACATACAAACCCAATATCAATTTCCAAATCAACTTAAAAAAAATCAAACTCCTCAAACTATATCGATTCGAAGCTCTCAACGAGCGCAATATACTATAGTGATTTGTTTCTTAAGTTGGATTATTGGTTGTCCAGAAATCAAAGAATTATTCTCGGTCGTTCATCACGTTTCGATCAACATAGACGGATCATCGAATCGAGGGTATGGTAACGTAGAGATAGCGAAGGAAGGGCATCGACAGTGTTCATTTGGATGTTCATTGGCTAGATCGCTCGAAGAAATCGAATAGGGACCGAAACCCTAGAAATTATGGTGGCGGTGCACGGAGCTAGGCCTAGATGGAGGTGACGTCGAAGCCATGGTTGGTTGAGGCTGGTCTAGACGAAGCCATAGGCGGTGGCGGTGGTGGCTATCGTGGCCGGAGGTAAGGAAAATTGGCGGTCAAAGATGGCGATTGTGGCATGTTCATGGGTTCGAATAGGCTGAAGGCATGCATGTTTGCCTGATGGAAGAAGTCTTCGTGTGTGACATGGCAAGTGAGGTTATCTTATTTAATTTATTTATTTTATTCAATTTCGAAATCGTTCTAATTTACATAACTTTTGCATATGAGATCCAGATCACGCGTGGTTTGTTTCATTAGGATCGTATCAAAATTTCTGGCACTTTGGAATTTGTTTGGACGAATTATGAAACTGTTCAAATTTGGGCTGCAATTGGATTTTAAAATGATTAAGATCAAAGGTGAGTGTTTTGACCGGCTTACAACAACTAGATTAGCTTATCTTACTTAAATTAAATCTATGATGTCATTAGAAATTTATTGATTGATGCTTGGTATGTTTAAATTGGCATTCTAATTAAATTTGACTTCAATTGCATTTAATCATCGTTTAATTTAATATTGAATTTAGTTGTCAATTTAATACATGTTAATTATAATCGTCATCTATTAGTGTTTATTGGTTGAGTTGGATGATGATTGTGTTGGATGTTTGATTGTTGATATTGGATGACTGGATGTTGTATTTTTATATTGTTATAACACAATAAGTTCCCTTTAGGTTGAAATGATACACCCGAACAATCTATAGAGTAGGGAAGAATCGTTATGGGTTGAAATGACAGACTCAAGCGATTTTATGGATTTTATTTAATTCAGGATTGCGGGTTGAAATGATATCTAACCGTAAAATTTTAAATTACGAATTGAAATGATAAATATCTATATCACCTAACCATAGGGTAGAAAATTATATACGGACACCAGATTAGTTAAATTAAATGATTTTTAACTTTTAAATATTGAATTCAGTTAACCGGCATTTTGAAAGAGAAATTGACTTATATGACCGAGTTATTTTCAATAATTCAAGTACTAATGCTGAAACTAGAATTGATTTAATGAATTGTTCAAAGGATTTAAATTGGAATTTCAAAGTTGAAGTATCAAATATAAATGAATTTATCAAAATTGAGTTATTAAAAATGTTTGGATATAACTTTGAAATCTATTTTAAACTAATTTAAACTATTTTAATTAATTTAAACTATTTTAATTAATTTAAACTATTTTAATCAATTTAAACTATTTAAATTTATTTTAATCTATCATAACCAATTAATCCAACTTAATATATTTACCTATTTTAAACTAATTTAACTTATTTAATCTATAAAAAATCCATTTAATATAATTTAAATTTATTTAATCTATTTACTATATAATATAATTTTAATCTTTTAATCTATTTTAAATCTTGTTAAATCAATTTAAATCTAATTAAATCAAATTAAAATCTATTTAAACTATTTTTACTATTTAAACTACTTTAATCTATTTTAAACTATTTTTAAAACTAGTAAAATGACTATCTAAACTATTTTCCAAAATTTCCGACTATGTAAAGTTGAAGTATTTATATTTAAATCCTTGGTGATGATACAACCTATATTGGAATTTGGAATTGATACCATTTTTGTGAAATGACATATTTGAGTAAATATGATGATTTTGGAATTAATTAACCTATCTTATCGATAAATTCAAAACTGAATAAATTTGAAAGTGAATATGATTCGAAAGTGATATGGTTTGAATTGAATTAGATATTTTGATATCAATATGAAATGGTTTTGGAAATGTAGAAGAACCATCCAGTGTGTAATAAGCGTTTGGTTGTTAAAGAGACCGGGATTGGATATTTTCATACTCTCTGCCAATACTGATAACCAATTTAACAACTGTGTAAATGGTGGAGATTCCAGAAATGAAGTAGGATGGTTTGGTGTACGATTCTGTATGAGGTATTTACGTTACCCTGACTCCCACAAGTCAGCTTAGATGTAACTAAAACAGGAGCCATGCCGGGCCAACTCAGGTCACACCACCGAACGGATACATTTCTTTGATATCATATAATGACTTAATGATGATTTGGTGGCCACTCCTCGATTTTGATTATGGTAATGTGTTCCAAGGTAGACAGTAGTAGCTGCTATGTGTAACCACCAGTTCGGATCCGCAATTGGCATATCTACCCTGCGATTGCATTGAGTGCCATGTTCACATGCCCTAACCCGCCTTCTATGAGTTTGGTGTCCCATACCTATGGCATTCCCTCTGATAGCCCTCCACTTTACGGTGGAATTATGGTACTGTATAGACTATAAGAATATAAAAATGTGTTAAAAGGGATATGGGTAATGCCTTAATGCTATTTTTATACTTTACTTTACTGTAGACACTATTATAATAGCGTATTGTACTACAAGTAGATAGTTTAACGCATCCTTAGGAGATGGAATTCCCGAACATCTTTTAAGTTTTTACACTCACGTGGGACACTGGATAGGAGACGTCAAACCCCGTAAACATCTCTAGCGCAGTTACACTCATGTTTATTTACTGTTGATTTAACTTACATAAGATCTTTTAGTTCCGACTTGAGTATTTTGTCTTTTCAATTCGCTCGGGTCAGTCTGAGCTTTTTTAGTTTATCAAAGACTGCTTTCTAGAGGATGAAGACGAAGATTCTGTACTATTATTATTTATTACATTTGCCCCACTGCATCATTTTATTTTGCTGCATTATTTAATTTATATTGTTGTATGAACTCTGATTCTGTATTGTAAAAGTGTAATCAAATGTATTTTGTAAACAGCTTCATGAATTGTTTATTTGATTATTATATTTTGTCATTCCGCTATGAGATTTTATATTTGTTTTTCATTCTTTCCCTACTTTTTCTTATTTACCCCATATCAATCTGCCCCCTTTGAATGGTTTGAGTCTGACATGTGTAGTTTATCATCGATTTAAACCGTCCAAAAAGGCAGTTCGTTACACCTCAAGCTCTTCTAATGCACGAGTAACAATCGCAGAATCAGAATCTCGTAAACACCTCCTCAACTGAGAGACGTGAAATACATCACGAACTCTAGAAAACCGACCAGGAAGTGCTACTCTATAAGCAACAGGACAGATACGCTCTATAATAGGAATTAGCCATATACATCGAGGTACCAATTTCCTAGTCTGGCTAAAGTGTACCACTCCTTTCAAAGGAGAAGCTTGAATAAAGATAAGATCTCCAATAGAAAACTCAAGAGGTTTCCTACGGTTTTCCACGTACAATTTTTGGCGTGTTCCTCTTTCATTCTTTCTCTAATAAGAATGATCTTCTCGGATGTTTCATGAATAGATTCATGGCCTAATATAAGCTTTTCCTCGGACTCGAGCCAAAAAAAGGAGAACGACACAGTCTCTCATATAAGGCCTCAAAAGGAGCCTGCCGATAGAAGATTGGTAGCTGTTATTATAAGTGATCTCAACCAAAGGAACGTGATCCTCCAAGCTACCACCAAAAATCAAGAATACAAGCTTGAAGTAAATCCTCAAGAATACAATTTACCCGTTCAGTTTGTTCATCAAACTGTGGATAGTGTGCAGTGCTAAGATTAAGCTTTGTGCCCAAAGCTTGCTGAAGACTCTGCCAAAAGTGACTCATGGAGAGTGGATCACGATCACATACTATAGAACTAGGAATACCTTGCAATTGGATGATCTTCTTAATATAAAGCTTCGAAAAATGAGATGTAGTCCTATTAGACTTAATAGGAGTAAAGTGTGCGAACTTAGTAAGACGGTCCACAATGACCTAGAAGCTTCGTTAATAGAGGCAGGACTTAGCACAATTTTATCCCGAACTCTACCAACAAGATGGTAACCAATACGGCCTTCTGCATAAAGCTATGAAAAGAGCCATACCGATATTAAATTGATTACCATTTGGGTGAGGAAACTCAACAAGAGGTAGATAGTCTCTCGAAAAAACACCAAACTCATACGACTGCATAAATGCAAGTCGCTAAATAATTGCACAAGGGCAAAAAAACACAAGCAAAAGATTTTATACTTCCTTTCATTAATTAAAAGTTCCTAGAGTTTTACAAACCCGCTATCTACAAACTAAATTTTCAATTTTCAATCATTTGAAAATTTTCAAAGCTCCTCATTTAAATTTTAATTTAAACCCATTACTCTTTTTTTAGAGTAGATAAAAAAATTAAGTTGTTTTATCTTCAAATTCTACCATAAATATATTACAGTTTATACCATATTTCCATACCAAAATCAATTAAATACACTCATACTAAAAGCAAGTATTTTATTTTACTATTTGAAAGAAACAATCATTTTCAGTTTTAGACCTGCTGTAAAGAACTCAAATTTTGACATAGCAAACAATAAAATATAAGAGTACTTATAAAATGAAAGTTGCTCTACTAAGTCTGTGCTTTACAGAAATATAAAGATCATCAAAATAGACTTTCGATTTGAAAGTTATGCCTAATTTACTTCCATTTTAAATTTTAGAAATTTTATGGTAGGACTGAGATGTCCATCCGATTTCAAACCCATTTTAAGCTGAATAAAATGCAAAAGTTCCAAATGGTAAAAAACAAAATTTATAGCTTATAGAAAGTGCTTCCATTTATAAAAAGATTGAACCAATTTGCAATCATGAATCTCAAATTATTGTAGTTTAAGTACCGCACTTTACAAATAAAATCTTAGCTTTTAAAATCAATTTTAAATTTTGATAAATTCCAAACTATTCTATTTCTAAATCATATTTTCTAATCAAGCTTTTATGCTAAGTCGTTTTATTACATGACCCTCTTTCCTGGAAAGCTAAGACTTTTAAAATTATAATTAATTTTATGTAAAAATAATTTACCAACACTTTCTTCATTTTACTCCAACAAGTTTTTCAAACAATTAATTTAGAAGACTCGTTTTGAAAGAGATAGTTAATTTATTCTATTATCAAAAGATAATTATCCATCCAAAATAAATTTTGGATTACATATTAATTTATTTCAAACTTGTACTTATTACTACTAAATTTACTATGTCTGAATGTCTCATCGTAGTGTTTAGGAAATTCCTATCGATAACGTTGATCGGGCGCATCAACCAGAATTCTTAAAGCATTCAATGGACAATCCAACTTAAATTCATTTTCTATACGATAAAGATGCTTTTTATATAATTTTCAAAATATACTTTACTTGACCAAATAAAAAGAATCCAATTATATATATAAGTATATCTTTTATTAGAAAGATTTTCAATTTTAAAATAGCTGCTTATACTCGTCATCAAGGAATCCAAGGATGAATTCATCGAGATATTCCTCGAATACTCGATTCATAAGATCGATGAAATAAGTTTGTATGTTCATCAAAATGAACAGCACAACGAGCCACTCAAAAGAACCATACAAGTTCGGAATGCGGCAAGAGGAATGTTATTCTTTGCAACTCGTACTAATGAAAACCGGTGTTAAGGTCAAGCTAAGAAAAGACCTTAGCACTGCTCACTAGATTGAACATGTCATCGATCCTAGGCAATGGTTACTCGTTAAGCTTGCGGAAATCGATGCAAAACCTAAGAGTATCATTAGATTTATTACAAAGATGACTGCATCACCCCACGATGAAAAATAGGGCTGAACGAATTGCTTGGCTTCAAGCCCTAGAAATTGCTTTTTGAGTTCCTCATTTCCTTAATGAACATCCTAGTGGGAGGATGACTAATAAGCTGAGAACCAAGAATGATGTCGGTATAAAACTTAATTGACCGATTGGGTGATAAACCCCAAACAGACTCACATACATCAAAAAAATCACAAACAATCGAAATTTGAGATACATTATAACGACCCACCTTTCATTGCACATAAAGACGCATCCTCATTAAGAAAGAAAGGTATAGAAAAGAGAAAAGATAGGAAAGAAAGAACTAAACAATACCAGAATCTCACAGTGGAATGAATAAAATATATCAACCATATAGTTATTACATAGGATACATACACATCAGAGTTACACTACTTAATACATCACAAATTAGACAGTCGAGAAGACCTGTCTATCATACAACTCAAAATCCATTACAATTCATCAACACAGCGGAAACACTACATATCTACATTCGCAGAAGCCTCCTGCTCCATATCTCCTCCTAAATTCGTCAAATCTCACCCGAATCCCTTGGCTACTCGTAAAAATTTGAGTACCCAAGAGTTTAAGAAAATAGAAAATAAACTCTGGGTCAGACATGGGTCTGGTGTGAGTAAATGGGTTAAAGTTGTTTAACTTTGAAAAACATTTGAAACAAAGATATCTCGTAAGACCATGCCACAAATAAACATGGGTTTTTACCTTACGATAACCAAAACATTTGACAGGAATCCAGTGATATTATAATAGTGTCTAGGGTATTCAAGTAAAATACAGAAATAGCTGGAATGCTTACATCTCACGTACCAACATAGTTGGGCACAATCAAAACGTACGACACTTACTGAAGATTGGATTCTATATAATGGCAGGGATACTGGGGTACCACCCGTCACAGTACGTGGTCTAGATCGCCGTACCGAGGATCCACCCTAATCCCCTACGACACAAGACCGGAACCATCCCTTATTGGATAGTCCCGAATAAGACAACCCCGCAGTTGCCGCGAACAACTGCCCACGCAGCCGAAAAAAGGGACCTCTAAACAGGGCAAATCTTATCCTACTTGGGTGCTACCCCCTTAGTGAAGCTGCACCTCCCTTGTATTAGCCATTGTCGATTAATGAGGCTTGAGGCTACGATTACCTTTTTAGAACACATATCTTGGAATGCTCATCATCCTCCATTGACGATATTCTGAAAGCATTCAATCCATACAAGTTTGTTCCGGTTTGAACGAATCTGAAGGCACTATCTCGTTACACTCATTTTGGAATCACCCTTAGAGCTAACGACGATAGCCCTTGCAATCTAAATCTTCATCTGGAATCTGAAAGCACTGTCTTCGTTATACTCGTTTTGGAATCACCCTCAGAGTTTTAATGACAAATAGCCCTTACACTTCGAGTCTTCATCTTGAATTTCACTTAAGATTTCACGACCTATCGTCTAATTTGGATCGATGTGGTTTTCGGATATCCAATTTGGAAATCCGATCCCGGTCACATCGAAATCTAAAGCGCTATCTTTTAATGTCCAAGTTGTTTTAAGTTTTACAATTCAATTTATGTTTAAAATAACATATTCACAAAGATAGATAATTTATATTATCACAGATAGATAATCATAATTCAACCAAAGCAACTCATATCACAAAGCAACACATATCACATATCAGAGCTATCAAATATTCCAAGGCATTCAACATCATTTAGTCATCCATTAACAAGATTAATTAGTCACACCATTCCTAATTAATTTAAATAAATTAAATTAATTACTTCAATCACTTTTAAATTCTGCTTACTTAACATTAATTAATTACAAACCAATTAATTAATCATCCATTAATTATCCATCTTAATTAATCGTCCTTGATTAATTATTCTTTAATTATATTTAAGTAATTAGCCTTTAATTAATCAAGTAAGTTAATTATCCTTTAATCATTCACATTAATTAACCTTAATTACTCTCATTTTATTAATTAATGATACTCTAATTACTTACATAACTTAATTACTCTTTTAAATTAATTACATTTAACAAGTAATCTTTAACTAATCACATTCATTAATTTACCTTAATTAATCTCATTCGGTAATTAACTATCCTTAATTACTTACATTAATTAATTAACTCCTTAATTAATTAATATTAATCTAAAATTAATTACACTAAGTTATTAATCCCTAATTACTTTCATTTTAAGTAATTATCCTCTCATTACACCCATTAAGTAATTATCCTTTGATTAAATAATTTCCCTTTAATTATTTACATTCAGTAATTATCCATTAATTACTTACACTAAGTAATTACACTTTATTAATTACATTAAGTTATTATACTTAATCAATTTCATTAAGTGATTATCCTTAATTAATTTTCTTAAATTAATTACGTTAATTAATTTAATTAATTACATTGAGTAATTAATCCCTTCAATTACTTCCATTAAGTATTTACCCTTTTTGTAATCCTTTAAATTTATTTATTTATTTTAAATAATTAACCTCTAATTACTTCCATCCATTAATTATTCTTTAATTAATTGACCTTTAATTACTTAGATTAATTAACCCTTAATTAATTAAGTAAATAACTATCCTTAATTAGTTAAACTAATTAATTATCTTAATTAATTTACATAAATTAATCATCTTAGTTAACTAAGTAATTACTTTAATTACTTCTATTAATAAGACCGTAATTAAGATAAATCATTTACCTTAATTGAACACTTACTATTAATTTAATTTAAATTAGATGCTTGAAACAATTTTATAGAAACCATTTGAGAACTCTTTGATTTATTAAGGTTAAATACCCTTACTTTAATCAAAACTTAATTACCTCATTGAAAAAACATTTAGAAATTAATTACATAATTAATCCACTATATAATTACTTTTAAACAAACAATTTTAAACATTTTAAATCTTTGAAAACTTGTTTAAAACTTGTTAACATTTTGCTTTTAAAATTTGTTAATATATCTGAAACTTGTTCGAAAACTTGGTTTAGTAAATTGCTATTTAAAATCAAACACATGTTTCAATTAAATTTTGAAACCTGGTTATTAAAACTTGATCATACCTTAATTTAAAAACCATATTAACTTTTAAAACTTGATTTAAAATATTGCTTTGCTTTTAAACCGGGTAATATTACTTTTGAAAACTTATTTAATTAATAGACTTTTAAAAACTTGTCTAAAAATCTTGTTCAAGCTAAATATATTAAAGTTTGGTATCCAAATTTACTTCACTTTTAAAAACTGAAACCAAAAATAAACAACCCAAGACATACTCTCAAGATCCCCGTGCTCATACTCGAGCAACTCACGATTCACTCACGTCCCTACTTCCCTCGGGAGAACATCGCAACATTCTCGAGCCAAACCCGAGTACACACTTCTTCCCCAAATCCCACTTTAACTTCCAGATACATCATGCATGCGTGCACATGCATCGATCATCTGTCCACCTCCGATCCCCGCTGAGGTCTCTCTCACGTCGACGATGACCACGCCGATGACCCGTATCGATCAGCACCCTCGATTCGCCTCGAAAGCGAAATTGAGCATGATGACACATTCGAACCCAAACTCGATCATCGAAAAAACATCACGCCCCGACGATCCCATCCACTAGTAATCTCGCCGCCTCGTCCAGAGCCGCATCACAAACCCCTGCGTCGATACCCCCATAAGCGATCACCTACGGTGATCCAACGACGTCGAAAACGTCACGACAAACCCCCTAACCAAAACAAGGCTTCGAACCCTAGTTCCTTGTCGCTCGACCTCCTCGTCGATCTAAAAATCAAGTGATCACTTTTCCAATGATCGTCAACCTGCAGGCTACCTTCGACATTAAGCATGAACTTCAACTCATCGTCGATCGTCGGCAATCAACAAAATATCCAAAATCGATCAACTCAGTTTATCTCAACAATTAAAGTACTTAAAATCAGGATTTCTATCTCTAAATTCATTATTTACAATAAGAAATCTGATCATGGATTGAATTCTTGAAATTAAAATGTTTGATTTTTCTGATTAAAAAGGTTTTCACTGTAAAATATCATTTTTGAAATAAATACACAACCATTACACTTGAAATCATTTTTTATAAATGATGCTATCTTGTTTCAAATGTTTGCTCTTCGGAAATCAAAGTCTAATATGGTTTTGATTGGAAGATATGAACTTTTGTTTGAAGTTATGAGCTGTGATCATAATAGGGATAAAATTATATACACACAGATATATATACATACATACATATATATATATATACACAAATTCAAAACTATATTCAAATTGAAACATTCATGCAATCAAATCACTATTTCACAGATTATCACATGCATCAAGCAATTCAAGATTTTAGTTTTGAAAAGTTTTTGTTTACTCAATTGAAATAAGAAACAAAGGACAGATTTCTTGTTCCAGGAACTTTATATTTGATTCGATCTTGGATTTGCTTGTTGTTGAGTTGAAGTCTTTTTTTTTGAGTTGAACTTAGCTTGATCTTCTGCTTGATGTTGAACATCTCTTTGAAGTTTGATTTCCTTTTGATTTTAGTTCCAGGTTTTGTTTAAATTTTGAAAAGACGAAGAGGAGAAGAGTTGAGAAGATTTTGAACTGAAAGAAAGAAATAGGTTATTTCTCTAAAACATTAGTTATATAACTAAAAAATTTAAAGAAACACAATTGCCATTTGTTTATTTTGCATGTTACTAATGCTTACACATGTTAATAAATCTTACAAATGTCAAAAGTAAGAATTAATTGTTTTACAAATGTTTAAAACTATCATTTTATTTAATTACTTAAATTTATATATACATGTATGTTTATATATTATGTTTATATGCATATTATGTTTATTTTTATTTTTTTATTAATGAGCTTTTAAATCCTTATATGTATACAAACTTTATTTATTCAAATAAAATTTTAAAAGAAAGCAAATTAAAACTTTTATTAAATCCTATTTAAGCTACCACATTTTAAAATAAATATTTATCTTATGTATTGAAAATATAGAATTAAATTTTAAATAGCTTTTGACAGGTATTGCATTAAATTAAAACATAATATTCCAAATCACAATATATACATACATACATGTATTACAATTTGAAAACATGTTTTTATTAAATTCAAACCAAAGACTTCCTATTCACAATGTATATACATATATATACATTATAAATAGAATACACTTTTATTAGCTTTAAGAAGATAAATTTGTTTTTGAAAATATAAATTTGCCAATTTTAAAATAATTATGAAAGAAGATTATTAACCTAATATTACAAATTTTTAAATGATTATTGATAAAGATTATCAAATTGCTATTGCCTAAAAATTCCGGGTCATCACATTCCTCCCCCTTAAAAGAATTTCGTCTCCAAAATTTAAAAGCAAAGATAATTTAATAATCCATCCAAACTTTTATTTTCAAACAGTAAAGCATACCTATCAGCCAGATACTAACAACCATAGCAACCAATTTATTCTAAACAAATCAATCTGACTATCCAGACACAATTCAGGATAGGCTTTCCTAACACTATCTAGAGTTTCCTAGGTACAAATCACTAGGATACTCGCTATAATGAATCTTAACTAGCTACACTACTCTGATCCCGAGCTCCTTCTCATTAAGATCTACAATCTGGAGAGGATGTATGACCATATCAAGTCCGACTCAACTTCCAAATCTTCCTGAACTGCTGGTTCCACAACCAGTGATGGATCATACACGTACTCTCTCAAACGAGATACGTGAAATACATTGAATCCTAGCCATCCAAACTGGCAATTTAATCCTGAAGACCAAAATCCTTTCGAGAACACAGAAAGAAATCCAATATACATCGGAGCTAGCTTCTAGTCTTACCAAATCTTATTGCTCCTTTGATCGGAGAAAACTTAACAAAAACCAAATCTCTGGCTTCGAAATCCAAATTCCTTCGTCTCTTATCCGCATAACTCTCCTGACAATCTTGGGTTGCCTTCATTCTTCCTGATCAACTCAACCTTCGCAGATGCATCTCGAAACAAAACTGGACCAAGAACAAGATGATCTTCGGATCCTACCCAACAAAATGGTCCTCTCAAGATCTATTGAAAATCCACAACACAAACTCTGCTTCACATGCATCAGTAGACATCGAACTTACTTCTCCAATCCTGAATAGCCAGAACAGGTGCACTAGACAACCTAGCCTTTAGATCCCGAATGAACTTCCTGATGATAGCTTCTAATCCAAGCAAAATGCAAACTTCCGAAGGAGTCTGCGGTTGCTTCCACGGTAGAACAGCTGCTACATTGCTCCCGCTGTGCAACTCTGATTTGAAGTAGATGAGAATGTCATCGATGAACACGAGCACAAACTTGATCAACATCTCTTGGAAGACACGGTCCATCAGATCCACCAAAACAAGCTGGTGCGTTGGTTAACCCAAAAGACATAACCAACCACTCAAGAAACAATTGAGTTCTCTGAATGCATCCAAGGGTATACTGACTTCAACTACCCTTGGCTGGAGAAAATTCGAAACAAGGTCCAAAAAGACAATACGGAAGCACCACAAAGTTGATCAAAAAGATCACCAATACGAGGCAAGGGATACTTATTCCTAATGGTCACCTTATCCAACTGCCGATACGGCAAACCTTTGACTTCTTCGAAGACATCTGGAAAAATCTCTAACCACTTCGATAGCTTCTACCTCCTTTTGAGGTGCCTCGATTCCATACAAAAGATTACCCAAGAG
This sequence comes from Allium cepa, assembly GCA_030765085.1. Lineage (NCBI taxonomy): Eukaryota > Viridiplantae > Streptophyta > Magnoliopsida > Asparagales > Amaryllidaceae > Allium > Allium cepa. Next base: position 470,056,345 of record CM060931.1, read on the forward strand.
AATATCTCAAACCATCGCAAGTCACTTTTGCGATCCTACCTAGTTCAGTTTCCAAAGACACTGTTCCTCTTTACAAATTAGAACAGCTTAAAGATTAACCAATCCACTTCCTGAAATAAGATCAAATCTTTCAAGAACACCATTTCCTAACAGAAAAAACTGACATTCCACCTTCAAATGCAAACACCTTGTTCTGTTGAGCTTCTTGAAGAAGTGGGCAAGCCTCTACCATATGCCCGACTGTTGACAGTTGAAACACAAATCTTCTAAACCATCGAAGAGATGGATCCACTTTGCTGCTTTCGAACTGCACCTCTAGGAAACTGCTTAGCCAAAGACCTTCCTACTGGCCGCACAACACCTCCGAGCTGCACTGCTACCACAGATTTCATGGGACTTCTTATCCAAAAGCTCTTCGAACCTCAAAACCAAACCAACCAATTCCACAAAAGAGATTTCGAGATACCAGACATCCTTTCAAGAAACTTGTGCCTCAAACCAAGCATAAATGTCTTATTGAACTTAGTCTCAACACTGATATAGATAAACGCCCTTGCTTGAGATCCAGAAAAATTCCTTATACAGCCGAGTCTTCCCTGCGGTAGGTAAAAATGCTCTTTAAATATTTCATTAAACTTACTCCAAAAGAAAACATCTTCAGGAACATCCGTGGTCACTACGTCCCATCATGCAGCCGCTCCTTCCTGAAGTTGTCAAGATGCCATCACTCGCTTCTACACATCCGACGGATCCAAACATTTGAAAATCCGCTCACCCGAGCGCATCCAAGCTTACATTCCAAAGATGGACTCCATACCTTTTAAAAGGCTTTCCTCTAAGATTGATGAAATCCTTTTACAAAGATACAAAGCTTACTCAAGGCAGTATTGGGTCTACAGCCTCGGCAGATACTCTTCCAACTCAACATTCGGACTTCTTCCATTAGTGGTAGTCGTGCAACACACACCACTACCCCTCCTACCTCTAGAACTCATAATGGAACACCCGAACAGGAAAACCAACAAATCAGGTGTGTGTGTGTGTGTAAAATACAAATATGCTCCCTCAATATAGATATCACTTCAAAGCCTAGGTATTCTCTCAACCTAGAGCTCTGACACCACTGTAACGACCTGCCTTTCATTGCACAAAAAGGCGCATCATTATTAAGAAAGAAAGGGATAGAAAAAAAAGATAGGAAAGAAAGAACTAAACAATACCAGAATCTCACAACGGAACGAATAAAATATATTAATCACATAGTTATTACATAGTATACACATACATCAGAGTTACACTGCTTAATACATCACAAATTAGACAGTCGAGAAGACCTGTCGATCATACAACTCAGAATCCATTACAATTCATCAACACAGCGGAAACACTATATATCTACATTCGCAGAAGCCTCCTGCTCCACATCTCCTCCATAATTCGTCAAATCTCACCTGAATCCCTTCGCTACTCGTAAAAATTTGAGTACCCAAGAGTTTAAGTAAACAGAAAACAAACTCTGGGTCAGACATGGGTCTGGTGTGAGTAAACGGGTTAAAGTTGTTTAACTTTGAAAAACATTTGAAACAAAGGTATCTCGTAAGACCACACTACAAATAAACATGTCAGGTTTTTACCTTGCGATAACCAAAACATTTGATAGGAAATCCACTGATATTATAATGGTGTCTAGGGTTTTCAAGTAAAATACAGAAATAGCTGGAATGCTTACATCTCACGTTCCAACATAGTTGGGCACAATCAAAACGTACGACACTTATTGGAGATTGGATGCTATACAATGGCACGGCTATTGGGTTACCGCCCATCACAGCACGTAGTCTAGACCACCGTACTGAGGATCCACCCTAATCCTCTGCAACACAAGACCGGAACCATCCCTTACTGGATAGTCCTGAATAAGACAACCCTGCAGTTGCCGCAAACAACTGCCCACACAGACGAAAAAATAGGGAGCTCTGGACAGGGGAATTCTTATCCTACTTGTTGTGCTACTCACTTAGCCTTGCTGCACCTCCCATATTTTAGCCATTCCCAGTTGATGAGGCTTGAGACTACGATTACCTCTTTAGAACACATATCTGGGAATGCTCATCGTCCTCCATTGACGATGTTGTGAAAGCATTCAATCCATACAAGTTCTTTTCGGGTTCGAACGAATCCGAAGGCACTATCTCGTTACACTCATTTTGGAATCACGCTCAGAGTTAACGATAATAGCCCTTGCAATTTGAAGCTTCATCTCGAATTTGATAGCACTATCTCCGTTATACTCGTTTTGGAATCACACGCGGAGTTTTAACGACAAATAGCCCTTACACTTTGAGTCTTAATCTTGAATTTCACTTGAGATTTCACGACCTATCGTTTAATTTGGATTGATGTAGTTTTTGGATATCCAATTTGGAAAATCGATCCTGGTCTCATCGAAATCCAAAACGCCGACTTTTAATGTCCAAGCTGTTTTAACTTTTACAATTCAATTTATATTTAAAATAACATATTCACGTAGTTGTCAAGTACTTGTGGTCCAGTGGTTTACGACATGAGGTGAGTTGCTGCATCTTGTTGTGGTGGCACAGGTTCGATTCCCAGCGGCCACAAGTATGAGACATGAGTGTCTGGGCACTATAAATCTCAGTCTAACCAAAGGTCAGGGCGACATAGTCTCCCTGTCCCCAAAGTTTAAAAAGTTTTCCTCATTGGTTACATCCACTAAAAAATGTCCGCTCCTGTTATCCCCTTCCTTTCTCCTCCCATCAATTCAACTATTCCAACCTTACCTATCAACTCAGCCGTACACCTCCTTCCCTCCGAAGTCAACGCCGTTCTTTCTTCAGATCCTTCGCCCCCTCCTCCCATCTTGTCAGTTCCTTCTGTATCCATCACTGTCCCCTCTCCCCTCAAAGTCATTCCTGTCCGCTTCTCTCCTCCACCACCTCCAACCATCCAAACCAATTCACTACCTGACCCTCTTCCTCCTGACCCACTACCTCTGCTATCAACAAACCCAAAACACCCTACTTTATCCGCTAACACCCTCCCTGATGGATCGTGTGAGCGAATATGGACTTCTTTGTTTAAACGCAAGCCGAGGAACGCAGGCAAGTATATACCTGTTGATCTGACACCAGTGTACGAAGATGATGCTTTAGTGCCGCCTGCTGAAGTTATTGAGGCTGGTGCTGCTGTCTGGAATGATACAATAGTTGGCTTCTTCCTGGATAAGCCTCTGTCGTACACGGCTGTTGTACAGAAGTTGAAGTTCATTTGGAAACTTAAAGGTGCTGTTTCAGTTAAATCGGATGGTACTATCTTCTTATTCAAGTTCTCTTGTAGTGAAGATAGAATAACAATATTGCAGAGTGACCCTATTGTCATGAATAATAAACTTTTCATAATTAAACCGTATGATGCAAATGTGAGTAACGTTACTGGATCAGTCACCACTGTCCCAGTATGGGTGAAACTGTACAACCTTCCCATATTTGCTTGGTCCCCTCTAGGAATAAACTGGCTTTGTAGTCACTTGGGTAAACTGTTATGCATGGATGAGATGACTGAAAAGCAAGACAGGTTGAGCTTTGCGAAGTGCTTAATTGAAATAAGGCCCGAAAAAGAACTAGCTGATGACTTCTTGGTTAAACTAGTAGAGGGAGGTCAGCAGAAAATCTATGTTGAGTACTTATGGAGGCCAGATGTATGTGTAATGTGCAACAGGTTTGGACACAAAACTGTTGATTGTGATAATAATGATAGCAGTAACACAATGTGTGATAAAGGAAATAGTAAAGCAGATAGAGAGGCAAGCAAGAAGGAAAACACTGAGAAGGTTCAAGCACATAAAAATATTAGACCAATCAAAAAGCAAATCGGTAGAACATGGCAACGTATTATAAGAAAGAAAATAGTTAAAGAAGTAACAAAAGAGAATGGGGAACAAATAGAAGAGGGGAGTGATGAAACAGTTCCTGAAAAAGTTAACATAGATATTCATGCAAGTGTGAATGCTAGGGAGAAAGAGCGAAAGGGTAAAGAGATTGAGAAATTTAGTTTTGAGTCTGATGAACTGGGTAATGAGGAAAGGGGAGAAGTTGAGCCTGTCAATATTCCAGGAATAATTAATAAAACTATTGAGGCACCAAACAATCTGAAAGAAGTATATAGTGTAGAAGCTGATTTAGTTGATAGTCTATTGATTTCCAATAAATTCGATATTCTCAACTGTCTGGATGTTGATGATAATATAGGTACTAGAGATAATGAAAGTATGACAGTGGTTGAAAAAAGTGGAGTAAGCGGAGCAGTTAATGAAAATACCAAAGGAATGAATAATATTGGCTCTACAGAACATGTAGACCAAATGGTGAGTAACAGCATTTATACCAAGCAAGATAAAACTGATCGTATCACACAGTCGAGAGATATAATAGATAATATGCAGAATGATTTTACTACTGTTTCTGGAAAAATGGAAATCAGGTTAAGCAATGAAGGTACGAGTCATGAAGGACTAAAATCAAGTGAAAAGAAGAGTAAAAAGTGTAGAAAAAAGTTTTCTTCCTTCAGCAAGACTCCAAACTCTAATGACGAAACATGCATGCGTGAAGTTAAATGCACAACTCAGCAAAGTCACCAAACCGATATTGCTAGTGTTCATGTTCCAGTTCCTTCATTTATCTACTCCAACATTAAACCTCCCTCTGCCTACAAAAAACCCCCTCCATTGTCTCCCCTTACCTCTCCTACCACCTCTCCCGAGCTTCCCTCCGAACTGACTACACCATCATCTACAGAGGGTAATACCGGCAGAGTTGATACTCCGCTATCTATTGAAATACCTAACTATTTATCCTCTTCGCAAGCTGTGACGAGGAGAATGAAAATAGAATTGCTTAAAGCACGTGCTCACCAATGATAACTTATCTAGGAGCATGGAACATACAAGGGGGCAATTACGTCACCAAACTTGACCAAAGTAAAACGCTTTTTGGCGCTCATAAGTTATCTATTGTTGCCATGCTGGAGTATAAGCTAAACCGTTGTTTAACATTCAAGGAAGCTAACTTCAACAAACCTGATTGGAACGTTATACTCAACCTGGATGAAGAGTCACATGGTAGGATCTTTATTCTTTATAACCTTGTTGAAGCATCTGATGAGCTGGTTAGGGGAGATAACAGAACCAGGTACAATATTTGTGTTGTTACTGAGTATTTGATGAAGAACAAAGAAAAGCATAAGTGGAATAGGAGCAAGTGTGCTTGGCATAAGAACAGTGCTTATCTGATGCCATGTTTTCGCTTTGGCTGCTGTATGTGTACTAGTAAACTTTGTGCTTGCTTTCTTTCCCCACTGACACATGCATTATCATTCTACTTAAGATAGCCTTTTGTTGTTTTTGTTTCGTTCTTTTTTTTCTTTTAGCTTCCAGTTCTTTGTAGCGCTTTGTTTACTTTGTATTCTCTGAGCTTGCTCATTGTTGTCTGTGTTGTATTCTTTCTGGTGCTGCAATAAAATGGTCGGGGACCATCCAACCCCGTCGGCCTTGCCAAAAAAACATATTCACGTAGATAGATAATTCATATTATCACAGATAGATAATCACAATTCAACCAAAGCATCTCATATCACAAAGCATCACATATCACATATTAGAGCTATCAAATAATCCAAGGCATTCAACATCATTCAATCATCCATTAGCAAGATTAATTAGTCACGCCATTCCTAATTAATTTAAATAAATTAAATTAATTACTTCAGTCACTTTTAAATTCTGCTTACTTAACATTAATTAATTACAAACTAATTAATTAATCATCTTTTAATTATCCATCTTAATTAATCATCCTTGATTAATTATTCTTTAATTACATTAAGTAATTAGCCTTTAATTAATTAAGTAAATTAATTGTCCTTTAACCATTCACATTTATTAACTTTAGTTACTCTCATTTTATAAATTAATGATCCTTTAATTACTTACATAACTTAATTACCCTTTTAAATTAATTACATTTAACAAGTAATCTTTAATAATTACATTCATTAATTTAACTTGATTAATCACATTCAGTAATTAACTACCCTTAATTACTTACATTACTTAATTAACTCCTTAATTAATTAATATTAATCTTAAATTAATTACACTAAGTTATTAATCCCTAATTACTTTCATTTTAAGTAATTATCCTCTCGGTACACCCATTAAGTAATTATCCTTTGATTAAATAATTTCTCTTTAATTAATTACATTCAGTAATTATCCATTAATTACTTACACTAAGTAATTACGCTTTATTTATTACATTAAGTTATTATACTTAATCATTTCATTAAGTGATTATCCTTAATTAATTAAATTAATTAATTTTCTTAAATTAATTACGTTAATTAATTTAATTAATTACATTGAGTAATTAATCCCTTTAATTACCTCCATTAAGTATTTACCCTTTTTATAATCCTTTTAATTAATTTAATTATTTTAAGTAATTAACCTCTAATTACTTCCTTCCATTAATTATTCTTTAATTAATTGACCTTTAATTACTTAGATTAATTAACCATTAATTAATTAAGTAATTAACTATCCTTAATTAATTAAACCAATTAATTATCTTAATTAATTTACATAAATTAATCATCTTAGTTAACTAAGTAATTATACTTAATTACTTCTATTAATAAGACCTTAATTAATATAAATGATTTACCTTAATTAAACACTTAGTATTAATTTAATTTAAATTAGATGCTTGAAACAATTTTATACAAACAATTTGAGAACTCTTTGGTTTATTAAGGTTAAATACCCTTACTTTAATCACAACTTAATTACCTCATTAAAAAAACATTTAGAAATTAACTGCATAATTAATCCACTATATAATTACTTTTAAACAAACAATTTTAAACGTTTTATATCTTTGAAAACTAGTTTAAAACTTGTTAACATTTTGCTTTTAAAATTTGTTAATATATCTGAAACTTGTTCGAAAACTTGGTTTAGTAAATTGCTTTTTAAAATCAAACACATGTTTCAATTAAATTTTAAAACCTGGTTATTAAAACTTGATCATACCTTAATTAAAAAACCAGATTAACTTTTAAAACTTGATTTAAAATATTGCTTTGCTTTTAAACTTGGTAATATTACTTTTGAAAACTTATTTATTTAATAGACTTTTAAAAACTATTCTAAAAACCTTGTTCAAGCTAAATATATTAAAATTTGGTATCCAGATTTAATTCACTTTTAAAAACTGAAACCAAAAATAAACAACCTGAGCCATACTCTCAAGATCCACGAGCTCATACTCGAGAAACTCAAGATTCACGCACATCCCTACTTCCCTCGGGACAACATCGCAACATTCTCGAGCCAAACCTGAGTACACACTTCTTCCCCAAAACCCACTTCAACTTCTAGATACATCGTGCACGCGTGCACATGCACCGATCATTTGTCCACCTCTGATCCTTGTCGAAGTCTCTCTCACGTCGACGTAGACCATGCCGATGACCCATATCGATCAGCACCATCGACTCGCCTCAAAAACAAAATTGAGCATGACGACACATTCGAACCCAAACTCGATCATCAGAAAAACATCACGCCCCAACGATCCCGTCCACAACTAATCTTGCCGCCTCGTCTAGAGCTACGTCATGAACCCCTGTGTCGATTCCTCCATAAGCGATCACCTTCGGTGATCCAAGGACGTCGAAAACGTCATGACAAACCCCCCGACCAAAACTAGGCTTCGAACCCTAGTTCGTTGTCGCTCGACTCTAAAAATCAAGTGATTGTTTTTCCAATGATCATCAACCTATAGGCTACCTTCGACATCAAGCACGAACTTCAACTCATCATCGATCGTCGACAATCAACGAAATACCCAAAATCGATCAACTCAGTTTATCTCAACAATTACAATACTAAAAATCAGGATTTCTATCTCTAAATTCATTATTTATAATAACAAATCTGATCATGGATTCAATTCATGAAATTATAATGTTTGATTTTTCTGATTAAAATGGTTTTCACTGTAAAATATCAATTTTGAAATAAATACACAACCATTATACTTGAAATCATTTTTATAAATGATGTTACCTTGTTTCAATTGTTTGCCCTTCATAAATCAAAGTCTAATATGTTTCGATTGGAAGATATGAATTTTTGTTTGAAGTTTTAAGCTGTGATCATAACAGGGACAAAATTATATACACACAGACTTGCTCATAGTATATATATATATATATCAATTCAAAACTATATTCAAATTGAAACATTCATGCAAACAAATCATTATTTCACATCTTATCACATGCATCAAGTAATTCAAGATTTTAGTTTTGAAAAGTTTTTGTTTACTCACTTGAAATAAGAAACAGAGGACATATTTCTTGTTCCAGGAACTTCATATTTGATTCGATCTTGGATTTCCTTTTTGTTGAGTTGAATTCTATTTTTTTTGAATTGAACTTAGCTTGATCTTCTGCCAGATGTTGAACATCTCTTTGAAATTTGATTTCCTTTTTATTTTAGTTTCAGGTTTTGTTTAAATTTGAAAAGATGAAGAGGAAAAGAGTTGAGAAGATTTTGAACTGAAAGAAATAAACAGGTTATTTCTCTAAAACATTAGTTATATTATTAAAAAATTTAAAGAAACAAAATTTCCATTTGTTCATTTTGCATGTTACTAATGCTTACATATGTTAATTAATCTTACAAATGTCAAAAGTAAGAATTAATTGTTTTGCAAATGTTTAAAACTCTCTTTTTATCTAATTACTTAAATTTATATATATTTATGTATTATTTTTATATGCAATTTATGTTTATTTCTATTTTTTTATTAATAAGATTTTAAATCCTTATATATATTCAAACTTTCTTTATTCAAATTTTTTTTAAAAGAAAGCAAAATAAAACTTTTATTAAATCCTATTTAAGCTACCACGTTTTAAAATAAATATTTATCTTATGTATTGAAAATATAGAATTAAATTTTAAATAGATTTTGAAAGGTATTGTATTAAATTCAAACATAATCTTCCAAATCACAATATAGAAATATATATACATATACATATATATATATATATTAATTTAAAAACATATTTTTATTAAATTCAAACCAAAGACTTCCTATTCACAATGTATACACATATATATACATTATAAATAGAATAAACTTTTATCAGCTTTAAGAAGATAAATTTGTTTTTGAAAATATAAATTTGCCAATTTTAAAATAATTATAAAAGAAGATTATTAACCCAATATTACAAATTTTTAAATGATTATTGATAAAGATTATCAAATTGCTATTGCCCAAAAATTCTGGGTCATCACATACATCTTCATCATCTCAAGACTCAAGAGCAAATAAAGACGCTTCGAAATCTCCCTCAACATTTCGAAGAACAAGAGACAACAGTTCAACCGAATTAGTACACCTAAGATAATGGATCCATTCAAAACATAGAATTTGGACTCAATAATTTGCAAGCTAATCCGCTCCCAAAATCTTATTGAACCCAAGACAGTGATTAACGTGCAGATTTGCATGGAAAGAAAAACTAAAAAGAATAATCTCATCATTCTCACAAAACATGCTAAGTGTTATGGATCCCCTCAATAGGATTCATAACTCTCAAAGAAGTAACAAGACAAGAAACATTCAATGATATAACATACCCCTTCGTTATGAATGAGTGTCAAGCACCTATATCAAAGAGATCTTGAATAGAATAATCATAATTAGAATTATTCGTAGGGTAAGGTATCATTGACTCAATTATGGAATACTAAGGAATTAAAATTTCATTCCAAGACTTCCCATTTATCTACCCCCAAAGGACTTGAAAAGGTTAAGGTGCGATTAGACACAACTTCGATTAGGGACAATGTTTTCACTCATATTATACTTGATGTATTGTAGTATGTATATTGTTCTGTGTTTATTGCATTTTGTTATAAATTCAGCTCTGATACCAAGCTGTAACGCCCCACCCCAAGACCCAGACTATAAAAGAGTATTACTGGGTAATACCGTCTACTAGTGCAAAGAATAGGGCTGTTTAGGAGCGACCATCGATAGCTTTGTCTTAACCATGTATTGAATATGTCGATTGGGTGCTCTTGATTTTTTCTCTTTTATCATTTCAAGTGAATAGACATACTCAGTATATGTTTAATATAAAACTATGGTGGCTACAGGACTATTCAGAACAAAACACAATATAAATAATAACACAGATCATAGAACAGCAAATACAATCATAGATTTATACGTATACATCAAATACAATACATAGTGTCGTACGTGGTGATACAACCACAATACATATACATACATCAAATCCCCATAAAACAATATATACAAAAAACCATGTCACACTACAAAGTAAGATAGACAAAAACCAGGCATATATAGACAAAAACTAGGCATATAATCTAAAAGTCAATAAGATGATCCATGGAACAGCTAAGCAAAATCCGAATATCTAACCTGCAACTCGGTCTGACCCAAGTAATAAATACATGGGCCGGCCTAACTTGAACATGATGAATAGCAAATGATAGATACAATATATGTCTCATAAGGGAAATATTCCTTCAACCAAAAAGGAATGATGTAAAGACAGATATACTCGAATTCAAAGTAGTGGAAAACTCTAAAATATCTCAAGGATTAACTCATGAATAACATCAATTCAATATGAATGTTTCCTTTTTAAAGCTATTCGAAATATAAATTCCGATAAAATCATATAAAATCTCAGAAGGAAACGACGAAAATCTTCAAAAATCTCATAACTCGTGGAACTCAATTAAGAGTTCAAAACCTCATAAATCTCATAACTCGTGGAACTCAATTAAGAGTTCAAAACCTCATAAATCTCATAACTCATGGAACTCAATTAAGAGTTAAAAACCTCGTAAATGAAATCACCATATACAAATAAATTCTGATATAGCTCTAGGCTATAAAATATATAAATAATCATCTTGAAATGGTGAAATCATAAGAATGAAAACTCAAAAAATAACCACATTGGATCCAAATCCCCGATTGCATGTCGAAGCAATGTTGCACGTGCTATCCTCGTGTCTAATACTAATGTATAGGTACACATCTTGTGGTGACCGAAGTCACAAATACATCGTGATGAACGAAGTCATAAATACATCGTGACGACCGAAGTCATAAATACATCATGATGACCGAAGTCATAATTCGTCGTGATGATCCGAAGGTCTAGTACTGGCAATACATCGTGAATGTGTCCCAAACTCTCCGATAGGAACCCAAAAAGTGGTAACGGTGCGTCCCATACCACATGTTCTCACTTAACGGTTTACTAACTGTTAGTCAATGCCACATTGGAAACAAAATCATTCAAATAACAAATCTCAAAAAGCTCATAACTCACCTCATATCCTTGGCAAGTACAAAGGACATCATAATGGTTTTCACAAACCATAATTACTAAATAGGAGATCTCAATCTCAAAATCTGCCAAAGAATGGCAATCTCAGATAATTCCTAAAAATAGGAACTCACAAATCTCAAAGCACGCTAAAGAAGGCAATCGCAAACAACAACCAGAAGGTTCATAGCCTCAAACGAACGACTTGAATTAACGAAAAAATCAAATGCATGTGTCTCATACCACATGTTTTACTAAATCGTTTAATTCTCTTTCTCATACACTAGAAGAGTACAAAAACGTGTATTCTATATAGAAAAAAATTTGTTGAGAAAACTAGCTTTTCAAAACAATTTTTGAAATCATTTGGAAAACAATTCATTGAAAATTTCTCCATATTATAGAGAATATAAATTATTAATAGTTTTAAAAATAATTTTAAATATTGTATATATATATATTTATTTCAAAATTTATTTTAACATAAAAATCATTTCCAAAATCGTTTTTAAAATCCGTGCTCGAAAATAACAGAAATCATCGAAAAACACTGAATTTTCAGCATAAGTAAACGTGTCAAAATCTTACCAATCTGGAATGCGGGTCAATCAAAATACTGGCTTAACTATTGATAGTTAGAGCTCTTCGAAAATATCTCAAAACAGCAAAAAAAACAAGTTGCAGAAGTCACTGGATCAAGATGCAAAACACTAGAAAAAAAGAAATAAGCAGGCAATAATAGAGGTAGACTAGACGACCTACAGGTCGACTTATAGGTCGACCATGTTGATGGATGGTCGACCCAAAAGTCGACCATGTTGATGTTTGGTGGACCACATTTATACGATTTCTACAGGCAAAATTTCCTTCTTCGAATCAATTTTTGAGCTACAATTTGAAGTAGTTTTAAGAGGATTTTGACAGTGAATTTTTGCATGCACAAACTACAAACCATGTTAACTTCATTTTTACATCCAAAAATTATTTTAGAACAAAATTTCATGTTTTTATTTTATAAAACATATCATAACAAATTCAATTACTTCATTAAAATCAGTAATAATTCACATTTGGCAATAACTTGAAAATTTGTTGCATTAACTCAAATTAAACCAGAAAATGTTCATTTATCTCGTAACCTAACATAATAATGTTTTTAAAAATTTATTCTCAACAATTTATATTTATTTCCACAAATTAATAATGAATTAAATTACTAAATTAATCTATTAGCCCCAAATTAACATATTTCCATTGTTCACAATTTATTCAAACTAAATTCCCAACCAACAATTCATAAATCCAATTTATTCTCAAAAACTTAATGTTTTTTAGAAATAAACAATTTTAACAAATTTGTACCTCCAATTATTTTATTCTTTCCAATATTAAATTATAGCCATCGTTATAATATAATATTACAGGTAATCATCAAAACTAGGATTGTTACAAATTTCAAATGAATTTCAATTATTTACGATTATTTTATTTTCATCTAAATAATTCACATTTATTACTCAATCCCAACTATTGATTACAAGCACATTCAATACATACAATTTCACTTCAATACTTTTATTGCCTAATCTTCGAAATAGTTTATTTCAAAATTTTATTACAGTTCATATTCAATAACTACATTAATAATTCATTAAATTTTTATTTCTAATCATTTTTATTCAATAATTATGTTAAATTTAATAATTTAAAATGGTAAAAAATACGACTCTCCCCCACTCAAAACTTTTCATTCTCAAAAAGGGGTTAAGTAAGGAATTTAACATACAGTATATTTTATACAAAATAATCAAAATACAAAACTTTAAAATCTTATTTACAAAACCATTACTACCCTTATACTATGCCACTCCAATAATCGACTTACGGAAATTACAGTTAAGTTATAAAAACGAGTTATAAAATTTATTTTTTGAGAAACCTCAAAAAATTTCTAACACTCATATTTATGGAAAATTTCGACAGCATCTCCTTTACACAGCTCGATCGGAAATTTTTTAAAACATAATACATATATACCAAATATACATCCCTTCTCAATGATAAGGCATCCCATAGGAAAAATATAAAAATGCAGTATGTAATCTAAGATAATACTTTATTATGATTAATACAAGCGAGTTCGCTCATACTAAGCAAGCAAAAGCAAATAAAATTCACATATACGTCCAAACGGTCTTCTTATGTACTTATCTCAACTCAATTTAGAACATTAATTGCATATAAAGGGTATAAAAAACATGTATAAGTTTAACAAACTGTATAACTTGAATTTTGAATCCAAGTCATAAACACAAGCACAAATACACACCATACAACAATCATATGTAATCAGAAACAGTTAAAACAATGATTTGCAACAAAAGAAACTGTTCAACCATCAATATTCATCCAATTAATCCAATTAATTTGTAACTATATGAATTTACATTGTCCAATGTCAATATTTAATTTATACACTTCATTTCTTATTAACATCCAATTTTTATTAGATTTTAATTGGTTTACTTCAATTTATTCAAATCTATTTTATTTATGTTCAATTTATTCAATTAAGTTTGTTAAATTTCAATTGTTTCACTTTACGTTTAACACAATTCATATAAATTTATTTATGGACCATTTTACAAAATCATTTCGTTTGACCTTATTTAAATTAAATTTTATTTCACTATCACTTAGTACATTCTCTTTAATACTAATATCATTTATAATCATTTCATAAAACCATTTAAGTTTATTATAATATTTTATAAAATGCAACTCATATTTATCATTTTTCATAACTTAAATTCATATTAATTAATCGATTCACTTCGTTAGTTCATTTCATTAATTCATATCACTATATTTGTACTTAAGTGAATTTAATTTTTATAACAGGTTTATATTAATAAAATTTACTTTTTATCATAATCAATTTCATACAATTTTTCTTAAGTTAACATCCACTTTATAATTTATTTCATTAATTTATTTCACACTCATTTATTTAACATTCAATTTGTCAAAACTCATTCCATTTGCGTTCAATTTATTTATTCCAATTTAAATCAAATTCAATTACTCGTATAAATTTTACTTACACCCGTTTATTCATATTTAGTTTCTTTCACACCCAAGTTGCATTTAGTTTTATAATTCAAGTTCAAATTCATTCTAATAGCTCATTTTATAGTTTAAGTGGAATTAATTCACTTTACTAATTCATCTAGTTTCATTCAAATCCAATTCAATTCATTTAATCTTTATTAAGTTAAACTCTATTACACTTAATCGATTGCTCAGTTAATAACTTTATTTAAGTTAAATTTTTTCTTCTTTTCTTATCGTTCATGTTCGTTAAATTTTATTTTATTTTTAGCTTAATATTTCTCAAATCTTTAAGTTATACAAATTTATTTACTTAAAATTTCATTTTATTATTTTATCTAATTCACTTCAAATACAATTCACTTTTACTTAAGCTTTCGTGAGTTAAAATTCATTTCATTTACTTCGTTTCACTAACTTAATTTACTTAAAAAAATTTAGGTTAATTCTTTTATTTCATATCACAAATTCAATTTTTTTTGTTTACTTTACCAAAATGTTTAACCATTTCTAAAATCGGGTTTTACTTTCCTGGTCAAATGTATAAGTTATAAACTTATTTTTTTCCTTTCTATATTATTTTAAATTTATAAGTTCAAAAATTATTTTAATATATTTATCAAATCGTATTTGGAATATTTTTCACAATCAAAACTTGTTGAACCAGAAATATATTTCTTTTAGTAACAATTCTCACTCAGAAACCCAAAAATGAATACTAGTGATGCTGCAGTCATTCCCAGTGACTAAAGCGAGTTCAATGCTTTTATTTCTTTCAAAAAACTTTTCAAAATATATGTCCAGTCAAAACACTTCCAAATAATCTTATTATTATTTTTTGAGGGCTTTGAAACAATTTTAAAAACAAGGGGATTTAAATTGTAAAATTCTCTGCTTTTAAATCATTCCACTTATAAGCTATTTTACAAATATACTTATACAATTTCATTACCTTATTATGAAAATATTTAGTTATCATCGATTATTGGTTGAATTAAAATAAAAACATCATATTAACCATGTTGATGGTTGATCGACCCTAAGGTTGACCTATCACTTGCATAGGCCGACAATGTCGGCACCTGTGTATGATTGGTCGACCACATCACGATTTTATAGACAAATTTTCCTTCTTCTATTCAATTTTCGAGCTACAGTTTGAAGTAGTACTAAGAAGAATTTGACAGTGGTTTTTTCATGCACAAACTACAACACTCAAACCACAATCCAGAGAAATTCCGGCAAGATTTCGTGAAAAAACCAGAGAGTTATAAACACGCAAAGAAGCACTATAGCATAGAGTTGCACTGAAAATTAACTGCTAAAGGAAATTGTTTGCAGTAAGCTATTATCATCATATTTTAGCTATCAAACCTTGTTTAAGTTAGAATTTTTGAGCTTTACTCACCTTAGGATGAATTTGATCAAGTTTGTGATGCAAGTTGATGTCATTTTGGACCAAAGAGGCTTCTCTGACCTGTGATAGCTTAGAAAACAACATGCATGTGAAGAAAAACAAATTACAGTCAGCTACTACCAAAAACAGAGAATTAAAGAAACAATTTTGGATTTTGGATTTGATTAACTGTATTTACTTTAATTTTCTAATTTTATCTCTTGTATTTTTTTAGACTTTGAAGTTAGATTTTAAGGAGTAATGAAGAGGCAATGATTTTCTTTCTAGGTTGTTTTTTTAGGAGAAGAAGTGAAATGAAAAAGAAAACATACGTTCAGTTTCTTTCTCCTGAATATTCTAGAATTGGATTTTGAACCTCAAACCCAATACCCACTAGGCTATATGATAATACATAGTGAAAATTTGGCTAAGTATTCATGTTACACTCTTATTCTCAATATTTACTCCTATTTTTGTATTTTAAAACCAAATAAATTTTGCACAACAAACGTTTATGTCAATTAAATGTTTTCCAAACATACAAAAAATTATTTTAGTTATAAAAATTAATTTCTATTAATAATTATCCATTTTTAATTAAATACGTCAATTTACACCATTTATTACATAAAACATCATTTTTTTAGTATAACAATTTGTACAGAAAATGTTTTCTTGTCAAATTAAATAAAATAAACTATGTTAACTTCATTTTTACATCCAAAAATGATTTTAGAAAAAAAATTCCATCTTTTTATTTTATAAAACATATCATAACAAATTCAATTACTTCATTAAAATTAATAAAAGTTCACATTTGGCAATAACTTGAAATATTATTACATTAGCTCAAATTAAAACCATAAAATGTTCACTTATCTCCCGAACTAACATAAAAATTTATATTTATTTCCACAAATTAATAATGAAATTAATTACTTCATTAATTTATTAGCCCCACATTAACATATTTCCATTGTTCACAATTTATTCAAACTAAATTCCCAACCAACAAATCTTAAATCCGATTTATTCTCAAAAACTAATTTTTTATTTCAAATAAACAATTTTAACAAATTTGTACCTCCAATTATTTTATTCTTTCCAATGTTAAATTATAACCACCGTTATAATATAATATTACAAGTAATCATCAAAACTAGGATTGCTACAAATTTCAAATAAATTTCCATTATCAATGATTATTTTATTTTTCATCTAAATAATTCGCATTTAATACTCAATCCCAGCTATTGATTACAAGCACATTCAATACATACAATTTTGCTTCAATACTTTTATTACCTAATCTTTGAAATAGTTTATTTTAAAATTTCATTAATGTTCGTATTCAATAATTACACTAATAATTCATTAAATTTTTATTTCTAATCATTTTTATTCAATAATTATATTAAATTTAATAATTTATAATAGTGAAAAAATACGGGTCGTTACACTCTGCCCCACTCTAAACTTTTCATTCTCGAAAAGGGGTTAAGTAAGGAATTTAACATACGGTATATTTTATTCAAAATAATCAACATACAAAACTTTAAAATCTTATTTACAAAACCTTTACTTACACTTCTACTATGCCACTCCAATAATCGGCTTAAGAAAATTACAATTTAGTTATAAAAGCGAGTTATAAAATTTATTTTTTCAAAACCTCAAAAAATTTCTAACACATATTTGCGGAAAATTACGACAGCGTCTCCTTTGCACGGCACGATCGAATTTTTTTTACAACATCTCTTCTCAATGATAAGGCATCCCATAGGTAAAATATAAAAATGCAGTATGTGACCCGAGATATATGCCTTATTATTATTAATACAAGCGAGTTCACTCATATTAAGCAAGCAAAAGCAAATAAATTTCGCGTATACGTCCAAACGGTCTTCTTATGTATTTATCTCAATTCAATTTAGAATATTGGTTGGATATAAAGGGTATAAAAACGTGTATAAGTTTTACAAATTATATATCTTGAATTTTGAATCCAAATCATAAATACAATCACCAATACACACCATACAACAATCATATGCAATCAGAAACAGTTGAAATAATGATTTGCAACAAACAAACTGCTCAACCATCAATATTCATCCAATTAATCCAATTAATTTGTAACTACAAGAATTTACATAATCCAATGTCAATATTTAATTTATACACTTCATTTCTTATTAACATCCAATTTTTATTAGTATTTAATTGGTTTACTTCCAATTTATTCAAATCTATTTTATTTATATTCAATTTATTCAATTCAATTTGTTAAATTTCAATTATTTCACTTTATGTTTAACACAATTCATATAAATTTATTTCTCGGCCATTTTACGAAATCATTTCGTTTAACCTTATTTAAATTAAATTTTATTTCACTATCACTTAGTACATTCTCTTTAATACTAATATCATTTATAATTATTTCATAAAACCATTTAAGTTTATTATAATATTTTATAAAATGCAACTCATATTTATTACTCCTTTATAACTTAAGATCATATTAATTGATTCACTTCGTTAGTTCATTTCATTAATTCATATCATTAAATTTGTACTTAAGTGAATTTTATTTTTTAAACTTATATTTATATTAATAAAATTTTCTTTTTATCACAATCAATTTCATACAATTTTTCTTAAGTTAACATCCATTTTATAATTTATTTCACACTCATTTAGTTAACATTCAATTTATTAAAACTCATTCCATTTGCATTCAATTTATTTATATTCAATTTATTTATATCCAATTTAAATCAAATTCAATTACTCGTATAAATTTTACTTACACCACTTTATTCACATTCAGTTTCTTTCACACCCAAATTGCATTTAGTTTTATAATTCAAGTTCATATTCATTCTATTTGCTCATTTTATAGCTTAAATGGAATTAATTCACTTTACTAGTTCATTTAGTTTCATTCAAATCCAATTACATTCTTCTAATCTTTATTAAGTTAAACTTTATTTCATTTAACCCATTGCTCAGTTTATTAACTTTAATTAAGATAAAAAAATTCTTTATTTCTTATCGTCCACATTTATTAAATTTAAATTTATTTTAAGCTTAATATTTCTCAAATCTATAAGTTATACAAATTTATTCACTTAAAATTTCATTTTATTATTTTATCTAATTCATTTCAAATACAATTCACTTTTACTTAGGCTTTCGTGAGCTAAACTTCATTTTATTTACTTCGTTTCACTAACTCAATTTACTTAAAAATTCTTTGGTTAATTCTTTTATTTCATATCGCAAATTCAATTTTTTTGTTTGCTTAACCAAAATGTTTAACCACTTTTAAAATCTGGTTTTACTTTCCTATTCAAATTTATAAGCTATAAACTTATTTTTTTTCCTTTCTATACAATGTTAAAGTTATTAGTTCAAAAACTATTTTCATATATTTATAAAATCATATTTAGAATATTTTTCATAATCAAAACTTGTTGAACCAGAAATAAATTTCTTTTGGTAGCAATTATCATTGAGAAACCCGAAAATGAATACTAACGATGCTGCAGTCATTCCCAGAATTATTTCCCAATGACTAAAGCGAGTTCAATGCTTTTATTTCTTTAAAAAATCTTTTCAGAATATATGTCCCGTCAAATCACTTCCAAATAATCATATTTTTAATTTTTTCTGAAGGCTTTGAAACAATTTTGAAAACAAAGGGATTTAAATTGTAAAATTCTCAACTTTTAAATCTTACTATTTATAAGCTATTTTACAAATATACTTACACAATTTCATTACATTATTATGAAAATATTTAGTTATCATCTATTATTGGTTGAATTAAAATAAAAACAACATATTAACCATGTTGATGGACGGTCGACCTATCACTTGCATATGCTGACCCTATGGTCCACCCCTGTGTATGTTTGGTCGACCACATCTACAAGATTTCTATAGTCAAAATTTCCTTTTTAGAATCAATTTTTGAGCTACAATTTGAAGCAGTTCTAAGTGGAATTTGACAGCGAATTTTTGCATGCACAAACTACAACACTCAAACTACAATCCGGAGAAGTTCCTGCAAGATTTCGTGAAAAAAAACAGAGAGTTATAAACACACAAAGAAGCACTATGGAATAGATTTGTAATGAAAATTAACTACAGGATATTGTTTACGGTGAGTTACCATCATCACATTTCAGCTACCAAACCTTGTTTAAGCTAGAATTTGTGAGTTCTACTCTCCTTAGGATGAATTTGATCAAGTTTGTGATGCAAGTTGATGTCTTTTGGACCAAAGAGTCTTCTCTGACCTGTAGAAGCTTAGAAAACAACATGCACGCAAAGAAAAACAAGTTATAGACAGCCACTACTCAAAACAGAGAATTGAAGAAACAATTTTGGATTTTAGATCTGATTACCTGTATTTACTTTAATTTTCTTATTTTATCTCTTGATTTTTTTTAGATTTTGAAGCTAGATTTTAAGGAGCAAAGAAGAGGCCATGATTTTCTTTTCTAGTTGTTGTTTTATGAGAAGAAGTGAAATGAGAAAGAAAACATACGTTCAGTTTCATTCTCCCGAATATTCCAGAATTGGATTTTGAACCTCAAACCCAATACCCACTAGGCTATATGATAGTACATAGTGAAAATTTGGCTAAGTATTCATGTTACACTCTTATTCTCAATATTTACTCATACTTTCATATTTTAAAACCAAATATATTTTGCACAACAAACATTTATGTGAATTAAATGTTTTCACAACATATAAAAATTATTTTAGCTATTAAAATTAATTTCTATTAATAATTATCCATTTTTTATTAAATACATCAATTCACACCATTTATTACATAAAACATCATTTTTAACATAAAAATTTCTAAAAAAATTATTTCCTAGTCAAATTAAATACAACAAACCATGTTAACTTCATTTTTACATCCAAAAAATATTTTAGAACAAAATTCCATCTTTTTATTTTATAAAACATATCATAACGAATTCAATTACTTCATTAAAATTAATAAAAATTCACATTTGGCAATAACTTGAAAAATTATTGCATTAGCTCAAATTAAAACCATAAAATGTTCATTTATCTCCTGAACTAACAAAACAATGTTTTAAAAACTTAATTTTCAATAATTTATATTTATTTCCACAAATTAATATTGAATTAAATTACTTAATTAATTTATTAGCCACAAATTAACATATTACCATTGTTAACAATTTATTCAAACTAAATTCCCAACCAAAAAATCTTAAATCTAATTTATTCTCAAAAACTAATTGTTTATTTGAAATAAACAATTTTAACAAATTTGTACCTTCGATTATTCTATTCTTTCCAATATTAAATTATAACCACCGTTATAATATAATATTACAGGTAATCATCAAAACTAGTATTGTTACAAATTTCAAATGAATTTCAATTATCAATGATTATTTTATTTTCATCTTAATAATTCACATTTATTACTCAATCCCAGCTATTGAATACAAGCACATTCAATACATACAATTTCACTTCATTTATTGCCTACTCTTCGAAATAGTTTATTTTAAAATTTTATTAAAGTTCATATTCAATAACTACACTAATAATTCATTAAAATTTCATTTTTTATCATTTTTATTCAATAATTATATTAGATTAATAATTAAAATGGTGAAAAAAATACGGGTCGTTACACTCTCCCCCACTCAAAACTTTTCATTTTCGAAAAGCGGTTAAGTAAGGAATTTAACATACAATATATTTTATTCAAAATAATCAACATATAAAACTTTAAAATCTTATTTACAAAACCTTTACTACAGTTCTACTATGCCACTCCAATAATCGGCTTATGGAAATTACAATTTAGTTATAAAAACGAGTTATAAAATTTATTTTTAAAAAAACCTCAAAAAATTTCTAACATTCATATTTACAGAAAATTTCGGCAGCGTCTCCTTTGCATGGCTCCATCGGAAAAAAATTACAATACAATATATATACCAAATATACATCACTTCTCAATGACGAGGCATCCCGTAGGGAAAATATAAAAATGCATTATGTAATCCGAGATATATACCTTATTATTATTAATACGAGCAAGTTCGCTCATATCAAGCAAGCAAAACCAAATAAAATCCACGTATACGTCCAAACGGTCTCCTTATGTATTTATCTCAACTCAATTTTGAATATTAGTTGCATATGAAGGGTATAAAAAACATGTAAAAGTTTAATAAATTATATATCTTAAATTTTGAATCCAAATCATAAAGACAAACCAATACACACCATACAACAATCATATGTAATCAGAAAATGTTAAAACAATGATTTGCAACAAAAAAACTGTTCAACCATCAATATTCATCTAGTTAATCCAATTAATTTGTAACTACATGAATTTACATTATCCAATGTCAACATTTATTTTATACACTTCATTTCTTATTAACATCTAATTTTTAATTGTTTTTAATTGGTTTGCTTTCAATTTATCCAAATCTATTTTATTTAGGTTCAATTTATTCAATTCAATTTGTTAAATTTCATTGTTTCACTATACGTTTAACACAATACATATAAATTTATTTCTGGGCCATTCTACAAATCATTTCATATAACCTTTTATAAATTAAATTTTATTTCACTATCACTTAGTACATTCTCTTTAATACTAATATCATTTATAAATCATTTCAAAAACCATCTTAGTTTATTATAATATTTTATAAAATGCAACTCATATTAATTGTTCCTTCATAACTTAAGTTCGTATTAATTAATTGATTCACTTCGTTAATTCATTTCATTAATTCATATAATTAAATTTGTCCTTAAGTGAATTTTATTTTGACAACTGATAATTATATTAATAAAATTTTCTTTTTATCACAATCAATTTCATTCAATTTTTCTTAAGTTAACTTCCATTTTATAATTTATTTCATTAATTTATTTCATACTCATTTAGTTAACATTCAATTTATTAAAACTCATACCATTTGCATTCAATTTATTTATATCCACTTTAAATCAAATTCAATTACTCATATAAATTTTACTTCCACACGTTTATTCACATTCAGTTTTTTCACACCCAAATTGCATTTAAATTTATAATTAAAGTTCATATTCATTCTATTAGCTCATTTTATAGCTTAAGTGGAATTAACTCACTTTACTAATTTATAGAGTTTCATTCAAATCCAATTCAATTCATCTAATCTTTATTAAGTTAAACACTATTTCATTTAATCCATTGCTTAGTTAATAACTTTATTTCAGCTAAAAAAATTCTTCTTTTCTTATCATTCACATTTGTTAAATTTAAATTTGTTTTTAGCTTAATATTTCTCAAATCTATAAGTTATACAAATTTATTTACTTCAAATTTCATTTTATTATTTTGTCTAATTCATTTCAAATAAAATTCACTTTTACTTAAGCTTTAGTGAGTTAAACTTCGTTTTATTTACTTCGTTTCATTAACTCAATTACTTAAAATTTATTAGGTTAATTCTTTCATTTCATATCGCAAATTCAATTTTTTTATTTGCTTAAAGAAAATGTTTAACCATTTTTAAAATCTGGTTTTACTTTCCTGTTCAGATTTATAAGTTATAAACTTATTTTTTCCTTTCTATACTATTTTAAATTTTGAAGTTCAAAAACTATTTTCATATATTTATCAAATCATATTTGAAATATTTTTCACAATCAAAACCTGTTTTATGAGAAATAAATTTCTTGTGGTAGAAATTCTCACTCAGAAACCCGAAAATGAATACTAGCGATGGTGCAGTCATTCCCAGAATTATTTCCCAGTGACTAAAGCGAGTTCAATGCTTTTATTTCTTTCAAAAATCTGTTTCAAAATATATGTCCAGTCAAAACACTTCCAAATAATCTTATCATTAATTTTTTTGAAGGCTTTGAAACTATTTTGAAAACAATGGGAATTAAATTGTAAAATTCTCAGCTTTTAAATCCTTATATTTATAAGCTATTTTACAAATATACTTATACAATTTCATTACCTTAATATGAAAATATTCAATTAATTTACATCTTTGTTATTTCAAACATAAATTTCAATTCACGTTAATTATCGAACTCTTCGTGAAATAGGGTTCACAAAGTATTCCTTTTTATTTTAATTCAACCAATAATCAATGATAACTGAATATTATCATCTCCTGACAACAACTTCATTAATAATCATATAGGTTTATAAAATTTACCATTTTATATATAAAATATAATTTTAGGTAAAATTATTTCAATTAGCCGATTTTAAAACATCATTATGTTGACTTGCCTCATTTAAGTGTTTAGAAACCCTATTGATAACATGTTGTCCCATGCACCGACCAAAATTCATAAACAATTCAATGAATAAGTAAACACTGTATAAAACAATTTATAACGCTAATAAGTATGCACTCTTATATGTATACATACATACATATATATAAACACGTGCGCGCTCAAAAAAATTCATTCTAGGGTATTACTACCCAATATCTAATGAGTCAAACCCCGTAAAGCTAAGGTTATCGCTAAACCAAAGATTTGATACCATTTGAAACGACCCTGACTCGACCTTCGAAAATCGACACCCAAATACATCACCCGTATTCGAATGTCGCAGATTCAAATGTCGAATCTAGTTCGCCGGAGCATATAACACATTAAGTACAACAACATAGTGGAAGAAAAACGAGTAACTTTATTGATATACAACATTTGATACAACACATTGATACAAATGATATCAACACACACACACACACATACACACACACACACATATATATATATATAACATAGATGCAACAACGGAAAAATGAACAGCGACAGGAGCGGAACAATACCAACAATGCCAAGCTCCAAAACCCCAATCCAAGAAGCTCGGACACCATCAAGTTATAATGAAGAAAACTAGGTAACTCGGTCAGCAATGTGATCACCAAGATCCAAAGGCTGAAAGCTATCGACTCTACACCTATTATTTGATTATTTGAAAAACCGAACTCTAGGCTGCCCGTGAGGAAAATTGTGGGCACCCAAAGTTTAGAAAAGGAACAATAAACTCCAGGTTAGTCATGGGATTGGTGTGAGCAAGCAAAAACAGTTTATATTTGAACAAAAGAAAACAAAAGAAATTAAAAGAAATCCACAATGCTTTTTGGAAAATGAAACTGCCATAAGGCCTCCCGCCACACACACAATGCAAGCGCACAATTGGTGGAGATTTCTCCTTATGATAGCCAAACATGCTTGATACGCGAAAATCCTTTTGATAATATTATTAGTGCATAGTGCAGAAAGTATTTTCAAGTATAATATTAATCTTAGCCAGCATAGACATTTCGTAATATGCCTACTATAGCTACCAATTAAACGACGGGTCACCACCATAAGTAAAAGGCAGGTTATACAACTAAAACCGTACATGACACGTATTGTTTCTTTAGATTTCCAACAAATGGTCAGGCTAAGGAACTTCCTGGGCCATATGGGTATGCCTCTAGAAGGACGCCCTGAGAACCTAACCGGATCTCTACCAACACAAGGTGTAACAAGCCGCATATTTTACGATTATATATTTAAATATTTTATTTAAATATAGCATCATTAGTCGGATTAAAGTCCAAAATGCTACTTTTTGCAAATAGTCGAATTAGGACTCGAGACCACTTCCATTGAGTCCAAAATGTCATTTGCGACCTTTTTGAGTATAAACATCGATATATTTGGAGTTGACTAGAATTTTGCTATTTTTCTATTCGGCTTTGGGTTTGGGTTTCAGCCCAATAACCTAACAAGGTAACCTAACTCCTCTACCTAATAACTCCCACTCTACTCCTCTTCTTTTATTCGTAACATTTCCTAACACTCTCAAGCTAAAGGAAAGAATGGGGGAAAGAAGAGGAAACTACAATTCCTAAACTCTAGATTACTAGGAAATTCTAGATTCAAGCTCCAAAATCAAAGAGAAGCTTAGGTAAGCATCCTCTTCATCTTCTCCATCTCATTTCCTCTTCAATTTCAGAAATTTCCTATAACCTAATTTAGGAAATTATTGCTTATAATATTAGATTGGAGTTTCTAGAGTTGAAGTTAATGAGTGGTTGATCTTTCCATTGTTGTTGAGCTTCTCCTTCATTGTTTTTGGGTTTAAAGGTGGGTTTTTAATTCACATATGCGTCTATAACTTTCATTGTTGTTAGGTATGAATTCCTAACATCTATTCATGTTCATTTGCTTTTGATTTGAATTGATGTGGTGAATTTAGCAAATTTTGGTGTTTTGAAGTCAAAATCTTTAAAGATCCTATCTTGGATTTTTGAACACGTTTTTGGTGGTGTACGAAGAGCCTATAGTGTTGGGTTGTCGATTGGCATAAATCTCTAGCATCCATCGCTCGTACGATCGCATTTCGGTTTGGATTTTCCCTCTTTGGGCTAGGCTGTTTTTTCGCCTAGCAGAAAGTTTCAGACGTTTGAAATAAAATTTCAGACGTCTAAAACCAAATTCGAACGTCTGGTTGAAAATTCCAGATGTCTGAAATGGTTCTGAAAATAGAAAAAAAGGGCAGAGACAAAATTCAGACGTCTGAAACAAAATTCAGACGTCTGAAAAAAATTCAGACGTTTGAAACAAAATTCAGACGTCTGGTTGAAAATTTCAGACGTTTGAAATGGCCCAAGAATTAAAAATAGAAAGGAGAAAAACACATATACTTCCAAAACCTAGGGCCAGACATCTAGAAACACCTACCAGACGTCTGGAACTGTTAACTTTGCCTATTTTGGCTGTTTTTGGCTTAATTTCCAATTTTAATCGATTTTTGTTGATTCGGTTAGTTGTTCTCAATTATTATCGACTTTGATGATTTCTTTTCTGGATTTTTTTGGGAATATCCATTTGACGGATTTGATATCGTTTTTATGGATTTAATTCACGTCGTCGAATGTGAATTTTTGGTTGAATGATTGTTTTTACAATCAATTCTATGATTTGTCACTTTAAAATACAAAGGTTTCTATACTAGTTGTAAATACTAAAACTCTTTCATCAAAATGGTTTCAACATTTACTTTCAATATAAAGCTCGCTTTTAACCGTTTTCCAATCTATTAGTATATACAAACCTTTACCTCATTCGTTCGAGAAATCCAATTAATCGACTTGGCAAAAAAAGCGGTATGAAACGCTTGCGTTTACTTCCTCGGTTAATTCTTAGACTTGTTCGATTGAAACCTTGTGACAACTTTCGAGTGGAAATCTATAATCTGTTCATAAATACTTAAGTTAAGTTAGTGGTTATGGGACATGAAGCTAAACTCATTTATTTACTAGCTTAGTGTAATTTACACTTATCGATTAATGATGAACGTTTTGTGATTTAGGCTAGCGATGCACGATGTCTCTTTGTTTGTATGGGGGGCTAAACCCCGTTTGTGGAGTTTTGGCTCAAAATTAGTGGGGTAGCGACTCATGGTCTTCGGGCGTTTTGTGGAGCCTCGGCTAAAATTAATGGTTAGCGGCCATGGAATAGCTACCGTTTGTGATGCACGTGTTGATGAGTTTTCATGCATCCGTTTGTGATAGGCCTCCCCCTCTGTGTTTTCTTGATTTCTAATTCATGATTTCTAGAATTTGTGTTTTACCAATTTTTTATGATTTACATTGGTAAGTTTTATCAATATTTATGGTTTGGTCACAGTATGCCATTATTGTTATCATACGTTTTTTTATATCTCTTATCCTATCTCATTTTATATCATATTTATAGCTAGATTGATCTGTTTATTATTTTCTTCTTAAATAATACTCGGGTCAGACCGAGGTGTTACAGTGCTTCCACTTGACTTCTTAGTTGGGACAAGCTTTTGACTTTTGGCTTACTATATAGTTTGGTAGTTTTTGCTTTTATACATTCGAGATATAGACTCCTTGTTGTATACATATTATTTTGTCTAGCACTTGTATCTGTTCTATTGTGATGTAGTAGATCTTACATGACCACTACTTTGATGTACACTTTTACATGTTATATTCCTATCTGTTTCCGCCTTAGTGATATGAATATCTGCGATAGATTTATGTTATTCTTATTTTATATTTGTTTTTGAAGATCACATAGCCTCTGTGTAGTAGTTTTGAGTTTGTATCGGTAAGTCGGATTTCCTCTTGAAATGAAAGTGATATTTTATTTGACATATCGGTACTCACACATAGCAATTATACAGATGGTCGTTCCTCAACAGCCTTATTCTTCGCACTAGTCGATGACATTACTCCGTAGTGTCCTTGGCTAGTTGGAGTATAGAGGTGGGGCGTCACAGCTTGGTATCAAAGCCACACTTCAAAACAATATAGAATATTGTAGCAAGGATCATTGTCCTTAGTCTCTCTTAGGAATCGTGCCTTAGGGTTTAATTCGAGTCATTGGACCCGTTTTATCCTATTTTCTTTTATGCCTTGTTTTATCAATCATGATTATTTGATATTCATTCTGAGAATAACCTTTTTCTTCTTCTTTCTTTCTTTCTTAAAGAAGAGAAATGGTTAGACCTGGCCATCACAGCGCCGGTCAGTCCAGTGCTACTCTTCAGGATGGAGTATTTATGTCTGCCCAACAGCTCATAGATCTCGTAAAGAATTCTCAAGCTGTCGGACCTATTCCAGAGCCTACTCACCCTAAATCGAGGTTTGCACGCTTGTGCAATGATTATACAAATTTGGGTGGAAAGCCATTCAAGGGTTTCGAAAGCGTTATAGAAGTTCAAGCTTGGCTTAGAACATGCGATCGCATCTTTTTTCACATGAATCTTATTGATCTACATCGTGTCCAAGTGGCTTCTAGTATGCTCCAAGATAGAGCATTAGATTGGTATGAGCTTTTGGTTTATGAGATTATCGAAGCGGATCTTATTTGGGAGCAATTTCGGGAAAGATTCGAGTTGAAGTTTGTACCGGAAGTTGAAAAATTAACTTTAGCTCGACGCTTTATTGATCTTGTTCAAGGTGAATCTCCCGTGACAGACTATGTCGCATCCTTCGAATCTCTCTCTAAATATGGGGTCGAGTACATTAATACCCCATTGAAGAAAAATCACAAGTTTATTTATGGATTGAATAATAAACTCAAAAGCCTTTTCTACTGAAAATGGAAGTTTCTTTTGATCGGCTTGTTGATATCGCTCTTCGACTTGAAGAGGCCGATAAAGAAAGTGATGTTGAAGTTGTTGGTGCCAAACAGAACTTCAACAACAACAAGAAGAGGTCTATTAAGTTCAACCCTAATTCCAACAAGAAAGGGAAGAAAGCAACTTCGGTAGCAAAGACTCCTACTTCTAGTCGTGGAGAATGCTACAATTGTGGTCCTAAGGACCATTATGAAAATAAGTGTTTGAATCCCCTTACTTGTCTATATTGCAAAAGTTTAGGTCATACTATATCTTCATGTCCCAAACTTCAAAGCAAGAAGGAGGCAAAATTAAATGTTGCGCAAGCTCCTAGTAACAATTCTCTTGGTCAAGGTATTTCTCATTCTATCCTTGATGGCATTATTATATTTCATGATTATCCTATTCGAGTTCTTTTTGACACGAGTGCATCCCACTCTTTTATATCAAAAGAACTTGTTGATACTTTTTCTTTAAATGTTATGGGCTTGATGACTTCTTTGAGAATTACGAATGCGGTTGGTGAATCCGCAACACTCAGCTTACTATGTAAAGATATCGAGATTATTTTATGTGATTATGCTTTCCGAGCCGATTTGCATGTCATGCGTTACTTAGGCTTCAGAATGATTTTGAGAATGGATTGGCTTATACGAAGCCCATATCCTATGTCCTGAGAGGACTATTCATCTTCGACGTCCTCATTATGTTAAGCAGGTTTCTATTGTTATTAAAGATTCAGATTCTAATTCAGTGGCATCCTTATATTCTCTAAACCCTCATAATGACGATAATGATGATGAGGAAGATGTCATTTTCCCCATTCACATTGTTCATGACTTTTCCAACATATTTTTAGGATTACCCCTAAGCGAGCAATCGAGTTCAGAATTTATCTAATTCCTGGAGCTCTACCTATTACTCATCCTCCTTATCGTATGTCCAATAAGGAAAATGAGGAGATGCGTAAGCAATTATCTGAATTGGAAGCGAAGCAGTTTATTCGTTCTAGTTCCTCTCCTTGGGGAGCTTCAGTTATTTTTGTAAAGAAATCCGACGGTACACTTAGGCTTTGCGTTGACTGCCGCAATCTTAATGATCTCACCATCAAGAATAAATATCCTTTACCTCGTATTGATGATCTATTCAATCAACTTGGCGGTGCTAGAGTCTTTTCACAGTTAGACTTAGCAACCGTTTTCATCAGCTTCGTATTGCAGAGGATAGTATTCCTTTGACGTCATTCCGCACTCGTTATGGATCTTATAAATAGCTTGTTATGCCATTTGGTTTAACGAATGCTCCAGCTTATTTCGTTGACCTTATGAATCGAGTTTTCAAGGACTTCCTCGATCGATTTGTTCTCATATTTATAGATGATATTCTTGTTTATTTTAAAACTGAGGAAGAGCATGAAAAACATCTTCGGATTGTGTTGGAAACGTTAGGAGTAATCAATTGAAAGAAAAAATTTCTAAGTGCCAGTTTTGGCAATCTCGTGTGAAATTTTTGGACATATTATTTTTGAATCCAGAATTTTTGTGGATCCTTCAAAGAGTGAAGCGATTCAAAATTGGAAAAGGCCGAAGAGTGTAACGGAAATCCATAGTTTCCACGGATTGGCGGGCTATTATCGTCAGTTCTTAGAAGACTTTTCTAAAATTTCCATGCCTCTTACTAGTTTGACAAAGAAGGGAGTTAAATACATTTGGTCAGACAAATGTGAAGCTTCTTTTCAGAAATTAAAAGAGCTCCTTTCCGATGCTCCAATTCTTGTGATTCCCGAAGGGAACCAAAACTTTATTGTTTATACCGATGCTAGTCGTGTTGGTTTGGGAGCTGTTGTCATGCAAAGGGAACGTGTTATTGCTTATGCGTCTTGGCAATTAAAGCCTGCCGAGACTAGATATGCCACTCATGATTTAGAGCTCGCGGCTACTATTTTCGCCCTTCGAATTTGGCGTCATTATCTTTTGGGAGAGAAATTTGTTCTCTACACCGATCATAAATCTTTGAAGTATTTATTTTCCCAAAATGAACTTAATTTGCGTCAACAACGTTCGCTCGGGTTCCTTGCATCTTATGATCCAAATATTCTTTATACTCTCGGAAAGGGGAATCGAGTCGCCGATGCCCTTAGTCGTAAGTAAAAAGCAATTGTTTCAATGATGATATCCAAATGGAACGATCTTGAGACTTTATCCACTAGTAAAATTCGAGATCGTGAATCCGATTCATGTTCAACTCTTGTCATATGTAGCTTTGAGGCTTATCCATCTCTTTTAGACCACATTCTTGATGCTCAAAAGTATGATCCTGAATTGGCTCATATTAGCCAAAGTTGTTGGGATAGTAATGTTGATGGTTTAAAAGACTTCGAAATCAATGCTCGTGGCGGCATTCGAAAATTTGGTAGACTTATCGTGCCAAATATTAATAATCTTCGTAAAGACATTTTTAAAGATTCTCATCGTTCTAAATTTACCATTCATCTCGGTAGTAGTAAAATGTACGTGGATATGAAGCGACTTTATTATTGGAATGGAATGAAATCTAATATTGCTAACTTCATTAAGTGTTGCCTGGCTTGCCAACTCATTAAGGCCGAGCATCAAAGGCCCGTTGGGTTATTGCAACCTTTAGACATTCCCGTTTGGAAGTGGGATCAAGTCTCCATAGACTTTATTGATGGTCTTCCCTATTCTCGTTCGGGTCGTGATAGTTTATGGGTCATTGTAGATAGGCTTACAAAATCCGCCTATTTTATTCCCGTTCGATCTAATCGGACCGTGCCTCTTTTAGCCAAACTTTATGTTAAAGAAATTGTTAAATTGCATGGAGTTCCTACTTCTATTGTTAGCGATTGTGATCCATTATTTACTGGTGGATTTTGGAAGAGTTTTCAAAAAGCTTTGGAAACGAAGCTTAATTTTAGCACCGCTTATCATCCTCAGTCCGATGGACAAACAGAGCGTGTGAATCAAACTCTTAAAGATCTTCTTTGTGCATGTGTTCTTGATTTTGGTGGAACTTGAGAAGATCATATTTCTCTTGTTGAGTTTTCCTATAATAATAGCTTCCAATCTAGTATTAGTATGGCACCTTTCGAGGCACTCTACGGAAGGCCATGCCGATCACCTTCGTGTTAGCTTGAGGCCGGTGAGAAGCTAGTTTTAGGTCCAGATTTTATTCGTGATTCAATAGAAAAGATTGACCTTATTCGTCATAGGATGAAAGAAGCTCAAAGCAGACAAAAATCCTATGCCGATAATCGAAGAATAAATTTGGAATTTTCTGTGGGAGATTTGGTGTTTATTCGTGTTTCACCTATGAAGGGTGTTGCGCGTTTCAGTCGATCGGAAAAATTAGCACCTTGATATATTGGCCCATTTCCCATCACTGAATGCATTGGTTCTGTGGTTTATCGCCTTTTATTACCAACTCAATTTTCTGCTATTCATGACATATTCCACATCTCTCAACTATGGAAATGCCTTAGGGATTTTGATTCTATTCTTGAGCCCGGTGTTATTGAAGAAATTGAAGTTTTTCCTAATTTTACTTATGAGTAACATTCTATTCGCATCATTTCTACGGAGGTTAAAAGCCTTCGAAATAAAGATGTTCCGCTTGTGAAGGTTCAATAGTCCTCAAATTCTAAGGATTGTTCTTGGGAATCCAGAGAATTCATCGAGCGAACACATCCGGACTTAGTCTCTCTTGCTCTTCAAGGTGAACTTCTTATTTCAAATTTTCTTCTGTGTTGATATGCTTTTATGGTTGTTACTCCTTGTTTTTTTCTAAAGAATTGCGAGGACGTAGTTTCTTTAAGGAGGAGAGTCTGTAACAACCCGCATATTTTACGATTATGTATTTAAATATTTTATTTAAAATAGCATCGTTAGTCCGATTAAAGTCTGAAATACTACTTTTTGTAAACAGTCGAATTAGGACTCACGGCCACTTCCATTGAGTCCAAAATGTCATTTGCGACCTTTTTTAGTATAAACATCGACATGTTTGGAGTTGACTAGAATCTTGCTATTTTTCTATTGGGCATGGGTATGGGTTTCGGCAATAACCTAACAAGGTAACCTTAACTTCTTTACCTAATAACTCCCACTCTACACCTCTTCATTCATTCATAACATTTCCTAACACTCTCAAGCTAAAGGAAAGAATAGGGGAAAGAAGAGTAAACTAAAACTCCTAAACCCTAGATTACAACGTAATTCTAGATTCAAGCTCCAAAATCAAAGAGAAGCTTAGGTAAGCATCCTCATCATCTTCTCCATCTCAATTCCTCTTTAATTTTAGAAATTTCCTATAACCTAATTTAGGAAATTATTGCTTATAATCTTAGATTGGAGTTTCTAGAGTTGAAGTTAAAGAGTGGTTGATCGTTTCTTTGTTTTTGAGCTTCTCCTTCATTGTTTTCGGTTTAAAGGTGAGTTTTTTAATTCACATCTATGTCTATAACTTTCACTGTTGTTAGATATGAATTCCTAAAATCTATTCATGTTTATTTGCTTTTGATTTGAAATGATTTGGTGAATTTTCCAAATTTTGGTGTTTTGAAGTCAAAATCTTTAAATATCCTATCTTGAATGTTTGAACATGTTTTTGTTGGTGTATCGAAGAGCCTATAGTGCTAGGTTGTCGATTGGCATAAATCCCTAGCATCCATCGCTCGTTCGATCACATTTCGGTTTGGATTTGCCCTCTTTGGTCTAGGCTGTTTTTTTGCCTAGGAGAAAATTTCAGACGTCTGAAACCAATTCAGACGTCTGGTTGAAAATTCAAAATGTCTGAAATGGTTCTGGAAATAGAAAAAAAGGGCAGAGATAAAATTCAAATGTCTGAAATAAAATTCAAACGTCTAAAACCAAATTCAGACGTCTGGTTGAAAATTTCAAACGTCTGAAATGGCCCCGAAAATAAAAATAGAAGGGAGAAAACACATTTACTTCCAAAATCTAGGGCCAGATGTCTGGAAACACCTACCAGACATCTGGAACTGTTAATTTTGCCTATTTTGGCTGTTTTTGACTGAATTTCCAATTTTAGTCGATTTTTGTTGATTCGGTTAGTTGTTGTTAGTTATTATCGACTTTGATGACTTCTTTTCTGGATTTTTTAGGAATATCCATTTGATGGATTTGATATCGATTTTTTTTAGATTTAATTCACGTCATAGAATGTGAATTTTTGGTTGAATGATTGTTTTTACAATCAATTCTATGATTTGTGACTTTAAAATACAAAGGTTTCTATACTAGTTGTAGATACTAAAATTCTTTCATCAAAACGGTTTCAACATTTACTTTCCATATAAAGCTTGCTTTTAAAACCATTTTCTAATCTATTAGTATATACAAACCTTTACCTCATTCGTTCGAGAAATCAAATTAAATGACTTAACAAAACAAGTGGTATGAACCTCTTGCGTTTACTTCGTCGATTAATTCTTAGACTTGCTCGATTGAAACCTTGTGACAACTTTCGAGTGGAAATCTACAATCTGTTTGTAAATATTTAAGTTAAGCAAGTGGTTATGGGATATGAAGCTAAACTCATTTATTTACTAGCTTAGTGTAATTTACACTTATCGATCAATGATGAACATTTTGTGATTTATACTAGCGATGCGCGATGCCTCTTTGTTTGTGTGGGGGACTAAACCCCGTTTGTGGAGTTTTGGCTCAAAATTGGTGGGATAGCGATCGATGGTCTTCAGCGTATTTGTGGAGCCTCAGCTAAAAATTGATGATTAGCAACCATGGAATAGCATTCCATTTGTGATGCACGTGTTGGTGAGTTTTCATCCTCCCGTTTGTGATAGGCCTTCCCCTTTATGTTTTGTCATTTCTAATTGATGATTTCTAGAATTTGCGTTTCACCAATTTTTTGTGATTTACATTGATAAGTTTTATCAATATTTGTGGTTTGGTGAATATGTTAAAGAATATGACATTCTTTTTGGTGTTTGAGAATATTCAATATATTGTATGATTTTTGTTGTTATCTAATGTGTACTTGTCACAGTATGGCATTACTGTTATCATATGTTTTTGTCATATCTCTTATCCTATCTCGTTTTATATGATATTTATAGCTAGACTATCCGTTTATTATTTTCTTCTTAAATAATACTCGGGTCAGACAGAGGTGTTACAGGTGCTTCCACTTGACTTCTTAGCCGGGACTAGCTTTTGACTTTTGGCTAACTACTTAGTTTGGTAGTTTTTGCTTTTATACATTCGAGATAGAGACCCCTTGATGTATACATATTCTTTTGTCTAGCACTTGTATCTGTCCTATTGTGATGTAGTGGATCTTACCACTACATTGATGTACACTTTTATGTGTTATATTCATATCCGTTTCTGCCTTGGTGATATGAATATCTATGATTGATTTATGTTATTCTTATTTTATATTTGTTTTCGAAGATCACATAGCCACTGTGTTGTAGTTTTGTGTTTGTATCGGTATGTCAGATTTCCTCTAGAAATGAAAGTGATATTTTATCTGGCATATCGGTACTTGCACAAAGCAATTATGCAGATGGTTGCTCCTCAACAGCCTTATTCTTCGTACTAGTCGACGTCATTACTCCGTAGTGTCTGTGGCTAGTGTGAGTATAGAGGTGGGGCATCACACAAGGTCGGGTTACCTGTGTAACTAGGTAACTACTACATGAGTATGCCATTCCCCGGTCGTTACTGACCTTTATCCAAGAACTCTCAACACCAACAACCACAAGGTAATAAATTTGCAGCAACCACATAGGTTAAATATCTGGGCTCCATACCATGATACCACCTTTTTCCAGAAGGAAATGGACATACCGTAAAGGGCGCGACCCTCATAACCTTGTCGCATTCTTCCTGTTTCGACCATTTTCGGGTTGTGAGGTCCGACGACGTCACGTCCACAAAGCTACGCTTTACGCAAAAGCCATGCTTTCATCAACAAATGATCAGCATCACTTTGTATGCCACATTACCAAATTGGAAATGTATCGCTAGTAAATATCAACTGCATAGCCTCTGAGCTTGTACGTCTCATAGAAGGGTGTTAAGCTAAGAGAATAAATTCTCCGCCACCAAACAGAAATGTATTTGATAGATCCAGCTTTACATCTCAAAGTGTAATGTCAGACATACATCCATACAATTCTGTTTCGGGTTCAAACAGAACTGAGGGCACTTCAACGAAGCCCTTGCAATCCGGGTATTCACAATCCCGATCGGACTCTCCATCACATATGGAGATCTCTAAACCGGCGCGACTCAGTGCAGAGACATTCGACAGGTAATCCTTTCATTTTGAAAAATACCCGATCTTCACGAACCCTATGTAATTTAATAATTTCTTTAATAAAGAGTTTGGCCAAAAGAGGTACGGTCCGATTAGACCAAACGGGAATAAAATGGACGGATTTTGTAAGTCTATCAACTATCACCCAAAGACTATCATGGCCCGAACGAGAATGGGGAAGTCCGTCAATAAAATCCATGAAAATTTGGTCCCACTTTCAAATTGGAATGTCCAAAGGTTGCAATAACCCACCGGGCCTTTAATGCTCAGCCTAACAAGTTGGCAAGTCATGCAATGCTTAATAATGTTAGCAATATCAGATTTCATTCCATCCCAATAATAAAGCCGCTTCATATCCGCGTACATTTTTCTACTACTGGGATGAATGGTAAATTTTGAATGATGTGAATCTTCTAAAATATGTTTACGAAGATTATCAATATTTGGCATGATAAGTCTACCAAATTTTCGAATGCCGCCACGAGCATCAATATCAAAGTCTTTCAAACCTTTAATACCAATTTTATCCCTACAATTTTGGCTATGAAGAGCCAATTCGGGATCTAGCTTTTGAGCTTCAAGAATGCGGTCTAAAAGAGATGGATGAGCCTCAAGGCTACATAAAACAAGAGATGGACATAAATAGGATTCACGATCTCGAATCTCACAAGTGGACAAAGTCTCAAGATCATTCCATTCGGATATCATCATAGAAACAAACGCTTGTTGCTTACGACTAAGTGCATCGGCAACATGATTTCCCTTTTCGGGAGTATAAAGAATATCAAGATCATAAGATGCAAGGAACTCGAGCAAACGTTGTTGACGAAAATTAAGTTCCTTTTGGGAAAATAAATACTTCAAAGATTTATGATCAGTGTAGAGAACAAATCTTTCTCCCAAAAGATAATAATGCCAAATTCTAAGGGCGAAAACAATAACCGCGAGCTCTAAATCATGAGTGGCATATCCAGTCTTGGCAGGCTCTAATTTCTTAAAAGCATAAGCAATAACACGTTCTCTTTGCATAAGAACGACACCCAAACCAACCCGACTAGCATCGGTATAAACAATAAAATCTTGGTTCCCTTCGGGAATCACAAGAATAGGAGCATCGGAAAGGAGTTCTTTTAATTTCTGAAAAGAAGCCTCACATTTTTCCGACCAAATGTATTTAACTCCTTTCTTTGTCAAACTAGTAAGAGGCACGACAATTTTAGAAAAGTCCTTTAAGAACCGGCGGTAATAACCTGCCAAACCAAGACAGCTACGAATCTCTGTCACGCTCTCCGGTCTCTTTCAATTTTGAATCGCTTCAATCATTGAAGGATCCACGGAAATTCCGGATTTGGAAATAATATGACCGAGAAACTTCACCCGAGATTGCCAAAAGTGGCATTTAGAAAATTTGCTTTCAATTGATTGCTCCTAAGAGTTTCCAACACAATCTGAAGATGCTTTTCATGCTCTTCCTTGGTTTTAGAATAAACAAAAATATCATCTATAAAGATGAGAATAAATCGATCGAGGAAGTCTTTGAAAACTCGATTCATAAGGTCAACGAAACAAGTCGGAGCATTCATTAAACCAAATGGCATAACAAGCCATTCATAAGATCCATAACAAGTACGGAACGACGTCAAAGGAATGCTATCCTTCGAAATACGAAGTTGATGAAAACCGGTTGCCAAGTCTAACTGTGAAAAGACTCTAGCACCACTAAGTTGGTCGAATAAATCATCAATCCGAGCTAAAGGATATTTATTCTTGATAGTAAGATCATTAAGCTTGCGGTAGTCAACGCAAAGCCAAAGTGTACCATTGGATTTCTTCATAAAAATAGCCGAAGCTCCCCAAGGAGAGGCACTAGAGAGAATAAACTGCTTCATCTCCAATTCGGATAATTGTTTGCGCATCTTCTCATTTTCTTTATTGGACATACGATAAAGAGGACGAGTAATAGGCAAAGCTCCAGGAATTAGATTAATCCTGAACTCAATTGCTCGCTTAGGGGGTAATCCTAAAACGGGCTCAAATATGTCGAAAAATTCACGAATAACATGAATAAGAGAAATGACATCTTCCTCATCATCATTGTCGTTATCATGAGGATTTATAGAATATAAATATGCTGCCAAATTGGAATTCGAATCTTTTAGAACAATAGAAATCTTCTTAACAGGTTGAGGATGCCGAAGATGAATAGTCCGCTCAGGACATAGGATTTGAGCTTCATAACAGTTAAGTCATTCCATTCCCAAAATCATTCCGAAGCCTAAGTAACGCATGAAATGCAAATCGGCTCGGAAAGAAAAATCACGTAAAATAATCTCGACACCTTTACAAAGTAAACTGAGTGTTGGGGATCCACCAACTGGATTCGCAATTCTCAAAGAAGTCATTAAAGCCATAACACTTAAAAAAAGTATCAACAAGCTTTTTTGATATAAAAGAATGGAATGCACCCGTATCAAAAAGAACTCGAATAGGTTGATTATGAAACATAATAATGCCATCAAGGATAGAATGAGAAATACCTTGACCACGAGAAGTGTTACTAGGGGCTTGCACAACGTTTAGCTTTCCCTCCTTCTTGCCTTGAAGTTTGGGACATGAAGATAGAAGATGACCTGAACCTTTGCAATAACGAAAAAAGAGAGGTTTCGGACATCTATTGGCATAATGGTCCTTCGAACCACAATTGTAGCATTGCCCACTACAAGGGGTAGGAGTCTTTGCTACTGAAGCTGCTTGCTTCCCCTTCTTGTTGGGATTTGGGCCTTTGAACTCAATAGGCCTTTTCTTGTTGTTGTTGAAGTTTGGTTTGGCACCCATAAATTCAACATCACTTTCCTTATCTGCCTCTTCGAGTTGAAGAGCGATATCAATAAGCTGATCGAAGCAACCTCCAATTTCAGAAGTAATGGCTTTTTGAGATTTTTATTCAAGCCATAGACAAATCTATGATTCTTCATTAATGGGGTATTAATGTATTCAACCCCGTATTTAGAAAGAGATTCGATGACGGGCCAAAGTCACTTTTTTAGCTTTCGGCACAAACTTTGATCGAATATTTCCCGGAATTGCTCCCAAGCAAGATCCGCTTCAATAATTTTATAAATAAGAAGCTCATACCAATCTAATGCTCTTTCTTGGAGCATGCTAGAAGCCATTTGGACACGATGAAGGTCAATACGATTCATGCGAGAAAAGATGCGATCGTAGAATCTAAGCCAAGCTTGGACTTCGATAACGCCCTCGGAACCCCTGAACGGCTTTCCACCCAAATTGGTATAGTCACTGCACAAGCGTGCAAACCCAGATTTAGGGTGAGTAGGCCTGGGAATGGGTCTGACAGCTTGAGCATTCTTTACAAGATCAAGAAGCTGTTGGGCAGACATAAATACTCCATCCTGGGGAGTAGCACTGGATTGACCGGCGCTGGGACGACCTGTTCTAACCATTTCTCTTCTTTTAGAAAGAAAGAAAGAAGAAGAAAAAGTTATTCTCAAAATGAATATCAAACAATAATGATTGATAAAAGAAGGCATCGCAAAGAAAATAGGATAAAACGGTACGAAGGCTCAAATTAAATCCTAAGGCACGACTCCTAAGATGGACTTAGGACGATGATCCTTGTTAAATTATTCTACATTGTTCCGAAGTTTGGCTCTGATACCAAACTGTGACTCCCCACCTCTATACTAACGCTAGCCAAGGACACTATGGATTAATGCCAACAACTAGCACGAAGAATAAGGCTGTTTAGGAGCAACCATCCGTGTAATTACTTTATGCGAGCACCGATATGTCAGATAGAATAACATGCATTTCATTTCAAGAGGAAATCTGACATACCGATACAAACTCAAAGTTACTACACAGTGGCTATATAATCTTCGAAAACAAATATAGAAATAATCATAACATAAATCAGTCACAGATATCCATATCACAAAGGCGGAAATAGATATGAATATAACACATAAAATTGTATATCAGAGTAGTGGTCAAACAAGATCCACAATATAACAAAAGAATAGATACATGTGTTAGACAAAAGAATATGTATACATCAAGGAGTCTCTATCTCGAATGTATAAAACAAAAAACTACTAATCTAAAGTAGTTAGCCAAAAGTCAGATAATAACCCCCAGATGAGGTGTCAAGTAGAAGCACCTGTAACATCTCGGTCTGACCCGAGTATTATTTAATAAGAAAATAATAAACGGATCAGTCTAACTATAATTATCAGATTAAAATGAGATAGAATAAGAGACATGATGAATACGTATGATAACAATAATGCCATACTGTGATAAGTATGGAATTGAAAATCAACCAGAGATTAATCAATGTCACAAGAATTTTCTCATAGATTCAAAAAGAATATCATATTCTTTATTTTATTCACCAAACCAAATATATTGACATCATATCGATGCCAATCATAAAATTGGCGAAACCCAAATTCTAGAAATCATCAAACAGAAATCCATAAATCACAAAAAAGGGGAGGCCTACCAAAAAACGGGAGCATGATAACTCACCAACACGTGTATCACAAACGCGACGCTATCCCATGCTCGCTAACCATAGAGCTGGTGCAACGACGTAGTACAATATCGGTACGCCCGAGGAACCAGAAACTCAAATATTTCAAAACAACGACGTACTACAATGGTACGCCCGATGATCCTGATAAGTCGGTACAACAACGTAGTACAAAGGTACGTCCGATGAACCAAACTCCATAAAGAAACATGGGTCGCTAGCCCATAAGAATTGATTCGAAACTCCAAAGAACTATTAGGTCATTAGCCTATAAAATAAATGAGACGAAACTCAATAAAACGAGGTACCGTCCCCTAAGTGGACAAAGAGATATAGCATATCGCTAGTCTAAATCACAAAAATGATCATCAATGATCAATGAAAAGTGTGAATTACACTAAGCTAGTAAATAAATGAGTTTAGCTTTATATCCCATTACCAATGGCTTAACTTAAGTATTTACGAAAAAATTGTAGATTTCCACTCGAAAATTGTCACAAGAGTTTCAATCGAACGAGTCAAAGAATTAACCGACGAAGTGAACGCAAGCGTTTCATACCACTTGTTTTGCTAAGTCGTTTAATTGGATTTCTAGAACGAATGAGGTAAAGGTTTGTATATACTAATAGATTGGAAAGCGTTTTTATAAACAAGCTTTGTATAAAAATAGAGTTGAAATCATCTTTGAGAAAGAGTTTGAATATTTACTACTAGTATAGAAACCTTTGCATTTAAACGTGACAAACCATAGAAATGATCGTAAGAACAATCAATCACCAAAATTTCATGTTCAAAGACGTGAATTAAATCCAAGAAATCGATTCCAAATCCATCAAAATGGATATACCCAAAAATTCCAAAATAGAAGTCATCAAAGTCGATAATAAATGATAACAACAAATTGGAAAACCATAAATCGATAAAAATTGGAATTTCAAGCAAAATAGGCTAAATAGGCAAAGTAGGCTGAATACAAGCAGGTCAGTCGACTGGCACTCTGAGAACAGTCGACTAGCCAATGCTTGGAAAAACTCTCGGGTTCCAGGTCTGTCGACTGGACTCAGAGGGTCAGTCAACTGGTGCTTGTTTCCCAGTATTTCCAGCCTACACAAATGAAGAGCAAACTCAACCAATTCACGACCGGACGAGCAATGTCACTAGGGGTTTATGCCAATCGACAATTCGACCTTATAGGCTCTTCAATGCATCATCAAAAACATGTTCAAACATCAAAGTTAGGATTTTCAAGGATTTGACTTCAAAACACCAAAAATTGAAATATTCACCAAATCAATCCAAACCAAAAGAAAAAGCACATAAATAAGTGTTAGGATTCATACCTAACAATCAAATATAGTTATAGACATAGATGTGAGATAAAAATATCACCTTTTTCACAAAAACAAGGAAGAAGAAGCTATAGAGCAAGGCAAGGACAATCACTCTTCAATTCCAACCCAAGAAGCTTGAATCTAATCATAAAAGAAAAACATTTCCTAAGTTAGGGTTTAGGAATTTCTGAAATTGAAGGTAGAATGAGTTGGAGAAGAAGAAGAGGATGCTTACCAATAGCTTCTCTTTGAATTTGGAGTTAGAGCTTGGATTTGCAATGGAACTAGGGCTTAGGAATTCTAATTCTTTTTCTCTTCCCCCATTTTTATCAAAAGCTTGAAGGTATTAGGAAATGAAAGTGAATGAAGAGAAGTGGGGGTGGAGATAGAGTTAATAGTTTAGGCTAACCCAAACCCAAAGTCCAAAGTCCAAAGGTCAATTTTTTTTAGCTAGCTCCAAATATATCGAAGTTTATACTCAAAAAGGTCGCAAACACCATTTTGAACTCAATGGAAGTGGTCCCGAGTCCTAATTCGATTGTTTGCAAAAAGTAGCATTTTGGATTAAAATCCGACTAACGATGCTATATTTAAATAAAATATTTAAATATACAATTGTAAAATATGCGGGTTGTTACAATTCCATTTCAAACTTGAAATCCTTTTAACAAAAAATGGAAGTTCTTTTGTAATATGAAAGCCAGTATCATTTGAAAACAAAGAGTTTTCGTTTTTGGAAAAATCCGATCAATTATCCACAAGTTATATCTTTTGAAGTATAAACTTGGGTTAAATTTAAATTCCTAAAATAATACTTTTAAAATGCTTTAAAGATGGTTTTAAAATCCACGTGTATATATACATATTATATAACTTGTGTAAACTTTCAAACCATATTTCCAAAACAATTTCAAAACTTAAACAAGATATAATATATTCAAACTAAATTTCAATTTCAAACTTCCTTTTCAAAAGCTTTTCATATTCAATTCAATTTTACTTTCAAACCAATTAGATTCAAAATCCATCTTTTTAAAACCATTTTGAATAAAACAATATTAAATTCAAATATCTATGACTTAACAGATTTCCCGTGAAATCCATATTTGTGTGTGTGGTGTAGTCCAGGGGTTTTACACACAACAATACAATATCATCAATCATCACAACCCAAACACAGCAATATCGATAAGCGGTATAATCTTATAACGCTTGTCTTCATTCACAGATTCATAGATAAATATGTAAATTCAACACAGATAAATAAATTACATTCATCACAGCTCAAATCAAAATAATTCATATCACCAAGCATCACACATCAGTGATATCAAACAATTCAACATTCAATAGAATCCAAACATGCATAAGTAAGATTAATTAATCATCTGATTAATTTTAAAATAGATTAAATTACTTATAAATAAATTACTGATCCTGGTTAATTAACATTAATTGATTACAAACCATATTAATTAATTATCTTTTAATATTTATTAATTAACCCTTAATAATAAATTAACTAACCTTTAATAATTAATTAATTAATAAATTTATATCAAAATTCAAAATTTCCAAACATAAATTAGCTTACATAATCAAAGCATAATTTCTAGACGATCAAATTTTAACTTATCTTTTATTATCTCTGAGATTTGTCATTTTTTGAAGTAATTTCTTAATATAAATTATTGAAACAATTTTTTTATTAATATTTCATTCTTACATACATTTTACCTTTAGAGATCAAAGCTTGAATTGATATGGATTGGGAGATATAAATTTATTTGAGTAGTTTGAAACTGTGAATATAACAGAGATA
Source organism: Allium cepa (assembly GCA_030765085.1). Taxonomy (NCBI): domain Eukaryota; kingdom Viridiplantae; phylum Streptophyta; class Magnoliopsida; order Asparagales; family Amaryllidaceae; genus Allium; species Allium cepa. The sequence continues at coordinate 470,100,562 of CM060931.1, forward strand.
GGAACACGTATACACACAGACATGCATAGCTATATATAGTAATTCAACCTGTAATCTAATTGAAATCATCCATGGAAATCCTATTACAACTTTACACTACAGATTCATCACATAACATAGTTAAAACTGTTCTTAAAGGAAGTTTACTCACAGGCAGCAAAATAGATTAAGGGTTGAAAGTTTGCTCACCTTAAAGATTTGAAACAGAGCAACAGGTTTGAGACTGGAAGTGTTTCTATTTAAGAAATTGGAACCTTGATGTTGATCTTATCAAATGAATATGAGTTGATCTCTGCTTAGCTTGATTCCAGGTTTGAAAGTATTTTGAGTTGAATCTAATTTGATTGAGTAACGAACAGGATTTTCGACTCACGAAAGTCGACATTAATACGTCCACTGTATCAACCGCCGAGCAATCGAAGGCCGAAAAACCATACCGTTAGGGTTAAAGAAGAGGTAGAAGATAGAAAAAGAAAGAAAAAGCAACAGAAACAATATTAGAACCTCACAATCGCAGCGGAACAACATATAATAGATAAATGAATAATCTTTAAAACAAAGAACTATCGGTTATTACATTACATCATATTACATTACATTATCAGAGTTTACAACAACAAACAGCGGAAAAGAAATACTATATACAAGTGATACGCTATGCCATCCAGCTTGCTCCTGATCTCCATAGCAACTCCTGAATTCCAGAATGACCTAATAACCTGACTCTAGACTGCCCGTGTGGAAATTGGTGGGCACCCAGAGTTTAGGAAGGAAACAATAAACTCCAAGTCAGTCATGGGACTGGTGTGAGAACTTAAAACATTTTATCTTTAAAAACAAACAAAGAAATATTTTTATAGTCAATTCACAATGCTTTTAGAAAATGTAACTACCATAAGGCCTCCCGCCACACACACAATGCAAACGCAGAATCGGAGGAGATTTCTCCTTATCATAGTCAAACATGCTTGGTACTCAAATTTATTTGATATTATTACTATAAGTGCAAAGTGTAGGAAAACATTTCAAAAGTATAATATAAATCTTAGCCAGCATATGTACCATTATAGTATGCCTACTATAGCTACCATATTAAATGGCAGGTTCTACAACTAAAACCGTACAAGGCTCGTTTTGTTTCTTTGGATTTCCAACAAATGGTCGGGCAAAGGAACTTCCCAAGTAAAATGGAATGCCTCTGGAGCGACGTCCCGGGATCCTAACCGGATCTCTGCTACACAAGGCCGGGTTACCCCTAACTGGGTAACAACTGATACGAGCATGTCATCCTCCGGTCGTTTGCGACCTTTATTCCGAGGATCCTCTCAACCAACAACCACAGATCAATAAATATGCAGCAACACGAAGTAAGTATCTGGGCTCCATACCATGATACCACTTATAATCCAGAAGGAAATGACATGCCCTCATAGGGCGCTATCCTCAAATAACCTTGCTGCCATGATTCCTGTTTCGAACATAACCGGGTTGTGAGGTTCGTCGAAGTCTCATCCACAAAGCTACGCTTTTCACAAAGCCATGCTTCGATCAACAAATGATCATCAGCACTCAGCATGTCACACTACCAAATTGGAAGTATATCACTAATAACCTTGAACTACATAACTTCTGAGCTCGTACGTCTCAGAGAAGGGTGTTAAGCTAAGAGAATAAATTCTCCGCCACCAACAGATATGTATTTGAAAGAAATCAGCTTTACATCTCAATTTGTAATGTCAGACATACAATCCACACAAGTCTGTTCTGGGTTCGAACAGAACCAAAGGCACTTCCAAAGAAGTCCTTGCAATCCGGGTATTCACAATCCCGATCGAACTTCCCATCACAAAGGAAATCTCCATACCATAGCTATCGGTGCAGAGACAATCGATAGGTCATCCTATCATTCTCGCAAATACCCGGTTTTCAACACCGCTCTTCAAATGCTATCCATTACGATGAATCATTATTCGGAATGGGATTCATGACCCAAAGGTCCTCTCCCGGCTAAACTGAATAACGAGTGCTTATTTATAAAAATAAGTGTTCATTCAGATTCAAGCAAATCATAACAAATACCCATTTAAAGGTAAATATTGATAGTCGGTTATTTAACTATCAATAGATATGCACAACATCACCCGATTCCAAATAATTTTCCAAATTATTTATTTTCCAAAAATATCTGCATAAGATATATTTTCCACACTTCCAAATAAATCAATGTTTATTTTCAAACAAATTTCCCTTTCCTTCATAAATTCCATGGTGAATTTTAAATTTCCAAATATCCACTGATATACGATTTTCTAATCGATTTCAAATATTCACTTTTAATTTATCTTTAAAAGATAAAATCTCAAAGCATTTCACTTCATATTGGAAAACATTTCCATACTTATTTAATAATAAGTAATTCACAAATCTATTTATTTTCAATACTCAGAAAATATTCAATATACTTAAATCATAATTAAGTATATATTTCATTCTTTAAGGAAAATATTCTCTTAAACCCATTTGTTTGAGTCAAAACGAATGTTGCGTAAAACATCGTTACGACAACCCAAAATCACTAGTATAGGGATTCGAAATTAAGATAGATATATAAATCCCAATACTATACAAAAACATTTCCTTTCGAAAATCATTTACTATAACAACAGTGTTATGGTCCATCTTTTTCTTATTTTTCGAAAACGTCTATTTCAACAATAAATGTTGAAATCTATGGTTTCGATCCTTAACACATTTTAAAACAACTTCAAATCGTCTTAATTCTATTTAAAATATCACTTCCCCAAAACATTTCTTTAATATATTATTCACTGTCCAAAATCGTGAATATAAATCGTTTACCAAATTCAACACTTCTACAAATTTAATTAAAGGGTTATCCACTATCCAAAATCATGGATATATCTCCTTTAATAAGCTTTCATATTTACTTATCAATTTCAATTGATTTAGGATTTATAAACAACGTTTATAAATTCACATCTATATATTTTTATAAAAACTTCAACTTATAAAATCCCTTAATTAACAAATTCTATTTATATCTCATTTAATTGCCAAAATCCAATTTATAAGTTAATTACTTATAATTTTCTATTTTACAAAATCTATTCATTTTATAACTTCACAATTTACAAATCTATAAATTTCATTCACTTATGAAATCCATTTATACTTCATTTTAACACTTATAAAAACTCGTTTTATAATCCTAATATTTTAAATTTATAAATATCAATTTTATAAATCTTTTACATAAATCATTTATAATAATTTCAAAAATTTCAATTTAAACTATTTATAAAATTCATTAACTCCATATTTCAAAAATCACATTTTAACTATATTTCTCAAAAATCATAATTTTTATAACATAAAAATTATAACGTTTATTTATTTAAAATGAATCAATACCAAAATTCAATAAAACATATACTTTGAAAAATCACTTTAAAATCCTTTTAAATTTGAAAATCATCACTTTAACACTTTTAATTTTTTTTCTTTAAAATAGGCCCAATGCTGCAACAGCACTAAATATAAAAATCACGGCGTCCAAAACATCATATATCATATTATAACAGAACATATCACAATATCTGTAAATAAATCAATACGGGTGAGGAATCCAGTTGAAACCCTCCAACCTGTTTCCCTGCATCCATAGATGTTAGCACAATACCAATCCCGTTCCAATACGGAATATCGCGGTACATGGGTTTATATAAAATATTATCCGCTATTATGCGGCGTAATAGGGTCTCATCCGCTATATAATGCGGGAAAACAACTCCAAGTACATATATAATACCAATTCCACTTTAAGATGGAATATCGCGGTATATGTGTTTAATAAATAACCTCCGCTTAATATACAAAGTATAGGGTCTATTTCTATACAATAGATAATAAGTTATCGTCCAAGCATACAATCAACACAATCGAGCAATTTTAAATCTAACTATTTAAAATTTAAATCGAAACAAATTCGATTGAGTGAGAAGTTCTCACCTTGCTTTCAAATAACAATTGCAGCGTTTCATTTCGAATAAAATTAAACGCGCGTTTAATTTTACCCAAAATTTACACTAGCTCCAATCAACTCCAATCCAGCTCCAACGATTAGTGTTCGTCAATACGAAGCCAACGCAATTCGTTTCGTCAAATTCCGACCTCGTATGAAAGAGTTCCAACATTTTAAAGTTTTAAACGAATTAATATAAATAAATTTTCAATTTCTTTTTATTTCTTATAACCTTTTACATCTGGACCGTTCATCACTCACAACAAATCACGGCCGTGCGTCACTTTCTTCTCCCCAGGTCAATGAACGCGACCGAAACCCATAGCACGCACACACATTCGAACGACACAACCACCAATGACGATCGAGACGACGATCAAGCTTCGTAAAACGAACGCCCACTCCACCATGGACCATCGGCCAGAGACCAGCTACACTCGGTCGCATGAATCTCGAGCAAAACGTGAACGAACGCGCCTACTTCGAACACAAAACGTCGACGACTCGCTTCGTTGTTTACGATCATAACCGTTGAATAGAGAGATCTCGTAGCCCTCTTCAACTTTGTAGTTGGAGATTTTTCGAATCGATGTGTGGATATGAAGAAATTAGTGGAAGAAGATGAGTGATTTTCGGCCATTGTTTTGGAAACTGGCGGCTAGGGTTAGAAATTAGAGTTTTGGTGTAAATTGTGAGTGTTGAGGTCCTTTTATAGAAAATATTTGCGCACTATTCACCCGAAATTTTTCCGAACTCCAAACGAAGCGTGCCGCCTGGCGTTTATAATGTTTTACCCCTATTCCGAATGCAATGGAATATATATCGGGAGCCAATTCGATCAAATTTGAAAGATAAGTTTCTGAACCGACTATTTAAATTCAAGATTCAGTCGAATCGATTTCTACGCGTTTTAGCTTGCCCCGGTCAAACCGTAAGTACGATTGACACGAAATTTGAAACCATGCAATGATATAACATTACGGATCCGACAAAACAAGTTTCGTCGAAATCCAAGACTGTTTGAAAAATGGCTATTTTTACTTGTCAATTAAATATTAAAATATTCAATTTCCACAAATTAACTTTTAATTCAAATTTTAAAAGTTCTATAATATCATTTTAACTCCAATATGATTTAATACAACTTTACAAATCAAATTTAATCACTTTAAACTCAATTTCCAATTATTTCTGAAATTTTATATATTAATTTATCTATTTAATTATCCAATTAAATCCAGATATTCGAAATAAAATTTGTTTGACTTACAAATTTTGCTTGTTAATATTTAAAATCAATTAAATATACGAATTTCAAATGACAAAAATTCTGGGTCATTACAGATTGTTTCAGGTTTTTTTTGAGAATGTTGTTGTTGATTTCTTTTTGTTATAATTCCCAGTTTTGAATTTTATTCTCAGATTTGATTTTAGAAAATGGAGATGAAGAGAAAGTATATTGAGAAGTGAAGAAAATAGCCTGGTTTCTTTCTCAGGTTTTTTGACAATGTAGATAGAAGAATTGAGAGAGAGGAGAAATAGAAATATATACGTTGCCTTGATTTCATCTTTTGTTAAAATTTGAAAAGAAAAGGAAAAACTTGACACTTGTTATTTTTTTATGCTACATGGCTTACAAATGGTTTATACAAGTTATTATGTTTTTACAAATGTCATTTACAATAATTTTATGTTTAAATCCTTTACTTAAATAAATTTAAAAATTATGTTTTAGATCCTTATGTTAATAAATTTGTGAATCATGTTTTTATAATACGTTTTTATACTTATTATGTTTTAAATGTTACGTACTTATAAATATTTATATAGATACAAATCATTTTAGTTCATGAAAATTTTAAGAAGAAAGTATATATATACCTTATCAAATCCTATTTAAGCTTTAACTTAAGCTATAATATTATATTTAGAAAACAAACTTTTATAAATTTTAAAATATAGTTCTTAAATTCAATTTATTTTCAATATTTTTATTATTGAATTTCAAAATTCAAGTTTCAATTTATAATCAATACATATATATCAATAAACAAACAAATAACTTATTTTATTTGGAAAAATTCCAATTAATTTTCAATTAAACACAAAAATTTATTTTAATTACCAATTTAAATCGGATTCAAAACCGATATTGTTACAGATTCCCCTTTAAGAAAATTTTGTCCCCGAAATTTGCTAGACAGGGAGACGAACAAAGAATACAAAGAAATAGCTTTCCAGATCAAACTGAATACCCATTCTACATTTGGCTTGCCAAATCAGAATATAACCAATAGATACGAGGACAAATCTATTCAATTCTTTACGAAGTACTCGGGTCATCAAGTCTACTAATATGCTGGGGCATTGGTTAGTTCGAAGGGATAACTAACCATTCATAGGATATATCGGGACCCTAAAGAATAATTAAACGGATTCAATCTTCCACAATTCTCAAACACTAGGTATGGATTCCAAACTCAGGTCGGAATACTCCAAAGTATACACTAGCTTGTCCTTCTTCGGACTTTAATCTTCACAAGAAATCACAACAACAAAATTTCAAACTTTGGTTTTGATCAAAATCATTTTATTGGTACAATCCAATTTAACTTTATATTTGTTAATCAATTTATTTAAAAAAAATTCAAATTTATTAAAGTTAAAATGAAAAGATTGATAGAAAACTGATGAATAGAATACAAAATAGAAACTCGTCTACGACGATTCGCAGGGCCACCATCACTCCAAAGCTTCTTCATGCAGCTGCCACGAAGCCATCAAAGAATTAAAACTGGATCAAAGGAGATTGAGAAGAGTTGTTTCCTTGTTGTTGCAGGGTATCGACCATTTGTAGTGGTACTCCTCTATCCCCTACCCCATCCTCTTCTTGCACTCATACTCACTATCAGTGAATAGTAAGAGAATTTACTGAGGCAATACGAACGGATATCTTAGGGATATACTCGTTCTAGGGCATTTATATCCCTATCTCTAATGAGTCACCTAATGTGTTATACTCCTGAGCTAAATTTCTTACTCAACCTTTAGCTTTGATACCAAATGAAACGACCCTGACTCGACCTTCGAAAATCGACACCCAAATACATCACCCGTATTTGAATGCCGTAGATTCAAACGTCAAATCTGGTTCGCCAAAGCTTATAAAACATTAAGTACAACAACACAGCGGAAGAAAAACGAGTAACTTTATTGATATACAACATTTGATACAACACATTGACAAAAATGATATCAACACATATATAAAACATAGATGCAACAACGGAAAAATGAACAGCGACAACAGCGAAACAATACCAACAATGCCAAGCTCGAAAACTCCCATCCAAGAAGCTCGAACACTATCAAGTTGTAATGAAGAAAACTAGATAACTCAATCAGCAAAACAATCACCATGATCCAAAGGCTGAAAGCTATCGACTCTACACCTACTATTTGATTATCTGAAAAACCCAACTCTAGGCTGCCCATGTGGAGAATTGTAGGCACCTAGAGTTTAGAAAGGAAACAATAAACTCCAGGTCAGTCATGGGACTGGTGTGAGCAAATAAAAATAGTTTATCTTTGAAAAAAAGAAAACCAAAGAAATTAAAAGAAATCCATAATGCTTTTTGGAAAATGAAACTACCATAAGGCCTCCCGCCACACACACAATGCAAGCGCATAATTGGAGGAGATTTCTCCTTTTGATAGTCAAATATGCTTGATACGTGAAAATCCTTTTGATATTATTATTAGTGCATAGCGTTGAAAACATTTGCAAGTATAATATTAATCTTAGCCAGCATAGACATTTCGTACTATGCCTACTATAGCAACCAATTAAATGGTGGGTCGCCACTATAAGTAAAAGGCAGGTTAAACAACTAAAACCGTACTGGGCACATATTTTTTCTTTGGATTTCCAACAAAAGATCAGGCTAAGGAACTTCCCGGGCCACATGGGTATGCCTTTAGAGGGACGCCCCGAGAACCTAACCGGATCTCTGCCAACACAAGGTTGGGTTACCTCTGTAACTAGGTAACTACTACACGAGTATGCCATTCCCCAGTCGTTACCGACCTTTATCCGAGAGCTCTCAACACCAACAACCATAAAGTAATAAATTTGCAGCAACCACATAGATTAAATATCTGGTCTCCATACCATGATACCACCTTTTTCAAGAAGGAAATGGACATACCCTAAAGGGCGTGACCCTCATAACCTTGCCGCATTCTTCCTGTTTCGACCATTTTTGGGTTGTGAGGTCCGACGAGGTCACATCCACAAAGCTATGCTTTACGCAAAAGTCATGCTTTGATTAACAAATGATCAGCAGCACTTCGTATGCCACATTACCAAATTGGGAATGTATCGCTAGTAAATATCAACTACATAACCTCTGAGCTCGTACGTCTCAGAGAAGGGTGTTAAGCTAAGAGAATAAATTCTCCGACACCAAATAGAAATGTATTTGATAGAACCAGCTTTACATCTCAAAGTGTAATGTCGGACATACATCCGTACAGGTCTATTCCATGTTCGAATCGAACCGAAGGCACTTCAAAGAAGCCTTTGCAATCTGGGTATTCACAATCCTGATCGGACTCCCCATCACATAGGGAGATCTCTATACTGGTGTGACTCAGTGCAGAGGCATTTGACGGGTAATCCTTTCATTCTTGAAAATACCCGGTCTTCAAATGTTATCCATTATGTCGTATCATTATTCGGAATGGGTTATATGACACAAGGTCCTCTCCCGACTAAACCGAATAATGAGCGCGTAATTTTAAAAACATATGGATATATGGGATCTTAGTTAAGTCACAATCTTTAGCCCAAAACCATTCTTTCAAATGGTTTAACAAATTTACACTTTAAACTTTTAAAACAAAGATTCACCCTTTAAGATCCTCTCCAATTTGGAAACAAAGTTCACCAATCTTTCACAAAGATTCATTCATAGCTTTCAAAACTATTTCCATTTCAAATCTTTTATACAAAGGATACAACTTTAAGATCCTCTTCAATTTGAAAACAAAGTTCACCAATCTTTAACAAAGATAGTTTTCAAAATAATTCCATTTCAAATTTGAAATCCTTTTAACAAAAATTGGAAGTTTTTTCGTTATATGAAAGCCATTATCATTTGAAAACTAAGAGTTTTCGTTTTCGAAAAAAATCCGATCAAATATGCACAAGTTATATCCTTTAAAGTATAAACTTGGGTTAAATTTAAATTGCTAAAATAATACTTTTAAAATTATTTAAAGATGGTTTTAAATCCATATATATATTATATAACTTTATAACCTTTCAAACCATATTTCCAAAACAATTTCAAAACTTAAACAAGATATATTATATTCAAACTAAATTTCAATTTCAAACTTACTTTTCAAAAGCTTTTCATATTCAATTCAATTTTACATCCAAACCAATTGGATTCAAAATTCAACTTTTAAAACCATTTTGAATAAAACAATATCAAATTCAAATACCTGTGACTTACCGATTTCCCGTGAAATCCATATTTGTGTGGATGTAGTGTAGTCTAGGGGTTTTACACAAAACAATACAATATCATCAATCATCACAACCTAAACACAGCAATATCGAAAATTGGTATAATCTTATAATGCTTGTCTTCATTCACAAATTCATAGATAAATATGTAAATTCATCACAGATAAATAAATTACATTCATCATAGATCAAATCAAAATAACACATATCACCAAGCATCACACATTAGGGATATCAAACAATTCAACATTCAATAGAATCCAAACATTCATAAGTAAGATTAATTAATCATCTGATTAATTTCAAGCCAGATTAAATTACTTATGAATAAATTACTAATCTTGGTTAATTAACATTAATTAATTACAAACCATATTAATTAATTATCTTTTAATCATTTGTTAATTAACCCTTAAAAATAAATTAATTAACTTTTAATTATTAATTAATCAACTTTAATTAATAAATCAATTAACCTTTAATCATTAAATAATTAACCTTTAATTGTTTAATTATCCTTAAATTAATTACCTTAATTAATTAATAACATTAATTATCCTTTAATTTATTATTCTTTAATCACTTAATTAATCAACTTTTAATCATTTATTAATTACCTTTTAATTACTTTCATTTAAGTAATTATCCTTTAATTACTTACAATAAGTAATTATACTTAATAAATTACATTAAGTGATTATACTTAATCAATTTCTTAAGTGATTATTCTTAATTACTTATATCAATCAACCGTCAATTAATTACATTAAGTAATTAACTATCTTTAATTACTTACATTAATTAAACCATAATTAATTTCCTTAAGTAATTCACTATTCTACAATCACTTACATTAATTAACTTGGCTAAACATTTTCTTGCCTTTTAATAAACTTGTTAAATCATTATTTAACTCAAAGAAATTTTAAAGAAAACATTTAACTCTAAAATTAAATCTTGAAGCTAGTTTTAAAACTTGATTTCTTCTTTTGAAAATTCACTTATTTAAATACACATTAAAAAAATTCATTAGCTTTTAAATCTTATACTTTCTCTTTGCTTAAAAACTTTGTATTTCTTTGCCTTTATACAAAACTGTTCATACTCTTTACTTTATTTTAAAAACCAGGCTTGCTTAACAAAAAACCCGAGCTAAAGCAAGCGAAACTCCGGGTTACCCTTATTTCTAAGCAATGAACCCAGACACGTAAATGATACGCGTGCACGTGTACAGATGGCCGACCTCCCTCCGACCATCGATGAAACCACCATCTAGTCGCTGATGCCAAGCTCGACCAGCTCCGCCACCCAGAAACCCAAATTCTTCTTTCAAATCGAAAGTGAGCACCACAGGAATATCACAGATTTAAATCGATCACCAAAACTTCCACGCCATGCCACCATCGACCACCAGGAAGTTCGATACTCCGACCTACCCTTCGCCGAAGCCCGACGCTACCATTTCCCTAACTCAGGTCGAACTCGATGCATCGTCGATGCCATAATGGCCTCAAAATCAATCCACGACCAAAACCCATACTTAAACCCTAGATTAGTCTCACCGTGCCACCACGGCGTTCTAGAAATTTTTTTACTATTTTTCCCACCGTCCTCGACCCACGAGCCTCCTCTGACATGAACCACGAGCCTCAATTCGTCTTCGATCGACGGCAATTAACGAAAAACACAAAACTAATCGACTCCGAATATCTCATCAATCACGTATTTTAAGTCGTAAAATTTATATCAAAATCCAAAATTTTCAAACACAAATTAGCTTACATAATCAAAGAATAATTTCTAGGTGATCAAATTTTAACTTGTCTTTGATTATCTATGAGATTTGTCATTTTTTTGAAGTAATTTCTTAATATAAATTCTTGAAACAATTTTTTATTATTAATATTTCACTATTACAGACACTTTACCTTTAGAGATCAAAGCTTGAATTGATATGGATTGGGAGATACAAATTTATTTGAGTAGTTTGAAACTATGAATATAATAGAGACAGGAACATATATACACACAGACATGCATAGCTATTGTTTGCACCAAAATTGGCCACAAACCCCAAGTATTGTGAAAGCACCAGTGTTGGAATATAAATCAGCAATATTCAAACACAAATCACAGATCTGAGCAAGCAATTCGCAGCAAAATAGAAATTATGAACAAGAACACACAATTTATAGTGGTTCGGCTATCTCCGGCCTACGTCCACTTCAAAGGTTTTAACTTTTATTGATGTTCTTCGCTGATTACTCTTGATTACAGCGGATTACAATGGATTATAACTCTGAAATTCGAGTACAACGGTAGTAGTGAAGTGCAGAGTGGAGTCTGGTAGAGTCTGGATGCTTCCCAATTAAGATCCCCTTTTTTGAATGACCTGGGGCTCTATTTATAGGCGTAGGAGGCTGATATTTCTCCTAAAAGTATGGTAGACCGCTTCAGGCACGTGAGGGGGCCCACATGGCCGAAACCTGGAGATCCGGGCCCACATTGGGATCGATTCGACCCTTGGTTCGAATCGATCAAGATCTTGTCCAATCGTGATGAAACTTGGCGTGGACATTCTTCGACATGTAGACGAACTCCTGTAAAAATTTCATGAGATTTGGATCAGTGGATTGAGAATTATCATCGATTCGAAGTAGTGCTCCTCGGTACGCTGTCATGTTCGAATCGATCTTATGGGTTCGTTCGAATCGATCACTTCGAAACCATAGGGTCGAATCCATGCTTCTGTGACGTGGCGCGCGTTCTTCGAGTTGATCCATGTTTTTCGCCGAGTTGATTGGGTCGACTCCGAGTTCTTTGCCGTGCTCACTGGATGGCTTCGTGTGTTGGATTCGAAGGTCGTCTTCGAATCGAAGGAGAGATGCTCGTTCGAATTGATTCAAATACGTTACTTTGGATCGATTCGAAGTCGCCTTTAACATGTGGGATTCGAAGATAGCATGGAGCCGAAGCCATGATGAGTTTGTGGTCGTGTGAAGATGGATTCGAAGCAAGGTTATTTGGGGGCTCGCTTGATGGAGTCGAAGCAAAGGTTCAGTTCGTGGATTCGAAGGTGAGTCACTGTGATGGTGTCGAGGCCGATGGAGTCGAAGCAGGATGGAGTCGAAGGAAGACGTTAGTTGATGGATTCGAACATCACTTCTTCTTATGGATTCGAACTAGATGGTTTCGAACTAGATGGGTTCGAACTGAGCAATGTCCATCCTTCTTAACTCGATTCCATCATAACTTGAGCATACGACCTCGGATTGACTTGAAATTTGAAATACGGACTTCTATGATCTCTCTCGCCATGTTCTATCAATTGTGGCCCGATCCGGGCTCGGACAAAATTCATCGATATCCATGGTTATCCTGCAATGCATGGTCGACATTCAAGAATAATAATCATCGATTTTTAGTAAATTTTGGGTATCTCAACTTTGCCAAAAGCTGGGATAACAGCTATATAAAGTAATTCAACCTATAATCTAATTGAAATCATCCATGCAAATCCTGTTACAACTTTACTCTACAAATTCATCACATGACATTGTTAAAACTATTCTTAAAGCAAGTTTACTCACAGGCAACAAAATAGATTTAGGGTTGAAAGTTTGCTTAACTGAAAGATTTGAAATAGAGCAACAGGTTTGAGCCTGGAAGTGTTTTTAGTTTAGAAATTGGAACCTTGATGTTGATCTGATCTAGTGAATATGAGTTGATCTCTGCTTAGCTTGATTCCAGGTTTGAAAGTCTTTTGAGTTGAATCTGATCTGATTGTTTTAGGTTTTTTTTGAGAATTTTTTTTGTTGATTTCTTTTTATTTTTAATTCCTAGTTTTGAATTTTATTCTCAGGTTCGATTTTAGAAAATGACCGAAGAGAAAGTATATTGAGAAGTGAAGAAAATTGCCTGGTTTCTTTCTTAGGTTTTTTGAAAATGTAGATAAAAGAATTGAGAGAGCGGAGAAATAGAAATATATAATTTGCCTTGATTTTATCTTTTATTAAAATTTTAAAAGAAAAGGAAAAACTTAAACTTGTTATTTTTTTATGCTACATGGATTACATATGGTTTATAAAAGCTATTATGTTTTTACAAATGTCATTTACAATAATTTTATGTTTAAATCCTTCACTTAAATAAATTTAAAAATTATGTTTTAGACCTTTATGTTAATAAATTTGTGAATCATGTTTTTATAAATTTGTTTTTATACTTATTATGTTTTAAATATTATGTACTTATAAATATTTATATAAATACAAACCATTTTAGTTCATGAAAATTTTAAGAAGAAAGTATATATATAACTTAATAAATCATATTTAAGATTTAACTTAAGTTATTATATTATATTTAGAAAACAAACTTTTATCAATTTTAAAATATAGTTCTTAAATCCAATTTATTTTCAATATTTTTATTATTGAATTTCAAAATCCAAGTTTCAATTTATAAGCAATACATATATATCAATAAACAAATAAATAACTTATTTTATATGGAAAAATTCAAATTAATTTACAATTAAATAAAAAAATTATTTTAATTACCATTTTAAATTTGATTTAAAACCCGAATCTTTACACCATTTGTGATGACCCATATTTCGAAAGGCTTAAATCGACAATAATCCACACAGGTCCAACTCAAACAATCTGAGACATAGATAAACAATAGGGTTAATTAAGAAAAACAAGTAAAGAAGAGGAAAACAAACACAGAGTCTTGCAACGGAATGACAAAATATAATAATCAAATAAACAATTCATGAAGCTGCTTATACTATACATTTGATTATAATTTATACAACATTTATCAGAGTTATATAAACAATAGAATAATCGAACAATGCAGCAAAACAATATGATGCAGGGAATGATACTAGTAATAATAATATACTAAATCTTTGTCTTCGTCCTCTAGAAAATAATCTTCAATGCGTTGAAATACTCAGGGCTGACTCGAGCATAATGAAAGGAAAAAACACTCGAGTCAGGACTAAAATATCCTTATTTCAGTCAAAATGATATCACATAACATAAGTGTAATCGCGTTAGGGATGTTTACGGGGTTTTACATTTCCTATCTAGTGTATATCGTGTGTGCGATAACTCATGAGATGTTACAAGATTTCCATCTCTTAAGGATCCGTCAAATTATTTATATATAGTAGAATACGCTAGATATGTAATGTCTAATCAGTAAAATAAATATTTTTCTTAGCACTAAGGCTTTACATTAATCCCCCTTAACGTGTTTTTAAGCATTGTCATACCGTTTGAATATAACTCACCAGTAGCAAGTTAGAGGAAAGTGATGCGTCGTGATACAACAACACTAAACCAAAATCGTAGTGGTCCCGTATAGGATAAATGTATGACAAGGCGCATGCGGCAATGCCCAAGGTAGGATACTACCAGTTCGGGTCGCAGGGCAGACACCCAACGAGTACATCCATCCCATATCGAGTCAAAGGGAGGTCATCCCAAAATCAAGATGCACCATTCGAAACCAACAACAAGAGTAATGATATGGACCATGTCCAAGAAAATCGAAGAACGGATGTTCGCTCGGGGTAGCTAGCCTGCTTGGCCCTATCAAGCCGTCATGTTTTAGTCATTTCAAATTGGCACAAGTGTCGGGGGTCTATCCATCATCGTTCTCTTTCTTCAAATCCAGCAAACGTACGCCAAATCCAACCACTTCATTCTGGAGTCTCCTCTGCGTACACAGTTGTTAAAGTGGTTCCAATATGGATAGAGAGTATGCCAATAAGAGGCATCGGTGTAACGTATGCGATTTTTCGACGCTCGAAAACCTACATCAATACTTCCACTGTATTAACTGCCGAGCAATCAAAGGCCGGAAAACCGTACCGTTAGGGTTAAAGAAGAGAAACAAGATAGAAGAAGAGAGGAAAAAATAGAACAAAACAGAAAGAAACAACAGAACAATATCAGAATCTCACAATCGCAGCGGAACAACATATAATAGATAAATGAAAAATCTTTAAACAAAGAACTATATCAGTTATTACATTACATCACATCACATTACTTTACATCATCAGAGTATACAACAACAAACAGCGGAAAAGAAATACTATATACTAGTGAATACGCCATGCCATCCAGCTTGCCTTCAGCAACTCCTGAATTCCAGAATATCCTGATAACCTAACTCTAGACTGCCCGTGTGGAAATTGGTGGGCACCCAGAGTTTAGGAAGGAAAACAATAAACTCCAGGTCAGTCATGAGACTAGTGTGAGAACTTAAACAGTTTATCTTTTAAAAAAACAGAGGAATATTTTTAAAGTCAGTTCGAAATGCTTTTAAAAATCAAACTACCATAAGGCCTCCCGGCACACACACAATGCAAACGCAGACTTGGGGGAGATTTCTCCTTATGATAGTCAAAGATGCTTACTACGTAAAATCAAATCATTTTTGATATTATTATTAGTGCATAGTGTAGAAAACATTTCGAAAGTGGAATATAAATCTTAGCCAGCATAGGTACCATTATATTACGCCTACTATAGCTACCATATTAAATGGCAGGTTCTACAACTAAAACCGTATAAGGTTCGTATTGTTTCTTTGGATTTCCAACAAATGGTCAGGCCAAGGAACTTCCCATTGCCACATGGGTACGCCTCTGGAAACACGCCCCGAGAATCTAACGTTACGGTTAGATCTCTGCCAACACAAGGCCGGGTTACCCTTCAAACTGGGTAACTACTACAAGAATATGCCACTCCCCGATCGTAACCGATCTATATCCGAGGATCCTCGATTCCAACAACCACAAAGTAATAAATTTGCAGCAACAACATAAGTTAAGTATCTGGGCTCCATACCATGATACCACCTCTATCCAGAAGGAATGACATACACTAAAGGGCGCTACCCCCGATAACCTTGTCGCATCCTTCCTGTTTTGACCATTTCCGGGGTGTGAGGTCCGACGAAGTCTCGTCCACAAAGCCACGCTTTATACAAAAGCTGTGTTTTGATCATTAAATGCTCAACAGCACTTCGTATGCCACATTACCAATTTGGGAACGTATCACTAGTAACCATCAACTACATAACCTCTGAGCTCGTACGTCTCAGAGACGGGTGTTAAGCCAAAAGAATAAATTCTCCGCCACCAACAGAAATATATTTGATAGAAACCAGCTTTATATCTTAAATTGTAATGTCAGACACACAATCCATACGAGTCTGTTCCGGGCTCGAAAAGAACCGAAGGCACTTCCAAAGAAGCCCTTGCAATCTGAATATTCACTAATCACGACCGGACTTCCCGTCACTAAGGGTGATAAAACCTCTATATCGGAGATCAGCCGATGCAGAGTCATTCGACGGTAATCCTTCCATTTTCACAAATATCCAGTCTTCAACACTGGTCATCAAATGCAATCCATAACGACGTATCACATATTAGGAATGAGTTATACGACCCCAAGGTCCTTTCCCGGCTAACCCGAATAGTAAGCGCTTATTCAAAAATAAGTGTAGCATTCAAATTCAAGCAATTACAACAAATACCTATTTAAAGGTAAATATTGATAGTCAGATTATTTAACTATCAATCGGTATGCTCAACATTACCAGATTCCAAATTATTTACTTTCCAAAATATCTTTACTAGATATATAATTTCCACACTTCAACCATTTGAAAATAAATTTTCAAATCACTTTTCACCTTTACCACTTTTGAAAACAAATTTCAATCATTTTCCTTACGCGGAAATACTTTCATTTCAACATGATTCATTTAAACCAATTAAATAAATCCTTACCGATTTACTTTATATTTACGTTCCAAATCCGTAAATTTATTCCCACACTTCAAAAATAAATCAATGTTTATTTTTAAACAAATTCCTCTTTCTTTTATAAATTCCATAGTGAATTTACACTTCCAAAATATCTATGAATATACGATTTCCAAATCGATTTCTAATATTCATTTTCAATTTATCTTTAAAAGATAAAATCTTAAAATATTCACTTAATATTGGAAAACATTTCCATACTTATTTAATAATAAGTAATTCGCAAATCTATTTATTTTCAACACTTGGAAAATATTCAATATATTTAAATCGATGGTTTCGATAGTTAATACATTTTTAAACATCTTTAAAACAATTAAATTCATTTTATAATATCACTTTCCCGAAAACGTATCTATTTTCTTTAGTAATATATTCACTGTCCAAATTCGTGAATATACTTCACTAACCAAATTCAACATTTTCTACACATTTTATTTCAAGGATAATTCGCTATCTGAAATCGCGAATATATCTCCTTTAATAACCTTCTATATTAAATTTATCAAATTCAATTGATTTCGGATTTATAAATAATGTTTATAAATTCCATTTCTATTTATAAAACTTTGGTTTATAAATCTCCTTTATTAACCACTTCAATTCATAACTCAATTTTATACCAAAAATCTAATTTACAAGTTAACTACTTATAAGTCCTTTATTTTACAAAAATCTATTCATTTTATAACTTCACGATTTATAAATCGATAAAGTTCATCCACTTAAGAAATCCAATCATTCTTCATTTTAACACTTACAAAAAACTCGTTTTATAATTCCTATATTTTTAATTTATAAATATCAATTTTATAAATCTTTTATATAAACCATTCATAATAATTCAAAAATCTCAATTTAAATAAACCAATCCTTTTAATAATTTACAAAACATTATTTAAAACTTATATAACTCCAAAATTATACTTATGCACTATTTTCCAAAAAAATATAACTTTTATAACAATAAAATTATAATGTTTATTTATTTTAACAATTCAAAATTTAACAAAACGTAAACTTTCAAAAATCACTTTAAAAATTCTTTTAAAAACCAAAAATCATTATTTTAAAACTTCAAAATGGATCCGATGATGCAACAGCACCAAATAGTCAATCACGACATCCAAATATCATATATCGATATGATAATCAACAAACATCACAATATCTGTAAATAGATCAATATAGTTGAGGAATCCAGTTGGATCCCTCCAACCTGTTTCCCTGCATCCAAAGACGTTAGCACAATACCAATTCCGTTCCAATACGGAATATCGCGGTATATAAGATTTATAAAATATCATCCGCTATTATGCGGCGTAATAGGGCCTCATCCGCTATATAATGCGGGAAAATCAACTCCAAGTACATATATAATACCAATTCCAATCAAGATGAAATTATCGCGGTATATGT
The DNA here is from genome assembly GCA_030765085.1 of Allium cepa. Taxonomy (NCBI): domain Eukaryota; kingdom Viridiplantae; phylum Streptophyta; class Magnoliopsida; order Asparagales; family Amaryllidaceae; genus Allium; species Allium cepa. The sequence continues at coordinate 470,119,417 of CM060931.1, forward strand.
TTTTAATAAATAACATCCGCTTAATAACGGCGTATAATGTCTATTTCAATCATAACAGATAGGAATCATCATTCAAACATACATTCAAGAAAATTTTAAATCTAACTATTTAAAATTTTAAATCGAAACAATTTCGATTGAGTGAGGAGTTCTCACCTTGCTTTCAATTCAGTTCCAGCATTTTATTTCGAATAAAATTAAACACGCGTTTAATTTTACCCAAAATTCAAACTAGCTCCAAACAACTCCAATCCAATTCCATAGCGTAGTGCTCGACAATACGAAGCCAACGCACTTTGTTTCTTAATTTTTTGCTCTCGTATGAAAAAGTTACAGAGTTTTAAACATTACACGATTTATAATACAATTAATTCAACTTTTATTTTAATTTTTTATACCCTAGATAAATCATAGCCGTGCATTCCCGTCACCAGATCAAGGCCGCACCTTGCTTCCTTCCCATTCACGCGTTTCACTCCCAGGTAGTAAATCACGCACGAAACCCATATGCTCGATCAAACCCTAGGTTGTCGAGCTCATCACGAACATCTAGGACTCGATCAGAATACTCCATTCGAACGCTCCACTCGAGAGCTATCAACGCCCTGAACCTGGTCGAGCTCGACCCCATATTGGCCTCGAAAAACTGGACAAACGACGTGCCTTTGAACGAAGATTGCCGCTAATCCACTTCGTATTTTACGATCATCACCGTTGATATACAAGATCTCATAGCCCTCTACATTTTTTTAGTTGAAGCTTTTTGATGAAAGTCGATGGATTGTGAGAAAATGGAGGAAGAAGATGGGAGTTTTCTGGCCATTGAAAACATAAGTGACGGCTGAAGGAAATGAATTAGGGTTTTGGGCTTTTGTTTGCAAATGAAGAGATAGAGGTGCTTTTATAGAAAAATGGCCAAAACACTATTCATCCGAAATTTTCCGAACTCCAAACGAAGCGTGCCGGTTGGCGTTTCTAAGGTTACCCCGCGTTTCGAACACAATGGAATGTATTTCGGAGGCCAATTCGATCATCTGTGCGAGTTACGGCAATAAACGTTCGATTTCAAATTAAATCGATTTAAACCAATTTCTATGCGTTTTGGCATGCCCCGGACAAACGGTAAATCCGATTGACATGAAATTTGAAACCATATAATAATATCACATTACGAATCCGATGAAACCGGTTTCGTTGAAATCCGAGATTGTTTGAAAAAATGGCTATTTTAACTCGTCAATTGAATATTAAAATATTCAATTTTCACAAATTAACTTTTAATTCAATTTTAAAAGTTCTATAACATCATTATAACTTCAATATGATGAAATAAAATTTTACAAATCATTTTCAATCATATTTAACCCAATTTTCAATTATTTCTGTAATTTCAAATATTAAATTATCGATTTAATTATCCAATTAAATCCAATTATTCGAAATAAAATTTATTAATATTTAAATTCAATTAAATATACAAATTTTAATTAATAGAAATTCTGGGTCGTTACAAACTTTCCCCCTTATAAGAATTTCGTCCTCGAAATTACCAAGTAAGAAAAAGTTACATAACCCATTAACTTTCCAAAACAAACCATTCAAATTGGATTTTACAAATCTCTTAAGTGTTTAACTTCCTCAAAATTCATAGTTAAACTTCTTACAAAATCTTTACTAAGTTTCCAAATCCAAACTTAGTTTTCAAAAATTTCCTAATTTTCAATTCTCTCAAAAATATTCTAAAGCCTTAAATTTTCGAAAAAATTCGCCAGAGTCTCCTTTGCGCTGCTCGATCCGAAAAAAAAATGACAGTATATATATCAAAAATATACATCTCATCAAGTGATGAGGCATCCCACGGGGAAAAAATGTAAAAGTACGATATTTAATGCGAGATATGTACCTTATATATTATTAGCGAGCATATACGGCTAATATAGCGCGAAAGCGAGCTCCAAATGCGAAGCAAGCGCAATCCGCACCTACTGAACACTCAACAAACCATGAGAAACATGTATATATGAAAATAATATCAATATACATCATATTGTAACATAACAACTACATGTGCCAACATAGCTATGCATTCAATCAACAAATGCAACCAAAATAACAATCCAACCATCATCCAACTAACCAAATAAATATTCATTCATATTCTCATTAATATTCAATGAATTGATTTTCCAATTTAAATCACATTTTATTCATTAACATTGGATGTTTTTACTAACATTCATTCATATCCAATTTCAATTTGTTTGCGTTCACTAATTTACATTTAAGTTGGTTCACTTCCAAATCAAATTCAGTTCTATTCAAATTCATTTACTTCACTTTCAATTTGGATTCAATTACATAGATTTCAAATTTTGCTAATTCAATTTCATTAACACTTAATGAATTATACACAATCAATTAATAACCATATAACAACCAATGTATATTCAACATAACCAAATTATTTAATTTACATTCTATTTGGTTTAACACTTTTTGACTCCAATTGGTTGATATTAAATTGATTGTCATTCAATTATTCAACTTCCAATAACGTTAGCTTTTAATGAATTAACACTTACATCCATTATTTCTTATCAATTCTTTTACATTTGATTGATTAATATTTCATCCATTTATCAATTCAATTGCTAATTCCTTTAACAATATAAGGTTGAATTTAATTCATATAACTCAAATTCATATTCATAATGACTTCATTTCATTAATTCACTTATTAATTTTACTTCGATACCAAAATCAACTTTATTCAACTTCACTTAAGTTATATTCCATTTCAACCATCATTTGTTTAACTTAACTTATATTTCCATTTCTCAATTTCAAATTTCAAATTTCAAATTTTATTCAACTCATCTTAAGTTAAATTCAAATATATTTTTATTCACTTCCATTCATTCAAGTTAAACATTAATTCCAGGATTAAAATTTTCATTCATCTTCATTTGTTTATTTTATTAATATCAACATCATTTAATAGGTTTAGTAGTTGGTTCATTTTAACTTTTCACATTATCTAGATAGAGTTTCCAGAATTCAATTACCCGGTTTTACTCCAAAACCATTTTGAAATTATAATCAACTCAAACCTAATTTTCCTATGAAAGCAATCCATCACTTTAGAAACTCGAAAATGAATTCTAATGATGTGGCCATCATCATCAGGATTATTTTCCAGCGACCGAAGTGAGTTCAGTGCTTCCTAACTTCCACGAATTCATTTTAAAACAATTCTCATCCAAAAATATTTCCTAAAATAATATTCAATCGTTTCCTTCAATACTTTGGAAAACATTTCAACATTCCCAAGAGTTTTAAATCTCAAAACCCTTGTTTTCATTACATTTAAAACACTTTTCAAAATTCCCGGGATTAAATTCTGGTTTAAATCAAATTTAGTTATTCTTCCTTTTGATAAATCATACTTGTAGAATTTTATTTGGTTGTAAACCCTTTCAAACTCTAAGTTCTTATATTTGATTATTTCATTAACAACCAAACATCCAAGGATATATAATATTTTCAGAAAATTATTCCTTCTATATCAAAATATAATTTTCGGGCAAAATTATTCAATTACCCGCTTTAAAACAATATCGTGTCAAATTGTTCTGCACAAGTGTTTAAAGATCCATATCAATAACGTTAATTACTCGTATTGACCAGAATCCATATACCACTCAACAAACCAATCATCACAATATAAAACAATTTATATTCACTAACAAATATGCACTCGTATCTATTATTATACTCACACTCATTCTAGAGTATTACTGACTCCATCTCTAATGAGTAATTCCCAACAGAACCATGGTTGTCGCTTAACCATAAGCTCTTATACCAAATGTAATGTATGCGATTTTTCGACGCTCGAAAACCGACATCAATACTTCCACTGTATTAACTGCCGAGCAATCGAAGGCCGGAAAACCATACCGTTAGGGTTAAAGAAGAGGAACAAGATAGAAGAAGAGAGAAAAAGATAGAACAGAACAGAAAGAAACAACGGAACAATATCAGAATCTCACAATCGCAGCGGAACAACATATAATAGATAAATGAAAAATCTTTAAACAAAGAACTATATCAGTTATTACATTACATTACATCACATTACATTACATTACATCATCAGAGTATACAACAACAAACAACAACAAACAGCGGAAAAGAAATACTATATACTAGTGAATACGCCATGCCATCCAGCTTGCCTTCAGCAACTCCTGAATTCCAGAATATCCTGATAACCTAACTCTAGACTGCCCGTGTGGAAATTGGTGAGCACCCAGAGTTTAGGAAGGAAAACAATAAACTCCAGGTCAGTCATGGGACTGGTGTGAGAACTTTAACAGTTTATCTTTTAAAAACAAAATAGAGGAATATTTTTAAAGTCAATTCGAAATGCTTTTAAAAATGAAACTACCATAAGGCCTCCCGGCACACACACTATGCAAACGCAGACTTAGGGGAGATTTCTCCTTATGATAGTCAAAGATGCTTACTTACGTAAAATCAAATCATTTTTGATATTATTATTAGTCCATAGTGTAGAAAACATTTCGAAAGTAGAATATAAATCTTAGCCAGCATAGGTACCATTATATTATGCCTACTATAGCTACCATATTAAATGGCAGGTTCTACAACTAAAACCGTACAAGGTTCGTATTGTTTCTTTGGATTTCCAACAAATGGTCAGGCCAAGGAACTTCCCATTGCCACATGGGTACGCCTATGGAAAGACGCCCCAAGAACCTAATTTTACGGTTAGATCTCTGCCAATACAAGGCCGGGTTACCCTTCAAACTGGGTAACTACTACACGAATATGCCACTTCCCCATCGTAACCGATCTATATCCGAGGATCCTCGATTCCAACAACCACAAAGTAATAAATTTGCAGCAACAACATAGGTTAAGTATCTGGGCTCCATACCATGATACCACCTCTATCTAGAAGGAATGACATACACTAAAGGGCGCTACCCCCGATAATCTTGCCGCATCCTTCCTGTTTTGACCATTTCCGGGGTGTGAGGTCCGACGAAGTCTCGTCCACATAGCCACGATTTATACAAAAGCTGTGTTTTGATCATCAAATGCTCAACAGCACTTCGTATGCCACATTACCAATTTGGGAATGTATCACTAGTAACCATCAACTACGTAACCTCTGAGCTCGTACGTCTTAGAGAAGGGTGTTAAGCTAAAAGAATAAATTCTCCGCCACCAACAGAAATATATTTGATAGAAACCAGCTTTACATCTCAAATTGTAATGTCAGACACACAATCCATACAAGTCTGTTCCGGGCTCGAACAGAACCGAAGGCACTTCCAAAGAAGCCTTTGCTATCCGGATATTCACTAATCACGACCGGACTTCCTGTCACTAAGGGTGATAAAACCTCTATATCGGAGATCAGCCGATGCAGAGTCATTCGAGGGTAATCCTTCCATTTTCACAAATATCCGGTCTTCAACACCGGTCATCAAATGCAATCCATAATGACGTATCACATATTCGGAATGGGTTATACGACCCCAAGGTCCTTTCCCAGCTAACCCGAATAGTGAGCGCTTATTCAAAAATAAGTGTAGCATTCAAATTCAAGCAATTACAACAAATACCTATTCAAAGGTAAATATTGATAGTCGGATTATTTAACTATCAATAGGTATGCTCAACATTACTAGGTTCCAAATAATTTCCCAAATTATTTACTTTCCAAAATATCTTTACTAGATATATAATTTCCACACTTCAACCATTTGAAAACAAATTTTCAAATCACTTTTCACCTTTACCACTTTTGAAAACAAATTTCAATCATTTTCCTTACGCGGAAATACTTTCATTTCAACATGGTTCATTTAAACCAATTAAATAAATCCTTGCCGATTTACTTTATATTTACGTTCCAAATCCATAAATTTATTTCCACACTTCAAAAATAAATCAACATTTATTTTAAAAAAATTCCCTTTTCTTTTATAAATTCCATAGTGAATTTACACTTCCAAAATATCTATGAATATACGATTTCCAAATCGATTTCTAATATTCATTTTCAATTTATCTTTAAAAGATAAAATCTTAAAATATTCACTTAATATTGGAAAACATTTCCATACTTATTTTATAATAAGTAATTCACAAATCTATTTATTTTCAACACTTGGAAAATATTCAATATACTTAAATCGAAATTAAGTATATATTTCATTCTTTAAAGAAAACGTGCGCTTAAACATATTTATTTGAGTCAAAACGAATGTTGCGTAAAACATCGTTACGACGACTCAAAATCACTAGTATAAGGATTCGAAATTAAGATAGATATATAAATCCCAATACTATATAAAACATTTCCTTTCAGAAATCATTTACAATAACAACAGTGTTATAGTCCACCATTTCCTTCTATTTCTCGAAAAGGTCTATTTCAACAATGAATGTTGAAATCTATGGTTTCGATAGTTAATACATTTTTAAACATCTTTAAAACAATTAACTTCATTTTATAATATCACTTTTCCAAAAACGTATCTATTTTCTTTAGTAATATATTCACTGCCCAAAATCGTGAATATACTTCACTAACCAAATTCAATATTTTCTACACATTTTATTTCAAGGATAATTCGCTATCCGAAATCGCGAATATATCTCCTTTAATAACCTTCTATATTAAATTTATCAAATTCAATTGATTTTGGATTTATAAATAATGTTTATAAATTCCAATTCTATTTATAAAACTTCGGTTTATAAATCTCCTTTATTAACCACTTCAATTCATAACTCAATTTTGTACCAAAAATCTAATTTACAAGTTAACTACTTATAAGTCCTTTATTTTACAAAAATCTATTCGTTTTATATCTTCACGATTTATAAATCGATAAATTTCATCCACTTAAGAAATCCAATCATTCTTCATTTTAACACTTACAAAAAACTCGTTTTATAATTCCTATATTTTTAAATTATAAATATCAATTTTATAAATCTTTTATATAAACCATTCATAATAATTCAAAAATCTCAATTTAAATAAACCAATCCTTTTAATAATTTACAAAACGTTATTTAAAACTTATTTAACTCCAAAATTATACTTATGCATTATTTTCCAAAAAAATATAACTTTTATAACAATAAAATTATAATGTTTATTTATTTTAACAATTCAAAATTTAACAAAACGTATACTTTCAAAAATCACTTTAAAAATTCTTTTAAAAACCAAAAATCATTATTTTAAAACTTCAGAATGGATCCGATGATGCAACAGCACCAAATAGTCAATCACGACATCCAAATATCATATATCGATATGATAATCAACAAACATCACAATATCTGTAAATAGATCAATATAGTTGAGGAATCCAGTTGGATCCCTCCAACCTGTTTCCCTGCATCCAAAGACGTTAGCACAATACCAATTCCGTTCCAATACGGAATATCGCGGTATATAGGATTTATAAAATATTATCCGCTATTATGCGGCGCAATAGGGTCTCATACGCTATATAATGTGGGAAAATCAACTCCAAGTACATATATAATACCAATTCCAATCAAGATGAAATTATCGCGTTATATGTTTTTAATAAATAACATCCGCTTAATAACGGCGTATAATGTCTATTTCAATCATAACAGATAGAAATCATCATTCAAACATACATTCAAGCAAATTTTAAATCTAACTATTTAAAATTTTAAATCGAAACAATTTCGATTGAGTGAAGAGTTCTCACCTTACTTTCAATTCAGTTCCAGCATTTTATTTCGAATAAAATTAAACACGCGTTTAATTTTACCCTAAATTCAAACTAGCTCCAAATGACTCCAATCCATTTCCGTAGCATAGTGCTCGACAATACGAAGACAACACACTTTTTTTCGTAATTTTTCGATCTCGTATGAAAAAGTTACAGAGTTTTAAACATTACACGATTTATAATACAATTAATTCAACTTTTATTTTAGTTTTTTATACCCTAGATAGATCATAGCCGTGCATTCCCATCACCAGATCAAGGCCGCACCTTGCTTCCTTCGCATTCACGCATTTCACTCCCAGGTAGTAAATCACGCACGAAACCCATATGCTCGATCAAACCCTAGGTTGTCGAGCTCATCACGAACATCTAGGACTCGATCAGAATACTCCATTCGAACGCTCCACTCGAGAGCTATCAACGCCCTGAACCTGGTCGAGCTCGGCCCCATATTGGCCTCGAAAAACATAGACAAACGATCCGCCTTTGAATGAAGATTGCCGCCAATCCACTTCGTATTTTACGATCATCACCGTTGATATACAAGATCTCATAGCCCTCTACATTTTTGTAGTTGAAGCTTTTTGATGAAAGTCGATGGATTGTGAGAAAATGGGGGAAGAAGATGGGAGTTTTCTGGCCATTGAAAACATAAGTGGCAGCCGAAGGAAATGAATTAGGGTTTTGGGCTTTTGTTTGCAAATGAAGAGATAGAGGTGCTTTTATAGAAAAATGGCCAAAACAGTATTCATCTGAAATTTTCCGAACTCCAAACGAAGCGTGCCGGTGGAGTTTCTAAGGTTTACCCCACGTTCCGAACACAATGGAACATGTTTCGAAGGCCAATTCGATCATCTGTGCGAGTTACGACAATAAACGATCGATTTCAAATTAAATCGATTAAAACCAATTTCTATGCATTTTGGCTTGCCCTGGACAAACGGTAAATCCGATTGACACGTAATTTGAAACCATGCAATAATATCATATTACGGATCTGATGAAACTAGTTTCGTCAAAATCCGAGACAGTTTGAAAAAAATGGCTATTTTAACTCGTCAATTAAATATTAAAATATTCAATTTTCACAAATTAACTTTTAATTCAATTTTAAAAGTTCTATAACATCATTCTAACTTCAATATGATGTAATAAAATTTTACAAATCATTTTCAATCATATTTAACCCAGTTTTGAATTATTTCTGTAATTTCAAATATTAAATTATCGATTTAGTTATCCAATTAAATCCAATTATTCGAAAGAAAATTTATTCGACTGTTTAATTTCACTTATTAACATTTAAATTCAATTAAATATACAAGTTTTAATTAATAGAAATTCTAGGTCGTTACAACCGGTCTCTTTAACAACCAAAATTTTTTTTACATACCGATTGGTACATTTACATTTCGAAAAAAATTCATACCTGATATCCAAATATCATATTCCCTTAAAAAAAATCAATTTCATTTTGAAGTATCATATTCACTTAAAATATATCAACTTTCACTTCAAAGTCATTTTCACTTCAAAATTTTATTCGAATAACAATTTAGATTATAACTTCATTTTAACCCAATTCGCATTTGAATCTATGATTTAAATATAAACATTCCACCCTTTGGCTAGTTTGAATTTTACGAAATACTTTGAATTTTTTTAATTAGTTTTAAAGAGTTAAAAGAGTTTGATATAAAATAGTTTAATAAAATGGTTTAGATATTAAAAGGTGGTTTATATAGGAAATAGTTAGGAAAATCAAAATAATTTGAATATTTAAAAAGATAGGTTTTAATCAATTTATACTAGAATAACTTATTTGAAAATAATTTCAAAGTCAAACTGATTCAATTCCAAATCCTTCAAATTCAATTCCATTCGTATCGACTCAATTTCGATTTCAATTTGAATAAACTTCGATCCCAATTCAAATCAATTCTAATTTTCATCTTTTTTACTTCCAGTTTGATTCAACAGTTCAATTCAATGGTTTAAATTTCAATTTAATTCTAATTTTTAAACCATTTCAATTTATATCAATTTCTAGTTCACTTTCAGAATGTCAGTTTAAATCATTTAAATTAAACTTGACTTCAATGTTCAAATATGTTCAAATCTTTAAAATAATTCAATTCCGAGTTCAAATTTGAAATACCAATTTAAATTACCTTTACTTAAATAACTTCGAAGTTCAAGTAAAATTTCATATCTTTTTAAATAATTCAATTTCTATAATTCAAATCATATTTCAATCATGACTTCAAATTCCAATTAAATTCTTTAAAACAATTTCTTTCAATCAAATTTAATTTCAACATTTCAAACTTGAATCGTATTTAGTTCAATCTTCATAAATTTGATTTTTATTTCTTTAAATCAAAACAATATAAATAATTTCAAAACCAGGACTTAAAAATTATTTAATTTAACCAATCCGGTGTCTGTATGTAATTTTCTATCCTATGGTCAAGTGGTCAGTTATTTTTATTCTAATTTCAGGGATAGATATATATATATATATATCATTTCAATCCAAAATAAATATCATAGGTATACATCATTTTAACCTATTTCTTAATCTATTCAAAATAATTCCAATAATAGTTTATATACTGTCGAAAAATTTACAAGGTGATAACAGAATTTATAAAAATAAACATACATCCAAATCAGTCAAATATCACAACAATTTACTGGTTATTAACATCGTGTGTCTAAATTGCAATTTAATTTAAATTTCAAATTGAACTATCAATTTAAATTCATATCAGTTCAATTCAGGTGTCAATTTAAATGTTAGTTAAATTACTAAAAGAAAGTCAATAAAATTAAATTACTTCATAATTCAGTTTAACGAACATAAAAATAATTTAGTACTTCATGAGAATTAAAAGAACACTCACCTTTTATTTGAAACTGAAAATATAGCTTTAAAAGAATTCCAATTTGACTTCATGTTGTAGACGACAGCGATACGGTCGCATCGCTAACTGTTTCACTCGAATCGGACCTCGTACGCAAAAGATATATGATAATTAGCATTGATAAAATTCAAACTTAATTAACGTATATAATAAAAATCTTAATTAAATAAAATAAGAAAAAAAGAACCCAACTCCTTCTTCCCAGATCGCGTTCTTCATCGGTTTATCTTTTTTTTCGTTGATGCACGCTCGCACCACCAAGCCCAGACGAACCACCACCGAGCACCGTTGTCGCCCTGCCTCCGTGAGTCCCGCCCTGCTCCAACCTTGTCGCGTGCCAGTCGACTAAGTCACGAAGCCCTGCTGCGCATTGTAGCCTCCAACCGTCGCCCCCTTGCCTCTAAGCGCGGCTGCGTGCTCCTCCAGGAGCTCGCATTTGCCTTTTTTATTTTTTCGATTGGCTATTGTAATTTGAAAAGAGAGAATGAGGGAGGGTATAGGGTAGACAAAGATGTAGCGAGGCATATGAATTGTTGGATGAGGAATGAAATATATATATTATAATTGGAAAATATCTGACCCGATTAACTCGCGAAATTCTGAACTCCAAATGAAGCATGTCGCCTGACGTTCTATATGTTAAACCCCTATTCCAAACACAATGAAACTAATTTCGAAACCTATTACGATCATATGCAGAAGATAGCTTTTCAAAATCAATTTATTTAAATTAATTCTACGCGTTTTAAGCTCGTACGGCTTAACAAGTCTGTTCGCTACGAAACTTGAAATCCTATAATAACTCACTATTACTGATCCGAAGAAACTGGTTTCATCAAAATTCGAGACAGTGGCCAAAGTGGCTATTTTTACTCGCTAAATAAAATATAAAATTTCCAATTTCTATTTATTCACTTTTAAATTCAATTTTAAAAGTTAACATTCTTCATTCATATTTAAATCAAATATAAATCAATTTCTGATATCATTTACATTAATTCAAGATCCAATTATTTAAACAATTTCCAATATTAATTTAAATAATTTAATTATTAGATAAGTTACATTAACAGATCATAAAATTTCAAATGAATTTTAATTATCAATAATTATTTTATTTTCAACTAAATAAATCACATTTATTACTCAATCCCAACTATTGGTTGAAAACACATATAATACATAGAATTCCACTTCAATACTTTTATTGCCTAATCTTCGAAATTATTTATCTTAAATTTTATTAAAGTTCATATTCAATAACTACACTAATAATTCATTTAATTTTAATTTTTAATCATATTTATTCAATAATTATTTTAAATTTAATAATTTAAAATAGTAAAAAAATACGCATCATTACATATATGTGCATATATAGTTAATACACACACACATATATAATATTTGATAAGAAATATATAGCATAAAAAATTATTTTTTATCTCGACCTAAAATATTATTTCCTAGGAAAAAAATTATGTTTTTATGTTTATTTATATTAATTTTGAATTTTAATAATAATATATAAATTTAATTATGTAATACAATTTATTTAATATACACACACACACACATATAATAGTTTTTTTTGATTTGGCATATTTTTCTATTATAATATATATCATCCCTGTTTTTAAATCAAAATTAAATTGGTAATTAATTTAACTTTTGGAATTAAATTGTGGATTTAATTGTGAATTAACTTGATATTTTCCAAATAAAAATAAGATATGTGCCTGTTTATTTATATAAATAGACTATAATTTGAAATTTGAAATTTGAATTTGAATTTTCCCAAAATAAATAATATATGTAGTTTATTTGTATATACATATACAAATTGATTTTAAATTTCATTTTGAATTTGAAAACTCAAAAAAAAAATAGAAAATAAATTGAATTTAAATGCTCTATATTTTAAATTTTGTTTTGGAATTATAATATATATATATATATATATATATATATTGATATGAAAGTTATATTTTGAAATTAATATAGTAAATTTTCAAAAGTTGTTTAAAAATAAATTCTATATTTTAAAGTATAATTAGTTTTAAAATAATTTTGAAAGATGGATAGAAGCTTTTTTTGGCAAGGCAGATGGATAGAAGCTTTAAATATATATATATATATATATATATATATATATATCTTTTAAAATTAAATAAGATTTCTACAAGGTCTAATGTTCTTTCTTTTAAAAATTTACTTGCAATACATAGTTTGTATATTTAAAGAACATCATTAATAAAAACTTTGAAACTACTATATATATATATAATTAAAATATAAAAACATAATACACATTACATAATTTATTAAAACATAAGTATTTAATTTAAAACAAGGTTTTAAAACAATTTACAAATTAACATAAATAAAGGATTTAAACATAAATTTTTTGTAAATGACATTTGTAAGTAATAAGATCATGCATTTAAACATATGTAGCATTTTAACAAAAGGTTTACAAATGTCACCATTTTAGACATAAATTAAACAAATGTTTCAACATAAATTACAAGTGTCTTTTGTTCTTTTAAAAATATAGATAAAAATGTAAATGAGTTTGTATACTACTCTGTATCCTTCCTTCTTGTTTTTCTTCTACTGGTAACTAAAAGCAAACCAGGAAATAAAACTTGTAGCATCTTAAACATTAAACAATGAAGTTCAACTCAGTTTTAAAAGCAAAGTAAAGATCAAAACAAAGCCTGGAAACCAAAACAAAAGCCTAAGATCGAATAAAAATCAAAACAACTCAAACCAGAATCAACCTGAAGCAACCAGAGCCAAGTATTCAAAGATCACATTAGATTCAATTCAAATATATCAAGTTCAGAATCAATGTAAGCAAGCAGATCATCATCAAAACAAATTAAAAAGTTCAGATCAAAAACCAATGTCAGCTTTCAAATTCAAATTTGTATTTCCAGGTTTTCTCTATTCTTTGGAATCAGGTAAGCAAACTTTAAATTTGAACCCTTAATCTGTCTGATATCTGATTTCATGTGATAAATATTTAAAGCAGGAATGTTGCATGAATGTCTTCAAACTGGAAATGGTTGAACTCCCATGTATATATGATGTGCATGTTTGTTTAAACACATACATACTTCTCCGTTTACATTACAGACTTCAGTTCACCTAATAAAAATTCATATCTCCTTATCCAAACAAATTTAGGCTATGATTTCTAAATGGAAAATGTTTGTAACAATGTAAATTCATTTTTAAGAAGTGTATCAAGTCGAATTATTTGGAAAATATTTCAAAAATTGAATATTACAGCGAAATCTGTTTAAAATAGGAAAATCAATGAACACAATTTCAAGTTTTGATTGTATATTTGAATTTGTGTTGGGAAATCTTAACTTTTAATATAGATATTACAATTTTTAATTTCGTGAGTGATGAGAATTCGTGAGATGACCAGAAAACATATATTCGTCGAATTCCGACGAAGGACGAGAAGATGTTTGTCGTGCTCGAGATTGAAGGTTGCTCAGGTGTTGATGATCATAGGAAAAAGGGTGAGGTAAATTATCATTCACCATGGAGGTGTTGAGATGATTATTTTGGTTTTTAACCTAGTTTTAATCGAAGTTAGAAAATGGGTTGCTGCAGCATCCAGGTGCATCGGAATCGTCCGGTGGGTGTGGAATCGGAGCTCAAGTCTGTTGCGCTGCTCGGGGTAGGCTCGCGTGGGTTCAGATGAACGTTGACGGCGGCACTAGGCATTTCCAATTGGTCGAATTTGGGTTCCAATTTGATCGATATGCTCTATTTTGGATTTTGGTCTCATTGATGGATCTGGGTGGTCGAGGAGACTCAGGGGAGGATCGGTAACTTGTCGATGATCGAAGAAGATCAGGTCGATCGTACATGTGTACAGGTATCATGTATATCTGGGAGTCGTTGTGATGTTTTGGGAAGACGATGTTTCCTTGGGGTTAAGCTCGAAGTCATTTGGGGTGTGACTTGAAGAAATAGAAGGAAGGGAGGAACTCGGGTATTAGCTCGGGAATTCCAGTGTGTGGCTCGGGTTTGAGTGTTTGGTATGATAGCAAGTTTTAGATTTTAAAATAAAATAAGTTTTTATTCAAAAATTTAATTAAATCAAGTCTTAAAACTTTACTGATTTATTCTTATAGGATAACAAAAATTTTAATTTAGTTTTGGAATTAGGATTAAAGTAAATTATTTTAAAGTTAATTAATTTTAAGCTCAATTAAGAAATTAATTCAAAAGAGAATGATGTTTTAAATTATTATTTGACTTTAAAGTCTTAAATTAATTTATGGATTAATAATGATTTTGTTTCAAAGATTTAAGGTTTAAAGATTAAATGTTTTTAAAGTTAATTAATGAATAATTACTGTGTGTAATTAAATTTAAGATAATTACTTTGTGTGATTAAATTTAAGCTAATTAAAAGCTAATTACTTTGTGTAATTAAATTAAAGCTAATTAATTTGTGTAATTAATTTGAGGATAATTAATTATTGTGATTAAATTAAAGAATGATTAATGTAATTAATCAAATAATTTATTTAAGGTTAGTTTATTTATGTGATTAATTAAAGGATAATTATTTTGTGTAATTACATTAAAGGATAATTAATTAATTAATTAAGATTAATTAATATAAGTAATTAAAGGTAATTTATTACTTAAAGATAATTACTTAATTAAAAAGTAATTAATTAATGATTAAAGTTTATTAATCAAGTGATTAAAGGATAATTGCTTAATGTAATTAATTAATGGTTTATTAATATAAGTGATTAGGGATAATCACTTATTCTAATTAATTAAGGATAATTAATTAAATGGTAATTAATTAAGGGTTAATTAATTAATGTAATTAAGGAAAATTAATTAAAGGATAGTTAAATAATTAAAGGTTAATTATTTAATGATGAAAGGTTAGTTGATTTATTAATTAACGTTGATTAATTAATAATTAAAGGTTAGTTAATTTTTTAAAGGTTAATTAATAAATGATTAAAGGATAATTATTTAAAACGGTTTGTAATCAATTAATGTTAATTAACAAAGATTAGTAATATATTCACAAGTAATTAATCTTATTTAAATTAATCAGGTGATTGATTGATCTTGCTTATGGATGTTTGGTTTGAATTGAATGCCTTGAATTGTGTGATATTCCTGATGTGTGACATTCTGTGATATGATTGAGCTGTGTGTAAATTATTTATCTGTGTTGAATTTACATATTTATCTATGAATCTGTGAATGAAGATAAGCTTTATAGGATTAATCCGCTTATCCATATTGTTGTGCTTGGATTTGTGATGATTGACGATATTGTACTGTTGTGTTAAACTCCTGTACTACACCACACACATACAAATATGGATTGCACGAGGAAATCAGTTAAGTCGCAGATATTTTGAATTTACATACTATTTTATTTAAAAGTTGAATTTTGAATCCAAATGGTTTTGGAAATGGAATTGGGTTGAATATGGAAAGCTTTTGAAAAGGAATTTTTGAATTTTAGCTTAAATATACTATATCTTGTTAAAGTTTTGAAATCATTTTGGAGACTATGGATCAAAAAGGTAAAACAAGTTATATAATATATATATATGGATTTTAAACCATTTTTGAAGTATTTTAATAGTATTATTTTGGGAATTCAAATTTAACCTAAGTTTATGCTTTAAAGGCTATAACTTGTGCATATTTGATCGGATTTCTCTAAAACGAAAACCCTTGTTTTTCAAATGATAATAGCTTTTAGATAAAGGAAAGAATTCCAGTTTTATTGAAAGGATTTCAAATTTGAAATGGAAATAATTTTGGAAGCTATGAATGAATCTTTGTGAAAGATTGGTGGATTGTTTTCAAATTGAAGAGGATCTTAAAGGGTGAATCTTTTGTTTAAAAGATTAAAAGAGGAATTTGTTTTGGAAACAAGTGTTGAAAGTTGTGACTTAACTAAGATCCCAATATATCCATATGGTTTTAAAATTAAGCTCTCATTATTCGATTTAGCCGAGAGAGGACTTTATGTCATATAACTCATTCCGAATAGTGTTACGACGTAATGGATAGCATTTGAAGATGGCAGTGAGACCGGGTATTTTCGAGAATGAAAGGATTACCTTTCGAATGTCTCTACACTGAGTCGTTCCGGTATAGAGATCTCCTTATGTGATGGAGAGTCCGATAGAGATTGTGAATACCCAGGTTGCAAGGACTTCTTTGTGAAGTGCCTTCAGTTCCGTTCGAACTCGGAACGGACTTGTATGGATGTATGTCTGACGTTACACTTTGAGATGTAAAGCTAGTTTCTATCAAATAAATTTATGTTTGATGGCGGAGAATTTATTCTCTTAGCTTAACACCCTTCTATACGACGTACGTGCTCAAAGGTTATGTAGCTGATATTTACCTGTAATATATTCCCAATTTGGTAATGTGGCATGCTAAGTGTTGCTGATCATTTGTTGATCAAAGCATGGCTTTTGTGTAAGGCGTAGCTTTGTGGATGAGACCTCAGCAGGACCTCACACCCTGAAAATGGTCAAAATAGGAAGAATGCAGCAAGGTTGTGAGGGTGCGCCCTTTAGGTTATGTCCATTTCCTTTTGGAAAAAGGTGGTATCATGGTATGGAGCCCAGATATTCAATCTATGTGGTAATTGCTATTTGTTTATGAATCTCAGGATAAAGGTCGGTAACGACCAGAAGGTGGCATACTCATGACAGTTAGTTGCCTAGTTATAGAGGTAACCCGGCCTTGTGTTGGCAGTGATCAGGTTAGGTTCTCGGGGCATCCCTCCAGAGGCATACCAATGTGGTGTAGGAAATTCCTTTGCCTGATCATTTGTTGGAAATCCAATCAACCAATACGCACCCTTTACAATTGCAGTTGTATAACCTGCCATTCTTAAATGGTTGCTATAGTAGGCATAATATAATTGTACCTATGCTGGCTAAGATTAATATTTTACTTTCGAAATGTTTTTTCTGCACTATGCACTAATAATATTATCAAAAGGGTTTTTGCGTATCAAGCGTGTTTGACTATCATAAGGAGAAATCTCCTCTAATTGTGTGCTTGCATTGTGTGTGTGCGGGGAGGCCTTATGGTAGTTTCGTTTTCCAAAAAGCATTGCGGATTTCAATTTTAAAATTCTTTTTGTTTGTTTTGTTTAAGATAAAATTGTTTTCGTTTGATCACACCAGTCCCATGACTGACCTGGAGTTTATTATTCCCTTTCTAAACTCTGGGTGCCCACAATTTTCCACACGGGCAGCCTAAAGTCAGGTAGTTAGATAGTAGATGTAAATTAGATATATTTGAAGTCTGTGGATTCGGGATAGCATTTATTTCACCTGCATCGAGCATGTTTAAGTTCAACATGATGGTGGTTCGAGCTTGTGCTCTAGAGTTTTGGCATTGTCTTTCTGGTGATGTTATCTCTTCTGCTGTTGCTATTATTCTTCCGCTGTTGTCTTGCATCTCTGATATTGATAATCATTTGTATCATTGTGTTGTATCAAATATTGTATATTAATAAAAATCATTCATTTCTATTTCCACTGTGTTGTTTACTTAATGTGTTATAAGCTCCGGCAAACCTGAGTCGACGTTTGAATCTGCGGCATTCGAATACGGGTGAAATATTTGAGTGTCGATTTTCGAAGGTCGAGTTGGGTCATGACATTTTGGTATCAGAGCTGAAGGTTGAGTAAGAACTTTAACTCAGGAGTATAATACATTAGGTGACTCATTAGAGATAAGGATTAAAATGCCCTAGAATGAGTATATCCCTAAGATATCGGTCCTATGTATCAGTAAATTCTCTTACTATTCACTGATAGTAAGTATGAGTGCAAGAAGAAGATGAGGCAGGGGCCAGGGGAGTACCACTACAAATGGTCGATACCCTGTAATAACAAGGAAACAACTTTTTCCTCAATCTCTTTTGATCATTAGATATCAATTCTTTGATGGCTTCCTGGCAGCTACAAGAAGGAGCTTCGGTATGGTGGTGGCCTTGTGAATCGTGTTGTTAAGTTCCTATTTCGTATTCTAATCATCAGTTTCTTATCAATCTTTTCATTCTAAACTTTAATAAATTTGAAATTTTAGTTGGAATAAATTGATTAACAAAATATGAAACTGAATTAAATTGTATCTGTTTTTCTATTCCTTAGGGTCTCGATATATTATACGAATGGTTAGTTATCCCTTCAGACTAACCAATGCCTCTTCATATTCCGTAGACTTGATGACCCGAGTATCTTGTGAATCATTGAATAGAATCGTTCTCGTATTTATTGATGATATTCTAATTTGGTAAGCCAAATGTAGAATAAATATTTCAGCTTGATCAGATGAGTTGATTCTCTATCTTTGTGTGTCCATCATTTCTATGTTGTCTCCCTTTCTAGCAAATTTCAGGGACGAAATTTTCTGAAGGGGTAATCTACAACATCCCCGTTTTTAAATCAAATTTAAATTTTTAATTAATTTAATTTTTGTAATTAAATTGTGGATTTACTTGTGAATTAACTTGATATTTTCCAAATTAAATAAGATATGTGCCTGTTTATTTATATAAATAGACTTTAATCTGAAATTTGAATCTGAATTTTCCCAAAATAAATATTATATGTTGTTTATTTATATATATGTATATAAATTTATTTTAAATTGCATTTTGAATTTGAAAAGTCAAAAAAAAATTAGAAAATAAATTGAATTTAAATACTCTATATTTTAAATTTTGTGTTGGAATTACAATATATATAATATATGTATATATATTGATATGAAAGTTATATTTTGAAATTAATATAGTAAATTTTCAAAAGTTGTTTAAAACTAAATTTTATATTTTAAAGTATAATTAGTCTTAAATTCATTTTCAAAGATGGATAGAAGCTTTAAATATATATATGCGCGCACACACATATCTTTTAAAATTAAATAAGATTTATAAAAGGTTTAATATTGTTTCTTTTAAAATTTTACTTGTAATACATAGTTTGTATATTTAAAGAACATCATTAATAAAAACTTTGAAACTTATATATATAATTAAAATATAACAACATAATACATATTACATAATTTATTAAAACATAAGTACTTAATTTAAAATAAGGATTTAAAACATAATTTACAAATTAACATAAATAAAGGATTTAAACATCAAATTTTTGTAAATGACATTTGTAATTAATAAGGTCATGCATATAAACATACGTAAGCATTTTAATAAAAGATTTACAAATGTCACCATTTTAAACATAAATTAAACAAGTGTTTCAACATAAATTACAAGTGTCTTTTATTTTTTCAAAAGTATAGATGAAAATGTAAATGAGTTTGTATATTACTCTATATCCTTCTTCTCATTTTTCTTCTACTGGTAACTCAAAGAAAACCAGAAAATAAAACTTGCAGCATCTCAAACATTAAACAATCAAGTTCAACTCAGTTTCAAAAGTAAAGTAAATATCAAAACAAAGCCTGGAAACCAAAACAAAAGCCTGATATCAAATAAAAATCAAAAAAACTCAAACAGAATCAACCTGAAGCAACCAAAGCCAAGTATTCAAAGATCAGATTAGATTCAATTCAAATATATCAAGTTCAGAATCAATGCAAGCTAGCAGATCGTCATCAAAACAAATTCAAAAGTTCAGATCAAAACCAATGCCACTTTCAAATTCAAATTTGTATTTCCAGGTTTTCTCTATTCTTTGGAATCAGGTGAGCAAACTTAAATTTGAACCCTTAATCCGTCTGATATCTGATTTCATGTGATAAATATTTATAGTAGGAATGTTGCATGAATGTCTTTAAACTGGAAATGGTTGAACTCCCTTGTATATATGATGTGCATGTCTGTTTAAACACATATATACTTCTCCGTTTATATTACAAGCTTCAGTTCACCCAATAAAAATTGGTATCTCCTTATCCAAACAAATTTAGGCTATGATTTCTATATGGAAAATTTTTGTGACAATGTAAATTCATTTTTAAGTAGTGTTTCAAGTAGAATTATTTGGAAAATATTTCAAAATTTGAATATTAAAGTGAAATCTCTTTAAAACAGGAAAATCAATGAAAACAATTTCAAGTATTGATTGTATATTTGGATTCGTGTTGGGAAATCATGATTTTTAATATAGATATTAAAATTTTAAGTTCGTGAGTGATGAGAATTCGTGAGATGACCATAAAATGTATATTCATCGAATTCCGACGAATGGCACGAAGATATTCGTGGTGCTGGAGACTGAAGGTTGCTCAGGTATTGATAATCAAAGGAAAAATGGTGAGGAAAATTATCATTCGCCATGGAGGTGTTGCGATGATGATTTAGGTTTTTAACCTAGTTTTTCATCGACGTTAGAAAATGGGTTTCTACAGCATCCAGGGTGCATCGGAATCGTTCGGTGGTTGTGGGATCGAAGCTCAAGTCTGTGGCACTGCTCTGGGTAGGCTCGCGTCGTTTCAGATGAACATTGGCGGTGGCACAAGGCGTTTCCAGTTGGTCGAGTTTGGGTTCCAATTTGATCGATATGCTCGATTTTGGATTTTGGTCTCATTGATGGGTCTGGGTGGTCGAGGAGACTCAAGGGAGGATCAATGAGCTGTCGATGATCGGAGCATCGATCGAGAATGATCAGGTCGATCGTACATGTGCATAGGTATCATGTATATCTAGGAATCGTTGTGATGTTTTGGGAAGACGGGTTTTCCTCAGGGTTAAGCTCGAAGTCGTTTGGGGTTTGATTCGAAGAAATAGAAGGAAGGAAGGAATTTGGGTATTAGCTCGGGAATTCCAGTGTTTGGCTCGGGTTTGAGTGTTTGGTATGATAGCAAGCTTTAGATTTAAAATAAAACAAGTTTTTATTCAAAATTTGAATTAAATCAAGTCTTAAACCTTTTCTGATTTATTCTTGTAGGAGAATAAATGTTTTAATTTAGTTTTGGAATTAGGATTAAAGTAAATTATTTTAAAGTTAATTAAGTTTAAGCTTAATTAGAAAATTAATTTAAAGGAGAATGATGTTTTAAATTGTTATTTGACTTTAAAGTCTTAAGTCAATTTATGGATTAACAATGATTTTGTTTCAAAGATTTAAGGTTTAAAAATTAAATGTTTTTAAAGTTAATTAATGAATAATTACTTTGTGTAATTAAATTTAAGATAATTGCTTTGTGTAATTAAATTTAAGCTAATTACTTTGTGTAATTGATTTAAAAGCTAATTACTTTGTGTAATTAAATTAAAGCTATTTACTTTGTGTAATTAATTTAAGGATAATTAAATATTGTGATTAAATTAAAGAATGATCAATGTAATTAATCAAAGAATTTATTTAAGGTTAATTTATTTATTAAATTAATTAAAGGATAATTATTTTATGTAATTACATTAAAGGATAATTAATTAATTAAGATTAATTAATATAAGTAATTAAAGGTAATTTACTACTTAAAGATAATTACTTAATTAAAAGTAATTAATGATTAAAATTGATTAATCAAGTGATTAAAAGATAATTACTTAATGTAATTAATTGGTGATTTATTATTACAAGTGATTAGGGATAATCACTTATTGTAATTAATTAAGGATAATTAATTAAATGGTAACTAATTAAGGGTTAATTAATTAATGTAATTAAGGAAAATTAATTAAAGGATAATTAAATAATTAAAGGTTAATAATTTAATGATTAATGGTTAATTGATTTATTAATTAAGGTTGATTAATTTATTAAAGTTTAATTAATAAATGATTAAAGGATAATTATATAAAATGTTTTTGGAATCAATTAATGTTAATTATCCAGGATTAGTAATTTGTTCATAAGCAATTAATCTGATTTAAATTAATCAGGTAATTAATTGATCTTACTTATGGATATTTGGTTTGTATTAAATGCCTTGAATTATGTGATATTCCTGATGTGTGATGTTCTGTGATATGATTGCGCTGTGTGTAAATTATTTATCTGTGTTGAATTTACTTATTTATCTATGAATCTGTGAATGATGATAAGCGTTATAGGATTATACCGCTTATCGATATTGCTGTGCTTGGATTTGTAATGATTGATGATATTGTACTGTTGTGTTAAACCCCCGGACTACACCACACACACACAAATATGGATTGCATGAGGAAATCGGTTAAGTCACGAATATTTTGAATTTAAATATTATTTTATTTAACAGTTAAATTTTGAATCCAAATGGTTTTGGAAATGGAATTGGGTTAAATATGGAAAGCTTTTGAAAATGAATTTTTAAATTTAGTTTAAATATACTAGATCTTGTTAAAGTTTTGAAATCATTTTGGAGACTATGGATCAAAAAGGTTATACAAGTTATATAATATATATATGGGCATTTTAAACCATTTTTGAAGTATTTTAAAAGTATTATTTTGGGAATTTAAATTTAACCTAAGTTTATACTTTAAAGGCTATAACTTGTGCATATTTGATCGGATTTTTCTAAAACGAAAACCCTTGTTTTTCAAATGATAATAGCTTTTAGGTAAAGGAAAGAATTCCCAGTTTTGTTGAAAGGATTTCAAATTTGAAATGAAAATAATTTTGAAAGCTATGAATGAATCTTTGTAAAAGATTGGTGAAACTTTATTTTCAAATTGAAGAGGATCTTAAAGGGCGAATCTTTTGTTTAAAAGATTAAAGTGGAAATTTGTTTTGGAAAAAAGTGTTGAAAGTTTTGACTTAACTAAGATCTCAATATATCCATATGGTTTTAAAATTAAGCGCTCATTATTCGGTTTAGTCGGGAGAGGACTTTATGTCATATAACCCATTTCGAATAGTGATACGACATAATGGATAGCATTTGAAGATGGCGGTGAAGACTGGTTATTTTCAAGAACGAAAGGATTACCTGTCGAATGTCTCTACACTGAGTCACGCCTGTATAGAGATCTCCATAAGAGTCCAATCAGGATTATGAATACCCGGATTGTAAGGACTTCTTTGTGAAGTGCCTTCGGTTCCGTTTGAACTCGGAATAGACTTGTATGGATGTATGTCTGACATTACACTTTGAAATGTAAAGCTGGTTTTTGTAAAATACATTTCTGTTCGGTGGTGGAGAATTTATTCTCTTAGCTTAACACCCTTCTCTGAGACGTACAAGTTTAGAGGTTATGTAGTTGATATTTAGCAGTGATATATTCCCAATTTGGTAATGTGGCATGCTAAGTGCTACTGATCGTTTGTTGATAAAGCATGGCTTTTGTGTGAAGCGTAGCTTTGTGGACGAGATCTCAATAGGACCTCACAACCCTAAAATGGTCGAAACAGGAAGAACGCAGCAAGGTTATGAGGGTAACGCCCTTTAGGGTATGTCCATTTCCTTTTGAAAAAGGTGGTATCATGGTATGGACCCCGGATATTTATCCTATATGGTTATTGCTATTTGTTGGTGAATCCTGGGATAAAGGTCGGTAACGACCTGGGGGTGGCATACTTGTGATAGTTAGTTACCTAGTTACAGAGGTAACCCGACTTGTGTTGGCAGAGATCCGGTTAGGTTCTCGAAGCGTCCCTCCAGAAGCATACCCATGTGGTGTAGGAAGTTACTTTGCCTGACTATTTGTTGGAAATCCAATCAACCAATACGCGCCCTTTACAATTGCAGTTGCATAACCTACCATTCTTAAATGGTAGCTACAGCAGGCATAATATAATGGTACCTATGCTGGCTAAGATTAATATTTTAATTTCGAAATGTTTTTTCTGCACTATGCATAAATAATAATATCAAAAGGGTTTTTGCGTACCAAGCATGTTTGACTATCATAAGGAGAAATCTCCTCCAATTGTGCGCTTGCATTGTGTGTGTGCGGGGAGGCTTTATGGTAGTTTCATTTTCCAAAAAGCATTGCGGATTTTGATTTTAAAATTCTTTTTGTTTTTTTGTTCAAGATAAAACTGTTTTCGTTTGCTCACACAATTCCCATAATTGATCTGGAGTTTATTGTTCCCTTTTTAAACTCTAGGTGCCAACAATTTTCCACACGGGCAGCCTAGAGTCGGGTAGTCCGATAGTAGATGTAAATTCGATATCTTTGAAGTCTGTAGATTCGGGATCGCATTTTTTTCACCTGCACCGAGCTTGCTTAAGTTCAACATGATGGTGGTTCGAGCTTGTGCTTTGGAGTTTTGGCATTGAAGACATTGTCTTTCTACTGATGTTATCTCTTCTGATGTTGCTATTATTCTACTGATGTTGTCTTATATCTCTGATATTGATAATCATTTGTATTAATGTATTGTATCAGATATTGTATATCTATAAAAATCATTCATTTCTGTTTCCGCTGTATTGTTTACTTAATGTTATATGCTCCGGCGAACCAGAGTCGACGTTTGAATCTGTGGCATTTGAATACGGGTGAAGTATTTGAGTGTCGATTTTTGAAGGTCGAGTCGGGTCGTGACATAATACATATAATCTTGTGCATAATTTCCTGTTGTAATAGAGTCCTAGTGGCACGTGCTCTTCGCATGCAAGGGAATTTTTCATACAAATAATACATGTTTCACAGACGCAGAATAGAATATTCAATAGAAAATATGCATGACACATGATCAGATGATGCAAGTGAAAATAATTATTACAAATGACATGCACATAGTAATCAAAATTTCATTTTGGAAAAATCTTCATAACATGCATTTAAATTTGAAATTTACAACTGGTGCGATAGAAACTAATTTGAATCAGTTGCGATTGTTAGTTTTCTCAAATATATAGTATGTTTCTAATTAAATATGTGTTAAATTTCAAAAGGTTTTGGAATATGTTAAATATAAACCTAACTTAAAGGGGGAAAATTAAAATTTTGCAACTACTACAAATCTAAATTTCTGCAGCAATTATGGACAACTCTTATAGGTAAATTCAAAATTAGGGTGCATACGAACACCTATTATATATTTTTCAAACATATTTGAGTTTTTTCTACGATATAATGTACACACGAATACCTTCTTTAGTATATACACACACGTTTTGCAACATACTTAAGTATAATGATAATCAGAATAGATATAAACCTACTCTAATGTATATTGTAAATTAAGCAGATATCAAATATGAATTAAGTTTATAAGCAAATTTAAGTATGTATCTATGAAAGATAAAACATTTATCAAAAATACCTTTAGAACTTATCGAATCTGATATCAAATCATGCAAGTTCACCTTATTTCATATCAAAAATGTAAAGAAATCAACAAAAGATAGGAAAAAAACTTGTACGTAGGACGTGCCAATCCAGATGAAATGTGGAAGCAAGATGCGAAAAAACACAATGTAAAAAATTATAAGGTGGGCGGTGTTATTTAAAAGGTGGAAAGAATTGATTGCGTTATTTGTCTTCTTTAGACCGACTAATTAAATTTCCAAAGTTTTCTACATTTTTCTTCGAGGAAAGCGTTGACTGTATTAGTTAAAAGATAGAAAGAATCTTCTAGGCACTACATTATTTTCCTAATCTTTTAAAAGTGTCACGGCATGCACTTTGTGCTTTGTTGGCATCTGTTTCGCATGTGAATTGTTTTATATAATTGTATATGTTTAATACATTCGTAAGAAGAATTTTTTTCATAAATATTTAATCATATATTTCCGTTGAAATCATGTATAGTGTATCTCAAAAAATTTAGTTGCAACATCTGATTTTCATGTTAATTTAGCTTTTATTTGTTAGATCATATTTTTACAAGACATTGAAATTTGATAATATTTGTGTAGAAACATTATGAATTTGTAAAATAGTTTATTTGTTGGATCCAATTTTTGGTAACATTAAGGTTTAATAATATTTTTAGAGGGTTGTTTTTGGTAGTTCATGCTGACGCCAAAAAGGTGTGACACCAAAGGTATTACAGCTATTAATGAAGATGTTGACTAATTAAATATCTTCTTTGAGAACCATTTTTTTACTCGATAAATCTATATCCTTTTATTTAACATATTTTGAATGTATTTTTGATATTTAATGGTCGGACCAAAAGGTTGCATTTTTATTTGAACTATTAATAAAGATATAGTAAGAGCATTCCCAACCGAGTGTCAATTGGGAAGCAATCGACCCCCAATAGAGGTCGGTTTTCTTTTGGGTTGCTTTGGCAGCTTAGAAGGTTGTTAAAGCAATCCAGAGGGTTGAAGGCTTAGCTAGCCATAATAAAGCCGACCAAACTTAGCCGGCTAAGTGGAAACGGTCATGTAAATTGTCCTTGCCTATCCTTCTCCTTCACCCTCTATATAACTTACCAATTACAAAATTTTATTTACACCAATTATTTTACATTTCTTACCCTAACCAACAAATTATAGTCAATCAATCTCAATAATTTCAAAAAATCCAAATGGAAAATATCAAAAATCTTCATCTCCTAGATTTCTATCTCAACTCGGATCAGATAATTAGAATCCGACTCAATTCAATTCGAATATGTTCAATTCTCAAAATGGTCAAAATTATTATCGTTCTCAAAATTCCCAATAGCAAAATAAAAATTCAAATTTTGGTTTTTCCCAATAAGCTCCAAATTCGTATAACCCACAACAAAATCAAAAATTTTTTCATGCTCCACAAGATTTGAACCATTAACAAAATTCTCAAAACACTAATTATTCATAAAATAGTTCGTTTCAACAATACTATAACTATGATCAAAACTACGTATCTTTCGAAAGCCAACAACGGTCAGTATTGCCTTATCATTCACATAATATCAAGAAATCTCAATTATCAATTTGAAGACAACAGATGTGGAAACCAAGAAACCCAATTTGATGGCAATGTAATTGCCAAAGAAGAAGATGTTTATAGGTATTCTAGTTTGTCTTTCGCTCAAGCCTGAGGAAATCAAACAACTAGAATTAACATTAATGAATCTCTAAATGCAAAACCAAAAGCCACAAAAATGGTTAAATGACCGTCGGATGAGCAACCTGAGTTAGTGTAACGACCCGTAATTTTCAATAATTTAAAATATGTTATTTCAATAATATTTGTGATTTATATTGGGAGAGAAAAAAATTATGATACTAATGAAATAATAACTAAAAAAGAATGTAACCATGTTAATTAAAGTTAATCACTAAAAATTTAAAAGAAATTCCAATCAATTGAATGATTTAAAAGGTTATACTTAGTTATAAAATCAATATAGGAAAACAAATGTAAATATTGAATTAATTTATGAAATAAAATATAATTAATGGTAATTGAGTAAAATCAGTGTTAAGTAAGTAATTATAACGATTTTTTATAAATAATAAACTTACAAATGTTGTTAAATGTAGTAATGGTGACAAATTATTGTATGTTACCAATATATTCAATCAATTGCAATTAAAGGTAATAAATGTTACATTAATGTGAGTTAAGGCAATAACTGCAAAATGTGAATGTCATAGAAGGTATAGAAATGTTAATTATATTTACCTAGGCAATAACTGATTTAATAAAATTGTGAAACCAGGATAACATAATTAATTGGGATTTTGAATTTTGATTAATGTGTAAAATTGATGAGATTCAATATGATTGAAATTTAGTAGTTAATACAAATAAAAGATGGAAATTGGAGGATATTAATGTAACGAAATACGAAACCATGTTAAATATGTCTATAGAATAATAATTGATTGAGCATAAAGATTGAAAACAAATAAAATCAATTTATTGGAATTAAATTATAAATAATTGGATTTAATTACATTTGAAATTGAACACTGTAATTATTGAAATAATTAACACTGAAATTGATATGTAAATTTACTTTAAATTATTATAAATGTCTAAACAATCAAAAATGATGAAAATTGTTAGTTATTAACTTTGAAATAAAAATGTGATTTAATTAATTTAATTACTAAATAATTTAATTAAAGTGAAAATAGCCATTTTGGCCAATGACTCAGATTTCAACGAAACCAATTTCATCGGATCCATAATGTTTGACTTTTGTAGGATTTCAAGTTTCGTAACGATCGGACTTGTCGTTTGATCGTGCAGGCTCGAAATGCCTAGAAATCAATTTAATTGAAATCAATTTGAAATAAGCCAATTTTAACATAACTTCTTAATACAATGGAACTAGGACTTGAAACCTATTCCATTGAATTTGAAATCATCAAAAACATCTATTTTGATGTATTTTCGTTCCGGAGACAGAATGGGCTTTTTGGGTCGTTTATCATTCAACTTCCAAATCAAATCTTGTCCATTTATTCTATTTTTAGCTTTGCCTATAAATAGCCCATTATAAACCCTAGCCACTTCTTATTTTTATTTTTTTATACGTACAATTTCCTCTGGCTTCTAGTTCTCAATGGCAGACAAACCAAACAAATTCCAAACTCAATTACAAATCAAAATCAAATAAAGAAATTCAAACTCCTTCAACCCAAACAAATTATATATCGATTTGAAGCTCTCGACGAGAGCAGGTCAATTCTGCTGTTAGTTTTTGGATTGGAGTTTCTACATGGCTAGAACTGGGCGAATTAGTCTCGGCCATTCATCGTGCGTCGATCTACCATGTCTGATCGTTTAATTTATAAGTTTTGTAGAGAGCATCCAGAGTAGTCCATCGGAGCGGTTCATTCGGTGAGGTGACGTTTGTATTGGCCAAAAAAATTCACTTAGGGCTAGTGCATGTGGCGGTGGCTACTAGCTTTATGCGCCTCGTTTTTCGTTCGTAAGGCTCATGGAGGGTCGAGATGTGGCGCGGCGGTTCTGGCATGGGTGTGGCCGGCGACGGCAAGGTTGGAGAGGGGGTCAATGCATTGTGGCGGCTGCATCGGTTCATACAAATAGGGTTTCGATCTAACTTGCATTCACCTGGGAAGATGACCGACGTGGGAGGTCTTGGTTGGTTTGTGTACTTTTTTCATTTTTTAATTTCAAATTTGTATGTTCCAGCTTGCATAACTTTCACATACGAGGTCCGATTCACGTGTTGTTTGTTTTGCCAGGATCGTGTCTAAATTCTGGACATTTTGACGTTTGTTTGGACGAATTCTGAGACTGTTTAAATTTGGGCCTTATTTTGAATTTCAAATCGATTTAAAATCGAAGGTAAGTGTTTTGACCCACTCACAACTTCTAAAATTTCTTATGTTTGTTAAATTAAATTTATAGTGTGATTACAAATTTATTTATGGTTGTTTGGTGATTTAAAATTTCTATTCCAGTTAATGTGAATTTATTTTGAATTAAATTGCTATCTAAATTTATCATTGGATTTAAATTGCCAGTTGATTACCTGTTATTGATAATTAGTTAATTGTTGAAATTTATTAATTGAATTGAATAATGATTGTGATGGATGTTTGATTATTGACATTGGATGATTAGATGTCTTGTTTGAATATATACTATTATCACTCTGCAAATTCCCTTAGTTATTATTAGAAAAATCACTATGGATTGAAATGATATATACCCGATGATTTATAGATTAGAAAAAAATCGTTATGGGTTGAAATGATAGACTGGAGTTATTTTATGGATTTATAAATTCGGGATTGCGGTTTGAAATGATATATAACCGTAAAATTTTAAATTGCAGATTGAAAAGATAAATATTATATCACTTGACCCTAGGGTAGAGAATTATATACGGACATAGGATTGGTTAAATTAAATGATTTTAAATCCTTAATTTTTGAATCTTGTTAGATGATATTTTGAAATAAATTTGATTTGTACAAATTGAATTATTATCGAAATTCAAATTTTATGTTAAAATTGGAATTGGTTTAACGAAATTGTTAAAAGAATTTAATTGAGAATTCCAAAGTTGAACTTGGAATATAAGAATTTTTTCCAGAATTGAGTATTTAAATTGTTTGAAATATAACTTTGTAATATATTGAAATTGGAATAATTTAAATTGATATTTCAACCACGGATTAAATCAATATAAAACTTAATAATTTTATTGGGAGTTTGAATTGAAAGATTGAAATTGGGTTTCGTGATTTGGAAATGTGAAATGGCCCAGATATGTTGAAATAAAATAAATAGTTAAATTCATATAAAGTCCAAATTCATATTTCATATAAATTGTTTAAAAAACATATATATTATTTTAAAATTTCTAATTATTCAGATTTCAAAATTATTAAACTATTTTAACCTATATTAACCATATAAATTATTTCAACCTATTTTAAACCAATTTAATTTAATTTAAACTAATTTAACCATTTTATTAAATTTAAATCTAACCAATCCATTTTACAGCCATTTAATCTATTTTAATTGTATTTAAACTATTTTAAATCTATTCAACTATCTTAAATCAAGTTAAACTATTTTTAATCTATTTTTAATTTATTTTAGAGTTCTTTAACTATTTATAACTATTTGAAACTATTTATAACTATCTAAACTACCTTTCTAAATTCCAAACTAAATATATTATATGTGTTTATAATTTGAATCCTCAATTTTAAGTGAATATGGTTACATGATATTATAATCTAAGTTGGGATTTAAATTACATATTTGATTTGAATATGAAGTTTTGAAATAATGGTTTTAAACTGTTTTGAAAATGTGATCTTTGAAAGGGAATATGATTTCGAAAGCGATATGGTTTGAATTGAATATGATATTTTGATATCCATATGAAATGATTTTGGAAATGTAAAAGAACCATCCGGTGTGTAATAGGCGCTTGGTTGTTAAAGAGATCGAGATCAAATATCGTCATACTCTCTGCCAATACCCAAAACCACTTTAACAACTATGTACGTGGTGGAGATTCCAGAAATGAAGTAGGATGGTTTGGTAAACGATTTCTACATGAGGCATGACATGACCTGACTTCCGTGAGTCAGCTTTGATGTTACTAAAATAGGAGCCATGCCGGGCCAAGTGAGGTCGCACCTCCGATCGGACACATTTCTTCGATACCATTTCTGTTGCTTTATGATTGATTTTGTGGCCACCCTTGATTTTGATTATGGGAGTGTGTTTTGAGATGGGTGGTAGTAGCTACTGTGCGTTATCACCAGTCCGGATGCACAATTGGTATATCTACCCTGGCATTGCCTCGAGTGCTGTGTTCATATGCCCTAGTGTGCCTTGTACGAGTTTGTTTTGTAACATACCTATGAAGTGCCCTCTGATAGTCTCCAGTTTACGGAGGAATTACGTAACTATATAGAATGTGAGAATATATTAAAAAAATGTGTTAAAGGGGATATGGGTAACGCCTTAATGCTATTTTAATAATTTTACTTTACTATAGACATATTATAATAGCGTATTGTACTACATAGTAGATAGTTTAACGGATCCTTAGGAGATGTGAATCCTGAACATCTCTTGAGTTACTGCACCCATGCAAGATACTGGATAAGAGATGTCAAACCAAGTAAAACTCTCTGACGGCGTTCCACTCATATTTCTTTACCGTTGATTTAACTTACATAAGATCTTTTAGTTCTGACTCAAGTTTTTTGTCTTTTCAATTCGTTCGGGCCGGCCTGATCATTTCAGGGTCAAAGACCTTATTTCTGGAGGAAGAAGACGAAGATTTGTACTATTATTATTTATGACATGTATTCCACTACATCATGTTGTTCCGCTGCATTTATTTATTTATCCATGTTTATGTAACTATGATGTTTGTGTTGTAAAGAAAAATTAAATGTATTTATAAAACAGCTTCATGAACTGTTATTTGATTATTATATTATTGTCATTCCACTACGAGATTCTGTATTTGTTTCATTTCTTCCTCTTTTTCTTATTTACCTCGTAACAATCTGCCCTTTTGAATGGTTTGAGTTTGACATGTGTGCCTTCTTAAAACATCCAAAAAGTCAGGTTGTTACAATTAGCATTCTGTTGGGTTGAATGTTCTAGAGACAATAAGAAAGGTACGAGCCAAAGTGAAACTTCTTTTTGGAATACGCAATTTTTTAACCATCGCAGTCCAAATAGTCTTCCAAGAACTATTGATTCTTTGAAGCAATCCTGGAAAAGAATAAATGCTGCTTATCAGCGTTGGAAAGAAATAATGGTCGAACTGCATTCAAGACAACAGAGTGGAGGAAACGATATGGACATGGTAATGATTTTAAATTTGTAGTTCAAGTTATCAAGTTCTATGTTTTATTCTTCTTATAATATTATCATTTTATAGCTTAGTCAAGCAAATGCAGCGTATATGTATGAACATTGTTATGACATACTCGCAAAAGAGTAAAATTGGAGTCGAATGCAACAAGAACATTCAGTAATGCACTTTCTTCCTAGAAAGATTAGCAATGGACTAGCCCTGGCAGTTCTGATCCACATGAAAACACCCCCTCCCCTTCACAACTAGTACAAGTGGTAGGCCTCTGGAGAAGTTCAAGAGGAAGAAAAAAACCGCCACTGATTACAGCGCACATTATAAACATATTAGTAAGTGAATGGCGGTCGTTGAAGATAAAAATAAATTATACATGGAAATAAAAGAAACAAAGAGACTTAAAAGGGTAAAGGAAAAACAATGACGTTACGATGAAAAACAAATGTTAAGAATTGACGAGCTAAAGTTAAACAACAAGAATTAGCTAGACAACAAAGAGCTGATGATATGGCTCTTTTAAGTTGTAACCTAAACGTACTCAATCTAGTACAAATGTTGTATATGAAGAAGAAACTTGAGGAGTACCATGGACGTCATGGGGGTTTGTTGGTAACTAGGTTCATACTATGTATCTTAGCATTGCATCTATTATTTGTTCACCTAAGTGTTAGTTATAGTGTCTTTGTTAGTGTTGTTATTTCGACTGTTGCTGTTTTAGTTGCAGTTATTAATAACGCTATTGTTTTCAATTTTTTTGTTACTATTGTTGTTATAGTTTATTGTCATTCTTGTTCTTCCATTCTCACTGTTTTTACTATTAAAAACATGTCAACAACAACTTAGCACAATAATATAACAAATTCAAACACATACACTATTACTAAACGTCAACTGCAACTTATTACAATAGATAAGTGAAACATAAACACTACTTGAATATCACTTCTACTAATGGTTTCTACTAGTTCTTCTCTTAGATCAAGATGAGCTTGCGGATCTCGAATGTCTTGTATTCTTTGCAAGTATTCGCCAAGAGTATTTGGGTCCTTAAAAAGTTTTTTTTTGAAATGCCACGGTAATGTCTGGATAGTTTCTCAGTTAAAGCTCGTATCCACCACGTTCTTCTTCGATAATCGTATTATGTAAAATAATAAAACAGTATATGATATAAGATAATACTGCCAGATCATGGTAGTATGCCTCTTTATTTAATATATGAAACCTACCTTAAAGCATTCAAAATGCTTGTTCGACATCTTTCCTTTAACTCTCTTGTTATTTGGTGAACCTGACCTCTTCTGCATTATTTGGTCTTTTGTATGCATGCACAAGTGTTTTCCATTTTGGGTATATTCCATCAACCAGATAATAACCCATGGAATGATCTTTGTCTCCTATTTTGTTATTGCATGGAGGTGATATATCATTACAAATGTCATTAAATAAATATGACCGTCGAAGAATGTTAATTGCATTCAGTGAACCTGGTGCTCCAAAAAAAGGATGCCATGCATATAAATTGAACGAAGCAACAGCTTTCAATACCAGAGTTTCCTTTTTGCATTGTCCTGTGAATTGGCTCTGCAATGCTAGTGGACAGTTTTCCACCTCCAATGCATACAATCTAAGCTACCTAACATACTTAGAAATCCACGTTGTGATCCTATTAATAATAATCTGTCAATGTCATAAGAAGTTGCAGACCGAAGATATTCTTCACCAAACATACAAAAAATGGTTTTACAAAATTATTTCACAATAATATTGTCATTGAGTCTCCATTCTGTACTTTGTCATCTTGCGAATCAATTAAGTTTAGTATGATATCATGCAAAGTGTAGCCGGAATCTTTTGCAGTGGAGAAATTCCAAGTTCGTTGATTCTATTTCTTATGTGGGTGAAAAAATTGTTTGTTTCGGTTAGTTTTTCGAGAACCAGATTAAAGATATTCCACGAAAAATGGAATCCTCGTCGAAAATCCACATACCCATACACGGGGTTTGCCGTAAAATAATCTTTAATCAATAGATTATGACCACCAACATAGTCTCGTCTATAATGCAAGTCTTTCCTTCCCACAACACTAACTCCTTGGGTTGAAGTAGAAATTTCAGCAATTTCATGGGCCATTAAATCCCTCATTTTAGTAGCAAACATTCTTTGTTTATCAATATATTGTTCAATGAATCATCTGAAGATGATGACAATGACGAAGATGAGGATGAGAAGCACCACAACATTTTAGGGAACTCATTTAATATAGGTAGAAGAACAGTGATGATGAGTTTGGAAGTCTGAATGAGTATGTTTTTTGATATCCTTAATTCTATTTATAAGCTCTTGTTATTTAATGGATACAGAAAGATACAACACCCAGCCATATGGGATACTGTAGCCATATTGATTAATCACATGAAGGCAACATTCATTATACTATATAATGCCATACTGATAAATCAACTGTCCATATTGCTCTGAAGGTGGAAGCCGAATGGTCCAGTGTCGGGTCACATCGAACACTATAGCCATGATGCACCGATTTACATAGATTAAAGATTTGTCATGTAGAGACAGAATGGCAAAAGGTTGGGTCTTGTCTAACATTGTAGCCATGCTACACTGCTTTACACGTATTAAAGCTTTGTCATGTAGAGTCAGATTGACACAGTGTCGGGTCTCATCGAACATTGTAGCCATGATGCACTATTTTACGTGGATTAAAGATTTGTTATGTGGAAACAGAATGGCAAAGGGTCGGGTCGTGTCTGACACTGTAGCCACATTGCACTGCTTTACACGTATTAAAGCTTTGTCATGTGGTGTCGGAATGACACAGTGTCGGGTCATATCGAACACTGAAGCCACGATGCACTGTTTTACACGAATTAAAGATTTGTCATGTGGAGACAGAATGGCTAGGGGTCGTGTCTTGTCTGACAATGTTGTCACGTTGCACTGCTTTACATGTATTAAACTTTGTTGTGCGTAGTCAGAATGACACAGTGTCGGGTCACATTGGACAATGTAGCCATTATACATTGCTTTACATGGATCAATGCTAATGGACGTGGAGTGAGAATGACAAAGTGTCGGGTCAAATCGGCCACTGTATCCATGGTGCACTGCTTTACACAGGCATTACATTAGGCTATATAAATATCATTTTGCTTGCCATGCTTCTCTTCATTCATATCATAGCAGTAATAGATAAAATTGGTCGGTTACAATCATATTTCTTTGCCCTCCTCATACTCATACGAAGGTCCATTACAACACAATAGCCCAACAAATACCTCTCCCAACCACCAACCGAGTGGTATATTGAAATGGAGGAAAGACACATTGCCGATGTAAGATAGCAAGAGATGAAAGTGCAAGAGCACAAGCAGT
This sequence comes from Allium cepa, assembly GCA_030765085.1. NCBI lineage: Eukaryota > Viridiplantae > Streptophyta > Magnoliopsida > Asparagales > Amaryllidaceae > Allium > Allium cepa. Next base: position 470,155,729 of record CM060931.1, read on the forward strand.
TGGAAATTAGTAGATGACAAAGAGAAGAGCGATGTAGCCATAACGGGAGATGAGAATGAAGGAATGAAATACGACACCTAGTACCTTTCATAGATCAAGAGATTAATTCTCATGAGATCTACTGTAACTATGGGGTTTCTGTTTTGTATGTTGTTGTAAGAAATGGAACCAGCATCATCGGCGCCGCTATAAATGCTATAATTTTCGTAATGGTTGTGGATTTTGGCAATGAATTGACGACCCTCTTCCTCATCGAGCAGTTGTGTATGCTAACGAACTTGAAGAACAAATTCATACGCTTCGAACGACGCTGGGTTTAATTATTTATCAGGTGGTAAAAAGCAGTTTTTTAATCATCGGTTGTCTTATTTGTTTCACATGATGTTGTCTTGTTTTGTTGTTTGTTGTCTTGTTTGTTTTCTATAAAGTTGTCTACGTATTTTATATGTTGTGTTATTAAGTTAAGTCTTGTTTGTTAATGTTTTCCATGAGTCAAATGTTATTATTTCCTTAAGTGCATACTATATTTTGAAAACACGGATTTTATTTGAATTTGAAAGTACATATAACTTATTTTAGGTGCAAAGAACTTGCTGAAGGTAATTAACTTAAAATACATACTTAACTAACCCCAATATCATTCAAATTTTCTAACATATCTAACCTAGAGATTATATGTAGCATGACCAACAAAATCAGCATGATACTCCCATAAATAATGAGAATCAAATGTAGCTCATGTTAATTGAAATAGATCTACTTCCTGTACTGTATTTATAATGATTCTACATCTTCGACAAGCTTTAGTAAACGTGACAAAAGTACTTCAAGTTTTCAAAAGCCTTTGAATTAATCTAGAATCAGGATAACTGTTAAAAACCTCATTTAGCGTGACCCAATAATCTTGCTGCAACTTGTAACGACAAAATTTTTTTTAATAACTTTTAATAAATTAATAGGTAGAGAATAAATAGAATAAATTAATAGGTAAAGAATAAAATGTATAAATTAATAGGTAGAGAATAAAACGTATAAATTAATAGGTAGAGAATAAAACGTATAAATTAATAGGTAGAAAATGAAACGTATAAATTAATAGGCAGAGAATAAATAGTATAAATTAATAGGTAGAGAATAAAACGTATAAATTAATAGGTAGAGAATAAATAGTATAAATTAATAGGTAGAGAATAAATAGTATAAATAAGTAGGTAGAGAATAAAACGTATAAATTAATAGGTAGAGAATAAAACGAATAAATTAATAGGTAGAGAATAAAACGTATAAATTAATAGGTAGAGAAAAAATAGTATAAATTAATAGGTAGAGAATAAATAAGTAACGTATAAATTTAGATACGTTACTTTTGTATAAATTTAGCGTATCTTGTACTAACTATATGAAAAAAAATATAAGAACAACGCATATATATATTGCCCATGATAAGCATATCTCTCCTTCTTCTTTTCATTCTCTGGAAAAAACTCTTCCCCTCATTCCTCTTTGCTCCACGCGTTCACCACATGCTCGATTACCCACAACCATTTCCTCTCTTCTTTCATTCTTTATATGTAAGTATTTCTTTATACATTATATCTATTTCTTATACTTGCAGCTTTATATATATTCAAGCATACGAAAGGTTTCTTAAAACATAGATTTATATGTATATTTTATTTTATACAAGATTTCAAGTATCCTGGTGAGTTGGTTTTAGAGCGTGTATATATAATCTGCTTGGTTATTTTAAGTTTTTATTTATAAGTTTGAAATAGATTTTCATAACACATATTTATTTTTCGGTATGTTCATATGATTTATGCATATTTGGATAAGTTTATGTTGTACAAATTATTATATATATTAGTTGTTTGTGTTAGGTATATGCAGGCTATATGGTTTCTGCATATAAAATATATAGCTTTTATAGTATTATTATATATTTTGGCAGAGTATATATTTATACAAAATATGTTTTGTTAACAGCTTGGTATGTTATGTTTATAAAATATGTTATGAAAAAAAGGATTTTTGGTATAAATGATTTATGTCAGTTTTCCAATGTAAATGTTAGTAATATATGAGTTTGACACTGTATATATGTTAGTAGAAATGACATTTTGTGTATATATAAAGTTTACATAAGTTTGATATGTTATTCTTTAATATGTCTGTTTATATAAATCAGTTTTTGTTTTATATGTATATTGTTATTATATGATATGTATAGTAACACTAAGTTAATTTTTAATATGTACTGTGTACATAATTTATTGTTGTTTAAGTATATAATGTATTTTGATTTTTTTTTTTAAAAATGGCCTCAGCCTATATTAGCTTACATATTTTAACTTGCATAGGTTCTATTTAGTATATAAAGTAAGTTATTTATATACTATAAGGTTTATATAAAATTTTATGATATATGTTATTACGAGTTATCATATATGTAAAGTTTATATTATATGAGTTTAAGATAGTTGTATTTTGAACATCTGGTGCGTCACATATATATGTTATTTCCAAGCTGCTTTGTTTTTTCATTCTATATTTTACTATTTTAAGATGAGTATATATCATATATTTGTTATACAACTGGTTGTATAGGATGTTGTGAGTCAGTAGTTAGTTTTATTGACGTTTTGAAATTTTTTAAGAACGTATGAATATATATGTATATTTATAACTATAATATGTTTCTGGTTATATAAGAGTTAGTTCAGTTTATACATGAGCAGTCTGTGTTTATGCCCATATTTTAGAAACAATAGTCAACTTTTGTTCTTTTTGGTTGATATAGGTTATGTACAGTATTATATTTATACTATTTTGGACTTAAGATGATTCTATAAATACTCTTCTTTATAAATTATTTTAATACACATATATAATTTGGAAATTTATATAGGTTGAATATAATATGTTATTTAATGTAAAAATATGGATGGATTTAAATTATATATATAACATTTAATATATATATATATATAGTTATATATATATATAATTTCTTTTAGGTATTCACATTTAAACATTTATTTTATCCGTTTGAGAATTTATATATACTAGTTATATAAGTTTGGTATAAAGGTGTTAGTATATATATATATATATATATATATATATTTTAAGTGTATGTTGATAAAAAAAAATATAAGCTTGATTTATTTATTTATTTATTTATATGTTTGAAAAACATGTAAATTAAATTTGTGATGTTTGAACTTAGAATATAAATTTCATATGTGTATATATAGTTATAGGCGGTTATAAAAGTTCGCTTATACCATTTATCTTCATCGTTCCAGTTCTAATCTGATCTGTTTCATCAATTCGAGCCAATCGGCTTTGATCGTTGAATTCATGCCGATTTTGCATTGCTTGGATTTGAAATTTAATTTCAGTGTCTGTATCAGTGTGCGTATCCGTGTCTCCTTCTATATTCTCTAGCCTCGAAAGGTGAGCAATCACTCATGATTAACATTTTTTATTCATTAAATTTGATTTCAATTGAAACGACAACTGTAATATGCTGCTATAGTTATTTAAATTTGTTATATATGCTATTATCTGTAACTGTTCACCTGCGGGATATGACATCATATCCTGTTGTTTATATTATATTGTTATTGATGATATATGCCTGTTATTTTATTGTATTTTCTGTTATCACTCTGCAAGTTCCCTGTAGTTTAGAAATCATTATGTGTTGAAATGATACATACCCGAACAGACTTTAGAATAGGAGAAAATCGTTATGGGTTGAAATGATAAACCCAAGCGATTTTCATTTAATTGAATTTGGGATTACAGGTTGAAATGATATCCACCCGTATATATTTATTATACGGATTGAAATGATAAATATCCGTAGCACTTGACTATATGATAGGAAATATATACAGACACCGTTGGTCCATATAAATATTTTGAGAATAATTTCCATAATTTTGGAAAGAAACATATGGTTTAATAAATTTTGATTCTTAAGATATTATATAAATGAAAATTGTATATATAGATTTAGTAGTAATATTTGATTTAAATTATATTGGTTTAATACATATAATATGGTTAAGTATTTATGTAAATCAATATTTCAAATAGATTCTCTTGTAATAAATTGAATAATTAAGATTGGGAGATAAATTTGGGTTTATAAAAATGGTATTTAAATAAGTATTTATTTAATTAAATTGATTTGAAATTTTTGAATGGGAAATTTAAAGGGTATGATTTTATAACTAGATTTTTGATTTAAGTGATTGAATGAATATTTCACGTTTAAATAAATAAAAGAAAATATTGAGTAAAATGTAATTTAAGGTTACTTAAATGATATTGAATCTAATAAGGGAGTATTTCAAGACTAAATAATAATGAGGTTAAATCGAGATCTATATGAAACTGTTATATATAACATTTAAATATTAAAGCCTTGAACTATATTGGAATTTAAACGGTTTATGTTGAGATTCGGATCTGTATTTGAAATCAACGTAGTTGAATTTGTTATTTTAGCAACTAAATTGAATTAAAATGAAAATTTAGGTTGAACTAAATTTGAATTTATTATTTAGAAAACTAAATTGAATGAAAATTTAGATGAAACGTTGAATACTTAAAGTTTTGAAATATATGGAAATATAAAGGGGTATTTGTGATTATAAATCCGAATTTGAGATCGATAAAATTTAAGTGGTTATTTTAGAAATTGAGTTGAATTTAAATTGATAAATTGAGATTGAATTTAATTTGAATGGGAAGGTCGGGTTGATGTTGGAACGATTTGTTAAGTTGAGGAAATTGAAAATACTTTACTGTATAAATTATTTAATATATATAAATACTATTTTTGGAAATATAGAGATATTTGAAGTGAAAATGAGATTTGGTTTTGAAGAATAAATTAAGCTGAAATGACCACGGTGTTATAGTGTATATTTCTACCTTGTAGAAAGTTCCATGGACCCTTAGAGGATGGTTATCCCAAACATCCTTTAAGTTATTTGTATTTCAGTTGATATTTCACTTGAGTTGGATTTATTGATATAGGAATGTTAATCCTGACTCGAGTGTTTTGTGTTTTTCTTTACGCTCGGGTCAGACTGAGTGATACAGCATTTGAGACTCACCTTTGGAGTTCGGAGCTTCATTTGGAAATCTAACTATCGATTCAGATTCCAGCCTTTCCAGTTGATTGGTTTAGAGAAGTCATCTGTTGCATTGGAGACTTCACTGCATTTGAACTATTCGGTTGTATTTTTCTAACTCTGATGTATATAGTAGCTTCATGGACTACTATTCCTTATCTATTCCGCTGCATTATATTACTCTGTGATCTGTGATTGATTTATTTACTGTATATTTTTAGTATTGCCAAATTTTAATTAACCATTCGGTATTTTGAATTATTCAAGTCGGATATGTATGGTTTTATTGTCGATTTGAATGGTCCAAAATAGCGGGTCGTTACAGTTGGTATCAGAGCTTTGGCTCTAGGCAAAACTTAGCATATATAGTAAATTTATTTACAGAATCACTTTTGCTCGAGTTGAATCTCTTCCTTTTGACTCGATTTCCTTTAAATTTTGGAACGTCCCTCGGTTCCGAAATTCATTCTGTCTCTCCCTATTTATATTCGTTTGATTCTGGAGTATCCCATAACTCCATTGAATGATTTGTAAAGGGGGTGAAAACTCCTTTTCAATTGGCATTGACTCACCGAAGATTTCGGTATCCTCGGTTTACGATGCTGCTATATCTTGTTATGCCGAATTCTATATCTCTGGCGATCGAATGTCGAATTGCCTCAGAATTCTACACCGATCTAATTTTGGAATCACGGTTGACCGGTCAAGGTCGCCCGCGATTTATAAAAGTATATCCATCTTCTATTTTGTAATTTAATTATCCCATCTTCGATCGAGTCTATCTTCGAATCAGAATTCTATTGATTTGAGTTCCTCTAATTCAAATCTCTATCTTTGTTTTATCCATTCTTAAAATTATCCTCTGAAAATCGGGTAAGTTTGCATTTTTGAAATTGTTTTATACATCGAAATTATTATTTTGATAACTATGATTCTATTCTATATATAAAAGTGAAAATATTTTCGATAAGGATTATATACCTATATATAAAACAAATAAGAAATGTTATTCTATATAAAAGGGTTTTGAAAGGATTTGAAATTTTGAAAAAAATATAAGAAATTGATTTATATAAAAATGATTTATAACTGAAGTGTTAAATTTGAAATTCGAGAATTGAATTCCGGTGTTTTTAAATTGGTTTTAAGATTTTTGAAATTATATAATAATACGATTTGAAAGTATTTTCTGAATAAGAAGTGTTTCAAATGACTCAAATGAGTTCCAATGATTTCAATGAAATTTCAAGGAAGTTTTAAGAAAATAGAAGTCCAAAACTCACTTTGTCGCTGGAAAATAATTTCGGTGATGAGTGCACACATCATCGACATTGATTTTCGAGTTTCAAAGTGGGGGAGAGGCCATTCTAGTAGCTTTGCTATGCGAGTGATATTGTGAAACAAATTTTGATTTCAAATTCCGAAGAATAATTCGATATTCGAAAGATATATGTATATATATTTAAAATGATTTAAAGGAAACCAGTATTCAGTCCTCGAGTTTCGGATTTGATTTGGTATAATCTTATCTAAAATATATAGCTTTTATAGTATTATTATATATTTTGGCAGAGTATATATTTATACAAAATATGTTTTGTTAACAGCTTGGTATGTTATGTTTATAAAATATGTTATGAAAAAAAAGGATTTTTGGTATAAATGATTTATGTCAGTTTTCCAATGTAAATGTTAGTAATATATGAGTTTGACAGTGTATATATGTTAGTAGAAATGACATTTTGTGTATATATAAAGTTTACATAAGTTTGATATGTTATTCTTCAATATGTCTGTTTATATAAATCAGTTTTTGTTTTATATGTATATTATTATTATATGATATTTATAGTAAGACTAAGTTAATTTTTAATATGTACTGTGTACATAATTTATTGTTGTTTAAGTATATAATGTATTTTGATTTATTTTTTAAAAAAATGGCCGCAACCTATATTAGCTTACATATTTTAACTTGCATAGGTTCTATTTAGTATATAAAGTAAGTTATTTATATACTATAAGGTTTATATAAAATTTTATGATATATGTTAATACGAGTTATCATATATGTAAAGTTTATATTATATGAGTTTAAGATAGCTGTATTTTGAACATCTGGTGCGTCACATATATATATATATTATATCCAGGCTGCTTTGTTTTTTCATTCTATATTTTACTATTTTAAGATGAGTATATATCATATATTTGTTATACAACTGGTTGTATAGGATGTTGTGAGTCAGTAGTTAGTTTTATTGACGTTTTGAAATTTTTTAAGCATGTATGAATATATATGTATATTTATAACTATAATATGTTTCTGGTTATATAAGAGTTAGTTCAGTTTATACATGGGCAGTCTGTGTTTATGCCCATATTTTAGAAACAATAGTCAACTTTTGTTCTTTTTGGTTGATATAGGTTATGTACAGTATTATATTTATACTATTTTGGACTTAAGATGATTCTATAAATACTCTACTTTATAAATTATTTTAATACACATATATAATTTGGAAATTTATATAGGTTGAATATAATATGTTATTGAATGTAAAAATATGAATGGATTTAAATTATATATATAACATTTAATATATATAGAAATAGTTATATATATATATATATATATAAAGTTTTCTTTTAGGTATTCATATTTAAACATTTATTTTATCCGTTTGAGAATATATGTATATATTAGTTATATAATTTTGGTATAAAGGTGTTAGTATATATATATATATATATATATATATATATATATATATATATTTTTAAGTGTATGTTGATAAAAAAATGTAAGCTTGATTTATTTATTTATTTATATGTTTGAAAAACATGTAAATTAAATTTGTGATGTTTGAACTTAGAATATAAATTTCATATGTGTATATATAGTTATAGGTGGTTATAAAAGTTCGCTTATACCATTTATCTTCGTCGTTCCAGTTCTGATCTGATCTGTTTCATCAATTCGAGCCAATCAGCTTTGATCATTGAATTCATGTCGATATTGCTTTGCTTGGATTTGAAATTTAATTTCAGTGTCTGTATCAGTGTGCGTATCCGTGTCTCCTTCTATATTCTCTAGCCTCGAAAGGTGAGCAATCACTCACGATTAACATTTTTTATTCATTAAATTTGATTTCAATTGAAACGACAATTGAAATATGCTGCTATAGTTATTTAAATTTGTTATATATGCTATTATCTGTAACTGTTTACCTGCGGGATATGACGCCATATCCTGTTGTTTATATTATATTGTTATTGATGATATATGCCTGTTATTTTATTGTATTTTCTGTTATCACTCTGCAAGTTTCCTGTAGTTTAGAAATCACTATGTGTTGAAATGATACATACCCGAACAGACTTTAGAATAGGAGAAAATCGTTATGGGTTGAAATGATAAACCCAAGCGATTTTCATTTAATTGAATTTAGGATTACGGGTTGAAATGATATCCACCCGTATATATTTAGTATACGGATTGAAATGATAAATATCTGTAACACTTGACTATATGATAGGAAATATATACAGACACCGTTGGTCCATATAAATATTTTGAGAATAATTTCCACAATTTTGGAAAGAAACATATGGTTTAATAAATTTTGATTCTTAAGATATTATATAAATGAAAATTGTATATATAGATTTAGTAGTAATATTTGATTTAAATTAGATTGATTTAATACATATAATATGGTTAAGTATTTATGTAAATCAATATTTCAAATAGATTCTCTTGTAATAAATTGAATAGTTAAGATTGGGAGATAAATTTGGGTTTATAAAAAAGGTATTTAAATAAGGATTTATTTAATTAAATTGATTTGAAATTTTTGAATGGGAAATTTAAAGGGTATGATTTTATAACTAGATTTTTGATTTAAGTGATTTAATGAATATTTCACGTTTAAATAAATTAAAGAAAATATTGAGTAAAATGTAATTTAAGGTTACTTAAATGATATTGAATCTAATAAGGGAGTATTTCAAGACTAAATAATAATGAGGTTAAATCGAGATCTATATGAAACTATTATATAGAACATTTAAATATTAAAGCCTTGAACTATATTGGAATTTAAATGGTTTATGTTGAGATTCGGATCTGTATTTGAAATCAACGCAGTTGAATTTGTTATTTTAGCAACTAAATTGAATTAAAATAAAAATTTAGGTTGAACTAAATTTGAATTTATTATTTAGAAAACTAAATTGAATGAAAATTTAGATGAAACGTTGAATACTTAAAGTTTTGAAATATATGGAAATATAAAGGGGTATTTATGATTATAAATCCGAATTTGAGATCGATAAAATTTAAGTGGTTATTTTAGAAATTGAGTTGAATTTAAATTGATAAATTGAGATTGAATTTAATTTGAATGGGAAGGTCAGGTTGATGTTGGAACGATTTGTTAAGTTGAGGAAATTGAAAATACTTTACTGTATAAATTATTTAATATATATAAATACTATTTTGGGAAATATAGAGATATTTGAAGTGAAAATGAGATTTGGTTTTGAAAGTATAAATTAAGCTGAAATGACCACGGTGTTATAGTGTATATTTCTACCTTGTAGAAAGTTCCATGGACCCTTAGAGGATGGTTATCCCAAACATCCTTTAAGTTATTTGTATTTCAGTTGATATTTCACTTGATTTGGATTTATTGATATAAGAATGTTAATCCTGACTCGAGTGTTTTATGTTTTGCTTTACGCTCGGGTCAGACTGAGTGATACAGCATTTGAGACTCACCTTTGGAGTTCGGAGCTTCAATTGGAAATCTTACTATCGATTCAGATTCCAGCCTTTCCAGTTGATTGGTTTAGAGAAGTCATCTGTTGCATTGGAGACTTCACTGCATTTGAACTATTCGATTGTATTTTTCTAACTCTGATGTATATAGTAGCTTCATGAACTACTATTCTTTATCTATTCCGCTGCATTATATTACTCTGTGATCTGCGATTGATTTATTTACTATATATTTTAAGTTTTGCCAAATTTTAATTAACAATTCGGTATTTTGAATTATTCAAGTCGGATATGTATGGTTTTATTGTCGATTTGAATGGTCCAAAATAGCGGGTCGTTACACAACTCCTTTTCCATGTGTCTACGATCGGTTTCTATGTAAGATTTGATTAGTATTAATAATCATCGGGAGTCCAGCTTTTAGTTGACATCGAAGATTATTGAAGATGTTGAGAATTACTGAAGTTATTGTGAATTTTTATTATAAAACATTTATTTAAATATAAAGTTAATGATCCGCATCTCATGAATAAAGTGCCATCTGATCGACCACGTGGCAAGCACCCATAAATGTGAATATAAACAAACATAACTGTGTTTGTTCCTTCACATAGTTAAGTACAGAATTTCAAACAAAATAGGAAATCCAAAACTGATACGCTGATGCAAACACTGCTAGTAAATATGAGCGTGGATAATACACTGGTACAAACACTACTAGTAAATACTAACATTGATAATACACTGATACAAACACTACTAGTAAGTACAAACCACTAAAAATACACTGATACAAACACTGCTAGTAAATACAAAACACTAATAATGCACTGATAGGACATACAAATACTGATAGGACATTCAAACACCATGGCACATCAAACTGGTACTTATCATCAAAAAGATCAACTACATCATCATCATCATCTCTTTACATGTAGGATGATATTGTTGCTTATCAATAGTAGTAAGCTCGTTAATACAAGCAGTCAACTCATCTATGCTCCGTCGATGCTCGACGTACATGATCTGGCGGAGTACCATCTACATCTGAAACAAATCCTTATATGAAAATGCAGTTGGATCTCGATACTGCGAAATCTCAAGCCAAGTAATACCAACGCTATCAACTCCCAAGGTTGTCCATATACCGACTATCCAACCATAATCTCCTATCGGGATGGCTGTAGACATGATATACGCGAGTACTCCATGTAAGATCCTATAAAACCAAAGGGAAAACACCACTTCGGATGCCTAAAGGCCCTACCAAATCAACATATACAACATAAATAAAAGTAGTCTTATGCTATAGAGTGTAAAATCAATGCCAAAAAGATGCATAATCTAAATTCATGACGATGAAGTAATTAGCAGACCACTACTCCCCTACATACTCCTATAAAGCGGCGTTGTCAAATATTTTCAAAAAAGGTGTATCCGTATGTGGATCAACTGGAACAAAATCACCATCTAATGTCTATCTTCAATTACGCTCACCGAGGAAACAATATAATCATAAACTGGATAGGGATGATACCACTACAAAACGTCTAGCAGATAAGAATGCAGCGTGCACTACAATACGGTCTACCATAAAAGGGGAACCATCAAAAGGATGCCAAACAACACTCTCGTGTGGTCCATAACTCAATTTGATTTCGGGCCACAACAAATATATGACGCGCCTCCCCTCTTGGCACCATTTTGCGGTTATCTCGGGCCCATGCTCTAACTCGGAGGAAGAAAATGGGTAAGGTGGAGTCCAACATCGGATAAGTCATATTGCGAAAGTATTCATAATATTAGCACTGTAAAATCACCCAAAAACCTATAATGGACGTGGATCTACTCCCTATGATGCACTGATGATCCAAAGAGCGATACAAATACACTAATATCGGAGTCTCTCAATCAAATATGATTGGACTATCAAACGACAATGCCACAATAGCTGCAATATATCCGATCGGCAAAGAGTTTAATGCATTTGTAAAGAATAAGCTCCCCATCATGTACAAAATAAACAATCGAGCAATCTCCAAATGGTTGTCTATGCTACGACCATGTATCGATTCATAGATTGCTTGCTAATGTAAGAGCATCTACTCTGCAGTTTGGACTACAGTCCATCTTGTAAGTCAAGATGTGGAAGAACACTAGATAAACGGTGAAAGTGTTGGTATTTCTTGTCACACGGTAAGATCTCCCCCCATTGTATGCCTAAACTGGTAAGCATAGTGAAGTCTAAATGGGTAAAACTCAACTCTCCAAAACTAAAGTGGAATGTATGAGTGGTCTTCTACCAACATGTGGCTAAAGCACCACATTACTGGACATCCGAATTTAAAAGATTATCGATACCTATTAAAGCAATTTACGATTATTGAAAGCGCTAAAAAGCATTAAATAAATAAAGAGTAATTATGTAAATACGTACTCAAGAAATCTTCAAATCCTATATCTCAAAGAAAAGCATGAATAATATCGTTGGCATCATAAGATCTGATCATTCTATATAGGCGGATTACACTAACCCAATAGCCATGGGGCGCTCATGACGAGCCTAATTTAAAACAGGTCGCATATTCAATTTTTATTCTATAATTTTAACTAAAAACATAGTTTGACGGTAGATAACTTACATAATTTTCAACATACGTGTTGACATGTACTTCGTCATCCGGGAGGATATGAAAATTGACCAAATTCTTGTCGGGTCCTAAATTTTGGTCGATGTGGGGATCCAGAACTGTATTTTCTGTATTTCTACCCACATTCTTTTCCTCACAACTGTGCTTCATTGACCTCCAGTGCCATCGTCGGTACGTTTGTGTTTTCTTCTGCAGCGGCGTTTTCCATGGTCGGGGGAACGTTTCCACCGCTGCGTGGAACACCCCACACTCCTTAGTATACCCAAAAGGAGACACTAAAAGATGTGGTGTATTGTAGGTATAGCTAAAACTAGCAGTGACTAAGATTCACAAGACAAAATAGATAAAAACAGTGGAAACAATTAAAATAATAATTTGCTAAAAGTCAAACCTCATAATATAGAATTATAAAACCAAATACATCATATGTCTCAAAATATCAATATATGTCTCATGAAATCAAAATCTCAATCTCATAATTATTAGAGTACAAACTATCCCTCACAAAGTACCAGTACATGGAATAAGCTGAAAATAAAGAAGAGAAATACACAAGGAATCTCTGCCAAAGAAGACTCCAAGAGTCTGCAAACTATCGTCCTTGCCTCTGATTGCCTATGGGGGAAATGATAAAATGGAGGAGTGGGTCAGACTAAAAGCCTCATGAATGATAGTAATTATTAGAATCTTTGAGCAAAGTAAAAATAATAGACTTTACAATAGTTCTAGTATATAAAAGGAATCAAAGGAAATAGAGAGAAGGAATAAGCTGGAAATAACTGCGAATTAATACAATTGATTAACTTTGATTGATTACACTTATCTTTGATAGCTGCTTTAATTAGGCCAAATTCCTAATCCTATAATTAGCCTGAAATCCTAATTATACTCTTTGATCGGCCTGCTACTCCATAGTCTTACTGTGGACTAGACGCTATATAACTCTCAACACATTAATGGTGTCTGCGAATGACACGAAAAGTATCTACTATGGACTAGACGTTATATAACTCCCTAAATAGAAGGCAATGGTGCCTACGAAAGGCACATGTACTAAGTGCTTGGAACTCATAACGATTGTCGAGCACTCGAATGGAAGTCGCACCGCCGCCATGCTCATGTTACCTATTTGTTCCATCTAATGGGTCTTCTTATTACCTCAAGCTCCAGCATAAGCATGCCCCTCATCCTACTTTAGGCTAATATGAGATCACCGTGTCCATAGAAAATAGGGGAAATGCTATTGGTATTGGCCCTTCATCCAAACAATATCTAGTTGCACCCCTGCCTAAATCCCCATGATTTGGATTTCTACTTATTGACCAATTGCTACCATTATTAGCATAAGCGTGCCACTTGTCTCACTTCTGGATTATGTGAAACACCATGTCCATAGACAAAAAATAGAGGAATGCTATTTGGTACAGGTCCTACTTTCATCTTTGTTTATTAACTTAGATAAATTATTTAAATAAGCCTTTACAATTTTCTCTACGATTTGTGCTTATTTATCCTAAGTCTTAAAATAAGCCTCATTCCGTTCTTTTTCTTATTATAACCTATGTTATAATTAAGCTTATTACTTAACCTAAGTTTTAAGTGTGAAAATAAGCTTCTTTCATCCTTTACTCTTTTTAATTATAATTTTAAGTTATAATCAATCTCTTTAATTCAGTCGAATTAATATTATAATTTCAGTCTTAATTCCATTTTATTACAGTCTTTTTAATTTACATCTTATCCTCCATTATTTCAGTATTTTTAAAATTTTAATCCATATTTACATTTTATTTATTCTAATCCATATGCGAAGAAGAAGGAGAAATAAAAGAAAACTGAAAATAGAAGAAAAGCCAAAGCGTAGGAAAGAGATGTAAATAACGTATAAATACCAGTAAATAAATTACTGTAAATAAACTATAAATAAATGGAAAAGTTATAATTTACAGAAATAATTTAAAATTAACTGACAAGGATAGCTAAAAGAAATAGACCAAAAATAATTCTAAAAACCGTAAATAAACTACTAAAAAGGTTATTCCAAAAATCGTAGTAAAACTACAACTATTGGAAATCCTATTATTTTAAATTACTTAAAGGAATCTAAAATAATTACAATCACTCACCTATGGTCCTAAGCTCTTCCCTTTTGGTCTTCCTGGATCCACTTGAGGGTATTAAAATATTTTTATCAGAAAGATTCTCTCCTTGGAAAATTATTCCTTTTAGGGTCATTTCTAAAAAGGTGAACCCAAGCAGAGAAAATTTAGAATGAGAAAAAGTGTTAGGCCTTGAGTCTTTTTATAGGGATAGAAGTGGATCTCGGACCATTGGATTTGGAGATTGAATAGGATGCAACCACGTCATAGCCGAATAGGAGTCATCAGATGGAAGCATGAAGGAACCAGATTGAGCAAAACAATGAAAATAACCTTTCAAAATCATACAGAGCGAAGAAGAAATTTTCTTCGCTTCTCAATTATAGGCGGGTTGACCTACAGGTCGACCGCCCTTGAAGGTAGGTCAACCAGCCGGTCGACCTAGGTCTTGGGATGGTCGACCTCTAGGTCGACCTCCCTTTATATATATATATAGACACACACACGCACATATATATATACATATACGTATATATACACACACACACACATACATACACACACACAGGTACACACACACACACATATATATATTTCGTTGATTCTTGTTTTCTTTGTATCTCGCTCATATTAACTCGGACTTTGACGTTCTATATATAGAAATTGACCAGAAAATTACCACGGACATAATGGTGCAACTCCCAAAGCTCAATTCTAATAAATTCACAAAGTTATTTTATTATTTCATTAATTAACTAATTAATTATTATGGAAATTTCGGGTTGTTACATTTTCCATTCCTTAAGGGATTTCGTCCCCAAAATCTCTAAGGATAAAAGAATGAACTAAATATTTTCATCTAATATCTACAACCACATTAGTCAATCATCAACCATTCATCTATTGTCCTTAAGTTTCTCTAATGAAATTTTATGATGCTTATGCAATTGGTGTGGTGTCAATGTCCCTAAATAATGCAAAAAATTAGGCAGTCCATTGATTCAGTTGTCCTCCTTGTATGCAATCATGTCCGTGCTATGTATCCAAATGAATGCAAAAATTCCTAATGATAACTGATAGTTCTATATGCATGCTTCAAACATCATCCAAATGCAACAATCATATGAAAACCATCCATTTATAGCAAACATGGAAAATAAAATAAAATGTGCACACATCCATATGCATATGCTCTAGTATCCTAGTTAGGCCGATTCCTAAGAGATAATAGTGCCTAGTATAAGTATATGCATCCATTAGCATCCACTAGAAAACACTTGCAATGACTTGCATCCATCATTCATAACACATTCTAGTAACATATTTACATCAAATCCTACCACACGTAGGTCAAATCCTAAGTTCTACCCTCCCCCCCAAAGGATAATAAAAGAAAGAACCTATTCAAAACTAAAGACGGAAATAGGAAATTCGAAATTTACTATCAAAGAGAGATATGGATAAGAAGTACACATTTTCTCCTAATCAATTTAATCTTCTCCGAAGTCTTTTTAACCTCATAGATTCTCTCCAACACGAAAGCGACTTGTGCGGTCTTCCATAAAGAGTTACGGAAGGTATCATTCCAATGCTAGTTTAAGAACTACTATCTTATGTGGATCCCTCTAACTAAAGATGCTTCTCCCAAGTTCTTCCAAAATGAAGGATACTCATTTCCAACCATCCATGACTTACTATTCTTCTTTAGTCTGCTCACATGAATCAACATTCCTAGGTTCTCACTAGGGTCCTATATACTTTATGGAAACTCTATTATTACTTCCTAAAGTAATTACCGTTGTCCCCTCTATAGCCTTACAACTTTTCCGTTATATCTAGGATGATTCTTATCTACTTCACACTTAGGAGTTTGGTTCGGTGTTTGTGGTTCAATTTTAAAATTTAAGGTTTCTAAATTTTTAAAACATCAAATCTCATAACCTTTGTCCTTTAAAAGTGTTATCTTTAATTTTCTATTAAATTCAAAAATACTAGGTTACCTAAAATCTTATCTTCTAGCCTTGCATCTTCACAACTTTTTGAATTTATATTATTTCCCAAACCTATAGGGAAAAACTTTCAAATTTTAAGTCCAAAACTTATTCCTCGTTTTCTTCTAAAGACTTTTTTAGTTTTCTATAAAAATTTGAATTTTCAAATTCTACTTTTATTAAGTTTTTCATTTCCAAAAACTTATTCTTTTTTCACAAAACCATTTTCTTCTTAAAATATCTTTAAAATTTCTCTCCATGTTTGCTAAATATCATCTTATTATACCTAATAGTATACCTTAATGTATTGGAACTACTTTCTCTTATGAGAAACTGTTAATGGTAAAACCTTCTATGAATTCTTTAAAAGAAGATTTTATGTTTATGTGAAATTAAAAGAACTTATTTTATATTTTTTCAAGATAGGCTATAAAAAATATGATGCTCTCATACCTTATATATCTCTTTCATGCATTCCTTGTAATTTGCACAAAATATTTTTATTGGTTTCGTAGAAAATTTTAGCACTGCTCTTATTATTCCAATAGATTAAAGTATGTTTAATTAATATTCTCTTAGGATAGGCATCATCTAATATCTAACTTACTCTTTTCTTTTCAAAAAAGTCATTTTTAAAACTGTTTTAATATATCCATAGGCAGAAACATTTTCTTATTCTTATTTAAATAATAAGTGTATTTTACAAATCACTTTCATTTCTACTCTTAGAAATTATCTTTTAAAATTCAATTTTATTTTGGTTTAAAACTAATGTTGCGTAAAACACTGTTACGACAACCCAAAAAATACTAGTATATGAATTTAATTAAGATAAATAATAATAAACCTCATAAATTAAGTAAAAACATTTCCTTTGGGCGTTACCTACTATAACGATAGCGTTATAGTCTATGCTCCCTTTATTTTCACGAAAACATCTATTACAACAATAAATGTTGTAATCTACATTTCCGATACTTAATACTTCTAGCTTTTTATATTTAAATTTTTTTGAAACTAGTGGACTATATATGTTCTGTAATTCTTCAAAAAGAATTTCACTTTTAACAAAATTTATGTCATATATAAACCAATTTAAATTTCCTACCATATTCCTAAAACCCAGTATTTACTTTTAAAATTATTGATAATTCCTCTTTTCAATTTTAATAATTTCATTATATTGGGTTACACATAAAGTGGATTTTTCTACTTACTATCCCAGGAGTATCCTTTCTAAACCTTGGAAATCTCATTTCCTTACTTAAAGTCTTATATTCTTGTTCCTCTTGTATGCCTACATTTATCTTATGTCATTACCGTTAAATCCACTTTTCTGAGGCAATTTTAATTTCTGCAATTATCTACTCATGGCTTTTCTCCTTTTCTTTGATACATCTCAAATCTTTGCCTACCACTCTTTGGATTTTCTCAATCCAATCCTAAATGTACAAAATCGTTTCTCAAACTCTTTCCATGTATAGACCTTCTCTATGCCCCAAGAAACATGCTTCCTTAAAAACGATACTTCAAGAACTTTGCTTTCAACTAAAGAATGCGAAGTGTACGAAGATCCTTCTCTAGATGAACAGCATGCTCCTCCATACTCTTGGAAATCACCAAAATGTCATCCACGAATACCACAACAACTTATTTAGGACGCCTCTAAAAACACGGTTCATCAAATCAAAAAATTAGGCTGGAGCGCTGGTTAGCCCAAAAGGCCTAACCAACCACTCAAAGAATCCGTCGGGTGTCTTGAATTCGGTCTTATTAATGTTGTCATCAACGGCCCTAAGCTGATGAAATCTTGTGGCTAAATCAAGCCGGGAGCATATCGAAGAGCCAACTAACCAATCAAAATGACCATCTACCCTAGGAAGTGGATACTAATTCTTCTTTGTGAGCTTATTCAACTCTCTATAGTCTACACAAAGTCGAAGGGAACCATCCACCTTAGTAGCGAAGACGATCGGTGCTCCCTACTCTGATATGCATCTTCTTATGAAACCTTTCTCCAAAAGCTCATGGATCTTGCATTCTCAATTCCTTCCTCTCCCTAGGTACTATGGGTAGTGCTACTAGCTTAGCATTATCAGTTAAATAAATCATGAAGTCAATCTCTCTCTTAGTGGGTAGTCCCCTAACCTCCTCAAAGACGTCTGGAAAATCTCTGATGATAGGAATCGAATCTAACTTTGATGATAATGAATCGAGAGAATAAAGAAATCTCAACATAACTGACCCTTGCGGGTCGTAAGAAACCTTGAGAGTCCTACCGCTACATGTCTCTAGCCTAACGACTCTCCTCTCACAATCTAATGTAGTTCCATATGTGGATAGCCAATCCATTCCCAATATCATCCCATATCCTGAAAATCCTAAAACATAGGCATCACAATCAAATTCTACACCTAGGATAAAAAATTTCAAACCTGTACAAACCATAGACAAGTTTGCCGATCCACCTATGGAGTTTGAAACAACAATGGGGTCTACTACTAGAGAGATGTATAGGTGCAAACAATCAACTAGAGAACTCGTAATGAAAAGGTGTGATGCACCAAAATCGAAAAGAGTCCGAATGGGAAAATCAGAAAGAGAGATTAATCCTTCTAAAGAGATTTTCCTACCTCTATATGAATCACTGCTATAAAGTTCTACATCCAAGGCTTGTACCTACGCCATGGGTGCACTTGTTCTCTGCCCCATTCTCTAAGGACAAGCTCTATTAAGATGATCGGGCTGTCTATAGTTGAAACACCTCCCCTTCATCTTTTTATTCTTATAGTCTCTTGCGTAAGGACCAACCCGTCCACGGTCATTGCATTTCCCGCTTTTCTTGATCCACTTCTGATGGCCTTCCAAATCTAACATCCTAAAACTTTGCTCCATAACCTCCAACCTAGCTCGTGCCTCCTCGAAATCCTCTATGCCAGAAATCGTTCTGCCTCCTAGACTAGTGAAGTTCTTGTATATTTTAGAAAAATTGGCTGCTGTAGATGGATTAAAGGGACCTCCACCTACCGGTGTTGTATTGGACGCTTGCCCTTGCGCCTTTGGTATCGTAGCTCTATGAAACCAGTCAGCCATATTATGCAAAGAAAAGGAAACTTAGGCTCGAAAGAATCAAAAGAAGGTAGGACTGGAATTTTGAGGGGATTTTATAAAAACTCTTTTATACTTGAAAAACTACTTCTAAGAGCTTCTTTCTGAAAAATACTTCTAATTTGAAGACATGCTACTTAAAAATAGGTTTCTTTTGAAAAAATAATTTATTTTTAAAACAAGTTTTTAGGAATCCTGTAACCTTAGGCTTTGATACCAATTGTAACACCCCACACCCCTTAGTATACCAAAAGGAGACACTAAAAGATGTGGTGCATTGTAGGTATAACTAAAACTAGAAGAAACTAAGATTCACAAGACAAAATAGATAAAAACAGTAGAAACAATTAAAATAATAATTTGCTAAAATTCAAACTTCATAATATAGAATTATAAAACCAAATACATCATATATCTAAAAATACCAATATATTTCTCATGAAATCAAAACCTGTAACCTTAGGCTCCGATACCAAATGTAACACCCCACACTCCTGTAACCTTAGGCTTCGATACCAAATGTAATACCCCATACTCCTTAGTATACCCAAAAGGACACACTAAAAGATATGCTGCATTGTTGGTATAGCTAAAACTAGTAGAGACTAAGATTCACAAGACAAAATAGATAAAAACAGCAAAAACAATTTAAATAATAATTTGCTAAAAGTCAAACTTTATTATATAGAATTATAAAACCAAATACATCATATGTCTCAAAATACCAATATATGTATCATGAAATCAAAACCCCAGTCTCATAAGTATCAGAGTACAAATTATCCCTCATAAAGTGCCAGTACATGGAATAAGCTGAAAATAAAGAAGAGAAATACACAAGGAATCTCTGCCAAAGAAGTCTCCAAGAGTCCGTAAACTATCGTCCTTGCCCCTGATTGCCAATTGGGGAAAATGAGAAAATGGATGAGTGGGTCAGACTAAAAGTCTCGTGAACGATAGTAATTACTAGAATCTTCAAGCGAAGTAAAAATAATAGACTTTACAACAGTTTTAGTATATAAAAGGAATCAAAGGAAATAGAAAGAAGGAATAATCTGGAAATAAATGCGAATTAACGTAATTGATTAACTTTGATTGTTTGCACTTATCTTTGATATCCGCTTTCAATAGGCTGAATTCCTAATCCTATAATTAGGCAGAAATCCTAATTATAGCATTTGATCGGTCTGCTACTCCATAGACCTTACTACGACTAGACGTTATATAACTCCCTATATGGAAATGGTGTCTACGAATGACATGCAAAGTGTCTACTATGGACTAGACGTTATATAGCTCCCTAAATAGAAGGCAATGGCGCCTACGAAAGGCACACATACTAAGCGCTTGGAACTCATAACGATTATTAAGCACCCGAATGGAAGTCACATGCACAACCGCCACCATGCTCATGTTACATGTTGTTCCACCTATTGGGTCTTCTTATTACCTCAAGCTCCAGCATAAGCGTGCCCCTCATCCCACTTCAGACTAATGTGAGATCATCATGTCCATAGAAAATAGGGGAAATGTTGTTGGTACTGGCCCGTCATCCAAATAATATCTAGTTGCACCCCTTGACCAAATCCCCATGATTTGGACTTCTACTTATTGACCAATTACTACTATTATT
The DNA here is from genome assembly GCA_030765085.1 of Allium cepa. Lineage (NCBI taxonomy): Eukaryota > Viridiplantae > Streptophyta > Magnoliopsida > Asparagales > Amaryllidaceae > Allium > Allium cepa. Next base: position 470,177,150 of record CM060931.1, read on the forward strand.
AGCATAAGCGTGTCACTTGTCTCACTTCAGGATTATGTGAAACACCTTGTTCATAGAAAAAAAAAAGAAATGCTATTTGGTACAGGTCCTACTTTAATTTTTGCTTATTAACTTAGATAAATTATTTAAATAAGCCTTTACAATTTTCTCTATTATCTGTGCTTATTTATCCTAAGTCTTAAAATAACCCACATTATGTTCTTTTTCTTATTATAACCTATGTTATCATGCTTATTACTTAACTCAAGGTCTAAGTATGAAAATAAGCTTTTTTCATCCTTTACTCATTTTAGTTATAATTTTAAGTTATAACTAGGTCAATCTCTTTAATTTAGTCCAATTAATATCATAATTAGGCATAATTTTAGTCTTAATTCCATTTTATTACAGTCTTTATAATTTACATCTTATCTTCCGTTATCTCAGTATTCTTATAACTTTAATCATATTCACGTTTAATTATTCTAATCCATACGCGAAGAAGAAGGAGAAATAAAAGAAAACTGAAAACAGACGAAAATCTAAAGCGTAGGAAAAAGATGTAAATAACCTATAAATGGAAATAAATTAAAATACTGTGAATAAATGGAAAAGCTATAGTTAACAGAAATAAACTAAAATTAACTAAAAAGGATAGCTAAAAGAAATAGACTGAAAATTTTAAAAACTGTAAATAAACTACTAAAAAGGTTGTTCTAAAAATCGTAGTAAAACTACAACTATTGGAAACCCTATTATTCTAAATTACTTAAAGAAATCTAAAATAATTACAATCATTCACCTGTGGTCCTAAGATCTTCCTTTTTGGTTTTCTCGGATCCACTTGAGGGTATTAAATATTTGTATTAAAAAGATTCTCTCATTTGAAAATTATTCCTTTTAGGGTCTTTCTTAAAAAGATGAACCCACGTGGAGAAATCTAGGATGAGAAAAGTGTTAGGCCTAGGGTCTTATTTATAGGGATAAAAGTAAATATCGGACAGTTGGATTTGGAGATTGAATAGGATGCAATCACGTCGTAGACTGAATAGGAGCCATCGGATGGAAGCACGAAAGGGGCAGATTGAGCAAAACAATGAAAATAACGTGTCAAAATCGTATAGGGCGAAGAAGAAATTTTCTTCGCTTCTCAACTGTAGGCGGGTCGACCTATAGGTCGACTGCACTTGAAGCCAGGCCGACCGGCTGGTCAACCTAGACATTGGGATGGTCGATCTTTAGGTTGACCTCCATATGTATGTATATACATACATGTATACATATTGACGCAGCGGATAAATCGAAACAAACTTCAATTGATGGAATGTAGCAATCGGTGAGTTGAGAATACTGCAAGGTCCAAATCCGTTGATCCAAAGATATCGGATTCTAGCTATCTTCGTCTCGTTGATCGCGCACGATGCCGAGAAAGAAGATCTACGATTCTTCGCACGTTGATCTAGCGCACTAGATACCGTGAATCGGCTTCTACGATCGTTGAATCGAGCGCACTCGATTAACCGAAAGAGGAGATAGGAGATCACACTCAACTACCAATTTGTATGAAAGCACAAAGCTAACAAAAGAGAATTTTATTCAAATATCAACAACTTTACAAATGACTCAACCCTGCTATTTATAGAGTTCACAACACACACACAACTCAACATTGGACAACACTTAGGTCGCGCACGACTTATTACAACACACACTTACAAACAACCCATCGCACGACCTATATTAGGTCGTTGCCGACTTAACAGACACACAACACCCTTCCAGCGACCTAAAACAACGGTAACTCAACCCTCTTACGACCTACGACTTTACTAGGTCGTTGCCGACCTAACAGATTACAAAACAGTAGGCGCTTCACACATAACGACCTAAATACCAACGGCTCACACTTGTCTGCGACCTAGCACATCAACGGCTTATGATTTAGGTCGTTCGCGACCTAAAGGAGCGGCTTCAGAAATCATTCCGTGACCTAAAGGAGTTAGGTCGTACGCGACCTAAAAACGCGGCTTCCTCCATACGACCTAAGGGTCTGTTAGCTCGTAGCTTCTTTCCACATGTTTCTTTAGGTCGTAGACCACCTAACATTCCTTCCATAGGTCGTGAGCGTTCTTCAACATTATCATTAGGTCGTGGCCGACCTAAGTCTTCTTCCTTAGGTCGTTGCCGACCTAAAACATTAGAACGACCAAAAACCGAAACTTCGTTAACTCGTGTTGCCTCTTCGTTGGGTCGGAAACGACTTAACTCCTCTACATTAACTCGCATCTTTTCCCCACATGGTTCCTTAGATCGAAGCCGACCTAGGCCTTCACATCCTGGATTCCAGTTAGGTCGAAAACGACTCAATCTTTCTTTACTAACTCGTGTGTCTTCCTCCTGTAACCCCTTAGGTCGGAGCTCATTAGATCGAGGCTCGTTAGGTCGGAACTCTTCACCTTGTGATTTCTTAGGTCGTGCTCGTCTTAAAAACAAGTTAGGTCGGAGCCGACCTATGACTTCGTCTCTCTGGTTTGCATCATCCTTCCCGGGTTGAGAAAAATTCGTCCTCGAATTTGTAAATTTTCCTACATCTGATTGTTCATCTTCATAATATGGCACAAGATGTTTAACATTGAACACGTCAGAAGTGTACACATCCTCCGGCAGCTTCAACTTATAAGCGTTTTCATTAATCCGTTTCACAACTTCCACAGGACCAATTTTTCTAGCTTTCAACTTGTTATAAGCACCCACCGGAAAACGATCCTTCGTCAATACAGTATAAACCAAATCACCTTCCTTAAATTCAACACTCCGTCGTTTCAAATCAGCAGCCCGCTTATACTTCTCATTTGACTTTTCCAATCGTTCTTGAACGATTCTATGACATTCCGTCAATCCTTCAACAAAATCAGCAGCTCGTTTAACCGTCCCCTTCGGTTGTGGTACCACCGCTAAGTCCAACGGTCCCCTGGGTAAATTTGAATATACAATCTGAAATGGACTGAATCCCGTGCTACGATTCACTGCATGATTATGTGCAAACTCAGCTTGGCATAACTTCATGTCCCAACTCTTCAGATTGTCCTTCACAAGACATCGCAACAAATTTCCCAACGATCTGTTAACAACTTCGGTCTGTCCGTCTGTTTGTGGATGATAAGCACTGCTAAAATTCAACTTCGTTCCCACCATCTTCCACAAACTTAACCAAAAGTGACTCAGAAAACGAGTATCTCTATCCGACACAATAGACTCTGGCAATCCATGAAGTCGATAGATCTCCTTGAAAAATAACTGAGCAACACGAACAGCATCCGCCATCTTCTTGCAAGCAATAAAATGTGCCATTTTAGAAAATCTGTCAACCACTACATATATAGAATCATTACCACGCTGCGTTCTCGGCAATCCCAATACAAAGTCCATACTCACATCAACCCATGGTTTAGCCGGTACAGGCAACGGCATATACAACCCAGCATTGGTCGCGGTTCCTTTCGAAACTTGGCAAATATGACATCGCTCCACAAACCTTCCCACTTCTTTCCTCATCGACGGCCAAAAGTAAGACTGTGAAATCAATTGCAAAGTACGATCACGGCCCACATGCCCTTCCTCGTGTAACTCCTTGATAATTTTCAATCTCAAACTACAATCTGGAATACATAATTGATTCCCCATGAACAAGAATCCATCAACCATCACAAATTCATCGGTATTTCCTTCCTTGACTTTCTCTACACATTTCACAAAGTAAGGATCTTCTTCAATTAGCTCTGGCAACATTTCAAACCCTGTCACCTCAACCTTCAATGTCGTTAATAAATGACTCCTCCTGCTTAATGCATCTGCTACACGATTCGTCACCCCTGACTTATGTTTCACGACAAAAGTAAATTGTTGTAAATAAGCAATCCATGATGCATGTCTCGCTGAAATCTTGTCTTGCCCCTGTAAATGCTTCAATGCCTCATGATCAGTGTACAGAACAAATTCTTTCTGAAATAGATAGTGCCTCCAGTGCTTAACAGCTTGTACCACAGCATAGAATTCAACGTCATATGTACTGTATCTCATCTTTGCTCCTGATAACTTTTCACTGAAATAAGCAACTGGCTTCCCATTCTGACTCAGAACTCCTCCAATACCGACCTTCGATGCATCAGTATGCAATTCAAACAATAACTGAAAATTCGGTAAAACAAGAATTGGTGCAGACGTCAACAATTCCTTGATCTTCTCAAAAGCAACCCCCGCTTCCTCTGACCATACAAACTGTTTCCCCTTCATGCAATCAGTAACTGGAGCCATCACGCTACTGAAGTGCGGAATGAATCTTCGGTAGAATGATGCTAGCCCATGAAAACTTCTCACCTCTGTAATCGTCCTCGGCTGTGGCCAATTCCTGACTGCTTCCACTTTATTCTGGTCAACTTGAATTCCTACTTCCGAAACAATATACCCCAGAAATAAAACACTTCTTGCCATGAACACACATTTCTTCGTAGCAGCATAAAATTGTTCCTCGCGAAGAATAATCAACACTTCCCTCAAATGTAGAACATGCTCCTCCATACTCCTGCTATATATCAGAATATCATCGAAATAAACTACCACGAACTTCCCAATGAATGGTCTAAAGATTTGATTCACCACCCGCATGAATGTACTAGGTGCATTTGATAAACCAAATGGCATAACTAACCATTCGTATAACCCCTCTCTCGTCTTGAACGCTGTCTTCCATTCGTCTCCAGGTCTAATCCGAATCTGGTGGTAACCACTCTTCAAATCAATCTTCGAAAAGATAGTTGCCCCACTCAACTGATCCAGCAAGTCATCCAACCTCGGCATTGGAAATCTATATCTCACGGTAATCTTGTTCAATGCTCAACTGTCAGTGCACATCCTCCACGTCCCGTCCTTTTTGGGTACCAATAAAGCTGGCACAGCACATGGACTCAGACTCTCCTGCACACGTCCCTCTTCAAGCAACTCTTCCACCTGCCTTCTCAACTCTTCATGTTCCTTCGGACTCATTCGATAATGTGGTCTATGCGGTAATACTGCTCCCGGAACAAGATCGATTTGATGTTGAATGTCTCTCAGTGGCGGTAACTCCTTTGGCAACTCTTCTGGAAATACATCTTCAAACTCTTTCAAAACTGGCTTTGCTTCTTCGGCAATTTCAACTTCTTCACTACTCTCACGCCCAATCAACAAGTATACTTCAGGCTCCTCTTCAACCTCCTTAACAAACTCCTTCAAAGTCAACAGAGTTTTCAATTCCTTAATCTCCTCCAGCTTGCTCTCCTTCTGTTGTTGCTTCTTGGGAACCAAAGTGATTTTAGTACCTTCGAACATGAAACTATAGCTATTGGCCCGACCATCGTGTTGTACTGCTCGATCAAACTGCCATGGCCTGTCCAACAACAGATGACACACATCCATGTCCACTACATCGCACCAGATTTCATCTTTGTATTTCTTCCCAATAGAAAATTTCACGCAAGCTCTTCTCCCAACTTTCACTTCACCACCCTTCCTTAACCAAGCTAACTTGTATGGTTTAGGATGCTTCTCGGTTTTCAACTCCAATTTCCTCACTGCCTCTGTAGAGATAATATTATCGCAACTCCCAGCATCAATGACAAATTTACAAACTTTCCCAAGAATAGTGCAAGTAGATTGAAATATGTTATTCCTCAACCAACTATCTTCCTCCTCTTGTTTTGGCGTCAAACAAGACCTCCTCATCTTCAGATTACAACCTTCGTCTCCCGACACTTCTTCTTCCTCCTCAACATAAGGTGAATTAGAACATTCAACTTCTTCCTCCTCATCCTCAGCTTCAACTATCATAGTTCTCTTCTTCGGCTTCGGACATTCATTGCTTTTATGACCCATCTCCTGGCAGTTGTAACATTTGAATCCACTGCCAACCTTCGCCTTCTCACCCTCCTTCACAACTGGTTTGGCAACAGCTTTAGTAACATTAGAACTTCCACCGACACCCTTTGCTTGATTGTTAGAATTAGTAAACACACCACCTCCACGCCTTCCTTGCTTTTCCCAAGCTAACGCCTTTTGATGTGCCTCCGCTACAGATCTGGGATCGAACATATTAACCATATCCTGGATCTGCATTCTCAACCCTCCAACAAACCTAGCAGTCAGCTGTTCTTCTGTCTCCATTATATCGTTCCTGGCAATGAGTTGGTAAAATTCATCTGTATAGTCATTTACTGATTTTGTCCCCTGCCGTAGATTCTGCAATCTCTGGTACATAAGTGATTGATAGTTGTATGGTAAAAATGTAGCTCTCATCATCTTCTTCATCTTATCCCAAGACTCAACCTTTGACTTCCCCATCCGTTCTCTGGTAAGTTTAGTTTGCTGCCACCATGCCAATGCTCTTCCCCTCAACCTAGTAGCAACTAACTTCACCCGTCGATTCTCCGGAACATCCTTAAAGTCAAAAATTTCTTCCACATTAGATAACCAATCCAAGAATTCTTCAGCTACCATCCCTCCTTTAAACTCCAGAATTTCCATCTTCATTCCCGATTCCCAACGTCGATCATCATCAATAACCCGATACCGACGTTGTCCCTGATCTCGGTCTCTGAAATGAATACTTCCCCTCTCACCGTCAAACTCCTCATCAAAGTCTGATGTATATCGTTGTCTTTCACGTCCTCCAACATCTCTACCACCACCACCCCTACTACCAACATCCCGTCTATCATGATCATCAACATTCCTACTACTTCGATTGTCAACACTCCTATGCTCTTGACTTTCTCTCCTCTCCCATTCTGAATGTGATGACACTCTACTACCCCCACCGATGGATTCAGGTGAATTTCTTCTTCTACTTTGATTCATATCAATCATAAGCTTCTCCAACCTACCAATGCCTTCATCAATCTTCTCATGCATACGTTGCTCCATTTGATCGGCTTCTTCTCTTCGATACAAAGCTTCAACGTTTTGATGTCGGTTAGCTCTTCTAGGCGGCATGATTGAACAACAAAATCTTCAAGTCACGGCTTCACAAGCTTCCACACAACTTCACAAGGCTCGGCCTTAAACTTCTCTTGACTCGGCTTATACCACTACACAACTTAGCTCGGCTCAAGCTCAAGTACTTCAACACAAATCAAATTCAAACAAATCTCCACTCTAGATCCAAAATGGAATGGATCGGAATCTTCAAACTCGTTGCAACTTCAAGATGAACACGATAAACTCCAAATACTTGGCTCCAAGAATCAACTTAGCTATGATTGGCTAAGTATGGCTCTGATACCAAAAACTGACGCAGCGGATAAATCGAAACAAACTTCAATTGATGGAATGTAGCAATCGGTGAGTTGAGAATACTGCAAGGCCCAAATCCGTTGATCCAAAAATACCGGATTCTAGCTATCTTCGTCTCGTTGATCGCGCACGATGCCGAGAAAGAAGATCTACGATTCTTCGCACGTTGATCTAGCGCACTAGATACCGTGAATCGGCTTCTACGATCGTTAAATCGAGCGCACTCGATTAACCGAAAGAGGAGATAGGAGATCACACTCAACTACCAATTTGTATGAAAGCACAAAGCTAACAAAAGAGAATTTTATTCAAATATCAACAACTTTACAAATGACTCAACCCTGCTATTTATAGAGTTCACAACACACACACAACTCAACATTGGACAACACTTAGGTCGCGCACGACTTATTACAACACACACTTACAAACAACCCATCGCACGACCTATATTAGGTCGTTGCCGACTTAACAGACACACAACACCCTTCCAGCGACCTAAAACAACGGTAACTCAACCCTCTTACGACCTACGACTTTACTAGGTCGTTGCCGACCTAACAGATTACAAAACAGTAGGCGCTTCACACATAACGACCTAAATACCAACGGCTCACACTTGTCTGCGACCTAGCACATCAACGGCTTATGATTTAGGTCGTTCGCGACCTAAAGGAGCGGCTTCAGAAATCATTCCGTGACCTAAAGGAGTTAGGTCGTACGCGACCTAAAAACGCGGCTTCCTCCATACGACCTAAGGGTCTGTTAGCTCGTAGCTTCTTTCCACATGTTTCTTTAGGTCGTAGACCACCTAACATTCCTTCCATAGGTCGTGAGCGTTCTTCAACATTATCATTAGGTCGTGGCCGACCTAAGTCTTCTTCCTTAGGTCGTTGCCGACCTAAAACATTAGAACGACCAAAAACCGAAACTTCGTTAACTCGTGTTGCCTCTTCGTTGGGTCGGAAACGACTTAACTCCTCTACATTAACTCGCATCTTTTCCCCACATGGTTCCTTAGATCGAAGCCGACCTAGGCCTTCACATCCTGGATTCCAGTTAGGTCGAAAACGACTCAATCTTTCTTTACTAACTCGTGTGTCTTCCTCCTGTAACCCCTTAGGTCGGAGCTCATTAGATCGAGGCTCTTCTCATTTTTTAACCTTTTTTCTAAAGAAAATCTGTCGAGCTCTCGGATAGTGGAAACAGTAGGGAGGAAGCGGAAGGAGAACTTTTGGTTTGGGGAAGAAATGAGGTAACCGACTAATTTATAGCTGGTTATCTCACGTACACTTAGCTGGCTAAGTGTACGAAGTGGATTGCAATCCACATCTCTCGTGGATTGCCAACGGTTATGGATTGCAATCCACTTGTTCACCTTAAGGGGCTATAATTTAGTTGGCTAAGCAGAAGCACATCCATGCTTCTTCTTCTTCGTCTTCGGGGTGGGTTTTCCTTCGATCTATTCAATTCGACACTTCTCACCCAACGCGGTTGGAAATGCTCTAATAGACATACGATGTTCATTATACACATTATGAATAATTTAATTAAAATAATTACAATAAAATTAATTTAAAGTAATTATAGATATATCAAATTAAACATTAAATATGGTTTAAGGTAATATATATTATTCGTAGTAAAGTGTCAAAGAGATATGGTATTTTAATCTGGCAGTGATGGTTTTATTGGGGAACAGATGGCATTTTAATGTATTAAAATATGTCCGCATGCATCATTGTTCCGCGTGCACATTTCAACTTTTTTTTTTTAACACAATTTTCCTTTTAAAATATACTTCTGTAAAGCCAGTATTCACTTATGTTATTCTAGTTCACGGCCCTTAAATAGAGAGTGGATGAACGTACATAGAAAATGGGTTGAAAATTCATTAATTAATGCAAGAACGAAATAAATGCCCGCTTTTAATTCAGAATTTCAACACCATATCAAATGGACATCTTGCTTTCTCACCAATTTCATCAATAAATACCAGTCCTCGTCTTCAATGAAACCGCACTCCCTCAGAGTAGAAATTCATTTTTCACTATTCTTTGAAGTACAATTGAAATGGAGTCATCCATAAAACCAGGCAAGTTTTATGGCAGCAGCCTTCCCCGCCCGAGAATCTACACAGACGTCAAGTTTGCATCCGATCGGGTGGATCCACCAGTATCCGTTAGCGATCCGCTTCTTTCATGGGCGAATGGGGCTCATTGGTCTATGGGCGGGCTCAGCTTCGACCGTCCTCGCTTACAAGGCCGAATCGAAGGATCCATCGAGAATCTCCGTGAAGAAAACACGGGGCCCGAAGAGAAAAGCTTGAGGACCAGATTGGATGCGGAAAAAATCCGAAATATGGATGAGGATGAATTTGTAGAATCGGAGGATGAGTTTGTGGAATCGGAAGATGAATTTGAAGATGAAATCAAGCCTGAGGCTGGGAAAAAAAGGACGAGAAAGTTGGTGAAGGAGTCTGAGCGGGTTACGGATGCGGGTTTGGCTCCAGCTGCTTATCATACCAGGAACAGAGGATCAAATTCGAATGTCACTAAGTCTGCATCCGAGAAGCACCTGATTCAGAAATCTTGATCGATTAAGAGCCATGTTAAAGTAAGTAGATCTGATAAGTTAGTGTTTGGTTAAATTTCTGGATCCAGGGAATTCTTATATGAATGTGGTGTTCTGAATCTTGGAAGAAAAAGAAATCTGAGTTCAAGATTATGGTAAAAATTATTTTCAGTGGTTGCATGAGCAATTTAAATGATCTTTTGTTTTTTCAATTTTGTTTGGATCTTAGTGTTGTCTTTTGCTGCCGTTGATGTATGAAGCAACTTGAAAAGCGAAAACATCACAAAATTGCTTTTGACATAGTTTTTTTTTGTTGGCGGCTTGTTAATTTTTTTTTGTTCTGTGATGGAGTACAAGAGCATCACCATCACGAGGAATATGCTTTGGTAAATGGTAATGGCCGTTGTCCCCCCCCTTTTTTTTTTTTTTCTTTTTTTTTTCTTCTTCCTGTTTTTCATGCTACAGCAAGTGTCAAGTTAGCGTCAGAAAAAAAAGCAACGGGGGTTTGCCATCTTTTTTAGTGTGAGATCGTAAATGGCTCCGACTGTTGAGAATTCAGGGTTATTATTCAACATGTAGGAAAGGGCAGCGGCCTAACAGCTTTGATTAATTTTCAAAGGCCAATTTAGATTGATTTAGTCTTGTGCATCTATTTGAAAGGCATTCATCTAGGGTCAGGCGCCTATTTAGACGTCTGACAATAGGTGCCAATTAAGTACCCATTCCAGATTCATAACGGCTAATCCCAACTAACAACTACTTTTTCGTAATTCAATAAATAATCCATTTTTAATTATAAAAAATACATCAAATTCTTCGGTATTTTTTCTTCTAAGCCACGCTAATCTTGTATCAAACTCGATCTCCATAATGTTTTCACCATTCATAGAGTTCTTGCATCGTTCAAATTCTTAAAATTACCTTTTCAAGGATGATAATGAGCAACATGGTGTAATTCTCTAAGCCAGCTTTCATCCAACCCATGAACTCATGGCGAAGCGACGAAGACTTCGACTTGTGCAATATTTATTGTAGTTATATCAAAGATTCGATAAGGCGTAATGACCAAAGAGGCGATAAATTGGAAGAAATTAATGAATACCTAAAACATAAAGCATTTGAAAAATACACGTTCATTGTCAACGATTCAAGGTCGATTCGAAAATATCAATCGACAAACTCAATTTTACGAGTTTTGGATTTATAAAATAAAAAATGTGAATCTCATTGAAATGAGAGGTGAAGACATTTGGTATGTTTTTTGATTTTTATTTGTTCATTAATGCAAAAATCTTATTATTGTTATTTTCGTTATCAGAAAAGAATGACGAATGTGGAATTCTTATCGCTTTTCGCAAGGGAAAAAGGTGTTAAAAAACCACACTATTACCAATTTGCGAATTGTCATTAGTTATTGACAGATCGACTGAAGTGGAATTCCTAAAATGTAAAGAGTTAGGGACGTTCAAACGGCTACGCCAAAAATTGGTACAACAGCCCAATACCAATTAGATACAAATTAAAATTAGGTAAAAGTGAATAAAATCATAAGAAAGAATATTAAACGCACAATTTTTATAGTGATAGACATACTCTGGCCTACGTCCATTTAAATCTTTTTATTGATAATTTCTCTCTGGAATACAATGTTCACAATCAAAATCCGACCACAATCTAATATATCTTGGTTTTGCTAGAGGTTTTAAGAGAGGAAGAGAGAAAGATCAAAAGTCCCCTTTAGTTGAAGTTCCTCTGCTATATGTAGACGAACTGTCCACCATAATCGTTAGATCATGAAAGATCGGTTAAGAATCTAGATCCGAAAGAATAGGGATGAAGAACAAGACAATCTGGAGCACTCAAATTATATCGGTACCTATCACAATTGTGATCGTTATCGATCAAATTCACTTAGTGCTAAAACATCCCTTATCATATTCATCTTCTTCAACTTCAACAAGTACACCACACTTCAAGAATTATATTGGTACCAATCACAATTGTGATCGGTACCACTCAAAATTGATTTTTCTTTCTTGATAGATTTCTTATGTGGCTTCAAATCATCATTATAAGCATGTCGCTAAGTTCTTGATCCATTTTGCCTGCGTCTCGACATCTAAATTCACTTAAAAGCTACTCGGTTCAAAGGGTGGATAACACTTGGTAGAGATCAAATTATGTCGGTACCAACCATATTTTTCTCTGCAGAACGTAGTTATATTTGGTACACTCCTTCCTTTTATCATTCTTGATGGTTTTCAAACCAAGTCAACATCAACCAAATCATGTCGGTACCAACCAAATTATGGTTGGTATCAACTATAATTGTGGTCATACCAACTAACATTTCCGAAATTTAGCCAAATATTTGATTTCTTTAATCCTAACATCTTCCATGCTTCATGGCTTATTCCTTCATCATTCTGCATTCCACTTTACCCCTTTAAGTTTATTCTGACTATGGAAAATTTGTTGGTAAGATTTACCACCAACGTATGTCTTGTGAAAAAGAAACACCTCGTATTTTTAGTAACGTTATTTAGGATATTTAAGTTGATTAGAGGAGTGAGATTTGTGATTAATAAGGGTTAGCCGTGCCATGTTAACGAGTAAACAATGAACTAAAGAATTAAAGTATTAAGAAATAAGGGAAGGAAAAATAGGAAAATGAGTATTCTAATACCATAAACCCTTAAGAAAACACACCACATGTTCATTCTATTTTCACAAGCAAAAAATATAATCTAAGGCCGCCCGCCATTAGCAAGCAAGAGGAAGAAGATAAAGCTAGGATTCAAGAGGAAGAATCAAATCACTTAATCAAGATCAAATCTCACATCCGAAATCACAAAGCTAAGGTAAATAATGACTACATCTATTTCTTAAATATCTTCAGTTTTAAGGTTAAATCAGATTATCTTTCATAGTTTAGCCATGATTTTGAGGGACAAAATGTTTATATATACTTGTTGATGATTTGTGCTTATTCATATAGACTCTATGATATGCTTTGATGTGAATACCCTTTTTAGTGACATCCAAATGCTTTGCGATTTTAGATATGGATTAAAAATGATATTTTAGAGATGTGTTTCAATTTTCATAATTTTCTGAATTAATACGGATTTTATATTAATTTTCCAGTGAAGAAAATGATTTATTGGGTTATAAATAATTTACGGTTAAATTATAAATAATTTGGGTCTTAAATTTATATATGTTAGAAAACATATTAAGAAGGATTTTATGAAATTTTTGTAGAATTTTCCAAAGTGTTTTGATAAATATATAAAATTATTTAAGGTATGAGACTTAAATGTTTTATATATTTATAAAAGGATAAGGGGTGTTTTGTAAATCCCTTAGTTTCCCTAGTGGCTATGAGAAATACACTGCCCAATAGAGTGTTACATACTCTAGCTTTAATGGATAAATCGATATGAAACATTTTGACAAGGAATATTAAAACAATATGTTATTTTCAATGTAATAAATTCTCATGATTGCAATACTTTGTAATTGCTATCACATAACATATCTTTTAAGGATTTTCCATCTATGTACTTTAAATTAATTACTTAATTATTTATATTACTATATATCAGGCATATAATAGAAAGAAAAAAATCCTTTTGTTTTGAACAAGATTAGTCATAGAGTTAGATATATGTAATATATTACATAACTGCCCATAGAGCATACTCTAACTGTATCAATCTACCCGTTGCACTTAGGGTCAATTATGGAATTTTATTTCAACTTCAGCAATCAATTTTTTGAAAACTAATAGAGTCAGTCTATTAATGAAAGAGTATGCTATTTTGTTTTAGTTATCTATTATATCAAACTCTCTCAAATGCTGATAAACAACCTTTATCATGTGAAACTATTCGGAGCATGTCTCTCGACTTCTAGTGAGCTCTAGTGGCGTTGTTATCATATAACAATGTCATGAAATTCTCAACATTTAAAATTATTCTTAGCTCGATTATAAATTTGTGCATTTATTTATATTTCTTACACTATAGCAGCCTTTGGTTGAACCAACTACTACTTATTGTTTGGGACAATTCCAATGTAAAGTTCTTAACTTTAAGTTTGAACATGAATATGGAATTGACATGCTTAACTTGATACCACTAATGAAGGTCGGGTCCAGCACTCCTTCATGAGGAGTTCGTTATTCCTATAAAAAATTCTCTAGTATTACATAAACACTTGAGAACAATCAAAATATGTAGTAGTTTTAATTTGGATTTGGCGCTTGTTTTATGTGTCAAATACATAAGCAAAGTGTGATATTTTTGACAATATGGCATGCATGATAATTCGTATTGCCAATACATATTCATCTTACATGCTCAATATTAAACAATTTAACATAGTGCCTATGTATATTGTTTTAGGACATTCCTAACATCCTTTTATAATGATTATAAAAGATTTCATTTCAAATATAATGTCGGGTATTAAACAACCAATCTAAAATGATTTTAACATGAGTATATCGTTAACAATCATAAGTTTGTTGTTTACTTATAGTTTCAGAAATATATTTAAGTACATGTTAATATTCCTTATTATAGATACATGCTTCGTCTATATTTTGACTGAAATTCAGATTATTTAATTTCTCATCAAAATACTTACTTAACTCTGATTCTCATCGAATTACACTTTCGTATCATTTCTTGGATCATATCCAATACTCAAAGACTCAGTTATCACTCTCATTGACTTCGAGATATTTGGTTGTTAGTAAAATTAGTCCGTTCTAAATCAGTTTTTAGAATTTTTATTTCAATATATATGTACTAAAACCCAAAGTCAAACTGAGTGATAAATTTTATGAGTAAAATCTGAATCAACTAAAGCATGTTGAATGATGAATCATTTATGTTAGTTTCAACGGTTGAAATTTATGATGTTATTCTTATCAACTGGTTTATATTCCAATTGCATGCATCTTCTTCTTGAAGATGCTTTTGCTACCATTATCAAAATCATATTTTGATATTCTTGGAACACATTTTCAATTTGCACATCGGACCATATGATAAAGTCAATACTGTTAATGGCCTACTTAAGAAGGGGAAGTTCTTTTCTCCACACATAATTTCTCGTTGATGTGTAAGATCTATCATTAGACATTCTAATTGTCGTATCTACTTAGTTCTGCTAATTTTATTCCGTCCTTCGATATCAGTTTTATCTTTGGATCATATCCAAATCTGTTTTATTACTAATAATTTCTAAAAGAAATTTCTTCACCATGAAATTAGCATTTTTTAAAACAACAATTGTTTCTCAGTGCAATGGAATATGTATTCATAAAATTTTGTGAACTACCTAAATACGTGTATGAAACTTTCTTGGTTTATTATACTTATATGTTCATAAGATAAATTGATCATTCAATATTGATAGTCCCAAACTCCTTTAGGCTGGTCCATACAAGTTCCTTTATAAGTAAATATTATGTGTAGCCTCTCGGCTTACATAACCTATCAACTCCTTGATTTAGGATGTAGGGATTTCTTATAAACTTTTATCTAGTATGATCTCGTAAACTATGCATTAAATGAAATTAATTTTAATCTTATGTACTTACTCTTAAGTACACAACCTTACAGAAAGAAGTTAACTTAACTTCACACAGTCTTAATCATAGATTGTCCAATAAAGTCTGATTACTTCTTATCCTTACATCAGTATGTATCTTACATAGGAGTGACTTTTGAGATTGAACCTTATTCATAGGTACTTTAGAACTGTTTTCCTATATACCCACATATTCAATCAAATCGAATTCTCTTGTTTCTTGTACACATTAAGTTTTTTACTTCTGTTTCATATTAAGTGAACTTATCATAGACATACTACATGTGTATCAAATACACATGTTTATTTTATTGATAATTCATCTGTGAATTAAATGACGTACGTGGAACTGCTTTTAGTAACATTGAACTTTTGATTTTACATCTTTATATACCAATATGAAGAGTTCACCAACTCTTATATTGCTCCCACTAAATGTGTGCTTTGTCCTTAATTCCAAAATGATTGTAAAAAATTATATATACTTATGTGTTATGTATCTAATGCAACAATAACAGTTATTCTAATAAAATAGTTTCATAGAGAATATTCAAAACCTAATAATGTAAAACTATATTCACTTTGGGTCAATAGTGAAATTAATTATTATTTCATTAATAATATTGGTATATTTACGAAAATAATTTTTTTTGCATCTTGATGCATCCATTAACTAGTATTTTATGGCAAACTCCCTCTCTTTCTACCATTACTATTATACCATATGAATATGAAGCTCCATTAAACTACTTATTATGGGATATTTATTTCTCTTACTATAACTAGTTTACAGTTGAAAGTTTTCGATCAAATATCTTACATTCATAGAAATGACTTTTTGGTGACCCAAAAAATGGATCAATATTCTGGATTGAGTGTGAAAGCACTAGCCCTGTTCTTACAAAGCGATAATATAGAAAATAAATATAAAAAGAGCGGAAATAGTAAATTGACAAGAAGTTTTTTATAGTGGTTTGGCTGTTAACGAAGCCAATGTCCACTTTATAAGTTTTATTATCGACTGACTGCTATTACAAGTTGAATTCAGTTACAAGTTCATGAGATTAGAATAATTCACAAGTGCAAGAGTTCACTAGTGAATCACAGTGAACTTCTAAATGACTGTTGTGTAGGAGAAGAAGAGTGAAGTATAATCTCGACAGATTTTTAATTGCCAGTCCAGAAGATCCTCTTTATGTTGTAGACAGAATTGTATGTATATGGGTAGGTGAGCAGTTGAGCCTAGGCCTACTTGTCTGAAGCCTCTACTTAGTGCTAGGAAGAAGTCCAGAAAAACTCAAGACGATCAGAGCTTACATGATGGATCGCTAGTGATCCATGGTGATGGATCACTAGCGTTCCATGCCCTTAAATAATTTTTGATTCTACCTTTTGGGTTGCCTTCCTTTCATCTATTGAATGCCTTACCCGAATACCAAGTCGTTTGGAGTTTGTTTGATTATCCGTTTTTATGGGTCATCTAGTCTAGAAGAATCATCCATAACTCGCTCAAAACTTAATGAAATCAGACGAAACTTTGTAGGTACACTCTAGAGGGTGTCTGGGACTACCCTAAAAATTTAAAATGGTGGGGCCTGATCTACATGGATCACTAGCGATCCTTCTAGCGTTATCCAATCAAGCCTATTTTTGGTGACTGCCTTCTTTTATGTCTTCTAAGTGTTTCCCAAAATTTCATGTCAATCCAACTCCATATCAGTTCTCTAGTTTCGTTTTAAGTTAGATGCTTTGGTCAAAAAGCGGGTAAATATTTCCCCCCAAAGTACGCCTTTTGAATGAAAGGCGTTCTTTGCTTAAGAACAAGTTGCTATCTCCGATCTTCGATAGTTTAACTTTCTAGCTACTTCAGCCTTGGTGAATCGTCCAGTTCCTTGGATCCTCTTGTCAATCACAAGTCGTTCCAAACCTGTTATAGCCTAAGACCCTAGATTCTGCCTAAGCGTAATATATACATCACAATCATTCTGATTTCATTCAGCGTTATTACATCACATATATCCAATTATCGCATGTCCATCCGGTATATATATTATTATCATTCCGACTCTCATTTCGGGTTACAACATCACATATCAAAGTCATATTATGTATCAAAATCGCATCGCATCATATATCAAAATCACATCAAATATCGAAATCATCCTGCTTCATCTAGAATTATTAGTTTTATTCTATTTATAAGGCATTCAAATCTTTTTATTAATTCAAATCGGTTCGATCTCTCCGGATCGTTTAATGTTTAGTTTAATGTTTATGTTAAGGGGGATGATCTCTCTGGATAGTTTGTTTGTTAAGTTAAAAGAGATTAAATAGGCCCTTCCACGCACTCTTCGGCGAAGGGACTTACTTCTTGCACTCTGGCATCGTCTCTCTGGTCGGGACTCTAAAGCGATCAATATCGTACAAGTCCATCCATGGGGACTTGACGTTGTACTCTTATCCTATGTTGGGACTCTAAGGTGTTAAATATCATACAAGTCCATCCCCACTCGCTTTCTGGCAAGGGGTCTTGCACCTTGCACTCCTGTCCCATGTCTGGACTCTAAGGCGATTAATAGTAGTCATCACAATCAAAGTAAAATTTTCAAAATTCAAATATTCAAATCAAAAAAATAAGCAAAAATCAAACAAATAGGAATCAAAACAAGCAGAAATCCTAAAAGTTCGCCTCAGAGATCTGACTCAGAGCGTGCCTAGAGACTAATCTGGGTCTCGTACACATGTAAGCGGTCCTAGGTTATTATTGTCTTAAATAGTCATCTAAGACATCCGACTCAAAGCGTGTCTAAGGACCGTTTGGGAACCCATACAAGTGTAAGTGGCCTAAGATAATTATTGTCTAAATACCGGAAGAAAAGTGTGGAAAAAGAAAACGAAAAAGAAAAGCATAGGAGCCGAGTCTGACTCCCATCTAGCTTGATCATGGGATAATTTGTCATGGCTCAAATCCTAGTCATGGATGGTGGCGGCTCTTGCAATTCGACCATAGTTCTTTTCCTTACATACTATGGTAGCTGATTGTTTCAAACCAGTTCTTCTACCCAATCATGAAGGTGTCAAAACTCATTCATTTCATGCCCATTCAGCTCATGGAGGATGCAAAACTTTTCAGATCTTTTCTCTCGATCATTGGCTCTCTCCTAGGTGGTCTCCGATAGAGGTTCTGCCCCTAGTATCCCAATATATCCTCTTTGGGTTTTCATTCAGGTCAGTGTATGAACAGAATCTCGGCTCCTTCCTTTGTCGTTTCGACTCCCCAAAGTCGTCATCGGTTTTCCTTTTCATTTTGCCTTTTCCAATTTCAACTCCGGATGGTCCCATGTCCTCCATATCATTTATTTCAGCATCCTCATCTCTATCCTCGGCTTCAGCGTCTTCCTGATGTAAATATCTCTCAGCTTCGTAGTAGAATTCCACAAGATCCATCGGTGGATCGCTTTCCAATGCAGCTTTAAAATCAGCCTTACTCGTGACTCCAAATACTGCTGCCATTAGGATAAACGATGGATCTGGCTTGTCAACCACAGTTGTTGCCGCATTAAATATTGTTAATAACTTCTTAAGGACTCTCTAAGCTTTCGTTTTACGTTTGAGAGCATCAGTACATTCCTTGGTTGTGAGACATGAACTCTGAACAGCCCTAAAAACTTGGTCACCAAGTTGGTCCATATGCTTATGGACCCATTCTCCAACTGTCTGAACCACATTGTAGCCAAATCCGTTAAGTATAATAGGAAGCACCACTCCATTACTTCTTCAGAAGCACCTAACACCTCCATATGTGAGACGTATCTCATCATATGAATCGTCAAATCTGTCGTCCCATCGTACATATCCGGCGTCGGAAGGCTGAAATCGGAGGATTTCTCACATTTTTGGATATTATCAGTAAATGGATTCCGGTTCACATCTTCTAGATCCTAGTTTGGGGTTCCTCCTCTAACGAACCTTTGTGCCAATTCAACAATTCGGTTCTCACCGTTCAATGAAGGCCTCCTTCCTAAAGCGATATTTTACCCCCTATTCCAGTGGGTGTATCCTAGGATGTACTCTTTTGACTGCAAGCTCGTGTTATGATTCATAACTCTAGCGTCATTCAAACCTACTTTCCATCGAGGATGTTCTAGAACATTTCTTTGTCGGTTGCATTCTAGTATTTGGATTAGCTCCTATACCACCAATTCCTAGTGTTTCAACGGTCACTTTGGCATTGGGATTAATTTTCATGTTAATTCCAGTGTTGTCTCAAGTGTCGGTTGCTCTGGGCATGGAGGCATGACTCCATCTTGTTCTAATCCAACACCGCTAGTTCCTGCATTATTCCCTAGAGTTTGATCCTTATTCCCTATAGATCTAGCCATCTCTTGCTGCTCCATCTTCTGTAAGAAGCTGTCCATCATCTCTTGTTATCTAGCTAATATTCCATTCTGCATCTCTTTCCATATCCTCTCTAGCCACATAGTTGGGTTGATGAGAATTTAAGGACACATCCTGGCTACCCCCAGGCTCTGGTTGATTTGCTCTGGGTTTAGATATGGTATTAGGTCTGCCCATCGTCTCCAAGTCTTAGATTCAAAGTTCAAGTCTTCAGATCTAGCCTTGAGTTTAGTTTTCTCAGTGCAAGCACCAAAATGTTGACCTAAAAAATGGATCATCACCATAGATTGAGTATGACGGCACCAGCCTTATTCTTACATAGCAATAATATAGAAAATAAATGTAAAAAGAGTAGAAATAGTAAAGAGACAAGAAGATTTTTATAGTGGTTTGACTATTAACGAAGCCTACGTCCACTTTATAAGCTTTATTATCGACTGACTGTTATTACAAGTTGAATTCGGTTACAGGTTGATGATATTATAATAAGTCACAAGTGCAAGAGTTCACTGGAGTATCATAATGAACTCCTATATGACTATTGCATGGGAGAAGAAGAGTGAAGAATAATATATATAGAGTTCCAACAGCCAGTTCAGAAAATCCTCTTTATGTTGCAGGTAGGATTGTATTTACAGGGATAGAAGAGAAGTTAGGCTACGACTGACTTGTCAGAAGCCTTTACTCAGTGCTAAGAAGTCCGAAAAAACTCAAGGCAACCCGAGCTAACATGACGGATCACTAGAGATCTATGGGTGATGGATTGTTGGCGATCCATGCCCTTAAACTATTTTTGAGTCTCCTTTCATCTATTTGATTGTCTTGTCCAAATATTAAGTTGTTTAGAGTTTGTTTTATCATCCATCTTCATGGGTCATTTGGTCTAGAAGAATCATCCATAACTCGCTTAAAACTTAATGAAATCAGATGAACATTTGTAGGTACACTATAGATGGTGCTTGGGATCTACCTTAAAAATTTCAGGTGGTAGGGCTCAATCTTCATGGATCACTAGCAATCCATCTAGTTTGGTCGTTAGCGATCCATCTAGCCTTATCCAATCAAACCCATTTTTGGCGAGTGCCTTCTTTTATGTCTTCTAAGTGTTATACCAACATTTAAGTCAATCCGACTCCAAATGAGTTCTCTAGGTTCATTCTAATTTAGCTGCTTTGGTCAAAAAGTAGGTAAAAACTTTTATAGATTTTTTTTCTCTATTATAACATAATTTGGAATAGAAATCACATTTCTCGTTCCATATTAAGAATCTTTTTGTATTTTCTACAATTCTTATTTCCGATGTCCCTTATGAAGTTAAAGTGACCATTCACTCTTTGCATCCCAACTGTGACTAAGTTGCATCCGCTCCTGAATATTCACTTTCCTTTCCAAAATGGTTAAACCGTTCAAATGAAATCTTTATTGTAATCAATCGCATTGAATACACGATTTTGCATAAGGGTGTATTTGCTTTCCAATGAACTAATTTCAATGAAATTTCATACATTACGAACTTCGAACATTCACCATAAAATATTTACGTGTGATTGAATATGGATCAAATATCTATATTCCTGTATTTCTTAAGAGTTTAAAACTCATAATAGACAATACACAGTCTTAGACAAATAAATTCTTAAGCAATTAAGGCATGAATGTTTTTGTGGTTTTGTAAGTTCATACTTGTATGAGGTTTGATGTAAAAATATTACAAAGTTTTAAAGGTAATCACATCCTACATTTCTTTATAAATCTTTAATCCTTTTAACTTTTATATCTTAACTGATAAAACATTTTATCAGTTGTATTAGTTGCACAAATTATCAATGTGGATTGTTTTAATTTTGTATATCATTTGTGCTTTCAATATTAAAAAGGTTAAATGTTACCATTTCATTTTTCAAATAAGGCTTCCACTAGATATTTGTATTTCTCAAAACCCTAAGAAAAACATAAAAATCATTCGATTTTTCTAGTGGGAATTAGGACTTGCATGCCTTCAGATTCTGACCTTTAGGAATATCAACAAATTATAGACCCATATGCGATGGATAACTCCTTATACTTCTAACCATGGTCCTTGTCCTAATTTCATCTCGACCTTAAGGAATATTAATAAATTGAAAGATATTATTCACCCATACCTACCATTTCGCAACGACCTAGGTATAATGCATGTACATTGAGGAATATTAATAAATATATGTATGTATCTTACCTTGTCTCGTCAATATATTAATGGTACTACACATAACATCTCTAGCTTGAGAAATATCAACAACTAAAGAGTATGCAAGTATCTATTAATACATAAATGGTAGAGGACAACTTTTGAGATTCATAATCTTTAATATATTTTATTAAGTGACATCGACTTAGGGAATAATGTATTTCTTTTGAAATAACCTCATGACTCAAGTGTCAAACACATTTGAAATCACAGTATACATACTATACATACGTATATACTCCATAATTCTAATTTTGACTTCTTTTCAGTTTCATTTAATTTTATACATATATAGTTATATAAGTATTAATTCATCTATAACTTTACAGTTTAATTTATTTAAAAAATATAAACATGTATCTTATTAATTAATTTTATATAAAATTTCTAAAATTTTATATTACTCACCTTATTTTATCCAAGATAGTTAGTCAAATATGACATTTATAGTTTATTTATATGTACATATCAATATATGTATACATTAAAATTAATTTTATTTAATATATTTTATTTAATTAAACAATTTAATTAAATATTTTAGTTAATTTGAAATTTTAATTTAGTTTGTAATGAACTTTTAAGGTAAACAAATAACTACAATAATTCTAGTTATATATATATATATATATATATATATATATATATATATCAATATACATGTTTTTATCAATTACATTTTAATTGATTATTTTACTTAACTTAATTAATCATATTAATTAAATTTTAATCTTTATAATTTCATAATTAATCATTTCAAATCTCAAAACAATTTTGAAAATTTTGAGTGACTTTTATGACTTTTATTAAATTTCACTTTTATATTTTAAACTTAACTTTCAAATATTTAATTTTTTTTTGACAGCCCAAGGCCAAAAATCAATTTGGGCCTTTATATTAAGGATAAACTTGGGCTTACTTCATCCTTTGGGTCGAACTGGTAGCCAGGCAGGGTAGAGTACTTGATTACCCAAACTTAATCCTTCAACGCTACCCTCTAGAAACCGTACTGAATGGATAGATTTTAATCAGTTACCCCTAAGATTGCTATCTTAGACCTATAGACTATCGGGCTTAAATACCAATGAAGAAACAGGTCCAGTCGAAAGCATGTGAAATAAGTAGATTTCAAGAGTAATATATCATATTTTGGATATTTTGGGCCTACGAAGTCTGAAGATATATTTGATTTAATATAATAAAGTTTTAAATAAAATCTTATTTTATTTTAGTTATTCAAAATGGAGTTTAAATTTCATTTAAATTTAAATGCATGATTGTATCAAATACATACATGTATATGATAGTTACTTGTTAAGGTTAATTTAGTGAAGAAAACCTTTCGCTTCATTCTTTAAAACTTGCGCAATTAGTTGAGGGAAGAATTTTTTATTTAGAGAGAGAACCTTTTATTTCTCTTTTCTTTTAAAAATTGATTGACAAACTAAATGCCATTAATGGGCAATTTATACATAGCATAAATTGTGAGTATATTCAAATATACACTAGTATATATTGTATAAGTGCAACATATAAGCAATGTACATAGCTAATGTGACCATATGTAGGTACTGAGATTTAAACCGCAATGGACACATTCGCCCTTTTGTATATGCCTTTATTGTCTATAATTTTATTTTATAATATGTATATAATAAATAACATACACATACATATACACATCTATACTATAAAGCAAAACCCTTGATCAAAGGGTCAAAGTGAAGCCTTTTTCACACTCTCCATATTGCCCTCCATTCAGAACAAAAACATAGGATTCTATCAGGACAGTTCTGTCATTCGACACCCATCTCCCACGTTTCCCCGTATTCTCTTCCCTTTCCCTTCCCTTTTCATTTTATTGTTTCATACGCATCCACTTTCCACTCCACCTCAAAAAAAGGTAACTTCCCTCCTCCACTTTCCCAACCGCCATCTCTAAACTGCCCTCCCTTCTTCTCCTTATACCTTCTACAACCTACCGGTACAGCCGATGCCGTCGTGATTGCTTTCTGCCGTCATGCCACCGTCGTCCATCAACGTTTTTTCCCCTTCTAATTATCGACACCTAAAATCAAATCAAATCCATGGATTTTTCTCCAACTCTCCTCCAGATGTTACCTACCCTATAATTGTAGATCTGGATCGAATTTCACCACCTAATAGATCTACTACCACCATTGCCTGAATTTGATGCTCTGACCAACCTATACGCACGACAACCGAGACACTGCAGATTTTAAGTGCGTTGCTTGCTGTTGCACCTACTGATGATACCTAAATCTGGCCATCTTCGGCTGATGTGCTGAGCTTTGTGCTTCAGAACGATCTCCACCTTTATGATAGTACGATCTCAACCCCTTTCCCTCTGTTGACGTTTTCTTTTCTTTTACTGTTTCTACTTCATAAACTGTCACCTTAAGGTGTGGAACTGACTAGAAACCATTCACTATTGGTAATAAATACTGATTACCATAATTAATGTCACATTAAATGGAATACATAGTAACATAATGCTTCCATAAACTATCACCTTAAGGTGTGTAATGTTCCAATCAACGATATGAATTCTTGATCTCAATTTTAGTTAGTTAATACTGACTTTCAGTATAAAACTTTATTGATTTAAGAAGGAGCATTTTTTGAGTCATTAGCTGTTTTATTTATTTCGATTTGTGTACACAAAATGACCTACTTCTCATTTTTTTCTATTTTGAAAACTTCAATATTTACGTAGTTGGTAATGGATACTACAATTAATCATCATTGATGAATTAAAATATTATTTGTAATCGTTTATTCATATAACAAAATGGATCTTTCATTGCAAGCATTGATAAGACAAACATGATATGCTTGCTTATTTATGACACACACATGGTATTATTGAAGAGCCAAAGAAATATTTCAATGATCATTTGTAAATATATATTTACTTAGAACCTCTGCTTTCACTTTGCATTCACTTGGGCCATGTGGATTGTTTCACATACCGAAATATATTTGGCCATGCAATTCAGGTTTACCATTTCGATATTATTTTATGGTTTGCGTTAACGATTTGGAAAAAATTTTGATTTTGATGGTTGTCAATATTCATTGCAGAAGTCTTTCTCTGTCTATATTGGTACACTACTTATGATCTATCTAATATGAAATTCGTGATACTGTTTTGCTTCTTTCATCTCCAAGTAAGTTTCCAAGAAAGACATCCTTTCCAATATGCAATGTTATCTTCGCTGTGATCCTATAAGCTTAGTAAGGTCAGTTTACCTTTATTTTAATGATACATGTTATAAATTCTGTTATTATTTCGCTCATTTTGTGTTCTTAAAATTTCCATTTTCTTTGTACAACATTCGTATTCTCTAAAATTTATTTTCTATATTCGTAGTTGTTTTGCAAAGTTTGTTCAGATCCAGTTGTATAGGAAGGACGATTTCAGGTGCTCTTGTCCTCTTACTACAACCTTTTTACTTTCAATTGTTGTTTGCCAATGTATGCTCCTAAGAGAAGTTATCTGTACATATGCATGCTTCATTTTGTGTTGCTCTAGCAATGGAAGTAACTTTCTACTCTAAATAAATTCTGTAAACAATGTTAGTTGTCCCTTTAAATAGGAAGCCATACAGTATAATTTATAGGTCCCATGTAAACCTGAAGATAAAAATCATATGGCTACAATAACATGGTATTCTTATCCTCTTCATTGGCCATTCTTTACTATTCGACTTACTTGACGATGATATTTAGGCAAGAAAATAACTCATGCCAGTTGTTTCTATATCCTAATTGTTAGGTATATGAGATGCAATCAATTAACTTAATCAAGAAAACTGCTATAAGCTAGACGGAATAGGTGATGCAAAGGAATATGTTGAACAAAAAAGGGTATATATATTATAAGTTGTTAGATCTGGCGTTTGTGAACCAAACCAGTTTCAGCATTGCATGCATTCCATCTCAATATGGACTTGCTGTGATAGCAGCTGTTTGCAGACTCCAAGGCTGTGATAGTAGGTGTTTGTAGACTCCAGGGCTATAGGTTCTTTTCTCAATATATTAATATTTTTGGTTTTTTTATGAACCAGAAAAAGTCATTTTTTACCAAGATCTCTTTAATTATCCGAGTTTTAATACTCTCATGTTGTGATCTTTTATTGTGCAACAGAATTATCTCATTGCTATTTTTGGAGCTGAAGGTAAGAGAAGTCTAGCTTGATCCAACATCCGGAAAATTCATCTGGTAATTTCCCCCTCCCCTCATCATTTTATTCTACGTGGTTGCCAGTTTAATATATATGTTTGATTTGTAAACAATATACTTCACATGTATATACGAGTTTTGAATTTAAGCTCTGGACTACTTTTACAGTTACCCTTCGATTTGTAGACAGTAAACATATGTACATATTGGTTTAGTGACTGCAAAAACTGTACATTGTTTGTGCACCATTAACTTCCATCTTAGTGCCAAAGCATTTTGTCGAATTAGGATTTAGATGCAGTGGGTTCGAACCCTGTCTGCTGCTTACCTCTTGACTATGGTTAACTCTTCGCTTCAATATCAGTACCAGCATCCATTTAATAGAAGCAGAACTTGGAGCCAGAAAGTGCTTGAAGTAGTCAACTATTCAAGGTACTATTTACTGTTATTTATCTTCTCTTTTTCACACTATAAACTGTTGTTTGACGCATTTATTGCTCAGCTTTATGATGCTTTCTTCCACGCGCATACTGAAAACGACCTTACATTGTTTCGCCCCTCCTAGAGAAAATACATCATAAATATTACAGAAAATTGGATGAATAAGATAGTCTTGAGTTTATTTTTAGGATACTTTCATTTTCGTGAATTTGAGATATAGTTTATCTTCTTCCACTGAAAGCTGAATAGGTGGATTTTTTGTAAAATAGTTTTTTACCTGAAAGTTCATGCTGTTATTACTTTATATTTTTTTTATCATACTTTGATGTACAGAGTGCTCGAATTTATGACTGTTTACAACTGCAAAATTTGGCAGTAGATGGTTTTGTAACTGTTACTCTGTCCATTCTTTGTTTAATTCATTACCCAGTTGACTTTTGTTTTTCTTTAGAGCATTTAATGATCAAGTTTCAATGTTGTTTTGTCAAATTTTTCCTGTTTCCGTCCCTTTCCCGAACCAACAATACATATGCCATAAACTGTTAATAAGTGGTTCTTTATCTACTATTGCCTAATTGAATTCTTGCCTAACCGACCTCTTATGTACTTCACAAAAGTAACTTGATAAAATAAGCACATATTGGGTCACTGACTTACCAAAGATGGGATTCAAAAAGAAATATCGTTAAATAAAGTAATTAGCAATTAAATAAAGTAATTACTATCCAAGGTCAAATGTGATGTATCGACAATTATTTTAACTATTTCTGTGACTTTTTTGTGTTGACCTGTAGTCCACTTTAGCTTGCCAGCTAGCCATAGAGTTGTTAAAACATTCATGCTACTGTTTTAACATGTATGGTATATCATGGAATTAGTTGTACACTATTACTGCCTATGTTTTTGGTATAGGCGTTTCGTAATATTTTCCAAAAAATACAACTTAAGGTTTCCTGTTATTAAATGTAAAGGGATCTTATATATTGTTGTCTTTCATGCAAGGATTCCAACTCCTTTGATATATTTAATACACCTTATTAACCTTTAAAACATTTTTTTTACAGTTTGGAAGACGAGATATTGGTTGAATTAACTTGCATTATTACAGGTAGTTGAAAGAATAATTATATCAACTATTTAGCAACTGGATAGAGGTAGTTTAATTCGTTTTTAACTCACAGTACTCTTTTGTCTCAGTTATGTTATGACAAAATAACATATGTTCATGCTAAAAAATAATATCACTGAACCTGAAGTGAAAGAGCTTGAGGTAATGAGAGATGGTCTGCTCTGAAATAGGTAAAAAAAATTTCAATTATCACTTATGTATTTATTATTTTTAGCTGGAAGTGAAGTTCATTTTACTAAACTATTTCTTTTTAAGTTAGAACAACAAAGTGGTTTGACTTTGTTTTTATTCTTTATGGCCGAGAACGGAAAGTTTAATTTAAATTAATGAGAACATGTAACCTTACGGATGGCCAAACGTAACAAAACTCCTTAAATTAATTAATGGCATCAGTTCTTTTTTTTCTTATTTCAGTCAATAATTTTAACTTTTCGCAATTATACAGCGAACAGAAAATTCAGAGTTTGAGATCAGATCCAATAATCACTTTGGAAAAGAAAACTTGGACCATGATTCGTTCAGATAGACATTTTAGCTTTGAACAAGTTTGAGTGCCGTGAGTTCTTTTATGCATTTTGATATTTTTATATGTTTTGTCACGATAACTGTTACTCAGCTTCATTGTGCATGCCTTAAGTTATGCAATAGTGACATTTAGTTTTTGTAGTCCGATCGTTTGATGAATGGCTAAAGAGCGAGCTGAGTACGCAGTGGATCATGAGTTCCCAGATGAACCTGCATTCAAAAAGTGCAAAACAACTTTACATCCCTCAGCAAAGCTTGAATCAATGGTAACTTTATACGCATTCCACTCTCTCATATTTTTAAGTACAACAATACATAGCAACATTACCTTTTATTTTTGGTTATAAAAGGCAAGTTTTACAGCATGGGAACCCCCACATGGCCATTTTAGGCACTTCTTCTACCCATGGGCAGAATACATCAAAGTTGGGGCACTGCTCCATCGTTGTGCTTATCAACTACTGGCTTTGAATGTTTGCTTCCATTCAGAGATACAGGAAACAATATCTTCTTTGCTACCTCCAAATTCTCTTAGTATGAATATTTCTACTTAGTTACAAAATTAGAAACTGAAATTTAATGATTTTCATTCAGGCACTATATAACTTGAGGTATGCTTTCTAATTGGAGATTTCTCAAGCGCTATATAACTTGAGGTATGCTTTCTAATTGAAGATTTTAGAAGCCATGAAAGATGCAGCAAAACTCATTCGTAACTTAGCAGATGATATAAGCAACATATAACACACGTGAATAAAATAAGTTCATACTGTAAGAAATCAAGTGCCACTTCATTGAACCTCAAAGAATTGACAACAATGAATGGTACGCCATTGTTAGAAGTGGCTGAAGAGGAGTCATACCGTAAGAGAATGAAGAAGCATCAAAGAAGGTTATATTCATGCCTAAGGGAGGGGTTGTGTCGGCTCTTGGATTGAAGGCTGAAGAGCATAAGAGGTTTGGGTACAATGTGCGGAGGAAGGAAAGCAGGCAGTCGTGTTGGTGCTTGGATTCAAGGTGGATGACCATAACAGGTTTGGCTATAAGGTAAGGGGGAAAGGAAGGTGGTGGGTGTGTCGACGTTGGGTTTGACGGCAGAGGAGCAAACTGGGTAGAATGGATGAGTTCTCTACCTGTTTTTTAGCTGTTAATGTTTTTTTTTACAGTTTCAGTATGTTTTGTTTACCTACTGTATAAGTTTCATGTGACCAAGGAATTGTAATATAGTCTTTTCATACAAATAATATTATTTGGAAGACCCGTATTCTAGCAGCTACATAATGAAACTGTGAAAACAACTTTTGAAAACAATTGTAACTACGAATAAAAATTTCGTACAATAGTATTGGAAAATAGAGTTGAATATAAAACATTGAATAATCTTTAAACTGTAACAATAATATTGTAATTTTTCCTTCCTCGGAGTTGTTTGTTTCATTTAAGATTTATGAAGATTGTTTGCATATGAGGTTTATATTGTCTGATTTTTAATATTTGTATTCCATTATAAGATATTAGTTACTATGCATCAGTTGAAAAGCACGGACAATTCCTTAATCTTAAGCAGCACTAACAAAATCATTTTGTTATAAAATAAAAAAACCCTATGAACAAACATCATAAAAATATTAAATTGTTCGACACAAAATCAAACACTGAATTTAGGAATCTGGATAAGTCCTTATAGATACACACACACATATATCTGTGTACATATGTATGTGTGTCTCTGTATGCGTATATTTCACTACCATAACTGTAGCGTACATAAAATTTTCACCCTTCTTTCTTCGCATACGTCCAACGGACGTGCCACCATACTCGTATACATATATACATAAACAATTACAAACTATGTTTAAAATTAAAACTATAAATATATATGTATATATGTATATATATATCAGGTTTGTAATCTATTATAATTTTAATATTAAAACAACAGATTGGAATCTAATTTTAACTTAAAAGGAATTGAAAGCTTTTATGATGTTTTGCACAAAAGTCCACTTGCTTTTTTTGAAAAACCTTTCAAACAAAAGTACACAATGACAAAATTATAATCAAAACAACAAACATGAAAATCATATTCAATTTTCGAAGAATTTCTAATAGACAACATTCATAGTTATCCATATTGTGTATGTAACAAGTAACAAAATTATGTCAATTAATTATAAATTATATTTCAGTCAAAATTGGGTTTTGTTAAACGATAGTTTTTTTTAAAATAATAACAAAATTAATCAGGACAACTTAGGCATATAAATTCGTGATAATAGTTTTAGATCTAATACGTAAACAATATGAGCAATATATTAAATGAGATGTCACATATGATAGATCAAATGTTAACAAGATGAGATGTGATATGGAATAGATCTAAATAATATGAAAGAGGAGAATATATGAATAGAAGAAATTTGAATTTTTGGCTTAAGATGTAGCCAAGATAACTCAGCTTGAATGATGAAAAATCTATATGTTCCAATGGCTCAACCTTTGGATCTTGCAAATATCGAGAGACAAGAACCACCTTGAATCAATTTGATTTTGTTTTTGGGAATCTTTTGACTTAGGATCCATGGAAATTTTGGCCTAAAGTGAGGAAAGAAGGAAAGAGAAAATGAATTGTTAGGAAAGAATGAATTGAGTGAAAGAAATGAAGGGAGATTTATTTAAAAGAAATGATATAAACCTTTCATATTTCTTCCATAAAACCTTCCCCTTCAATTATTTATTAAAAATCAGTAAAATCCTTTTCCTCCTTTACATGCATGGCAGGACATAGATGGTGCCACACGGGCCCTCAAAATTTTCGAATTCATATTAACATTATCCCATTTAGATCCAATTCAAATATTCTGCTGATATCGTACATCACTGCGTGCATTTATAACTTTATATATGCACTTTATTAAATATTAATGTATTCAAACATCAAACAAAATTTTATTAAATTTTCACAAATTAATTTATTTAATTTATTTAAAGCCCACTTTGTATTATTTTATTCCACCCCAATTTAAATATTCTGTCGTCATCGTATATTGGTATGCATGTTTATAACTTTCATATATGCACTTTAGAAAATACTAATGATATTTAAATAAATTTAATGAAATTTAATAATTAATAATTCATAAATATTGATTAATTTAATAAATTTACAATGATTATAAATTAATTAAATCATGTGGTTTATTTGAAGTCTTCATCATTTGTGTTGTGTGACTCATAGGTGTAAATTCAATTAATGATTAATATCAAACAATTCAAATATTAAATTTCACAGGTCACCTTAGCTAGTAGTGTAACATTTTTGTTGAATTTATTGATTACATGTATTTTGGTAAAATCCAAATTTACTTATTATAAGCGGTAACTGGTGATAACGATTATTTACACCATTTCTATTCGTCAAAACTATATTACATTAGGACTTATGGAATTTGATTTTTATCAAAACTCCAACAACATCGATATTCAACTTTGTAATTCCAAATAAAAATCCTTTTTTCAATAATAATTATTATTATTAACCATACTGCTCTGGCCATGGACTTTGATTTTGAGCCAACTATAGTTGACCGTAATGCTAACCCCTTATAATTGAGGTGATGAATTCTCTATTGAATAGTGTTTCACTTCCAATGCTTCAACTCACACCAAACTACAGTCATTCGATGGATATCATTTCATGATTTAACTATAATCAGAGTATTTGCATTGAAGTTCTACACTATTCTCAAGTCGGGGGCACTATGTAACATCATCAATTTAGATTTACCGTTTGACCTTAGTTATATTAACCAATAGAGAATTCTCGAGTGAACCATTCCATGGTAGTCCAAAAACTATCAATATGTAACCCTTTGTACCCCTAACAGCCATAAGAAATACATTGCCCAAAATTTAGAGAGTTTTACATGCTCTACTCTCAATGGATGAATCGATATCCTTTCTAAAAACATCTTACTAGGAATATTTAAAACAATATATTATTTCCAATATGATAAAATTCTCATGATTACAACATCTCATAATTATTATCGTATAACATATCATTTAAATATTCTTCGCATATGTACTTCAAATTAATTACTTAATCATTTATATCACTATATAACAAGTATATGATAGAAAGAAAACCACATTTTATTTTGAAAAAGATTAGCCATAGAGTTTGATATATGTAGCAAATACATAATTGCTCCTAGAGCAAACCACTAACTCTACCATTATCCATGTTCGTAAATGATTTAGGCTAGAGTAAACGTCATGGGAGTTACTTTACCAAGTGCCAAATTAATAAATAAGCGTGACCTCTCAATAACACTTCAGTTGTTATTATAATCAGGCATTCAAAAGAAAGCATGCCAAATCCATAAATCTCTTGAAGCTACTACTTCTAAAGTAATAGTTATTTTTTTCCTTTATCATTATAACCTCCACGATATGTTTGGGTAGTTCCTTTATTCTCAATGCACACAATCGAGACTTCCTAGCATTCTGGGTCATTCACTGCGTTCATGCATTTCCCTCATTCGCATAACATTGTCCTTATTTGGAGATATGAGGTACTCAATGCAGTAAATATCTACCACATATTGGTAGAAATTTTTGATGGTTTTTATGTAGTACTTTTTGCAATCCTCATTTTCTTGTTCGAATGTTATGTTTGCATGTTTGAATACATGAAACGCTTATTAAAGATAACTGGGGGTTGGATTGTTCAGTGGGTGAGGACCTTCATGTAGAAGGAGGAGCCAATGTAAGGCTTCCTAATTCAATTATAACAAGGATGGAGATCCATAGCAATATAACAAACTTCAACAGATCGGCTTTGTAGTGTATAGAGCCAAATCGCTTCAAAAGAGCTAGATGTAGCTCGAGTAAGTGGATCAGAATGGATCGATATAGAATGGTTAAAAAATTACATAGCCAAAAATTTGGTAAGTAAAATGGATCAGTACCTACAGACATATATAGGCCAGTACCGCCCTTTGTTGGTTAGGAAAAAGCATGGGCCAGACTAGAGAAGACTTTAGAAACAACACTGATGACGTGGAAGGAAACTCGGAGAAGTTAGAGGTATTCGATGTAGAATAATTTAGCCAAAAGTTGACTAATTGTCATGGAAAAGGGACCAACACTGACTCAAGGTCGATCGATACTGACTTGAAGAAAGTTGGAGTAAATGTAGTGGCGATTTTAGGGACTACAAGCAAGTGGAGCACAAATTTTTGAGGAAAATTTGGCATGGCACACTACTTGATACTAACACATGTTAGGTGACGGAAAACACAGAGGTAATGTTGGAGTTACTTCGATCATGGCATGTTTCACTTCAGGACTTATTCGAGGCAACTAAGGAAATGTTGAAACTTCACCGACTCGACATTTTAAGTGATTTGGATCTAGTTTTCAAGTGGAAGGTGGTGGTAGCATATAGTGATCACCTGAGCCGGCAAGTTCAGTGTGGTAATGACTTGTGGAGTGAAACAAGTGGTGGTTTCTATTATCGGTATTAGTGCCACAGGATCATTGATAACTCAGAGGTTTTGATATGTGCTCGTAAAGCAGGGGTATGGAAGGATGCGCACCTATGTACCTTGAAACTTAGTGAGTGTATAACTTTCCATGGTGATGGAAAGGAGCTACTTCAAGCATTAATGAGACCGTGACATTGAGTAGTTTCCGACCTCTTTGAGGGTCATATAAGTTATCATACATCCAATGACATTTGAGTAAAAGATGCGAGATTGTGTAATGGTTTCTATGTTTGCTATAAATGTCAAGTGGCCTAGGTATTCTTGAGTTAGATACCCTGACACTGTTGAATGTACTTAGAGTAGTAATACACATATATGACAATAGCTTGGCGTATATTATTTTGTGTGCTAACTTGTTGGATGTCAGGATGGGTCAGGTATGCTCTCCATAGCACAGATTCCCATTTACCGCTCATTAGTTTTTTATGTCTATTTTTATATTATAAATCACTTATACTAGACTTTTGTTTAAATCGAGGGTATTTGCATTGCTTTTTGTCATCATGGGTACTTTGAAATGAGTAGATTAATGGATAATCATGAGATAGCATATGGAGTTGTACAAAGGATGAGCATGAGGTTGATGCTTTCTTTTATATATATATATATATATATATATATATATATATACATTTGGAGCTACTATCCCCTATATTTCTGTCATGTAGTGCTATGTTTTGTTAACTAGAACTTACTAATTTTTCGATAACAAGAGTGATACATTATTCAAGTAGAACATTCATTATGGCGTCTCAAGGGCTCGAGTCCATGACCTCTAAAGCATCATATCACTAACCAGTTAAGCTAAAGGTCCTTGACTAGCACTTGCTATTATTTAGAGAAATTTATTAACAGCGTACTAAAGAAGTATAAAATCTATTATTTCTACATATGATGAACCTGTTGCACTCTAATATGTTGTTTTAATATTGTTTTATTTGATTATGCCATTGTCTTGCATTTCCTATATCTATTTTTTATAATATTTTTTCTATGCGCTATAAGATATACTACATGTTATTGATTGTCATATAGTATAACCCTTAACTGCTTCCCTCTATCGGTCTAGTACTGATATAGCGATGGTATTAGATATTGGTATTTTGGTACATGAGGTAGAGCGAGGTGGTCACAGTTACGAACACATTCATAATTCCAATCGATTAAATACTTTTTCTAAATATTTTCTACTTGTATATATTTAGTATATTTGAAACTTTAATTATATCTCAATGGAATAATATATGTAATAGAAAACAAAACCAAAACCTTATATTATTTTGAACAAGATACCTATAAGAGTTAAGCTATGTAATCAAATTACAAAATTCCCCATATGACACACCCTTAACACTATCAATAATACAGTGTTTCTAATTATTAAAATGATCAGATCATATCAAATCTAGACTTAACACGGTAGGGATGAGATGTAAAAAGATTGTAATATTATTCAACTAGATGAATAAGATTTAACTGATATCCTTTCTTTCTAAAATATGAAAGCTTTTTCTTTGTGCTCGATTTTATTTTTCACCTTTCTCCCTCCTTAGTAGCGATAGCATGTTTATTATGTTTAGGCTTAGCCTTGCACTATTTAGAATAAAGAGAATAAAAGTAATATAAGAGATTTAAGGATTAATATAATGGATTCTCGGCTCTCCCTGATCTATTCAATTAATTCCTTAATATCATTTTATAAAATAATACCCATACCATTCTAACTTAATAGATAAATATATAGACCGATTTTATGTATATTTTATTTTTCTTCTCTTATTTTCTGGAATTGGATCTTTATTAATTAACTTGTATTCATTTTAATTAACCATTTATCCATCCACTACAAGAAAATGTATTATTAATAACGCATTATTCTAAAGCGTTATTGTTTGCCTTTAATTATTTGTTTTTTTACTCTATTTGTTTTGTACTGTTCACATGTAACACCTTCACAAAGCGTGAAATCTCCAAAAAAATTCGTGGCCGCGGGTTTCTCAAATTATTTCCCTCTCCATCTTTCCTCTTTCATTTCGTTCCACTTTTCCTTAGTCTCCTATGCTAGTGGAATCTAATCCCCAAATCACCCCTTCAAATCCATCCCTCCTTCATAAACCCTAATCGGATCTAGTTAAATCCTATGCATCAACAGGATCAAGTTCTACTCACCTAGACCCACCTACCATGGCCCCCTCATCCCTCTCCTCCTCCTCTTACTTCTCACCATCACAATCTTCCACACCCACTGCGAAGCCTGACCCGCATTCACGTGCGTGGGGCCGGGAAGCAACCTCCCATTCTGCAAAACCAACCTACCTATAAAAGTCCGAGCCCAGGACCTTGTGAGTCGGCTGACCATGCCGGAGAAGATCAGGCTGCTCGTCAAAATTGCCATCTCTGTGCCCCGGCTGGGTATTAGCAGCTACGAGTGGTGGTCCGAGGCCCTACACGGTGTCTCCAATATCGGCCCTGGTGTCAAGTTCAGGGGTGCTTTTCCTGGTGCCATTAGCTTTCCTCAAGTCATCACCACTGCCGCTTCCTTCAATGCTTCCCTTTGGTAGCTCATCGGCTAGGTATTCATTCTATTAATCTCCTTGTAGACTTTTAGTCCCCACCTAACTTGATATTTTCATCCTTTCTTTCCCCTAATTACAATTTTTATGGCGAAAAAGAAAAGGTTGTGTCGGTTCTAAAATAGTGCAGAATACGTAGTTATAGTAGTAGAAGTTAACATTGTCAATAGCTAATTGAGCTTCTGAATGATTCCCATATTGTATGTAGATAGTGGAACAATGCATAGGATGCAAACATATAAGCAGATAAATTATTATACATTTTCTCATTTAAAGTTATTATGAATTTACTGACATGATTATTAGTTAGTAAACCAAACTGCGGGTGATGAACTGGATGTTCAGAATTCAACTATAGCTCCCATACTATGCAAATTTCAGGCTCAATTTGGTACATAACTCACGTGGAAATATTGATATATAATATCAGTGCTTAGTTATATATGGATATAGATGGTGATCGATATGGTTGAAGTTTTTTTAAACATAAGTCACACAAGAGTTGTAGAATGAAATTCTGGTTGGTAATATTGAACTTCTAACTATCTATTCCATTTATTTTCATGAAAATGTGCATTGTTCTGAATTTTTGATCAGTGGTCGTAACACAAATTATGGTTACAGGGACCTCTTGCTGCACCAGTTCTACAATTGCCGACGAAAGACGATTTAAGTAAGTTCAACTTCGGTGAGTTTCGTGAGTTGGATATCAATGGCGCCAAATGCTTCCTTACAAGAATTGGGTATGTTAATGTATAATAATAAAAGTTTACATCTATTCTTCCTATTCCTTAATAGATTTTACTCATTTAACGGTGTTGGTTAAAGAGAACATTTGCATCGGCTATCATTAAGAAAAATAGGAGTGAATGGTTTAATCATATTTACATGAGATATATAAGCAATTTAGCATGATGGTTTATTGAGTGGTAGAGTTATTTAATGGACCTATGAAGCAACTTACATTGCTTATAATTTCATTTTTTTGGGTTTGATAATTCATCAGTTAGCAGAACTTTCTTGGATCTCTTTTAAAGAGCATGTTTGGTTTATCATTTTGGAAACGTCAGAGTTTTCTGAACACTCGAAATGTTTTTGGTCTGTTGGTCTTTAAAATGTATTTTAAAAAGACTCGTTTGTGACAATGATCCAATCCGTCGAACTCAAAAGAAGTTTTATTTGAATATGTCTAGAAGAAAACAATACTAATCCAAACCGACTTTCTTTTTCTCATTTTGAAATAAATTTTTGAAATATTTAAAAGCTAAATATGTTTTCTTATTTTGTATTATTTTTTACTACTTAAAAACTGAAAAGGTAAAATGGACTGAAAAACCGTAGAACATAACAATATAAAACCAAATCCAAAACCACCTTGTATATTTGAAATGTGTAACAACTCAAAAAGACCTAGTCTTTACTAATAAAGCAACTACTTAAAAAATGGGAAGCTTTTATAATTGTCTAAACTAATTTTTAAAATAAATTCGTAATTACTAAAATATATATCTTAGATTTTTAATTTAAGTCCATGATTTTTTTTTCCTTATCTCATTCATTCAAATCTTAAATTTAATTTATAACATTCAAAAGCTATATGTTAAATTATATTTTATATTTTGAATAGAAAATCAACTCTTTTTTCAAGATAACCACACTGAATCCAAGGTACAAAATATTGGTTCATATAAAATATGAAGAAAAAGCAAACTAAAACGTATACAAATATGCACATTTTTACTCAAGGATCATGGAAAGATGAAAAAGACAACGAAGTTGAAACTTTTTTCTTCGAAATTCAGATACACAGGTGAAGATGGTTTTGAAATATCAGTTCCTCATGAAAACGCTATCGACCTTGCAAAAGCAATTCTTGAAAAATCAAAAGATAAAGTGAGACTAACGGGGCTAGGTGCTCGGGACAATATTAGACTTGAAGCTGGCCTTTTCTTATACAGAAATGACATGGAGCAGCATACTACTCCAGTAGAGCCTGGATTGACCTGGGCTATTGGTAAAAGACGAATGGAAGAAGGTGGTTTCATTGGGGCTGATGTTATCCTCAAGCAACTGCAAGAAGGCCCAAGCATTAGGCGTGTCGCTTTCATCTCAACTGGTATAACTATTTTTATTCACTATATTTTATAACTTCTTTTTTATAGTTTGATCATTTAAAATTAAATAAAGGGAACTTTTGTAGCACGCCCTCTTTAAGTTTCAAAATACGCATATGTTCCTCAAAAACATGTTATAAAAAACATCTCTGTTTATAATTACTATAATAATAATAATAAATTAATTATTAGTTTTATAAAAATACTAAGTTTATAATAATAATAACTAGTTATAAAATATTAAACAAGTTAGATAATACTGGTAAAAATTAACTAAATCAACGTAGTAATTATACTAATAATCAAAATAAATTAACTTAGATTATAAAAATTGACTAAGTTTGTAATAATGATACTAATAATAACAACAACAATAATCATAATAGCAATAGTAACACTAAATAAACTAAGTTTATAAAAATTAATTAAGTTTTATATTCATTAACTAAGTTTAAAATACTAATAACATTAACAATAACAACAACAATAATAGATTATAAAATATTAACAAAGTGTGCTAAGTTTACAAAAATAGTGTTCTTCTCGAATTTGATAAAAAAAAATCCAAATTTTAGTATGTAGTGCAAATATAGGAATAATACCTTCTGTTGTTGTTTATAAACTTGATTAGAAACTTTTGTTATTTATAAACCTTTTGGCATTACTTCAACTTTATGAATTTATGAGTTTTCTATTGGTTGAATATTTTCATTTTCCTGGTTTTAATTATAATGCTTCTAAATTATATCCATGTTATATATTTCATGCTTCTATTTTTAAAAGTTTCATGTAGATTTCAAAATTTAAATATAAACTGAAATTTTCAATTTATCAATTTTTTTGATGATTTTCAATCTTTAAATTACTACTGTTATCCTATATGTGCTTTTAACAAAAGATTGTCAAAATACCTATGTATTTCATACGAAAAGTAAGTAACTTGAATAAGAACAAGAGGTGGAGGCATCCTATAAAGATCTGAAAGGATAGAAGGATTTGACTCAAAGTGGTAGTAGAGCTATTGGTGGACAGTAATATCTAGCGGATATTCAAGTTTTCTATCCAAAAAATTTGTTAAAGTGCCCTTCTTTTCCTTTAAATCGGTCTTATCTCTTACCACGCAATGACAATGCGCCAAAACCCTTGTTAAATAAAAGTGATTCTTCATCTGCTCTGGCATGAATCAGGTCAGTATCGCCTTATTCTAGCTAGCTCTATATGTATCAACTCTGTTTCGTTTGGGTTAGAGTTTCAATTATCAGTGGGTTAATGGATTTTTGTGTTAGTGTTCCTCTCAAGATTATCAACAAGGTTACACGTAATTGTATGCGACAAATCGATTTTTACGCCACAGGCAGACTATAGTTACCTGTTTTTCCACTACAGTCCACCTGCGTGATCTGGAATTTTACCCAGTCTTCCCATGGAGTAAGAATTCAGATCACGTTGGCAACCTACTATTGGTAGTTAATTAATAAAATAAAATAAATGCAAGGCCGAGGGGTGTTTGTAGGAGATGTGGCAGTTCTATTGGTTTGGTGATATGCAGGTAATAGTTAGTGGAAGATTGTTGTGAAATGTTAGAGATTGATATGGAGGAAGTAGGAGAATGGTAGTTGTTGGTTGATGTTGTGAGGATTGGCAGTGAAATGAGGTGATTTGGAAGGGGATTGATGGGGTAGAAGTTGTTATGTTCACTGTATGTGCACTGGTATGTTTTGAATTTGTGATGCGTGAAGTATGTTGTGTTTCTTGTGTGCAGGCAGTGGTATTGCTGTTATGTGTGCAGAAGTTTTAATGTAATGGAGCAAGGAGGTGTGGGGTTGAAGGTGAAGTGAAGTATGTAGTAGATACTTTGTGGTGAAATGTGTTTGCAGTTTGAGGTGATGTTGATGAAGGAGGAAGAACAGGTTATGGAACAGTGATGATATGCAAGTATGTAACTGGGGATGGTTAGGGCAATAGGAGGGTTGACTGCAGTGGGGTATTCAATGTGGTAATGTAACATTGATGGAGGAGGTTGTGTATGTTGTAGTGAAAGCAGTGGATATATGTTTGCAGTGTTACTAGTGGTGAACAGTGAAACAGAGATGGTTGGCAGTATGATGGCAGACAATGTGGTGATAAGCTGGCAAGGAGGTTATAGTCAGGGTTGTTGGTTGGTATGGTGCATTGACAGTTTGGAGAGGGAATGCAAGCAGTTGTATTGGTTGTGGTTATGTGACAGAAGTGGCAGTGTTTGGTTGAATAGGCAGTGTGGTATAGTTTGGGTGATGAAGTTGTATAGTGCTGTGTTTGTATAGGGAATCGAGGAAGGCCAGAGGAGTGGGAAATGGTCTGGCAGTAGTTGTTGTATGGCAGAGAGAGGGTCAGGAGGGTATGAAGTGCAGTGATATTCATAGTTGGTCAGTGCACGGTGCACAGTTTGAAGAATGCGGCGATGTAGAAATTTGAAGTTGAAGTAAGTGCAGGAAGGTTGTGGAGGTGATGTTACTGGTGATGGGTAGAATGACAGTTCAGGTGGAGGATGTTGTGGATGGAGATTTATTGACAGCAGTGGATGGATTATATGTAAAGCAATGAGATGGTGAAAGGAAGTTGTTTTGAAATAAGGCAGCAGAAATGACTTTGATGGTTGGAAGAAATGTTAGAAATGTTGTGTTTTGTTGCTGTGATGAAGAGGAATAAGGGATGTGGTTGAGTGGTTGAAATGTGTGCGGCAGTGTTAGTGCAGAATTTTTGGTGCTGGAGGATATGAACTGATGGCAGTGGTTAACTGTAGTGGGTGACTGGATGCTTAAAGCAGTGACAGTGATTGGTTTTCGATGGCAATTGAAAGTAGTGTAGAAGTTTTTTCGAGGAGATGGTATGATGGCAGTTGAAAGTGCTACCTGATATGTGCACTAAGAGGATGAATGTTTATAGTGGAAGAGAATATGCAGGGCAGCGAGCAAACAATTGAAATGGTGAAGTTGCGTTTATAATTGCATATTATGAAATGTTTGTACTCTGTAATGTTTGTACACTTATTAAATTGACAATATTTTCTGTTTCTCTGTGTTAACTTGGCTGCAGGCTTATGTTTTATTCAATGGTTATGCACTTGCTTTAATGTTTGTACACTGTAATGAAAAATATATCACATTTCTTTCTGAGCATGCTCTTGTGTTATATTTGTTGATTATAATCTTTATTCGTTTATGAAGATTTAGTTTGATTGCTATTATTAAAATGTAATATATAGGCATAGCACTTGAAAAGTGTATCTACGATTTTTATTACGGCATATATGAGCTGTAAAAGAATTTATCAATACTATAACATGTTGATTTAATAGCGTGAAATGACCGCTATTGAATACATATTTTATAGCGGAAAAATGGTGTTATAAAGATTTCCAGTTCCGTTGAGATTTAGCTGTATTATAGCGGCTATAATGAGCTATTGAATTAACGTACTATAGCGGCAAATTTGCGTTATAAAACTAAGCTCAACCATAGCGGCATATTTTGTGTTATAAATATTCAACAGTTTTTTATAACATGTCGACATACAACACTTATCAAACCGCTATGGTTGTGATTAATAGCGGGTATATGCCGCTATAAAAGACACTTTTTGTTGTAGTGATCCTACACTTTGTTAATCAAATATTAATTAAGTAAATGAATTTACATTAAATTAAGTTGATTCAATGAATTGATTTATTTATCAAACAATTCCATAAATTTTCCCTCCAAAATATAGGATGTTACTAAAATTCTTTAATTTAGGAATACCATTTCTTTGGACTAGCACTTTGGTTCGTGTTATTTGTCATGCAGTTGTAATACAAATTAGGAAATTAGAAGGAAATTGATGTAGACATTTCACTTGAGATTGATGTTAATAAGAAAACTTGTCAACACCGCAGAGCGGAATTCGAAATTTAAGTGATTCCTTCGAAACCTCCTTTCGAATAGGTAAAGGTGACTTACACTCTTCAAATAGGTAAAGTTAGTTGAGAACACCACTTCTATACCTTTCGACAGAGTCAAAAGGTTAACTCCTCTTTTGAAATTTCTTTCGAATATGATGTGGTAGACGTAAACTTCTACCTTTATGACCATTCGACGTGGTCAGAGCGTTTAGCTCTCTTTTATAATGCTCTTCAAACTCATTCAATTGGTTTAGGAGTCCTTCAAAACCACCTTTCGAAGTAGTCAAGGTAGTTGGAGGTTGAGGTTTAACAGTTTAGGGAAATTATTTGAACAGAAAGTGGTTTTTACTTCATCGAAAGGGCCAACTCTTGTTATAGTATGTTTTTGAGCTAAAACGTTAAGAATATAAGTGTGTCATGGCTTTTGACTTAGTTGGAGGATAACCTTTCGACTATGTCGACATCAGATGATCGTTATTGAATGCAAAGGGAAACTCAATGCTGCCACATAATCAAAATTATCATAATCTTCTTTTTCTTTGAACTGAGATGCACAAATTGACCAAATCACCAATTCAAATTTGAAATTAGGGTTTACAAGCTTTAGAAAGAACAAGTGAGAAATGAATGAAATCAGATCGCCAAAACCAGAATCCTAGGGTCTTATTTATAGGTGCGGGTTGACATCTTTTGAACCCTTTGCTTTTG
The DNA here is from genome assembly GCA_030765085.1 of Allium cepa. NCBI lineage: Eukaryota > Viridiplantae > Streptophyta > Magnoliopsida > Asparagales > Amaryllidaceae > Allium > Allium cepa. The sequence continues at coordinate 470,220,432 of CM060931.1, forward strand.
ACGTGGTCAGAAGCTCTACTTGTGTTGGCATCTTTCGACCCATTATTTTCGACAAGGTTGAAAGCACTTCTTTCTTCCTTTCATGCACATCTTTTTAAAGTAGATGAAAGGTATTCCTTCTGGCCTTTCTTATTCATCCTTCCGCCTTTATTCTTTTGAATCATACCTTTCGACCCAGTCGAAAGATTGCACAGCCAACCTTCCACTGTCTTTAAAGATTAGGCTTCTGTCATTCTTACTTTATTGCTTTCAACTTCGTCAAAAGGTATATTGCTTGATCGCTTTCGACTTCCTCGAAAGTTATACATATTGGGTGTTAGTGGGCATTATATTAAATTCATATAACTTTTCCTTCATAAGTGAGGATGGCTTTAACCAATTCGAAAGGCTGACATGTGCTATCAAAAGGGTTGCTTTTGCCAAATGTTCTTTCGATGAAAGTAGATGAAGATGAAACCAATCGTTTCGAATGGGTTTGCGCATATGCAGAAAGCATGCTATTCATTGCCTTCGAAAGGTACATTTCGACCTCTTCAAAAGCCGAAAACCTGTAATCCACCGCCTTCAAAAGGTGCCTTTTGACCTCATCGGAAGCTCTTGGCTTGTCTAAAATACTTTTGAAGCATCCTTTTGGCCTCTTCGAAGGATTTTGCTGGAGCTATTATCTTCTTATCAAAAGCCTTATTTAATGTTTACATAGACCTCTCTAATTCCTTCTGATCCTCGCCAATATTCTTACTCCTTTTTTCATACTTTCACTTTTAGGGATGTTTTATCGATAACACTTATCCCCCTATTATGAAAGAAGCTTTTATTCTTTAGGACAAAAAATTCAAAGTATTTCTTCCTTTGTTTGTTGCAAAATAACAATAACTTTACTAGTGTCATAATCTTATTATCAGACCTTTATGGGAAACTTTAAACTTATGAAGTTAATATTCAAGATACTTGTAACATTCCGGGATTTTAGCTAAAAATAATTTGATAATTAATCTAATTTTTGGGATTTAATTTTGAAATAAATTAGAAATTGATATAGAATTTTGGATATAATTGAGGAATTAATTGGGAATTAATTTGGAATTTGAGAGATTTAAAAGTTATATTTTGAAAAAAATACATATATGTATATAACTAGAATTGTAAAAATAATATGATATTAAAACAAGGTTTAATAAAAAGTTTAGAATACTTTTCTTTTATACTTGAGATAACTTAGTTTTGTACATATTTAAACTAAATAGGTAATATATTACATAAACATATGTAAATATAAAGATTAAGTAATTTATAAAAGAAAGGGGTTCAAAATATAAATTAAAATGAAGAAAGGTTTGAAACATAATTTTTAATAAAACTAAACATAGAGTTTAAAACATAAATTGGTTGTATCTAAACATTTGTAAGCCATGCACATAAGTAAATTTACAAGTGTTAAACTAAATTAAACAGGTGGCACATTTTTTCTTTAAAATTAATTTTTATAAATATAAGAAAGAAAAGAAAATCCAGGCTATTTTCAAAAGTAAATCTCTCAAGCCTGAAAATCCAAAGCCTGCAGGCTTGAATGAAACTCAAACCAGAGAAAATTAAATCAACATCAATTAAAAAATCTGAAACAATCTTCAAGCTTTGGAAGAGAAAATCAAAACAGTAGTTCAAAGTCTAGAGCCTGGAAATCAAATACTTCCAGTTTCAAATTTGAAGAAAAGAAATAAAAGAAGACTAGGAAAATTTAAAATCAGGCATCAAAGCAAATATAAGTTCAACATAATCTAAAGTAAGTTAAATTCAGCATAATCCAAGGATCGAAGCAGATCGAACGAAATCATGCAGAAGACCATTTTCTAGATCATCACAAGCATTTCCAGAATAAAAGAAAAAAATAATACTATCTCTGTTCTTCCCACACAGGTGAGCAAAACTGGACTATCTTGAGTTGAATCTGTTTATATCTACAGATGCATGTGATTCCCTTTGAAATTTTATAAGAATGATGCCTGTGTGAATATATGTATGAGGGTTTTTATATGCATATTTGGGAAACAGAAGAGTAGTACTTCTGTTTAGTTTACGGGTTTTGAAAGTTTAGTTCAAAGGAAAATATTTCAAACCATTCTACCCAAACAGTTTTAGACCTTGATCTCTGGATGAAAAGTGTTTGTAGATGTATGACTCTTTTTAAAAATAAATTCAAATGAAAATATTGAGAAAAACTTTTGAAAATAAGGTAAATACAGTAATGAACCAATTATAGGTCGAAAATCAATGAATTAAATCTCATGTTTGAATTCCATAATCAGGTTCCTATTGAAAAATGATGATTTTAGAAGGAAATTTCACGATTTTTAAGCATGTGAAGATTGAGATTTTTCGAGATGATCGTTTTGTGGTTCTCCATCGAATTCTGTTGATTGGCATGATGATGTTCATCGTGGTTGTAGCCGTAGCTTGTCTGGGAGTTGTCGATCACAAGAAAAATAAGGAGATGATTTTTAGATGGTCAAGGCGGCATAATGGTGAGGTAGTAGGGTTTAAGAGTATGATTGGGTTACTGTCATTCTCGAATGAACTTCGTCATCGTTGAAGCTTTATGGTCGATCGGACGTGGGGGAAACTCCACGTGGGTTGGAGGCGAAGGCTTGGGTGATGGGGCATGGTCGATGGTGGCCGAGATTGTCGAAAATGGTTAGTTGTATAGATCGAACTTCGTGTTCCATTAATGTCGAGATACTCAATTAGGATAGCGATGAAATTGAGAATGCTGGGTGGTCAGTTGGTTTGAGTGGAGCATCGGTGTCTTGCTGGTGGCAACGAGGGTGGTTGGATGCGGTCAGCTCAGATGTACACGTGCACGAGTTGATGTTTGTGTCTGGGTTGAAGGGGAAGGTGCTGTCTCGAAGCATGCCTCGGGAAGAAGAAGACTTGGCTCGAGTTGTCGTTGAGTCGTTCGCGCATAACAGGGTTCAACGGATTTAATTTAAAAGCGAAATCAGGTTTTAAAAATAAAAAGGAGAAGAAGAGGGTTAGCCTCGGGTCGAACAAGAGAAAATTGTGAAGATGCTCAGGATTTCAATAGTTAGGCTCGGGGAAATTTTTTGATCAAGTAGCAGGCTTAATTTTTTTTTTAGAAATGTGTTTCAAGTTTTAAAACAAAGGAATTAGGTTTTACAAATGTTTCTAAGTTTAAAGACAAAGTAAAAACAAGTTTAAAGATATGGAAAATAATTAGTTTTCACAAATTCATATTTAACAAAGTTTTAAAGTATATTTAAAATTTATAGATTTTAAATAATTATTTTGGTTCAAGCTTAAAGTTAATAAAGACGTAATTAAGTTTTATTTAGTTATGTGATCATTATTTATAAATGATTCTTAAGTTATTTTAAATCAATAATGAAGTTAATCAAAAGAAATGTTTTTGAATCATTAATTAACTTAAATTTTTTAAGTTAAATTTTGTGTTAATGATATTTAATTACAAAGATGGTTAATTAAAGATTTTTAAGGATAAGTAAGTGATTTACGAAAGGATAATTACTTATGTGTGTTTGGATAATTAATTTCATGATTAAGTATAAATAATTACATAATTAAGGTCGATTAAGTATTGATTAAAAGTAATTAATTAATTATTAACGTTGATTAATCAAATGATAAAACATAATTACTTAATGTAACTAATTTGTGATATAAGTAATTAAGGATAACCACTTATTATAATTAATTAAGGATAATTAATTAAGGATAATTAATTAAATGGTAGTTGATTTAAAGGGTTAATTTATTAATTAAAGATAATTAATTAAAGGATAATTGAATAATTAAAGGTTAATTATAAAAAATAAAAGGTTAATTATCTAATGATTAAAGGTTGATTAATTCATTAATCAAAGTTGATTTAAATTAATGATTAAGGTTAATTAATTTATTAATTAAGGTTGATTAATTAATGGTTAAAGGATTAATTAATTTATTAATTGAGGTTAATTAATAAATGATTAAAGGATTTGTAATAAATTAACATTAGTAACCGGGATTAGTAAATTATTCATAAGTAATTAATTAGATTAATCCGATAATTAACTGATCTTACTTATGAATGTTTGAATTGAATTGGATGCTTTGAATTGTGTGATATCGCTGATATATGATTTTCTGTGATATGATTAAGCGGTTAAATGTAACTTATTATCTATGATAAAAGTAATTTATTTATCTGCGATGTACCTATGTTATTTATCTGTAATCTGTGAATAAAGATAAGCGTTATAGTCTACACCGCTTATCAAATATGTTGCTGTATTCGAATCTGTGCTGATTGATGATGTTGCACTTTTATTGTGTAGAACCCCTGGACTACACTTATACCACACAAATATGGATTGCACGAGAAAATTGGTTAAGTCACAGATTTTTTAAATGGTTTTAAGATTTAATTTTTGAATCCAAAAGGTTTTGGAAATGGAATGGGTTTAAAGTGAAAAGCTTTTGAAATGGAATTTCAAAGATAAAAGTTATTTTTAAATAACTTGATTTAGTTTTGAAATTTGATTTAAATTTGAATTCAAAATTTGAAATTGAATTCTATTTATGATTTAAAAAGGTTATACAAGTTTATATGGGTTTTAAACCATTTTTAAAGCGTTGTTTTAGGAATTTGAATTTAACCCAAAGATTTTAACTTGTATAAATGAAATCGATTTTTTCCGAAATAAAAACTATTTGTTTTCAAATAATAAAAGCTTTCCTATAAGAAATGAATTTCCAATTTGTGTTGAAAGATTTCAAGTTTGAAATGAAATTATGAATTGCTTTGAAAGCTATAAATGAACCTTTGTGAAAGATTATTAAACCTTGTTTTGAAATCGAAGAGGGTTTTAAATGGTGTATCTTTTATATAAAAGATTTGAATGAAAGTTATGAATTAAATCTTTGATTTAAAGATTGGATGAGTTAATCCAATTTGAAAGGAAAATTGCTTTGGAAAGCTATGAAATAATCTTTGTGAAAAATGGGTGAACTTTGTGAAATGAATCTTTTTGGTTAAAGATTTGAAATGGCAATTTGTTTAAACCATTTGAAGAAAGGTTTTGGGTTTTTTAAAAGTTGTGACTTAACTGAAATCCCATGCCATATGTTTTTAAATATTGCGCTCACTATTCAGTTTAGTCGGGAGAGGACTTTATGTCATATAACCCATTCCGAATAGTGATACGACATTATGAATTGCAATTGAAGACCGACGGTGAAGATCGGGTGTCTTCAAGAACGATAGGATAACCTATCGAATGACTCTGCACTGAGTTGCTCCGGTATAGAGTTCTCCATATGTGATGGGGAGTCCGATCGGAATTGTGGATGCCCGGATTGCAAGGGCTTCTTCGGAAGTGCCTTCGGTTCTGTTCGAACCCGAAACAGACTTGTATGGTTGTATGTCTGACATTACACTTTAAGATATAAAACTGATCTCTATCAAATACATTTCTGTTTGGTGGTGGAGAATTTATTCGCTTAGCTTAATACGCTTCTCTGAGACGTACGAGCTCAGAGGTTATGTAGTTGATAGTTATCAGTGAATATACTCCTAATTTAGTAGTGTGACATGCTAAGTGCTACTGTGTGTTGTTGATCATTTGTTGATCAAAGCATGGCTTTTGTATAAAGTGTAGCTTTGTGGACGAGACTGCATCAGGATCTCACACCCCGGAAATGGTCGAAACAGGAAAGATGCAGCAAGGTTACGAGGGTCGCGCCCTTTAGGGTGTGTCATTCCCTTCTGGAAAAGGGTGGTATTATGGTATGGAGCCTAGATACTTAACTCATGTGGTCACTGCAAATCTATTACTTTGTGATTGCTTTGTGGTTGTAGGTTGAGTGGCGCCTCGGATAAAGGTCACAAATGACCGGGGGATGGCATGCTCGGGTAGTAGTTACCTAGTTACAGAGGTAACCCGGCCTTGTATTGGCAGAGAGCCGGGTAGGTTCTCGGGACGTCCCTCCAGAGGCGTACCCATATGGCAGTAGGAAGTTCCTTAGCCTGACCATTTGTTGGAAAATCCAAAGAAACAATACGAGCCTTGTACGGTTTTAGTTGTATAACCTGTCATGGAATGTGGCGGTAACATGCTATTGAACATGGTAGTTATAGTAGGCATAAGTGCGAAATGCCTATGCTGGCTAAGATTAATATTATACTTTCAAAAGATTTTCTGCACTATGCACTAATAATAATATCAAATGACTTTTGCGTATCAAGCATGTTTGACTATCATAAGGAGAAATCTCCTCTAATTCTACGTTTGCACCGTGTGTGTGGAAGGAGGCCTTATGGTAGTTTCATTTTCCAAAAAGCATTACGGATTTCAACTTTATTTCTTTTGTTGTTTGTTTTAAAGATAAATTGTTTTTGTTTGCTCATACCAGCCCCACGACTGACCCGGAGTTTATTGTTCCCTTCCTAAACTCTGGGTGCCAATATTTTCCACACGGGCAGTCTAGAGTTGGATTTTTCAGATAGTAGATATCGATTCAGTAGCTTTCAGCTTTCTCCTTGGAATTATTTGGAGACTTTGGATATTGAAGTCTTTGGTTAGGACGACTGACCTTGCTTAGCATGGTACAACTTGATGGTGGTTCGAGCTATCTATGGAGATTGCTGATATTGTTGTTTCCGCTGCAGCATTTCATTGTATCTCTGATATTATCATTGTTGTATATTTGGATATTGTATCATTGGAGTTGTATATGATATATACTATTCATTTCTTCCACTGTGTTGTACTTAATGTGTTGAATCTATGGCATTCGAATATGGGTGATGTATTCGGTGCCGATTTTCGAAGGTCGAGTCAAGGTCGTTACAATACTATTCCATAACATTTGGATAAATCATTTTGAATAATATATGTTCAAATCTCTATTTATCATTAATATTAAAGACTTGGAACAATATCACCTAATTAGAAGCATCAGATCAAATAAATGAACCTTTAAAGAAATCTATCATATTCTCTAGACCTCCTTTTCCTGGGTTAAGTTTTCTTCAACCACTTGACATAAGTTTTTTTATTGAGGTAGTTTTACCTTATGATTTTATTATAATCCATACTCATCCTGCACTTTATGTTAGTAACATTTATTCATTCATTGATAAGTTAATAGATTGTTTGGTCCCGTTTGACAATATGAAAATCAGGATGCTCTCTTTTCTTTTTATCCCATTCCCTAATGGATTCCTTTTGATGTCGAGAAAATTCTTATTTAGAATTCAAATTTAGAAATACAATGGAAAGTTCACAAATCATCATAAAAATTCAATAAGGGGACCAAAAACTCACTATCCAAAAGTTCAATAATAAACCATTATGAACTTCAAAAAATAAATTCAAGAATATGAAATCCACATATCATCATACCTAGGAAATTTAGAGTCCACAAGGCTAGAGGTTCAGTAAGAAATTATCACAAAAATTCAATAAAGAAACCGAAAATAAGAATCCCTCAAATCATCATAAAATTTAATAGAGAAATCAAGAATCCATAAAACCAAAAATTTATTAGGAAATCAATAAGAAAAGAAATCGCAAATTCAGGAATGCAATCAAAAATTCGCTAAAATCTCATTTGTCGAACAAAAAGCTCAAAACTTTTTCAATATTAACACAAAGTCATAAATTCGATAAGAAGTCTATAGATCATCATGGAAATTCAATAAAGAAGTCAAGAATTCATAAAAATAAGAAATCAATATGGAATAATTATGAGAATCCAATGGGAAAACTAAGTATACTAAATCCACAAATCATCAAAAAAGTCAATGGAGAAATCTAGAATCCAAAAGACTAGAAATTCAATAGGAAATCATTATAAAATCTCAATAAGGTAATTAAGAATATAAAATTTACAAATCATCCTAAAAGCCAATAAGGAAATTTTGAATTCACAAAATCCAATGTGAAATCTTCATGAAAAGAAATAAGAAAACCAAAATTTCATGAACTCAGGAATTCAACCATAATCTTGTTAGGATCTCATTTGACTAATAGACTACTTATAATTCTATTCAATGTAAGCACAAAATCAGAGATCCATATAGCAATGGTAAACTTAGTAAGTTTAAGCACAAGATTCCTAGGCCTATCTGACCGTAATTCTAAATTTATCCCTAAAATACAATGCCAAAGATTTATTTTAAACTTATGCCTTGAAGAGTGAGGAGGATTCTCGTTATTGAAAGGAAAGTATCCTATTAATTGATGTGTGGTTCCTAAGGTGCCTATAAGTTAGTAGTATTATTGTTATATTGGAGTCAAGTAGTTCCGTAAAGCTATAAAATCATTCGGAATAGTAGTTTCGAATTACCAGTCAGCCATTCAAAGTAGTTGCTCCGTAAGACCAACCAACCATTCAGCAGATAGTTCCATTCGATTGTTCATCTTTTTAGCCATTCAATCATTCAGCAGGTAGTTCCATTCAGTTGACTGGCCATTCAACAGTGCAAGCTCCGTTTGACTTGTCGGTCGTTCAACAGTTCAAGTTCCGTACTATTGCCTGACCATTAAGCAGTACAATGGTGCAAATAACTTATTGAAATATATATAATATTTACTCTCTTATCCTAAAGGGTCACCTTGTTTCTAAGGATTCAGGAGTGTCTTTCATAATTTATTCTTCGAATGAAGTCATTTTAATCCTCCTAGTAAAGATTTGTTATCTGCTCCATTTTTTTAGCTTTTGTATAGATCTTTATTTTCCATTTTCGGTTGTGATCACTTTATCTGTTTTCTCATCTTATATTTCCATTTTGAATGAAGTTTCATAACTCTTTGCTATGATAGTTACCTTTTACGAATCAACTGTTTCGAAGGTTGTTAGCTGATACTTTGTTTTCTTTTGATTATGGTCTTGGATGTCTTATTCGTTTTTGTCTATAGAGTAGGAAAACTTTAGCCCTTTTCTCTTGTTTGGATTCTTTTCTCAGCCTTTGACTTTGTTTAAGATGGTGATTAACTTTACTCATTTGACCCTTTATTCTTTTGGGCCCTGACTTTGTGATGGCAGAAATATTTGTCTTTCTTTATCTATTTGGTGCCTCATTTTGGGCTTCCCTTGGATCTAGGAGACATAATGTATATTAAATTGACCTTCCTCTAAAAGGCTGCTGTTGGGTGCTTGACCTGACCTACCCGAAAGAGGTGAATTGGACGTTAGGGTTTTTTATTGGTGGGTGCTTGACCTGACCCTCCATCTAAGAGGTGAACTGAATGTTTGAGGTTTTGACCCCCCAGGAGGTGCTATGGAAGAGCGTCGTAGGCTTTTTAGAGGTCTCGATCCTCCTTCTATGAGGTGCCTTTAGTAAGGGCTTAAAAGGATTTGACCCTTCCTCCCCAAGGTGCCTTTGGAAAGGTCTTTTTTTAGAGGTTTTGACCCTCCCTTTAGGAGGTGCCTTTGATAAGGGATTAAGAGGATTTGACCCTTCCTCTCGGAGGTGCCTTTGGTACCTTTAGGAGGTGCCTTTGGTAGAGGCTAAAAATTGTTTTTTCTCATAGTGGAAATACGAATCTCAAATAAAAAACTAGGAGGTCATGATTCATGAACCTATAGTTTTTTAAGCAAGCATAGGATTCCCTAATTTGAGTTTTTTCAATGAATTTTTGATAGTTTTACAACTTTTCTTGAAAAAGTATAAATAGGCCCCTCCTTGCCAATGGCTTTTTGAAAACATATAAATACTGAGATTTCTTATTTAGAAATCCTTCATGTGCATTTACTAATACTATATAGAATCTTTGGAAGATTGCACATCTCAATTTTTTGAAATAGATAGACATTTGTCCTCCCCAAGTTGCGGGGTAATTGCAAATATTCTTTCTGTGAAGATACATTAGGGAAATGTAATATCCCTAATTTTTGATAACATTATTCAGGAAATTTAGTTAGATAAATTAAATATGATAACGATGATAAGGGGATTGAGATTTGAATAAATTATATATAGAGGGCCGTGCTTAATAATAAACTAAAGGGGCTTAAATTATTTTATAGGCTAATCAAATTTGCACATGGGCATATAGTAAATAACCACTTTATCGTACATGGTTATACTCCTCTATAGTTGCCTATTCACCTTTCATTTCTCATTTCCATGAACGCAAATTAAAAATTAAATTAGAGCTGCCATTAACAAGGAGGAAAAGAGGAAGAATTCAATCTAAAGCTAAGGATCAAAGCTAGGAAGGATTAATCAACAAAAAATCTCAAATTCCGCAACATATTTAAGTTGAATAATAATTTCAAACCATCTCTATTTTATTCTATGATTATACATTTTCAGATTTATGATTAAATTCGTTTATATGATGATATGGATGATAATATGCTTGAACTATATTATGTTTTATTTATTTTAATTCATTCACATACGATTTGCATGGTTTTGATGTAACACCAAGAGTCTGTGATTTTAGAATGGCATGGAAATTTTTTATGTTAAGTAAAACATGAGTTTGAAGATGGATTTTAATTTTTAGAATTTTCCAAGCTATGGAAAATATGATATTGTTGGATTTAAAATTTACTTCAAGAATTTCAGGAAAAAATTGGGTCTGAAATTTTAATATGTTTGATAATATGATGAAAGAGATTTTCTATGATTTTTAGGGATTTTTTCCCAGTTGATTTATGAGGGAAATAATTAATTTTAAAATAGATACTTTCTTTCAAATGTTGGTTTTTTAAATAGAAAGGCTTAAACGTTATAATTTCTTTAATTTAGATGGATCAAATGCGGCAGCTTTATTTGTAAAGTATTTGAAAATTTTTAAGGCAACCAATCAGAGATTTAAAATAGGCACGTAGTTACAAAGCAATTACTAAGAGTCGCCAAATTTTTGCCTTTAATTCAGAAAAGTTGGTTCCGCCTCAAATAGTAGCACCTTTCGACTACATTGACTCCACCTTATGTCAAATGAAACCATCCCAATGGAAACCCACACAATCGAAACCAATATGCAAGGTATCACTTAGATGGTATGTAGTAGATCGGAGGAAAGGCGAAAACCATGGTGTCGAAAGGAATGCTTCTGAAGGGGTCGAAACCCTATTTTGTTTTCAAAAGTTAAGACCTTGCCTTGTTCTTCTAAAAGCATTCGACATAGTCATAAGGCATGTTTTTGAGAAGGTTTATATAAATAACTTTTGAGGAAAGTTGCCTTATTTTGTTAAAGTGTTAGCTTTCGAAGCGGTACCTTTTTCTCTAAATAAGAGCTTTCGAAAGGATTGGTTCCAACCTAGTTGAAACCCAATTGCTATTTTTCTTCCAAATGTATTGAAGCCAGAATTGCCTTCGAAAGGTTACCTCTGTTTTAAACTAGTCTAAACCACTTCTTAAATACTTTCGAAAGGGTGTAAGGGTTTCGAAGGCAGTGAAGTCGAAAGGGGTTTTGACTCTATCCTCCATAGTTTTAATTTAAAAGTTTATGCTTTCAAACAGATGGTTCACAAACCCTCAACTTTTTCCTTAAAACAACTTTATAAGCGTTTCGAAAGAGACACTTTCGTATATAACCATTTTGAACCAAGTGATGTTTTAAAAAGAATAAACCCAATATTTTTAAAGGAATACTTTAATTTGTTTCGTAGCTATATTTTAAAGGACGTTTTGATACCATCGAAAGGTAAGTTTGGTTTCGAAAAAGAATACTTATCAAGGGTTTCGAAAGGTATGTTTATTATGTCTTGAAATGAGGTTTGTGCTTTCGATGGAAGTCATCCAGTGGTTTTGAAAGAGATGTTTTAAGACTTAAAAACATAATCTTGATTTAAAGGAATAACCATGGCATAAGAAAATAAATGGTTTTGAAATAAAGAAGTTATCATTTATCGTAAAGGTTAAAGGGTCTAACCATGATATATATATATATATGTATATGTATATGTATATGTATATATGACTCAAGGATAATAAAACACAAATGTTGGTATTATTTTGTTGTTATGATTACTTCTTCATGTATTAATTCACATTGTAATTAACCCATAACGGTATTTTGAGAAGGGCAGAATAAGCCGTTAGGTTGACTCAGTAGTGAATATAAGTTAAGAAATGTTAAAAACTTAACTAAAGATATTGGCAGGGGCCAATAGGTTCGTAATAGGTTCGTAGTAAGCCCATATAAACTATGTAAAACAAAAGATATTGGCAGGGGCTAATAGGTTCATTGCCAGCCTATGAAAATTATGATTGATATTGGCAGGGGCCAATAGGTTTATACTTAGCCCATGAAAACTACATCCGAACTAATATATTGACAGTTAGTCAATAGTTTACTAATTAGCCCATGAAAACTACGATAACAAAAAATATATTGGAGTTGCTAATAGGTTCTTAGTGATCCCATGAAAACTATAAGATTGGAGAGATAGTCCATAAACATTTAATAGATTAACCCTAGAAACTATAATTGAAATTGATAGTAAGAATGAACGGGGATGGGTAATCTAGATTTGATTTACTTGTTTTGCATATCATCATAATGTTTTGAAATACTATTTTTTAACCATTGTGGATGCAAGAGCAAATATATGGTTTTACAAATGTTTTAGGATATTGGTGAGGGAAAAATCCGTTCCACTAAGTGGCATGGTCTTACTACATATCTAAATGGTTTGAGATGGTGAATTATTATTCATACCGAGCTTTATGTCCGACTCGAAGTTTTTGTTTTCCCCTGAAACTCTCGGGTACTCAATTGATTTTGAGTAGGTTGAGAGTTAGGGTTTCCAAGTGTTCTTTTAGACGAATAAAACTTCCAAGGACGTGCAAAAGTCAAGCTTGTTATTAGAGTTCTTTTTTTTCGCTGTGTGTTTGATTGTAAAGGAAAATTGTTTTAGTGCCTTATTATATATGTCTGATCATCCAAGGGGCATCTTCATATGTCGCTCTTAGCGTATTTTGTATAGTTATATGTTATCTGAACGTGGCCTACGTACTAGGATTATGTAATGAATTTGAAATATTTTGATATGGAATAAATATTTTGAAACGAAATGTGGACTTGGTTTGCTGTTTTAAAAATTTTCCGTCTTCATGTGTTTCTGTGTATCAACGAATCTAATATCACCATATTTGGTCACCAAGGATTAATATCTGTGGATGGATTCAACATCCATAGCCATTAGTTTTGGACCTTCAAGTAGGGAGATGTTACAAGTTGGTGTCAGAGCGTAGGTTTATGAAACTTTAAAAGAAACTTAAACTTAACAGATTTTCCAAACATAATCCAACAAATCAGATAATAAGATCGGGGTTGGGTTAATGCTATAGTAATGTACTTATGTGTATATATATACATATATAAGTGCATATTTCCTGCTCTCTTAGACCGTTCTTCTGCATCTTACTAAGGCTCGTATGCAGATTTACGAGAAATGAGATATGGAAGTAGGAAACAGAAGAGGAAATCTCGATGGAGGAAGCACCACAACTAATAGAAATGACCCACTACAAGGAGGAACCCGAGTCGACTGGTTAATGCTAGTAATCAAAATGTTGATGCCAATGTGGGCGCTGGAAATCCACCAGTGTATATGGGGTCGATATATCGGTTCTTTATTGGTTTGAAACAAGCAGGAGCTGCTGCTGGTGTTGCAAGAAATGTTGGAGGAGCTAATCTTCTAGCTCCAGTTGGGAATAATTATGCTCTGCTGAGTAGAGATTACACCAGTTTGGGTGGGAAGCCATTGTTGGGAACGGAGAGTGCCATAGAGGTTTAGAATGGGCTGTTGCATTATGAACGTATATTTACTGATTTGGGTCTGAATGATGGGCAAAAGATATGGATGGCCTCTAGACCATTGCAGGGGTCAGCACTATATTGGTGGAATAGTGTCTTTATCGGAGTTTCAAAAGACTAGTTAACTTGAGCTGATTTTAAAGAGAGATTTGAGCAGAAGTTTGTATCTAAGTTTGCTAAATCAGAACTGATGAGGAAATTTATGGATCTAGTTCAGGGAGTGATATCAGTAGCTGAGTATACTACTAAGTTTGAAGAGTTGTCTTATTATGGATATGCTACTATAGATACTGACATCATAAGGAATGAGAGGTTCATTTAGGGATTATGGCTTTAGCTTGCTAGAATGACCATGACACATGTCCGTGATCCTTGTAATGTAGTGGTGGAGATGGCCATTTTTCATAAGAAGTTACTTGCTGAGTTTGCTAAAGAGAAGCCAATGGAAATTCAGGGTTCTCAAGGGAAGAAGAGGAAGTTCTTTAAAAAGAAGGGAGCCTAGAAGGGAGATACTGCTAAGAAGTCAAATGCTGAGTTAGTTTCCTATAAGTGTGACAAAAAGGGTCAATTTTCGAATGAGTGCTGATCAGGAAATAGGAAGAAAGCTGTAACCAAGAAGAATGTGAAGTGCTTCAACTATGATCAAGTTGGGCATTACAAGAATCAATGTCCAAAGCTAGTCAAGGCGGATAAAGGGAAGGTCTTAGCTATTGGACCGGCTAGGCCTACTATAGCAAATAAGGGAAAGACTGCGATGGAAGGTACGCTTTTGATTCAGAGTATTTTAGTTATAGTACTTATTGATACCGGTGCATCACACTTATTTACATCTCAATGTTTGGTTGATAGATTATGTTTATAACCCACCTACCTTGTTACTTCCTTAAGGGTTGTTGTAACGACCCGGAATTTTCGATCCAGAAAATTCCGGATAGTTAGAGAAAAGAAGAATAGAGATAGAAGAAAAAGAAGAGACAGAAACACCAACATCTCACATATCGCAGCGGATAAAATATAATAACAAATAATAACAGTTATATAAAGGAAAACTGTATCAATACATTTACATTGATCCATAATTAATTACTAGAATTCATTATTCTATAATTACTTACATTGATTAATTATCCTCTAATTAATCATCTTCATTAATTAACTAACCCTTTTATTAATTTCCTTAATTATAAGTCAAAACCTATTAAACATTTAAATTTTAACTTTTAAATCTTGGGAAAACTTTAATTAGCTTGTTTAAATAAAATTAAACAAAACTCACCATTTTGAAAACTTAATTATTCCAACATCTCATTACAATTTGGTATCCAAATTGTTTTATATGTTTAAATATGATAAAATTCATAATCGAAAACTTAATTAAAGTTATTACATTTATATTTTTTTAAAGTAAAACTTGCTTAATCCTTCTTTACATAATAAAAATCCTAGTCACCGTTGTATTTTAAATTTACAATTTCATTCAAGTACTTGCAAATTTAAGATCTAGAAATCTTATCAACATCAAACCCGAGCAAAACACTGGTAAAACCGGAGCCACATCAACCAGATGCTCGAGTCACCCCTGACTTCGAGTCGAACAG
This sequence comes from Allium cepa, assembly GCA_030765085.1. Classification (NCBI taxonomy): domain Eukaryota; kingdom Viridiplantae; phylum Streptophyta; class Magnoliopsida; order Asparagales; family Amaryllidaceae; genus Allium; species Allium cepa. Next base: position 470,235,826 of record CM060931.1, read on the forward strand.
CCAAAAACACGAACCAACCCGAGCCCCCAAACTCCTTCTTCTTAACCTTCACCTTCCAGATACGCTTATCATCGCCGTGCACATGCACGACTGGCAATCTCAACGCCGATCGTTTCTCTGGCCATCACCAAACCACAATCGACCACGACGTTCGACACGAACAAGTCAAACTATGAAACCGAAGTCCTACAGATATCAAGTAACTCGACCAAAACCGAACCCAATAGACGATCCGAAAAAAAACCCTCCACGACGAACCTGACCTCGATGTTCCTCACCGTCTTCATCTAAGCTTCATCTCGAACCCCCGCATCCATCACCCCAACTACGATCAATTCCGAAGCATCCTCGCTGGCGCGCCATGCACAACCATCATTTCGACCAATATGAAACACCAAACCCTAATACGCCTCCTACCAGCCACCAAGATCATCGGTAACGCCTTCCACCATTTTTCCAGGGATTTGTGATACTCCGACCACCCCTCGGCAAAAACCCGAGCTCCAAATTGACATTGACATCGTCGATTTCGAAATTACTCAGTTTCGTTCAACTCGAATATCTCCACCATTCCCAAACTAAAAATCTAAATCTTTATACCTAAATTCATGATTTTCTACCATGAACCCACTCATACAATCAAATCATTAAATTGTTTCCATATAATTTTTGACCAATTACTAATCATCATAGTATTTTCTTAATTCTGAAATATTTATTGAATTTAAAACCTTAAAAGCATTTTTAGAATTTCTATCATGTTGTTATCATCAACTTTCACTTAGAGATCCAGGCTTAAACTGGTTGTTTTTTTTAGAGATTTGGATTTTTAAAGGAAAGTCCAAGAACTGAAAACAACAGAGAACCCAAAATACAACATATGTACATGCATATTCAAAACTAAAATATCAATTCCAGACATATTCAAGCTAAAACATGCATGCATTCCATAACTATCACATATATTCACAAATATTTAAGTTTTATCTTCAAATTTTAAACTGTTTCTAAAAGAAACAGGATTACTCACCTGTGTTTTGAAGATAGGGAACATGCCTTTGAAACTTTGGAAACTGAAAGTTATGATTCCCTTGAAACTTGAATTGCTTGTTGTAATTTTGATTTGTTATCTGATTAAATCTTGCTTTGATCGCTGTTGGAACAGAAAGCACAGATTCCAGGTTGAAGATTTGAATTTGTTTTGATGTTGAGATGAGTTTTACTTTGATTAAATTTTGCATGCACAAATTTCACAGATACTTATACTTTAAAAGATTTATGTTTGCTTACCCTGTAAAAGATAACAGAATCATATATATATATGTGTGTGTGTGTGTGTGTGTGTGGGTGTATGAACAGACATGCACAGATCCTTCTACTTAATTCACATCAACATATGAATTTATTCATGCAACCATTATTTTCACATCACTACCAGAGATTATGCATCAGATCTGATGTTAAAGGATGTAGTTTACTCACCTGTGAAACATGAACAGAGAGCCTGTAACTCTTGAAAAAGCTGGGAGTTATCGTTGGGTTTAATCTGATCTAAATGTTCCACTTTGAATCTGCCTTTTTGTTTTGCTTTCCAGTTTGATTATGAAAACAAATTCCGATTTGAATCTTCCTTTGCTTCCAGATTTGAAAACTTTTGATGATTATTTTTTCTTCTTGATCTTCTTCAATTTTTTTCTTCAGATTTCATTTCTTTTCAATTTGTTTTTAATTTTCAAATTTGGAAGAATTTTTTTTATTATATGAACAAATATACAGCCCTAAGAAAAGAGAAATAAGATGAATTGACACTTGTTTAATTTACTAACACTTGTCATTTTAATTTGTTAATTATCTTACATTTGAAACTTTACATGCAAAATCAATTTATAAATGTAAATAAAGCTTTTATTAATTAATTTCCAAATAAATAAATATTTATTTTAATTTATATAAATAAAAAAATCCTTTTTGAGAAATAGAATAAGACAAACTATATTTATACAAAATCATTCATGACATATTTTTAAATTCAAAATATATATATTAAGATATATATATATATATATATATATCATCTCTTTTGAAATCCAAATATAAATTCAATTCAATTTTTAAATACAATTTAAATCAATTTGATATATGTGTTTAAACAACCACCATTTTCAATTTGAAAATAATATTCTACTTAAAATTTATAATCACACACATATATATACATTATTATTATTGAAATAACAAATTTGCCAATTTTAATTAAATTTATAAAGGAGATTATCACCTTGAATTACTTCAAATTTTAGGGATATCACATTTCAATAGTTAAAATCAGATAATTATTCAATTATCTGATACCCAAAAATCTGGGTTATTACAGTTGTGAATCCAATAGGAGGGTATGCCATTAAGATATGACCAATTAGAACTTGATTTGTTAGGTCATAAGCGTACATGCAGTTTGTATGTTATTGATTTCATAGGATTAGGGATTAGTTTGGGTATGGATTAGTGGGTAGGTATAAGGCCTGTCACGACCCTAATTTCAGTGTTCGAAAATCGACATCCATACTTCCTTATACTCGAATGCTGCAGATTCAACCATTGAAATCCAACTCGTGCTGGAGCTTATAACACATTAAATACAACAACATAGTGGAAGAGAAACAATAATATCATTGATGCACAGCAGTTGATACAATATCTGATACAATATGAATATCAATATTATCAAAGATACAAGACAACAGCGAAAACAAAACACCAACTTGATCCTCCAAAGAATAGAAAGAAGTTTGAATCCAAAACTGCATTCCAGTGCCAAAGTTCCAAAACCAAATAGCTTAACCCATAAGCTTCGAAGACTCCAATCCAAAAGTTGTTATATCCCAACCATAAGCTCGAACCACCATCACGATGACTTAAGCAAGGTCATTAACCTTGAACAAATGCTATCGTCAATTCCAAGGGCTGGGTGCTATCGAATCTATACCTATTATTTGATTATCTGAAAAACCCAACTCTAGATAGCCCGTGTGGAAAATTGTGGGCACCCAGAGTTTAGGAAGGGAACAATAAACTCCAGGTCAGTCATGGGACTGGTACGAGCAAACAAAAACAATTTTCTTTAAACAAAGCAAACAAAAGAATTTAAAAGGAAATCCGCAATGCTTTTTGGAAATTGAAACTACCATAAGGCCTCCCACCGTACACACCATGCAAACGCAGAATTGGAGGAGATTTCTCCTTATGATACTCAAAAATGCTTGATACGCGAAAACCAATTGATATTATTATTAGTGCATAGTGTAGTAAACCTTTCGAAAGTATAATATTAATCTTAGCCAGCATACAACCATTATTGTATGCCTACTATAGCTACCATCTAAACAGTGGTGACCACTATAAGTAAATGGCAGGTTATACAACTAAAACCAGGCGCGTATTGGAAATTGGTTTTCCTACAAATGGTGAGGCCAAGGAACTTCCAATTGCCACATGGGTACGCCTCTGGAGGGACTCCCCGAGAACCTACCCGTATCTTTGCCAATACAAGGTCGGTTTACCCCCTTCCTGGGAATAACACCTAAAGGTATGACATCCCCGGTCGTTTGCGACCTTTATCCGAGGATCCTCAACCACAAAGCAACAACCACACAGTAATAAATTTACAGTGTCCATATGAGTTAATTATCTGGGCTCCATTCCATGATACCACCCTTTTCTAGAAGAAATGGACATACCCTAGGGGCGCGACCCCTGACAACCTTGCCGCATCTTTCCTATTTCGACCATTTCCGAGGTGTGAGGTCCTGATGCAGTCTCGTCCACAAAGCTATGCTTTTCACTAAATTCATGCTTCGATCAACAAATGATCGGTAGCCCTTCGTATGCCACATTACCAAATTGGGAATGTATCACTAGTAAATATCAACTACATAACCTCTGAGCTCGTACGTCTCAGAGAAGGGTGTTAAGCTAAGAGAACAAATTCTCTACCACCAAACAGAAATATATTTGATGGAAACCAGCTTTACATCTCAAACTGTAACGTCAGACACATCCATACAAGTCTGTTTCGAGTTCGAACAGAACCGAAGGCACTTCCAAAGAAGCCCTTGCAATCCGGGTATTAACAATCCCGATCAGACTCCCCATCACATATGGAGATCTCTATATCGGGCGCTAATCGATGCAGAGTCATTCGACGCGTCATCCTTTCGTTCTCGAAAATACCCGGTCTTCACCACCGGTCTTTAAATGCTATCCATAACGTCGTATCATTATTCGAAATGGGCTACATGACACAAGGTCCTCTCCCGGCTAAACCGAATAACGAGCGTAATATTTTAAAACCATATGGATAATGGGATCTTAGTTAAGTCACAACTTATTATCCAAAACTTTTCTTTCAAATTGTTTAAACAAATTACCATTTCAAATCTTTTTAAATAAAAAGATCCGCTTCACAAAATTCATCAATTTTCTACAAAGATTCATTTATAACCCTTCGAACAATTCCATTTCAATCCCAAAACTTTTATACAAAAGATACCTTTTAAGATCCTTTTCAATTTCAAATCCAAAGTTCAACAATATTCCACAAAGATTCAATTATAGCTTTCAAAACAATTCACAATTCAAATCTTTTATAAATGATACATCATTTAAAATCCTCTCAATTTCAAAACAAGGTTCAACCATCTTTCACAAAGATTCATTCACGGCTTTCAAATTATTTTCATTTCAAACTTGAAATCCTTTTGACATAAATTGAAAGCTATTATTATTTGAAAACAAATACTTTTCGTTTCGGAAAAATCCGATTAATTTTGCACAAACTATATCTTTTAAAGCATAAAACTGAGGTTAAATATAAATTCCCAAAATAATACCTTAAAAATGGTACAAAACCTATATAAACACATTTATAACTCGTACAAACTTTTTAAACCATAATTTCCAACATAGAATTCAATTTCAGATCTTGAATTCAAATTCACATTAAACAATTTAAATTTCAAAAACTTTATCAAGTTATTCAATATAACTTTTATTTTTAAGACTCCATTTCAAAAGTTTTTCATATTTAACCCAATCCCATTTCTAAAATATTTGAATTCAAGATTAAATTTTAAAACCATTTCAAAAATCTGTGACTTAACCAATTTCCTCATGCAATCCATATTTGTGTGTGTAGGGTATAGTCCAGGGGTATTACAAATAGTGCACAACATTAATCATCACAGATTCAATCATATCAATATTGATAAGCGGTATAATCTATAATGCTAATCTTCATTCACAGATAAAATGTGGATGTGTCATAGGTAAATAAATAAATTATACGCAGCTCAATTCACAGAACAGGATATCACAGATCAAAAAGAACAATCAATTTAAGGCATCACACACAATACAAACATTCATAAGCAATCCAAACATCCATAAGTAAGATCAAATATTTATTTGATTAACGTAGATCAGATTAATTACTTATGAATAAACTACTAATCCTGGTTAATTAATATTAATTAATTATAAACCATCTTAATTAATTATCCTTTAATAATTTATAAATTAACCATCACTAATAAATTAATTAACCTTTAATTATGTAATTATTCTTTAATTAATTATCCTCATTTAATTAATTTAACCTTAAGTTAATTACATAATTAATTAACCCTTAATTAATTACCATTAAATAAATAAAATTAAAATAAGTGATTATCGCTGATCACTTACATTAATTAATTAACCTTTAATAAATTAATTGTCTTCACATTAATAATATTAATTAATTATCTTTTAATTAATCATTTGATTAATCAACTTTAATTGTTAATTAATTACTTTAATTAAGTAATTATCTTTAAGTAATTAATTACCTTTAATTTACTTATCATTAATTAACTTTTAGTAACCAATTTATAAATCAACTTTTAATTACTTTAAAGTAATTAGCCTTTAATAAATTACATTAATAAATGATTCTTTAATTACTCAAGGCCTTCATTAACTTAAGACAAACCATTTATCTTAATTACTTATTTTAATCGCCTCATCAATATTTTAAATACTTAAGAATATTTTAAATAATTATCCAATCTCATTATTCAAAATCCTAAAATAATTTTCTAACATATTTTAATTTTAAAATCAAATCTTTGGAAATTTGTTTTGAAACTTGATAATTATTTATACTTTGAAAACTTATAACTAACTAGCTTTGAAAATTTTATTACTATATGAATTTTGTTTTTAAACTTCAAAACTATAGTTTCCTTTTTTTTAAAATACTGGAACAAATTTTCTTTTCAAATTTTAAAACTTGGAAACTCAAAAATAAAACCCCGAGCCAAACTTCAAAAATCCCCGAGCTCCAACCATGTTTTTCCCGAGCATGTCTCCGAGTAATTCCCTCCCTTTTCCTTTGCTCTTCCTTTTGTTTTCTGTTTTTATTCTAAAACTTTAGACCCGCTAACATATTCACGTTCTAATCCCAATGGCATACCCGAGCACGTCTTCGTGTTAAACACGATTCATCATGAACAAAGCCCCGGGTCATTTCTCTTCTTCCCCGATTTCAAATCCACCCAGATACACGAAGATACTCGTGCACATGTACAACCTGGCCAATCACCTCCGACAACTTCCCCTATCCTCGACAAGTCGCTGATGACCCAGTCGACCCTCTGACTTCTCATCTTCGACGAACTCGCGAGAAAATGGAAACGAGCCACTTCGACCAAAACTGGAGCTCAACCCTGACCCATAAATCACCACGCCGACATTGAACTAGACCACCGGAGTTCACGTGAATCTGGCCACAGCTCTTTCGTGCATCCTTGCATCCACTCCCCCACGTCCGATCTTCTCTGGCTCAACCTCGATGACGAATTCGTCGCTTCGTTTTCGTCGACCAAGCACGTTGTTAAACCCTACTTCGCCGATGCTAGACAACCATGGTGGCCAAGAAGGGTTCTAACCATTTTTCCCTTAATCCCCCTTACTCACTCTCCCCATAGACCAAAGCGCGCCGACCAACGTCTCCTCGTTCGACATAACTTGACCAGAATTCAATTTTTGATCAACACAAAATATCTCAACATATACTTGTTTAAAAATCATGATTTGATTTCTCAAATTCATCATTTTTGAAGACGATTCAAATTATGTAATCAAATCGAGAAAACTTGATATTCAAATTTTGGGATGTGATTGAGTTTTCACTGTTATATTTTAATTTTGAATATAAATATCCAACTTAAATACTTAAAATCATTTTTAAACAAGAGATTATAGTCTTACAATTATTTCTCATTTAGATAACAAAACCTAAAAGGGATTGGAGGAGTAGATTTGAATTTTTTGAATGAATTCCTAAACCCTGTAACCAGAACAGAACATGATTTCTTATGTACAGGCATACTCATATATTTTCACAAACATGCAGGCACATCTTCTCAATCAGACAACACGTTCCACATCGCAGCTTCATAGATGATCACATGCTACTCAGATACAACAAGTTAAAAAGTTTATAAAGGTAGTTCGTTCGCCTTGGATTGAAGACGGAGGACCAGTGCTTTTGTTTTGAAACTAGATTTTTGATTTGAACTTGAAATTTCAATTTTCTATTTTGATTTGCTTTATTTTGAATGCTTTTAATCTTTGCCTTGATTGCTGTTTGAATTTTTGTTGAGAGGATCAACTTTTCAGGCTTCCAGGTTTTTGAACTACTTTTTGATTTGAAGACTGGAATGAGTTTGATTTCTGGTTTGAACTTGTATTTGATTTTCCAGGTTTAAAATGTTTTTAGGCTTGAAAATTTTGATTTTTCTTCTGATTTCTATTTGATCTGGTTCAGGCTTGTGTTCTTCTGGTTTTCTTGTTTCTGATTTCTTTTTGGTTTATAGGTTTGTAGATGAAATGAATTTTGAATAAAAGGATGAAGAGAAAGTTTGGACCGAGGTAGATAACCAAATTTTCTTCTTTTACATATTTTTCCTCTAATTCTAAAAAAATATTATCTTGCCACTTGGTATTTGTATATTAACACTTGTAAATACATAAAACAACAATTCTACACTTGTTTAATTACAAGGATAATTGATGTACACTTGTTAATTCATGCCATAATAGTTATACACTTGTTATTATAATTAAAATTATGTTTAAATTCCTATTTGATTTAATTTACAAATTTGTTTTTAACCCTTTATGCTATTATAAATTATGCAATATAATCACATATGTATTATGTTTACAAATCTATGCTTATTATGTTTTAAAGGTTATACACTTTTATAACTATTTATTTAACCTTTAGGGAAATGATTTTAAAACTTAATTATTCATAATAAATAAGCACATATGTTATATATATATAAGTTTCTTTTAAAAGTATAGATTTTTAACTTTAAACAACTTTTGAAAATTTATACATTAAATTCAAGACACCATTTTCAAACTACAGATATATTAAAATTAGAAAACAAATTCCTATTAATTTTAAAATATAATTTTAAATCCAATCAATTTTCTAAGATATTTGAATTTCAAATTCAAATTTTTAAATCACAATCTATTTATACAAATAAACAAGCACATTTCTTATTAAATTTGAAAAATTCAAATTAAATTAATTCACAATTAATCTCAACAATTTATATAGATTACCAATTTGGATTTAACTCAAAACCGGGATCGTTACATATTCCCCCCTTAAGAAAATTTCGTCCTCAAAATTTGTTGGACGGGGAGAATATAAAAAACAAATAAAACATAGATAAATATCTTTCCAGATCAAACTGAATATCTATTCTGCATTTGGCTTACCCAATTAGAATATCATCAAAAATTATGAGAACGAACTCATTCGATACTACAAAAGGTACTCGGGTCACCTGGTCTACGAATATACAGGGGTATTGGTTAGTCTGAAAGAAAACTTACCACTTGTAGAATATATTTGAACCCAACAGAATAAACAATGGATACTCAATCTAGGTTGGAATATCCCAATGTATACACCAACTTGTCCCTCTTTGGACTTTGATCCTCACAAGAAATTACAATAGAATCCCAAATTTGGTTTTGACTGAAATCGTTCTATCGATGCAATTCAATTTAGCTTCATATTTTAGTTAACTAATTTATTTCAATTTAAAATTTCAAATTCATTAAAGTTTAAAACGGAAAGCTGATAATGAAAATACGAAATAGAACTTGTCTACAACGATTCGCAAGCCCATCACCATACCAAAGCTTCTTCCTCGAGCTGCCACAAAGCCTTCAAAGAATTTGAAACTGGATTAAAGGAGAATGAGAAGAGTTGTTTACAGGGTATTGACAATTTGTAGTGGTATTCTCCTGTCCCCTATCTCGTCCTCTTCTCGCACTCATACTTACTATCAATGGATAGTAAGAGAATTACTGAGGCATACAGACAGATATCTTAGGGATATACTCATTCTAGGGTATACTTCACCCTATCTCTAATGAGTTACCTAATGTGTTATACTCCTGAGCTAAAGTTTCAACCCTCAGCTCTGATTCCAAATTGGCACGATCCGAATTTCAACGTTCGAAAATCGACACCCGTACTTCCTGTACTCGAATACCGCAGATTCAACCGTTGAAATCCGACTCGTGCCGGAGCTTATAACACATTAAGTACAACAACATAGCAGAAGAGAAACAATAATATCATTGATACACAAAAGTTGATACAATATCAGATACAATATGAATATCAATATTATCAGAGATACAAGACAGCAGTGGAAACAAAACACCAACTTGATCTTCCAAAGAATAGAAAGAAGATTGAATCCAAAACTGCATTCCAGTGCTAAAGTTCCAAAACCAAATAGCTTAACCCATAAGCTTCGAAGACTCCAATCCAAAAGCAATTATATCCCAACCATAAGCTCGAACTACCATCACGATGACTTAAGCAAGGTCAGTCACCTTGAACAAATGTTATCATCAAATCCAAGGACTGGGTGCTATCGAATCTACACCTATTATTTGATTATCTGAAAAACCTAACTCTGGACTGCCTGTGTGGAAAATTTTGGGCACCTAGAGTTTAGGAAGGGAACAATAAACTCTGGGTCAGTCATGGGACTGGTATGGGCAAGCAAAAATATTTTTCTTTAAACAAAGAAAACAAAAGAATTTAAAAGGAAATCCACAATGCTTTTTGGAAATTGAAACTACCATAAGGCCTCCACCGCACACACCATGCAAACGCAAAATTGGAGGAGATTTCTCCTTATGATAGTCAAAAATGCTTGATACGCGAATACCATTTGATATTACTATTAGTGCATTGTGCAGAAAACCTTTCGAAAGTATAATATTAATCTTAGCCAGCATACAACAATTATTGTATGCCTACTATAGCTACCATCTAAACAGTGGTGACCACCATAAGTAAATGGCAGGTTATACAACTAAAATGGTACAAGGCACATATTGGTAATTGGTTTTCCAACAAATGGTCAGGCCAAGGAACTTCCCATTGCCACTGGGTACGTCTCTGGAGGGACGCCCCGAGAACCTACCCAGATCTCTGCCATCACAAGGCCGGTTTACCCCCTTCCAGGAAATAACACCTAAAGGTATGCCATCCCCGGTCGTTTGCGACCTTTATCCGAGGATCCTCAACCACAAAGCAACAACCACATAGTAATAAATTTACAGTGTCCACATGAGTTAAGTATCTGGGCTCCATACCATGATAACAGCCTTTTCCAAAAGAAATGGACATACCCTAGGGGCACGACCCCTGACAACTTTGCTGCATCTTTTCCGTTTCGACCATTTCCGGGATGTGAGGTCCTGATGCAGTCTCATCTACAAAGCTACGCTTTTCACAAAAGCCGTGCTTCGATCAACAAATGATCAGCAGCACTTCGTATGCCACATTACCAAACTGGTAATGTATCACTAGTTAATATCAACTACATAACCTCTGAGATCATACGTCTCAGAGAAGGGTGTTAAGCTAAGAGAATAAATTCTCCGCTACCATACAGAAATGTATTTGATGGAAACCAGCTTTACATCTCAAAGTGTAATGTCAGACACACATCCGTACAAGTCTGTTTCGGGTTCAAACAAAACCGAATGCACTTCCAAAGAAGCCCTTGCAATCCGGGTATTCATAATCTCGATCGGACTCCCCATCACATATGGAGATCTTTATACCGGGCGCTAATCGATGCAGAGTCCTTCGACGGGTCATCCTTTCGTTCTCGAAAATATCCGGTCTTCACCGCCGGTCTTTAAATGCTATCCATAACGTTGTATCATTATTTGTAATGGGTTATATGACATAAGGTCCTCTCCCGGCTAAACCGAATAATGAGCGCAATATTTTAAAACCATATGGATAGTGGGATCTTAGTTAAGTCACAACTTATTATCCAAAACTTTTCTTTCAAATGGTTTAAACAAATTACATTTTAAATATTTAAAAAAAAAAGATTCACTTCACAAAGTTCATCAATCTTCACAAAGATTCATTTATAGCCCTTCGAACAAATCCATTTCAATCCCAAATTTTTTATACAAAAGGTACCTTTTAAGATCCTTTTAAATTTCAAATTCAAAATTCAACAATATTCCACAAAGATTCAATTATAGCTTTCAAAACAATTCATAATTCAAATCTTTTATAAAAGATACACCATTTAAAATCCTGTTCAATTTCAAAACAAGGTTCAACCATCTTTCACAAAGCTTAATTCACAACTTTCAAATTATTTTCATTTCAAACTTGAAATCCTTTCAACACAAATTGAAGGCTATTATTATTTGAAAACAAATACTTTTCGTTTCGGAAAAATCCGATTACATTTTGCACAAGCTATATCCTTTAAAGTACAAAACTTGGGTTAAATATAAATTCCTAAAATAATACTTTTTGAAATGGTTCAAAACCCATATAAACACATTTATAATTCGTATAACCGTTTTAAACCATAATTTCCAACAAAGAATTCCATTTCAAATCTTGAATTCAAATTCACATTAAACTATTTAAATTTCAAAACTTTATCAAGTTATTCAAGATAACTTTTATCTTTAAGACTCTATTTCAAAAGTTTTTCGTATCTAACCCAATCCCATTTCTAAAACCTTTGAATTCAAGATTAAATTTTAAAACCATTTCAAAAATCTGTGACTTAACCAATTTCCTCGTGCAATCCATATTTGTGTGTGTAGGGTATAGTCCAGGGGTTTTACACAATATTGAATAACGTTAATCATCACAGATTCAATCATATCAATATTGATAAGCGGTATAATCTATAACGCTAATCTTCATTCACAGATAAAATGTGAATGTGTCATAGGTAAATAAATAAATTATACGCAGCTCAATTCACAGAACAGGATATCACAGATCAAAAAGAACAATCAATTCAAGGCATCACACAAAATACAAACATTCATAAGCAATCCAAACATCCATAAGTAAGATCAAATAATTATCAAATTAATGTAGATCAGATAAACTACTAATCCTGGTTAATTAATATTAATTAATTACAAAGCATCTTAATTAATTATCCTTTAATAATTTATAAATTAACTATCACTAATAAATTAATTAACCGTTAATTATGCAATCATCCTTTAATTAATTATGCTTAATTAATTACATTAATTAAATTAACCTTAAGTTAATTACATGGTTAATTAACCCTTAATTAATTACCATTAAATAAATAAAATTAAAATAAGTGATTATCCTTGATCACTTACATTAATTAATTAACCTTTAATAAATTATTTATCTTCAAATTAATTATATTAATTAATTATCTTTTAATTAATCATTTGATTAATCAACTTTAATTATTAATTAATTACTTTAATTAAGTAATTATCTTTAAGTAATTAATTACCCTTAATTTACTTATCATTAATTAACTTTTAATAACCAATTTATAAATCAACTTTTAATTACTTTAAAGTAATTAACCTTTAATAAATTACATTAATAAATGATTCTTTAATAACTCAAGGCCTTAATTAACTTAAGACAAACCACTTATTTTAATTACTTATTTTAATCACCTCATTAAATTCTATTTTAAATACTTAAGAATATTTTAAATAATTATCCAATCTAATTACTCAAAATCCTAAATATATTTTAAACATATTTTAATTTTAAAGTCAAATCTTTGGAAACTTGTTTGAAAACTTGATAATTATTTATACTTTGAAAACTTATCACTAACTAGCTTTGAAAAACTTTGTTACTAAATGTATTTTGTTTCTAAACTTCAAAACTATAGTTTCCTTTATTTTTAAAATCTGGGAACAATTTTTTTTTTTCAAATTTTAAAACTTGGAAACTCAAAAATAATACCACGAGCCAAACTTCAAAAATCCCCGAGCTCCAAGCATGTTTTTCCCGAGCATGTCTCCAAGTAAATACCTTCCCTTTCCTTTGCTCTTCCTTTTGTTTTCTGCTTTTATGTTAAAACTTTAAACCTGCTAACATATTCACGTTCCAATCCCAATGGCATAACCGACCACGTCTTCGTGTTAAACTTGATTCATCACAAACAAAACTCCGGGTCATTTTCCTTCTTCCCCGATTTCAAATCCACCCAGATACACGAAGATACTCGTGTGTGTGTACAACCTGGCCAATCGCCTTCGACAACTGCCCCTACCCTCGACAAGTCGTTGATGACCCAGTCGACCCTCTGACTTCTCATCGCCGACGAACTCGCGAGAAAATGGAAACAAGCCACTCCGACCAAAACTGGAGCTCAACCCTGACCCATAAATCACCACACCAACGTCGAACTAGACCACCGGAGTTCATGTGAATTCGACCACAGCTCCTTCGTGCATCCTTGCATCCACTCCTCCACGTCCAATCACCTCTGGCACAACCTCGACGACGAATTCGTCGACCAAGTAGGTTGTTAAACCCTACTTCGCCGATGCCAAACCACCATGGTGGCCAAGAAGGGTTCTAACCATTTTTCCCTTAATCCCCCTTACTCACTCTACCCCCAGATCAAAGCGCGCCGACCAACGTCTCCTCGTTCGAATGAACTTGACTAGAATTCAATTTTCGATAAACATAAAATATCTCAACATATACTTGTTTAAAAATCATGATTTTATTGCTAAAATTCATCATTTTTGAAGACGACTCAAATTATATAATCAAATCGAGAAAACTCGATATTCAAATTTTGGGATGTGATTGAGTTTTCACTGTTATATTTTAATTTTGAATATAAATATCCAACTTAAATACTTAAAATCATTTTTAAATAAGAGATTATAGTCTTACAATTATTTCTCATTTAGATAACAAAACCTAAAAGAGATTGGAGGAGTAGATTTGAATTTTTTGAATGAATTCCTAAACCCTATAACCAGAACAGAACATGATTTCTTATGTACAGGCATACTCATATATTTTCACAAACATGCAGGCACATCTTCTCAATCATACAACACGTTCCACACCGCAACTTCATAGATGATCACATGCTACTCAGATACAACAAGTTAAAAAGTTTATAAAGGTAGTTCGTTCGCCTTGGATTGAAGACAGAGGACCAGTGCTTTTGTTTTGAAACTAGATTTTTGATCTGAACTTGAAATTTCAATTTGCTATTTTGATTTGCTTTGTTTTGAATGCTTTTAATCTTTGCCTTGATTGCTGTTTGAATTTTTGTTGAGAGGATCAACTTTTCAGGGTTCTAGGTTTTTGAACCCCTTTTTTGATTTGAAGACTGGAATGATTTTAATTTCTGGTTTGAACTTGTATTTTCTTTTCTAGGTTTTAAATGTTTTCAGGCTTCAAAATTTTGATTTTTCTTCTGATTTTTATTTGATCTAGTTCAGGCTTGAGTTCTTCTAGTTTTCTTGTTTCTGATTTCTCTTTGGTTTACACGTTTGTAGATGAAAAGAATTTTGAATAAAAGGATGAAGAGAAAGTTTGGACTGAGGTAGATAACCAGATTTTCTTCTTTTATATATTATCCTCTAATTCTAAAAAATATTATCTTTCCGCTTGTTATCTGTATATTAACACTTGTAAATACATAATAAAATAATTCTACACTTGTTTAATTACAAGGATAATTGATGTACACTTGTTAATTCATGTCTTATTAGTTATACACTTGTTATTATAATTAAAATTACGTTTAAATCCCTATTTTATTTAATTTACAAATTTTTTTAAACCCTTTATGCTATTATAAATTATGCAGTATAATCACTTATGTATTATATTTTTAAATCTACACTTGTTATGTTTTAAAGGTTATATACTTTTATAACTATTTATTTGACCTTTAGGGAAATGATTTTAAAACTTAATTATTCATAATAAACAAACAAACATATTATATATAAGTATCTTTTAAAAATATAGACTTTTAACTTTAAACAACTTTTGAAAATTTATACATTAAATTCAAGACACAATTTTCAAACTACATATATATTAAAATTAGAAGAAAAATATTCTTATTAATTTTAAAATATAGTTTTAAATCCAATCCATTTTCTAAGATATTTGAATTTCAAATTCAAATTTTTAAATAATAATCAATTTATATAAATAAACAAGCACATTTCTTATTAAATTTGAAAAATTCAAATTAATTCATAATTAATCTCAACAATTTATATAAATTACCAATTTGAATTTAACTCAAAATCGGGATCGTTACAAGGCCAGAATATTTTGCCTAGATAGGGAAATATCACTAGGACACCCTGATAGTCATAACTGAGTGATATTCTGAATAGAGAATACTGGCCGAAGTGTTAGTGCTTTACTTGATGCTATAGAGGTAGGAAATGTGTTATGTTAGGTTCGGGTAGCAAGAGAGTTTGTAGATGTCTTTGAGCCAGTCACTAGATTAACCACCGAAAATAGCTGTTGAGTTTAGAACAGGCCTTATGCCTAGAGTTGACCCTATGAGTAGACCACCTAGCAGAATGAAACCCACTGAGATGTAGGGATTGAAGGTGTAGCCAGTGGATCTTAAAGGAAGGAAATTTGTTAGACTAAGTAGTTCACCTTGGGGAGTGGTCGCAGTGTTTGTAAAGAAGCCAGATGGGTCGTTAAGGATGTGCATCGACAATTGCAAGTCGAACGAAAGGTCGATTATGAATAAGTATCCTTTGCTAAAAATAGAAGATCTATTTGATCGGCTGAGTGGAGCTATAGTGATTTCCCATTTGGACTTGGCGTAGGTTTCCATCAGTTAAGAGTGGTAGATGTGGTTCTTATCAGTGATTGCTGATGCCATTTGGATTAATGAATGCACCTGCTTTCTTCATGTATTTGATATACCGATTTTTCTGAGAGTATTTGGGTAGGTTTTTTCTTTCGTTTATAAATGAAATTTTAGTACACTCTAAAGATGAGAGAGAGCATGAAGATCATCTTGGAGTTGTGCTTGAGAGCTGAGGTAGAATCAGCTAAAGGCGAAGTTTACCAAGTATCATTTTTGAAAGAAAATGGTTAAGCTTCTTGGTCACATGGTTTCAGAGAAAGGGCTATTAGTCGATCCAAATAAGATTGAAGCTGTTAATAATTGGAAGAGACCAGAGATAGTGACTGAGATTAGAAGTTTTCTTGGATTAGATGGCTATTACCAGAGATACATTACGGACTTCTCGCGGATAGTAGCTCCTTTGACTAAGTTGACCAGGAAGGAGCGAAGTTTGTCTAGTCCGATAAATGTGAGGAAGCATTTCGTAAGTTAAAACATTTGTTGACCAATGCACTAGTTTTAGTAGTTCCAAACGGATACCAGGAGTTGGTGGTGTATGCTGATGCATGCAGATTTGGATTGGGAGCATTATTGATGTAGAAGGGTAAGGTTATTGCCTCATCTAGACAGCTTAGACCACATGAAATGAGGTAACCTACACATGATTTGGAGTTGGCTGCGATAATCTTTGCCTTGAAGATTTGAAGATATTATCTCTTAGGGAAGAGGTTTGAGCTTTATACCGATCATGTCTTTAAGATACTTATTTTCTCAGAGGGAGTAGAATATGAGACAACAGAGATGGCTGGAGTTTTTGGCGACTTATGATTTTGATATAGAGTATACACCAGGAAAATGTAATAAGGTGGTAGATGCTCTTAGCAAAAAACATCAGAATGTGGTGTTAGCTATGTTGGTAGATTGAAAATATTTAGAAGCTTTGGCCAGTTGTGGTGTGCAGTTAAGATCGACTACTAGTTCTAGTCAGAGTACTTCCATGTTGTCCCATTTTGGAAGTTCGACTAGTGTTGATCCAGAGGATTGCTTCTAAGCAGAAGGAAGATCCATTGTTAGCCAAGAAGATCAGAAGGCTTGAAGTTGGAACTAAGATCAATGATCTGAAAGGTTTTTGTCTCGACCGGAAGGGATGATTGAGAAAGAAGGGATGGTTGTGTACTCCATACGTTGAGAACTTAAGGAAAGAAGTTCTTGAAGAATGTCATAGGTCCAAGTTTACAATTCATACTAGATGAACCAAGATGTATGAAGATATGAAGAGGATATTGGAAGGACATGAAGAGGGATGTTGGCTTGTGGGTTAGGCAGTGTGCAAACTGTCAATAAGTGAAAGTCGAACACCAAAAGCTGAGTCGGTTGCCTCAACCTTTAGAGATTCCAGTTTGGAATGGGATTCAATATCTATGGATTTTATAGATGGGTTGCCAAGGTCAAATAGGGGAAACGAATGTATATGGGTCATAGTGGACAGATTGATCAAGATTGCCCATTTCATTCTAGTTAAGTCAACCAGGAGACACCTGTTTTAGCTAAGTTGTTCATGAAGAAAAAAGTAATACTACATGGAGTTCCTAGTAGTATAGATAGTGATAGAGATGATTTGTTCACTAATGAATTATGGAAAAGTCTATAGGAAGTATTGGGTACCAAGCTTAATATGAGTGCTGCATATCACCCTCAGACGGGTAGGTAGATAGAGAGAGTCAATAAGGTATTTGAGGATTTACTGAGAGCTTATGTATTGGACTTTGGTGGATCTTGTGAAGACCACATACATTTGGTTGATTTTTCCTATAATAATTGTTACCGGACTAGTATAGGAATGACACCTTTTTAAGCTTTGTAAGGATGGCCATGCAAATCACCGGAATGTTAGTTGGAGACTGGAGACAGATTAGTCTTAGGGCCAGATTTGGTTAGGGAGGCATCTGAGAAGATTGAGCTAATCCGACGAAGGATGAAGGAAACTCAATCTTGGCAGATAAGTTATGTAGATAAGAGGTGTAAGGATTTGGACTTGTCAGTTGGAGATAAGGTTTTCATTAAGGTGTCACCGATGAAGGGTGTGGCAAGATTTGTAAAGGCGGGGAAGTTAGCACCAAGATATGTTGGACCATTCCAAATTATAGAGAGGATTAGAAAGCTCGCATGCAGATTAGATTTACTAAGCAGTATGGCAGGTGTCCACAATGTATTTCATGTGTGTCATCTTCGTAAATATGTGCTCGATCCAGAGACTACTATTCCTCCGATAGGGTTGGAAAACTTGATAACAGAGCCTAATTTGAGTATTGTTAGACAACCAGTTCGGGTTGTAGCGAGGGATGAGAAAAGATCGAGGAACAAGACCATCAAGTTGGTAAAAGTTCAGTGGGGTGACAATGAGAAGGACTATACTTGGGAGATATAAGACATGATTAGCGATACTTATTCTGATATGCGATGAGGGTATGTGTATATTAGAATTATATATATAGTTTCTAGTCAGATAGCATAGTATGATTGTTATGGTTATTAGGAGTTGTTACAGATGAATGCTATGTTTAGTGTTTGGCCTTACTGAATTTCGAGGATGAAATTCTTTAAGGGGGAGCCTATAACATCCTTAATTTTTTATAACATTATTCAGGAAATTTAATTAGATAAATTAAGTATAATAACAATGATAAGGGCATCAAGATTTGAATAAATTATATATAGAGGGTCGTGCTTAGTAATAAACTAAATGGGCTTAAATTAATTTATAGGCTAATCAAATTTGCACATAGGCATATTAGTAAATATCCACTTTATTATACACGACTATACTCCTCTTTAATTGCCCATTCACGTTTCATTTCTCATCCACGAACACAAATTAAAAACTAAATTAGAGCCGGCCATTAACAAGGAGGAAAAGAGGAAGAATTCAATCTACATCTAAGGATCAAAGCTAGGAAGGATTAATCAACAACAAATCTCAAATTCCTTATCATATTTAACATGAATAATAATTTCATACCATCTCTATTTTATTCTATGATCATATTTTTTCATAATTAATGAATAAATTCATTTTTATGATGATATGGATAATGATATGCTTGAACTATATCATGTTTGATTTATTTTGATTCATTCACATATGAATTTGCATGTTTTTGATGTAAAACCAAGAGTCTACGATTTTAGAATGCCATGGAAAATTTTTATGTTAAGTAAAACATGATTTTGGAGATGGATTTTAATTTTCATAATTTTCCAAGCTATGGAATTTTTTTTTCTGAATTTCTAAAGGAAAATATGGTAGTATTGGATTTAAAATCTACTTCGAGAATTTCAGAAAGAAATTGAGTCTGAAATTTAGTATATTTGATTATATGATAAAAGGAATTTTCTTGATTTTTTGGAGATTTTTCCCAGTTGATTTATTAGGGAAAATAAATTATTATAAAAGAGGGAATTTTCTACAAATGTTGGTTTTGTTAAATGAGAGAGTTTAAGCATTATAATTTCTTTAGTTTAGAACTGATTAAATGCGGCGGTGTTATTTGTAAAGTATTTGAAAAGTTTTAAGGCAACCAATCAAATATTCACAAATAGACAAGTAGTTACAAAGCAATTACTAAGAGTGGCCAAATTTTAGCCTCTAATTCAGAAAAGTCAGTTCCGCCTTAAATAACAACACCTTTCGACTCCATTGACTCCACCTTATATTAGAAAAAACCATCCCAGTCGAAACCCACACGGTCGAAACCAATACACAAGGTATCACTTAGATGGTACGTAATGGATTGGAGGAAAGGAAAAACCACGATGTTGGAAGGAATACTTCTAATGTGGTCGAAACCCTATTTTGTTTTCAAAAGATAAGATCTTGCCTTATTTTTCTAAAGGCTTTTAACATAGTCGAAACATATGCTTTCGAAAAGTTTTATATAAATAACTTTCGAGGAAAGTTGCTTTATTATGTCAAAGTATTAGCTTTCTAAGGGGTACCTTTATCTCCAAATAAGAGCTTTCGAAAGGATTGGTTCCGACCTACTCGAAACCCAGCTGCTATTTTCCTTCCAAGTGTATTGAAGCCATTAATGCCTTCGAAGGTTATCTCTGTTTTAAACTAGGCTAAGTCACTTCCTAAATGCTTTCGAAAGGGGTTAAGGGTTTCGAAGGCAATGGAGTCGAAAGTGGTTTCGACTCTATCCTTCAAATTTTTTAATTCAAAAGTTTATGCTTTCGAGTAGATGGTTTCGACACCCTCGACTTTTTCCCTAAAACAACTTTATAAGGGTTTCGAAAGAGACATTTTCGTATATAAACATTTTGACCCAAATGATTTTTTAAAAAGAAAAACCCAATACTTTCAAAGGAATACTTTCATTTGTTTTGAAGCTATGCTTTAGAGGACGTTTTGATACCATCGAAAGGTATTTTTGGGTTCAAAAGAGAACATTAATCAAGGGCTTCGAAAGGTATGTTTATACTGTTTTGGAAATGGGATTTTGCTTTCAATGGAAGTCATCCGGAGGTTTCAAAAGAGGTGTTTTAAGATTTAAAAACATAAAACTAATCTCAATTTATGGGAATAACCATGGCATAAGCAAATAAAAGGTTTTGAAATGAAGAAGTTTTCATTTATCGTAAAGGTTAAAGGGTCTAACCATGATATATATATATATATATATATATATATAGATGATTCAAGGAAAATAAACCACAGTTGTTGGTATTATTTTGTTGTTATGATTACTTCTTCATTTATCTATTCACATTGTATTTAACCCATAATGGTATTTTGGGAAGGGCGGAATAACCAGTTAGGTTGATCTAGTAGTGAATATAACTTAATAAATGTTAATCTTAATTTAAGACATTGGCAGGAGCCAAAAGGTGTTTAGTAAGACCACGAAAACTATGTATAAAAAAAGATATTAGTAGGGGCCAATAGGTTCATAGTCAGCCCATGAAAACTATGATTGATATTGCCAAGGGCCAACTAATAGTTAGCCCATGAAACTACATCCGGATTAAGATATTGAAAGTTAGTCAATAGGTTCCTAGTTAGTCCATTTAAACTAGGAAAATAGAAAAGATATTAAAGTTACCAATAGGTTCTTAGTGATCCCATGAAAACTATGAAATTGGACAAATAGTCCATAATAATTTAACAGGTTAATGGTAATCCTAGAAACTATAATTGAAACAGTTAGTCGGAATGAATGGGGATGGGTAATCCAGATTTGATTTACTTGTTCTGCATATCATCATTGTTAACCGTCAAATTCCTCCGACTCAAAAACTGCGCGACTCAATAAGAAAACGACTCAAGGTGGACGACGACTCAATGGGTCAAGGAGGGTACACGACTTAGGGTCTCCACGACCTAACGAGCTAAGGTCCAGACGACTTAAGGAAGTCTACGGCTTAAGAGATGGCACGACTCAACAAGTCAAGAGGATGGACGACTTAAGGGACTGACGACTTACCAACTTAAGGAAGCTACGACCTAACGGCCTAAAGAAAAAGACCAACTCAATACCATAAAGAAGTTGCCGACTCAGAGTACTTTACGACCTAAGGCATCCACGACTTAAGGTTTCTACGACTCAAGGGAGACAGCAACTCAACGGACCAAGAAGTCTACGACTTAAAGCCTCTGCGACTTAAGATATGTCATGTCTCAGGGGAAGTGCACGAGTTAAAGAGACTGCGAGTTAAAAGCTTACGAGTTAAGGAACTAACGACCCAACGGAATTAAGACCTAAGCGACTTAGGTAATGTCACGACTTAAGAAAGTCCACGACTTAAAGACGTTACGACCTAAGACTTAGAGGACAAGTTCAATACCATGCCGTAGTAAGATGACTCGTCGACGACTTACAACCTAGTTTAAGTCGTACACGACCTAAAACCGCAGAGCCAAGATTTTAGTACTGCCTCACTTTAAACCATGACCTCTTAACTCGCGAACGAGTTAGGACTTCAAATGAACAAAGAAAAGCTCAGAACCACACCACTTACTCCACTGCCTGCTGACTCTTGAATCTTGAGTCGAATGCGACTCACGACTCTCCATGAGTCGTGCACGACTCATGACTTGAGTGAAAAACTGCCGCCCAGAATCACATCTATAAATATGCGACCATCTCCAACATTCAGGGGACTTTTGGCTCATTCTTTTCAAACACCGATACTCTGCTACATTCCAAACTAACTCAATACCCAAAGCTTTCAAGACACGTGGAACACTATCAACAACTTCAAGAAGAAATCTCATGCATCCGACATGGATTCGAGGACCTTCACTTACATTGAAGTTTAAGATACTCATTCAAAGTGTTTAGTAGTTCAAAGTGTATTGTACTTGGGGAAGAATTGTATCAACTTGTAACGAAATCATCAATAAAGATATTCAGAGTAGACGTAGGCAAAATATTGAGCCGAACCACTATAAAATCGTTGTTATTCACTGCTTTTTCTGTGATTTTCTGCTTATACTCTGTTCCCGAATCATCGGGTGGTGCTTTCACAACTACACTTTATACACCGGGGTGTTAGCGTTCAAATTTTAGCGTTAACATTTTTGGTGCTTTCACTGAGAACTAAACCCAGGCGAATTATCATCATTGCTCCACGAAAGTTTGTTGAAGTAATCTCTCTGAAGACTAGAAGTTTATCTGAAATCATGGCTCCGGGGAGAAGGAGTAGATCTGTTAGATCTGGAAATATTCAAGAGGGAACTTCCGCTTCCCCAGTACCTAATCAAGCCACTCCACCTGTTGGGGTTACAAAAGCGGAGTTGGATGATGTAATCTTAGAGCTGAACCAGCAGATAAATGCCCAAAGTGCACAATTGGAGGCTCAGAATGCCCAAAATGCCCTAATTTTGAATAAGTTGAACGATTTGCTAGGGGTAAACCGTCAACCAACGGGTAACGAAAGGAACTTTGCTGGCAACATTCATGAAGCTGAAGAAAGAAACATTCCTGAGAGGGCCGCCAGCCCCTTTGAGCGGACATTTCCTAAAGTTGGTGGATCTAAAGCTCGAAATGATGAGGGGTATCTTTCTGAAATGGTTCGAAAAATCATGAAAGAAAGCATGCAGAGGAATGAAGACGAGAAGGAATGGGGTTTCGCTCCAAGTAAAACCCCGTTTACCGAAAGGATCTTAAAGGCTGAATTCCCAAGGAAGTTCGTCCCTCCAACTATCCCAGCTTACAAGGGAACAAGTGATCCGAACGAATTCTTGTATAAGTATGATTGGCACATGACAGGTGCCAGAGCTTCTGATGAAATAAAGTGTCGATATTTTCCTGTATATTTGGAAGGTGTAGCTCTGCTTTGGTTCACCAAGCTACCAATTCGGTCTATAGATCAGTTTTCTGACCTAACCCGGAAATTCAAGGAGCAGTTCAGACTATACGCTTCAAAAGCCAAAGATATCATGTCGTTGTCAAGTTTAGAACAGAATTCAGGGGAAACTATCAGATCTTTCTTGAATCGCTTTGATATAGCGCTGGCCGAGGTAGACAATGCAGAACCACGGATGATCTTGACCTATCTGATGAGGGCCATCGACAAGTCGAGCGAATTTGGAAAATGGCTTAACATGAAGGAACCAAATTCCCTTGAAAAATTCTACAAGAAAGCAGATGAGTTCATACGCCTGGAAAGCCTTCCTGTACCGGTAAAGGCAGCATTGGAAAAAGCTGAAGATAACGTTGTTGCTCCACGCAAGAATGAATCTGTAGGACAGAAAAGGGAAAATAACGATGGGAAGAAACAGAAAAATCTGAAGAAGCCTCGTTCCTTCAAGCCATCGGAGTATACCCCTTTATCAGATACGCCGGAGCGTATTTACCTTGCCACTAAAGATTCTGTTGATTATCCTAAACCTCCCGTTCTGAGAACCGGAAAAAAAGCTTTACAAAGCGGAAAGTTTTGCCGCTTCCATAATCAACCTGGTCATGATACCGATGAATGCTGCCAATTGAAAAATTCGATTGAAGGATTGATAAGGGAAAACAAGCTGCAGCAATTTGTGGAAAAGAATAGCAGCAATCCCGCTTCGTCTAGTCAGGGGCAACGAGCTCCTGCTCATCAACCCAGGACAAGTGAGAAGACTGCAGGGCATGAATCCGGAAGGCCTGTTATCAATGTCATTACGGGAGGACCTCACCCAGCAGGCAGGACCTGGGGTGAGATGGAAAGATATACCCAAGCTTTGAAGTATGTACCGGCCGAAGAAGATGTCTTTTTTTGGAAGGTGGTACGCCCCTGAAGCAACAAAAAACTTTCAATGATGATATTGTGTTCAGAACCAGAGATTCCACAGGTGTTGAAGCTCCTACCTTAGATCCCTTAGTCATCTCGGCTGGTATCGGGCCAGCTATTGTCAGAAGAGTTCTCATCGATTGTGGCGCATCCTGTAATATCCTCTTCAAGAAAACATTCGACCAAATGAAGATCCCTATGGTTGATGTGCAAGCCTCGTCACAAAAAATCGCTGGCTTCACTGGGGAGCCAAAGCAGCCAATAGGAACCATTGATTTGCTTGTAGAACTCGGAGAGGGAGAAAGAAAAGTAGTCCGCAAGCAGACTTTTGTGATTGTTGACGAATTTTCCGCTTATAATGCTTTCCTTGGCCGTCCAACTCTTGCAGCGTTCAAAGCTGTTCTGGCCCCATGGTGTCTCACTATTAAATTCCCCACAGACAATGGAGTAGGAGTTATAAAAGGGGATCAAAATGCCGGTCGGGAGTGTTATCTGATAGAGCTGCGAGAAGTAAGGAAAAGAGAAATGGGAAAGGATGCGGCTACCCCAGTCCGCATCAAAGAACCAGCCTTGTAGCAATTACAGGGCGGACCCTGCACCGGCGAGCACAGTGGAGCACGGAAAGAGATGGACCTAGAAAAGCCGGTGCAGGAGAGAATAGAGTGGTACCGGTGGAAACGACAGTACCAATACCTGTTGACCCGAAGGACCCAAACAAGGTGTTGAATGTGGGTTCACAACTTAATGCGTCAATTCAGAATATCTTAATATCTTTTTTAAAAGCAAATTTGGATGTCTTTGATTGGACTCATGCCGATATGTGCGGAATATCCCTAGAAGTAGCAGTACACGCTCTGAATATTGATCCAAAATTTACACCTGTGAAACAGAAAAGGAGAACTCATGGTCCAGAAAGGTCAGCAGCGTTAAAAGAAGAAGTTGATCGGCTCATGGAGAATAACTTTATCAAAGAATCTACCTATCCGAATTGGGTTTCAAATCCAATGCTGGTTAAGAAAGCCAACGGAAAATGAAGAGTGTGCATCGATTTTTCAGATCTAAACAAGGCCTGCCCCAAAGACTGCTTCCCATTACCCAGGATCGATCAACTGGTAGACGGAACAGCGGGACATGAATTGTTATCTTTTATGGATGCCTACTCTGGATATAACCAGATCATGATGCATGAGCCAGATCAGGAGGACACGAGCTTTATCACCGACGTTGGTCTTTACTGCTACAGAGTTATGCCCTTCAGGCTGAAGCATGCAGGGGCAACATACCAAAGACTTGTTAATGCTATGTTCAAACCACAATTGGGCAAGACTATGGAAGTCTACGTCGATGACATGTTAGTAAAGTCTAAGAAAGCAGTGGATCACATAGAACACTTAGCAGACATGTTCGCAGTCCTCCGAAAATACGGAATGAAGCTTAACCCTTTAAAATGTTCATTTGGAGTGGAATCCGAAAAGTTTTTAGGTTTCATCGTGAGCGCTAGGGGCATTGAGGCTAGTCCAGCTCAAATTACCGCCTTAAAGGAAGTCAAAGCTCCTAGAATGAAGAAGGAATTGCAAAGTCTCAATGGAAAAGTCGCCGCCTTGAGTCGGTTCATTTCCAAACCCACAGATAAATGCATCCCATTCTTTGACGCCCTAAAGAAAGGAAAGAAAAACTTCGATTGGACTCCCGAATGCCAAAAAGCCTTTGATGAATTGATTCGCCATATGGAAACGCCTCCAATACTTTCTAGGCCTGGCAATGGCGAGGATCTTCTTATATACTTGGCAGTATCATCTCATGCTTTAAGTGCAGCGCTGATACGAGAAGACAAGAGGATTCAACATCCAGTTTACTATATCAGCAAAAGACTCACTGGGGCAGAGATGAATTACTCTAAGTTGGAAAAACTCGCCTATTGCCTACTGATTGCATCCAGGAAGTTGAGGCAATATTTCCAAGCTCATCCTATCAGAGTCCTCACTGATCAACCTTTAAAGCAAGTCCTGTTTCGCCCTGAGACTTCGGGTCGTCTTCTAAAGTGGAATATTGAACTCAGTCAATATGACATCACTTATCATCCCCGAAAAGCAATCAACGGACAAGCTTTAGTGGATTTCATCGCAGAATTCACAGATAAGGGTAACAGTGAGGAGGAAACGATCGATGATTCCCCAATTCAATGGAAGTTATATGTTGATGGCGCAAGAAATGACTACTGTTCTGGAGCCGGAGTTGTACTTGAGACCCCTGAAGGTCGGTCATTATGCTATGCACTGAGATTGGAATTTTCTTCAACAAACAATGAAGCAGAATACGAAGCTCTTATCGCTGGCTTAAGAATTGCTAAAGAACTAAACATCCGAGCATTACAGATCTTCAGTGATTCTCAGCTTATTGTATGCCAAGTCAAGAAGGAATTCCAAGCGAAAGGGGGAAATCTTCCTGCCTACTTGTTAAAGGCTTGGGAACTCCTAGGTGATTTCGATCATTACATGATAAGTCATATTCCTCGAGAAGAAAACACGAAAGCAGATTCTCTCGCAAAGTACTCTAGCACAGGCGAAGCTCAATTTCTGGGGTTGACTCCAATGGAGGTCCTGTCGGCTCCAAGCATTGATGAGATGGATATCGATTGGATCATGAGCGTGTCTCAAGAACAAGAATCATGGATGACTCCAATAACAGAATATCTGCTCAATGGCTCTTTACCGGAAAATTCAAAAGAATGAAAGAAGCTACTGAGGAAAGCCTCTCGCTATGTGGTCCAAGATGGCCAATTATACAGACGGGGATTCTCAATGCCGTTACTTCGATGTGTATCCAGGGAAGAGTCCAAAACAATCCTAGCTGAGGTACATGGGGGAGAATGTGGTGATCATTTAGGTGGTCAAACTTTAGCAAAGAAGATACTCCGATACGGATATTTTTGGCTAGAAATTAATCGAGATGCAGCAGACTATTCCCGAAAATGTGACAGATGCCAAAGATTCGCCAAAATTCCTAGAGCTCCTTCTACTGAACTCACACAGATGGTCAGTCCATGGCCGTTTGCAATATGGGGGATAGACCTTGTAGGACCGTTACCAACTTCCAAATCTGGAATTAAATATGCCATTGTTGCTGTAGATTATTTTACTAAGTGGGCAGAAGCTGAACCACTGGCTACTATCACCTCAAAAAAGATGATAAGTTTTGTGACTAAAAGTATCATTTGCAGATATGGTGTGCCTCAAAAAATAATTACAGACAATGGTACTCAGTTCGAAAGTGAAGAATTCCAAGATTTTTGCAAACGATTCAAAATCCGAAAAAGCTTCTCAGCAGTAGCTCATCCGCAGGCAAACGGGCAGGTGGAAGCAGTAAACAAAATTATCAAGTCAACCATCAAGAAGCAACTTGAAAGAGCAAAAGGTGGTTGGGTCGATAAGCTACCACTAGCACTATGGGCGTACAGAACTACCCACAAGACTGCAACTGGGCATACTCCGTTTTCATTGGCATACGGATCAGAGGCAATGATTCCGGTAGAAACAGAGGTCCCTTCACATAGAAGAATCCATTTCAATCAAGCGGAGAATGAAAAACTACAGCTTGAGGCACTGGATCTCCTTGATGAAAAAAGAGAAGAGGCTGAGCTCAGAATCGCATCTCATCAGCAAAGGATAGCCAGACATTTCAATTCCAAAGTTTGCCAACGCAACTTTGAGATTGGAGATCTAGTCCTAAAGAGAATTATGACAGCGACATGTGTGTTTGGGCCAAATTGGGAAGGACCATATGTCATAGGTCAGAAGCTTCTTGACGGCACATTCAAACTCACTACTGTCGAAGGAGATCAAATTCCAAGAGCCTGGAACAGCAATCACTTGCGCCCATACTTTACTTGATAACTTTGTTGAAATATTGTAAAAAGAATTATGAATGTATGATTCCTGTAATTGAAAGCGACTGTAAAACCGATGCAAGTGAATAATGAAAGACTATAAAGTGGATGTAGGCCCAAATTCTTGGCCGAACCACTATAAATCTTGTGTTCCTTATTATTATTACATGTTTGCTTTATTTTCGATATGAAAAGTACATTAAATGTATTACTGAAATGTCGATTTAAATTTTTGCAGGCAACGAAAATAAAACTTGCACATTACAAGACCAAGTGATTCTTGTTATCATTCAACAAACAAATTCCAAGTCACAAAATTCCCGAATTTAAATCCTAGATAAGAAGTGCTTCAATTGAACGGTCAATGATTTCGCCGAAAACGGGCTTTAGCTAATAAATTGAGAAGTTTGAACAAACAAACATCCAATTAAGAAGCTTATGTCCGTTCTCGCGAACTGGCCTAGCAATGAAGTACACTTCTTTGGATTAAACAAACTACTTGTAAGAGAAGGGAGTGCGAGCTTGAAAAGAAAAAATAGAGGATCGCTAAAAAGGCATAAGCAAGTGGACAAGGAACAACTAAAGCCCTCTTCGGAGGCACAAGTCCTCTTCAAAGGCACAACTCTTCGGAGGATAAAGACCTCTAACGAGGCATATGCCGCAAAAAAGAAAGTTCTCTACTCAACCAAAAAAGATTGGAGGAGTCATGACCCTCCAACCATGAGAGAGTAACTTCCAGGCAATCCTCGGAGGCACATTTCACCAGGAGTTGAAGATTTCACCAGGAGTTGAAGTGTGACAGCCGCTCTTCGGATTTTCACTTCACCGTAGTTGAAATGTAAAACAAAATAAAAGCCCTCTTCGGAGGCCCATTTCACCAGGAGTTGAAGTGCGACAGCCACTCTTCGGAGTTTCACTTCACCAGAGTTGAAATGTAAAACAAAATAAAAGCCCTCTTCGGAGGCCCATTTCGCCAGGAGTTGAAGTGCAACAGCCGCTCTTCGGAGTTTCACTTCACCAGAGATGAAATGCAAAAAAAGAAAAGAAAAAGAGAGAGCCTCTCCCAAGGGGCAGAAACAGAAAGACCTCTTCCCAGAGGCACAATAAGACAGAAAGACCTCTTCCCAGAGGCAGAAATGAAAAGACCTCCTCCCGGAGGCACAATCAAGCAGAAACACCTCTTCGGAGGCACACGTTTCACCAAGATTGAAATAAAACTTCCAGGTGTTAAAACGTGAAAAAGTCTTCCTCAGAGGTGCAACTTTTCAAAGAAACAAAAATCAAGAAGCCCTTTACTGTGGCAAGTTAAAAAAAAAAAATCCTCACTAAAAGCACACTTTAACTTTCAAAGGAAGAGTGAATTACTTGTTCTAGAAAATTCTCTTCCTCAAAAAGAAGTTGAAGTACCTTACAAATACCCGCTTTACCACATAGAAGATTTCATTCAATAAAATGTGTATATGCACAAAATAAAAAGTGATATCTTCGAAGGTTGAAGCGTAGAAACTTATTTGTGCTCTATTTTTTAATGAAATCATATTCCTCCAAATGTGGAATAATTATTCTCTAAAAAATAAAAGCGCAAGTTCCTCATAAAATAAAATATTACAATGGGCTTATGGTATAGGGGCAGCATGGCATAACTACATCGGTAAAATTGCGCTCGAACAATATATACCACAAGCTCACTGCAATATCGTACAAAGAAACTTGTACAAAAATGAATAGTAAATGCATTCTCAGATACAGACAGAAGTTTGTACAAAGAAAAAGAATCATTTTATTCAACACTATTTTATATACAGGTACAGGTTCCAAAGTAAAAAAACAAAAGAAAAGCGGGGGGCCGGTACCCGCACAATTTCCGGTCATTACATGCAAAAAAGGCAAAAAAGCGATATGGAAGCCACAGAACCAGAGCCATCATTTCTTCTTCCGCCCACCTTTTGAGCCCTCTTTTCTTGAGCCTTTCGAGCGGCTCTCTCTGTTGAATATGCGCTTATATGTTTTTTGTTTGATGATAATAAACATATATTCGTTCGTTTAAATGTATTTGATAATATACTATTTTATTTTTCACAGATTAAATAAATATTTGCAGAATAAAATAAATAACACGAAATTTGAATTCAAACGAATATTTTATTCAAACAAATATTTATTACATCGTACAATTTCAAGCTCTCACTATAACTATACAACTTTGATTACAATTACATCACATTTCACATTTACAATTCACCTCACTACATATCACTCACACTCGTATTTATCTTCAACTTCATTCCAGTTTGAATCCAGCATCTGAGAAATCTGCAAAAATATTCACTAACGCAGTAAAATTGAAAAGGAAATATTTTTGCAAAATAAAATAAGATATGATTTTTGAAAATAATATTTGCCTCAGTTATTTGGGTTGTTCGTCATCATTTAAATTTGAATTCATCATACACGAACAACTTGTGACATACACAGTGTATTACTGTATATGCCACAAGGCCGTGCACGCCGATATATACACTTGATAATGCTACAGGGACAGGTGAGCAAAAGGTCAAACCCAAATATATGGACAGGTTCAACTCAGGTGCAATAAATTCAAAAATACGACACGAACACAAGGTCAAATCCGAGTTTTGAAACTAGATTCAACACAAGTGAATCGAGTTCAAGTCAGACCAACACTGCAAGTACATGAATGCAAACTACAAGTACAGGTTCAAGGCCAAAATGTCAAAGTGGCAACTGGCAATAACAACTACACATATGCATACCACAGATGCAACCGATCAGTTCGACATATACATGAAGGCAGCAAGTCAGTGGACAGACCAGAGTACAACAGTAATAAACATGGACAGAAGCAAGGCAACAAAGACTCAAGCAACAACATGGACTGCAACAAATACATGATGCACAACTCAAATGAATATCAGTGCAAGTGTCGACCAGGTAGCAAGGAAGATCAACACAGCAAGCTACAGCATCAAGATGATCAAGATGCTACAGATTTCAGCAAATGAACCAACTGCAAGTGCAAATGACTAGAAAACAATGCAACAGTATCAAGTACAGTATGCACAAGAAACAAATGACAGTAAGCAATGAAGCAACAAGGTCAGAGAACCAAGCAACAATGTGCACAAGTGAATCAAGTGAATCATAATGAAGCAGTGCAACATCTTCCACCAACACACTCAAGTGACTCAACAATGCAACAAGGTGATATGCAAACTACATGCAGGCCAGAAGCAAAAACTCGAGTGCAACAGTGAAGTTCAGCTATGCAAACAACATAACAGTATACAAGCTTTAGCACAAGAACATGACAGCAAACAGAAGTGCACAGCAACAGTAAGGCAATGCACAAATACAGGTGAATCAAGTGACCAACAAACTACTGAAGTTCAAATATCAAATTCAAGACAGACCAACATACTACAGTGAACCATCAAAATGCAAGCACAAAGTGCACAGCAACCATTAACTGCCATAAGACCACCATGCAAAGACCAGAAGTACAAAATGGCCAAGCAAGTGCACCACTAAACCAACAAACAAGACCAAGAAAAAGTGAAGTACAACATCACAAGCAATTGCAAGCACATGAAATCTCAAGTCATGACCGAAGCCAGCAGTACAATGAATTCCCAAATCAAAATAGTTCAAGTGACCGAAGTCAACTAAATGATATCATAAATTCAAAAGTGCAGTTTTAAAAAATTCAAAATGGCCGAAGTCATCAGGTAAAAGAAGTTGAATTCACGATTCAAAGTCAGAGCCTTGGCAATAAAGCGATTCACATTGCCGTGTAACCAAGTCAAAGCAAGTGATAACCAAACATCTCAAATTCAAGGCATCGAGTCAGGTCAGAGAAATTCACGGAGCCAGGATTGAACATAAATTCAAAGCCGTCAATTTTAAACCAAGTCAACCAAGAAATAATAAGAATAATTCGCATATGAATTAGTCAAGGTAAATCGCAATCATCCAAGCGTAAACGATCGGCAGAGATAAAATCAAATATATTTTGTGCGAACGAAAATCTAGGGTTACAAACCCTATATAAGAAAATCATCATCGGCAATCTTATCAATCGAGTTTAAGAATCAACCAGTAAAGCAAAAAGAAGAAAATACATACCGAAGAAATCGAAGCAATCGAACTCGATCAAGCAAGGAGGAGAAGCCGCAAACAAATTGAAGCAAATCAGAAACAGTAATTGCAATCAACCAACAAAGGCAGCAACTTAAAACCCTAATTTAAGAGCACGGCATCAAGAACGAAAGCCCTAATTTTGGAAAAGGAACGGTCGCCATTATACTCAAGCAAAGAAAAAGAACCGGGCCGATAAAATAAAAGGAAGACATATTTTAATTAGTGGGCCGTTTAGGCTTAGTTGTTTTTTAATTAGGGTTATTTGCTTTTTATGTTTGTGTTTCTTTTAATTTTAAAATTCTCTTTTAAACCGTGGTAATTTTCTAGTCGTGTGACTAGGGTACAAACTACGGTGTGTAGTTTGGGAATTCGCAACTCGGTAGTTGAGTTGTGGTCAGGGTTTTGAGCGTCGAGTTAGATTAGTCAATAGCGGGTATAGTGAGTTTACGTGTGTAAGCGAGGGACTATCTAATTTCTAGTAGAAACCTTGGGGGCAGCACGTAG
Source organism: Allium cepa (assembly GCA_030765085.1). NCBI lineage: Eukaryota > Viridiplantae > Streptophyta > Magnoliopsida > Asparagales > Amaryllidaceae > Allium > Allium cepa. Next base: position 470,268,931 of record CM060931.1, read on the forward strand.
GCAGGGTTTTGCCGAAGCTGGGTAAATTCTGTGTTGTTCTGTTCTGTTATTTATATTCTGCTATATCTGTGCTGCTATTCTGTGATTCGTGTTAATATTAATTAACTTCTGCAATTAAGTTTTTATAATTTACACTATCACCCTATTCACCCCCCTCTAGGGTGAAATCGATCCTACAAGTGGTATCAGAGCCAGGAATAGAAGTCAACATTTTTTAAAAAAAAAAAATTCTATTTTTTTTTAAAAATCAGTTTTTTTTTTGAATTTTTAAAATGGCTTCTTTTAATAATGCTTTTGCAGAAGGTCAATCCATAGTTAGACCACCAATGTTCAATGGTGAATATGCTTTTTGGAAAAATGGGATGAAATTTTTTTTTGAAAACCATTGACGCTTGGGATATTGTTGAGACAGGTTATATAATACCAACTATAACTGTAGATGATCAGGAAATAGAAAAACCAAAGGAACAATGGACAGAACTAGAAAATAAATTACAGAATACTAATGCCAAAGCTATGAATTCTATTATCTGTTCATTAGATCAATTTGAATTTAATCGTGTCTCACATTGTCTAACTGCGCAGGAAATATGGCACATATTAGAAGTGACTCACGAAGGAACATCTCAAGTCAAAGAATCTCGCCTTGCCATGCTAAGCAGCGAATACGAGAACTTTACAATGGCGAAAGAAGAAAATGTCAAAGAGATGTACGGACGACTTTCCAACATCGTATACAAATCAAAAGCTCTCGGAAAAACATACACCGAATTGGAAATAGTCCGTAAAATCCTCAGAGTCCTTCCACGAAGCTTTGAAGCAAAAGTAACTGCCATTCAAGAATCAAAAGATTTAAAACAACTCAAAGTCGAAGAACTCATCGGAAATCTCACCACTTATGAGCTAGAAATGAAATTCAAGGAAGAGCGTGAAGGTGGAGATACTCGAAAGAAATCAATAGCTCTCAAAGGAACAACTGAAAGTGATGATGAGAATGATGACGATGATGATGGAGCAGCAGAGCTAGCGCTACTAATAAAGAAATTCAAAAAGTGGAATCGCAGATACGGAAATCCAGCTCGAAATCATGAATTAAAAAGCAGAATAGGCAAAGCACTAGACAACCCAGAAGATCAGAAAATCATCTGTTACAAATGCAACAAACCCGGCCATATCAAGCCACAATGTCCTCAAAAACGATCAAATCAAGGAAAGAAACTAAAAAAGAAAAGCTTTGCGGCTACTTGGGATGAAACTGACGAAGATGAAAGTGATAACACCGAGAGTGAGAGTGAAAAAGCAAACATGTGCCTTCATGGTGAAGTTACAGACAGTGATGACGACGAGCCAAGCGAGGTATCAAAACTCGCTCATTCTGAATTACTAATTTATTTCCATGAAATAAATGGCTGTTATGAACGACTTAGGGAAAAATATGCTAAACTTGAATCTCAAAAGGATACTTTGATAGAATGCAATAAACAACTTGATCAATTAGTTAAGAACTATCAATGTAGAATTCCTAAGTGTGATAAGTGTCCAACATTCGAAGAAGAAATTAAAAAATCGGAAATCAATATAAAATCACTTGAAAATGAAATTCTGATTTTAAAGGAGAATGAAAATACTAGGAGAGAGAATTCTATTAAAAAGTGCACACAATTGTTAAACGAAAATGAATCTCTCAAATCACAAGTCCAACAACTGTCTACTGCTTTAGAAAAATTCTCCAAAAGTGAAAAATCATTAAATATGCTACTAGGAAAACAAACTGTTAATACAGTTAGACAAGGACTTGGATATAATAAATCGAAAATTGTTGAAAACAAGATTAATCAAGTAAATTCTATGAGCACAATTTGTAGAAATTTCGGACACAATCACAATAATTGTTGGTATAGACCCAAACATGTGAAAACTATACCGATTTGGGTTCCAAAAGGCACAAATATAAAATCTCTCAAAGTTAAACAAATTTGGGTGCCGAAGGGAACAATTATAAACAGTTTTGGGTCTATACAAAATTATCATTCTAAATATTTTGCCACTAACAATCATGGACCTATAAAAACAAATAGGTCACTAAACTCTTTTCTCGTGTAGATATGCTGGCAGGCTAAGGAACAACAGCAATGGTACTTGGATTCTGGCTGTTCCAGGCACATGACAGGCGATAAATCGAAGTTCCTTAGCCTAGAAAAGTACAAAGGTGGCAGAGTCACAATGGGGAACAATGACAAGTGTAAAATTGTCGGTAAAGGTAAAGTAGGTAACAATACATTTACCTTGAATGACGTACTATATGTTGAAAATTTGCACCACAATTTGATATCAATCAGCCAGCTATGTGATAAAGGTATGAATGTTATCTTTGATTCTGACATGTGCAAAATTGTTGACAAATCATCAAAAGAAATCTTATTTTCAGGAAAAAGGAAAGGTAATATATATTCTCTATCTTTTGATGATCTCATCCTCTCTAAATGTTTGGTAGCTAAGGATATAGAAGTGAATTTATGGCATAGACGTTTAGGGCATGCTAGTATGAACTTATTAAACAAATTAAAAAGGAAAAGTTTAGTAAGAGGGTTGCCATCACATGAGTTTGAAACTGAAAACATCTGTAAAGCATGTACTTTGGGAAAACTTAGAAAATCATCGTTTCATGCCAAAAACAATGTAAGCACTTCTAGAGTTCTTGAACTAATTCATATGGATCTATTTGGACCTAATGACATTGCTAGCTTAGGAGGTAAGAAATATTGCTTTGTGTTAGTTGATGATTACTCAAGGTATACATGGGTATACTTCTTAGCTAAAAAATCAGAAACTTTTTCATACTTCACAAGATTCGCATAATTTGTGCAAAATGAAAAAGAAGTCTCTATTGTTTCATTAAGAAGTGATCATGGTGGAGAATTTGAAAATTATGAATTTGAAACTTTCTGTGATGAAAACGGAATCAAACATGAGTTCTCTGCACCACGTACTCCACAACAAAATGGGGTAGTTGAGAGAAAGAATCGAACTTTACAAGAATTGGCTAGGTCTATGTTAAATGAATATGAACTACCTCTGCATCTCTGGGCAGAAGCTGTAAATACAGCATGTTATGTAATGAATAGAGTTATCATCAGACCGATTCTTAACAAAACCCCCTATGAGCTATGGTTCAACAAAAAACCAAACATCGCTTACTTCAAAGTGTTTGGATGTCCTTGCTATATTCTTAATACAGGTGATCAGTTAGGAAAATTTGAAGCAAAGGCTGATGATGGCATTTTCATGGGTTACTCTTCGAGAAGCAAAGCTTATAGAGTCTACAACAAAAAGACTAAAACAATCGTAGAGTCAATCAATGTGAAATTTGATGAAGGCATTGACGAACAGGATACATCCAAAAGCAACGTTGAAGAGGAGAAAGAAAAAGATGAATTTGAAAAACCAAAAGAAACTGCTGATGCTAGAGAAACTACCACAACTCAAGAAGTCCGAAGAAATCTGGATCTAGAAAAGCTGAAATACAAAACAGACCATCCACCAGAATTGGTAATTGGAAACCCTATAGCAGTCATGCAGGAAAAATTTGAAATGAGCTTGGTTGGAGAGTTAAAATTCTTTTTAGGATTTCAAATCCAACAAAGCAATAAAGGCACATTCATTTCTCAAACAAAATATATTAGGGAACTTGTCAACAAATTTGGATTGAAAGATGCTAAACCAGCAAGAACTCCCATGAGTACAACACTTAAACTTGACAAAGATGAAAAGGGTAAGACAGTTGATCAAAAGCAGTACAGAGGTATGATTGGATCACTCCTTTATCTTACCGCCTCTAGACCTGACATCATGTTTTCTATCTGCTTATGTGCGCGTTTTCAATCTAACCCAAAAGAATCTCATTTAAAAGCTGTTAAAAGAATTATAAGATATTTATTGCACACACCACGATTTGGTCTTTGGTATCCATCAAATGATAATTTTGAATTGAAAGGTTTTTCAGATGCTGATTATGCTGGAAATTTGGTTGATAGAAAAAGTACTAGTGGAGCATGTTTTATGTTAGGACATTCTTTAGTTGCATGGTCGAGTAGAAAACAAAATTGTATTGCATTATCCACAACAGAGGCAGAGTATATTGCTTTGAGCGGTTGCTCTGCTCAAATCTTATGGATGATACAAACTTTGCATGACTATGGCCTAAATTTTAAACGTGTACCATTAATGTGTGATAGCAAAAGCGCAATTGATCTCACAAATAATCCTGTACATCATTTGCGAACAAAACATATAGATGTAAGACATCATTTTATTAGAGATCATATTTCCAAAGAAAATATCTGCATAAATTTTATTTCAACTGATTCTCAATTGGCAGACATCTTTACAAAACCCCTAGCAGAAAATAGTTTTTGTAAACTACGACTCAGTCTAGGTGTTTTAGAAATTTGCTGAATATTTAACATTTTGTTTCTCCCTACAAATCATCGAAAAGAAAAATAGTGATTGAAAAAAGTGATGAGTGTTGATATTGATTATATATTATAACTCGAGAAAGTATAATTAGAAAATTTCTTTAAGAAATGTAAACAAGAGTTATAAAAATTTTTGTTGGTAAAAAATTCCATAACCATCTCTATACCTATCATATTTCTATCAACCATCACTCATCAAAATTCTATATAGTTTGTCGATATGTGGTACTTTAAACAGGAATCGTTTGTTTTTCATTTTTTTTTTAAAAAAAATAATAAAAAAAAAATAATAATAACAATAAATAAATACCAAAGTATTCACTCTCATTTAAAAGTCCTCACGGTTATGCATGGGTGAATTACTTGGAATTTGTTATGTGCTTCCATGCTCATTTAAAAGTCCTCACGGTTATGCATGTATGGAACACATATCAAAAGTTGATTTTTTTTAAAAAAAATAAACAAGTTGATTCTAATCCCATTTAAAAGTCCTCACGGTTATGCGTGGTTAGAAGATACTTGAATTCATTTTTCTAAAATAAATTTGGAATACTACTAATCTCATTTAAAAGTCCTAACGGTTATGCATGGTTAGTAGATATTCAAATTCCTGATATAAAAATACCACAAATAGACACAATTGTATGATTTTATATGATGACATCATCTCCATCATTCTAAAAGTGGAATATGCGCCTAACAAAATATTTATGATTTTTGTTTGATTTTTTTTGAAATTTGATATTTATATTAAATTGAGTTTTAATGTTGAATTGGTATCGATTACTTTTTCTTTTTTTTCTCTAACACTATTATTCTTTTGCTGATAACAAAAGGGGGAGAGAAAAGTTAAGATTTTGTCAAATAAAATCAAGCAAAGGTCAAATAATTTTCTATTTGCATCTAGAATCATTTGCGTATTTTTTTGTATGCATATATGTAGGGGGAGCATCGTATAGAGAGGAAGCATTTAAATAGGGGGAGCAATTAGAATATATCAATGATCAAATACATTTAACATATTCAAAATCTTAAATATATGTTTGTTATCATCAAAAGGGGGAGATTGTTGAATATGCGCTTATATGATTTTTGTTTGATGATAATAAACATATATTCATTCGTTTAAATGTATTTGATAATATACTATTTTATTTTTCACAGATTAAATAAATATTTGCAGAATAAAATAAATAACACGAAATTTGAATTCAAACGAATATTTTATTCAGACAAATATTTATTACATCGTACAATTTCAAGCTCTCACTATAACTATACAACTTTGATTACAATTACATCACATTTCACATTTACAATTCACCTCACTACATATCACTCACACTCGTATTTATCTTCAACTTCATTCCAGTTTGAATCCAGCATCTGAGAAATCTGCAAAAATATTCACTAACGCAGTAAAATTGAAAAGGAAATATTTTTGCAAAATAAAATAAGATATGATTTTTGAAAATAATATTTGCCTCAGTTATTTGGGTTGTTCGTCTGTAACGACCCGCCGCCTTGACCGCCTCTAGTCGGTAATTAAACCAACTAGAAACGTTCAAAATGACGGATTGTTATTTAGTTTATAACATTTAAACAGAATCAGCTACAGAATCACAGAATAGTAATCATATTTTATAAACAAACTTTTCTTTTATATACAAATATCAGAGTTTACAATACATTACATTTTATACAGCGGAAACAATTTATAAATTTAAGTACAAGAGAAAAAATTTTAGCTAAAACTTTAGTGGTGCTGAAATCCCCCTCTCTCTAACTTCGCTGCGAGCAAATCTTTAAGCTGCAAAAATACTCGGTCTGACCCGAGCGTTATTGCAAAACACAAAAACACTCGAGTCAGGATTAATCTTTATTCAAGTAAATAAATTTGAAATGAACTGAAATAAATGGTTACAGAGATGGTGAAACAAATAAATCAGTTAAATCCTATTATAGATTTTCACATTAGCGATTCCAAATTTTTATACACATGTGTGGCTGCAGTACACACGTGTACTCATACCCATGTGCACTGCCTCGCCAACCCACGTGCACGAGTCAGACAAATCACTGCAAGTATACAAGCATGACTCCAAAACAGACAAGGCAAGGCACTATGCAGTGCACAACAAATCCAAACAGCCCCAAATACAAAATCACTGCACATAACCAAAACAAGGACCACAAGAGCAGGCTGCAACATGGACTGCAGACAACTCAAATGCCAATTGCACATGTCAACAGCAATGAGACTGGGTCAGACCAAATGCTCAGGTAAATGACCAGCTACAACAACAAGTGCAAGACTAGATGCAACATAAAATGAAAATGCATACATCAGGTACAGACTGGAAGTAGCGATACAAGGTAAACCAGCAACAAAACATGAAGTGAATCATGTCAAAGGGCAATACACTAGAGCATGCAAGTGCAGACAACAGGGCTCAAACCAGTGTCAACAAAACAGCAACTTAGCACATGTATGCAGACTAGTGAAGTAAATGTAGAGAACAAGCTACATGATGAACAAGTGCAGCTATGTTTAACAAGTGCAAGACCACAAAGAAATGCATGTCACCAAGTTCAGACCAAACAACAATGATGGTAATGCAACACACTATATGTACCCATGATACAAAAGACGTGGAATAGTTGCAACACAGTGAAGATGACAAGTTAACAAAGACCAAGTTAAAATGGAAGCAGTGACACAATGGCCAGAAACAAAGCCTATAAATCAAACATGCACAAACAACACATTCATATTCATAACAGAAATTCTCTCAGCACACTTGCAAGATAACTATAAATCTTACAACAAAATGAATGTTAAAGAACATCCATTACCTAATATAAAGAAAGATTTAATTGATTATTTCAATTTCTATATTTAAATTAAACACTTCATATTAAATTCAAATACTAAAGGAAACAAATTCTTTCAAGTTTTAAAATTCATTTGAAATCAGATTTCATTTAAAACATTGGATTATGTTCATCAGTTTTTTATTTTATTTTATTTTATTTACAAACTGGTTTTCAAAGTAAACTTAAAAACAGTTCTTAATCTGAATTCAAAAAAACAAATTTAAGTTTTGCTTAAACTTCTAAATCTGTTCATGCTTCCAAAAACTTACAAAAAAAACTACTTAAATCTAATTCTGGTTTTAATACAAACCTGAAACTGTTCTACACTTGATTTAAAACCAGATTTAAAATCTTGTTTAAATTTAAGATCTTCATATTTTTTTCTAAAACCTTTGAACTCAAACTGCATTTGAATCCAGATTTAACTCCCACTTAAATCAAAACTGCACTAAAGTTTGAATTTCAATCAACATGTAACAACTGCAACTCTCTGTTTTATAAACCTGAAACAGAAATTTAAAACTTGTTTAAATTTTAAAAGTTTCATATTTTAAAAACTTTGAACTTCAAACCTTATTTGAATTCAATTTCAATTCATACTTGAATCCAGTTTTCAACTTAAATATGAATTTCATTCAACATAAAAAAAAAAAAAACTGCAAAACAACACAGTTTATCCCTGCACCCATCTTACCCGAGCAACCCTTTAAACCACTTCGAGTTTTAAAACCCTCTGCTCCGAGTCAGAAGAATAAAATCCCGAGGACTGACTCGAGTCAAAACCCTGCACACTACTAATATTACCTGAGTTCAACTCTACCACCCAAATCAACCTGAAAATACCCACTAAGGTAAACATCTTAACACCTGACATCCAAATAGATTAACCAATACCCCAATTTCATATTTCTGTTTAAAAAGAAATGTTTCTTCTTAACAGTTTATTTAAGCTGTAATGTTAGTTTTACAATTCATGTTCTAAAACATTCATTCCTGTGGTAGACTTGTTTAATAGTTTAAGATCCTTGTTTTAGAAATCTCTATGTTAACTGTCTCTATAGTTTACAGTAAAACAGATTTCAAATTTAATCCTTAATTATGATTTATAAATTTAATTTATACTAAATAAACATCCCTCAATTCATAACAATTACCACAGAGAATCAGTCCAAGAATCTAAAAACAAAATCAGGTAATAAAATACCTGTAAGCACATATGTGTTTGTATATATAACTTCACAGAGTATCCATCACAAAAGAAACCATTTTAGCAACTTAGTTCAAATCTATACACATGCAACAGGAAATTCTAAATAACATTTCAATAGTAAGCTTACTCACTAAACATAATAATAATGCTACTGCAGTTTTACTTTGAAGTTCAAACTCAAGCAAACATTAATTGCTTCATGCAACAGATAATTTAAAACCCTTTTTAAATTGAGGAGTCATTCACTAAACAAAAAGGGGACAGAGCAGTTTATATATCTATATATTAATGATAGTTTTACTTTGAACTTGAATTCTAATACTTGCATGTGCATTTATTTCAAAAAGGAACTGTTTTTTTTTTAAATTAAAGTTTACTCACAATAACATGTAAATGCATAAACACATATTCACATGTATACTTTCAATTCCATACCTAAACAACATCCAAGCACCACACAATGGATTCAAGGGTTATAGTAGCACATCAGATCCATCAAAGAATAGTTTCAAGCTTGTAAATTTTGTTATTTTCCAAATGTAGAATATTTTACAGGGGTTCAAAACTGGGTTACTCAGACCTTTAAAACTGAAATTATTCACATTTGGCATGCAACATAACACACAGCAACAACAAAGAATGCCACAAGCAGAAATAGGGGTTTTACAGACACATTCATTCAACACACATGAACAGAAGCTCAAACAAGCACATGCAACAAATTTTTCCTCATCTAGATTAAAAATCCATCACATGCAGCAAAACAAAATAGGCAAAGTTTTTGATAGCATCTGTCCTCATCAGTTTAAAGGCAAATTTTAATAGCATCTGTTCATATCAATTTAAATAAAAACTATAGTATCTGTTTTTATCAATTTAAAAATATAAGCAAATTGAGCAAATAACAGCAACTAGAACAAAAATCCAACATGCAGTCACAAATCTGAGCATATCAGTTTAAAATTTAATTAGCCGAGCCAAAGATAACCAAATCACCCCACAACATAGCATGCAACCAAGAAATTCACTTCAAACAAATTCAAAAACTTGCATGAAGATTATCGTGAGTTAGAAAACTCACCATAACAAAGTCGAAGCAGCCGAAGGGAAATAAGCCAAGTTGAACGAAGGTCGAAGCCCAGATTAGATCGCAAACCCTTGTTTTGAATCGCAAGAAGCAAAACCCTAGATTTGATTGCTAGCCCTAATTTGAAGACGAGCAAAAAATTGGAGAGGCCGCCATTTTGTTTCGTTATTTCGTTTAGGGTTTAGAAATGAAAATGGTAAAGTGAGATAAAGGGGAATCGGGTAAAACGAATAAGGTCAAGGGGATTTTTTCTTTAAGTTATGTTTATTTATTTATTTATATTTTTTTATTTTTTATTTTTTTAAATTCAATTGGTTTGGTATAAATTATTCTCTTTACTTTGTTTTGTAAAAATTACATTATATTTTACAAAGTTTATAAATATGTCGTTTGAATTTTACTATATGTATTTATTTATTTATTTTGTATTGATTAAAATTTTATTCTATTTTATTTAAGTAAATGAAAAATGTTATTGAGACTAACCACAAATTTATTAATTTTCATAAATAATAATTCTTATACCCAAAATATTTTCCTAAGTCTTTAGTTCAAATTCTAAATACACATTCAATATTCAATTTCAACTTCAAAGTCAAATTCAAATTCAGTTCAACTTATAATAGATTAAATTTTAAATTTAATCGCCAAATTCATTGCTATATTGGAAATTCAATTTAAATCATCATTCAAATATTTAAAATTAATTAAATATTTTCAATTTAAATTGTTCAAAATTTAGGATCGTTACAATCTCCCCTCCTTAAAAGAATTTCGTCCCGAAATTACAAGTAAGGAGAAATGATTGTTGAAATTTCACTAATATTTATATTTTACTCAATTTTATCAAGTTCAACACTTATTAAAGATGAATGAATATAGGATTCATTCTATTTGTTTTATCTCGCTAGCTTTGCTAATTAACTCTTTTGTCTATTATTTTCTACAATCAAGACACAAAAATCTTTACTAAAATTTTCAACTTACAAAACCCAAATTTTAAATTTGAAACACTACATTTAAGAAATTTTACATATTATAACTTTTCCAAAGCTGTGGATTTTTCAAAACCCTTCAAAAATCCTCTTCCTTAATTCATTAGGTTGGAATTATGCGAATTCTAATTCTAGATAATTGATTTTCTATTAAAGTTCGAAAATACTTGCTAACTCGAAATTTAACAAGTCTATTGTCGTTCTTAAAGACATTAGGCATACGCTGGCCAGGCGCAAGTCTAACAATCTCCAAGTACTAAATATACTTGCTTCAATTCCCAGTGAAAATACTTTTAAAAATTCTTTTAAAAATGGATATGGAAAGCACATTCCCCCATGGATCACAGTTTACTCGGCGGTTCCGCTACTATCCCAGTAGAGTCGCTTGTAACTGTGGATATCTCATCCCTTGAATTTCGCCATGGTTGTTGCCAAAGATCGCGGTTCACACGGCGGTTACGCTACTATCCCAGTAGAATCGCTCGTGACCGTAGGCATCTCGCCCCTCGAATTACGCTTTGGTTTGTAGATTGCAGTTTACACGGCGGTTACGCCACTATCCCAGTGGAATCGCTTGTAACTGTAGGCATCACGCCCCTCAAATTACGCTACCACCCGAGTGTAACTAGATCGCGGTATACTCGGCGGTTACGCCACTATCCCAGTGGAATCGCTTGTAACCATAGGCATCTCGCCCCTCGAATTACGCTAGCACACTATACCAGTCCAAAAGGACATTCCAACTAATGGAAATACAAAAGGTCATCCAACTAATGGAAATATAAATGGTCATCCAACTAATGGAAATACTACGTAGCTACGATTTTTAAATGGATACTCATCTCGAGTTCCATCACCATCACACAGTCACACAGTATAAATGGAAGGTACCTTTCCATATCCTCAATTTTGGAAAACATAATATTATACATACATATATAATATTTCACTTCACACTTAGTACAACCCATGTACTTAAATAAGTTTTCCACAACAATTACTTTTCCAAACTAATTGGTTTTCGAATTTATCGTATTCACACATATACGTTATGAAAACCACAACATTTCATACCCATAACAAATAGAGGATTCACAATTTTCCATTTCATTATCCATTTAAAATTTTCCTCTAAGTCGATTTGGAATTTTAAGGTTATCTCAAACCAAATTCATATTCATAATCCAATTTATTATCGACTTCACACACGATTTGGATTTCACGTTACATCGTCAATCCTCAACACATAATTGATATCTATCGATATATAACCTCTGAGCTCGTACGTCTCAGAGAAGGGTGTTAAGCTAAGAGAATAAATTCTCCGCCACCAACAGATATATATTTAATAGAGGTCAATTGATATGTCGTCAATTCACGACGTTAGACATACAATCCAAATCATCCATTTAAAATTCAAAGTTCAACTTACTTTGTTTTGGGTGACAAAGTTAAACTCAATTTAGCTCAAATTTCAATCATTTGAAAATTTTCAAATTAAACTAATTGTTCAAATTTCCCAAAAATAATATCTTTACAAGATATATAATTTCACACTTAACCATTTGAAAACAAATTTCAAACCATTTCTTCACCTTTTAATCTTTGAAAACAAATTTCAAAGCGATTTCCTTAAACGGAAACATTTCCAAATTATCTATGAATATACGATTTTCAAATCGATTTCACCTATTCATTTTCAATTTATCTTTAAAAGATAAAATTTCAAACCATTCATTTCATATAGGAAAACATACCCATACTTATTCAATAATAAGTAATTTACAAATCCACTTATTTTCAACACTTTGAAAATATTCAATATACTTCAAACCAAAATCAAGTATATATTCATTCTTAAAAAAACCATTCTTTTAAACACATTTTATTTGAGTCAAAACGAATGTTGCGTAAAACATCGTTACGACGACCCAAAATCACTAGTATAGGGATTCAAATTTAAAAAAATAGATATGTAAATCCCAATACTAAACAAAATCATTTCCCTTTTGAAATTATTTACTATAACAACAAATGTTATAATCTACCATTTCCATTTTTCCACTCGAAAACGTCTATTTCAACAACAAGTGTTGAAATCTATGCTTTCGATTCTTAACACATTTCAAAATGAATTATCTTCATTTACATAATGTTTCTTCCCAAAAACATTCCCATTTAAGTTTTCAACTTCAACTTAATTCATGGTTTGAATTCCACATACACTTCAAAAATATTGGTTTTAAACCGATTTCAAATTCCCAATACTAAGTTTTCCACTCAACTTAATTCCATGCCCGTTCAAATTCAAATGCATCATTGAATCTATTAAACCTATTATGTATTTACATGTTGACAAACATCAGATTTGAAATCTAAATCTCATTTGATCTTTGCATTTTCTCTCTATTTCAAAAATAATCAACTAATTCTTTAGTAAACCACTCATCGACTTGATTCCATTAGATTTATATCTCCATATTAACTATTTTAGACATTAGTTTAAACTTGGAATATAAGCTTTCACATCAAAACTGGTTTTATTCATACAGTTAAGTTGACAAATAGATTTCCTTCCCAAAATGCTACTTTACTAGAATACTTCTTTTCCATACAAAACCATCCATAGCTTAATACTTTTATACTACATACATAGAAGATTTTGGATTACAAAAGATAGTATTACAAAATACATTGATTCCTTCAAATACATTAATTGGTTTAAGATTCAGAATTATTAAGGCTATCGATTTCCGGTCTGGTAGTCCGCATCCATGCTAAACTTCCCTCTTCGGTTTGCACTATTTCGGGTTGAATTGAAGGAGTATTAACACATTCAAAGTCAACATGTCCCCAATTCTTACAGTTTCCGCAAAGATATGAGATGTCCCCATCCTTATCTATCATCCTTACACTTTTTGCTGTAGCTGATCGGGCTATAGCTTGCTTTCCATGCTGCCTTTCAGTACAGCATCTAGCTATATGTCCAGTCTGGTGACAATGATAGCAGATTGTCGATCTATCGACTGGTAAACCGAGTGCACTCTTCTTCTTTTTCACTTCAGGGCAATGACTAAGAAAATGCCCTTCCCCCTTACACTTAAAACACACAATCTCAGGACGAGCGAACCGGTCATCCACATTCCTTTTCTTTCGCTTCTCTCTGCACGTAACGGCATAATGTCCTTTCTTATGACATCGATAACATATAACATCATCATAGGGACCAGGTCCTTGCCTTTCATTGATTTTCCTTTCGATTTCCGCATGTGATACTTCTGCTTCTCTACGGGCAATTGCTCTTTGTTCACGGCGTGCTGCCTTTTGCGCTTCGGTTTTCGCCATTATAATCAACAAGATGTTTTCGAAGTTTCCTATCAATATTTGCAATCCTTATTAGCGGAGGTTGGATTATTCAATCATTCTCCCTAAAACATATTTGTTTTATTCAATAATATATTCATTGTCTAAAATCGTGAATATGCTTTGTCAACCAATTTTATCATTTCTACAACTTATTATTTATTTTTAAAGGATTACCCACTGTCCAAAATCCATATTATAAGTTAAATACTTATAATCCATTTATTTACTAAATCGTTCTTCACCACATTTGAAATCAATTTTCAAAAGAATTCAAAATTAAATTTCCAAGTTATAGTTCAATAATCCATTTGATTATAATCAAATTGACATATCATTTTATTTTCCAATTACTACTTTGAAGATATTCAAAATATTTGATTTAAACCAATTCATTAATTCAATTAACTCATATTTTCAGTTTCCATAAATCTCAACAATTTGATAATGAGTTTCCGAACGATCGAAACTCAAGTCTAACGAGACCTCACCGAATATAAACTATCGCAAACCTAAATTTAGAGAGGGGAATCTTCAAAAATAATTCTAATTTTCAAAATACCTTTTATTTTAAAGAAAACAATCTTAAACTTCTTTAGATTTGAAAACACTTTCTTTAAAGTGATTCTAGTAACTATTCATATTAAACGCCATAAACTAAGCTTTGTGTAAACCAAAGCTCTGATACCACTTTGTAACGACCCGCCGCCTTGACCGCCTCTAGTCGGTAATTAAACCAACTAGAAACGTTCAAAATGACGGATTGTTATTTAGTTTATAACATTTAAACAGAATCAGCTACAGAATCACAGAATAGTAATCATATTTTATAAACAAACTTTTCTTTTATATACAAATATCAGAGTTTACAATACATTACATTTTATACAGCGGAAACAATTTATAAATTTAAGTACAAGAGAAAAAAATTTAGCTAAAACTTTAGTGGTGCTGAAATCCCCCTCTCTCTAACTTCGCTGCGAGCAAATCTTTAAGCTGCAAAAATACTCGGTCTGACCCGAGCGTTATTGCAAAACACAAAAACACTCGAGTCAGGATTAATCTTTATTCAAGTAAATAAATTTGAAATGAACTGAAATAAATGGTTACAGAGATGGTGAAACAAATAAATCAGTTAAATCCTATTATAGATTTTCACATTAGCGATTCCAAATTTTTATACACATGTGTGGCTGCAGTACACACGTGTACTCATACCCATGTGCACTGCCTCGCCAACCCACGTGCACGAGTCAGACAAATCACTGCAAGTATACAAGCATGACTCCAAAACAGACAAGGCAAGGCACTATGCAGTGCACAACAAATCCAAACAGCCCCAAATACAAAATCACTGCACATAACCAAAACAAGGACCACAAGAGCAGGCTGCAACATGGACTGCAGACAACTCAAATGCCAATTGCACATGTCAACAGCAATGAGACTGGGTCAGACCAAATGCTCAGGTAAATGACCAGCTACAACAACAAGTGCAAGACTAGATGCAACATAAAATGAAAATGCATACATCAGGTACAGACTGGAAGTAGCGATACAAGGTAAACCAGCAACAAAACATGAAGTGAATCATGTCAAAGGGCAATACACTAGAGCATGCAAGTGCAGACAACAGGGCTCAAACCAGTGTCAACAAAACAGCAACTTAGCACATGTATGCAGACTAGTGAAGTAAATGTAGAGAACAAGCTACATGATGAACAAGTGCAGCTATGTTTAACAAGTGCAAGACCACAAAGAAATGCATGTCACCAAGTTCAGACCAAACAACAATGATGGTAATGCAACACACTATATGTACCCATGATACAAAAGACGTGGAATAGTTGCAACACAGTGAAGATGACAAGTTAACAAAGACCAAGTTAAAATGGAAGCAGTGACACAATGGCCAGAAACAAAGCCTATAAATCAAACATGCACAAACAACACATTCATATTCATAACAGAAATTCTCTCAGCACACTTGCAAGATAACTATAAATCTTACAACAAAATGAATGTTAAAGAACATCCATTACCTAATATAAAGAAAGATTTAATTGATTATTTCAATTTCTATATTTAAATTAAACACTTCATATTAAATTCAAATACTAAAGGAAACAAATTCTTTCAAGTTTTAAAATTCATTTGAAATCAGATTTCATTTAAAACATTGGATTATGTTCATCAGTTTTTTTTTTTATTTTATTTTATTTACAAACTGGTTTTCAAAGTAAACTTAAAAACAGTTCTTAATCTGAATTCAAAAAAACAAATTTAAGTTTTGCTTAAACTTCTAAATCTGTTCATGCTTCCAAAAACTTACAAAAAAAACTACTTAAATCTAATTCTGGTTTTAATACAAACCTGAAACTGTTCTACACTTGATTTAAAACCAGATTTAAAATCTTGTTTAAATTTAAGATCTTCATATTTTTTTCTAAAACCTTTGAACTCAAACTGCATTTGAATCCAGATTTAACTCCCACTTAAATCAAAACTGCACTAAAGTTTGAATTTCAATCAACATGTAACAACTGCAACTCTCTGTTTTATAAACCTGAAACAGAAATTTAAAACTTGTTTAAATTTTAAAAGTTTCATATTTTAAAAACTTTGAACTTCAAACCTTATTTGAATTCAATTTCAATTCATACTTGAATCCAGTTTTCAACTTAAATATGAATTTCATTCAACATAAAAAAAAAAAAAACTGCAAAACAACACAGTTTATCCCTGCACCCATCTTACCCGAGCAACCCTTTAAACCACTTCGAGTTTTAAAACCCTCTGCTCCGAGTCAGAAGAATAAAATCCCGAGGACTGACTCGAGTCAAAACCCTGCACACTACTAATATTACCTGAGTTCAACTCTACCACCCAAATCAACCTGAAAATACCCACTAAGGTAAACATCTTAACACCTGACATCCAAATAGATTAACCAATACCCCAATTTCATATTTCTGTTTAAAAAGAAATGTTTCTTCTTAACAGTTTATTTAAGCTGTAATGTTAGTTTTACAATTCATGTTCTAAAACATTCATTCCTGTGGTAGACTTGTTTAATAGTTTAAGATCCTTGTTTTAGAAATCTCTATGTTAACTGTCTCTATAGTTTACAGTAAAACAGATTTCAAATTTAATCCTTAATTATGATTTATAAATTTAATTTATACTAAATAAACATCCCTCAATTCATAACAATTACCACAGAGAATCAGTCCAAGAATCTAAAAACAAAATCAGGTAATAAAATACCTGTAAGCACATATGTGTTTGTATATATAACTTCACAGAGTATCCATCACAAAAGAAACCATTTTAGCAACTTAGTTCAAATCTATACACATGCAACAGGAAATTCTAAATAACATTTCAATAGTAAGCTTACTCACTAAACATAATAATAATGCTACTGCAGTTTTACTTTGAAGTTCAAACTCAAGCAAACATTAATTGCTTCATGCAACAGATAATTTAAAACCCTTTTTAAATTGAGGAGTCATTCACTAAACAAAAAGGGGACAGAGCAGTTTATATATCTATATATTAATGATAGTTTTACTTTGAACTTGAATTCTAATACTTGCATGTGCATTTATTTCAAAAAGGAACTGTTTTTTTTTTAAATTAAAGTTTACTCACAATAACATGTAAATGCATAAACACATATTCACATGTATACTTTCAATTCCATACCTAAACAACATCCAAGCACCACACAATGGATTCAAGGGTTATAGTAGCACATCAGATCCATCAAAGAATAGTTTCAAGCTTGTAAATTTTGTTATTTTCCAAATGTAGAATATTTTACAGGGGTTCAAAACTGGGTTACTCAGACCTTTAAAACTGAAATTATTCACATTTGGCATGCAACATAACACACAGCAACAACAAAGAATGCCACAAGCAGAAATAGGGGTTTTACAGACACATTCATTCAACACACATGAACAGAAGCTCAAACAAGCACATGCAACAAATTTTTCCTCATCTAGATTAAAAATCCATCACATGCAGCAAAACAAAATAGGCAAAGTTTTTGATAGCATCTGTCCTCATCAGTTTAAAGGCAAATTTTAATAGCATCTGTTCATATCAATTTAAATAAAAACTATAGTATCTGTTTTTATCAATTTAAAAATACAAGCAAATTGAGCAAATAACAGCAACTAGAACAAAAATCCAACATGCAGTCACAAATCTGAGCATATCAGTTTAAAATTTAATTAGCCGAGCCAAAGATAACCAAATCACCCCACAACATAGCATGCAACCAAGAAATTCACTTCAAACAAATTCAAAAACTTGCATGAAGATTATCGTGAGTTAGAAAACTCACCATAACAAAGTCGAAGCAGCCGAAGGGAAATAAGCCAAGTTGAACGAAGGTCGAAGCCCAGATTAGATCGCAAACCCTTGTTTTGAATCGCAAGAAGCAAAACCCTAGATTTGATTGCTAGCCCTAATTTGAAGACGAGCAAAAAATTAGAGAGGCCGCCATTTTGTTTCGTTATTTCGTTTAGGGTTTAGAAATGAAAATGGTAAAGTGAGATAAAGGGGAATCGGGTAAAACGAATAAGGTCAAGGGGATTTTTTCTTTAAGTTATGTTTATTTATTTATTTATATTTTTTTTTTTTTTTTTAAATTCAATTGGTTTGGTATAAATTATTCTCTTTACTTTGTTTTGTAAAAATTACATTATATTTTACAAAGTTTATAAATATGTCGTTTGAATTTTACTATATGTATTTATTTATTTATTTTGTATTGATTAAAATTTTATTCTATTTTATTTAAGTAAATGAAAAATGTTATTGAGACTAACCACAAATTTATTAATTTTCATAAATAATAATTCTTATACCCAAAATATTTTCCTAAGTCTTTAGTTCAAATTCTAAATACACATTCAATATTCAATTTCAACTTCAAAGTCAAATTCAAATTCAGTTCAACTTATAATAGATTAAATTTTAAATTTAATCGCCAAATTCATTGCTATATTGGAAATTCAATTTAAATCATCATTCAAATATTTAAAATTAATTAAATATTTTCAATTTAAATTGTTCAAAATTTAGGATCGTTACATCGTCATCATTTAAATTTGAATTCATCATACACGAACAACTTGTGACATACACAGTGTATTACTGTATATGCCACAAGGCCGTGCACGCCGATATATACACTTGATAATGCTACATGGACAGGTGAGCACAAGGTCAAACCCAAATATATGGACAGGTTCAACTCAGGTGCAATAAATTCAAAAATACGACACAAACACAAGGTCAAATCCGAGTTTTGAAACTGGATTCAACACAAGTGAATCGAGTTCAAGTCAGACCAACACTGCAAGTACATGAATGCAAACTACAAGTACAGGTTCAAGGCCAAAATGTCAAAGTGGCAACTGGCAATAACAACTACACATATGCATACCACAGATGCAACCGATCAGTTCGACATATACATGAAGGCAGCAAGTCAGTGGACAGACCAGAGTACAACAGTAATAAACATGGACAGAAGCAAGGCAACAAAGACTCAAGCAACAACATGGACTGCAACAAATACATGATGCACAACTCAAATGAATATCAGTGCAAGTGTCGACCAGGTAGCAAGGAAGATCAACACAGCAAGCTACAACATCAAGATGATCAAGATGCTACAGATTTTAGCAAATGAACCAACTGCAAGTGCAAATGACTAGAAAACAATGCAACAGTATCAAGTACAGTATGCACAAGAAACAAATGACAGTAAGCAATGAAGCAACAAGGTCAGAGAACCAAGCAACAATGTGCACAAGTGAATCAAGTGAATCATAATGAAGCAGTGCAACATCTTCCACCAACACACTCAAGTGACTCAACAATGCAACAAGGTGATATGCAAACTACATGCAGGCCAGAAGTAAAAACTCGAGTGCAACAGTGAAGTTCAGCTATGCAAACAACATAACAGTATACAAGCTCTAGCACAAGAACATGACAGCAAACAGAAGTGCACAGCAACAGTAAGGTAATGCACAAATACAGGTGAATCAAGTGACCAACAAACTACTGAAGTTCAAATATCAAATTCAAGACAGACCAACATACTACAGTGAACCATCAAAATGCAAGCACAAAGTGCACAGCAACCATTAACTGCCACAAGACCACCATGCAAAGACCAGAAGTACAAAATGGCCAAGCAAGTGCACCACTAAACCAACAAACAAGACCAAGAAAAAGTGAAGTACAACATCACAAGCAATTGCAAGCACATGAAATCTCAAGTCATGACCGAAGCCAGCAGTACAATGAATTCCCAAATCAAAATAGTTCAAGTGACCGAAGTCAACTAAATGATATCATAAATTCAAAAGTGCAGTTTTAAAAAATTCAAAATAGCCGAAGTCATCAGGTAAAAGAAGTTGAATTCACGATTCAAAGTCAGAGCCTTGGCAATAAAGCGATTCACATTGCCGTGTAACCAAGTCAAAGCAAGTGATAACCAAACATCTCAAATTCAAGGCATCGAGTCAGGTCAGAGAAATTCACGGAGCCAGGATTGAACATAAATTCAAAGCCGTTAATTTTAAACCAAGTCAACCAAGAAATAATAAGAATAATTCGCATATGAATTAGTCAAGGTAAATCGCAATCATCCAAGCGTAAACGATCGGCAGAGATAAAATCAAATATATTTTGTGCGAACAAAAATCTAGGGTTACAAACCCTATATAAGAAAATCATCATCGGCAATCTTATCAATCGAGTTCAAGAATCAACCAGCAAAGCAAAAAGAAGAAAATACATACCGAAGAAATCGAAGCAATCGAACTCGATCAAGCAAGGAGGAGAAGCCGCAAACAAATTGAAGCAAATCAGAAACAGTAATTGCAATCAACCAACAAAGGCAGCAACTTAAAACCCTAATTTAAGAGCACGGCATCAAGAACGAAAGCCCCAATTTTGGAAAAGGAACGGTCGCCATTATACTCAAGCAAAGAAAAAGAACCGGGCCGATAAAATAAAAGGAAGACATATTTTAATTAGTGGGCCGTTTAGGCTTAGTTGTTTTTTAATTAGGGTTATTTGCTTTTTATGTTTGTGTTTCTTTTAATTTTAAAATTCTCTTTTAAACCGTGGTAATTTTCTAGTCGTGTGACTAGGGTACAAACTACGGTGTGTAGTTTGGGAATTCGCAACTCGGTAGTTGAGTTGTGGTCAGGGTTTTGAGCGTAGAGTTAGATTAGTCAATAGCGGGTATAGTGAGTTTACGTGTGTAAGCGAGGGACTATCTAATTTCTAGTAGAAACCTTGGGGGCAACACGTAGGCAGGGTTTTGCCGAAGCTGGGTAAATTCTGTGTTGTTCTGTTCTGTTATTTATATTCTGCTATATCTGTGCTGCTATTCTGTGATCCGTGTTAATATTAATTAACTTCTGCAATTAAGTTTTTATAATTTACACTATCACCCTATTCACTCCCCCTCTAGGGTGAAATCGATCCTACACTCTCTTCATCAGATTCTCTGTAAGAGGGGAGGTAACGCCTGTAATCATACTGGCTACGCCTCCCGTAGCGCTGGAAATCATCATAATAGGATCCGCTGCGCCCCATCGGAGGATCTGAAATAAAAAAGAGCTAAATCTTAGAATTCTTCAAAGTACAAAAAGTCAGAAGCGTAAAAGTGCCAAAAAATTCTAAGTGTGTATGGCGTGCAAACTACACGCATCAAACTACGAACCACTCTTTAATTGAGGAGTGGTTGTGGGTGTAATAGTTAGCGTCAACTCTTGAGTCGACGGAGTCTGTTGCAGGACCGAAGTCGCTTCAACTAATGAAGAAGAAACCCCAGTAGTGGTAGGATCATCTTTAAAGATATCTTGCGAGGTGGCAAAGAGATCGCTCAGCCCTTCGAAAGTATCGTCCCTGCTCTGCTTGGCAAGACTAGTTTTTCCGGCCTCTTCGCCAGATTTCTGTGACAGTCGGGGAGATCCCTGGGGCTCTTCTTCCTCAATAACCGGGGAAAGTTCGATAGATGGCCCTGCAACATCAGCAGAAGCGGAGCACTTCACTAGCGAAGCCTCAGGAGTAGGTCCTTTTGGTATGGATGTGTCTGTGGAAACCAGGGCATCTGATGCTTTAGGTGGAGAATCTGGAACCTCGCGGGGGTGTATGGAGCGATAAGGATGAAGAAGTCCGAACTGGTGAAGGAATTCATCGTTCAGCAAAAATTTCACGTCCCGTTCTTCAACCGGTACTGCTACAAGCCTCTCTAGGGTTGGCTTGTGACTGTGATCTCTACAAGGAGGGGGAAGTACTGAAATAAAAGAAAAGAAATGATGACGAAGTTAACACTTGGCAATTCGAACTTCAAAAGACTCAGAATATAAAAGAGGTAAAGGTAGATGATCTTACTTCCTTCTCTCCACACAGCATAAAACCCCGGGGGGCAACGGACATAGAAAAATTGAGTCAAAAACCCATGAGCACTGTCAGGAAGACCGATGATCAATTTACGATTTCGAGCACTTCTCACGACAGTAATAGAGGGGTGATCTTTTGTCCTGGTGAAAGAGCATAGGAAGCAAATCTCGTCAAAGCTTGGGAATCGATCAAGCGTCCTCCTAAACAGTACACACAACCCCATTAAAATGGCATAACCATTGGGGTGTAATTGGGACGGGGCGATGGCCAATTGACGAAGAAGTTGTTGGAAAAAGTCATTGAAAGGAGGAATGCCCCCACTCAGGCACATTTGTCGATTGACCGTTACAAAGCCGGGGGGTGCTATGTCAGCAGTGTTACTTCTCTCGGGAAGAATGGCATCTGACTCAGCAATGCCAAACTGAGCGCACAATTGGCGGAAAACTCTGTACGATAAAGTAGAAGAGACTCTTTCGGGAGGATTGACCAAAGGAGCCGGAATTACAGTTGCCTCTCCAGTCTGAACCGTTGTATCTTCTTCCTGAGAAGTCATTCTACACAAGAAAATGGATATTCAAATGTGTAGGTGCACGTTTCCTAAAAAGTGTGAAGTGTCGTGCAAAACTAATAAAAATAGCAAGTAAATATAACTGGAATTAAACTAGTCGATGATTGGTCGATTACAAAATTTCAGAACTTGTTAATATAAAGTTCAAGCATAATATTAGTGCAGGCTGGTCAGTTTCAATTGACTATTTCAGTGCTGCTGTAATATTTTACTTGAAATTGATGAAAGCACTTCATTCACACAATTTATTTGAGTTAATTATCTGTTATTAACTAATCTGTCATTTGACGTGGGCAGTCGATGGCAGTATATTTGTCCCATCTTTCTGCAAGTATTGTGTTTAACAGGTTGATAGCGTCAAAGTTAGAATAATCTGTGAAGAAACACAACAAAGTTCAAGCAGTATATTCTGGCAATTCAAATTGGAAATACAATTAAGTTCTACCAACATCTCTAAGTTTTCAAATTTTGTTCAAATCATTGAGTCACAGTCCGAAGAATTCTCCAAGTCATAAGTCGTCCACGACCTAAAAGTTAAGTCGTCCACGAATTAAGAGAAAGTCTTAGCTCGGCTGCAACTCAAGGCTAAGTCGTGCACAACCTAGAAGCCAAGTCGTAAAGTCTCAAGTCAAGACAAAACAAATGAAGCTAAGTCCTGAGTCGTCCAGAAGCAAGCACAACCTAAGGGGTTAAGTCGTATGCAATTAAGGTCGTGGGGGATCTTAAGTCGGTCACTTCGAAAACTATGCAAATTGGCAAAGTCGCAAAAAAACTTCACGATATCTCTTCTCAACTCATTGATCCTTCTCCAACCCAATAACCCGTTATCTTCCTAACTCCTAACCCGTTAACCCATGTAGGACGATATCGCCTCCTCTAAATTTATGAATCAACTGAATCGAAATATGGTGACCCATCGCCTTCTCCTTGCAAGTCATTTAAAAAACTC
The DNA here is from genome assembly GCA_030765085.1 of Allium cepa. Taxonomy (NCBI): domain Eukaryota; kingdom Viridiplantae; phylum Streptophyta; class Magnoliopsida; order Asparagales; family Amaryllidaceae; genus Allium; species Allium cepa. The sequence goes on from CM060931.1 coordinate 470,292,900, forward strand.
AATCAAACTTCTTCAAGCTTGTCAGCAATCGATCATAACGCGATTCAAGAAGAAGCCTGATGTGAGGATTCGGATTGAGGTTGGAAAATGGGAAATCCATGTTCGAAAGATAATAGTAATTGTGAAATTGGGCGAGCGATGAGTTTACTTACGCAGTGTAATGATGAAGGTGGATGGAACTTAATTGGTGATAAGGTGAACTGATCGAATTCGTCTCTGAAAAGCTTCGAAGATCGTTAATGGCGGAAGTAAGCACGGAAACAAGTAGGAGAAGAAGGAGCGACCTAAACCTTTTATATCTCAAGGCAGAGGAATTTGAAATGGCACACGAGTTAAGATAAGTCGAAGCACACGACTTACGACTTAGGCGTGTACTTCGAGGGGAAAATGTTAACCCTCAAATTCCTCCGACTCAAAAACTGCGCGACTCAATAAGAAAACGACTCAAGGTGGGCGACGACTCAATGGGTCAAGGAGGGTACACGACTTAGGGTCTCCACGACCTAACGAGCTAAGGTCCAGATGACTTAAGGTTTCTACGACTCAAGGGAGACAGCAACTCAACGGACCAAGAAGTCTACGACTTAAAGCCTCTGCGACTTAAGATATGTCATGTCTCAGGGGAAGTGCACGAGTTAAAGAGCCTGCGAGTTAAAAGCTTACGAGTTAAGGAACTAACGGCCCAACGGAATTAAGACCTAAGCGATTTAGCTAATGTCATGACTTAAGAAAGTCCACGACTTAAAGACGTTACGACCTAAGACTTAGAGGACAAGTTCAATACCATGCCGCAGTAAGATGACTCGTCGACGACTTACGACCTAGTTTAAGTCGTACACGACCTAAAACCGCAGAGCCAAGATTTTAGTACTGCCTCACTTTAAACCATGACCTCTTAACTCGCGAACGAGTTAGGACTTCAAATGAACAAAGAAAAGCTCAGAACCACACCACTTACTCCACTGCCTGCTGACTCTTGAATCTTGAGTCGAATGCGACTCACGACTCTCCATGAGTCGTGCACGACTCATGACTTGAGTGAAAAACTGCCGCCCAGAATCACATCTATAAATATGCGACCATCTCCAACATTCAGGGGACTTTTGGCTCATTCTTTTCAAACACCGATACTCTGCTACATTCCAAACTAACTCAACACCCAAAGCTTTCAAGACACGTGGAACACTATCAACAACTTCAAGAAGAAATCTCATGCATCCGACATGGATTCGAGGACCTTCACTTACATTGAAGTTTAAGCTACTCATTCAAAGTGTTTAGTAGTTCAAAGTGTATTGTACTTGGGGAAGAATTGTATCAACTTGTAACGAAATCATCAATAAAGATATTCAGAGTGGACGTAGGCAAAATATTGAGCCGAACCACTATAAAATCGTTGTTATTCACTGCTTTTTCTGTGATTTTCTGCTTATACTCTGTTCCCGAATCATCGGGTGGTGCTTTCACAACTACACTTTATACACCTGGGTGTTAGCGTTCAAATTTTAGCGTTAACAATCATAATGTTTGAAATACTATGCTTTAAACATTATGGACGCAGGAACACAATATATGGTTTTATAAATGTTTTAGGATACTAGTGAGGGGAAAGCTCGTTCTGCTAAGCGGCATGGTCTCACTAGATATCTAAATGGTTTGAGATGGTAAATTATTTTTCATACTAGGCTTTATGTCTGACTCAAAGTTTTTGTTTTCTCCTTAAACTCTTGGGTACTCAATTGATTTTGAGTAAGTAGAGAGTTAAGGTTTCTAGGTGATCTTTTAGAGGAGTAAAGCTTCCAAGGGCGTGCAAGAGGCAAGCTTGTTATTAGAGTTCTTTTATTTCTGCCGTGTGTTTGATTCTAAAGGAAAATTGTTTTAGTGCCTTATTATATATACTCTGATCATCCAAGAGGGCATCTTCATATGTCTCTCATGGCATATTTTGTATTAATTATATGTTATCTGAACGTGGTCTGTGCAATAGGATTATGTAATGAATTTGGAATATTTTGAAATGGATTGTAGACTTTGTTTTCTTTTTCAATTTTTTTCCATATTCATGTGTTTCTGTGTATCAATGAATCTAACACTGCCGATTTGGTCACCAAGGATTAATAACTATGGATGATGACAGCATGCATAGCCGTTAGTTTTGGGCCTCCAAGTAGGGGGATGTTATAGAAAATTTCTTTCGAAATAATTTAACAAAAATAGAGTTGGTATACATTTAGATTATAATCATACCATAGTAGGCACATCTTTGTAACAGAGTGGTCTATTTGCAAGTTTTCCTCAAAGATTGATGAAGGATTAATAGCAGTCCGAGATTTCATGAGAGCAAGCCTTTGTATTACGTCGATTGAAAAATTGATAGTCATTTCGTATTAGGCATTTGAGCTGTCTTTCTCAGGTAGTTAGAAATTTATTGGACTCCAAGAGTATGTTGAATGCTATGGACTAGTTTTGTTTTACCTGAGTGACACTCGAATTTTAAATTAGTACATGACCAATTTTCAACACAAATCAAAGTACAAATCAAGTTAAAATGTTATGAAAGAAGAGAGTTCATATTTGAATTAATGCTGCCAGACTTAATGATTTGATAGGGGCCCGCATTTTGAAGTTGCTAAGCTTCTTTCATCTAAGCTTGAACAAGAAGTTTCTTTAAGTTTCATTAATGAACTCCTTTTAGGTTTCTAACGTGATCATATTTTGAATCATTCCAGCTAAGATGCGACACCCATCGGTCTTATGTCCATTTTCTTTATGATAATCTAAATAACTTTCCCCTTTTCAATGTTCTAGCTGGCTTCACATTCTACATGTACCTGAGAAGCTTCCATCATCTTTTGTCGCAACGAATATGTGAGAAGGTGGTTGACCTAAGGCTACATAGTTGGGTTATGGATTTCTCTTCCAAATCCTTTCACCATCCTTTGATTTTTGGTTGGAGTGATTGGAAATAAATCTTTCTTCTCTATGCCTTGTCATGATCTTTTCTTGCCATGGCCCATTTCATCTAAACGGATAAATTTGTCTGCTCGAGAATAGAAGTATTGTAGCTCTTTGCATCCATTATTATAAAGGTCTTTCCAGAAAAGGGTTTGTGCGATCAACTCTAACCGAACTTCCATAAGCTTTTCTCTATCTGTTATACTCTCTTCTTTTAATGCTTCTATACTGAATCTGTTTAAGTATTCGCCAAATAATTCTCTCGGTTTTTGTTTGATAGTAGCTAACAAGCTAAAGTCCATGGTTGAGACTTTGAATATATAAAATTATTTCACGAAGTCATAAGAAAATGGTTTCCAAGAACTTATGGTTTTCACTTGATAATTCTTATGCCATTTGATAGCTTCTCCCTGAAAGGTGGTTGGGAAAATTTTACGGCAAATTGGTCCAGAAGCATTATGTAAGTTCATCCAGTTTTCAAAAGCTACAAGGTGATCATCTGCATCATTAGTCCCATCGTATTTTAGTGGGGGAATTTGGATGTGAGGAGGGAGACTAACTACCATTATATCTTTTGAAAAAAGAATCCTTTGCAGAATAACATATTGCTCTAGGTTAGGAATTCCTTTTTCCTTAAGCATATCCATCATCATTGGGTGTAGGATGTCTTCTTGGTTAGCTTCTTTTTTGTAGCAAATTTTACTATTACTTCGGATTGGACTATTTGATTGCTCGAGGGACCTTTAAGCTTGGCTTTGTTGGTTTCCATGTTGGCCTTCATTTAGAGATTTTGCTTCATCTTCTCATTCCATAATTTTCAATAATCCTTGAGATGGAACTCTTTCAAAATTGCATAGCTATCATTTTTATTGTAGATTCTGAATTTTAATCTCATTGTCTTCCATCCTTATTAGGGTTGAAGGTTGTCCAATTTCCATGTTTTCTAAGTTGAAGTTCGGGACTATATCATTTTCTATAGTTGACTGTGGTGTTGCTCCTTCATTATGGAAGCAGTTTTTACCTCTTACTCTTACCATTTTCTTCTTTCGAATATAGAAACCTTTGATGAAAATTATTGAAAATTAGAGGTTCAAGCCCTCCTTCTAGCACCAAAAATGTTAACAAGAAAACTCGTCAACAACTCAGAGTGGAATTTGAAATTTTAGTGATTCTTTCGAAACCTCCTTTCAAACAGGCAAAGGTGATTTACTCTCTTCAAGTAGGTAAAGTTAGTTGAAAACACCTCTTTTATACCTTTCAAAACAGTCAAAAGGTCAGCTCCTCTTTTGAAATTCTTTTCGAATATGATGTGGTAGACGTAAACTTCTTCCTTTTTGACCTTTCGACGTGGTCGAAATGTTAAATTCTCTTTTATAATGCTTTTTGAACTTATTCAATTGATTTAGAACTCCATCGGTAACCACCTTTCGAAGTAGTCAAGGTAGCAGGAGGTTCAGGCTTAACGGTTTAGGGAAATTATTTCAACTAAAAGGGGTTTCGACTTCGTCGAAAAAGCAAGCTCTTGTTATAGTGTGGTTTTAAGCTAAAACTTTAAGAATATAAGTGTGCTAGGGGTATTGACTTTGTTAGAGGATAACCTTCCGACTAGGTCGACATCAGATGATCATTATCGAATGTAGTGGGAAATTCAAAGCTGCCACATTCAAAATTATCATAATCTTCTGTTTCTTTGAACTAGGCTGTACAATTGACTAATCCACAATTCAATTATGAAATTAGGTTTACAAGCTTCAGAAAGAAACAGTAAGAAATGAATGAAAACAGATCCCTAAGACTAGACCACTAGGGTCTTATTTATAGGTGCGGGTTGAAACCATTCGACCCCTTTACTTTCGATGTGGTCGGTAGCTCTGCTTGTGTTGGCACTTTCGACCCATTATTTTTGACATGGTCGGAAGCTCTGCTTTCTTCCTTTCGTGTGCATCTTTTTAATGTAGATGAAAGGTCCTTCTCCTAGCCTTTCTTATTGATCCTTCTGCCGTTACTCTTTCAAATCATACCTTTCGACCCAGTCGAAAGGATTGCATATCTAACCTTCCGCTGCTGCTGAAGATTAGGCTTCCTTCTTTCTTGCTTTATTGTTTTTGGCTTCATCGAAAGGTTTATTGCTTGAATGCTTTCGACTTCATGGAAAGGTATACATATGTGCACTTTACTTAGCCGTTATTGTGCCTTGTAAGATGACATAGGAGTTGGCCTTCGATGCTGTCTAACATATATCCTTTGTGTTTCGAATGAATCGAAACACCATAGAAAGTTTTTCTTTAGAGGATTCCTTTCGAAAGCATATTCTCTGATTGCTGCGAAATCTCATCCTTGGGTGTTAGTAGGCATTATATTGAATTTATATAGTTTTTCCGTCATAAATGTGGATGGCTTTAGCCAATTCGAAAGGCTAACATGCGCTTTCGAAAGGATTACTTTTGCCAAATGTTCTTTTGATGAAAGTTGCTGAAGATGAAACCAATCGTTCGAATGGTTTGGCGCATATGCATAAAGCATGCTATTCATTACCTTCGAAAGGTGCTTTTACCTCTTTAAAAGATGAAAACCTATTATCCACCACCTTCGACAAGTACACGGTACCTTTCGACCTCGTCGAAAGCTCTTGGCTTGTCCAAAATACTTCTGAAGCATCCTTTCGGCCTCTTCGAAAGGTTATGTTGGTGCTATTATCTTCTTTTCGAAAGCCTTATTTAATGTTTATAGTGACCACTCTATTGCCCTCTGATCCTCACCAATGTTCTTTCTCCATCTTTCATACTTTCACTCTTGAGGATGTTGTATGGATAACAATTGAGATTCAAACCTGTGTTATACATTAAACTGATAATAATTACTAATTTTTATTATGAGCAAGATTAGAAATCACGATCATTATTTGATATAAATGACATCTTTGGGTGTGGCTGGAACAAAAAACTGTAACATATCCCAACAGTTAAGACAAGCTCAGGAGTACGTGCAATGGTTGTGGACAAGTTTTTTTGAAAGCATTGTGATTTGATGCATTAGTTATTTTGATTAACTTAAATTGAAAAATACAGAAGTTAATAATATGAACTTTAGTTTGAATCATGACTTAAATTTGGAACCTCATTTATACATCAAAATTTCCAATTGAAAAACAAGTCTTAGCTTTTGCAATGAGTGGAATTCGAATTCAAGACCTCATTTCCATATAGGAGCACTCTAAAAAGTTTATAATTGAATTAATTTTTTTATATTTATTCTATCATTAATAAAGATTACTCATTATTGTAGTTGTTGTGTTATTACACTATTGTTGTTGTTATAATGATTCTGAATGACTAATCGAAAAAACAATTAGATACGATACCTATAGACCTTTGAATCTACTAATATCTTCATATTATGTTAAAATTGGTGGAAGTGTAAGTAAGATGGTGCACGAATCAAGGTATCTTAGTGTAACGACCAGTATTTTTGATAATTAAAAATATTAAATTTAATAAGATTTATGGAATTTAATATTGTAAGAAACTAAAATTTATGATTTATAAATGGAAAAAAATATTAGAATGTAATTTAATAATGTTGATTGAGTGAAATTTGATAACTATTTAACGTAATTTCAATTATTGGTAATAATAAAAGTAAATATGGAATAAATTAAATGTTGCATTAATGGTGAATTTATATGTTATTTAATTGAAATTGGTTTTAAATAGAATGTGAAATCAATTATTTTATACGTAACTTTATAATCCTTGTTTTTAAACAATAAGTTAGTATATATGGATTACTAAGTTGTAACAATTGGTTTATTCCTCATCTCATTAATTAATCCGTATTAAATAATTAATTTGTAAATAATGGAATTTAATGTAATTAAAATATTCCAATTAATATGGTAAAAGACATTAACTGTAGAATATGAGAATAATAAGATGAAAACTTATGTTAATAAAGTTTATAAGGGAATTGTTGATTTAATAATAAAAACTTAAATCAAAATAAAAAGAAATTGCTGGAATTTGAATTATAAAAAATTATGATTTTATTGCAGTTGTAATTTAAAATTGTAAACATTTAAATATTGGAATTAACATGGAAAATTGTATTATAAAAGATTATTAAATTCCTTTCTAATCAAGAATGATGATATAAAACTTTAAATTTAGAATTTAAAAGCGAGTAAATAGATTTTGAAAATAGATTGTTTAAATTAACGTGTAAAATTAGTCTTTTTGGGCATTGTCTCGGATTCGATGAAACCAGTTTCATTAGATTCGTAATAGTGAATAAATATAGAATTTCTAGTTTCGTAGCGATCAGACTTGTCGTTTGATCGTGTGATCTCGAAACGCAATGAAATCTATTAAAGGAATTTAAATGAATATAATTTGATTTTAAAAGCTAACTTCTATATATTATATAATTAGAGTTTGAAACTATTTCCATTGAATTTAAAAATATTGAAAACCTATATTTTGGTATGTTGGATGACCTATTTTCGTTTTGGGAACGAAACGGGCTTTTTGGGTCTTTGTCATCTTTTCAACCTCGTTCGATCTATTCCATCCATCTCTGTCTATATAAATAGTTTTGTTTCCCTAAAACCATAGCAGTCTTTTATTCTATTTTTATACGTACTTGTTATTCTCATCTGCTCCTTTATAATGGAAGACATCTCAAAACCCTAAATTACAATTCCAAATCAAATTGAAAAATCCAGACTGCTGAAACACTATCATATAATATATCATCGTAAAGCTCTCGATGAACATAATTGGCATCTGCAGTTCGTTTTTGCTATCGAGTTTCGATTTGTCCAAAAATCACCGAAACAATCTCGTTTATCCGTAGTAGATTTTGCAAATCAACGGTAGCTCATTAACCAATCGACAATCGGAAGCTGCTTCGTTGTAGCAGATGATGAGGCAAGTGCATCTATACAGTTGGATCATGTCATAAGTTTCCTAAATCGCCAAAATTGGCGAAATAAGGAGGAGGCGATAGTCAGCCTTTGGCAAATTCAGAGGTGGTGGCAAGCATGACGTAAGGGCCGCCGGTCGAGGGCTGGTCGAGGGCGACGCTGTGGCGTGGTCGGATCTTGGCCGCGAGGCTCGAGGCATCATCATTTGGGAGGAGGAATCGGTGGCTGTATGGGTTCGACGAGGTTTGTAGGGTTTGTTGATGGTGAAGATAATTATGATTTTACCCCTGTGTTTATATTAATTAAATTCAAATTTCAATACTTATAACGTTAATAACTTTTGCATACGAACTCAGATTGACACACACTTTCTTCTATTGGACTTGCATCAAAATTCCGGACAACATGAAACTGGTTTGGTTGAATTTGGAGACCATTGATATTTTGAGCTTTTATTGGATTTTTAATGGACTATTAAATCAAAGGTGAGTGATTTATCCCACTCACGCAATGCTAAATCTTCTCATGTTTGTTGTATTAAATTTATGAAGTGATAAGAATATTATTGATTGCTGTTCGGTAATTTAAATTGAGATTTAAATTTAATTTGAATTTATATTGAATTAAATTGATGTTTAAATTAATATTGAATTTAATTGCTAGTTAAATACGTGATATTGATAACTAGTAAATTTTTGTGATTTATTGGCTGATTTGGATGTTGACCGTGAAGGATGTCTATTTGTTAACATTTTTGATGTTTGGATGTTTATTTATTTTATATATCCCTGTTATACCCTATATATTAAGTGATAACAAACAAAATGTTATTTAATTATTTTGAATAAATTAAGAAATAGGTTGAGCTGATATATACCTATGACACCTTGATTTGGATTGAAATGATATATATCCATCCATGTTATTAAAATTGAAATAACAAATCACTTGTCCATACGGTAGAAAATTGTATACAGACACCGAATTGGTTAAATTCAATGTTTTTAAAATCTTGATTTTTGGATTTGATATTGTTTTAAATGTAATAAATTATAGGTTTACATGAAGTGAATTATTTCTAATTCAAGCTCTGAAATGTTGAAATCAAATTGGTTAAAAAAACTGTTTTAAAGAATCAAGTAAAATGTGAAGTTATAATTGATATATGACTTTAATTTTTGAAATAGGATTATTTTAAGATTCGGACCATAAATTGGACGAAGAAGTCAAATGTGATTTAGGTAATTTAAATCGGTAAATTGGAATGGTTTAAAATGAGAATTGAATTGAAATTTAAATTATTGAATTGAATTGTTGAATCGAATTCGAAGTTAAAAATGAACATTTCAAAAAATAAAGCTAATTCGGATTAAAATTGAAATCAAGTTGATTTGAAAAAAAATCGAAATTGAGTCAATTGAATTGAAAGATTGGAAATTGAATTTTGTTGATTTGAAATTTTAACACGGGTCCAGATTTGTTGAAATGGAAAGAACAGTTTGATTTGATACTATTTCCAAAATAAATTATTTTAATATAAACCAATTAAAGTCTATTTTATTAATATTCAAATTATTTTGATTTTTCAAACTATTTTACGACATAGACCATTTTCAATACTCAAACCATTTATATCAAGCTATTTTAAAGCTTTAAACTATTTAAAATTATTTAAAGCTATTCGAAATATTTTCTAAAAACTCAAACTATGTAAAGTTGGAATGCTTATATTTAAATCGTCGGTTTAAATGCGATTGTGGTTAAATGAGGTTATGACCTATGTTGGAATTTGAAATGATATTTTCAAGTGAAAATGACATATTTTGGGTATTATGGTATTTTAAGATGAAGTGATATTATTCAAGTGAATATGATATTTTGATATCAAATATGAATCAGTTTCGTAATGTAAAAGCACCAACCGGTGTGAAAAACGACGTTTAGTTGTTAAAGAGACCGAGGCCTCTTATTGGCATACTCTCAGTCAATATTGAAACCACATTAACAACTGTGTACACGATGGATGTTATCCAGAATTTAGAGGTTGGATTGAAGGCGTTTACTGGATTTGAAGATAGAAAACAATGATGGATGACCCCGACACTTGTGTTAATTTGAAATGACTAAAACATGAGCCTATGTCTGGCCAAGGGGTTCGCATCCTTTTGCGGCCATCACCCCTTCATATTATTATATTGATTTTATACTTGATCAGTGCACCTTGATTTGATTCAGGAGTGGTGGACCCGGTGGGTGGTTGTGGCTATGTTGTGTTACCACCAACAAGAAAGAGTAAACTAGTATAATCCTACCTTGGAATCGCCTCATGTGCCTTATCATACTTTTATCCTTGTATTCGACAACTACGATTATGTTTTAGTGTTGTCTTATCACAATGCCTCCCTGACTATCGGCATTACTGGTGGAGTCACAAGGCAAACTGTAAGACAATTAAAAATGTGTTAAGGAGGATTAGTGTAAAGCCTTAACACCAAGAAAATTATTTACGTTACTGATTAGACACTACATATATAGCGTATCTTACTACATATAGATAGTTTAATGGTTCCTTAGGAAATGGAAAATCACATAACATCTCTTAAGTTATAGCACTCATATTGTACACTTGATAGGAAATGGAAAATCCCGTAAACATCTTTGAAGCTATCACACTCATGTTTACTTGTTGTTGATTTAACTGACATAAGAACTTTTAATTCCGACTCGAGTGTTTTGTCTTTTTATTACATTCAGATCAGCCCGAGCATTTCAGTGTTGAAGACAACATTTTTAGAGGACGAAGACAAAGTTTGGTATATTATATCATTAGTACCATTCCACTACATCATTTTGGTATGTTGTTGTTTGCACTTTGATTTTTTTGTAAATATTGTGTAATCAAATGTATATTGTATAATAGCTTCATGAACTGTTTATTTGATTATTATATTTTGTCATTCCTCTGAGAGATTTTGTGTTTTGTTTTCCTTCTTTTCTCCTATTTTCTTATTAAATTTCATTGACAATCCTTCCTTTTGAATGGTTTGAGTTATACATTATGGTTTTTGTTGATTTAAACCGTCCAAAAATGTGGGTCATCACACTTTGCATGGCTCGAACCAGTCCAAGCCGATCAGTTCCAAGTCAACTCTCAAGCCAGCTATGGCTAGAGGTAGATCAAATGGATTTCCTATGTATGCTGATAACCTGAATCCATCCTAGGTTCACATTGGCTGCTCCGCTCAATTGCACATCATACCCTCTATTGGTGAAGCCACCCAACATTAAAACCCAACAACTAGTTTGGTTGTCAAGACAAGGCACAAGCTCGGTTCGATCCATCTCCCATTGGCCGGCCGACTCTCTCTCTCTCTCCATCCCCCTTGAAACCTAGTTATATGCCCACTCACTTGCTCAAGAATCTCTTCCTCGGTTATCTCCGGATCAACATAGTTTGGAACTATCTTTAGGGTGGCCCATCATCGATCCAGATTCAATGATGACACCTATGACGTGCACTCCATCTCGTCTCACTTTTCTTAGCAACGCCCTTGGCTTTCACCGATTTCCTATCCTCCTTATGATTTCAGCAGATGCAACGACTCAGAATCTTAATTTATTTATTTTGAAACATGTAATACATTTAAATATCAAAATATTAGTTTTATAAGCCAAATAGTTAAATTTTAAAATATAGCGATTTATTTGGAAAGGCTAATTGTAAATTTAATATTGGGATTGTCTAAATAAATGGATCTGGGATATAAGGTGAATAAAGATTATTTCGAAATCTTATTTAAATTCAGTATAAATAAGAATGATGATAGAGGCATCTAATTTATGAATGTAAGGTAATTAAAGGTGTGATTTTTTGTAATAATAATTCATTTTAATTAATGTGTGAAATTATCATCCGACCATTGTCTCAGATATTAATAAAACCAATTCCATTGGATCCTTAATAATAAATTATTGTATGCCATCGAGTTTTGTGAAGATCAAACGTACTATGCGATCGTGCGTGCTCAAAGCGCATAGAAATTAATTACAGAAATTAATATAATATTATTGTATTTAAAAAGTTAACTTCTGCATATGATCGAATAAGGCCTTGAAACTAGTTCCATTAAGTTTGGAATAGGGGTATTTGGTATAGAATGCCAGTGAGCATGCCTGGATTGGAGTTCGAGATTTTTCGGTGTGTTTAAGGCTAATATTATTATATAAGTCAATATATATATGCTAGTTTAATCTGATACCCCACCATACCTCATCATTTCAAACAAATTCCCAGCACATCCTTCCCCTTACCTTCTCCTCTATAAATTTTGCCTGAAACCATAAAAAAGAAGCTTTATTTTTTTTCTAAAATTGAAATCAAACTTGTAACACCCTAATATTTTAATGGAAAAAAATTAAAAAGAAATTAAAAGTGCATTTGGTACAGTGGTAAAGGAGCATGTTGACTTCCTTAGTGACCAGGGATCAAGTCCCACTGTCGCCCAAAATCAGGAGCGATGTATTTTTTAGCATGTTCATTTCCAGTGATTTCCTTACGTATTTCAGCATTGTTTCTAAAATGTGGCGGCTTCCATTTCTCTCCAGTGATGTAATAGGATGAGATGACTAAATTTTATTGGTTGGATGTGTATGGGCTATAATGGATAACCATTAAGTGTATGAAAGATCCGGATTTAGTCTAAAATAATCTAATGGACTATATTCACTCAAACAATATATAAATAAACCATCTAACATAAACCTAATCTATTATTCAGCCGTTGCCATAATTCCACAGTAAAATTAGTGTGTATTATTCTTCCTCCTTTTCTCTACTAAATAAACATCTCTACCAAATTAAATTATCCATATATATTCAAGCAATTTGGGGAATTTAGAAGAATCAAAGGGATAAAGATTAAAGCAAAGCTTTTTCAAATTTATATACGCTCAAGTGCCAGGTGAGTGGGAATTAATATGAAATAGAAAAAATAAAATAGTTCAATTTCAGTTCTTTTCTAGCATGTTAATATGAATTAATTTCTGTTATTAATTGAGAATAGACGTAAATTATTGCAACTTCTTCTTGTTCTTTCGCTTCTCAAATCTAACTCATGTTTGATTTAAAATATGGGACAAACAAATTGTCTGTTCACATTTTGTGGCTTAAATAAGATTGAAATTTATGTAAATTATCGTATCTTCTCCTTCTACCACTTATTAATACTAATTCATGTTTGGTTTTGAATTTGGAGCAAATAAATTATTATTCATGTTTCATGGCATGAATAAGATGGTTTTAATTAAACTGAATTAAAATTTTTATTCAGTTTCTAATGATAGAACATGTTAGTTGTTTAAATTCAGAATATGTTACTTGAATAAAATTGTGGTTTTGATTGATATAATTACATAATTTTGAATATGGTTTTGGAACAAAATTTGAAAGTCTAATTGGCATAATTGTTTGTTTCATATGTGGCCTAAAAATGTAAAAGTGGAATCTTGTGTAGTTAAATGGTTTGTGGCTATTGGATAAATTTTTTTGTACAAATTAAATCTCTAAAAGGAGAACGTAGATTAGGGTGGAAAAAAATGTAAATTAAATGGACCTTGAAGGTTAGTGTATATCTGTAACCAAATGGTATAAAAATTACTGACAAACTATACGGATCGAACGAATGTGAAATTGAAACATCAATTAATAAAAAAGGGAAACTGTAAAATAACCAAATCGGATGTAAAAATGGCCTAAAGCAGATTAATCGAAATAAATAGTATGTAAACTATAATGGTAAAATTAATTAATTTGAAAGTGATTTGGTAGGCAGACCTTGCAAAGGTCTAGATAGGTGTTTCATGCAGTTAAGTCCAAAATATTGTTTTAGCCGTACGTACTAGGAGCGGGCAAGTAGGTTCACAAGGATGTTTTTTTTAATACCTTTTATAGGTTGCTAGTACATAGGATAGATAACATCCGCAATCGTAGGCATCTTCAGGCAGATCAACGCGGATGGAACATGACAAGTGTGATCCGGCGTAGGCTTCTTTAGGCAGATCATTGGAGAATTTTGAGTAGCCGACCTAGCTATGGGTGCTCTTTTAGAGGATCAACACTTTGGATAGGGGAAAATCCACGTTAGTAATCGAGGAGACAGGAGGATAGGAGTCTACTTTGGCAAAGCCTGAGTGCAACTTCGAGGTCCTGCGAGGTTGTTGAGTCGGCACCGGTCAGATGTAAGAGACATTTAGTTAGAGTGCATGGTTAAAGACCTTGACTTTCATGCTGTAGCACATGGATAGGTAAGGACAGCAGGTCCAACAGGCCAATTGACGTTTAGTATTACTGCATGGTTGACTTCCCATTTTAGCAGAGCCTGAGCGCAACTTCGAGGTCCTGCGAGGTTGTTTGAGTCAGCGCCAGTCAGATGTAAGAGGCATTTAGTCGTAGTGCATGGTTGAAGAGTTTGACGTTCATGCTGTAGCACATGGATAGGTAAGGACAGCAGGTTCGATAGGCCGATTGGAGTTTAGTATTACTGCATGGTTGTTGTCCCTAGAGTGACCATGAAATTTGGCTTCTTAGGAACTGTATCTAAGAAGGATTTAGTTCATTATGTTATTCACCCTCTGCAATATCCAGGAAAGTCCTGGGATTAAACTGTTTTATTCTTTCTGCTTCATTTTATTTCTCGTTCACCAGACTTTATGTCCGACTCATTCCTATTTTTCCTACTTTTCCCAAATTATAGGAGGATAGGTCCAGGTTGTAGTTCTTTACAGCTTGGAGGGTCATTGGAGCAGTTGTTATCTTCTGCATTTGTTTCTTTTGTTTCATGTACTTCATTTCACTTCTCCGTACTTTACTCTATATATGAGGATCTATATTGTAAACTTGTTATGTTTTATGTTTTGGTGGAGACTACTTGGTACTTCATTTTAGAAATAAATTTGGGATAATGTTGTTTTTAACGAAGCTGTTTTTCTATTAATTTATAATTAGCGAAATTTTTCTTCCGCTGTAATATTTTATTCATTTTATGCTGCTGCCTTAGTCTATGTGCTATGTTATGGATTTTAATTTCACCCGTCTACCCATGCTTCTAGTCAGGTTCGAACTTGGGTTTGCCTAGAGGTGCAGGGTGTCACAATTGGTATCAGAGCTAAGGTTTCGATAATCCCAAAATATTTTATAAGTATAAAGGTTTTCGAATAACTTTTAAAGGGATTCCAAATAATACTTTTAAAAGTGTATGTATATATTTTGAAAAGAAAAGAAATTTTAGAAATGGGCCCTTCTTATCTCTTCCTCCCCATCTATTGAATTATTTATGGAGTACTTAATCCCATCTTTTTAATATCCACAGATAGAAAAGTCTGAATCGCAGGATATTCCCGAAGTTCCAGGCCTAAATATGCCTGCTCGGTTCAGACACTATTTGTAGGCTACTGCACGAGAAGAGCCACTAGCTAGGGATGCTGCTCCAATGGAAGGGGATCCAGGCCGTCCGCCAGGCATTCTCGATTTTCCCAAGTTATGCAAGAACTACACTAGCTTAGGAGCTAAGATGTTTCTTGGCACCAAGTCATATACCAAGGCAAGAGCTTGGATCTGTAGTTGTGAATGGATATTTGGACTTACGGGATTGGAGGACTTTGCTTAAAGGCAGTTGGCTTCATAGCAGTTGTAGGGAGAGACACTTTGTTGGTGAAAGATTATGGAGGCTGAGGTTGATAATTTGACTTGGGCAGATTTTCGTACTAGGTTTGAAAGGAAATTCATGTCGCAGGCTGAAGAGGGAGTGCAGTTTGAGAAATTTATATAGTTCAAGCAAGAGGATATGATAGTTGAGGTATATGTTAATCAATTCAATGAGCTTGCCAAATTTGGACTAGACCTGATCAATACTCCTCACAAGAGGGCATTGAAGTTCGCTATGGGTCTCAGTCAGCCACTGTAGAGTTTGGAAGTGAGCCACATTCCGATGGGAGCCACTTTTAAGGGATTGGTAGAGATGGCTTTACTTGCTGATATTGAGAAGAAAGGAGATGTGGCACAGAAGAGTGACGGGAAGAAGCAGTGGAAAGGAAAGAGGAGAGGGGGAGAAGGGTCAGTTGGAAAAATGAAAGTTCTGAGGAAGGACTGGAAGTGCAATACTTATGGGAAACCAGGCCATCTTGCTAAGGATTGCAGAGGGGTAGGAGAGCAACTGAGACTGAGGTGCCATCTTTGCGATCAAGTGGGGCATATTAAGAAGGACTGTCCATCGAAGCCCAAGGATAGTTCACAAACACCTTCACAGCCTGCTTAGGCTTTTTCTTTAGAGTCAGCTCCTTCCCCGGTACTTATCCGGTCGTGGACTAGGGAAAGAAGGTGATCGTCAAAGGTGCGTTATCTATCTCTGGTTTTCCTGTTCGTACCCTATTTGATTCTAGAGCTTCGCACTCTTTTATATCTAGTACCCTAGTAAAGACTCTTGGTCTTGGTGCATGCTTAGTGACCGACCCGGTTGTAGTATCAAATCCCGTAGAAGGATCAGCCTATTTTTCCATGTTATGCCGGGATTTGAATTTTATTTTAGGGGTTAAGTTTGACAGTGTTGCCTTTGTGTTGGGCTTTTCTAGGTTTAGGTTGATTCTTTGTATGGATTGGCTGTCCATGTATGGTGTTGTTCCTGATTTTGATAAGAGGGTAGTGAGGTTAGGCACTTCTAGTGGATGTACCTTGGAGGTATCTTGTGATCCTAGAGGATCAGTCATGTTGAGCTACATTTATTCTCTTGACTTATCGCTCGAGAGTTTGAGTTTGTTACCTGGTTTTAAAGACTTTCCAGATGTGTTCGAGGAGGTTGCTGGACTTCCACCTCTAAGAGAGATCGAGTTCAAAATTTATCTTGTCGTAATGCCAAACCGATTACTTTATCGGCAAGGCATATGACTCCGAAGGAACGTCGTGAGTTGAGCTTGCAGATTGGAGAGCTTTTGGAGAAGAGCTTCATTCGTAGGTTTGAGTGGGGCGCACCCATCGTCTTTGCCACTAAGGCGGATGGCTAACACGGACTTTGCATGGATTATAAGGAGCTTAAAAAGATGAAGAAGAATCGTTATCCTCTTCCCTGTGTAGACGATCTCTTCGACCAGCTAGTAGGAGCCAAGGTATTTTCGTAGCTCTCTTTGGCCACAAGATTTCATCAGTTGCGTGTGGTGGAGGATAGCATCGAGAAGACAGTGTTTAAGACTTTGGATTGGTTATTTGAGCGGTTAGTCATGCCATTTGGGCTAACCAATGCTCGGGCATATTTATTGGACCTGATGTGTCGATTATTTTTTGAATTGTTGAACAAGTTTGTAGTGATGTCCAATTATTTTGTGAATCGTTGAACAAATCTCCACCAAATTAATCTATATATATATATATATATATATATTCAAGCAATTTGGGGAATTTAGAAGAATCAGAGGGAGAAAGATTAAAGCAAAGCTTTTTCAAATTTATTGTGATAACCCGGAATTTGAAAGCTATATCAATTTAATAATCTGAAATAAAAATTAAATTGTTTGATAATCTCTGTAATGAGATTTGAATTAATTTAATAATTCAACAAAATAAATAGTTAATCGATAGATTTAATCTTTTTAAATCTAATAATTGTTTTATATTTATAATATAAATAGAATATTGTATATATTGTAAATAGGTATTGTTTTAAATTCAATTAATAAATAAATCCTGTTTTCTATAAAATTATATATCTTTAGTAAATTGGGAATTTTGATTTTGTTTTAAAAATTAAACTTTTTGAAAGGTTATTTAATGAATAAATATGGTTTTAAATACATAAGATAAATATTGAACTTATTTAAAACATGTTTGACTCAAGTTTAAATTTAAATAAAATAACAATAAGAGTTATTTTGATATAATTGAATAAAATAAATAATTTATTAATAAGAAGACTATTTCTTTTAATAAGTTATTTATGGTTATTAAATGTTGTTATTTTTAAAAAAAATATTGTAACAAATAAATTTTTAATAATAATAATTATTTTTCAAAAATTTAAAATTATGTAGTTATATTTGTAAATAAACTAGATTTCAAAATTTATTTTGAACTTCAATTCAAAGCTTTGAAATCTAAAGTGTAAATGTTTTTAATTTGTTTTGATTTTGAGATATTTGTATAAACTTTATTTTATAAATTAAATTTGATTTATTCACTTTAAAATTTATATACATGTAAATAAATACAAGTTAACTAATTTATTTAAACATGGATTTTCATAAATCTTATATTAAACATCTAATTAAAATATAAGTTAACATAATTATAACAAATTTATATTTAAAAACAAATGTAAACACTTTACTAATTAAAAGAACATGTGTTAGGAATTAAGATATTTAAGGTGACAAATGTTACATTGTGAGACAAGTGTCAAAAATTTAATTTAACATTTTCTGTTGTTTTTATTTTTGAATAATTTCAGTTTATATAAAACATTTTCTTCCCTCATCTCCTTTTCTTCTTCTAAAAATCTGAAGACAAACAATTAAGAAGAATAATATAATAAACACTTCCATTCAAAAGAAAAATTTCTGAAATCATCTTCAAATCCACTTTTCAAATCAAAACTCTGTTAAATACTTTCCAATTCAAATCTGTAAATCCACTTCACAAACCTGCACATTTTTCTACCATGCAAATCTGGGGTTTTCAAAAGACCTGCATTATTTCAAAAATCTGGAGTTTCATAAAGTATGCATGCAAGAACTCAGTGATAAGCCTTCCAATTTTTTTTTAACTCAAGCAATCCAAACAACTCAAAGTTTTTAAAAGCACAAGTTTTTCAAATGCATTGTTCTGCCCATCAGGTTAAGGTGAGTAACATTCTGTTTTTTTTAGTTTTAAATTTATAAATAAGTTGCATATTAAATCTCTGTGATACAATGTGTTGAATGCATATTTGAATGCAATATGATGTGACTATAATATGCTTGTGATTTCCAAAAGTAATCTCTATTTTCCTTGATCATATGATCAGGTTTTGTTTTAAAATCAAAATCTATAGATTTGTGCCTCTAATTCAACTTAGATTAAATCAAACTTATTTGTTTATGATAAGCTTTAGTTTAAAATTTTTAGTTAAGTTGAAATGACTTATATCTTCTCTGTAACCAAAATTTACCGATTAAGTTTAGAAATGTGAAAATTCATATTGTATAAATTAGAAATTCAGTAATATAAATTGAATACCAAGATCAAAACATGATTTTTAGAATAAAAATTAGGATTTCCAGTTAAAGGGTTTGGGTGCAGTTTTTTGTTGAACAGAAAAGGGAAATGGTGTGATTTCTTGTAACATTCTCGAATTTTCGACTTTCGAAAATTCAACATCGACACTCACTTTATCGACTGCCGAATATCGAAGGCCGAAAACCGAGAAGTTATGGGTTTTAAAAAGAATTTTAAGAAAGGAAAAAGAGAGAAGTAGAAGAAGATAACAAAAAATAAAGGGAGAGGAAGATAGAAAAAAAGAGAGAAGAGAGAAAAGAAAGTAGAATATTTTAAAATGGAAGAAAACAGAAAGAAAACAGAACAACAGAATCACATCAGAATCTCACAATTCGCAGCGGAACAACATATAATAATAAATGAATAATCTTTAAATAAAGAACTATATCAGTTATTACATCACATTATATTTCATTACATCATATCATATCATCAGAGTGTACAACAACATACAACAATAAACAGTGCAACGGAAAAGAAATACTATATAAACTAGTAATACGCCATGCCATCCAGCTTGCCTCCAGCAACTCCAGAATATCCAGAATATCCTGATAAACCTAACTCTTAACTGCCCGTGTGGAAATTGGTGGGCACCCAGAGTTTAGGAAGGAAAACAATAAACTCCAAGTCAGTCATGTGACTGGTGTGAGAACTCAAAACAGTTTATTTATCTTTAAAATCAAAATAGAGGAATATTTTTAAATCAATTCGCAATGCTTTTAAAAATGAGACTACCATAAGGCCTCCCGCACACACACACATGCAAACGCAGAATCGGAGGAGATTTCTCCTTATGATAGTCAAAGATGCTTGATACGCATTTAAGATAACATTTGATATTATTACTAGTGCATAGTGTAGGAAAGTCATTTCAAAAATAAAGATATAAATCTTAGCCGACATAGACATTTCGAACTATGCCTACTATAGCTACTATCCAAACAGTGGTGACCACCATAAGTGAATAGCAGGTTCTACAACTAATACCGTACAAGTTTCGTATTGGGAATTGGATTTCCAACAAATGGTCAGGCCAAGGAACTTCCCATTGCCACATGAGAATGCCTCTGGAAAGACATCCCCGAGAACCAAACCGGAACTCTGCCAACACAAGGCCGGGTTACCCCTAACTGGGTAACTACTGACACGAGCACGCCATTCCCCGATCGTAAACGACCCTTTTCACGGGATCCCGATAACCAACAACCACAAAGTAATAAACTCGTAGTAACCACATAGGTTAAATATCTGGGCTCCATACCATGATACAACCTCTATCCAGAAGGAAATGTACATACCCTAAGGGGAGCTACAGCAACCCCTAATAACCTTGCCGCATCTTTCCTGTTTTGACCATTTCCGGGATGTGAGGCTTGACGAAGTCACGTCCACAAAAACATACTTTATACAAAAGCCATGCTTTGGGTCAATAAATGATCAACACAATGATCACTAAGATAGACGATCAAATAAATGATCCTATCACAAATAATCAACACAATGATCATTTCAGCATCACTCAGCATGTCACATTACCAAAATGGGATATATTGCTGATAACTTCAACTATATAACCTTTGAGCTCGTACGTCTCAAAGAAGGGTGTTAAGCAAAGAATAAATTCTCCGCCACCAACAGAAATATATTTGAATGAAATCGGCTTTATATCTCAAATTGTAATGTCAGGCATACAATCCATACAAGTCTGTTCCGGGATCGAACAGAACCGAAGGCACTTACAAAGAAGTCCTTGCAATCCGGATGTTCACAATCCTGATCGGATTCACCATCACATATGGAGAACTCAATACCGTAGCTACTCGGTGCAGAGTCAATCGATAGTTCATCCTATCACTCTCGCAAATACCGGTCTTCAACACCGATCTTCAAATGCGATTTACAACGACGTATCACATATTCGGAGTGGGTTATACGACCCCATGGTCCTTTCCCGGTTAACCCGAATAGTGAGCGCTTATTCAAAAATAAGTGTGCATTCAAATTCAATCAATTCACATCAAATACCCATTCAAAGGGAAATATTGATAGTCGGCTATTGAACTATCAATGGATATGCATACATCACCAGATTCCAAATAATTTTCCAAATTATTTACATTTCCAAAATATCTTTACAAGATATAAAATTCCAACACTTCAAAAATAAATCAATATTTATTTTTAACCAATTTCACTTTTCACATATAAATTCCATAATGAATTTATATTTCAAAATATTCGTGCATATACGATTTCAATTATTCATTTTCAATTTATCTTCAAAAAGATAAATTCTAAATATTCACTTCACATTGGAAAACATTTCCATACTTATTTATTTATAAGTAATTTACAAATCTCTTTTATTTTCAACACTTAGAAAATATTCAATATACTTAAATCGAATTAAGTATATATTTCATTCTTTAAGGAAATTATTCACTTAAACATATTTACTTGGGCCAAAACGAATGTTACGTAAAACATCGTTACGACAACCCAAAATCACTAGTATAGGGATTCAAATTTAAAATAGATATATAAATCCCAATACTATTAAAAACATTTCCTTTCGGAAATCATTTACTATAACAACAGTGTTATAGTCTACCATTTCCTTTTATTTCTCGAAAACGTCTATTTCAACAATAAATGTTGAAATCTATGGTTTCGAATCTCAACACATTTTAAACCATCGTTAGATCGTTTTAATTCTATTTAAAACATCATATCTAAAACAATTTCTTTAACATGTTATTCACTATTCAAAAACGTGAATATACTATGTTAACAAATTTCATCCTTTTTATACTTTTTAACTTAAAGGATTATTCACAGTCTAAAACGTGAATATAACTCCATTTATAAGTTATAACAATTAACTTATCAAAATAAGTCGTTTGCGAATTCATAAAACAACGTTTATGAATTCCATTTCTATTTATTTATAAAAACTTCTTTTTTTATAAATTCCTTTATTAACATATTTCAGTTTATAACTCAATTATAAACTACAAGTTCATGTTATAAGTTAATTACTTATAAAACGATTATTTTACAAAATCGTTCATTTAACTTCCCAAATTATTAATCTTAACTTATAAGATTGTTTATTTATCCAAAATTCATTCTTTCGATAACTTTATAAATTTTATAAACCTATTGCTTATAAAATTTCATTTATAACTTCACAGTTTAAAATTTCATAAATTTCATTCATTTAGGAAATTCATTTTCACTACATTCAAACACTTATAAAAACTCGTTTTATAACGTCCATATTTCTATTTATAAATATCCATTTATAAATCTCTTAATATAAATTAATTTATATTATTCTTTTAAACGTCATTAAATTCCTTTATAATTTCATCATTTCGATTTATAAAATAATCAAATTTTATAAATCCTATATTTAAACTTTTATCATATATTCAAAATCCAATCTAAATTATTTTATAAAATCATTAGTTCATATTTCTCAAAAATCGACTTTTAATCGTATTTCTAAAAATCAGCTTTTTTTTTTACTATATTTCACAAAAACCATAATTTTTATAACTTTAAAAATTATGACGTTTATTTATTTATAATGGATCAATTCCAAAAATATAGTATATTTTCAAAAATCACTTTAAAAATCATTTTAAAATCCCAAAATCTGGGTCCAATGATGCTACACACCAAATAGTCAATCCCGACTAACAACGATATCATATATCGATATGATAATCCATCAAATATCAAAATATCTGAAATAAAATAAAAACTGTTGAGGAATCCAGTTGGATCCCTCCAACCTGTTTCCTGCATCTAAAAACATTAGCACAATACCAATTTCGCTCCAGTACGAAATTATCGCGGTACATGTTCTTATTAAATATTATCCGCTTACTAACGGCGTAATAGGGTCTCATCCGCTAAACAAAAAATGCGGGAAATCAATCAACTGCAATATATACATATGCCAATATATATATTGATATTATATATAATACCAATTTCACTGTTTATGAAATATTCGCGGTATATGTTTTTATTAAATAACATCCGCTTACTAACGGCGTATAATGTCTATTTTAACAATCAATAATTTACAGTCATCATTCAAACATGCATTCAAATATTTTAAATCTAACTATTTAAAATAAAATCGAAATCTATTCGATTGAGTGAGAAGTTCTCACCTTGGTTTTAAATTCCGTTTTAGCGATTTATTTCGAATAAAATTAAACGCGCGTTTAATTTTACCCGAAATTCTCACTAACTCCTAACGACTCCAAACCAACTCCATCGCGTAGTGCTCGTCCATACGATTCCAACGCAACTGAGTTTGCATTTTTTCGACCTCGTATGAAAAAGTTATGTATTTTACAAGTTCGTACACGATTTAAACAAACTAATTTACACCCTTATTATAATTTTTATAACCTACATAGCATCAGGGCCATAGATTTCATGTTGCTTGCATCTGGACCCTCCACTTCATCTTCCCTCTTCATCACGCAACTCTCCAGGCATCCAAATTGAGGCCGAACCCATGTATAGTATACTAGGGTTAAATAATACATCATCCACACTCAACGATACTCGATCTCAACACCACCACGCGAAAGCTCTCGTCGCAAGCTACCACCACCAGCCACCATGGCCAACTCGGCCCCACCCCCCATTCTCGAAGTGCGTGCAAAACTGAAGCACACGGCCCCAAATCATTCCCTCCACGCGACGCCAAACCCCATCATATCCGTATGGATGTGAAGCCCTCGAGATTCTCAACAACTTTCATGTTGAACACATTAGCTAATTCATTGTAGATTGAGAGAGATTGAGGGTTGAAAGAGGGTGATTTCTGGCCATTGAATATTAGGGCCGGCTAGGGTTTATTAGTTTAGGTTTTGTATATTTTTTTTTTTAATTTATGAAGAGAAGGGGTGTATTTATAGAGTTTTGAACGACACTATTCACCCGGAAATTCCGAACTCCGATTTAGACGCCGTAACTAACGTACCTAGGGTTTATCCCGCGTTCCGGACACAATGGAATAGGTTTCGGAAGCTAATTCGGAAGTATGTGCGAGTTATGGCTGAAAACGTTCAATTTAAATTAAACCGATTTAAATCGATTTCTAGGCGTTTTAATTTGTACCGGACAAACGGTAAATCCAATTGACTTGAAATTTGAAACCTTACAATAATATCACATTACGGATCCGATGAAACTGGTTTCGTCGAAATCCGAGACTTTTTGAAAAATGGCTATTTTGACTCGCCAAATTTAAATTAAAAATAAATCGATGCGTTTCGGGCTGCCACGATCAAACGATAGCTCCGATTGATACGAAAATTGAAATCCGGTAATAACTAACTATTACGGATCCAATGGAACTGGTTTCGTTCAATTCTGAGACTGTTCAAAAATTGGCTATTTTACAGTCGATTATTAAATATTAAAATATTCAATTTTCACAAATTAACTTTTAATTCGATTTTAAAAGTTCTAAAATATCATTCTAACTCCAACATGATAAAATAAAATTTTACAAATCATTTTCAATCATATTTAACTCAATTTTCAATTATTTCCATAATTTAACATATTAAATTATCGATTTAATTATCCAATTAAATCCAAAAATTCAAATAAAAATTTATTTGACTTAAAAATTCACTTATAAATATTTAAAATTAATTAAATATTCAAATTTTAATTTAATAAAATTCTGGGTCGTTACAATCTTTCCCCCTTAAAAGAATTTCGTCCTCGAAATTACAAGTAAGAAAGGTTACAAAATCTATTAATTTTCCCAAAATCCATAATTAAACTTCTTACAAATCTTTACTAAGTTTCCAAATCATACTTAGTTATCTTTCAAAAACAACTACTATTGTTTAACTTTCATTTCCAAAATCAAAGTTAAAGTTTTTCAAAATTTTCCCATTTTCTCAAAATTTTTCTAACGCCTTAAATTTCCGGAAAAATTCGCCATAGTCTCCTTTGCGCGGCTCGATCCGAAAAAAAAAAGACAGTTTATATATCACAAATATACATCTCATCAAGTAATGAGGCATCCCGAAGGGAAAAAAGTATAAAAGTGCGATATTTAATCCGAGATATGTACCTTATATTTTATTAGCGAGCATATACGGCTAATATAGCGCTAAAGCGAACTCCAAATGCGAAGCAAACGCGATCCGCACCTACTAATCACTCAACAAACAACATGAGAACATGCACATATGCAAATAATCTCAATATACAGCATATAGCAACATAATAACTATATATGTTACATAGCAAATGCAACAATAGCAATATATATTCAACCATCAACCAACTAACATCCATATCCAATAAACATTCATTCATATTCTCATTAATATTTAATGAAATGGTTTTCAATTTAAATCACATTTGATTCGTTTACATTGGATTTACTAACATTCATTCTCAATTCAATTAGTTTCAATTAGTTAACATTCACTAATTAAATCCAATTCACATTCAATTCTATTCAAATTTATTTACTTCCTAATTTGAATTCAATTTCATAGCTTTCAATTTCATTAACTCTTAATGACTTTTATACAATCATATAACAATCATATAACAACCAATTTATATTAATTACAACCAAATTCTTTTCACTTATATTCATTCAATTTGGTTTAACATTAAATTGATTTCCATTCCAATTTATTTAACTTCTAATAACATTAGATTTTAATGAATTATCACTTACATTCATTATTCCATATCAATTATTCACATTCAATTGATTATCATTCAGTCTCCCTGTCCCCAAAGTTTTCAATTTGAATTAAATAAATTTATTTAATGGCGAAAGTGAAGGGTAATGGCGAATGGCTTCAGGCGATCCCTGTCTGATCTTGCTTCGTCCTGTCCTTTTCTCTCTCGCGTTTCTCTTTTCTACGTCCCCTTCCATGTCCTCTTCACAGCCTCGCCCCCCCTCTTCTACTCGTTCAGGGCGTAGTTTTAGATCTGAGGATGTCGGTTTTGCTCGTCCTGTCCTTCACTCGCCCCTGGATTTCCCACCGCTCTGTAGTCAGACAACTCCGGATACGCGAAGTAGGATGGGCCTTGATTCCGTGGTGACTTCCAGTCATGCTGCTAATTTAGCGTCTTTGTCTAAAATTGGTAAGAAAGTGAATGTTGTTGATGTTCCCCGAAATGTTTTGGGTTTGTCTTCTCTGGTGATGGGCTGCGAGGTTGGTGATTCTTGCTCTGTTGCTTCGGCAGCGCCTTGCGCCATTCCTGCTGTGAACTTAGGCACGCCAACCGTTCGTATCATTGACAAAGACAATATAGGATCCAACGTTAAAAATAATGACGTCCCCTGTTGTAATTTTGGTCCCACTGAATTGGTTTCTTTGGTTAAGGAACATGTTGCGTGCTCTTTGCACCCATCAGCTATGCTTGCTTGTGACAGTACTGAAGCAGTTATTGGCACTCCACCTGGTCGAACTATTGACATTGTTAATGTTGCCAATGTTCTCTCTGAGTCTACTCCTGTGGCAAATAATGCTGTTGAGACGTGTCGTCCGGTTGCACCTAGCTCGTCTATTCCCAAAACCTGGTCTTCACTCTTTACTTCCATGCCCCGTAATGCGGGTATGTATGAACCGGTTGATTTCGAAATTGTTGAGGAGAATGGAGTTATGATCCCTCCCCCCTGTGTTATGCAAGCGGGTGTGGATTTCTGGTCTGGGTATGTTGTTGGATTTTTTTTGGACCCTAATCATCGCCTTCGTGATTTAGCTGCTGTCTGTCGTCGCGCTTGGCGATTACGTGGGGGCCTCAGTGTTAAGTTGGTTGATTCTCTGTACTATCTTTTGTTCTCCTCCCCTGAGGAACGTAGCCGTGTTCTCGAGTCGGAGCCTTCCTTCTTTGATGGTCAGCCATTCATTGTTACCCCCTGGTCTCCAACGGTAGCCTGTGTACGTGAACAAGTTTTATCTATCCCCGTATGGGTATATTTCTCCCAAATCCCTTCTGCTCTTCAACCGCTCCGTGGTTTGAACTGGCTAGCATGTAATGTTGGTAAATTGATCTGTTTTGACACTAATACTGTTGCGCGTGACAAGCTTGTTTACGCCAAGGCTCTGATTGAAATTTCACCCCTTAAGCCGCTTCCATCCACTATTCCTGTCCAGCTAGCTGTTGGTCATGTGGTGGAAGTTCGTGTTCGGTATGGTTGGGTCCCAGACATCTGTAGCTCCTGTCACTCCTTTGGACATGTTGCCTCTTTCTGCAAGCTTCCTACTGTTTCTGCTTCTGTGCCAAAGATTCCTCTGCCACGTCCTCCGCTTAGGAAATGGGTTCCCAAAGTCTCTTCGGTTGTTTCTCCGCCGGTACAGTCTCCTCCCTTAGTTCGGCCCACGTCTCCTGTTCCTACTGTTGTTCCTAATGTTTTGTCTGCTATGCCGGTTCTCTCTCCTCCTCTAGTAGTCTGGGCTAAGAAAGAATATAGTTGGGTTGACTACAATACTGATATGAGATACAACCCTGTGGATAAATCATACTTTAGATATATATCTGATGATCTGTTAGACCTACGATGCCTATACTACAGAACTTCTGGTGACTCCTTGATCCTTGATATGGATGGTTTGTATTCTGAGATAAATTCCATAACTCTAGCTGATACGTCTTGGAATCGATCTTTTATATACTCCCCTGATGTTGACTGTTATGATCCCTCTCTTGCTCTTCGATTTCGCCCCTATATTGGTAATCTTGGGTGTGGTTCTCTGGATCCTTCCGGGGTAGTTGAAGATGTTGGTAATTCTTCCTCTTCGGAGGACGAATAGTCGAGTTATTTATTTTAGTAGCTGTGACATGACTGTCACACTCCTGTGCTGTATTTTATTATTTCCTACCATAGTAGCTAAGGTGTCTCTACCTTTCTCCTGTACTTTATTTTTATTACGTTGGTAATAAAAGTGGTCGGTCCACTATAAAACCGTCGGCCTTGCCAAAAAAATTGATTATCATTCAATCCATTAGTCCATATCAACTTAATTTACATTTAGTTGATTTAACATTCAAGCTATTCATTCAATTCAATTTCCAAAGTTGAATTTCATTTATATAACTTAAGTTCATATTCATTTAATCCATTTGATTATTTACAACTCATATTCATAAATATATTCATATAATTTCACTTCTTATACATATAAGTTTATTTCACAATTGTAAATCACCTTAATTATAATTCAATCCTTATAATTCATTTGCTTATACAATTATTCTTTCATTTAGATTATTCCAATAACCTAACAATCAACTTACATATACTTTAATAATTCTGAAAAATTATTCCTTTACATATAAAATATACTTAAGGTAAAATTATTTCATTTACCCAATTTAAAACAATATTATGTCGAATTGTTCTATTCAAGTGTTTAGAAACCCCTTCGGCATAGTCTTGCGGACCACGCTGACGAAAGTTCATATACCACTCAATAAACCAATCATCACAATATAAAACAATTTTGTATTCACTAACAAATACGCACTCGTATCTATTATTACACTCAAACTCATTCTAGAGTACTGCTGACTCTATCTCTAACGAGTAATACCCAACAGAACCATGGTTGTCGCTTAACCATAAGCTCTGATACCAAATGTAACATTCTCGAATTTTCGACTTTCGAAAATTCAACATCGACACTCACTTTATCGACTGCCGAATATCGAAGGCCGAAAACCGAGAAGTTATGGGTTTTAAAAAGAATTTTAAGAAAGGAAAAAGAGAGAAGTAGAAGAAGATAACAGAAAATAAAGGGAGAGGAAGATAGAAAAAAAGAGAGAAGAGAGAAAAGAAAGTAGAATATTTTAAAATGGAAGAAAACAGAAAGAAAACAGAACAACAGAATCACATCAGAATCTCACAATTCGCAGCGGAACAACATATAATAATAAATGAATAATCTTTAAATAAAGAACTATATCAGTTATTACATCACATTATATTTCATTACATCATATCATATCATCAGAGTGTACAACAACATACAACAATAAACAGTGCAACGGAAAAGAAATACTATATAAACTAGTAATACGCCATGCCATCCAGCTTGCCTCCAGCAACTCCAGAATATCCAGAATATCCTGATAAACCTAACTCTTAACTGCCCGTGTGGAAATTGGTGGGCACCCAGAGTTTAGGAAGGAAAACAATAAACTCCAAGTCAGTCATGTGACTGGTGTGAGAACTCAAAACAGTTTATTTATCTTTAAAATCAAAATAGAGGAATATTTTTAAATCAATTCGCAATGCTTTTAAAAATGAGACTACCATAAGGCCTCCCGCACACACACACATGCAAACGCAGAATCGGAGGAGATTTCTCCTTATGATAGTCAAAGATGCTTGATACGCATTTAAGATAACATTTGATATTATTACTAGTGCATAGTGTAGGAAAGTCATTTCAAAAATAAAGATATAAATCTTAGCCGACATAGACATTTCGAACTATGCCTACTATAGCTACTATCCAAACAGTGGTGACCACCATAAGTGAATAGCAGGTTCTACAACTAATACCGTACAAGTTTCGTATTGGGAATTGGATTTCCAACAAATGGTCAGGCCAAGGAACTTCCCATTGCCACATGAGAATGCCTCTGGAAAGACATCCCCGAGAACCAAACCGGAACTCTGCCAACACAAGGCCGGGTTACCCCTAACTGGGTAACTACTGACACGAGCACGCCATTCCCCGATCGTAAACGACCTTTTTCACGGGATCCCGATAACCAACAACCACAAAGTAATAAACTCGTAGTAACCACATAGGTTAAATATCTGGGCTCCATACCATGATACAACCTCTATCCAGAAGGAAATGTACATACCCTAAGGGGAGCTACAGCAACCCCTAATAACCTTGCCGCATCTTTCCTGTTTTGACCATTTCCGGGATGTGAGGCTTGACGAAGTCACGTCCACAAAAACATACTTTATACAAAAGCCATGCTTTGGGTCAATAAATGATCAACACAATGATCACTAAGATAGACGATCAAATAAATGATCCTATCACAAATAATCAACACAATGATCATTTCAGCATCACTCAGCATGTCACATTACCAAAATGGGATATATTGCTGATAACTTCAACTATATAACCTTTGAGCTCGTACGTCTCAAAGAAGGGTGTTAAGCAAAGAATAAATTCTCCGCCACCAACAGAAATATATTTGAATGAAATCGGCTTTATATCTCAAATTGTAATGTCAGGCATACAATCCATACAAGTCTGTTCCGGGATCGAACAGAACCGAAGGCACTTACAAAGAAGTCCTTGCAATCCGGATGTTCACAATCCTGATCGGATTCACCATCACATATGGAGAACTCAATACCGTAGCTACTCGGTGCAGAGTCAATCGATAGTTCATCCTATCACTCTCGCAAATACCGGTCTTCAACACCGATCTTCAAATGCGATTTACAACGACGTATCACATATTCGGAGTGGGTTATACGACCCCATGGTCCTTTCCCGGTTAACCCGAATAGTGAGCGCTTATTCAAAAATAAGTGTGCATTCAAATTCAATCAATTCACATCAAATACCCATTCAAAGGGAAATATTGATAGTCGGCTATTGAACTATCAATGGATATGCATACATCACCAGATTCCAAATAATTTTCCAAATTATTTACATTTCCAAAATATCTTTACAAGATATAAAATTCCAACACTTCAAAAATAAATCAATATTTATTTTTAACCAATTTCACTTTTCACATATAAATTCCATAATGAATTTATATTTCAAAATATTCGTGCATATACGATTTCAATTATTCATTTTCAATTTATCTTCAAAAAGATAAATTCTAAATATTCACTTCACATTGGAAAACATTTCCATACTTATTTATTTATAAGTAATTTACAAATCTCTTTTATTTTCAACACTTAGAAAATATTCAATATACTTAAATCGAATTAAGTATATATTTCATTCTTTAAGGAAATTATTCACTTAAACATATTTACTTGGGCCAAAACGAATGTTACGTAAAACATCGTTACGACAACCCAAAATCACTAGCATAGGGATTCGAATTTAAAATAGATATATAAATCCCAATACTATTAAAAACATTTCCTTTCGGAAATCATTTACTATAACAACAGTGTTATAGTCTACCATTTCCTTTTATTTCTCGAAAACGTCTATTTCAACAATAAATGTTGAAATCTATGGTTTCGAATCTCAACACATTTTAAACCATCGTTAGATCGTTTTAATTCTATTTAAAACATCATATCTAAAACAATTTCTTTAACATGTTATTCACTATTCAAAAACGTGAATATACTATGTTAACAAATTTCATCCTTTTTATACTTTTTAACTTAAAGGATTATTCACAGTCTAAAACGTGAATATAACTCCATTTATAAGTTATAACAATTAACTTATCAAAATAAGTCGTTTGCGAATTCATAAAACAACGTTTATGAATTCCATTTCTATTTATTTATAAAAACTTCTTTTTTTATAAATTCCTTTATTAACATATTTCAGTTTATAACTCAATTATAAACTACAAGTTCATGTTATAAGTTAATTACTTATAAAACGATTATTTTACAAAATCGTTCATTTAACTTCCCAAATTATTAATCTTAACTTATAAGATTGTTTATTTATCCAAAATTCATTCTTTCGATAACTTTATAAATTTTATAAACCTATTGCTTATAAAATTTCATTTATAACTTCACAGTTTAAAATTTCATAAATTTCATTCATTTAGGAAATTCATTTTCACTACATTCAAACACTTATAAAAACTCGTTTTATAACGTCCATGTTTCTATTTATAAATATCCATTTATAAATCTCTTAATATAAATTAATTTATATTATTCTTTTAAACGTCATTAAATTCCTTTATAATTTCATCATTTCGATTTATAAAATAATCAAATTTTATAAATCCTATATTTAAACTTTTATCATATATTCAAAATCCAATCTAAATTATTTTATAAAATCATTAGTTCATATTTCTCAAAAATCGACTTTTAATCGTATTTCTAAAAATCAGCTTTTTTTTTTACTATATTTCACAAAAACCATAATTTTTATAACTTTAAAAATTATAACGTTTATTTATTTATAATGGATCAATTCCAAAAATATAGTATATTTTCAAAAATCATTTT
The DNA here is from genome assembly GCA_030765085.1 of Allium cepa. NCBI lineage: Eukaryota > Viridiplantae > Streptophyta > Magnoliopsida > Asparagales > Amaryllidaceae > Allium > Allium cepa. The sequence goes on from CM060931.1 coordinate 470,325,309, forward strand.
AAAAATCATTTTAAAATCCCAAAATCTGGGTCCAATGATGCTACACACCAAATAGTCAATCCCGACTAACAACGATATCATATATCGATATGATAATCCATCAAATATCAAAATATCTGAAATAAAATAAAAACTGTTGAGGAATCCAGTTGGATCCCTCCAACCTGTTTCCTGCATCTAAAAACATTAGCACAATACCAATTTCGCTCCAGTACGAAATTATCGCGGTACATGTTCTTATTAAATATTATCCGCTTACTAACGGCGTAATAGGGTCTCATCCGCTAAACAAAAAATGCGGGAAATCAATCAACTGCAATATATACATATGCCAATATATATATATATTGATATTATATATAATACCAATTTCACTGTTTATGAAATATTCGCGGTATATGTTTTTATTAAATAACATCCGCTTACTAACGGCGTATAATGTCTATTTTAACAATCAATAATTTACAGTCATCATTCAAACATGCATTCAAATATTTTAAATCTAACTATTTAAAATAAAATCGAAATCTATTCGATTGAGTGAGAAGTTCTCACCTTGGTTTTAAATTCCGTTTTAGCGATTTATTTCGAATAAAATTAAACGCGCGTTTAATTTTACCCGAAATTCTCACTAACTCCTAACGACTCCAAACCAACTCCATCGCGTAGTGCTCGTCCATACGATTCCAACGCAACTGAGTTTGCATTTTTTCGACCTCGTATGAAAAAGTTATGTATTTTACAAGTTCGTACACGATTTAAACAAACTAATTTACACCCTTATTATAATTTTTATAACCTACATAGCATCAGGGCCATAGATTTCATGTTGCTTGCATCTGGACCCTCCACTTCATCTTCCCTCTTCATCACGCAACTCTCCAGGCATCCAAATTGAGGCCGAACCCATGTATAGTATACTAGGGTTAAATAATACATCATCCACACTCAACGATACTCGATCTCAACACCACCACGCGAAAGCTCTCGTCGCAAGCTACCACCACCAGCCACCATGGCCAACTCGGCCCCACCCCCCATTCTCGAAGTGCGTGCAAAACTGAAGCACACGGCCCCAAATCATTCCCTCCACGCGACGCCAAACCCCATCATATCCGTATGGATGTGAAGCCCTCGAGATTCTCAACAACTTTCATGTTGAACACATTAGCTAATTCATTGTAGATTGAGAGAGATTGAGGGTTGAAAGAGGGTGATTTCTGGCCATTGAATATTAGGGCCGGCTAGGGTTTATTAGTTTAGGTTTTGTATATTTTTTTTTTTAATTTATGAAGAGAAGGGGTGTATTTATAGAGTTTTGAACGACACTATTCACCCGGAAATTCCGAACTCCGATTTAGACGCCGTAACTAACGTACCTAGGGTTTATCCCGCGTTCCGGACACAATGGAATAGGTTTCGGAAGCTAATTCGGAAGTATGTGCGAGTTATGGCTGAAAACGTTCAATTTAAATTAAACCGATTTAAATCGATTTCTAGGCGTTTTAATTTGTACCGGACAAACGGTAAATCCAATTGACTTGAAATTTGAAACCTTACAATAATATCACATTACGGATCCGATGAAACTGGTTTCGTCGAAATCCGAGACTTTTTGAAAAATGGCTATTTTGACTCGCCAAATTTAAATTAAAAATAAATCGATGCGTTTCGAGCTGCCACGATCAAACGATAGCTCCGATTGATACGAAAATTGAAATCCGGTAATAACTAACTATTACGGATCCAATGGAACTGGTTTCGTTCAATTCTGAGACTGTTCAAAAATTGGCTATTTTACAGTCGATTATTAAATATTAAAATATTCAATTTTCACAAATTAACTTTTAATTCGATTTTAAAAGTTCTAAAATATCATTCTAACTCCAACATGATAAAATAAAATTTTACAAATCATTTTCAATCATATTTAACTCAATTTTCAATTATTTCCATAATTTAACATATTAAATTATCGATTTAATTATCCAATTAAATCCAAAAATTCAAATAAAAATTTATTTGACTTAAAAATTCACTTATAAATATTTAAAATTAATTAAATATTCAAATTTTAATTTAATAAAATTCTGGGTCGTTACAATTCTGATGATCTAACGATTTAGGGATATCGGGATTCTTCTTGTGGGTAGGGGAGTTATAAGTGTGGCTGAGAAAATTGAGTGATGGTGATGCAAATCACCAGGGAGGTGGTGATGTTGATTTTCTTCCTATAGCCCTAGTTTTGCTTGGACATTTTGTTGTGGTCGATACAACCTTCAGGGATTACCGAGTGTCATGGGCCTTTTGGAGATGGTAGTTTGGGTGACGATGAAGTTGAGGTCGGAGTTGCATGGCTTATGATGGTCGGAGGATGGGTGTTGAAGAGATGACAGGTTTGGGGGGGTGAAACATGTATCTTCTGTTCCAGATTTTGAGCAAGCATCTTGAATTCAATTTTGTATTTTAGGAGGAGAAACTAATGATGGTGGTTGATTGTGGGATTGGTTGTCGATGATTGGAAGTCGCCGGAGGTGGGTGATGGTGACTGGAGGCACGGTGTACGTGCACCTTGCAAAATTTTTGAGTTTTGAAGATATTGGGTACTTCAGAATTTTGAACTCGAAGTAATACTCGAGTGTTTGCTGAGTTTGCTCAAAGATATGGACTAGATGACTCGAAGCATTATTGTGTTAGCTCGGGTGTATGTAGTATTACAGTTTTTTTTGTAAAAACTGTCTGTAGTTTTGTTTTTAAATCAAATTTAAATGAGTAATCTGTTATGATAAGATTCAAACAAAATTTAAATCTGCAGTATGAACTATAGTTTCAAAGAATATGTAATTTTATAAGTTTTAAAATTTTAAAAGGGGGTTTTCAGTTTTTTTTTAAAAAAAGAAGAAAACCTGGTAGTTTTCTGAATTTTTTTTAAATCTGAAGCTAATTTTAAACTAGCAGTTTGAATTTAAATTTAAGTCTAGTTTTCTTAAGGGTTTTGAATCTTCAGTTTCTTTTTAAAATGGAATTTGAATTTTGAACAAAGAGTTTTAGAATCATGGTTTAAATCAAAAGTTTAATGCAAGTTTAAATTCAAATAATTTTAAATAAGGAATGGTTCAAATGTTTTGAATTTAAAATCTGGATGTTTAAATAAGTTTTAAAATTTGAATGTTTTCAAACAAGTTTAAATTTAAATTGTTTATTAGAAGTAAATTTGTTTTAAAACAAATATTTTAAATTTGATTTACCTTTTTGAATAAAGTCATTTATAAAGGTTTATAAAAGAAGTTAAATGATTTGTTAACTTGAATTTATAATTTAAGTAGTAATGTATTTAAAACTTAATTTTTAAATTAAATTAAATAAAGTAAGACTCATCTTATATAAGTTTTAATTATAAGTAATAAATGTTATTTACATTTATTCTAAAAAGGAATATAAATGAATTTAAATTGGATAATGCTTTAATAAATATTATTTTGAATTTTAGATTCAAAATGAAATTTGAATTTAAATGTTCTAAGTACACTTTAATATTTATAAAAACTATTAATATTTAAATGATCAAGATGTTAAAATAATTAAATAAATAAGATAATTAAAGAGTGACTTATTTATTTAATTTATAATTAATAATTTGGATTAATTTAATTTGTGATTAATTAAGAAGTAATTAATGAAAAGTAATTAAAGAATTAATAATAGTTAGTGATGGTCATTAACTAAGGTTTATTTAGTAATTAATTAATATGATTAATTTTTAATAATTAATTAGATTTATTAATTAAAGATAATAAATTGAGAAATTTATTTAAGTTTAATAAGACATTAATTACTTAATGTAATTAATGGGGTTTATTGAAATTGGTTTAAATTAAGTAATTAGGTTTAATTAATTTTAAACATTGGATTTGATAATAATTACTTGATGAAATTAATGAAATTACTCAGTGAAGTAATTAAAGGTAGTTACTGGATGTAATTAGTGGATAATGTTGGGTTTGTGAAATAATTTGGATTAAATTATTTTGTATAATTAATCAAGGGATTAATTAAAGGAATTAAATCAGGGGTAATTAATTTGATAAGTAATTAAGATAGTTAATTACAGAATGAGATTAACCAAAGGTAATTAATAAATATGGTTTAAGTGAGATTAATTACCGAAGCAATTAATTTAATTGGTTAATTAATTAAATATAATTAAGGATCATTAATTAATATAATATAAATAAGATTGATTAATTAATATTAATTAATCAATAATAAGTGATTAAGTGTAATTAATTAATTGTAATTAATTAAGGTCAAATGTAATTAATTATAGTTAATTAATTAATGAAGTAATTAAAGGTTAATTTCTGTATTTGGTATAGAATAATTAATTTTGTGAAATTAATTAAAGTATAATGAATCAGGGGTGATTAATTAAGATGATAAATTAGAGGTTAGTTAATTAATTAATTTGTAATTAATTAATGGTGATGTAAGTAAGATTTATATTGTGTAAGTAATTAATTTAACTCATTTTAAATTAATTAAGGATGATGTAATTAATTTAATTAAAATTAATTATAGATAGTATGATTATAGATCATTGCTTATGAATGGTTGATATGGTTGCCTTGAATGGGTTGGAATCTCAGTTATGAGATTAGAATGTTGAGTGATATGGATGCATTGGTTGCATTGTGATGATGATATGGATATCTTTTGATAGTGATAATGTGAATTATCTGTGGTGATGAGTATCTGTTGTGGATCTTTGAATTATCTATCTGTGTGAATATAGATAATATAATTGAATTGTTTTAAACTTTAAAACAACTTGGACCTAAAAGACACGCTTTGGATTTCGATGAGACCGGTATCGGGTTTCCATATTTGGATATCCGAAAACCACATCGATCCAAATTAGCGATAGGTCGTGAAACTTATGTGAAGAGTGAAGACTCGAGGTGTAAGGACTATTAGTCAGTATAACTCTAGGGGTGATTCAGTGATGAGTTTGACGGAAATAGTACATTCAGGCTCGAGATGGAGATTCAGAGTGCAAGGTTTATCGTCGTTAACTCTGAGGGTAATTCCAAAACGAGTGTAACGAGATAATGCCTTCGGTTTCGTTCGTACCCGGAACGAACTTGTATGGATTGAATGCTTTCAGCACATCGTCAGGTGGACGATGAGCATTCTAAGATAATGTGTCCTATAAATGTAATCATAGCCTCAAGCCTCATCAACCGGGAATGGCTAAAACAGAGGAGGTGCAGCAATGCTACATGGGTAGCTCCCACTGGAGAGCAAGATTTTCCCCTGTCTAGAAGTCCCTTTTTATTCGGCTGTGTGGGCGGTTGGAATTGCGTGCCAACTGCGGGGTTGTCTTGTTCGGAACTGTTCAGTAAGGAATGGGTCCGACCTTGTGTTGTAGGGGAGCGGGCGTACTCCTCGGTACGTTGATCTAGGCCACGTACTGTGACGGGCGGTACCCCAGTAGCCCAGCCATTGTATGGAATTCAAAATCCAATAAGTGCCAATGGTTTTAATTGTATTACCCACTTTTGTGGCTAGTAGCTGGAATTTAATAAATGTAACAATTTCGGCTATTTCATATTTACTTGAAAACCCTAGACCTATTATAATATCACTGGATTTCCTATCAAATGTTTTGGTTAGCGTAAGGTAAAACCTTTTCCATGTTTATGTGTGGGAAGTCTTACGTGATACCTTTCTTTTCAAAAGGTTTTTGAAAGTTAAGCAACTTTAACCTGTTACTCACTCCAGACCCATGTCTGACCCGGAGTTTATTTTTGTTTTTCATAACCTCTTGGGTACTCAAATTTTTTCGAGTAGCCAAGGGATTCAGGTTAGCTTTAACGAATATTGGAGGAGCAATGGAGCTGGAGGCTGCTGCGTTAGATATATAGTATTCCGCTGTGTTTGGTATCTCTGTGTTGTCATTGAGTTGTAATAACTAGACATGTGTTTATAACTGTCTAGAATGTGCTGTATTATCTGTGTACTCTGATAGTGGTTGTAAACTATGTAATATATTATGTTATTAATATAATTAAATCATTCCGCTGTTTAGATTCTGATGTGTTGTTTCTTCTTCTTCTCTTTCTTTCTCTTTTCTATCCCTTTCTTTCTTATTAGCGATGCGACTTCCTGATGTTTGGAAGTTGGGTCGTCACAGTGGTATCAAAGCATTAGGTTGAGTGAATACCTAGGCTCTGAAGTGGTGTCTTTCTTGAGAGAGCGTATTTGTAATTTTATAAATATTTATATATATTTATCTTTTCTACCTATCTGTTGGGTTACCTGTTCAGGTTTTCCAATATAGGTTATAAAGGTAGATAAGGTAGTGGTGTGTGTAACACAATTACTACCGTTGGTTGGAGTATGATGTTTGAAGTTGGAAGTATATCCGTCGAGACTGTAGAGCTAATACCATCTCGAGTAAGCTTTATTGTGTTGAAGTATTTCATCAATCTCTGAAGAAACCTGTTAAGGTTCGGAGTCATCTTTGAAGCCCAGAGTTTGGTGAGTAGAGTTTGATCTGTTCGATTGGGCTGGAGCAAGTGATGGTATTTTGATACCTCAAGAAGTTGTAACTGCGTGATGAGATGCAGTGACTAGGGATGTGCCCGAAGATATTTCTTTGGAACAAGTTTTGGAAGTATTCTGCTTTGATGTTGTGGCTGAATCAGAAGGATGTTGTGGTTAGCTTTGAAGTCCAAGTTTCTCAAAGAGCTTTGGATTAGGAAGTTTAGAATTGGTGTCAGCAATGCAGCTTGGAGTGTTCTGTGAGGCGACAGGGAGGTCTTAGTCGAGTAGTTTTTCTGAAGATGGAGTTCAGAAGCTGCTGAGTGAATCCGTTTCTTCAGTAGATTGACTAGATCAGTGTAAGCAATTCTGTTTGGTAAAGAGAGAACAGTTTTCTTTGGAAATTTATCTGGGTTGATCGCAAAAGTGACTTGCGATTGTTTGAGTGTTCTCTTGGATTGTCAGAAGATTTTCTGGATGTCTTCTGGGAAGACAGAGATTTGTCCGCATCTGGAGATTGAGTTTTCTGATCGACTAGTATTCCAGGAGTGGAACTGATGGTTCTGTTTAGTTGGGGAATGATTCCTAGAGATGGAGTTTGATGAAGTAACTCAGTTTTGAAGGAATTTCTGAGTTTTCTTTATGGATCTGTAGAACCGTATTTCTGAGAAGTGATGTCCAGTTTGTGCTTGTGTTTTTCATCAGCATTTTCTTATCTACTTCGGATCAGAGTTGTGCAGCGGAAGCAGTTTGGGAGTGTTTCTGATTGTCTTTTTCCGGATTAGGAGAAGTTTGTAGTTTTCTGCTGGTTATGGAGTAGAGTTGTGTTTTGGTTTTGGATTGATTTTGAGGTGATCATTGTGTTGGGTTGTTTTAGGGTTCTGATTGTTTCTGGAGGAATCAGCAAGGGTTAAGCTGATCAGTTTGGAATGTTGGTAGCCCAGGATTGTCTGAAGACTTTTGTGGATAAGGGACGGAGAAATTTGGAATTTGAAGTTGGACACTTTGTTATTGTTGGAGTTTTCTCTGATTCAGGAGCTATAAGTTTTGGTAAGTCTGGAAAGCTGACTCAGAGCTGTTTGAATCTTTTCTCTGTTTTGGTTGGATCAGTGTTTGGCTTTCAGGATTAAATTGCCAGTTTGGATAACTGGGATTCTATGAGTTTCACGTATCTCTCAGGAAGTACGTGTATGGTTTATCTCTAGTTTTAGAACCAGCAGCTATAGAGGTTGGTGTTGAGTCAGACTCGTCTGTAGTCTGATATACTGTCTAGTTTTGTAGATCTAGATGAATAGGAGCTCTGTAGCTTAATAGTATTGATTATTTGGAATCTATAGAGCGAGTAACCCGATATTTATACCGGGGAAACTCGTGGAAGTTCTATCCAGAATTTTTCTGGATAATTAGATTTGTTTGATTGAGTGAATTGATTGCTATGGTTGTTAGCATATCATTGGTATATGCTTATGTTTTAAAATTAAATCTTTAAATAGATTATTAAATTACCTTTGTTTTAAATTTCGGGGACGAAATTCTTTTAAGGGGGGAGAAATGTGATAACCAGGAATTTGAAAGCAATATCAATTTAATAATCTGAAATAAAAATTAAATTGATTTGATAATCTCTGTAATGAGATTTGAATTAATTTAATAATTCAATAAAATAAATAGTTAATTGATAGATTTTATCTTTTTAAATCTAATAATTGTTTTATATTTATAATAGAAATAGAATATTGTATATATTGTAAATAGGTATTGTTTTAAATTCAATTAATAAATAAATCCTGTTTTCTATAAAATTATATATCTTTAGTAAATTGGGAATTTTGATTTTTATTTAAAAGTTAAACTTTTTAAAAGGTTATTCAATAAATAAATATGGTTTTAAATACATAAGATAAATATTGAACTGATTTAAAACATGTTTGACTCAAGTTTAAATTTAAATAAAATAACAATAAGAGTTATTTTGACATAATTGAATAAAATAAATAATTTATTAATAAGAAGACTATTTCTTTTAATAAGTTATTTATGGTTATTAAATGTTGTTATTTTTAAAAAAATATTGTACCAAATAATTTTTTAATAAGAATAATTGTTTTTCAAAAATTTAAAATTATGTAGTTATATTTGTAAATAAAATAGATTTCAAAATTTATTTTGAACTTGATTCAAAGCTTTGAAATCGAAAGTGTAAATGTTTTTAATTTGTTTTGATTTTGAGATATTTGTATAAACTTTATTTTATAAATTAAATTTGATTTATTCATTTTAAAATTTATATACATGTAAATAAATACACGTTAACTAATTTATTTAAACATGGATTTTCATATATCTTATATTAAACATCTAATTAAAATATAAGTTAACATAATTATAACAAATTTACATTTAAAAACAAATGTAAACACTTTACTAATTAAAAGAACATGTGTTAGGAGTTAAGACATTTAAGGTGACAAATGTTACATTGTGAGACAAGTGTCAAAAATTTAATTTAACATTTTCTTTTGTTTTTATTTTTGAATAATTTCAGTTTATATAAAACTTTTTCTTCCCTCATCTCCTTTTCTTCTTCTAAAAATCTGAAGACAAACAAATTAAGAAAAAAATATAACAAGCACTTCCATTCAGAAACAAAATTTACGAAATCATCTTCAAATCCACTTTTCAAATCAAAACTCTGTTAAATACTTTCCAATTCAAATCTGTAAATCTCTGTGATACAATGTGTTGAATGCATATTTGAATGTCATATGCTGTGACTATAATACGCTTGTGATTTCCAAAAGTACTCTCTGTTTTTTGATCATATGATCAGGTTTTGTTTTAAAATCAAAATCTATAGATTTGTGCCTCTGATTCAACTTAGATTAAATCGAACTTATTTGTTTATGATAAGCTTTAGTTTAAAAATTTTAGTTAAGTTAAAATGACTTATATCATCTCTGTAAACCAAAATTTACCGATTAAGTTTAGAAATGTGAAAATTCATATTGTATAAATATAAATTCAGTACTACGAATTGAATACCAAGATCAAAACATGATTTTTAGAATAAAAATTAGGATTTCTAATTAAAGGGTTTGGGTGCAGTTTTTTGTTGAACATAAAAGGGAAATGGTGTGATTTCTGATGATCTAACGATTTAGGGATATCGGGATTCTTCTTGTGGGTAGGGGAGTTATAAGTGTGGCTGAGAAAATTGAGTGATGGTGATGCAAATCACCAGGGAGGTGGTGATGTTGATTTTCTTCCTATAGCCCTAGTTTTGCTTGGACATTTTGTTGTGGTCGATACAACCTTCAGGAATTACCGAGTGTCATGGGCCTTTTGGAGATGGTAGTTTGGGTGACGATGAAGTTGAGGTCGGAGTTGCAAGGCTTATGATGGTCGAAGGATGGGTGTTGAAGATATGACAGGTTTGGGGGGTGAAACCTATATCTTCTGTTCCAGGTTTTGACCAAGCATCTCGAATTCAATTTTGTATTTTGGAAGGAGAAACTGATGATGGTGGTTGATTGTGGGATTGGTTGTCGATGATTGGAAGTCGCCGGAGGTGGGTGATGGTGACTGGAGGCACGGTGCATGTGCACCGTGCAAAATTTTTGAGTTTTGATGATATTGGGTACTTCAGAATTTTGAACTCGAAGTAATACTCGAGTGTTTGCTGAGTTTGCTCGAAGATATGGACCAGATGACTCGAAGCATTATTGTGTTAGCTCGGATGTATGTAGTATTACAGTTTTTTTGTAAAAACTGTCTGTAGTTTTGTTTTTAAATCAAATTTAAATGAGTAATTTGTTATGATAAGATTCAAACAAAATTTAAATCTGCAGTATGAATTATAGTTTCAAAGAATATGAAATTTTATAAGTTTTAAAATTTTAAACGGGGGTTTTCAGTTTTAAAAAAATAAATAAATAAAAAAGAAGAAGAAAAACCTGGTAGTTTTTTGATTTTTTTTTAAATCTGAAGCTAATTTTAAACTAGCAGTTTGAATTTAAATTTAAGTCTAGTTTTCTTAAGGCTTTTGAATCTTCAGTTTCTTTTTAAAATGGAATTTGAATTTTGAATAAAGAGTTTTAGAATCATGGTTTAAATCAAAAGTTTAATGCAAGTTTAAATTCAAATAATTTTAAATAAGGAATGGTTCAAATGGTTTGAATTTAAAATCTGGATATTTGAATAAGTTTTAAAAATTGAATGTTTTCAAACAAGTTTAAATTTAAATTGTTTATTAGAAGTAAATTTGTTTTCAAACAAATATTTTAATTTTGATTTACCTTTTTGAATGAAGTCATTTATAAAGGTTTATAAAAGAAGTCAAATGATTTGTTAACTTGAATTTATAATTTAAGTAGTAATGTATTTAAAACTTAATTTTTAAATTAAATTAAGTAAATTAAGACTCATCTTATATAAGTTTTAATTATAAGCAATAAATGTTATTTACATTTATTCTAAAAAGGAATATAAATGAATTTAAATTGGATAATGCTTTAATAAATATTATTTTGAATTTTAGATTCAAAATGAAATTTGAATTTAAATGTTCTAAGTACACTTTAATATTTTTTAAAATTATTAATAAGGAATGGATTATCTTAGAAATGATCAAGATGTTAAAATAATTAAATAAATAAGATAATTAAGGAGTGACTTATTTAATTAATTTATAATTAATGATTTGGATTAATTTAATTTGAGATTAATTAAGAAGTAATTAAAGAAAAGTAATTAAAGAATTAATAATAGTTAATGATGGTCATTAACTAAGGTTTATTTAGTAATTAATTAATATGTTTAATTTTTTATAATTAATTAAATTGATTAATTAATGATAATAAATTGAGAAATTTATTTAAGTTTAATAAGACATTAATTACTTAATGTAATTAATGGGGTTTATTGAAATTGGTTTAAATTAATTAATTAGGTTTAATTAATTTTGAACATTGGATTTGATAATAATTACTTGATGAAATTAATGAAATTACTCAGTGAAGTAATTAAAGGTAGTTACTGGATGTAATTAGTGGATAATGTTGGGTTTGTGAAATAATTTGGATTAAATTATTTTGTATAATTAATCAAGGGATTAATTAAAGGAATTAATTCAGGGGTAATTAATTTGATAAGTAATTAAGATAGTTAATTATAGAATGAGATTAACCAAAGGTAATTAATAAATATGGTTTAAGTGAGATTAATTACTGAAGTAATTAATTTAATTGATTAATTAATTAAATATAATTAAGGATCATTAATTAATATAATATAAATAAGATTGATTAATTAATATTAATTAATCAATAATAAGTGATTAAGTGTAATTAATTAAATGTAACTAATTAAGGTTAAATGTAATTAATTATAGTTAATTAATTAATGAAGTAATTAAAGGTTAATTTCTGTATTTGGTTTAGAATAATTAATTTTGTGAAATTAATTAAAGTATAATTAATTAGGGGTGATTAATTAAGATGATAAATTAGAGGTTAGTTAATTAATTAATTTGTAATTAATTAATGGTGATGTAAGTAAGATTTATATTGTGTAAGTAATTAATTTTACTCATTTTAAATCATTTAAAGATGATGTAAATAATTTAATTCAAATTAATTATAGATTGTATGATTATAGATCATTGCTTATGAATGGTTGATATGGTTGCCTTGAATGGGTTGGAATCTCAGTTATGAGATTAGAACGTTGAGTGATAAGGATGCATTTGTAGGATCTAAATTAACCCTAGAGGGGGGGTGAATAGGGTTATAGCATATTTTCTCGAATTAAACACAGAAACAAACTACAGAAATAAATATGCTGAAAAGTAAATCACACACAAAATTTACCCAGCTTCGGCAGCCCCTGCCTACTGCTGCATTCCCAGATTTCTATTAGAATTAAACAGTATCCCGCTTACAAACACTCTACTAGACTCGCAAACCCCTGCTCCCGCTCACGAACACTCTCATAGACTCGCACACCCTGCTCCGCCTATAGAGTTTCCCAAACTCGCAAACTCTACTCCCGCCTATAGAGTTTTTCAAACTCGCACACCCTGCTCACTGAACTAATTCTAACTAGACAATCTGACACTACCTACAACCTAGGTGGTGATTTACCAATACTTTGACTTGAAAAGAAAAAAACAAACTTAAAAAAACAGTTTAAAACTAAAACCCTATTTGAATATAAACCCAGAAACTAAAGCCCTTTAAAACAAGACCCCTTTTATAAAATAAGGCCGGCCCATTATTTCTTTAACCCGATCCTCTTGCTTGGAAAAATGACGGCCGTTCCTCTTTGTCGAATTAGGGCTTCAGCTTCTTTCTCGAATTAGGGCTTCGGCTCTGGTTTGTGATGCTCTTGCTCGCGCTCGTTCTCTGATGATTGATTCTGGTTTGCGTTGCTCCTCTGTTGATCGATTCTCGTTGCTTGGCTCGCTCGTTCTCTGATGATCGAGTTCGTTGTTGATTCAGTATGTAATTTTTTTCGTTGCTGGTTTAATGATTGCTTCAATTGAACTCAATGCCTATGATGAACTTTTGGGTTCAGTATTTATATGAATTCGAGACACTTGAATTCCTTCGTATCAATTCGATACTTTCCCAATTTGTTGCTTTCCTGATGCGCACGGCTTTCCTGATATACTTTCAACCTTGATGCTTACGGCTTTAACTTGAGAGCGTTCGATCCTTCTTGTGTCACACGGCAAAAACTTTCCCTTTTATTTGTTGAATTTTTCAAAGACGTATATTTTCGTTGAATTCTCTGACTTGACTTTATGCAGTAACTTGGTCAATTTTGACTTTGGCTTGAGATCATTGATCTGCATTTCTTTATTTCTTATGGCTTCACTGTTGCTCTCAAGTGGTTTCAAACATGTGAGTTATTCACCATGTTGCATACAGTTTCCATTCACTTGAGTCTGCCTTGTTGAGTTCCTATAGTTGCATTCATGTCATGTAGTTGCATTGTAGTTGCACACTTTGACTTCAGTGAGTCTCTGGATGGTGCATTGCCACTCACTGTTGCACTTGTTCATTTGAGTTGTGTCTCCATTGTCATGTTGTACACTCTCTGTATACATACTGTTGGCATTCTTCATTTTTGCTGTATACATTACTAGTCTTTCATTTGGTCTGCCGTCATGTTTGATGTCATATTTTTGGTGCACTCACTTATTCATTCCACTATGCATTTCTCTTCCTGGTCGACACTTGATTCTTTGTTGGCTGGTCATTCATTTGTTGTTTGGACACTTTGGTCTTGCATTTGTGTACTGTGCCTTTGAGCTGCTGTGTTGATCACTGATGCATTTGGAGTTGGTCTTTGTTGTAACTGGATATTTTGCTTGAGTCACTTGCATTACTGATGATGTGAGTTGTTGTTTGCCGAGATTGTTGTTTCAATTGTCTTCTGTTCATGTTGGCACTGGCTGTTGTTGAGTTGATATATTTGTGGTGCTCTTGTAGTCGAGTCTGCATTGTTGCTTGACCTGTCACTGCATCCATTCTGGTTGCTTTGACTTCATTGACTTCGGCCATATGTGTTCATCTGCACTTGCACACTCCTGCTTGTTGTGCTACTGCTTCAACTTGTCACATTTGACTTGACTGTGTTGATCCAATTCATCATGTTGCTGTTGGGTTGTAGTTTGCATTATGTTGGTCTGGCCATTTGGGTTTGTTGTTGCTTGTGTGATCTATGTTGCAACTGGTTTTTGCATTGCTGTGCATACTTGTATTCATGTGCTACTGTTTGGTTGATGTGCATGTGCTTGTATTTCCAGTGTGCACTTGTTTGTACTGTCATTTTGCTGGAATGACTTCGACATTATTTTGATGCTCTGTTTTTGACTTGTGAACAGCCCTGTGTTGAATCCAGTTTTTCAAAAACTCGGGTTTGACCTTGTGCCCGTGTCGTGATTTTGTATATATTGCACGTGAGTTGAACCCGGCTTTTCATTTGGGTTTGACCTGTGCTCACCTGTCCCTGTAGCATTATCAAGTGTATATCGATGTGCACGGCCTTGTGGCATGTACAGTGATACACTGTGCATGTCACACTGTTCGTGTTTGATGAATTCAAATATAAATGATGACGAACAACTCAAATAACTGAGGCAAATCATATTTTCAAAAATCATATTTCATTTTATATGGCAAAAATATTTCTTTTTCAATTTTACTGCGTTAGTGAATATTTTTGCAGATTGTTCAGATGCTGGATTCAAACTGGAATGCAGTTGAAGACAAAATACGAGTGTGAGTGATATGTAGTGAGGTTATTAATGTATAAACAATTATGATGTAATTGTGATGTAATCAAAATTGTATATGTATAGTGAGAGCTTGAATTTGTACTATTCAAGATTGTAATAAATATTTGTTTGAATAAAATTTCTGTTTGAATTCAGATTCCATTCAAATTCTATGTAATTTATTTTATTCAACAAATATTTATTTAATCGATGAAAAATAGAATAGTACATTAACAAATACATTTAAACGAATATATGTATGTTTATTATCATCAAACAAAAACATATAAGTGCATATTCAACAGCATTGGTTGCATTGTGATGATGATATGGATATCTTTTGATAGTGATAATGTGAATTATCTGTGGTGATGATTATCTGTTGTGGATCTTTGAATTATCTATCCGTGTGTATATAGATAATATAATTGAATTGTTTTAAACTTTAAAACAACTTGGAACTAAAAGACACGCTTTGGATTTCGATGAGACCGGGATCAGGTTTCCATATTTGGATATCCGAAAACCACATCGATCCAAATTAGCGATAGGTCGTGAATCTTATGTGAAGAGTGAAGAATCGAGGTGTAAGGACTATTAGTCAGTATAACTCTGGGGTGATTCCATCATGAGTTTGACGGAAATAGTACTTTCAGGCTCGAGATGGAGATTCAGAGTGCAAGAGTTATCATCGTTAACTCTGAGGGTGATTCCAAAACGAGTGTAACGAGATAATGCCTTCGGTTTCGTTCGTACCCGGAACGAACTTGTATGGATTGGATGCTTTCAGCAAATCGTCAGGTGGACGATGAGCATTCTAAGATAATGTGTCCTATAAAGGTAATCGTAGCCTCAAGCCTCATCAACCGGGAATGGCTAAAACAGGGGAGGTGCAGCAAGGCTTCGTGGGTAGCTCCCACTGGAGAGCAAGATTTTCCCCTGTCTAGAAGTCCCTTTTTATTCGGCTGTGTGGACGGTTGGAATTGCGCACCAACTGCGGGATTGTCTTGTTCGGAACTGTTCAGTAAGGAATGGGTCCGGCCCTGTGTTGCAGGGAGCGGGCGTACTCCTCGGTACGTTGATCTAGGCCACGTACTATGACGGGCGGTACCCCAGTAGCCCAGCCATTGTATGGAATCCAAAATCCAATAAGTGCCAACGGTTTTGATTGTATTACCCACTTTTGTGGCTAGTAGCTGGAATTTAATAAATGTAACAATTTCAGCTATTTCATATTTACTTGAAAACCCTAGACCTATTATAATATCACTGGATTTCCTATCAAATTGTTTTGGTTAGCGTAAGGTAAAAACTTTTCCATGTTTATGTGTGGAAAGTCTTACGTGATACCTTTCTTTTCAAAAGGTTTTTGAAAGTTAAGCAACTTTAACCTGTTACTCACACCAGACCCATGTCTGATCCAGAGTTTATTTTTGTTTTTCATAACTTCTTGGGTACTCAAATTTTTCGAGTAGCCAAGGGATTCAGGGTAGCTTTGACGAATATTGGAGGAGCAATGGAGCAGGAGGCTGCTACGTTAGATATATAGTATTCCGTTGTGTTTGGTATCTCTGTGTTGTCTTTGAGTTGTATTGAGATGTAATAACTAGACAGGTGTTTATAACTGTCTAGATTGTGTTGTATTATCTGTGTGCTCTGATAGTGGTTGTAAACTATGTAATATATTATGTTATTAATATAATTTATTCGTTTCGCTGTTTAGATTCCGATGTGTTGTTTCTTCTTCTTCTCTTTCTTTCTTTTTTCTATCCCTTTCTTTCTTATTAGCGATGCGACTTCCTGGTGTTTGGAAGTTGGGTCGTCACATTCATACAAGCTCAAATGCCAGGTTAGTGGGAAATAATATGAAATAGAAAAATAAAGTAGTTCAATTTTAGTTCTTTTCTGGTACATTAACATGAATTAGTTTCCGTTGCTAATTGAGAATAGAAGTAAATTATTGCAACTTCTTCTTCTTCTTCACTTCTCAAATCTAATTCATGTTTGGTTTAAAATATGGGACAAATAAATTGTCTATTCACTTTTTATGGCATAAATAAGGTTGAAATTAATGTAAATTATTGTATCTTCTCCTTCTACCATTTCTCAATTCTAATTCATGTCTGGGTTGAAATTTGGAACTAACAAATTGTTAGTCATGTTTCATGGCGTAAATATGATTGGTTTAATTAAATTTAATTAGAATTGTTATTCAATTTCTAATGGTAGAATATGTTTGTTGACTAAATACAAAATATGTTACTAGAATAAAATTATGGTTTTGACTAATATAATTATATCTTTTTCAATATGGTTTTGGAACAAAATTAGGACGTCTAATTGGCATAATTGTTTGTTTCCTATATGGCCTAAAAATGTAAAAGTGGAATTTTGTGTAATTAAATGGCATATGGCTATTGGATAAATTTTTTGTATAGATTAAATCTCTAAAAGAAGAACGTAAATTAGGTTAGAAAAGAAATGTAAATTAAATGGAACCTAAAGGCTAAAGTAAATATGTAACAAAATGGTATAAAGATTACCGACAAACCATACAGACTGAACGAACGTGACATTGAAACAACATTTATGTAAGAAAAAGGGAAATTGTAAAATTACCAAATCAGATTTAAAAATGGCCAGATTACAGGAAATAAACAATATGTACACTGTAAAGGTAAAATTATTAAATCTAGAAGCGATTTGGTAGGAAAACCTTGTGAAGGTCTGGATAAGTGTTTCATGCAGTTAAGACCAAAATATATTTTTGGCTATACGTACTGGGAGCGGTCGAGTAGGTTCGCAAGGATGTTTGCTACCTTTCATAGGTTGCTAGTACATAAGATAAATAACATCCGCAATCGTAGGCTTCTTTTGGCATATCAACGCGAACGGAACAGGACAAGTTCGCTCCAACGTAGGCTTCTTTAGGCAGATCTTTGGAGGATTTTGCGCAGCCGACCTAGCTGTGAGCACTCTTTCGGAGGACCGACACTTTGGGTAGGGGAAAGTCCACATTTGTGACCGAGGAGACATGAGGATAGGAGTCCAGTTTGGCGGAGCCTGAGCACAACTTCGAGGTCATGCAAGGTTGTTTGAGTTGGTGTTGGTCAAACATAAAAGTCTCTTCAACATTGCTGCATCTCTTTTAGGGAGACGGTTGAGTTTCCCCATCTTTTGTTCTCCTCTTAAGTCTGATGCAGCAAGTCGAGGAAAACCTTTTCGATGGTTGAAAAATAAAGCTTGACTTTCGCGCCGTAGCATATGGATAGGTAAGGACATCAGGTCTGACAGACCGATTGATGTTTAGTATTACTGCATGGTTGACTTCCCTAGAGTGACCACGGACTTTGGCTTCTTAGGAACTGTTTCTAAGAAGGATTCACTGTATTATATTATTCACACTCTGTGATATCTGGGGAAACCTGAAATTAAACCGTTTAATGCTTTCTGCTTCATTATATTTCTCATTCACTAGACTTTATGTCGATCCATTCTTATTTTTCCTACTTTTCCCAAATCATAGGAGGGCAGGTCTAGGTTGCAGTTCTTTACAGCTTGGAGGGTCATTGGAGCAGTTGTTATCTTCAGCTTTTATTTCTTTTGTTTCATCTACTTTGATTCTCTTTTCCGTAACTTTACTCTGTATATAGGGACCTATATTGTGAACTTTGTTATGATTTAAGTTTTGGTGGAGACTACTTGGTACTTTTGGTTTCAGAAATAAATTTGTGACAATATTGCTTTTAGTGAAGCTGTTTTTCTATTAATTTATAATTAGTGAAAGTTTTTTTCCACTGTAATGTTTTAATCATTTTATGCTGTTGCCTTAGTCTTTGTGCTATGTTATGGATTTTTATTTCACCCGACCATCCGTACTTCTAGTCATGTCCGAACTTCGGGGTGCCTAGAGGTGGGGGTGTCACACGATAGCAAGGGTTTTGACCCATTTGAAAGCATTTACTTCGAAACAAAGGCGCAAACTCATTTGACAACATTCTTTCCATAAAACCGTTGACCATGCCAAAAGCTATCTTATTCGAAACCATTCTTTTCGAAAGCAAGGTGAACACATTTCCATGTAAAAGCAAGCAAGGTCTTGACCCCTTTGGAACCCCTTGTTTCGACCCTATACCTTTCGCCTATCTCCAATCAACTACGACCAAGGCTTTTGACACCCTGGTGCCGAAATTAGCGAAACAGCAAAACCATGCAAAATCAGATTTTTTTTACTTTAAAAAGTAATCCTTTTCAACTAACCGCCTTGTTTGTCAACAGATGATTGGTTGCTAATTTCTTTTTCAAATTCTTTTCTAAAAGTGCTACCGAATTTTAGAAGTAATTACTTTAAAACATTTGCAAATTTTCCCTTCTTATTTTATAAACATATAAAACATTTATGTGTCTTGCCTTAAATAATTTTATACACTTATTAAAACACTTAGGAAAATTCTATAAAAATACACATAAATCACCTTTAATATGTTTTCTATCATATTTAAATTTCATACCCAATGCATATATCTAATTGTTGTAATTAATTTTTAAACCAAATAACAATTTTCTTCACTAGAAAATTAATATTAATTCCACAATAATTCAAAAAACTATGAAACTTGAAACCAATTTTCAAAATATCTTTTCTGATCTTATATAAAATTCGCAAGGCATTTAGATGTCATTTAATAGGGTATTCACATTAAAACACATCATATAATCCATATGAATAAACAAAATTCATCAACATGCATATATTATATATATATATATATATATATATATCTGGATTTCATTAAAAACATGGCAACATACTTGCATAAACATTTGGATCTGATTCTAGAAATCGAAATATCAAAATATGAGATGTAACATATTACTCTCCTTTAGCTTTGTTGTTAAGAAGTTGAGATTTGATCTTGGATGAATTTGGTTAAGCTTCTCCTTTAGAGTCTAACTTCTCTTCATAATGGTGGCCAGCCTCTTAGATTTAGTATTTAGATTATGAACGTGTAAAATGATATGGTATAAAGGGTTTAATATATAATAATATAACTTATTCCTATATTGCTCTTATTTAATTTCCCTTTCTTATTTCATTTTAACTTCCCCTTTGATTCATTAGTTATTAGGCATGACTACCCTTTAATTGTTCAAATCTCAATCCCTTTACCATTTAATCTTTATATTATTCTATTTAATTTTGCTAAATAAATCTCCTGAATAATGTTATCTAAAATTAGGGGTGTTTTAGACTCCCCTCCTTGAAGAATTCCATCCTCAAAATTATAATAAAGTACACATCAAAATCAATCATAAAGGTAAAACATACCATGAAATTGGTTAGGATAAGTACCCTGAATCCTGCTATCAGTTTCCCTAGTGCATTCTATCTCACCATCACTACATTAGGCCCTGACTAATTTGACTGCCTTGTTCCTTAGCCTCTTCTCATCCCTCGCGCCTATACAGATTGGCTTCCTAACTATAGTCAAATTCGGCTTCACTACTAAGTCATCTAACACAGTTGGTGCAATAGTACTCTCTGGATCTCGAATAAACTTCCTTAGATGAGAAAATGAAAAACATCGTGGAATCCTACCAAACTATTCGGTAACTCGACTGTAACGACCTGTCTTTTTAGACTGTTCAAATCGGCGATAAACCACATACGTTAGACTCAAACCATTCAAAAGGGCAGATTGTTATTGGGGCAAATAAGAAAAAGCAAAGAAAGAAAAAATATACAGAATCTCACAGCGGAATGACAAAATATAATAATCAAATAACAGTTCATGAAACTGTGTTATAAATACATTTGATTATTCTTTACAACACAAAAAAAGAGTTGCATAAAACAAGGACAAACTATAAATAAATGCACCAGAACAACATGTTGCAGTGGAATAAATATAATAAATAATAATAGCACAAATCTTCTTCTTCAACCCTATAATGCTCAGGCTAACCCGAGCAAATTGAAAAGACAAAAGACTCGAGTTAGAACTAAAAGATCGTATGTAAGTTAAACCAATGGTAAATAAATATGAGTGGAATGACTTCAGAGATGTTTATTGGGTTTGACATCTCCTATCCAGTATCTAACGTGAGTGCAAAAACTTAAGAGATGTTCGAGATTGCCATCTCCTAAAGATCCGTTAATCTATCTACTATGTAGTATAATATGCTATTATAATATGTCTACAGTAAATTAAAGTATTAAAATAGCGTTAAGGCGTCACCCATATCCCCCTTAAAACATTTTATATATTCCCATAGTCTATACAGTACCGTAAGCTTCTCCGTGAGGTTTACACAGAGGGCATTCCAAAGTATGGTATAAACCAAACTCGTAAAAGGCACGATAGGGCATGTGAACACAACACTCAAGGCAACGCCAGGGTAGATATAGCAATTGCATTCCTGGACTGGTGGTAAACATGATGGCTACCAAACCAATCACAAAGTCAAAATATAATATCGAAGAAATGTGCCCGATTGGAGGTATGACCTCACTTGGCCCAGTATAGCTCCTGTTTTAGCCACATCAAGCTGGCTCACGGGAGTCAGGGTCACATAAATACCACGAAAAGAATCGTTTGCCAAACCATCCTACTTTATTTCTGGAATCTCCACCACGTACACAGTTGTTAAAGTGGTTTCGGTATTGGCAGAGAGTATGACAATATCCAATCCTGATCGCTTTAACAACCAAACGCTTATTTCACACCAGATGGTTCTTTTACATTTTAAAAAGTCAATTTATAATTTATATAAAAATACCATGTTCGATTTCAAATTTCATTTCTTTCAAAATCATATTCACCATCAAACTATATTCACTTTGAAAAATCATATTCACTTTGCATTGATCGATAAGATACGTTAATTAATTCCTCATTTCAAACTCATATTATTCAATCAAATATGTCATTCATTCTCAACTTGGGTTATTACATTATTTAACCATATTCGTTTTAAAGTCAAGGATTTGAATACAAATACTTCAGCTTTACACGTTTGAAATCCAGAAATAATTTAGATAGTTAAAATAGTTTTAAATAGTTTAAAATAGATTGGAATAGTTTAAATAGTAAAATAGTTTAATACAGATTTTTAAATTAGGTTTAATTAGATGTAAAATGGTTTATATAGATTTAAAATAGATTAAATAGATTTAAATTTTATTTAAATAGATTTAAAGTAGATTAAATAAATTTAAAATAGAATAAATAGACTTAAGTTATATTAAATAGATTTAAAATAGATTAAATAAATTTAAAATAGATTAAATAGATTTAAATTACATTAAATAGATTTAAATTACATTAAATAGATTTAAATTACATTAAATAGATTTAAAATAGATTAAATAAATTAATTAGTTTAAAATTGGTAAAATAAATTAGATTGGATTCAGTAGGTTATATAATAAATAAATAAAATAGTGTAAATTGATTAAAAAAATTAATTTAATTAAAATAGCTTAAACTAGTTGAAATAGATTTCAAAGTTATATCCAAACAATTTCAGTAACTTAATTCTAATAAATTCATTTATACTTGACACTTCAACTTTGAAATTCAAATTTAAATCCTTTGAGCAATTCATTAAACCAATTCCAATTTCAACATTTAACCCTTGGATTATCGAAAATAATTCAGTTTGTATACATCAATTGCTATTTCAAAATACCAGTTAACTGAACTCAAAATTTAAAGATTCAAAAATCATTTCGTTTAACCAATCTGGTGTCCGTATATAATTTTCTACCCTAGGGTCAAGTGATACGGATATTTATCATTTCAATCTGCAATTAAATATTTTACAGTTATATATCATTTCAAACCGCAATCTCGAATTAAATAAATATCCATAAAATCGCTCGAGTCTGTCATTTCAACCCATAACGATTTTTTTTCCATTCTACAGATTATTCGGGTATGTACAATTTCAACCCATAGCAAAATTTTAGAGTGATAACAGTATATAAATCAAAAATAACCTCAAATCATCTAATATCAACAATCAAGCAACCATTAAAATCACCATCCAATTCGACTAATAAATTACAACAAATAGCTGATTATCACTTCTGGTAATTAAGTGACAAATTAAATTCAATAATAAATTAAATGGCAATTTAATTCAAAATAAATTCAAATTAACTGGAATGACAATTTAAATATACCAAACAGCCATAAATAAATTTCATCTCATATCCTAGTTTTAATTTAACTAACTTAAGAAATTTTAGAATTTATGAGTGGGTTAAAACATTCACTTTGATTTCAAATCGAGTTTGAAATCCAAAATGAGGCCTAAAATTCAGCGTCCTCAAAATTCATCCAAACTAAATTCGAAATGTTCGAAATTTCATTACGATTCCAGCGAAACAAACCGCGCGTGAAACATACCTCGTATAGAAAAGTTACGTTGATTAGAACATTATAAAATTTAAACTAAAATGAATAAAATATTGATTTATATTTACACTTCACCATCCCTACCTTCCTCACGCGTAAGCATCATCTCGAACCTAATGAAGCCCGCCCAAAACCCGCCTTTGATGGCCATTTGCTCTTGCCTCAGGCCACCAGGAGGCTGCCGACCAACCTTACCATGCTCCTTACACCTTGCCGCAACAAAGTAAAACACTCCGCCGTCCCCAGTTGTCGCCGCCGCTTTAGTTGTAGGGTCCACAACCCTAATTCGATGATTCTGGCTACCTCATGTTGATCCAGTTGATGCGGTCATCGCCGTTAGCCTCCAGACGACGAGCACAGAAAAACAAATAATCTAATTTCGTCGATTGATGACGAAATCAAAAACTCCCAATTCGACTTTGACTATGATTTGAGGTTGATTCGTTCAATGTTGCGAAAAATGAACCCTAGATGTAGGTTCCATTCATCAATACCTTCCCAACGGTATAAAATTCGATATAGTTTAAGGAGTTTGAATTTTGATTTGATTTTTGGTTTGTCTGCCAGTGGATAGAGAGAAGCAGATAGAATTATATGTACAGACAATTAGAATAAGAAATAGTTAGGGTTTATAATGGTTTATATATAGGTAGATCAAAAATAGAAACAAAAGGACTAGATTGATTCGAAAGTTGAACGATAAACGACCCGAAAAGCCTGTTTCATTCCCAAAACAAAAATGGGTCATCCCATATATCAAAATAGATGATTTCGATAGTTTTAAACTCAATGGAACAGGTTCCAAATCCAAATTCGATCGTATGAAGAAGTTAGCTTGAAAATCATTTTATTTCAAATTGATTTCAATTAAATTTATTTCTAGGCCTTTCGAGTTCGTACGATCAAATGACAAGTCCGATCGCTACGAAACTTGAAATCCTATAATAATTCACTGTTATGGATCCGATGAAACTGGTATCGTCAAAATCCAAGTCAGTGGCAAAAATGGCTAATTTTACATTAATTAGACAAATTAATTAATCAATTGTTAAATCAAAATTTATAACCTAAAAAATTTCAACATTTTTGATTACATAGCCATTTATAATAACTTTAAGCAAATTTACATATCAAATTCAGTATTTAATAATTGACAATTTACAATGTTCAATTTCAACTACAGTTAATTCCAATTAATAAAAATTTAAATTCCAATAAATTGTTTTAATTTGATTTCAATCTTTTTATTCTAATAATTATTACTCTACAGACATAGTTATCCTTGGTTTATGTCTTATCACATTAATATGCTACACTTGTCATCTTTTACCATATTAGTTGTAGTGTTCCAATTACGTTGAAATTTTGTCAAATTTATTATAATTTAAAATCTCAATAAATTTATTTATCTTGGTTTCACTTTTATTTTAATTCAATTTACTATCTAGGTAAATATAATTAACATTTCTACACCTTTTATTACATTCACATTTTCCGGTTATTGTCTTAACTCACATTTATTACATTTAATTGCAATTGATTAAATATATTGGTAACAACCAACAGTTTCCACCATTACTACATCTCATAACATTTGTAAGTTTAAATTTTTTTCGAACAAATGTTATAACAACTTACACTATACAAATTCCGTCCAATTAAAATTTATTACATCTTATTTTTATTAATTAATCAACATTTGAATCATCAATTACTCTTTCAATCCAATTATCGATTAATACACACACTATTATAATCTATTACTTAAATAGGAAAACAGAAACCAAAGCATTTTCGCAGCGACACCTGTCCTTCTTTAATACTACTCCCTTTATGCCGTACTATTAACTAACCACTTGCAGTTCTGAAGAAGCGGTTTTCAACTCTCTATGTTCAACTCCCCAAACTTCAATTCCCCCGAATACCTATTCGACGAACCAACTTCACCTCCCCTCCTTCCCAAATTCCTTCTTACTCTCCTCCATTAACTCCACCCACTGCCTCGCATCCCCCCTTCAGTTTTCGACCCGTTCGTTTCACCAACGTTGTTGGTCACACTGCTTTTGCCCCACCGGAGTTTTGACAAAGCTGTTCGCCATTACGGTGTCCAAGGTTAGTGTTACGCACTTCTTGATTTGAACTGTCAGCACTCATCGTTCTTGATTACTGTCCCTTTCCCGAGCTTTCCATCTGCTCTTCACCATATGTACTTCACCACATTTGCTGTTCTGAGTGAGGTCAACACTATCAAATATGATATAACTGTGCTAATCTTAATTTTGTCACAGTATTCATGATTTTCGGGTATCTAATTCAGTCTGATTTAACAATCCCCCAGTTGCAACTGCGGTGAAATTGCTAGCGGTTCTACTGATAAATCAAATTTTTTTTGGTCCTAATTACCTGCAGTTTAATTTGGAAGCCTTATATGACATATAATTTGCATGCTTGGTTCACACAAAGTGGCTGAAAATTTATGCTTTGCTTTGCATTTACCTGTAAACTACCATGGCTTCATTGTTCACCTGCGCTGTCTGATTTTTTTTGTACACATAACTCGCTCTTACTAATTTCATACATGGTTTAGTACCTAAGTTCACTGTGCAGTTGGTTACCATTTGAAATCCAGTACGTCTGCGGATGTTTATATCCGCCGATGCATGCACTTTTCTGCTCCTATTCCATATTTATGATCAACTGGTCAGTATAAGGATCACAATTTCCATCTATTTTTCAGTATTTTATACATTCAGCTGTATGATAGTTTTGGAACATATTTGACAATTGTTCCCATGTCGTCTTTACAAATTAGTTGGCATCCCTGTAACTTGCTCTCTACTGCATTTGGGAGGAAATCAAATAGGATGATGATGCAATCCAACTAACGCATACTGACAACTCGTGGCAAGGTATTTATTCATTGCCACTCTCGCTTAAACCAAATCGTGCACAACAATGCACAACCGTATTTCTTCATAACTACCGTGTTTATTGAGAATTTCCTATACTTCAGTTTCATTCCTCTACTATTACATTCAACCTACTCTGCACTACATAGATACGTTGTAATCAGTTTTCAACGTTGAATACTTTGCCATCCCCCGTCACCCTCATACTATTTATATAGACAGATGTGTATATTTACATACACACATGCACACATACATACATACATACATATATATATATATATATCACTTTGTATATGTGTATATATATAAATATACACACGGATCTATATATATACACACATATATACATATATACATATATACATATACATATATACATATATATGTATGTATGCATGCATGCATAGATATCTCATTTTCTTCCTCTGGTAGGAATGTTTATTTTTTTACAATTAGTAAAGGACATTTACAAATTGCAAAAGGAGATGATTCCAATATTTAAGTTGTCAAAGTGCCGTGTTTTGTAACATCCTGCTCTGTTTGGAACACAGATCTCACTATTTAACATGATATTGAAATGTGGTTGAATTGTATGCAACAGGTGCATTTGTGTTTGGACGGCTCTTCAAACTGGGTAGATTTGGTGTACTATTTGTCAACTATTCCGCACAAGGTAATTTCAGCATTTTACTTACTGTGCTTGGGTAACATTAGTACACTCAGGTAATATATATATACACACACACTGTCCGTGTGCATGTACAGTATATGTATATAGAGATTGAGCGTGCGTATATCAACGTTCCTTTCTATATAATTTGATGTTCAAATGGTGTGTTGCTTAGCGCATTATCAGTATATGCACTACTGACGTTGGTGACCCATAGTTGAATTCCTCCCCTGTAATTCCTCTATTTGAAGAATTTCCACTAATGCACGGCCATACATTTTCAATGTCCTGTACAAATTTTTTGCCAGAAAAAAAACTCCTTAAATTATCAACAGTAGCAAATTTATTACGGTATATCATTTGAGTTTGAAATTGCCCCTTAATAAGTTAGTACTCAAGTTAGTACTTCTACTCTGAAAACGAGTACACGTCTTTATAAATATAACTTTTTATCTATCTGTTCAACGATTATCGTTCACATTGTTATCTATATCTATCTATGTAGATAGAACAAGCCAGTTCAGGACTCTAATAATATAGATCTTAAATAGGTTCGACTCAGTTTACAGTTAATTAGACTGAGCAATATTTACAGCTTCCTAAAATGTCAGCTTTTTAAAAATGACAATATTATATTAATCTATTATCTATCTATATACTAAGAGGCAATGGTTACCACTTCCTCTTCTCCTCTTCCACCTAATAACCTCTCACTCGAAAATCTAATTTACTTTCACTCTTTGGAAACCGCCATCAACGACCAAAAATTACGAAACCGCATAGGTGAACAATCGATACCGAATATTCTCTTCACCATCATTGCATTTGTTTGTTGATTTTTTTAATTATTCACATCGATGGATTATTCAGTTTGTATACATAACTCTAATTGCTTCAATTTCGTTGCAAAATTTTCATGTAACACTTTTAGATTTATGCGTCCTTTTAATTTTATTATAAATACATGGTTATGTTGGATGCATTGAAATCATTTGGTATTTTAAGAAGCGAAGTCTGATTGATTTGGATCTGCTGGGTTTGGTTCTTTGAAATTTTGAATTTTCAAGGTATAGTTTTATTGTTTGGGTTATATATGTTTCCTACCATATTCGACTAATTTGTATGAGATAGAACATCGATAGGAACACTTGACTTTGTGAACGACTGAATGTTTGATTCTACTATAACTACTAACTAATGACACTTTAACTATTTTTCCCTACAGATTTTGATTTCATTACCACATTTAAAATTCAACTAATTTTTACTTTGTATATTTTCTGTATCTTTGGGAACATAACAATAGTTTAAAATAGTTATATATAACATATTTCTGTTCTAGTTGTAGTAAGATGGTCATGCTTTTTCTTCTTCATTATTACAAAACACTTCTAACAGTTTCAAAATATTAGCTTCCCCAGATTGCAACTGTCAGTATAGTATTAACGGTTTTTTGGTTATACCACAGTTTTAGCGCTAATAATTACGTATATTTTGGGTTTAACGCCATATATGAAATAAATTATCAACCCATCTACAAGTTACTGCACTGAAATATAATGTTGTCGTACGCCTTTACCAGGAAATTATCACTGCTTCTTTGTTGAACTGCAATCTATGATTTGTTTTTTTTCATCTATCTATTACTTAAATAGGAAAAGAGAAACCAAATTATCTACGTGACGACAACTGTCCTATTTTTAAAATACATAACCAAATTATCTATGTGAAGACAATTGTCCTATTTCATACGTTCAGATATGCAGAGGTGGGAATGCAGTACGGTTTGGTGTTTTGATGTTCAGTATTAACTCATTGTTATAGGTACATTTGAGGATTTTTAAACACTTCCACTCACCTACGTAGAAGCTAGGGTTTAATGTATGTCAAATTTAGTGATTCACAAGTTGGAGAACCAACCTATAATACATGTTCCATTCTATTCAATTTTTATTACACATTACTACAATTTCATTGGAAATTACTATGCCCTATTTTAACATCAAGTTTCTCACATTTTCTAGATTAAGTTGTCATTGAAGTCGATTTTAGGGAATTGTTCCCACGTCCACTTGCCTACTCTGAAGCAAGGGTTTCCATGTTTTGAATTATTTCCACACAGGTACAATTTCATTGTATTCAGTATTTTGTTGCCATCTTTCCTTTTTTAGCAGTCGATGGTTTGAAAGTTTGACTTGATATTAATATTATGTGTACGTAACAATACTATTACAGAAATTAAGGTTATACTATTACAGAAAATTAAGGTTATTAGGATTTATTTTATATGTGTTCATATTCGTGTACTTAAAAAACAATTTAATAAGGTGGCTGCTTTCATGAAATGTTTGTAGTGGACTATTTGCAATCTCAGAAAAGGGGTTGTCTGATTTGGCATCAAGTTATGTAGTTTAATTACGTCTAGAAGCTAACATTACATCACTATTCAATTTTCCATCTTAGAAATATATAGCTCTGTGAACAAAGTATATAGGTTTCTAATTCTGATGACCTATCTAAATTTGTAAACTTTACAAAAACACATTTTACTCCCATTTCTTCTTTCAAGTGTAATGAATGCATGGATGAGAAAGTACATGGTGGATTTTCAATTAACAGTTTATTCTCCTCTACATTGTGATTATATATATGTATGTGTACGCAAGGTTCTATTAATTAGTTTATTTCGTACTTAAAGATAAGTTGGACTCATGTGAAAATTTCTAACACATGGAAATCCATATTTCAAAGCAATAGTTAAAATATATGTTGTAAAAATTCGTGTTCAATTACAATTTTCAAGAGGTTAATTTTTTAAAATTAATCCCATTTTTTGCAGAGATGATGTTCATAGTAAAAATTAAACTTATCCAAAATTTTGTATCGTTGTGAATAATGCAACTCAAATATGATAGGGATGCTAAAGAGGTGCTACATAAGTAGGTGCAATTTATACCAGCTTAATGTTCTCATACTAATTCAATTTTTTAACACTACATCCAACTTAATAGTTTATAATACGTGGCATTCACCTTCAAGCAATTATCACCTGAAATCATAATAATATTAATAGGAATTTTGAAATCCTCCATAACATTCACCTTATTATATTGTTTTTGATAATCACTTCGTGGTCTACATGGACTTTGCAGTAACTATCAAATTGGAATATCTTAATTGTATACGGACAACCATTTTTATATGAATGGAATCATAGTGTTTTGGCTTTTAGTAATAATTGTGCATCCACTATAACAACTTATAGAAAATGAGTAAATAAGGTTTGAATCTGCATGTTTGCAGTATTTAAAGATAATACGATCTAATAGTTTTTTTGTACAGAGAATGCTGATGATGCGTTAACTTGGTCTACTATGGTTATGAATAATGGCTGGCTGTAAACATGGTGACAACTCAGCTTTCTGGAAAAATAGGCATCTTCACATTCCGTGGTGTTATCCTTAGATGCACTTCATACTCAGGCAATCAAATATCTTCACTTTGTACATCATTTTGTTTATTTTTTCTCTTATATTTTGAATAAGTTGCCTTTTATTTTGCATATTAGATATAAAAGTGACATTGTTCCTGCATCCTGCAGATAATTTGAGTGAGTTATATACTTAGTAGGAACAGTAATATGATTTACTGATGTAGTTCTTATTCCTTTGAATGATATATTGTAATATCGAACCTCATATGCTTCTTGCTAACATATACTAATGGCATAAATGTGTTTGGTCTAGAAAAGGTGGATATGAAGCTGCAGTTGGATTTTTCAGTATCATCAAACGACATGGTGAATCAGAACTGAATATTTCTTCCAACATGATGTCAGCTCCTTCTGGTTGCATTTTTGGAACTATTTTATTTATTTAACTTATATACCATACATCATACATTTCAAAAGGTAATGTAACTTATAGTATCACTTAGTTCACTCAGTCATATCATAAATAAAATAATAATTATTATTATATTTAGATCTACTTTGTGAACTTTTCCATATTCGAAACTTATATAAGCTGCCTGTTCATAATGAACAAGTTTTTGATCATTTGCTTACGTAAGTACAAACTAAATAAATTAATTGACAGCTTTTAGTCATACAATCCTACATGAGTATTGTCTAGGTTTTGATAGTTTATTACTCGGTAGTGTGGTAGTCTCATTTACTCTTTTTCTATTACAGATCAACCTTTGTTAATTCAAAATGGTCTCCACTCTTATTCTTCGTGAAATTATGAAAACTAGACTAAATCGATTCTTTATGCTGAACAAATTGAAGGCGAGAGTACTCAAAAACTCAAGGTATTTTACAGTTGTAGTTTTCATCACTAAAATCATTCTATATGAAAAACTGATTTTGTGTCTGACATGTCTTGGTCATAAAGCATTAATAATATTTTTGTTTAATATTTGATCTAATTTATAGCATGGTTCATTGTTAGCTTAATTTTTTTGGTAACAGGCATAACTTTTTATGACTATTAGGTTAGGATAAATTTTGAATCTTTACGACTGTGCCAAAGATGCATTGTCTACTCAAATGCTATTCTATGGATTTCATGTTTACAATTTTATTTTATACCATCTTAGTAAATTTGTAAAATGCATTACCATAACATCAAAAAATGCATTCTACATTATGAATATAATATTTAAATACTTATGTTGACTGTTAGTCTAATCATGCAAAACGAATGTTCCAACAATGATAATTACTGGAAATGTTATCTAGCACAATTCTATAAAAATACAATGTTTGAACATGCACACAAAATGTATTCGTATTTAACTTGGTTTTTAACTACATGCATTCAAAAAAATAGGCGGGCTTATAAAGTTTGAGACGGGTTTCATGAAGGGAGAATACATAAATAATTTTAATATCTTCAACATGATTTGAATCATGATTCAAATTGGGAAAGTTACAGTTAAAAAAAATGTTTGGGTTGCAAATTCAATTTTATTTACCAATAAATGGACAAAACATCAAAATAATTATTTACATTCAGTAAATGCTTGAATAATGAACCTAAGAGTACACTAAGAATATATTTATTATAAGCTAAGTGTTTAAAATGGTTAAAATGTAATCTGTTTCCAAATCAAGTAGTCTTGGATGTAGAGGGTTAGAAAACAAATTCTACAAAAAACTATTTTAGTGCTTAGCTACTTGGCTTTTAAGCAACTTTGATTTCACTCATTTAAAGGTGTTATCTACAAGTACGCATCCTTATACATAGTGAGAGTTTTTTTAAATCTAATTCTTGGCTAATACAATCAATAACCTGATTTAGAAAACTAATTTGAAGAACTATACTACCTAGCTAACATTCATTTATAAACATATGATTGTACCTCATCATTCCACAAGAATTGAAGAACATATGTAAATCCAATTAGCTAATGAATCGGCCATGTTAAACAATGAATATTAAAATCCAACGTGAACATGAATAGCTGCAGAAAAAAATCAAGGTTCGTTGCCAAAAAGAAAGAGAGTATGTGTTTTGTGTGCATTCATACTATATTTCATATCCTATAATATTCTGATATTTGTATTGTTTTTTTGGTTTTAGATGAGGAAATCACTATTAAGTCGACATAGTACAAACAAGTAGCCAAATAAATAATGATTCAAACTTATATGGGTTAACCTCAATTTGCAAATATATCTTAGATTTTAGATTAAATTACACATTACGTGTGTTATTTCAAAAACTTTATAATCTTTACTACTAATAATGAGAATTCCATTAATTGGGTTCAACCGTGTTTTTTTGAAATACCCAAATTGCCCTTCCGTGTTGTTCTTTTCGCATTTCTGTTCGTACCCATCGTTTTTTTAGGCATCTTCTCCCCCAAATTAAATTCTCCCCTAAAATTAAAAAAACCTAGATCTGATTCCATATCGAGTTGATTCAACCTTCATCACTTCGAACGCCTTTCCCACGAATGACAGATAGTTAGTCCAGTGCGGTTCCCGTTCCACCGTCTTCTCCATCGTTGGTGCGATTAACGACTACGGATCGACCAAAGATCCATTCAAGCGTTGAAGTGCCAATTGATTAGAAGATGGTGTGGAAACAGTCGAAAAAAGAAATTTGCAAATCTGAGTGCAATGACAATGATGCGCAAACACTTGAGGCTAAGTCATGGTTGGTTCGAGTTAAAGAGAAAATCAGGTTCTGTTATGGCATAGAGATGTTCAGGAATGCAGTAGTCTAATTTATGATTTTATATTTGATTATTTGTTAAATATTATATATGATTTGCTGCATTTGATCATTGATGTGTGTTTCAACCTTGACTTGCATGATTTGCCGGTTGCTTATTCATTTTGAAAACAAATAGATATATATCCATAGCTCTATTCATTTGAATAAACATTTTAGAATTGGTTCCCAAACCTTAATGATGTCAACACGTGCTAAAGCAAATCAGCAGTCCACAAATATAAACCTAAATTTTGTTGTTACATTGTTGAATTGGTTTATTAGGCTTTCAAATTATATTTACATGTAAAATAGAAAAAGGGACCATACCCACTGTGTTTATGATTGCAGCTTACGCCTGCTTCATTTTCACATTAATTAAGACTTGGTGCATGACTTAACATATTGTAATATCAACCTACTTTCAGTCACATTCAATGTCTTTTTGCCAATAAATACCACTAGAGTTGTTCTAAGATGATTATGTAGTGCATCTTAACCCAAGTAGACAAATTAAAGTGTCAAACTTGCTTGCATAGAGAATACAGTAGAGACTTACATGAGCGCTTTATGCATAGACTAAAATACGAGCATTATGAGATAAAATAAAAATAAGCTTTGTTAGGACATGAGATTTATCCAAGGGTCCACGTATATGATTTACATCCAACCTACTATCTGTTTGAAAGATGAATGCAGATCTTGGCCTTTAATTTTTGTTACTTAAAAGAATGTTGAATTTTCAATTTAACTGGAACACAAATGAGTCATCGACATTTAATTTATCACATAAATGCTGATATTTTTTATTTTGATGTTTTGATATTTTATTTTTAGCTTCTAATTTCAATTTAATAATTGGCAGTAATATTTTTTTACCTTCTGATTTCTGTTGGCAGGTCTTTGTTAAGGAAATCCAAAGCATCAGGTTAATCTTTGCACATGAACGCTCTTTCTATTATAATGGTTCGGTAGCAGATTGTAGGATAATTTCTGAAGTCGAACTTTCCTGTCTTTCACTTGAGCAATGAGAAATTTCAGCGTGTTATTTTCCCTTTTTAGAATAGGTATGTCTTTATTCATATGTAAAGTTAATGCCTATGTCTATCTCCCCTATTGCTTCATTGGTTGTTGTAGATTCATTTCTTATATATATATATATATATATATATATATATATATAATATCAATTTTTTCATTTTTGCATCTGGCTTTTTTAACACGGTATAGTTTTATCATTAACTTCTTCATGGAATCTAGACAATTGGCATACTAAGGTTTATTAACAAAGGGAAAGATAGGCCACTATTACTTATGGTAAACATATTTTCATGGTTATTGCAAAATTCTCTATAAATATTTGGATTAATTTATTTGATTTGTAAAAGGAGGCTGCATTTACACTACTTCATTATCTTTTGAACAATATCCTTGCTTACCATATATATAGGCGTCCATTTTACATTCATATAGTTAAATATGTGGTACTTGATTCTAAAATTAGACTATGGCTATTGATTGACTATGTCCTGTACCAGTGCATATATGTATTTCCTAATTCAATGTTTCGTGTATGGGAAACCTGAAAAAACTAAACATTATATCTCGCAGCGAAGACCTATACAATCTTTTTTCCAGTAGTTATGTAAATATTCTGTAGTAGTTCACTAACACTATATTTTCATAAATTTTTGAATGCCTCAGTAAAAATTGGCCACATATATGCATTACATTGTCATATGTCATATCAATAATGCCTATTTTCATCTGTTATAAGAAAGGGAGTTTCTTATTAAATAACACATCATTTGTCTACAACGATATTGGACATTTGTCTGCAATTATATTCATACATTTAATTTTTTATTTTTTTGTAGAAAATATGGGCAGAGTTTATAGAGTTCAGATCTATAAAGGTGGTGAATACAATCACATTATTGAGTGAGTGGCCTATAAAATTACATCAAAAGTTGTTTGGTTTACGCTGTCAAAACCTTTGCTTTATGTTGTCATTCAACTACTGCTTTTTTCATCACTATAAGTACCATTTTTACGATATTTTAGTGTTTCGATAAACTGTGAAATGTTTATTCTCTATTTTTTATAGTATTTAAGAATTTTAACAGGGCATTTATATTGGTGAAAGGAGATGGTCTGGGTTATGTTGTTGATGGAAACATTCATAATTATAAAGATTTGCTTGAAGACCTACAAAGAGCTATCTCTAACTGGAACATTCTCGCCTTCTCTATCAACTTCAATGACATTATTAACGGCTTCTGCCCTAAAGATCAATCATTAAATGCATTACACACCATAATCGCAGAATTTGACAAATTCAGTAGCCCTGTACATCGGCAACCACTGTCTCTACAACCTACATGGCGACAAAATCATCTCATCACTAAAAATACCAACAATGGTACAAACACTTACAAAGACTTTTCACCTATGACCAAGTACAGTTTCATCCTTGACATGAATGACATCAGCGCCCTAGCATGGTTGGAAGATCATCCAAAAAGAGCCAAAGTTGAAAGGCTGGTAAAAGAGAGGAACCCGAACGAAAACAAGAACCGTCCTGAAGGGATGTAGGGTATCGATACCGGGTTTTTGATGCATAGTTGAGTGGTGGGAGAAGAACAGCTACAGTGGCTAGATGATATGCACTAAAGGAATGTAAGAAGAAGATAGAGAAAGTTATGTGCAGCCATGTTCCTTTGGATCCTGTAGCTTCTTCCAAGAAGGCGCCGCTGTGGAACTACGAAGAGGTGATGGAGATGGCACATGGGTATGAGTGTGTGGAAGTGTGCATTTCTAGCCATGCTCAAAAGGGTGGGTATTTGGTTGTTTCTAATGGGGTTCATCATTGGGGTCTTCAGGCTACTGTTGAGTGCCCTCCTAGGTTCGATGCATTTGGGTATGTGGACGTTTATTGTGATGGGCTGGCTCTTTTTGGTATTGGTGTAATGGTGAGTTTGAAGATGTTCATCTAATGAGATGACTTATAGAAAAAAAGATAAAATATTCATGATTTTTTGTATAACTAACTCTTTTGAGTTATGTACAGATGCTTCTTAGAAGCAAATGTTGCAATTCGTTTGTTAATATTTATATGCTTTTGTGCTAATTATTTTATAAAAAATGATATGGTCAACCATTTTATAAAATAATGTCCACTAATTATTAATGCATGCCCAACTGATAACTGTGGTTTGCTAATTGAAATGGTTTCTTTTTGTTATGTAATTGCACACTTGGATTCTAATGTAAACTCATACTAGGATGACCGATCAAAATCTTTTACCGTTTTAAATATATTGTATGTCAACATGATTTTATGGTTTGCCTATATTCTACTATATGATTACTAAATAATGATGAACAACAAGTAGCGATGGAATAAGAGAAAAGAAAATATAAATGAATGTGAATATATGCAGTGGGAATATAAGTTCTAGATTTTGATGTAGGACAAACGTGATACAGGGAGTAAGGGGAGGGAATTTAATTACGAATATGGGCTTCCTTCTTTAAATTATTTTCTTGCTATGGCCCATATTATATTTTTACTTGGGCCTACTATCACAAATCTAATTTACTGTGTGAGTTTTTGATTTTTTCATCTTGGGCCATGGCCCTTGCTCTCCAAAACACAGCTCCAACCTTGGAGCTTCCTACATAATTATTAGACCACTACATATAACATCATCTATCAGACATTGGAAACTAGCAATACATATCACAAAGCTTAGCATAGTTTCCTGCCACTGATGAAAGTGAGAACATGCCCGATACTGTGCACCAAATATGCTATGGCGATCAAGGAGATGACAGCAGCAATAATTAAA
Organism: Allium cepa; assembly: GCA_030765085.1. Classification (NCBI taxonomy): domain Eukaryota; kingdom Viridiplantae; phylum Streptophyta; class Magnoliopsida; order Asparagales; family Amaryllidaceae; genus Allium; species Allium cepa. Next base: position 470,362,210 of record CM060931.1, read on the forward strand.
GCAACCGTGCAATTGGCATGGGAATCAATTGACCTGGAGCAATGTCTTCGTCCTTCTTGATGTCTGAAAATGAAAAGTGGGAGATGGACTTGCCGGAGATGACTTCTTTCAATAATAGCTTCATCTTTTGAACTGTGTTCTTGAGTTAAAAGTACTGCATCAATTATTATGTATCTTTTATTTTTGTCATTGTTGTTTGTTTCGTCAAACTTTCGTTGTTTTCCGAGTTAACTTGCTTTTTAGTTTTGATGCAAACTACTGTGTGATTGGGCATCAAATTGTGTCGGATAAATATTGAGTGTTTATGCTACTGTTTGTTTAAATTAAGTATTGATATATATTACAATAAATACATGTATCGATGTGCGTGGGCGTGCAAACAACATGATAAATTTATCATTATGCTACATGAATTTTAATGGTTAGCAGATTAATTGTTATGCACCCATTACTCATCTACTTGTTGTTATAGTGCTATCAATGATCTATCATATAAAGTGCAAGACAAATGAACCCAAAATCTTAAAATAAAGATGAACGATATGATTCTACTGATGATTAATAACTTAGAACAAGATAAAAGAAGTACCATCGATTTTCTTGGTTAAAGAGGGTTGTCAATGAATGCCCTAAAAATTCGAAATCCATCATATGTATTCGACATATAAAATATTATCCGATATCCCAAAATAGATACAGGCTATATCTATATCCGATTATTATTCATCCGGTATTTATAAACATTATAGTAATTTTGACGTATTTTAGTACATAAAATGATCGTCATTTACCATTTTATCTAGGTAAAAAAATTAACATGTATATAAAAATCAATATCTGCTGCTGAAAATAATATTTCATAGTATATTTATTATTTTTTATATTTTTAGTACTGAAATGGATATATAATGAGTCAAATTTTATATTTATTTGTTTAGATTTATGAGTTGTGAATTAGTTGGAAAATATCCGATAAATATCTGATATTCATCTGCATCCATGGATACATATATTTAATATCCAAAAATGGTTTAAGATATAAATATATGATACTATCTGAATCCATATTCAACTGTTTACAGGTCTAAAAATACGTTGATAGATACTTATGAAAACAATGTCAGAATAAGCCACGAACAGTTTCACTGTTTCAGAAGTTACCACTTAGATCTTTCATAGACATTTGCAGTCATAAAAACTACCAATAACTCCGATGGGATCTTTAAGTGATGCATCCCAACTGAACATAATAATAATTTATTGGAAGCTACCTTTCAAATTTAAAAATATAAACATGGTTGTATATCAGGATTACCTTTCAACTTTGAAATTTCAAAAACCATGCTGTTAATCCTATTCGTTGAATTCTCGCTATTAATAAAAATAAGAGACGAAGCCATGTTGTGAAGTGATGATGTATTTAGATACATTTTTGCTCACAGCCCACATTAGGTAAAAGTGCATATGCAGTATAAGTACACCATTTCCAGTAGTATAAAATAAACTAAAACAAAAAAACGAATGATAAAACTTTAGCATTACAATAAAAATTGGTTCTATGATACTGTCAAATCTACTTCGAGGGGCGCAACTATAAATTCATGCACATTGTGATTAAATGCATGCCCATCTTGGCGTGCATATATACTCATATAAATTATGTAAATGCGCTGGTATTCTATCTTGCAAGATTAATATAAGTCCCTGTAATACCAAAACAATAAAGCAAAAATTGATTTCATTTACTGAATGATCTAAGTGGTCAAAGAATTAAAATAGGTAAGAACTATTGATTATATGACGAATGCTTAACTCATTTATTTTCTATTAACTATCGGATTTTGAATTGCTATATTAATTGTATATGTTTAAACGAACAATTGGTCATATGTTATTATGCTCTACATTTTATTATTTGTTAGAAACTATCTTATGGTGAGAACTACCGGAGTGATTCGAGATTTTCATACAAGATATACATGTGCTCATATGTTGGTATGTTACATCACTTCTAATATGTTTTACACAATCATATATGCTTAGTATATCGATTTTGATATATAGTTGGCTACTATAATTGTACACGGTATAATTAGTGACTGTATCATGTACATCAAACTTATATAACCAACTCTATCCATGAAAATAAATGTACAATGTAATAAGTGTTGCACGTCAGAGCATGACATATTTTTTCATAAAATCCAACCTTTTCTAACTGCCTTGAAAGTTAAAACATTAAAGTAATAGAAATTCATGACGACCTCCTGTTTTACCATTGGTCAACACCACTATCTCATTAAAATGTACCCACTTCCACTGAACCACACCAAACCAACTCACAGTCGGTTTTCAAAGATAACGTGGTACTCAGCAATAGTTGTAGAAACTAACTTACATATTTGAATACCCCCAGTCATTGGATTTACCCTTTATACCACAAACAAATCTTTTACTGCTCCAAAAAAAATCTTCAACGAAGGTTAGCTGAAATGGCTACTCTCTCTGCCTTACAAATCTATCACTTTGTGAAGTGAAGTTTACACAATCACTGTGTTTTTTATATGACTTTAAACTTCAACATTTTTTGTATACCACCCACAGTATATTCCATCGTCCACCATATTTTCCATTACTTTATCGTAGATACTAGCATGGTCACATAATGCCAACTTCTTTCTGAATCAGCTAACGGTCCAAACAGGGATTGCATTCAAGTTAGAGTTTTCATAATTTTGAATACAACAACAATAAACAGAAAACGAGGTGTAATCGATAAATCTTCAACTACTTGATATCAAGGTGAATAAGTTGAAATTTTTGTAGAATTTCAATCTAAATTCTACTGGTTTGGACTACTGCTTTTCATAAAGTAATTAAAAAGCACGTCGTGGTGTCTAAAGGGTTTGTCGGACAAATATTTACATACGTGTGAAGAACTATGTTTGTACAAAAATGATAGGTTTACCGTTTACCCATCCCAACCCAATTACATTGCTATCAATGATGATGGAGACATAATGATAATTATGTGCCAATACACTAAAGTGAAAAGGCTTTCAAGTACCGTATGCTATATTTTAAACTATATGTATGGTTTTATTAACAATGACATACTAGCACTAGGAATTGACAAAGTGAGTAAAACTATTTAGAGGTAACAACTTAATATGCATTCATCGTTACACCACCTTTTGCACAATAACATGCACGCATCTTTTATGTGGGCCAGTTTATCTTTTCATTTACCAATGTTGGAAGAATGTACTCTAATAACCGATCAGTTAGATATGATTTCCAGATTTAACTAAACAATTATTTTATATTCCCATAGGCTTAAATAATGTTAGTTAATTGCTACTGACAATAGTTTCTTCACTTTCAAGTGCCACTGAACCTGGAGTGAGCACAGTTACAATAATTTACGGTCGACGTTCCTCTGTATCCAATCTGACAATAAGCATTGCCATAGCAAGTATGCTCGCAGATATCACAAGCAATAAGTTCTTGGTAATTAATTTTCAATCATTCAGTCATAATAATTTTAAACCACCATTCTTACTGACATTTTAATCTGCAGGAAAAAAATAAGTTGTACATGTATCATTGATGATGATTAACCCATCGGGTGAATGGAGTTATTCCGCCTATTCTATGTGCAGAAAGACATTGAACAAATAAGACAGCTATTTTTTCCTTCTAGAACAACGTAAATTTTGAAGATAAAGTCTACGAACCTAACTACTCTACGGTTCCTATATCTGGCTAGAGTTGGAATAATTATAAGTGTTCCGTCCCAATAACAAGTTGATATGATATATTGTTTGAACATCAAATAACTGTTAACTGTGTTCTTTACACGGAGAAGGATGAAGTTACTGAGAAGAGTCGTGGAAGAAGGTGGGATAACAAAAGCAAGACATTGCTAGGAAACCAGATTTAACTCAATTCTTACAAAAATGGTTTTCCACCACATTGTTTATTTCCATTTGCAACTTTGTAATTCGTTTACCGATTGTATAACAATGTACGTGCGTATCCACCACTTTTAGTATTAACTTAAATATTAGTGTCTATCACTATAACTGATTTTAACATTTTAGCATCTTTACTATTCTGATTATCTCGAAATTGTACTGCACTGTCCATTAATGCCATTCCATTTGAGCCTTAACCAACAAAGTTCCAAAGGCATATATCATTCCTTTGTTTAAGGCATTAAACTACATATTCAGTTCTTTTTCTCAAGCAATGTAAAAGGGAAATTATAAAAAATTTGTACCTGTTCCTACTGTCTGGCTTATTCATTTCCCTTTTTACGAATGAAATGTTCCTTATTTACCTACATTCATTCCAATATGGATGTTACTACTACATTGCAGTAAAAAGTAGTTGTCAGCAACTAAATTAAGGCTGTTGGAATAACAATCCATGTTTCAGGCTGAGATGGGCATATGCTAAGGTAGGTAAATGAAATGGGATAAATATACTTTTGGTTACTAAGAAAGTGAACGAATGTTGTCCTCTTTTCATGAAAAATTAATTCAAAATTTTATTCTTTACGCACATACATTACTATTGTCTTCTATAAATTGAATACAACAACATTTCCAACATCTAAACGTGCTTGCTTTTAAAATTATTCAATGTAGAGAAAATTAACTATACAACACATAAAAATTATTAACATTATTGATATCCTACTAAATTTGTAAATGAATTTGTACCGTCAGCTGCCTAAGTAACAACATCATTACAAACATATTTATCCACTAGCCCATAACTCACAAACCAAAAAGCGAAAACACGTTGAAATACTATAACAAATAAATAAACTTTAAACCGTTAAAAAACAACAATAAAAACTATAACCATCTATCATTATTCAACTGCCAGTGTGCGTAGCACGGGCCGCGCACTAGTTAATTACTATATTCAATTATAACTCTTATAATCATTTTAATTTAACTGGAATTACATTTAAAGCAGTTATGAATTACCTTAAATTAATACTATTTCACTTTATTTCGGTTATATCCTTATTATTAAATCATAAATATTTATTTCTTCCAACATTAAATTAAAATTTTATTAAATTAAAAAAAAATTTATTATCGAAAGTCGTTACACTCTTTCCCACTCAAAACTTTCCATCCTGGAAAAGAAAAAAGAAGGGAAATAAAGGAATTAAGAAATCAATATTTCTTATTCAAAATATTAAATTTATAAACAAATAAATTTACAAAATTAAATAATCTAAATAAAATATATCAATTTATAACAATTAAATCCTTTTATATTCAAGTCAACAAAAGTTTGGAAAACATTTTATAGAACTTTCTAAGTCTAAAATTCACTGAAAATTTCGGCATAGTCTCTTTTGTACGTAGAGCTATGGGTAATAATAATATCAATAATAACAATATATATCATATATTTTCAAAATAAAATATCCCAAACCACGGGAAAAACAATATAATATCGCTATAAAACCGTAATCCGAGAACGTACCTATTTGTTGGGCAAACAACACTTATTTTACGAAAACAAAAGTAGTAGCTACTGCTTCCATAAACCTGTATTTCACTTATATAATCTAAAATAAGTTAGCAAATTATATAAAGAAAAATACTTAAGTTGTTTCAATAAATAACAAGCAAAACATCACCACATAACAACAATTTCATTTGCAGCCAAACAACTGTACAAACATCATTTCAACGAAGAGGGTAATGATCCATCCATAGCAACCAAAACAAATGGTTTGTTTGGGTTCAGAACTTCTAATCATATAAATTATAAATAAACTATGAAGTAAACCATGCACCCAACAGTCGTAGATAACTTTATAGATTATTTATACGTCCTACGCAATAAAAGTATCCTTTCCCAACCAAACCATAAGTCAAGCAAACAATGAATTCAACACATTTTTAAGTTTACTCTATTTATCCTTTTCACATCATTTATTGTTCATTCATTTTTTCGTACGATGATTTTCTTTAATTCACGTTCATTATTTACAAAATTTTAAATTCATTCATTCATGTAAGGCTCACTTCATTAGTTTGCATTCTTTACTTACATAAATTATATCCATTTAAATTATTTGGATCATAAATGAATTCATTATTGAAGTATTGTATATATTATATTTCAGTTTACTTTACCTTTACTAGTTTGATTTTCTCTTTTTTTTCATCATTTACTTTTCTTTTCACATTCATATAGTGTTTATTTCCATTTATTTTCATTCATTATTGCTTACAATAGTTTATTTGTCCTTTATTCATACAGTTTCATTTACTTTCATTTTATTACTTTACATTCATTGCTTAAATAAGTTATTTTTACTTCAATTATTGGATTTTACATCATTAGGTAAGTTTCTTTACAATTCAACTCACCATTAATAGGTTATTTCTTTTTCACATTCATTCTTCCATATATAGCATTATTGAAGATTAACTCCATTTCTAAATCATTTCCAATGTTCTCCAAAGTTATAATCATTCAATTTATATAGTACTCATTTTAATTATAAATGGCTTCAATATTAATTCATGTTTATAATTATTTACTTACAGTATTCGCCTTTACCATTCAATCTGATTATAAATAGCTTACAATGTTAACCTAAGTTTATATCATTTTTCTTACGTTATTCACTTTATTGCATTTAATTAGTAGCATTTCAAACTATAAACTTCAGTTAATAACAATTTATATCAATATAATTCTTATTTATAAAAGTAAGTCTATTGAACATTTACATTTTCTGAAGTTTTACCTATATAATATTCTATTACATATCCTTACTAAACATTTCAACTTTTAATACTTCGGTAAGTAATATATACGTCTTTTAGAATGCAATAGAAAGTTACACAAGTTGTCATTGTTTAAATCCTTCCAAATTTCATTAATTCATCTTCAAACTTTTCATTATTCTTAAGTTTATAAATTTCCATTTTTTCATATATACCATTAATCACTTAGCATCCAATTACTTATATTTTTCTTCATTCTAGAAAATTTCAATTATTAAAATAATTAAGATTTTATTCATTTCAATAATTGAAACCTACTAATTATTAGAAAATTTAAGAACTAAACTCCGAGTTCATTTCCAAATCATTTTAAAATTATATATATATATATATATATATATATATATATATATATATATATTCGTCATATATAGATCACATCATATTTAGGAATTTAAAATTTTAGAGTCGTTTATTAGAACAAGGTGTAGTAATACTACTAGAGCTGTCTACCCACTTTGAAACTCGAAAATGAATATCGATGTTGCATGCACTCATCTCCGAAATTATTTTTCAATGACAAAGAGGGGAGTACAGAACTTATTTCCTTCCAAAATTCTATCAAAACTTTTCTTTCAAATCGTATTGAAATATTTATATCAGAAAATACTTCAAAATAATACTAACATTATATTCCAAAATTTCTTTGAAAGAAATTTCAAAAATCCTTGAACTTAAGTTCTAAAATTTCCAATTTATATTTATTTTATTTACAATCTCATTTTAAACCAATATTTATAAATTTCACTACCTAACAAACAAATATAATGTAACCAAATATATCATTTATAAAATCTATTATTTTATATATAAAAATATATAATAGGAAAAATTATTTCATTTACCTGTACTTCAAAACAAGTATTGTGTCGGTCTGCTCTATTAAGTGTTAGAAATCTCTATCGATGTCATAGCATCCTATGCACCGACTAGAATTTATAAATACAAAACGGAACAAATTTACACAATATAGAAACCTTTATAACACTAACAAATATGCTCCTCGTAAATATACACTCAACGACTCATTCGAGGGAATTCTACCTTATTCCTAGTGAGTCAGACCCCACAATGCTAAGGTTATCGCTAAACTGAAGCTCTAATACCAACTGCAATGACCCATCTTTTTGAACAACTCAAATCGTCGACAAACCATATACATCAGACTCAAACCATTCAAAAGGGCAGATTGCTATTGGGGTAAATAAGAAAAAGCAGAGAAAGAAAAAAATTACAGATTCTCACAATGGAATGACAAAATATAATATTCATATAACAGTTCATGTAGCTATTTTATAAGTACATTTGATTATTTTTTACAACACAAAATCAGAGTTACATAAAACAAGGACAAACAACAAATAAATGCAACGGAACAACATGATGCAGTGGAATAAGTATAATGAATAATAATAGCACAAATCTTCGTCTTCCTCCTCCAGAAATAAGGTCTTTAACCCCGAAATGTGTAGGCTGACCCGAGCGAATTGAAAAGACAAAACACTCGAGTCAGAACTAAAAGATCTTATGTAAGTTAAATCAATGGTAAGTAAGTATGAGTGGAACGGCATCAGAGATGTTTACGGGGTTTGACTCTCCTATCCAACATCCAACATGAGTGCAATAACTTAAGAGATGTTCGGGATTACCATCTCCAAAGGTGTGACGACCCGCCTTTCATTCCACCGAAAGACGTATCATCGTTAAGAAAGAAATAGGCAGAAATAGAAAAGATAGAAGAAAGAACTAACAAATATCAGAATCTCACAGCGAAAACGGAACAAAATATAATACATCACATAACTATTACATAGTTATCCATACATCAGAGTTACACAACATCATTCAAACAAGACAGTCATATATATTTGCCATTACATACATCCCAAAATACAACATACATCAACTAACACAGCGGAACTAGATATATAGATACGTCTGGACTCCTGCTCCAAGCTTCTCCAGACTTCAACAATCCAAGACCTTATCACTTGGCTACTCAATAAAAATTTGAGTACCCAAGATTTTAGAAAAAATAAAAATAAACTCCGGTCAGACATGGGTCTGGTGTGAGTAAAGGGGTTAAGGTTGCTTAACTTTGAAAAGCATTTGAAACAAAGGTATCACGTAAGACTTCCCACACATAAACACGGGTATGTTTTTACTTTACGCTAACCAAAACATTTTATAGGAATTCCGGTGATATTATAATAGTGTCTAGGTTTTTCAAGTGAATAGAAAATAGCCGAAATTGTTACATTTATTAAATTCCAGCATACTAGCCACAAAGTGGGTAATACAATCAAAACCGTAGGGTCTCGTAGGAAGAATGAGTTTCCTTCAATGGCAGGGCTACTAGGGTACCACCCGTCACAGTACGTAGCCAAGATCAACGTACCGAGGATCACTCCCGATCCCCTGCAACACAAGGCCGGAACCATCCCTAACTAGACAGTCCCGAACAAGACAACTCCGCAGTTGTGGCCAACAACCGCCCACACAGCCGAAATAAAAGGGACATCTAGACAGGGGTATATCTCGTCCTACTTGGGTGCTACCCACTTAACCTTGCTGCACCTCCCCTGTTTTAGCCATTCCCAGTTGATGAGGCTTGAGGCTACGATTATCTTTAGAGAACACATCTCTTAGAATGCTCATCGTCCACCTGACGATGTTCTGAAAGCATTCAATCCATACAAGTTCGTCCCAGGTTCGAACGAAACCGAAGGCATTACCTCGTTACACTCATTTTGGAATCACCTTCAGAGTTAACGATGATAACCCTTGCATTCTAAATCACCATCTCGATCTTCACTTGAGATTCACGACCTAGCGTTTAACTTGGATCGATGTGGTTTTCGGATAATCATAACTGATACCCGATCCCGGTCTCATTGAAATCCAAACGTGTTTTAAAGGACAAGTTAGTTTAAACAATTTAATTCAACATTTAGAATTCACCAATCATTTATCACTGATAATTCATACAAAATCATCATAGATATATCCAAAGCATATCGCAGAGTGTCACAGAATATCACCCAATAGATATCACAAATCCAGACATTCTACTCACACAAACATCCTTAAACAGGAATTATTGATCCGTGTTATAATTAATTTATTTAACTTAAATTAAATTAATTACTTAAGAATTAATCACTTAATTCTGCTTAGTTAATTAATTACAAACCTTTTAATTAATTAATCACTTCTTAATTACCCTTTTAAAATTAATTAATTAATTAATCCTTAATTATTTAATTAATTACTTCTTAATTATTAATTCATAACCTTAATTATTAATTTATAAAACTTAATTAAAATCTAATTAATTTTTAATTATTAATTAATTAATCCTTAATTACCAATTAATTAATCTCTAATCACTTAATTTATTACAACCATAAATTAATTAAACATTCTTAATTACCTTACAAATTAATTAATTAAATAAAAATCATTTATCGTAATTACCTTCTTACTTAACATTTTACAATCTTCCTTAATAACTTTGAAATCAAATTATTACTAACTTAAAAAGCTTTAATGTTAATTAAATTTAAACACTTATCTTAAATTAACTACTTAATTAAAGTATTAATTGGATTTAAAAACATTCTTAAGTATTCACTTAATTAATTAAAACTTAAATAAATTCTTAACTTAAAATTGTCCAACATTAACTTCTTCATCAATACTTAAATTGTCTAAAATGAATTAACTTAAATTTTATCAGGATTAGCGATTTGAAAACCAAACCCGAGAAATCCCCAAGTTTACCCGAGTTAAAACTCGAGTTTCTTCATACTTTTTCCCGAGTCCTTCTTTCTTCCTCATATTTTTTAGTTTAAGTTTAAGTTTAAACTTCAATTACAGGAAAGCATGCTCATGCACTCAAGTTCCAACCCGAAGCAAATCCTTCATCTACTCGACTAGCTACTCGAGCCGTTCACCACCCAAACTCCTGACACCATATCGAGGTTGTACACGTGCACAGCGCCTCACCGACGCTCCGGCGAACCTCGCTTCCCCCGGTGAGTCATGAACCATTACCACAATCGAAAGCAAAGATCGATTCGGTGCTAACAAACCCACAGCGAAATCGAGCCTCCAGCTTGAAAACTTGAACTCCCATCCTCGTCAAGACCACCTCGTCCAAGCAAATTCTGACCATCGGAAAAGCTCCGACTCCGGCCTCACCTCGTCGATCCCCCATACTACACTTCCCTTGAATTTGGAGCAGCTCGATCAACCAGAGGTGACGAAATCATCTTGTTTCCGACCATGACAAACTCGAGCGTTAAACCCTAGATTAGCCTCGTTCCACCATCGCTGTCAATGGAAAAATCACTGGACATTTTTCCCGACTTCATTGATTGCCAATCTAGCTTCGTGCAAATTTCCAACATCCAGCATTTCTTCGATCGCCAGAAATCGATTAAAACGCATTTTCTGTTCAACTACATATTGTTCTTCACATACCAAACTAAAAACCACCAATTAAGTCTTAAAAATCCTATTTTCTAAAGAAGATTCAGGTTATAAAATTGAATTAATAATTTATAACATTCGAATTTAACATATATTTAAATTTTGCTCCGCGAAACTAAATTTACAGAGGCAATACATCACCATCATGCTTAAAACAATTTTTAGACCATAATTTATGTTTAAACAAACTTGCTTTGTTTGAAACTCTAAGCCTAACAATGGCTGTATGAAGATATATTGAATCCTTTTGTTTGTTTTCCACTCTGTAACCAAAAACAGAGAAGAAACAGGCACATTCCAAATACACAGAACAATCACATATGTATACATAGAGTTACTTATCTATACATAAACATGCAGCACCATCATCATCAAAAATTTCACATGCATTAACATTTATTACCCTAAGCAATTTAGTTGAGTGTTTATTCACCTGTAAAAAGAGTTTGAATATAGAGAAACTACTTGTTTTTTTTCTTTGAAACTATTAGCCTGATCTTCTTTTAAACCTTCTTGCTTTGTTTAGTTTGAGTTATATTTAAGTTTGTAAAATGGTGATGCTTACTTTTTTTTCTTTTGGTTTGCTTAGTTTTGTGAACGAACTGGAACTAGAAAAGACGTATATATAGAGAAAGTATACAGGTGATAAGTATTTGCTGGTACAAATTTGTTTTCTTTAGTCAGAGATTTTTTTTTTCTTTGACCAGGTAAGATTTTTTTGAACTGAAATGATTTATAAACATTTCTAAATGACCTTGATTTGTGCTAGAATTGATAGCATTAAATGCAAGTGTCTCCTTACAAGTTTACATCCTTATCCCGTTGATTTTGTATGTACATAGATATTTTTTTTCTTGCCTTACATATACACATGCATTTCCATAGTATATATATTACTAGAATTACCTTATGTGTTTACTTTATGTTTTCATAGAACCATAGAAGTTACCTTATATATTTATTTCTATTTCTAACATAAATCCTTATTTTTATTCCTATTTTAAGCTTAAACTATCAAACACTTAATTTATAATCATATTTTTTTTTTTTCAAACGATAAGTTTGTATTTTAATTAATCAGATTTAGTGATATTACCAAAATCTTGGGTCGTCACAAAAGGATCCGCTAAACTATCAAATATGTAGTACAATACGCTATTATAATATGTCTATAGTAAAGTGAAGGACTAAAATAATGTTAAGGCGTTACCCATATCCCCTTAATACATTGTATATATTCCCATAGTCTATACAGTACCGTAAGCTCCTCCGTGAGATTTACTCAGAGGGCACTCCATAGGTATGGTACAAACCAAACTCGTAGAAGCTGCGATAGGGCATGTGAACACAACATTCGAGGCAATGCCGGGATAAATATACCAATTGCACTCCCAGACTAGTGGTAACGCGTAGCAGCTACCACCGCCCACCTAGGAACACACTCCCAAAATCAAATCAAGAGTGGCCACCAAATCAATTAGAAAGTCAAAAAATAGCATCGAAGAAATGTGCCCGATCGAAGGAATGACCTCACTTGGCCTAGTATAGCTCCTGTTTTAACCACATCAAGCTGACTCACGGGAGTCAGGGTCACGTAAATACGTCAAACAGAATCATTCGCCAAACCATCCTACTTCATTTCTGGAATCTCCACCATGTATACAGTTGTTAAAGTGGTTTGTGGTATTGGCAGAGAGTAGACAATATCCGATCCTGGTCACTTTTAGAACCAAATGCTTATTTCACACCGGATGGTTCTTTTCATTTTAAAAAGTCGATTCACAATTTATGTAAAAATATCAGATTCGATTTCAAATTTCATTTCTTTCGAATCATATTCACCTTCAAACTATATTCACTTTGAAAAATCATATTCATTTTGCATTGATCGATAAGATATGTCAATTTCCTCATTTCATAATCATCTTATTCACTAAAATATGTCATTTCATTCTCAACTTAGGTTATTACATTATTTAACCATACTTGTTTTAAAGTCAAGGATTTGAGTATAAATACTTCAAATTTACACATCTGAAATTTAGAAATAATTTAAATAGTTAAAATAGTTTAAAATAGACTGAAATAGTTTAAATAGCAAAATAGTTTAATATAGATTTTTAAATTAGGTTTAATTAGATTTAAATTGATTTATATGGATTTAAAATAGATTAAATGGATTTAAAATTTATTTAAATAGATTAAATAAATTTAAAATAGATTAAATTGATTTAAATAATATTAAAAAGATTTAAAATAGATTAAATAAATTTAAAATAGATTAAATAGATTTAAATTATATTAAATAGATTTAAAATAGATTAAACAAATTAATTAGTTTAAAATTGGTAAAATAGATTAGATTGGATTAAATAGGTTATAATAGATAAATAAAATAGTTTAAACTGATTAAAATAATTAATTTAATTAAAATAGCTTAAATTAGTTTAAATAGATTTCAAAGTTATATCCAAACAATTTCAGTAACTCAATTCCAATAAATTCATTTATACTTGACACTTTAAATTTGAAATTCAAATTTAAATCCTTTGAGAAATCATTCAACCAATTTCAATTTCGACATTTAACCCTTGGATTATCGAAAATAATTTAGTTTGTATAAATCAATCTCTATTTCAAAATATCAGTTAACTGAACTCAAAATTTAAAGATTCAAAAATCATTTAATTTAACCAATCCGGAGTCCGCATAAAATTTTCTACCCTAGGGTCAAGTGATACGGATATTTATCATTTCAATCCGCAATATAATATTTTATGATTATATATCATTTCAAACCGCAATTCCGAATTATATAAAAATCCATAAAATCGCTCGTGTATATCATTTCAGCCAATAATTATTTTTTTCCTATTCTATAGTTCATTCGGTATGTATCATTTCAAACCATAGGGAAATTGCAGAGTGGTAACAATATATAAATCAAACATAACATCCAATCATCCAATATCAACAATCAAACATCCATCAAAATCATCATCCAATTCAACCAATAAATTACAACAAATAACTGATTATCATTTACAGATAATTAATTGGCAATTTAAATTCAATAATAAATTAAATGGCAATTTGATTCAAAATAAATTCATATTAATTGGAATGATGACATAAATATACCAAACAGCCATAAATGAATTTCAACTCATATCTTAGTTTTAATTTAACTAAATAAGAAATTTTAGAAGTTGTGAGTGGGTTAAAACGCTCACCTTTGATTTCAAATCGATTTTAAAATCCAAAATGAGGCTTAAAATTCAACGGTCTCAGAATTCGTCTAAACCTGCATCAAAATGTCTGAAATTTCATTACGATCCCAACAGAACAAACTACGCATAAAACAGACCTCATATGAAATATGTTGATTAGAACATTATGCAATTTAAATTAAAATGAATAAAGTATTGATTTATATTTATACATCACCATCCCTACCTTCCTCACGCGCAAGCATTGGCTCGAACTAAATGAAGCCCGCCCAAAACCTGCCTTTGACCAACCATTTGCTCTCTCCTTAGGCCACCAGGAGGCTACCGACCAACCTCGTCATGCTTCCCATGCCTGGCTACACCGGAGCAAAACCCTCCGCTTCCCCCAGTTGCCGCCGCTGCCACCTTAGTTTTAGGGTTTACAAACCCTAATTCAATGATTCCGGCCACCTCATGTCGAATCAGTTGATGCGGTCACCGTCGTTAGCCCCCAGACGACGAGCACAACAAAACCCATAATCCAATTTCGCCGATTGATGATGAAATCAAAAATGCCCAGTTCGACTTTGACCGTGATTTGAGGTTGATCCGTGCACTGTTACGAAAAACGAACCCTAGATTTTAGGTTCCATTTGTCGATACCTTCCAAACTATATAAAATTCGATATAGTTTAAGGAGTTTGAATTTTGATTTGATTTTTGGTTTGCGATTGAATTTGGAATTTGTTTTGGTTTGTCTGCCATTGGAAGGAGAGAAGCAAATAGAATTATATGTATAGACAACTGGAATAAGAAATAATTAGGGTTTATATCAGTTATACATAGGTAGATCAGAAATAGAAACAAAAGGCCTAGATCGATTCGAAAGTTGAACGATAAACGACCCGAAAAGCTTGTTTCATTCCCAAAACAAAAATAGGTCATCCCATATAACAAAATAGATGTTTGCGATAGTTTTAAACTCAGTGGAACAGGTTTCAAGTTCAAATTTCATTGTAGGAAGAAGTTAGCTTCAAAATCGGTTTATTTTAAACTGATTTCAATTAAATTGATTTCTAGGCTTTTCGAGTTCGTATCATCGAACAACAAGTTCGATCGCTATGAAACTTGAAATCCTATAATAATTCACTGTTACAGATCTGATGAAACTGGTTTCGTTGAAATCTAATAAGTGTCCAAAATGGTTAATTCCACGTTAATTAAATTAATATTAAATTAATTAATCACTTTTTAAATTAATATTTATAAACTAACAAATTTAATCATTTTTGATTACAAAGCCATTTATAACAAATTAAATCAAATTTACATATCAAATTTAGTGTTTAATAATTCACAAATTATAATGTTCAATTTCAACTGAAATTAATTCCAATTAATAAAAATTTAAATTCCAGTAAATTGTTTTAATTTGATTTCAGTCTTGTTATTCTAATAATTATTACTCTACAAACGTAGTTATCCTAGGTTTACATCTTATCACATTAATATGCTACACTTGTCGTCTTTTATCATATTAGTTGCAGTATTCCAATTACGTTCAAATTTTGTAAAATTTATTATTATTTAAAATCTCAATAAATTTATTTATCTTGGTTTCACTTTTATTTTTAAATCTATTTACTATCTTGGTAAATATAATTAACATTTGTATACCTTTAATTACATTCACATTTTCCGATTATTGTCTTAACTCGCATTAATGTGACATTTATTACATTTAATTGCAACTGATTAAATATATTGGTAACAACCAACAATTGCCACCATTACTACATTTAATAACATTTGGGAGTTTAATTTTTTTCTTTTCAAACGAATGTTATAAAGACTTACACTATACAAATTCTATCCAATTAAAATTTATTACATCTTATTTTTATTAATTAATCAACATTTAAATCATCAATTACTCTTTCAATCCAATTATAAATTAATACATACATTATTATAATTAATTACAATCAGTATCCAATTATAAGTATTTTAATCATTTTAATTTAGTTAGAATTACATTTAAAGAAATTATCAATTTCCTTAAATTAATACTATTCACTTTATTTAAGTTATATTCTTATTATTAAATCACAAATTTTTATTTCTTCCAACATTAAATTACAAAACTTATTAAATTAACAATTTTTAATTATCGACAATTACGAGTCATTACATCTACTCTATAAGCGAGTTTCCTGATCCTCTCTACTGCAGGAAATGGTCCAACTGATGTTGACGCTAACTTCCTTGATTTCCTAAATCTGATCACACCTTTCATTGGTGATACCTTGACGAAGACATGATCTCCAATTGAGAACTTCAAGTCTTTCCGTCTTTTACCAGCATAACTTTTCTGCCTACAAGCCTCCTTCATTCTTGCTCGAATTAACTCAATC
Organism: Allium cepa; assembly: GCA_030765085.1. NCBI lineage: Eukaryota > Viridiplantae > Streptophyta > Magnoliopsida > Asparagales > Amaryllidaceae > Allium > Allium cepa. The sequence goes on from CM060931.1 coordinate 470,379,157, forward strand.
TTTTCTACTGCATCTCTAACCAAATCTGGACTAAGAACTAACCTATCCTCGGTCTCTAATCAACAAACAAGACATTTGCATAGCCATCCATACAAAGCTTCAAATGGTGCCATCACTATGCTAGTTTATAACTGTTGTTATACGAAAACTCGACTAAGTGTAGATGGACTTCCCATTATCAATCAAAATCTAGTACACAAGCTCTTAACAAATCTTCCAAGACTTTAACTCTTTTCGCTTACCCATTTGTTTGTGGATAGTAGACAATACTCATCTTGAGCTTGGTACCCAAAGTCTCATGTAGACTCTTCCAGAGCTCGCTAGTGAATAAGTGTAACATCCTGAATCTGGAGGCCAAAAGCTAAGCACTACAAATGCTATAGTCATCCATATTACTAACTCCTTGGACAAAATACGGAAATGATAATGGTATCCATAATATCAAAAGCACTTGAATATGAACACAATCACAGATTACCAAAAAAATAACATTTTACTGATTACATTTCAAAACAAATTCATATCCAAGTTACATAAACCCATGTCATTTCCCAAGTAAAGATTAATCATAATCATTACAAAAGATGCCAAAAGCGACATATGACGATGCCCCTTTGGTTGATCAAAGCAATATAGTCATATCTGACTTAATATACACAGCAGAATCAAAATATAATAAAAATGAAATTCCTAAATAGCTATCCGTCAGCCACCAGCTCGTCTCCGGAAGCTTTATTTGCCAAAATGACTAAAACCTTAACCCTCTGCCTAGTTAAATCAATTTTGAGAACCCAAGAGTTTAAGGGAAAAAAATTCAAGTCAGACATAAACCCTGGTGGGAATAATTCTGTTACGCCTCGGTTTACTTATATTAAGTAAGACCATGCCGCTTAGCGGAACGGGTTGCCCTCACTTATATCCTCTTTAAAACATATATTTTGCAAATCCTTTCTAAGAACCAGTTAATTAAATAGATTATATCAAAATAGAAATATCCTTTATGCTAATAAATGGACTATCTGTCCAGAAAATAGGTAATAAGTGCTGTCCACAACATAATAGCAAGGTCTATTATGCTACAAATGGACTATCTATCCATAAAACTGCGTTGATTCCCCACAAATTGGACTAACTGTCCGATTCAAAATGGACTAACTGTTCAGATCATTTTCTTAGCGCTAATTACCCTTTATCTTTTCCTTGAAAACCTTTTCAAAATGACTTAGCCTTCTAAATCATACTTATTCAAGGAAAATATAATCTTAGCTTTACTCTAAGCTATTTTTCCATGTTGTATTTACTTTACTCAAAATAATGTTGATGAATTTTAATGTGGATTAGCTATCCTTCCAAAACAAGTTAAACCCTTTGTAACTTGAAAATACTTAGACTATACGGCCTATTTAATTCATTTGAAACCTTTGTTCAAAACCTTTGAACAACAATTTCGAAACCCTTGAAGGTAACCCCTTCGAAACCATTGAAAGTGACCCTTTCGAAGCCATTAAAAGTCTTTCCCTCAAAAGCTTCAAACACTAGACGTCCCTCTTTAAAACCCTTGAATAATGCCTTTTGAAATCATTGGAAAAACGTTCCTTTTTGACCCTGTCGAATCCCAAGGGAACCATGCCTTCGAAACCCTTCATTAAAACCTTTTGAAACAGTCAAAACTCAATCCATTAGAAAATACTTTGGGTTCAATTTAAAGACATGTGGATACCTTTCGAAACCTTTTAAAAGTTCTCCTCTTCGAAACCTTTGATGGTCGAATCCATTTGGATCTTCTAGAGCAAAAGGATAAGAAACCCACTAAAATCGAAAGCATTTGTTTCGAAACCATTTTAAACTATCTTTTTCAAAACATTTGGTTTTTACTTCAATCATAGGAAAGTCCTGCAAGCTTTCTCTTTCGAAAGCACTTTAGATGCCATTTAATAGGGTTCTCACCTTGAAACATATCATAAATTCAATATGAACAATCATAATTCATCAATAAGTATATATAGTTATTCCATCATTCAAAAATATAGCAAATTAATGCAAAATATTCGAATTTCATTTTAAAGTTGAAATGATAAAAGTTTGAGATGTACACATTATTCACCTTAGCTTTAGAGATTAAAGAGGTTGAGATGTGAATGGATTTGATTTGCTTAAGCTTCTTCCTAGCTTTTCTTCCTCTATTCCTTATTAATGCTGGCCGGCCTCTTTAAAAATTTTGAAATGAAAAGTGAACATGTATAGGAATACACGGCCATGTTCTAGGAATATAGGAATGGCCTTTTTCCTATTTTACCCCTCCTCTATTTCAATTTAATTCTTATTTTAATTCGTTGATTAAAAGTCAAGGATACCCCTTAATGAGATCTAATCCCAATCCCCTAATCAACACATTATTTTATTTAAACTAATTAAATATCCTAAATAATGTCACCAAAAATTTGGGGTGTTACAAACTCACCTCTTTAAAGAGTTTCATCCTCGAAATTACGATAAGGTTCACAACAAATCAAACAAGAAGGTAAACCATACCATCAAACAAGTCAGGATAAGTATCTCTAATCCTGCTCTTAACCTCCTAAGTATTGTCCTTATCATCGTCGCTCCACTGGACTTTGACTAGTCTGGTCATTTTGGTTCCAAGCCTCTCATCTCTCGCAACAATACGAATAGGCTTTCTCACCATAGTGAAATCCGGTTCTACCACTAAGTCATCTGGCACAATCGGTGCTCTAGTAGTCTCCAGGTCTCTAACACACTTTCTGAGATAAGAAATATAAAAAACATCATGGACACCTGCCATACTGCTTGGTAACTATAACGATCCGAAATTTTCGACCCCGAAAATTCGACACTAATACGTTTACTGTATAAGTGCCGAGCAATCGAACATCGAAAATCCCAGATTGTTAGGGTAAAGATGAAAGAGGTTAAAGAAGAACAAAAAACATACCGAATCTCACATTTCACAGCGGATCCAAATATAATATCAAATAATAGTATTTATACAAAGAAAAGTTTTATCTGTTAATTTACATACACTACATCAAAATACAACAATACTCAAATAAATTGGATAGTTGTAATTATCCTGTCCCAGAATACAATCAAATCAAACTCAAATACATAGCGGTAAACTCCATATGTTCCTACCATCCAGCTCGTCTTCTGAGCTCCAGAACGTTCTAACCTGAAAATCTGTAATATTCGGTCTGACCAGAGCATTACAATCAAGTAACACCTAGGTCAGGCTAGAAACTAGCATGAGTAAACCCACAAAATTTGAAACACTAAGTTTAAAACATAACTGAAAACCCGAGGGTAAGTCGTACCTTACTACGAGTTCTTAACTGATTATAGTCCACACTTGTTTCACAAATCAATATCTAAGTGTCGTAACTTAGTTTAAATGGTCTAGTTACTTAATTTATTCCATTCCAACCTATTTGATTCTAAGCTCAAATCTATAAACAATTACTGAAGATTACTGACCGAAGTGGTTTCGGGTATTTACTAATACCCCACCCCGGTCTCTTCGAATCCAATGTTATTCTTTAAGGTAAATTTTTAAGTTTAAACAATACAATTTATATTCTGGATTTCATATTCACAAAACAACTCATCTCTGATAGATAACCCACAATATCACAGTTCAACCGAAGTCACTCATATCACAAAGCATCATAAATCACATATTAGAGATATTAAATAATCTAAGTCATTCAATATATTTTAATCATCTATAAGAAAGATAATATAATTATACCATTTCTAATTAATTTAATTTCTTTTAAATCCTGCTTACTTAGCGTTAATTAATTACAACCATTAACTAATCATTCTTTAATTATCAATCTAAATTAATTATCCATAATTACTTTCATTAAGTAATTATCCCATTGGTTAATTACCCTCAATTAATTAACATTTTAATTATTAATTAATTATCCTCTAATTACTAATTAAATTAATTAACCCTTAACTTATTAAACATTTAATTACTTACATTGAGTATTTATCATTTAAGTAATTACTTACATTAAGTATTTATCATTTAAGCAATTACTTACATTAATTAATCTTTAGTTACCAATTAATTAATTTATATCCTTAATTATTAATTAATTAATCCTTAATCATTAATTAATTAATTGCTCTTTAATTACTTCATTAATTTAGTCGCTCATTAATTATCCAAGACCTTAATTAACTTTAAGACAAACCTTTTCTTTATTAATGTCTAAATCATATTAAGATCTTATTTTTAAAAAAAATCTCGAAATCACTTATCATTAACACATAATATAAAAACATATTACTCCTTTAATTAACTACTTAATTACATATTTAAATTAAGTTTTAAATAAACTTAAGAATCTACTTAATTAATTTATGTAACATAAATCATTCAACTTCGTTAAACCAATTATTAAATTAACATTTATTATATATAAAAGAAAATTTATTTAAGAAAAATGTTTAAACTTGATTTATTTTAAATTTCAAAAAAACTTGCTTTTATTGAAATTTAAAATTGTTATAAATCATTCACTTCGGGTTCAACCCGGTATGTACTCGAGTCCTGACCCGAGTATTTCTTTTTTCTTTCTTAAAAAATTTATATGTTTAAAACTTTAAAACCTGTTGCAAGCAAAACCACTTGCGAGCTAAACAAGACCAAACCCAGGCCAACACCATCATTTCTAGAGTTCACCCCCGAGCCCACACTTCCTTCTCCAAACGCTGACCCCAGGCCTCGTGCACGTGCACCATTGATATAGACAACTCTGACCACCGCCGACACCTCCAACACATCGACGCTCACCTACACATTCGAACCCGACCACCCAGACTTCCACCCAAGCCCTCAATCGAAAATTAGCTACACGATCGAACTGGGACAGCAAAACAATAACCAAGAATCACCTCGTCCCGATGCTGCTGACCACCAGAGATCACGAACATCCGTCCACACCTTCGCCCATCCACTCAACTATCCCCCCAGTCCGATGAACCCCGATGCTCTAGAGACGATGTAGTCGCCCAAACTTCAACCTCGACCAAAACCGATCCCGAACCCATAATCCGACGCCTAGCCGCCACCACAATGGATGATAAATCCAACTCCCATTTTTCCCAAACCCGCCATCTTCCTATCTCCCTCTAGCCCCAAACTTGAAGCCTCACGACCCTCCGATCACCAGAAATTACCCAAAACATCAAATCCGATCAGCCCCAAAACTCTCACTCGATTTAACACTATAAACCCTAATTTAACTTTTAAAATTCATGATTTTTGAAAACAAAACAGATTATATACCTGAATACATAAATTATTTAAGTCGAGATTTTGATATGTTTTAAATTTCATTGTCTTTCTTAATTTTCCAGAAATCTATAAACCAATCACACTTAAAACTATTTTTAGATTTAAGATCTTACAATTTTAAACAATTTTTGTTTAAACAGCAAAGTCCAAAAGAAAATAGAGGTTGAGATCTGGATTCTTGAAAAGATTGAAACCCTGTTTAACAAGAACAGGGATATATCCTTGTCCAGACATGCATACATACATTTGTATAAATATACACATACATGCAAGCCAAATTTTCGCTCATACAAACAATTATCACATCATTATTTCATATAATCAGCACATGCAACAAATTAAAACAAATGTTTGTTTGTTTACTCCCTGTTTGATAAAAGTAGAGAAGCCAGGGCTTTGAGAAACCTTGAAGTGCTTTTGATCTTTAAATTATTACTTGAGTTTGAAAACCGAGACTTGATAAAACTGAATTAAACTTGCATGCTTGATTTTGCAACTGAACTTGAATCTACCGCTTCAGGTTTTGAGCTTTGCTTGATTTGATCTGTACTTGCATTTGAGTTTGAATTTTCTTTGTCCTTGAATCAGGTTTCAAACTTAATTTCTTTTCTCAGGTTAAAACTTGTAAAGGTTTGAAAGTGATGAAGTTGTTTGATTCTCTTTTGGTTTTAGTTTAGAAAAATGAACGGGAGAAAATAGAGAAGATAGCCTGGTTTCTCACTTTGATATTTACATTATAATTTTAAAATAAAAACATACCTTGCCACTTGTAAATTTCATGTTGTAATTATCTTCCATTTGTAATTGCAAATCATATTAAACTTACGCATGTTTATTGAGCTTACACTTGTTTAAATCCTTTATCATTATCTGATAAATGTGTAAATGTAAGTATACCAACCTTACAAATGTTTTAAAGCCTTTATTTAATATTTCTTATGTGTTATATATATATATATATATATATTTTATGTTTATTCTTTATACAAATCAAAATTAGTTCAAGTACTTTTAAAAGAAAGTATAATAAACTCTTTTATTAAATCCTATTTTAAATCTTAAGCTGTAATACTTTTTAAATTAATAAATAATTATCTTAAGTGTTTTAAAAATATAAATTAACTTTAACTAGCTTTTGAAATCAATGCTTCCAAAACACAACACACACACACACACACATATATATATATATATATATATATATATATTATATATATACATACTTATATACTTGTATATATATACATATATATATATACTCTATAATTTTCAACATTATAGAGTTTGCATAAATGTATTTATCTTTGTTAATTTATTATAATATTTATCATTTCCAGATATTTACAATTCAACTTTTCTTATAGTCCAAATCCATTTATATACATCCAGATATTTTAATTATCAGAATTTTATTTGTTCAACCAAATAAAACCAATATCTCAATAGTTACAATCAGTTAATTACCAATTAATAGATGTCCAAAAATCCGGGTTGTCACATTCCTCCCCCCTTTGAATCTTTTCGTTCTCGAAAAGGAACGATGCCAGAATTTAATTTTATAGCTAATTATCAGTTGAATTATCCTTTAAGCATTTTGAACTCTCAATTTCCATTATTTAAATTTTTTAACTCTTCTACCATCCATATCTGTATTCAAACCTTTTTAGATATAGAAGAATAATCTAACAAAGATAGGAGACTAGAGATAAAGCGTATACTTATATATAGAAAATACAAGTACGTTACAATAGTGTTATCCCATACCCCAATCAGACTCTAATTCCTTAGGATTATGTTTCAAAAACCATTTTTAGTTAAAAGTTTTCATAAACCATGCTCTGATACCAAGTTGTAATATCCTGTATCTGGAAGCCAAAAGCTAAGCGCTACAGATGTTATAGTCATCCATAGTAATGACTTATGGCGACTAAATACGGTAATGATAATGGTATCCATAATATCTGAAGCAATTGAATATGAACAAAATCACAAATTTTCAAAAAGACATTTTACTGATTACATTTCAAAAAAAGTCATATCCAAGTTACATAATCCACATTTCCCAGGTAAAGATTGATTATAATCATTACAAAGTATGCCAAAAGCGACATATGACGATGCTTCCTTGGTTGGTCAAAGCAATATAGTCATATCTGACTTAATATACACAGTAGAATCAAAACAAGATAAACTTGAAATTTCTAAACAGCTATCCGCCAGCCACCTGCTCGTCTTCGGTAGCTTTATTCTTCGAAATGACTAAAATCTACAACCTTAACCCTCGGCCTACTCAAATCAATTTTGAGCACCCGAGGGTTTAATGGGAAATGAAAACTTCGAGTTAGACATAAAAACTGGTGTGAATAATTCTATTACATCTTGGTTTACTGATATTAAGTGAGACCTACCTCTTAGCGGAACGGGTTTCCCCACACTAATTTCCTCTTTGAAACATATATTTTGCAATTCCTTTCCTAAAACCAAACTGGTTACTCAAATTGATTATATCAAAATAGCAATACGCTTTATGCTAATAAATGGAATATTTGTCCAGAAAAATAGTTAATAAGATGAATATCTCTCCACAACATAATCGCAAGGTTTGTCATGCTACAAGTAGAATATTTGTCCATGAAACTTGGTTGACTACCCAAAAACTGGACTAACTATCCAGATCAAAATGGACTATCTGTCTGAATCATTTTCTTAGGGTTAACTACCCTTCGCCTTTTCCTTGAAAACCATTTCAAAATGATTTAACCTATTAAATCATACTTATACAAGGAAAATATAATCTTAGCTTTACTCTAAGCTATTTTAACATGTTATATTTACTTTACACAAAACAATGTTGATGAATTTTAATGTGGATTAGCTATTCTTCCAAAACAAGTTAAACCCATTGTAACTTGAAAATACTTAGGCTGTACTGTTTATTTAATTCATTCGAAACCTTTGTTCAAAACCTTTAAACAACCCTTTCAAAACCCTTGATGGTGACCCCTTTGAAACCATTGAAAGTGACCCTTTTGAAACCCATAAATGCCTTTCCTTTGAAAGCCTCAAAGCATTAGACATCCCTATTCAAAACCTTTAAATATTACCTTTTGGAATCACTGGAAAAACCTTCCCTTTTAACCCTATCGAAACCTTAGGGAACCTCCCTTCAAAACCATTCGTTAAAACCTTTTGGAATTGTCAAAACACAATCCTTTCGAAAGCACTTTGGGTTCAATTAAAAAAATATGGAAACCTTTCGAAACCACTAGAAAATTCACCCCTTCGAAATCTTTGAAAATCATCTCGATCGAAACCATTTGGATTCTACCTTCAACTAGAGCAAAAGGATCAAAAATCCATTAAAGTCGAAATAAGTTATTTCGAAACCATTTGAAACTGTCTCTTTCGAAATAATTTGGGTTTTACTTCAATCATAAGAAAAAAGGGCCTTTAAAACATTTAATCCAAACATCTGTTTCGAAGACATTTCCTAAGTAAAGAAGTGATGGTGTCGAAACCACCACTTCGAAAGCATTGGAGAAGTGGAATTTTTTTTCGAAAACAAGGTTGTAACACTCCAGATTTTTGGTAACATTATTTAGGATATTTAGTTAGTTAAACTAAATATTGTGTTGATTAAGGAATTGAGAGTTGATTTTAAATTAAGATAGCCTTTCCTTTTAAAGTAAACAAATTAAAGAAGGTTTTAAAATGAATTAGAGGAGGGGTAATATGGAAAGAGGCCATTCCTATATTTACTTCCTATAGTCGTGTTTATTGTGCAAGTTCATTTCATTTTAAAATTTTATAAAAAGAGGTCGGCTATCATTAACAAGGAAAGGGGAAGAGGAAACTAAGATAAGTTAAAGGAAGAGCAAATTCAAAACAAATCCATTCAAATCTCAAGCTCCTTTAATCTCTAAAGTAAAGGTGAATAATGTTTACATCCCTTATTTTTATTGGTTTCGGTTTTAAGATTAATTCTGAATATTTTGCAATGATGTGCTGTGTTTTTGAATGATAAAATGATTATTTATACATGTTGATGATTTATGAATGTTCATATAGATTTTATGATATGTTTTGAGATGAAAACCCTATTAAGTGATATCCAACTGCCTTGAGAATTTTTTTGAAGATCTAAAAAGATATTTTAGGGAAGGGGTTCAATTTTCAGATTTTACTGAATTTTCGTGGATTTATTATGCATTTTCTAATGTTTTGGATTATAAAATTATCTTTGGGAAATAAATTTTTATTTGGGTCCGAAAATTTAGTATGTTATAAAACATATATAAAGAGATTTTCTGGAATTTTTCTAGATTTTTCCAAGGTGTTTTAATAGTTATATAAAGTTATTTAAGGTATGGCACTTAAATATTTTACGTGATTATTATAGAGGATAAGGGGCTTTTTATAATTGTGTTTAAAACGCTAAATGTAGAAGGTCGGCGGCACATTTGAATATAAAAATCTGGCAACCTTTCAAATTTAGACAAACAAGGTAGGTTAGGTACAAAAGAACTGTTTTAAAGTACAAAAAACATGCTTATAACTGTTTCATCTCATTCGGTAACAAAGTTCCGCCTTTGTTCCTTACCTCCCGACAAGGTCGAAAGGTTACCATTCGACAAAGTCAAAACCAATGCATACTGTAGTAGGCAACTGGTACGTAGTGAATTGGAAGAGGTTGAAAGGTACATGGTCGAAACCAAAGAGCTTTTGAAAGAGATGAAGCTTTATTTTGGGTTAAAGAAAATACGCCTGCTAGCTTTCGAAAAAGAGCTTTCAATAATGTTGCTTTCGACCTAAATGCTTTCGACAATGTCAAATGGTTTAAAAGAAAAGTTTCAATTGGTTGGTTTCTTATTTTAAAATTGTGTGCTTTCGACGAGGTCAAAAGGAAACCTTTCGACAAGGTTAAAAGTTTAGCTGCCGCTTCCTACCTTTCGATCCAGATGCTTTCGAAGGGAATCTTTTGTTTTTAAAATTTTTCCCTCTCCGTTGCTTTCAAAGGAATGGTTCAACACCATCACTTCATTGTTAACGAAATGATTTTGAAAGAGATACTTTCAAAAGGTTTCGAAGCAGATGCTTTTGACTCCAATGTTTTCTAATCCTTTTGCTCTACTTGAAGGCATAATCCAAATGTTTTAAGTCGAAACGTTTAAATGGTTTCGAAGTAGTTAATTTCGAATGGTTTTGAAAGGTTTCCACCTGTTTCAAATTGAACCCAAATTGCTTTCAAAAGAGTTTTATTTGATGCTTTCGAAAGGTTTTCTCAATGGTTTTAAAGGGGATGGTTCCCCAAGCTTTCGATAAGATCGAAAGGGAACCTTCCGACAAGGTCGAAAGCATGGCTTCTGATAAGGTCGAAAGAAAACTTTCAACAAGGTCGAAAGCATAGCTTCTGATAAGGTGGGGGGGGGGGAATCCTTGCAACAAGGTTGAAAGGAATACCTTTCGACAAGGTCGAAATGTAAGAGCTTTCGACAAGGTCGATAGGTAAGGTTTATCAATGTTTTCGAACGGCAAGATTTAAATGGTTTTAAAGGAGGATGTCATATATTTTTAAAGCTTTTAGAGGAAAGGATTTTCTTGGCTTTGGAGGGTTATCTTCAATGCTTTCGAAAGGTTTTATTATTGGTTTCGAAGGGGTTGCCTTCAATACTTTCAAAAAGTTTTACTATTGGTTCCGAAGGGGTTACCTTCAATGATTTTGAAAGGTTGTTTAAAGGTTTTACATAAAGGTTTCGAACATAATGACTAGGAAGATAGCCTAAGTGTTTTAAGTTATAAAGGACCTTCACTTATTTTTAAAAGGATAGATAATCCTTGTTGAACATCATCAACATTATTTTGAGTAAAGTATACATAAAATGGCAAAATATCTTAGAGTAAAGCTAAAGGTATATTTTCCTTGTATAAGTATGATTAATGGACTAAATCATTTTGAAAGGGTTTCCAAGGAAAATTTAAACGTTAGTTAACCCAAAGAAAATTCGACAGTTAGCTCATTTAAATTCGGACAGTCAGTCCATTTTGAGGACAGTCAGCCCAAAGGGCAGTTAGTCCAGTTAAGGGCAGTTAGCCCAGATATGAACAGTTAGTTCATTTGTTAGCATAAAAGGCCTTGCTACTTCTTAAGGATAGTTAGTCCACCCTTTTTACCTATTTTATGGACAGATAGTCCATTATTTAACATAAAAGATATTGCTATTTTGATATAATCAATTTTAGGACAGTTCGTCCAGTAGAGAGTAGTTAGCTCAGATATTGGACAGATAGTCCATTTAATTCCTATTTTAAGCATAATGGATCTTGCTATATTATAATTATAATCGGTTGATTAACCAGTTTGGTTGTAGAAAAGGATTTGCAAAGTCTATGCTTTGAAAGGAGATTTTAGTGGGGGAAAACCCGTTTCTCTAAGTGGCGTGGTCTTACTAAATATCAGTAAACAGAGATGTACCAGAAATTATTCATACTAGGCTTTAAGTTTAGCTCAAAGTTTTTGTTTTCCCCTTAAACTCTCGGGTGCCCAAAATTTGGTTGAGTAGGCTGAGTGATTAGGTTTTTAGGTTTTAGTAGATTTTTGTGAATAAAGCATCCAAAGACGAGCAGGTGGCTGACAGATAGCTATATTAGGAATTCAGTTCTTTTGTTTGTTTCTGCTATGTATTAACACAGTTTTGTCTATATTGCTTTGATCTTCCAAGGGGGCATCTTTATATGTCACTCTTGGCATATTATTGTAAATTATGATTGATCATTGGCTGGGAATACGTTTGAGGATTTTTGTAACTTGGATATGATTTGTTGGAAATATAATCACAAAAATTGTTGTTTTTAGAAATCTATGATTTAGTTCATATTCAAGTGCTTCTGATATTATGGATACCACTAGAGTTACCGTATTTCATCACCAGATTTTAATAACGTGAATGACTGCAACATCCATAGCGCTTAGCTTTTGGCCTCTAGATACAGGATGTTACAAAGGTGCACCTTCGAAACCATCTAGGTCGAAAGGTAAAAAGGCAGCATCAAAAAGTTTCGACCTAGTCGAAAGCATTCATTCAAAACATGAGTAAAACCCAATCAAAACCATTTTCTTTTAATCCATTTAAGCCTAGTCAAAAGCTGATTGAGTCGAAACCCATCTAGTTCGAAAGTAAGCAGGCGAGTTTTTAATTTAAAACAAAATAACGACTCAACCCCTTCGGAAACCCTGGTTTCGACTTCATACCATTCGGCTTCCATCCAATTCGCTATGTACAAATATATTGATATAATACACATTGGTTTCGATGGTGATGAAGGTGGATGGACTTGGTCGAAAGAGAACCAAAGCAAAAGCAGGTGCTGAAAGCATCAAAATGGTAATTTGTATGTAGCAAATAGTTATTTTCACCTAACCAGCTTTACATGTCAAATTTTGATTGGTTGCCTCTTTCTTTACCAATAAAAAGTACTGCCATTTTCACAACTAATCCTTTCGACTTATCTACAAAATGCCCCTTCTCCTTTTATAAATATATAAAACATTTAAGTCCCATAAATTAAGTAATTTTATATATCCATTAAAATATTTAGAAAAATTCTACAAAAGTTCTGGAAAATCACTCTTAATATGTTTTCCGACATATGAAAATTTTAGACCTAAATCTTTTATTATTTAACCGTAAATAATTATTAACCCAAATTATCGTTTTCTTTAGTAGAAAATTCATATAAATTCCATAAATATTCAGAAAATTCCAAATATTGAAACCCATCTCTAAAATATCATTTATGACCTTCGTAAAAATTTGCAAGGCATTTGGATGTCATTCAATAGGGTTTTTACATTAAAACAAATCGTAAATTCAATATGAACAACCATAATTTATGAACAAGTATATATAATTATTCCATCATTCAAAAACATGGCTAATCAATGCAAAATATTCAAAATTCATCTTAAATTCGAAAATAATAATGTTTGAGATGTAAAAATTATTCACCTTTGCTTTAGCGATTAAAGAGTGCAGCAACCGGGAATTTTCAACCCTCCAAGATCGACAGTTATACATCCTCAGTATTGCCATGCTTCAAATCCAAGTGCCGAAAGGCCCGATTGTTAGGGGAAAAGAAATTAAAGATAGAACAGAATCTCACACGAATCGAATAACGTATATTGTTTAGGTATAAAATCTTTGCAGCGGAAAAATTTAAATACAATATCAAAGTCTAACCTTAATTCAGCTTGGATAGTTATAAATCTCCTTCCTTATAATTACTGACAACCAAGAAAAACAAATGCAGTATATGAAGCAAATAATAGAATACATCCATACGTAGATGAACATCTCCAACTCTGCTCTGGAAACTCCATCCATCTTCATCTAAACCTAAAACTACTTGGATCTGACCTGAGTATTAAAAATACTCAGATCAGGCTTGATAAACCAGCGTGATATACTTGAAATTTTAAAAGTAGATGACAATCAAAACCTATGAATAGAAGGGTATCTCATAAGACCACGCCTACATATAAACAGGATGAGTTTTTAACTTATGATAATCAAAATACTTTATATTGAAAATTTAATATTATCCTTAATGGAATTAGTTTGAAAACACCATTCAAGTAATATATCAAAATAAAAAATCAAAATCCGGACTACGTCTATAGTAATATTTTCAGACTAGGTCAATGGAATCTACCAGACGGAATATATGATAAAAAATGGGTAGCTGAAATGTTTGCAAAGCATTTCAGCAATTTTGGGAATACAATTAAAAACCCTAAGCTCATATTAGGATGAGATTTCCTACATGATAAGGAAACTAGTTGCCTTTTCCGTCGTTCCACACATAGCAAACATAGTTCCCGTGGTTCCTTTATCGCTTTTCTCAAGCAAGTCACTTGCAACCATACTTGCTGAACTACCAATATTCGGTAGCCTTATCACTTTTCACAAGCAAGCCATTATATCAAAATAAATTCCTTGAGGATCCAGATTGCACCGGACTCCTTCACACTCATAAGTCCAATAGCCTAAAAAAATATCTTGCATGCCACATAATTATCTGCATCTCTCTGGGATGTGAGGCTCATGAGGCTACACTCAATTTTAACAAAATCTTGCTTTCCACAAACACTTTATTCTTCCACAAATCATATTCCACTTATAATGCCACATTGTCACTTCTTCGATCACTATTGACTTCCATGAACATACAACCTCTGAGCTCGTATGTCTCAGAGAAGGGTGTTAAGCTAAGAGAAGTGGCCTTCTCTGCCACCAAACAAATGTACATTTGGAAAAGTCAACATTATGGTCTTAGAAATGCAATGTCAAACATTCATCCATACAAGTTCATTCTGGGACTGAACGAAACCAAAGGAACTCCTCCTACTACCATTAGTAGCGAGTAGTCCTTGCAATCTGAAGATTTCAAAGCATGATAGGACCATTGCTATAATAAATGTCTCTATATTGGGAGCGACCCAGAGATGTTAACAAGTAGTCCTTCCACTATGAAGATCTCCGATCTTCAATAATCATCATCTTCAACATGCCTTCACTTTCGAACGTATACATTGGTTCGAAGTGGTTTTTGGATAGGAGTTACTCAAATCCGACCCTATTTTCTCCAAACCAATCATCGATTAAAATGATGATAAGTTCATATGTGATTTTCAATCATAAATCAATTTAATTCATCGTTTTATTCATTCATAGATATCTCTTAAAAATAAATTCCTTGAATCATTTCTTTATCCTTTTCAGAGTATATGGAATCATTAGCCTCATTTACCAAATCCTTTGCTAAATTACAAAACATTTTTAATCTTGGAATAATTTCAAATCACTTTACCTTTTGACTTAGGAAAATATTTCCAAATCATTTATTTAAATCTTAACAAAGATTTCTTAATTCAAAACTCGAAATTTTGATTGAGTTAAAACCATGTTATCTAGGATGTCAATCCAAAACCAGTAAATACTAACTGAGCATAATCTATAGAAGTCATCTAATTTTACTCAATATCAATTCCTGTAATCAACAAGTACTATGGGAGGAATAATGGTGAAGTCACCTTTTAAATTTCACATATAGTATGAGTTTCCTCTTCGGGATTTTACACCAAGTATAAGAAGATTATCTCCATAAAATCCAAGTTGTTTAAATTTGGAAAATTATATCCTTTATACTTTGGAAAATTTTAATTCGGGTAAATCGAATTTACCATCCCCTCCATCGGGCCAGTCGGATAGCCAGGGACAGTAGGAAATTGGTTTTCCAAACTCAAGCCTAGACACTATCTCCCCAACACCAACAAGGCTTTCAAGTTATTTGATCGACTCTAAATCGTTAAACCTTTAATAATTCCACAAATTCTTCAAACTACCTTTAAAATACTTTATTAATCATTTAGAAATATTTACAAAAGATTTGGAAAAGAACAGTTACGTGTGAACCTATATTTTAGACGTTATAGAAAAGTGCTGCGAAAAAGTGCTACAAATGGTGTATTAAAGCTTCTTTGATCAAAACAACATTTTATTTCACATGTGTCCATTTTTCCAACTTAAACCATTTATAAAACACATTAAATGATTTATAATATTTGTTCCATATTTTTCAACATCTTTTTTTTTTAAAAAAATTTTAGAACATTTGCTACATTGGCCACCGAATTGCGAAAGCACGATTTTATCGAAAACTTGATTTGCTCATATTTTAAAATCTATTAAATGAAATCTTGATCTTTTTTCTTTTTTTGAAAACTATGGATATAATAGTTCTAAAATTCTTATCTCGAAGTGTTCCGAGCTATATTCCATTCTACATATCCATTTTACTTTTTCGGCGTGAAATCGCGGACTACCATTGCACGACGTGCCTATTTTTGACTCAATTTTCAATATTCGTCAAAACTTCTCCAAATTAAATTAATGTTTATAAAACATTTATAAACCATTTTCAAATATTTAAACCAATAATTTTCCTATTAAATCTTTTTTTCACTTTTAATCATTCATAATATTAAATTATTATTATATTCATTTTCAACCTTCTTATCTTCTAAAAAACATTAAGAGGCTAAATAATTTCATATACATATATTTATTATGGATGTTATTTCCATTACTTATTATGGTTAGTTTACTAACCGTTTCCATTGACATTTATCAACCAAGTTATCAACCAACTTAAGAATCATCCAATCAACCAAGTAGTCATCCAAGTAATCGAACATTTAATCATCTAATACATTAAACTATCATATCATTAAACTTGAGAGATTAATTAGTAAATTTAAATATTGAGTACTCACTTATGGCTCCACTCCACCAACTTTTTCGCAGCTTCTCGAATTGATTCCAACTGCACTTCCTCCCCTTTTTCTTGCTCCAAAGCTTCCCAAACTTGCTCTATTCTTTCCATAGGGCTTGGCCTATGCTAGAGTAGGCTCGGCTATGCCTTTGAGTGGATGGTGCTCGTGTCTTTGAGTGGTATGGGAGGAGGCCGTGAGCTATGGAGGGGTGGAGGAGGAGATTGGCTAGTGTTTTGAGGTTATATGACTTTTATATATATGTATATAATTTTATTTTATATTCTACATAAATTTATTCATAAATTTCCTAAAGAAGAAGACATAGATAAGCTTAGGGAAAAAGGAAGAAGAAGATGGTAGTATGTGTGAATGAATGAAAGGTTGCTTGTATTTATAGCCAAAATTTTGCAAATTATCCTACGTCACTTCCTTTCATCCATCACATATTTGCCTCCTCTTCACCTCCATCATTTCACATGCCCACACCGCCCTTCAACATCATCTATCACCTCAAATCACTTCATGTCCTAATTGTTAATTTATGACAGCTTAAGGGTACAGTTTTCCTAAAATATCTTAGATATTTTTAATATATGTATATATAAATGTATATATGTTATATGTATGCATATATGTGTTCGTGTATATGTTAGTGGATGAATTTGTATGTTATATATGCGCATATGACATATAAACAAAGTTGCAACAACTTTTGAACAACTTCCGTACGTGAAACCGTTGAAAAAGGGAAAACCGTTTCCCAGTCACATTTCCACTTTATATTTAATATACATATATTTATAAACAAAGTTTGAAAATAAATTCCTAATCATTATTGACAAATAAAAGTGATCACTTTTGAATTATAAAATCAAACAAATAAATATTAACAATTATTTACAAAATTTGCTGTTTATATCGATAAAGCGATATCAATGTTCTTATATTTTCAAACTGATTATACATCTCTTTATAAACTATTATAAATTATTTGTTATCACTTTATATCTATTTAAAATGAATTATTATCATTTAAAATAATTATCTAAATAATTATAATAATTATTAAATCATTAAATCTCAATTTAAAATCATAAATCAATTATTAAATATAAGGGCATCCCTAATGATGTCATAAATTTATTAAATTTCCAAAAATAGGTCATTATCATTACTCATCAATTAAAACTTGATTACTTAAGAAAAATAATCTATATTTGAATATTTAAAATACTTCAAATATCTATAAGTAAACTGAGAAAATTATGGGTCGTTATAGACTTCCCCCCTTAAAAGAATTTGTCCCCGTAATTACCCAAAACAAAACTCAAAGGAATTTGCTTACAAAATTTACTTTTAAACTTAAGGTCATACGATGTATGCAGATCATCTGTACGAAATACCTGGTTTGTAACGACCCGGGATTTTTAACATCTTAATTTGTGAATATTAATTTATAATATTCAATAATATTGTATTTTAATATACTATATTCCCGTTAATCAATAATTGATAATATACAAATTTTCAAAACCAATATAATTTGAATTTTCAGATCTATATTAAAATACAGATTGATTTAATGGAATTTCTTTTATGTGTATATTTTGTTTTAAAGGTAAAATATATATATATATATATATATATAGATTTTGTTTTAGATAAAATATGTGTATTTTGTTTTAGAGAATAAATATGTACATTTTATTCTAAAGATAAAATATAATATAAAATTAAATTAATTAGAAAAATCATTTGCTTATATTTTTACATTTAAGGATAATAGAATTTATATGTATATATGTAACATTCCTGAAATTTATCAAGTTTAAATTGGCAATTAAATTAATTTTTGAAGATAAATTGCTAATTTATTTATGAATTAATTGGATAATTTCTAGAATAAAAAAATTTAGCTTATAAAGTAGGATTGGTTTAAGATTTATGAATAAGTATTTTATAAACAAATATTGAATTTAAAAATAAGATGTATAAAATATATTTATATTAATATGTGAGCTAAATTAAAAGATTTAAGAATAGAATCTATAAAATAATTTAAACTAAGGAGTTGAATATGATTTGTATATTAAACATTAAAAATAGAATTCATGAATTAATAAAAAAAAAATATGATTGGTACAATGACTTGAGTTTAAAAATTTAAAAACAAGAATGAATATGAAATACTTACCTTTTGGAATTTAATAAATGTATTGTAATAAAATTGATGTAATAAAATAAGTTTACAAAAGCACCATAAACTAAGAAATGTATATTTATGTGTGATTTATTTGTTGAGTGTACAAATTGTTATAAATTCATTTCTTTTTAAAATTTTGTAAAAGTAAAATAAATACAAATGTTGTATTTCAAGTTTAAGATTGAAATTTAAATTTAAAATGAGTGTTTTAAAAATGAGTAGCATTTAAAAAAAATTATTAAGATATAATATATGTATATATATATATATATATATATAAATGTTGACTAAATTCTTTTAGCATTGAACATGTACATACATATACAAATGAATAAACAAATACATTTATTTATAAAGTATATATGATAAAAATAAAATAATGATAAATAAAGTTTATAAATTTATTTTGTCTTGTAAGAAAATCACCCATGTGAACATACATACACATGTGAGATGGAGTAGAGTAAGACAATCAACAAAATCCAAAGTTTATGATATGTTTTTACAAATGGCATGAATGCATCATTGCTTAGATAAAATAATCTAATAAAAAAAAAAATTTCAGAAACCTTTCACATCCCCAATTCGATTTTTTTTTTTAAAACCTCCAACCTCTGAAAAGTTCAATAATCAAAGATCTAACATTTCAAATCTCAACACTCAAGCAAGAACAAAATTCAGAAAAAAAAAAGAAAAAGAGAAAAAAAAAACTGTCAAGCTTTCTTCAATTCAATTCAAAAGCAAAAGGGAAATATCTGAATCATCTTGAAGCATTGATCTCTCAGGTGATTTTTTTTTATTTAAAAGTTTTATAGTTAATAAAATTTTGATTTTTAAATCAAGTTTTAACACAAACAAAAAAAATTCAAACTGCAGACTTATGAAAGTGTAGAGCTGCAGTTTGACAGTGCAGAATTTCTGGAAAACAATCTAAAGGCAAGTAAACTTCTTTAAGGAATTTTGAACTTGAAGTTGCTAATCAGTAAATAAAACAAAAGATTTAAACAACTTTATTAATAAAGTTGCAGGAAGAAAATAGAGTGCAAGGTAGAAATCAAGTTCTTTTGATCAGGGCAGTGCAAGTATCCCTGTAATGAATCAAGATAAGTAAAACTCTCTTAAAAAAAAAAAATTTGAATTTGAAGTGGTTAATCAGTAATGAAGAAAAGGAATTTAAACAATCCTATTTAACAGTTGCAGGAGATTAAAAGAAAAAGAAAAAAAAACAGGCTTTGCAACTGCCTCTGTTCCTCTCTGTCTTCTGAAGTCCAGGTGAGCAAACACACTTGAACACATTCTTATGCTTTGATATGTGAGTTGATGCTTGAAATATATGAGTTTAGTGATGACTATGTCAGTATGTTTGCATGAATTTGCTTGTGCATGTTTGTTTTTCCTCTGAATATCTCTGTCTTAGTTCTAAGGCTCAGGTTTGTTTCAAAATTCAGTACCCCTTGAATTAAATTTCTGTATAAATTTGAAATGTAGATGTCATGAATTGGTGTTTCAAGTTTACTAACAGAATCATTTAGTAAATTCAAGAATTTTAAAACTAAAAGTAAAATTTACAGTGTTAAAAAAAAAATGCAGTCAAGAAACACTGTATTTTTCACCTTTGACAAGTTCAGTTGAATCTTGCATTTGAATTGTTTGAATTTGTTCTGGGAATAGATTATCTATTATAAAACATATGAATTTTTTTGAATTGATCCACAATTCAAGTTTGAGATGGAAATTTGGGATTTTTGATGATGAACCCTAGTTTATTTTGGGTTACTGTTTTGGGTCAATTTTGAACTCCTCTGTGCATCGAGTTCAAAGGTGTTTAGGGTATTGATGGATGGTGAAGTGATGAAGCTAGTGCCGGAGTTTGGATGTTGATAGTGGTCGAGAGGTGGAGAGATTGGTGTTGACAGGTTTGAAGTGGAGGGGGTTGGTCTGTTCCAGGTTTGGGGTAGGTTCTGGGCTGCAGGGATTTTGACTCGGGTTGGTCTCGGGGAAAAGTGGAAATGACTCGAAGTAGAGGTGGGTTTGCCTCGGGTTATTTTGTTTCAGGTTTGTATGTAGGAAAAACAGAATTGTATTTCCAGTTTTTTTTTTTTTTTTAAAAAGAATAGTGTTGTAGTGATAATAGGAATGTAAACTTGGAGTTTGAAATTAGGTGGAACCTGAATTTAGTTATGGATTTAAATAATTCAAATCGGGAATTTGAAAACATTTTTAAATTCAAGAATGTAAGAGGGTTAAAATTTAACAGAAACTGTTCTGTTTTTTTTTTTTTTTTTTAGAATTTTGAAAGATAAGTTTTAAATTAAATCTGAAATTGAACTTAAGATTTAACTTGAATCTAAGAATGAATTCAAATTGTTTGAATTCTTATTTTGTATTAATTTAAATGCAGAAATTCAAATCGGTTTAAAAAAAATAAAAAAAAAGAAGAAAGGGGGAAACAGGAAACTGTTCCCAGTTTTATGAAGTTTGAATCAAAGTGCAAACTATATTGAGACTTTGGATTTTGAAAACTGAATTTAATAATGAATTTAAATAAGTTTAAATTCTGGTCTTTTGAAATAGTTTAAATTCAGGGAATTTCAAAGTTTGATTTTAAACAGAAAATTGTTTCTGTTTTAAATGTAAAAGGTGAATTTAAATTTTAGGTGGAGATTTAAAACTGGGTTTAAGTTTGAGTTTAAAAGTTTTAAAATATTTAACAGTAAGGTTCCTAAAATTTAAACAAAGATAATATGATTTGTAAATGATTAAAGTTTTAAACAAAAGTTAAATAAGTTTATATATAAAACTAGATTTGTTTCAAAATTATGTTTAAATAAGTTTTATATATAATAAATATGAAAGTTTTAAAAAAAAAAGAAGTGGATTTTGAAACTAAGTTTGTATTTAATTTTTTTTTTTAAAGAACTTTAGAAAGGTTTAAAAGATTTAAAAGTTCAATTTAAAATGTGTTTAATTACAATTGATTTATGAATGTTATATTTTATTTCAAATAAAGTTTAATGATTTAAATTTGGGTAATCAATTATAATAGAGATTATCTTGAGTAATTTAAAATTTGATTTAATTAAAGACAAATAAATTTGTGAAGATAATTAAATCATTTTTAATTATCAAGAGTTATGGGTTAATAAATGATTTAATTAAGATAGTGGTTTTCTTAATTAAGAATCTTTTAATATAATAAGTTTAAGAATCATTTAATTAATTTTAAATGATTAAGTTAATTAGTTAATTAAGTAATTAAATTATGATTAATTAAGTTAATCACTTTGGATTAATCTAATATAATACTTAGGGAAGTAATTAAGTAATTAATTGCTAAAGGTAATTAAGTAAAGGACAAATACTTTATTAAAAGTAATTAAGTAATGTGATTAAGAGTTAATCATTTGAGTTATTAATTGAAGAATTAATTAATAATTAGTTAAAGGATTAAATTATTTGATTAATGATTAATGAATAAAATAGTTAAGAATAATTAATTAAGTGATTAATTACATGTTAAAGTAATTAAGTATGGATAATTAATGATTAAAGTTTTATTAATCAAATGTTTGAAGGTTAATTAATTTAAAGAAAAATTTATTTAATTAATTAATGAAGGTGATTAAGACTAAATCAATTGTAATTAATGATAATTAATTAAAGATTACTAATGAAAGTAATTATATGGTTAATTAATTTTAAACCATACAATTTATTCATCTTAATTGTAGATGTTTGATTGTTACTGAATGATGTGTGTTGGATTGATATTTTGATATGTGATGTGATGCTATTTGATGCTTCGTGCTAAGATGTTATATCTGCGATATATATATGATTAGAATTTCGATGCGACAGGGAGTCGGATTCCAGTTGGTTATCCGAAACCCACATCGAATCGTGATGATTGAATCTGTGATGATTGATGTTGTGTACTATTGTGTTGAACCCTTGGACCACACTTATACACACACAAATATGGATTGCACGTGGAAATTAGTTAAGTCACAGATTTTTGAAATTGTTTTAAAATTAAATTTTTAAATCCAAAATAGTTTTTGAACTAGAATTGAAGCTTTTGAAAATGATTATTTTTAAATAACTTGATTAAGTTTTGAAAATTTAGATAATTGGATTTAAATTTGAATTCAATATTTGGAATTGAATTCTAAAATTTGGAAACTATTGTTTAAAAAGTTATCCAACTTATAAATGGATTTATATGGGTTTTTAAACCATTTTAAAAAGTGATGTTTGGAATTTAAATTTAATCCAAGATTTCAACTTGTATAAATCGGATTTTTCTGAAACGAAAACTGTTGTTTTCAAATAATAGAAGCTTTCATATAAGAAATGGTTTCCCAATGTGTGTTAAAATGATTTCGAATCTAAAATGAAATGGTTTTCCAAGTTATAGATAAATCTTTGGAAACGGGTTTTGAAAGCTATAAGTTAAATCTTTAATTTAAAGATTTAAATGAGTTAATCAAATTGAAATAGAAATTGTTTTGGAAATCTATGAATGGATCTTTGTGAACTTTGTGAAATAAATCATTTTGTTTGAAGATTTTAAAATGGTAATTTGTTTAACCATTTAAAAGAAAAGTTTGGATTTTTAAGTTGTGACTTAACTGAAATCCCATATCCATATGTTTTAAAATATGGCGCTTACTATTCGGTTTAGCCGGGAGAGGACCTTGTGTCATATAGCCCATTCCGAATAGTGATACGACGTTATGGATTGCATTTAAAGACCGGTGTTGAAGACCGGGTGTCTTCGAGAACGTTAGGATAACCTATCGATTGTCTCTGCACCGAGTAGCTACGGTATAGAGATTCCCTTAGTGATGGGAAGTCCGATCGGGATTGTGGATACCCGGATTTGCAAGGGCTTCTTCGGAAGTGCCTTCGGTTCTGTTCGAACCCGGAACAGACTTGCATGGTTGTATGTCCGACATTACACTTTGAGATGTTATCTGATTTCTATCAAATACATTTCTGCTTGGTGGCGGAGAATTTATTCTCTTAGCTTAACACCCTTCTCTGAGACATACGAGCTCAGAGGTTATGTAATTGATATTTATCAGTGATATTCCCAATTTGGTAATGTGGCATGCTGAGTGCTGCTGTGTGATGATCATTGGTTGATCATTTGTGGTATGATCATTTGTTTGATCATTTATCTTTGTGATCATTGCTTTGGTCATCTGTTGACCCAAAGCATGGCTTTGTTGCACAAAGCGTAGCTTTGTGGACGAGACTGCATCAGGACCTCACACCCCGGAAATGGTCGAAACAGGAAAGATGCGGCAAGGTTATGAGGGTCGCGCCCTTTAGGGTATGTCATTCCCTTCTGGTAAAGGGTGGTATCATGGTATGGAGCCCAGATACTTACTCATGTGGATACTGCAGATCTATTACTTTGTGATACTTTGTGGTTGTTGCGAGCGCTCGGATAAAGGTCCCAAAGGACCGGGGGATGACATATTCGTGTAGTAGTTACCTAGTTACAGAGGTAACCCGGCCTTGTGTTGGCAGAGATCTAACCGTAACGTTAGTTCTCGGGACGTCCCGCCAGAGGCGATCCCATGTGGCAGTAGGAAGTTCCTTAGCCTGACCATTTGTTGGAAATCCATTCATCCAATACGTGCCTTGTACGGTTTTAGTTGTAGAACCTGCCATTTAACATGGCAGCTATAGTAGGCATAGCATCATGGTACCTATGCTGGCTAGGATTTATATTATACTTTCGAAAGATTTTCCACTATGCACTAGTAATAATATCAAAGAATTTTTCTCGTAGAAAGCATGTTTGACTATCATAAGGAGAAATCTCCCCCATTTGTGCGTTTGCATTGTGTGTGTGCCGGGAGGCCTTATGGTAGTTTCATTTTTCAAAAAGCATTGCGGATTTCAAATTTAAATTCTCTTGTTTGTTTCAAAGACCAAATGTTTTTGTTTGCTCATACCAGTCCCATGACTGACCTGGAGTTTATTGTTCCTTTCCTAAACTCTGGGTGCCCACTATTTCCCACACGGGCAGTCTAGAGTTGGGGTTTTCAAAAATCAATGGTAGGTGTAGATTCGACAGCTTTCAGCCTTAGGATTTGGCAATCGCATTTTGGATCGAGTTGCTTCTCTTCATCTTGATTTGGAGTTCGAGCTATTTCTGGATTGGTGCTTTGGAGATGGAGATTACTGATACTGGAGTTCTTTCTTGAAGACCATATTGGAGCTTTGTTCCGCTGCTTGTGTTATCTTTTATTTCCGCTGCTATTCTTTGTATCTCTGATAATGTTGATATCTATTGTATCATTCTGTTGTATCATTCATGTTGTATATTGATATATGTTATTCATTTCTTCCGCTGTGTTATTTACTTAATGTGTTATAAGCTCCGGCGAACCAGGTTCGACGTTTGGATCTGCGGCATTTGAATACGAGTGTTATATTCGGTGCCGATTTTCGAAGGTCGAGTCAGGGTCGTTATAAGTGGTATCAGAGCTGATGGTTAAAACCTTAGCTCAGGAGTATAACACATTAAGTAACTCATTAGAGATAGGGTGAAGTAAACCCTAGAATGAGTATGTCCCTAAGATATCTGTTCGAACGCCTCAGTAAATTCTCTTACTATCCACTGATAGTGAGTATGAGTGCGAGAAGAGGACGAGATAGGGGACAGGGAATACGACTATAAATGGTCGATACCCTGCAATAGCGGAAACAACTTTTCTCTATCAATCTCCTTTGATTCGATTTCGAATTCTTTGCTTCGTAGCAGCTCCAGGAAGAAGTTTCGGTGTGATGATGGCCATACGTATCGTTGTAGAAAATTCTTACTTTGTATCTTCATCGATTTCTTATCAGCTTTTCGATCTAAACTCTAATGAATTTGAAATTGAAAAATTAAATAAGTTAGAAATTTTAAATTAAGTAAATTGGTTAACTAATATGAAGATTGAATCTATCTATCCATCTATTCTCTGGGATCCGATATATTCTACGAACGATTAGTTATCCCTTCAAACTAATCAATGCCCTTGCATATTCGTAGACAGGTGGACCCAAATATCTGTGTAATAATTGTATGAGTTCGTTCTCATATTATTGATATTCTGATTTGGGTAGACCAAATGCAGAATAAATATTTTGATCTGATCTGTTCAATCATTTCTTTATCTATTATCTATTCTTTGTCGTCTTCTTTGCAATTTCGAGGACGAAATTCTTTTAAGGGGGGAAATCTGTAACATTCCTGAAATTTATCAAGTTTAAATTGGCAATTAAATTAATTTTTGAAGATAAATTGCTAATTTATTTATGAATTAATTGGATAATTTCTAGAATAAAAAAATTTAGCTTATAAAGTAGGATTGGTTTAAGATTTATGAATAAGTATTTTATAAACAAATATTGAATTTAAAAATAAGATGTATAAAATATATTTATATTAATATGTGAGCTAAATTAAAAGATTTAAAAATAGAATCTATAAAATAATTTAAACTAAGGAGTTGAATATGATTTGTATATTAAACATTAAAAATAGAATTCATGAATTAATAAAAAAAAAATATGATTGGTACAATGACTTGAGTTTAAAAATTTAAAAACAAGAATGAATATGAAATACTTACCTTTTGGAATTTAATAAATGTATTGTAATAAAATTGATGTAATAAAATAAGTTTACAAAAGCACCATAAACTAAGAAATGTATATTTATGTGTGATTTATTTGTTGAGTGTACAAATTGTTATAAATTCATTTCTTTTTAAAATTTTTTAAAAGTAAAATAAATACAAATGTTGTATTTCAAGTTTAAGATTGAAATTTAAATTTAAAATGAGTGTTTTAAAAATGAGTAGCATTTAAAAAAAATTATTAAGATATAATATATGTATATATATATATATATAAATGTTGACTAAATTCTTTTAGCATTGAACATGTACATACATATACAAATGAATAAACAAATACATTTATTTATAAAGTATATATGATAAAAAAAAATGATAAATAAAGTTTATAAATTTATTTTGTCTTGTAAGAAAATCACCCATGTGAACATACATACACATGTGAGATGGAGTAGAGTAAGACAATCAACAAAATCCAAAGTTTATGATATGTTTTTACAAATGGCATGAATGCATCATTGCTTAGATAAAATAATCTAATAAAAAAAAAAATTTCAGAAACCTTTCACATCCCCAATTCGATTTTTTTTTTTAAAACCTCCAACCTCTGAAAAGTTCAATAATCAAAGATCTAACATTTCAAATCTCAACACTCAAGCAAGAACAAAATTCAGAAAAAAAAAAAAGAAAAAGAGAAAAAAAAAACTGTCAAGCTTTCTTCAATTCAATTCAAAAGCAAAAGGGAAATATCTGAATCATCTTGAAGCATTGATCTCTCAGGTGATTTTTTTTTTATTTAAAAGTTTTATAGTTAATAAAATTTTGATTTTTAAATCAAGTTTTAACACAAACAAAAAAAATTCAAACTGCAGACTTATGAAAGTGTAGAGCTGCAGTTTGACAGTGCAGAATTTCTGGAAAACAATCTAAAGGCAAGTAAACTTCTTTAAGGAATTTTGAACTTGAAGTTGCTAATCAGTAAATAAAACAAAAGATTTAAACAACTTTATTAATAAAGTTGCAGGAAGAAAATAGAGTGCAAGGTAGAAATCAAGTTCTTTTGATCAGGGCAGTGCAAGTATCCCTGTAATGAATCAAGATAAGTAAAACTCTCTTAAAAAATTTTTTTTTTTGAATTTGAAGTGGTTAATCAGTAATGAAGAAAAGGAATTTAAACAATCCTATTTAACAGTTGCAGGAGATTAAAAGAAAAAGAAAAAAAACAGGCTTTGCAACTGCCTCTGTTCCTCTCTGTCTTCTGAAGTCCAGGTGAGCAAACACACTTGAACACATTCTTATGCTTTGATATGTGAGTTGATGCTTGAAATATATGAGTTTAGTGATGACTATGTCAGTATGTTTGCATGAATTTGCTTGTGCATGTTTGTTTTTCCTCTGAATATCTCTGTCTTAGTTCTAAGGCTCAGGTTTGTTTCAAAATTCAGTACCCCTTGAATTAAATTTCTGTATAAATTTGAAATGTAGATGTCATGAATTGGTGTTTCAAGTTTACTAACAGAATCATTTAGTAAATTCAAGAATTTTAAAACTAAAAGTAAAATTTACAGTGTTAAAAAAAAATGCAGTCAAGAAACACTGTATTTTTCACCTTTGACAAGTTCAGTTGAATCTTGCATTTGAATTGTTTGAATTTGTTCTGGGAATAGATTATCTATTATAAAACATATGAAATTTTTTGAATTGATCCACAATTCAAGTTTGAGATGGAAATTTGGGATTTTTGATGATGAACCCTAGTTTATTTTGGGTTACTGTTTTGGGTCAATTTTGAACTCCTCTGTGCATCGAGTTCAAAGGTGTTTAGGGTATTGATGGATGGTGAAGTGATGAAGCTAGTGCCGGAGTTTGGATGTTGATAGTGGTCGAGAGGTGGAGAGATTGGTGTTGACAGGTTTGAAGTGGAGGGGGTTGGTCTGTTCCAGGTTTGGGGTAGGTTCTGGGTTGCAGGGATTTTGACTCGGGTTGGTCTCGGGGAAAAGTGGAAATGACTCGAAGTAGAGGTGGGTTTGCCTCGGGTTATTTTGTTTCAGGTTTGTATGTAGGAAAAACAGAATTGTATTTCCAGTTTTTTTTTTTTTTTAAAAAGAATAGTGTTGTAGTGATAATAGGAATGTAAACTTGGAGTTTGAAATTAGGTGGAACCTGAATTTAGTTATGGATTTAAATAATTCAAATCGGGAATTTGAAAACATTTTTAAATTCAAGAATGTAAGAGGGTTAAAATTTAACAGAAACTGTTCTGTTTTTTTTTTTTTTTTTAGAATTTTGAAAGATAAGTTTTAAATTAAATCTGAAATTGAACTTAAGATTTAACTTGAATCTAAGAATGAATTCAAATTGTTTGAATTCTTATTTTGTATTAATTTAAATGCAGAAATTCAAATCGGTTTAAAAAAAAAAAAAGAAGAAAGGGGGAAACAGGAAACTGTTCCCAGTTTTATGAAGTTTGAATCAAAGTGCAAACTATATTGAGACTTTGGATTTTGAAAACTGAATTTAATAATGAATTTAAATAAGTTTAAATTCTGGTCTTTTGAAATAGTTTAAATTCAGGGAATTTCAAAGTTTGATTTTAAACAGAAAATTGTTTCTGTTTTAAATGTAAAAGGTGAATTTAAATTTTAGGTGGAGATTTAAAACTGGGTTTAAGTTTGAGTTTAAAAGTTTTAAAATATTTAACAGTAAGGTTCCTAAAATTTAAACAAAGATAATATGATTTGTAAATGATTAAAGTTTTAAACAAAAGTTAAATAAGTTTATATATAAAACTAGATTTGTTTCAAAATTATGTTTAAATAAGTTTTATATATAATAAATATGAAAGTTTTAAAAAAAAGAAGTGGATTTTGAAACTAAGTTTGTATTTAATTTTTTTTTTTAAAGAACTTTAGAAAGGTTT
Source organism: Allium cepa (assembly GCA_030765085.1). Taxonomy (NCBI): domain Eukaryota; kingdom Viridiplantae; phylum Streptophyta; class Magnoliopsida; order Asparagales; family Amaryllidaceae; genus Allium; species Allium cepa. The sequence goes on from CM060931.1 coordinate 470,408,584, forward strand.
AAAAGATTTAAAAGTTCAATTTAAAATGTGTTTAATTACAATTGATTTATGAATGTTATATTTTATTTCAAATAAAGTTTAATGATTTAAATTTGGGTAATCAATTATAATAGAGTTTATCTTGAGTAATTTAAAATTTGATTTAATTAAAGACAAATAAATTTGTGAAGATAATTAAATCATTTTTAATTATCAAGAGTTATGGGTTAATAAATGATTTAATTAAGATAGTGGTTTTCTTAATTAAGAATCTTTTAATATAATAAGTTTAAGAATCATTTAATTAATTTTAAATGATTAAGTTAATTAGTTAATTAAGTAATTAAATTATGATTAATTAAGTTAATCACTTTGGATTAATCTAATATAATACTTAGGGAAGTAATTAAGTAATTAATTGCTAAAGGTAATTAAGTAAAGGACAAATACTTTATTAAAAGTAATTAAGTAATGTGATTAAGAGTTAATCATTTGAGTTATTAATTGAAGAATTAATTAATAATTAGTTAAAGGATTAAATTATTTGATTAATGATTAATGAATAAAATAGTTAAGAATAATTAATTAAGTGATTAATTACATGTTAAAGTAATTAAGTATGGATAATTAATGATTAAAGTTTTATTAATCAAATGTTTGAAGGTTAATTAATTTAAAGAAAAATTTATTTAATTAATTAATGAAGGTGATTAAGACTAAATCAATTGTAATTAATGATAATTAATTAAAGATTACTAATGAAAGTAATTATATGGTTAATTAATTTTAAACCATACAATTTATTCATCTTAATTGTAGATGTTTGATTGTTACTGAATGATGTGTGTTGGATTGATATTTTGATATGTGATGTGATGCTATTTGATGCTTCGTGCTAAGATGTTATATCTGTGATATATATATGATTACATGAATATGCAAATCCTTTGACCTGTAAAACGGCATTTGAATTTCGATGCGACAGGGAGTCGGATTCCAGTTGGTTATCCGAAACCCACATCGAATCGTGATGATTGAATCTGTGATGATTGATGTTGTGTACTATTGTGTTGAACCCTTGGACCACACTTATACACACACAAATATGGATTGCACGTGGAAATTAGTTAAGTCACAGATTTTTGAAATTGTTTTAAAATTAAATTTTTAAATCCAAAATAGTTTTTGAACTAGAATTGAAGCTTTTGAAAATGGTTATTTTTAAATAACTTGATTAAGTTTTGAAAATTTAGATAATTGGATTTAAATTTGAATTCAATATTTGGAATTGAATTCTAAAATTCGGAAACTATTGTTTAAAAATTTATCCAACTTATAAATGGATTTATATGGGTTTTTAAACCATTTTAAAAAGTGATGTTTGGAATTTAAATTTAATCCAAGATTTCAACTTGTATAAATCGGATTTTTCTGAAACGAAAAACTGTTGTTTTCAAATAATAGAAGCTTTCATATAAGAAATGGTTTCCCAATGTGTGTTAAAATGATTTCGAATCTAAAATGAAATGGTTTTCCAAGTTATAGATAAATCTTTGGAAACGGGTTTTGAAAGCTATAAGTTAAATCTTTAATTTAAAGATTTAAATGAGTTAATCAAATTGAAATAGAAATTGTTTTGGAAATCTATGAATGGATCTTTGTGAACTTTGTGAAATAAATCATTTTGTTTGAAGATTTTAAAATGGTAATTTGTTTAACCATTTAAAAGAAAAGTTTGGATTTTTAAGTTGTGACTTAACTGAAATCCCATATCCATATGTTTTAAAATATGGCGCTTACTATTCGGTTTAGCCGGGAGAGGACCTTGTGTCATATAGCCCATTCCGAATAGTGATACGACGTTATGGATTGCATTTGAAGACCGGTGTTAAAGACCGGGTGTCTTCGAGAACGTTAGGATAACCTATCGATTGTCTCTGCACCGAGTAGCTACGGTATAGAGATTCCCTTAGTGATGGGAAGTCCGATCGGGATTGTGGATACCCGGATTTGCAAGGGCTTCTTCGGAAGTGCCTTCGGTTCTGTTCGAACCCGGAACAGACTTGTATGGTTGTATGTCCGACATTACACTTTGAGATGTTATCTGATTTCTATCAAATACATTTCTGCTTGGTGGCGGAGAATTTATTCTCTTAGCTTAACACCCTTCTCTGAGACATACGAGCTCAGAGGTTATGTAATTGATATTTATCAGTGATATTCCCAATTTGGTAATGTGGCATGCTGAGTGCTGCTGTGTGATGATCATTGGTTGATCATTTGTGGTATGATCATTTGTTTGATCATTTATCTTTGTGATCATTGCTTTGGTCATCTGTTGACCCAAAGCATGGCTTTGTTGCACAAAGCGTAGCTTTGTGGACGAGACTGCATCAGGACCTCACACCCCGGAAATGGTCGAAACAGGAAAGATGCGGCAAGGTTATGAGGGTCGCGCCCTTTAGGGTATGTCATTCCCTTCTGGTAAAGGGTGGTATCATGGTATGGAGCCCAGATACTTACTCATGTGGATACTGCAGATCTATTACTTTGTGATACTTTGTGGTTGTTGCGAGCGCTCGGATAAAGGTCCCAAAGGACCGGGGGATGACATATTCGTGTAGTAGTTACCTAGTTACAGAGGTAACCCGGCCTTGTGTTGGCAGAGATCTAACCGTAACGTTAGTTCTCGGGACGTCCCGCCAGAGGCGATCCCATGTGGCAGTAGGAAGTTCCTTAGCCTGACCATTTGTTGGAAATCCATTCATCCAATACGTGCCTTGTACGGTTTTAGTTGTAGAACCTGCCATTTAACATGGCAGCTATAGTAGGCATAGCATCATGGTACCTATGCTGGCTAGGATTTATATTATACTTTCGAAAGATTTTCCACTATGCACTAGTAATAATATCAAAGAATTTTTCTCGTAGAAAGCATGTTTGACTATCATAAGGAGAAATCTCCCCCATTTGTGCGTTTGCATTGTGTGTGTGCCGGGAGGCCTTATGGTAGTTTCATTTTTCAAAAAGCATTGCGGATTTCAAATTTAAATTCTCTTGTTTGTTTCAAAGACCAAATGTTTTTGTTTGCTCATACCAGTCCCATGACTGACCTGGAGTTTATTGTTCCTTTCCTAAACTCTGGGTGCCCACTATTTCCCACACGGGCAGTCTAGAGTTGGGGTTTTCAAAAATCAATGGTAGGTGTAGATTCGACAGCTTTCAGCCTTAGGATTTGGCAATCGCATTTTGGATCGAGTTGCTTCTCTTCATCTTGATTTGGAGTTCGAGCTATTTCTGGATTGGTGCTTTGGAGATGGAGATTACTGATACTGGAGTTCTTTCTTGAAGACCATATTGGAGCTTTGTTCCGCTGCTTGTGTTATCTTTTATTTCCGCTGCTATTCTTTGTATCTCTGATAATGTTGATATCTATTGTATCATTCTGTTGTATCATTCATGTTGTATATTGATATATGTTATTCATTTCTTCCGCTGTGTTATTTACTTAATGTGTTATAAGCTCCGGCGAACCAGGTTCGACGTTTGGATCTGCGGCATTTGAATACGAGTGTCATATTCGGTGCCAATTTTCGAAGGTCGAGTCAGGGTCGTTATAATATATAATTTGGATAGAAATTCATTACAGTAAATACATAATAAAGTAAGCAGGCTATTTTTGATTTTGGGTATATAATCCATATTATTTATATTAAATAAAAAGAGTTTTAAGTTAAAAGTTTCTAAAATGATATATGTACACACACATCATGAATAAGAAAGATTATATCTATGTAAAGATAAGTTCAAAAGGAAAATTTATAATATTTAAATAGATAAAAATGTTATAAATTAAATGATGTGTATAATAATCACATAAGTATAACTAGGAGAAACTATATATATACATAAATATCAAATGCATTTATTTTATTTAGAAGTAATATATTTCTATATTATCAATAAAGAGATAAACATGAAAAGAAATGTATATATGTTTACACATATATACATAAAGGCTTAGAAGTTGTTTTAAAAACTACATTGTAATCCTTGTTTTATAATACATGTATGTTAAGTCACGTTGACCAAAAAGTGTTTTAAAAAGAGTTATTTTATGTAATTCAAATTTAATTAATAAGCTTCATATTTAAAATTGTGTAAAAGTATTTATTATGGCAATAACAACTATAGGCTATCCAACATCATAAGAATGATATTTTATTTATTATGTTTAAAGTAACATATATATTTATATAAGGTATATTAACCAAGAGTGTTGTTTTAAATTGTTTCTCGCCTTTATTTTAAAATGTATAAGAGACAAATGCAATACAACTTTTTCAATATAAATTTGGGTTGTCTATCTTTATAAGAGTACATATATATACCTTAAGTATTTTATGGTTTATATAACATATATAGTAATAGGGAGAGGTTTCAAGTCATTGGCTGTTAAGATAAAACAAGTTAACAAAACAGTTCTTAATCTAGTAAAACAATGGGTAAATTAGTAATAAATTTAAAATTAGTAAACATACTAACATCTGGCAGGAAGAAACAGATAACATATTGCAATAATCATTTCTTTTCTTTTCAAAATTTCACTCAACAAAGACAAATATCATTTCCAGCCCCCAAAATCTCTTTCCAAATCTATAAGCAGGATATTGCAAAGTATGTATATATGTGTGAGCATTTTGATCAGTGTTGCTGTTTTAAAGATTTAATACTGTAACTTAAGATATAGCCTCTGTTCAAATTCAATCAACAGGAAAGAATATAAAAAAAGAAAAGAAAAGCAGTAATCTAAAACTAGTCTGGAAGTTAAGAAGATCAGGAAGCATCTCTGTTTAAATTCAAACCACTAGGAGACTTTGAAATGCAAGTTTAGTTTTCAAATTAAAGATTTCAACTTCAACTTTTAAAGCCTCTGGAATCAAAATGTTTAAGGTGAGAAACATTTATTTCAAATGTGAATATAAGATGATTACTCTGTTGACAGTGAATATATTGTTCATCCCTGTTTCAAAAATCTAAATCTCTTAACGTAGTTCATATTTGATGTTGATGTAAACTAAGAAATTTTTTATTTTTTATTTTTTATTATAGTTTTATTTAAAAATAGATTTTAAGTAAATTATGTTGTGTAGTTAGCCAATGATAAATTTTACAGTGAACAATCCAGCTTTGGTGAAAATTCAGTATTTTTACATCAAGGGTTCATGCAAGTAATTAGAATTCTTGTGTAGAAACATGAATTTTAGAAGTAAAATTATAATTTTTAGTGATCTATATCATGAGAAATAGATAGATGACCGGATTACGTTCAAAAATCAATTTCTGTCGATTTCGTCGACGAGAGGTGATGTGGCTTTGACTGGAGGGAGCAGGTGGACCTAGGGAGGTGTCTACCGTGGCGAAATCCTAGTTTTGGTTTGGGATTGGATGATCGAGCGAGTTGTAGGGTTCGGGGAAGGCTTTAGGAGTCTCGCGAACGCGAGGGAACTGGACGAAAGTGGCGCAACCAGAATCTTCAAGGTTTGGCAGGAAGGTAGTATCAGGGTAGGGCTTTCGATCGATGCGGGAATTGTTTCGATCGGTGCTGTACGGTGAGAACAGTTCGTCGAAGTTGAGCTTCGGGTTTGTTCGATGGTTCGTTCGAGGGATTGTTTTCCGTTAGGGTGAATTCAAGTCATCGTCGAGATGGCGATGGTGACCAGTGGAGCAAGGGACGTCGACTCAGGGTTCACTAGGTCGGAATGGTCATCGGACTGATGGTGCACATGCACGGTGTGCACGTGATGCTCGGCATGGCAGATTTGGGTCAGGTGAGAAGATGGGTTCGATCAAGGGCCGTGTTTCATTCGTGATCTATTCATGTTCGAGAGGGTTGTTGACGAGTTGGTCGGAGATGTTTTCTGGTTCGTGGCGAAGGAATTCAAGTGGACTTGGGGGTGTAAATGTTAGTCTGGAAGTAGAGAGGTGTTGAGGGGAGAAGGTAGTATGGTTTTCGGGTTGTTTCCTAGCTGTTGGGTTTGGGCTTCGACCCGTGTGCATTGTGTTGTGTTAATAAATGGGTTTTTCGGGTTAGCTTTCTTGGTTACTGGGCTTGGGGCTTCAGCCCATATTTGGTCTTGTTTATTTTTAAGCAGGATTTAATAATAAAAAGAAAAATAGCATAATAAAATCTTTAACAATTTGTATTCCTAAGGCTTGAAGTAGGCATGTGGTTTAAAGAAATGTTTTGGAACTTATACTCTTAAATATAAATGTTTTATATAAATTTTTTAACATAGACCCAAAAATTTTTTTGGCAATAATATATTTATTTTACTTTAAGTCTATTTAATTATGTTCATTTAAATAAATTATTTTATCATAAGTTAGTCAAGTTTTTTAAATAATTTTATTATTAATTTTTGAGTTTTATCCGAATAATTGAAGTACTGTTAAGCACATGATTAGGGAAATTACATGTTAAACTTTTGAATTAATTTAAGTTCTTAAGTAATTCTATATTTATAATAATTATTTAATTTCACTAATATAGTGTTATTAAGGAGTTGGGTTGTATCGACGGATATTACACCGTCGTATGATCCGTTGTGAAGTTAAATAAGTGAAATTTTACAAGCTTTTACAGACAGAATTAAATTACCATTTGGAAATGAACGCGGTTGTATAATTTTACGGCCTATCTGATAAGATGTTCCCAAACTAAAATAAATGTGTTTATTGTAGATTATTCAAACTGTTTGACATCTGGTCAGCGGAAACAGACACCATTCCGCTAAGTAGTTAATTTAACTTCTGTGGGTAGTTTAAGCCATCGATCTGATATTTTATGTGTAGTGGTTGTAAATATTTACTAGCAATGATAAATCTATGATCTGCTTATTCCTGCATATATCTATTTATTTTCCTTTTAGTTATATTTGAGTACATAATGTGAATCGATCTATGGAAGCTGATTGATTTTGAATATCTGTATTGACTGTAAATTGTAGCTTGATAAGTACCATTGAGACTAATAAGCCTTATTCTGTTTGGATTGATTTTTAACCTAGTTGTTTTAAAAATGAATATTATTTGTAATGATATTTTTAAAAAAAGAATTGATAAATATTTTAGAAGTGACTAAGGAAGTTAAATTATTATTTTTGGAAATCTTTATAAAGGTATAATTTTTATAAGTACGTATTATTTAAACTATTTCAAGTATAAAACTATTTTTGTAACGATCATTTAAAGGTTAATTTTTATTAAATTAGTATTTAAGTATATTTTCTTCAATATAATCTTTTAAATATAAGTGTTGTTTTAAATGATATATTGTATAGTAAACTTTTATAAAGATTTTTTTTTATTTAATAAACTTAAGAAATGTATTTGGAAATTTTATAAGCATGATTTGGAAAGAAATTGTTTTAAATATATATTTACCCAGTAAAATAAGCTTTCTTAGTAAATTTTAATTTGTTTGGATTTTTATTGTGAACAAGGCTTAATAGTTGCAATGGGAAATAACTTGGTTGAATTGATTTATTATTTTGATAGTTAAATAACCGACTATCAAATCTAGACAATACTTAACTTTGGAAATATCTAAAGGAAACTCGGGAGTTATACGGTACAGTTACCATTTGAGGTGCTATACCGTATGTATAAACTCGTTTGTTCTCTAGGGAAAATTATAAGGAGACTTGTTCACTAACAGTTAGGAGGTGAACTCGGATCTTATTTTTCTCCTGTGTATTTCCTAAAGAACCGGGGTTGAGTTACCGAGAAATAGAAAATGTTGTTTCGAAGAGACCGGGATCAGATTTGTAATCCGAAAACCACTTCGATCCAAAGAGTATGTTTTCGTGATGAAGACAAGAGATTGGAGTTGAAGATGGAGCAGTGAAGTGTAAGGGAAAATCGCTACTAATCCTGAGGGTGATTCCAAAATGGATGTAGGAGGAATAGTGCCTTCGGTTCCGTTCGAACCCGAAACGAACTTGTATGGATGAATGCTTTCAGAACATCGTCAGGAGGACGGTGAGCATTCTAAGTGAAATGTTCTAAAAAGGTAAAGCTGAGCCTCGAACCTCATCAACCTGGAATGACTGAAAATCAGAGGATATGCAGCAAGGCCAAGTGGGTAGCACCCAATCAGGGTAAGGTCATCCCTTTCCAGAGGTCCCTTTTTATTCAGCTGTATGGGCGGTTGCTGATCCCAACCACGGGGAGATCTTATTCGGACTATCCAGTAAGGGGTAGCTCCGATCTTGTGTTGCAGAGGAACGGAGGGGTCCTTGGTATGCTGATCTAGACCAGGTACCGTGATAGGTGGTACCCTAATGCCTAGTCCTTCATTGAAAATCCATTCTTCCTACTTGCCCTTTACGGTTTTGATTGTAGAACCCACTATGTGGCTTGAATTTCTGGAATTTAATAAAGTAACAATTTCGGCTATTTGGATAAGTATTTGTATATAGACAACTATTATAATATCAGAGGATTTTATAAGAAATGTTTTGGTTATCGTAAAGTAAAAAACTGACATGTTTATTTGTAGCGTGGTCTTACTAGATACCTTTGATTCCAAAGGATTTTTAAACTTAATTAATCAAGTTGAGTGTGTTTCTCACGCTGGTTTACCAGACTGACCCGGGCGTGGTATTTTTCCTATATGCTCAGGTCAGACCGAGCATATATCCAGGTTTAGCTGGAAGTCTGGAAGCTTCAGGAGAGGAGCTGGAATCAGGAGGCGTATTCACGTAGATGCTTATATTCAGTTGTAATTTGTTTGTGTTGTCAAAAAGTTGTAAGGGAAGGATTGTTATGAACTATCCAAGTTGTATGGATGTACTCCGATTTAAGTATGTATAAGTTATTAAAGTAATAATTTTGGTTTCATGTAAAGATTGTTATATTATATATCATTCGTTCCACTGTGAGATTCTGAATTGTTCTCTTTTCTTCTATCTTCTTTCTATCTTCTACCTTCTTTCTTTCTTTCACTATCCATCTTACCGTGCGATTTGGCTGACAAGTGTGTTTAGAATCAGTTTTAAATCGATACGGAAAAATGGGTTGTGACATTGTATTGTCAGAGCCAGGTTGAGTGAATACCTAGGTTCAGATGGGTTGCTCATTAGGAATAGAGTCTGTAGCAACCTGTTTGAGTCTAAGTGTGTAAATATATGAGAGCGCGTATTTGTTAGTTATATAAAAATGATTTTATATATTGTAAGTGGCATATAGATTTGGTCAATACGAGTAGCTAATGTTATTCATAGGGATCTCTAAACACTTGAACCAGGCCAACGGACACAATATTGTTTTTAAGGGGTAGATGAAATAATTTTACCCAAAATATATTTTTCTATATAAAAAGTATGATTTTTAAATATATGGTATTTAAATTGATTGGTTGTGATGATAATAATTTATCATCTAGGATTGAATGGTCTTAGTCGTTAACCTTGAGTACTTTCATTGGTTGCCGTTTTTGTCTTGAGTATACCTTAAAGATCTGGACCCTTTAGGATTTGAATCTTGGGAAAAATGGATTTTTATTGAGTTTTATTTATTTAAGCAATTTGGAAAACTTTTAAACTAATGTTTTGTGAAAATTTTACACCATTGAAGATAATTTCATAATTATGGATTTCCAAAGAAAGATATTTGAGGATTTAAAACCTTATAACACTTTACTTTGTTGTATATAAATATATAAATATAGATCTATAAATTAAAGAAATAAATTGTTTATAAACTTACTGTACATTGTATATTTTTCTCTACCTTGTAATCACTTTTCAAATATATACTTAAATTATTTTTGGAAAGATGATTTATAAATTTTGGGTAATAGGAAATTTAAAGGGGAATAAATTTTAAAGCGTAAACCTTGATGTACTCTTTATCCTATAAAAGTCTAAACCTTGGGATCTCACCTTTGGGTTTTGGTATTGATTGTAGAGAACCCGTAGCATCAGTCGAGGTGGAGCTTTGGCTAGGGCTAGGAGGGATGGTGATTATGATCGGGTCAAGAGAATACGGGCGGATCTTAACGAGCCATCATTATATAAAGAAGAGTTAGAGGAGCCGGTAGAGCCTGTTGAGCAACCTCAACCTCAGCCTCAAGAAAAAGACCCAAAGGAGGAATTCGACAGTGAAAAAGAGTTTGAAGTCGAGGGTGAAGATAATGAGTTTGACGACGAGGAAGAGTTTGACGTAGAGGAGGATCTTGAATCAGAAAATGAGGACATGGTCATTTAGGAGATAGGTGAAGTTGTTGAGGAGCCAGTTGCTGAGGTAGATTTCCTTTAGAGAGTGCCTAGTCCAGAGATTGTTTGGGTTTCGGACAGTGAAGTGGAGTCCAGAGAAGTATCAGGACCGAAGGGGTGGACTCTGGTAGCAAGAGTCCATAGTTAGTGTTGGGTTGCTTTCTCTTGGTAGTGTGTTCCTTTTTGTATGTGTCTATGACCCTTGGACGTCATGGTTGTTAGCTGTTAAATGTTTGGTAGGGCAATATATATATCTGTATATGGGCGCTTGTAGGAATATTTTGGCTGATACTAGATGAAATGTACATTTTGATATACAAGTATGAAACCTAACTATTTACTGGTGTAGTATGGGTTGTTATTAATCAGTTCTAATATGTGTGGATAGTTTTACTAACTCAACTATAGAATTTCGAGAACGAAATTCTTTTAAGGGGGAGGAATGTAACGACCTGGGATTTTTGACATCCCGAGTTGCGAATATTAATTTATAATATTCAATAATATTATATTTTAATATACAATATTCACGTTAATCAATAACTAATAATATACCAATTTTCCAAAACCAATATAGTTTGAATTTTCAGATCTATATTAACATACAGATTGATTTAATGGAATTTCTTATATGTGTATATTTTGTTTTAAAGGTAAAATATGTATATTTCATTTTAGATAAAATATGTGCATTTTGTTTTAGAGATAAAATATGTATATTTTATTCTAAAGATAAAATATAATATAAAATTAATTGGAAAAATCATATGCTTATATTTTTACATTTAAGGATAATAGAATTTATATGTATATATAATTTGGATAGAAATTCATGACAGTAAATACATAATAAAGTAAAAAGGATATTTTTGATTTTGGGTGTATAAACGATATTGTTTATATTAAATAAAAAGAGTTTTAAGTTGAAAGTTTCTAAAATGATATGTTATGTGTGTGTGTATATGTATATATATATAAACATCATGAATAAGAAAAATTATATCTATCTAAAGATAAGTTCAAAAGGAAACTTTATAATATTTAAATAGATAAAAATGTTATAAATTAAATGATGTGTATAATAATCACATAAGTATAACTAGGAGAAACTATATATACACATAAATATCAAATGAATTTAGTTTATTTGGAAGTAATATATTTCTATATTATCAATAAAGAGATAAACATGAAAAGAAATGTATATATAGTTACACATATATACATGAAGGGTAAGAAGTTGTTTTAAATACTACTTTATAATCCTTGCTTTATAATACATGTATGTGAAGTCATGTTGACCAAATAGTGTTATTTTATATCCTTAAAATTTAATTAATAAGCTTCATATTCAAAATTGTGTAAAAGTATAAAATGCAAACATTTATTTTATTATGGCAATAACAACTATAGGCTATCCAACATCATAAGAATGATATTTTATTTCATTTTGTTTAAAGTAACATATATATTTATATAAGGCATATTAACCAAGAGTCTTATTTTAAATAGTTTCTCAACTTTATTTTAAAATGTATAAGAGATAAATGCAATACTACTTTGTCAATATAAATTTGGGCTGTCTATCTTCATAAGAGTGTGTGTGTGTGTGTGTATATATATACACCTTAAGTATTTAATGGTTTATATAACATATATAATAATAGGAAGAGGTTTCAAGTCATTGGCTGTTAAGATAAAACGGGTTAACAAAATAGTTTTTAATTTACTAAAACAATGGGAAATTAGTAATAAATTTAAAATTAGTAAACATAGTAACATCTGGCAGGAAGCAAAAGATAACATGTTGCAATAATCATTTCTTTTCTTTTCAAAATTTCACTCAGCAAAGACAAATATCATTTCCAGCCCCCAAAATCTCTTTCCAAATCTATAAGCATGATATTGCAAAGTATGTATATATATGTGAGCATTTTGATTAGTGTTGTTGTTTTAAAGATTTAAAACTGTAAATTAAGATATAGCTCTGTTCAAATTCAATCAACAGGAAATAAAAGAAAAAAAAGAAAAGCAGTACTCTGAAACTAGTCTGGAAGTTAAGAAGATCAGGAAGCATCTCTGTTTAAATTCAAACCACCAGGAGATTTTGAAAAGCAAGTTCAGTTTTCAGACTAAAGATTTCAACTTCAACTTTTAAAGCCTCTGGAATCAAAATGTTTAAGGTGAGAAACATTTATTTCAAATTTGAATATAAGATGATTGCTCTGTTGACACTGAATATATTGTTCATCCCTGTTGCAAAAATCTAAATCTCTTAACCTAGTTGATATTTGATGTTGATGTAAACTAAGAAATTTTTTATTTTCTAGTATTGTTTTTGTTAAAAATAGTTTGTAAGTAAATTATGTTGTGTAGTTAGCCAATGATAAATTTTACAGTGAACAATCCAACTTTGGTGAAAATTCAGTATTTTTAAATCAAGGATTCAAGCATCAAATTAGAATTCTTGTGTAGAAATATGAATTTTTGAAGTAAAACTATAGTTTTTAGTGATCTATATCACGAGAAATAGATAGATGACCGGATTACGCTCAAAAATCAATTTCTGTCGATTTTGTCGATGAGAGGTGACATGACTTTGACTGGAAGGAGTAGGTGGACCTAGGAGAGGTGTCTACCATGGACGAATCATGGTTTTGGGTAGGGATTGGATGATCGAGCGAATTGTAGGGTTCTGGAAAGGCTTTGGGAGGCCGGCGAACACGAGGGAACTGGGCGAAGGTGGCACGACCGGAATCTTTGGGGTTTGGCAGGAAGGTAGTATCTGGGTAGGGCTTTCGATCGATGAGGGAATTGTTTCGATTGATGGAGTACGGTGAGAGGAGTTCGTCGAAGTTGGGCTTCGGGTTTGTTCGATGGTTCGTTCGAGGGATTGTTTTCCGTTAGGTTGAATTCGAGTCGTTGTCGTGGTGGCGATGGTGACCAGTGGGGGAAGGGGCGTTGACTCAAGGGTTCACAAGGTCGAAATGGTCATCGGAGCGATGGTGCATGTGCACCGTGTGCACGTGATGCTCGGCATGGCAGATTTGGGTTAAGCGAGAAGATGGGTTTGATCCAGGGCCGTGTTTCGTTCGTGATCTATTCATGTTCGAAAGGGTTGTTGGCGAGTTGGTCGGAGATGTTTTTATGTTCATGGCGAAGGAGTTCAAGCGCACTTGGGGGTGTAAATGTTAGTTTGGAAGTAGAGAGGTGTTGAGGGGAGAAGGTAGTAAGGTTTTCGGGTTGTTTCCCAACTGTTGGGTTTGGGCTTCGGCCCGTGTGCATTGTGTTGTGTTAATAAATGGGTTTTCGGGTTTGCTTTCTTGGTTATTGGGCTTGGCCCTTCAGCCCGTATTTGGTCTTGTTTATTTTTAAACAGTATTTAATAATAAAAAGAAAAATAGTATAATAAAATCTATAACAATTTGTCTTCCCAAGGCTTGAAGCAGGCATGTGGTTTAAAGAAATGTTTTTGAACATATACTCTTAAATACAAAATGTTTTATATAAATTTTTTAACATAGACCCAAAAAGAATTTTGGAAATAATAAATTTGTTTTGCTTTAAGTCTACTTAATTATGGTCATTTAAATGAATTATTTTATCATAAGTTAGTCAAGCTTTTTAAATAATTTCATTATTAACTTTTGAGTTTTATCTGAATAATTTATGTATAGTTAAGTAGATGAATAGGGAAATTAAATGTTAAAATTTTGAATTAATTTAAGTTCTTAAGTAATTCTATATTTATAATAGTTATTTAATTTCACAGATAATATAGTGTTATTAAGGAGATGGGTTGTATCGACGGATATTACACTGTCGTGTGATTCGTTGTGAAGTTAAATAAGTGAAATTTTACAAGCTTTACGGACAGAATTAAATTACTATTTGGAAATGAATGCTGTTGTATAATTTTACGGCCTATCTGATAAGATGTTCCCAAAATAAAATAAACGTTTGTTGTAGATTATTCAAACTGTTTGACATCTGGTCAGCAAAAATAGAAACCATTCTGCTAAATAGTTAATTTAACTTCTGTGGGTAGTTTAAGCCATCGATCTGATATTTTCTATGTAATTGTTGTAAATATTTACTAGCAATGATAAATATCTGATCTGCTTAATTCCTGCATATATCTGTTTATTTGCCGGTTAGTTATATTTGAGTATATAATTTGAATTAATCTATGGAAGCTGATTGATTTCGAATATCTGTATTGACTGTGAATTGTAGCTTGATATGTACCGTTGAGACTGATAAGCCTTATTTTGTTTGGATTGATTTTGAATCTAGTTTTGTTTTAAAAATGAATATTGTTTGTAATGATATTTTTAAAAAAAGAACTGATAAATATTTTGGAAATGGCCAAGGAAGTTAAATTATTATTTTTGGAAATCTTTATAAAGGTATAATTTTTATAAGTATGTTTATTTAAAATATTTCAAGTATAAAACAATTTTTGTAACGATCATTTGAAGGTTAATTTTTATTAAATTAGTATTTAAGTATATTTTCTTCAATATAATCTATTAAATATAAGTGTTGTTTTAGATGATATATTGTATAATAAACTTTTATAAAGAGTTTTTTATTTAATAAACTTGAGAAATGTATTTGGAAATTTTATAAGTATGATTTGGAAAAAATTGTTTTAAATATATATTTTTCCAGTAAAATAAGCTTTTTAGTAAATTTTAATTTGTTTGGATTTTAGTTGTGAACAAGGCTTGATAGTTGCAATGGGAAATTACTTGGTCGAATTGATTGATTATTTTGATAGCTAAATAATCGACTATCAAATCTGGACAAAATTTAACTTTGGAAATATCTAGAGGAAACTCGAGAATTATGTGGTACGATTACCGTTCAAGGTGCTATACCATACGTATAAACTCATTTGTTCTCTAGGACGAATTATAAGGAGATCCGTTCACTAACGGTTAGGAGGTAAATTCCGATCTTATTTTTCGTCTGTGTATTTCCTAAAGAACCGAGGTTGAGTTTACTGGGAAATAGCGAACGTTGTTTCAAAGAGATCGAGATCGGATTTGTATTTCGAAAACCACTTCGATCCAACGAGTACGTTTTCGTGATGAAGACAAGAGCTTGTAGTCGAAGATGGAGCATTGAACTGCAAGGGCTAATCGCTACTAATCCTGAGGGTGATTCCAAAATGGATGTAGTAGGAATGGTGCCTTCGGTTCCGGTCGAACCCGGAACGGACTTGTATGGATGAATGACTGAAAACTAGGGGATATGTAGCAAGGCTAAGTGGGTAGCACCCAATTAGGGTAAGGTCATCCCTATCTAGATTTATTCGACTGCGTGGGCGGTTGCTGATCCCAACGGTGGGGTGATCTTATTTGGACTATCCAGTAAGGGGTAGCTTTGGTCGTGTGTTGCAGAGGAATGGAGGAGTCCTCAGTATGCTGATCTAGACCAGGTACCATGAAATGTGGTACCCCAGTGCCTAGTCATTCGTTGGAAATCCATTCACCCTACGTGCCCTTTATGGTTTTGATTGTAGAACCCACTTTATGGCTAGTATTGCTGGAATTTAATAATGTAGCAATTTCGGCTATTTGGGTAAGTATTTGTATATAGACACTATTATAATATCAGAGGATTTTATAAGAAATGTTTCGGTTATCTTAAGGTAAAAACCAGATATGTTTATTTGTGGCGTGATCTTACGAGATACCTTTGATTCCAAAGGATTTTTAAACTTTAATTAATTAAGTTGAGTGTGTTTCTCACACTGGCTTACCAAACTGACCCAGGCATGGTTTTTTTCCTATATGCTCGGGTCAGAACGAGCATATATCCAGGTTTAGCTGGAAGCTTTAGGAGAGGAGCTGGAATCAAGAGGCGTATTCACGTAGATGCTTATATTCAGTTGTAATTTGGTTGTGTTGTCAACAAGTTATAAGGGCAGGATTGTTATAAACTGTCCAAGTTTTATGGATGTAACTCTTATTTAAGTCTGTATCAGTTATTAAAGCAACAGTTTTGGTTTCATGTAAAGATTGTTTATATTATATATCATTTGTTCCACTGTGATATTCTGTATTGTTCTCTTTTCTTCCATCTTCTACCTTCTTTCTTTCTTTCACTATCCGTCTTCTCGTGTGATGTGGCTGACAAGTTTGTTTAGAATCAGTTTTAAATCGGTATGGAAAAATGGGTTGTGACATTGTTCGATCTACTATTCGAATCCAATACACTACTTCCGAAGTAGTGTTGATCCCTCGATCCTCTAGTGCGAACTCTGATCAAGCTTCTTGATCAGAAAACTTTGTTTCCCTTACATATTCCTCAACTATGATAGAAAACTTAAGTACCTAATCATGAACACTCATCATGGTTCGCCATCAAGAATCGAGTGATAAATCATCACCGGTGTAAACACCTCAAAGTTCCATACTCAAATCTTATATCAAAAATGTAAGTCGAAATGATCTACGTACCTCATATATACTCATCCAAAAATCTTGATGAATACTTTTCGTAAATTTTTTATCTTTTACTTTTAATACTTATATAAATCCTTTATTATTCAAAAAACCTATTTCCAAAAATATTTCTATCTCTTTTCCAAAGAAAATCGGTTGTCCTTTATCTAGAATAATACCATTATAATTCTTATTTCAAAATTCTTTTGAAATTTCTTTGTTAATACGTCTCATTATAAGTTTAATTCCGAACTTATTTTATATTATATAATTTTTCCTTTTATACCTTATTAAAACATATGAATATGAATTCTCAAACCCATCATTTTAGTTTTGCTAATTGCACTTTATTTCAAAAAATGTTTAAATAACTTCTAAATTTAAACACTTTTTATTAGGACACTTCTTTATATTATATAATCTTTTTATTTCAAAATATCTTTTTAAATTTGATTTGATATTAGATAGGAGAAGTGCTCTGAGAGGATAATCCAAAGGAGAAGTTTATTAATTAACATCGTATTCATACATCCATTCCTAGTTGTATTGTAAACTTTTAGGGATAACATCTTAGGGAATACAGCGTATCACACAACACCATCATAAAGATACTTGAACTGCCATATATACTCTTTTTGGGTTCCTTTTGAGGTAGACGGTGTTTTATCCTAGAAGCCTAAGTTAACCATTTTCACTTTTGGAGAATCCTTCATTAAGTGTTTCCCTTGGAAGCACCAAAAGCAAGTTCGTTTTCAACAATCTTTGACTTCATGTCTTAGGTTCCCATTTTCTTCTTTTTAACCCTTGGTTTCTTCTTTGTTCTAGGACATTTATATAGAATATATCCTCTCTATTTACATTTGAAACAGACTATATCATCCCGGTCATAATTTTTGTTTTCCCTCCTCTACTTCTTCCTTTGCTTAATTTCACATATAACTGCATAATGTCCTTTCTTACCACAATAGTAACCGTCGATGTCAGCATAGGGTCCTAGTTTTGCTTTTTCTTCAGCTTCTTCCTATGCACGTACTCTACGTGCTTGCTTTGGATTAGCCCATTGCTCATCACCCGACATATAATAAGACAACCTTACCTAAATGATATACTAAGTTACCATCAAAGGTATCATATGATTAACCTAAATTACTTGATTTAACTAGTTCGGCTTTGAATTTGCCTTGATTGTACAATGATAAGAAGAATAATATACCAAGTGTTTGATACCGAGCCAACATATGATCGATACTTAGAAGATTATTACCACCATCACTAAACAGTCAAGGCCTTATTCTTGGTTTTCTTGAGGGGTAACATCTTATTAATTTTCCAAATTATACTTTTGTACATATAAAATATACTTCTTTTAAAACGGTGTGTCGATTTGCCCTGATTAAGTGCTAAGAACCCCTTATCGATATCGAGGCGTCCCACATACCGATCAGAATCTATAAACCACTCAATAGATAAGTTAACAAAAAATATTTTTATATCAGTTAGAAAATACACGCTCATATATATAATACTCTCAAACTCATTCTAGGGTATTACTAACCCTATCTATAATGAGTGTTAGCCCACCAAAGCCAAAGTGTTCGATAAACCTAAGCTCTGATACCAAATGTAATGATTGGGAATTTTTAACCCTCGAAAATCGACATTTATACACCCTCTATAACGGCATACCTTTTTTGGACATTTTAAGCAGACATGCATGCCTGACTCATACGATTCAAAGGACAAATCGTTATGGGGTAAATAAGAAAAAGAGAAAGAAATAAAACAAATACAGAATCTCATAGTGGAATGACAAAATATAATAATCACATAACAGTTCAGGAAGCTGTTTCACAAACATATCTGATTATTCTTTACAACATAAAACATCAGAGTTACATAAACAGGAATAAATACATAAATGCAGTTGAATAACATGATGTAGTGGAATAAATATAATAATAATAATAGTACAAGTCTACGTCTTCGACCTCCAGAAATAAGGTCTTCAACCTTGAAATGCTCAGGCTGACCCAAGCGAATTGAAAAGAATAAACACTCGAGCCCGAAATAAAAAATTTATGTTAGTTAAATCAACGGTAAATATGCGTGTGATGACGTCAGAGATGTTTACGAGGTTTTATATCTCCAATCCAGTGTCTAACGCGAGTGCAATAACTTAAGAGATGTTTGGAATTTCCATCTCCTAAGGACCCGTTAAACTATCTACTATGTAGCACAATACGCTACTATAATATGTCTATAGTAAAGTAAAGTATTAAAGTAGAGTTAAGGCGTTACCTATATCTCCCTTAACCATTTTATATAATGCCGTAGTCTATACAAATACTGTAAACTCCACCCGCAGGTGAGCTATCAGGGAGCACACCATAGGCACGACACAAAACAAACTCGTAGAAGGCGCTCTAGGGCATATGAACATGGCACTCGAGGCAATGCCAGGGTAGATATACCAATTGCGTATCCGGACTGGTAGTAACGTATAGCAGTTACTACCGCCCATCTCGGAATACACACCCAAATCAAATCAAGGGTTGCCGCCAAATCAATCAAAAAGTAAAAGAATGGTATCAAAGAAATGTGCTTGATAAGAGGAATGACCTCACTTGTCCCGGTGTGGCTCTTTTTTTAGTCACATCTATGCTGACTCACAGGAGTCATGGTCACGTCATACCTTATACAGAAATCGTTCGCCAAACCACCCTACTTCATTTAAGGAATCTCCACCACGTACACAGTTGTTAAAGTAGTTTTCGGTATTGGTAGAGAGTATGACAATATCCGATCCCGATCTCTTTAACAACCAAACGATTATTTCACACCGGATGGTTCTTTTACATTTCAAGAGTTAATCCACAATTTATATCAAATATCATATTCTCAAACCATATCACTATCGAAATTATATTCACTTTCAAATTCTTATCACATTTGAGATCATATTGTTCCTGAAATCATAATTTCTTTCAAAAATCATGTTTCCAAATTGGTTAAATCCTTACTTGAAAATCATCCTATTCAATTATATAAAACATTTAAATCCCAACTTAAGTTATAACATCATTCCACCGTATTCACTTTAAAATCGAGGATTTAACACATAAACACATCTACTTTATTTAGTTGAAATTTAGAAAGATAGTCTAAATAGTTACAAATGTGTTTAAATAGTTATAAATAGTTAAAATACTCTAAATAGTTTAATTAAAGATTAAAGATACCATTAAATTTATTTAAGATATATAAACTGATTTAAAATAGATTAAACATAATTGAAATAGATTAAATAGATTTAAGATAGATTAATTAGATTTAAAATAAATTAAAATGATTTAATTAGTTTAAAATAAATTAAATGTTTTAAAAAGGTTAAAAAGATTTAATATAGTTAATATAGGTTAAAATAGTTTAATAGTTTGAAAATCTTAATTATTAGAAATTCAAAATAATGTATCTTAAACAATTTATATTAAAATATGAATTTGGAATAAAAATCAATTTAAACTATTTATTTTATTTCAGCACATCTGAACCATTTCAGTTTCCAAATCAACAGACCGAATTTCAAACTTTCAATTTAAATTCTCGACAGCTACTGAATTTCATATTGTTTCAATCCATGTTAAAATATCAATTCAAATTACTCCAATTTCAAAATATTTCAAAGTTATATTTCAAACAAATTCCAATAACTCAAATTCCGATAAACTTTACTAATACTTCAAATTCACTTTGAAATTCAATTTAATTTCTTTAAACAATCCCTTTAAACCAATTCCAATTCTTTTACAAAAACTTGAACTTCGATAGTAATTCAATATATATAAATCAAATTTTATTTCAAAATATCATTTAACTGGATTCAAAAAACTTAGGATTTTAAAAATCATCTAATTTAACCAATCCGGTGTTCATATATAATCTCTACCCTTGGGTCAAATGATACAGAATTTATCATTTCAATTCACAATTTACAATTTTACGGTTATATATTATTTGAAACCGCAATCCCGAATTTATTAAAATTGCATAAAACTGCTCGGGTCTATCATTTCAACCCATAACGATTTTTTCCTAATCTATAGATCGTTTAGTTGTATATCATTTCAACCCATAGTATTTTCCTAAAATTCGCTAAGGGAACCTGCAAAGTGATAGCAGTATATAAATCAAACATATCATCCAATCATCCAATATTAAAAATCAAACATCCATCATAATTATCATCCAATTCAAAAAAATGAATATCAACCATTAATAGATTATTATATATAAGTAACTAACTGCCAATTTGATATTCAATAATAATTTTAATGACAACTGAATTCAAACATTATTAAAGTTAATAGGAATAGCAATTTAAATATATCAAACAGCCATAAATAAATTCTTAATCACATCATAAATTTAATTTAACTAACAAAAGAAATTGTAGAAGTTATGAGTGGGTCAAAACACCCACCTTCGATTTTAAATCGAATTAAAATCATGTTTAGGACCAAATTCAAATAGTCTTAGAATTCGTCCAAACTAGCGTCAAAATGTCTGGAATTTCGAGATAATCCCGGCAAAATAACCCGCGCCCAAATCCGAGCACGTTTGCAAAAGTTATTAATATTAGAACGTTTTAATTCAAATTTAAATAACATTAAAAAAAAAAGCAACCAACCCTAAGAGGCCACGTTGCTCATGAGTTCTTCAGCAGGCAATGCGCGCGAACCCAATACCCTGCTGAACCACCAACGTTGACCGCCACTGTAACAACCCGCATATTTATCGAGTTTGTATTTAAATATTTTATTTAAATATTAACTCGTTAATCGGATTTTGGTCCGAGAAGCTACTTTTTGCAAACGGTCAAATTAGGACTCGAGACCACTTCCATTGAGTTCGAAATGTCGTTTACAACTTTTTAAGTATAAACATCGATAGGTTTGGAGTTAGTGAAATTTCACTAACTTTTCCCGCTTTGGACTTTGGGTTAGTTTAGCCTATTAAGCCCAAGTTCCAACCCTCTTCTCCTCACTCTTCATAAATTTCCTAACTAATCAAGCTTTGGCATTAATGGTGGAGGGAATGGGAAATTAAAACTCCAAGCACAAATTCAATTGCAAATCCAACATTCAACTCCAAATTCAAGTAGAAGATATTGGATTCAAGCTTTGGATTGCTTCTCCTTGCTTTCAAGCTTCATCTTCATAAACTTTAGTGCAAAGGTGAGATTTTTATCTCACAATTCTAGCCTATAACCATATTGGACTTTTGGGAATGATTCCCTATCATGTTTGTACGCACATTTGCATTTGGTTTGGATTGGATTGGCGAAAAACTCCACTTTTTAGTGTTTTTGGTGAAAAACTGCCCCTAGGTCGTTCTGCCTTTGTTAGGTCGTTCTGTGTGAAAAGTCGCACTGGAGTTAGGTCGTTTCCGACCTTAAAATGGCCTTATTAGCTCGTATCGGAGTTAGGTCGTAGGTCGCATGGGCCTTAGGTCGTAGGTCGCATGTGAGTTAACTCCTAGGTCGTTCTGGCCTTATTAGCTCGTATCGGAGTTAGGTCGTAGGTCGCATGGGCCTTAGGTCGTAGGTCGCATGTGAGTTAACCCCTAGGTCGTTCTGGCCACTTTTCGTGTGTTTGGGTTTAGGTCGTTGGACCTTTTGGTCGTTGACCCCCTTGAGTCGTTAACTAGTTAAGTCGCTCGCTACTTGACTCCATTAGGTCGCTCGTCACTGGATGCAGTTAGGTCGCTCGACTCCCTTACCCACTAGGTCGCGTACTTAGTTAGGTCGCGTGACCCCATAACTGTTAGGTCGTTAGACCGTTAACCCTATAGGTCGCTTGGCCTATTTGTTTAGGTCGTAGGTCGTTGGACCTTACCTCGATAGGTCGTTCCCACTTTTGGACGTGTGCACTCTAGGTCGCTAGGCCGCCTCTCTTTAGGTCGCGTGACCCAATACAGTTAGGTCGTTTGACCTTATGTTCTTTTAGGTCGCGTCTCCTTTTGGTCGCGTCTCCTTTAGGTCGCGCCTCTTTTAGGTCGCGTCTCCTTTAGGCCACGCCTCTTTTAGGTCGTTCGAATGCTAGGTCGCTCGGCCCTTATTCCCTTAGGTCGCTCGGTCTCGTTTATGACCATAGGTCGCTCACCCCCTCTTCGTTAAGTCGCGAGTCATCGTTAGGTCGCGAACACCTTTAGGTCGCTCGACCCTATCCCTTTAGGTCGTTAGACCTCATTTTGTCTTCACTAGGTCGTACCGTTTTGGTCGGGGCGCCGCCCCCTGGACCCCGGCGACCTGACCGGGCACCCCCACCTTGGGGGGTTGCCACCCCCCTGGACCCCCCCTCCGTAGGGGATCTTATCTGAAAAACATTGAGCTGATTTCCTTGGATTTTATTCGCATCTCCGTATGCGATCTTTGTGACTGATTGTTTCTACACTTGCTTATGTGTTTTGTCACTTTATAATATAAAGGTTTCAATACTAGTAGTAAATATCAAAACTCTTTTAACAAACAATTTCAACTCTATTTTTAATAACAAAGCTCTTTTCTTAAACCGTTTTCCAATCTATTAGTATATACAAGCCTTTACCTCACTCGGATGAGAAATCTAATTAAACGACTTAGTAAAACAAGTGGTATGAAACGCTTGCGTTCACTTCGTCGGTTAATTCTTGGACTTGTTCGATTGAACCTCTTGTGACAATTTTATTAGTGAAGATTTACAGTTTGTTCGTAAATATTTAAGTTAAGCAAGTGGTTATGGGACATGAAGCTAAACTTCTATATTTACTAGCTTAGTGTAATTGACACTTCTAGTTGATCTTGATGATCGCTTTATGAATTAGACTAGCAATTGCGCGATGTCTCTTTCATTGCAAGGTTAGACTAGACACCACTTGTGTGATTCCATTCACACATACCTTTCTGCTTTTTGGTTAGTCTTGATCTCAATCTGTGTGATTCCATTCACACATGCGGGGTAGCTCCCCTTGGTCTTCGGACCGTCATGTGATAGGCCTCTTTCCCTTTTTATGATTTCTGGATTTCTCGTGTTGATTTCTGGAATTTATGTCATTGACTTGTTATGAGTACAAGTTTAGGGTATGATGCCCTCTTCGAATCTTTGAGAAGATTCTTGTGATATTGATTATCTCTTATTGATTGATCTTCTGTTGATCATTATTTACATACTTATAGTGGTATGTCGTTATGGATGTTTATGTTTATGCCATATCTTTTATGTTATATCATGTCATCTGATATTTATAGCTAGACTGATCCGTTTATTATTTTCTTAAATAATACTCGGGTCAGACCGAGATGTTACAGGTGCTTCTGCTTGACTTCTTCCCAGGGATTCATCACTCTGACTTTTGGCTAACTGTTTAGATTAGCAGTTTTTGTTGTTTACACTTGAGATATAGACTCATAGTTGTATTCTTTTGTATAGCACATGTTGCTATTCTTTTGTATTATCGTGGATCTTATTGACCACTACTCTGATGTACACTTTCATGTGTTAGTTATATATTCATATCTTCTTCCGCCTTTGTGATATGGATATCTGTGACTGATTTGTGATATGATTATTTCTATGTTTGTTTCCGAAGATTATTTATAGCCACTGTGTGATAAGCAATTACATGGATGGTCGCTCCTCAACAGCCTTATTCTCCGTGCTAGTTGACACCACTACTCCGGAGTGTTCTTGGCTAGCGTGGGTATAGAGGTGGGGCGTCACAGCTACATCCATGCACCGTCGCCACCCCTGAACGCCGCGCCGCATCACCCGAGCGACCGTCCTCTTACCCTACGACCTATGCGACCTGACGACGATCTCGAGCTCGAAATCCCATCGGCTGCCACCAATGTCCTTTAACCCTAATTCGATTTCTATGACGATCTAGCACTCATCCGACCATGAGAATAATACAGATGCATAGTGCAAGGCATCTCCAAGCAATGGTACCATTGATTTGACGATCAGCTGAAGTCTGTCGCGACGAACTGAATGGCCGGGACTGCTTCGGGCAATTTCGGCCATACCATGATCCAAATCGAAAATAAATCATAGATTAGGATTGCGCTCGTTAAGAGCTTTAAATTGATATATAATTCGATAAGGTTTGAGGAGTTTCAGTTTTTGAATTGAATTTGATTGAGGGATTGAAATTTGAATCTGTTTGTACCATTGAGAAGGAGAGGAGCAGAAAGAATTGTACATATTATAAATAAGAAATGAGAAACAATTAGGATTTATAATGAGCTATTTGTAGGTAGGACAGAAAAAGAGATGACTGGATCAGATTTGATTTGGAAGTTGAATGGTAAACGACCCTAAAAGCCCATTCAACTCCGGAACGAAAACGGCTCGTCCCATATATCAAAATAGATGTTTTCGATAGTTTTAAACTCAATGGAACAGGTTTCAAGTCCTAATTCCATCATATGAAGAAGTTATATTAAAATCAGCTTATTGCAAATTGATTTCAATTGAATTAATTTCTAGGCGTTTTGAGCCCGTACGATCAAATGACAAATCCGATCACTACGAAACTTGAAATCCTACAATAATTCACCGTTACGGATCGGATGAAACTGGTTTTATCGAAATCTAAGCCAATGGCCAAAATGGCTATTCTCAAGTTAATTAAATAAAGTAATCACCTTTTAATTCAATATTTAAAAATTTATAATTTCTATCACTTTGGATTACTTAGTAATTTATAACCCTTTAAAACAAATTTCTATATCAATTTATTATTGAATATTTCACCAATTTCAATCTTAATTCCCATTAACGCAATGTTTAAATATTTAATTTCATTTAACTGCAATTAATCCAATTATTATAATTTAAATTCCAATAAATCGATAAAGCTTGATTTTCATTCTTTTTATTCAACCACTTGTCATAATATGGATAAAATTTATATTATTTCCAATTATTAGCTTAATTTACATTAACGTAATTTTTAATTAGATTTATTGCATTTGATTTCCAATTAAATTTAATAGCCTAAATAATAAGTAACATATAATAATTATTACCATTAACTTTTAATCACACTTAGGTTTATTATTCACAACAAATGTTACAATTAATTATAATACTAATTTTATTCAATCACTATTAACTATATATTATTTCATTTGTTAATTCAATATTTACATTTATTTCCTTATATTAAATTCATAAGCAAGTTATATCATTTATATTATTTCAATTGATTGGAATTTCATTCAAATTATTAATAATGAACTTAAACTACCATTAATACATTTTATTTTAATTATTAATATCATAAAAAATCAAAAAAATTATTTCTTCCAATATCAAAAAACAAAATCTTATGAAATTAAATATTTTTAATTATTGAAAATTACGGGTCATTACACTCTCCCTCACTCAAAACTTTTCGTCCTCGACAAGAAAAAGAAAGGGAAATGAAGGAATTAATTATCAATATATCTTAATCAAAATATTAAATTTAAAACAATTGATTTATATAATTAAATAATTTAAATAAATATATCAATTCATAAACAATTAGATCCTTTCTTATTTAAGTTAATAAAAGTTGGGAAAACATTTCTCAAAAGTTTATAAGTCCAAAATTCATGTAAAATTTCGATAGTCTCCTCTGTACGGAGAGGTCTGGAAAAAATAATAATATCAATAATAACAATATATATTATGATTTTTCAAAATAATATATCCCAATAGTGGGAGAAATAATATAATATCGCTACAAAATCGTAATTCGAGAACGTACATATTTGTCGGGCAAATAACGCTTATTTTATGAAACCAAAAGCAAGAGCAGTTGCTTCCATAAACTATATTTGACTTATATAATCCAAAGAGGTTAATACTTATGTAAGATAAATATTTATATTACTTCAACTTATAACAAATAAATCATAACAATATTCACTTGCAAACAATATGCAACAAGCACTTGCAAACAGAACCACACAATCATCATATGAAATCAAAGAGATCAACCATTCATCCAAACAAAGCAAAACAAATGGTTTGTTTGGGTTTAGACACTTTAATCATATAGAATGACAAATAAACTACTAAGTATACTATCTACTCAACAGTCTTAGATAAAACTCAATAAATTATTCATACATCCTAAACAATTTGAAGTATCTTTACCCAACAACCCATAAATCAAAACAAACATCGAATTCTTAACATTATATAATTTTATTCTTATTAATTTATTTTCACAAGATTCGTTGTTCATTTTTTTCGTTCATTCAATGATTACTTCCTTTAATTTTACATTTATTTCGTACAAAATTTTATTCCCATTTGTTCAACCGGCACTTAATTCCATTTATTTACATTTATTTAGTCACATATGTTATTTACATTTTCGTACATATGTTACTCATACACAATTATTTTGAACACATGTAAATCAATTCTTAAAGTACCATATAGGTTTCTTTGTAAATAAATTTCCAATCATTAATCCAGTCTTATTTTCATTTACTTTCATCCATTACTTACAAAATTCATTTCATTTACTCATTTAACGAAAATTTCTTTTCATTACTTTACATTCATTTCTTACATAAGTTATTTCCATCCATTTGTTTATAATAATCAATGAATGCATTATTCAAGTATTATATACATTTTATTTCAGTTTAGTTTACATTTATTGATTCACATACTTGATTTCCTTTAGACCTTAATATTCATTAGTGTATAAGTTCGTATTTAAGTTTCTTTACTTTTTAATTTACATTCATTTCTCTACATAGTGCCACTGAATATTAATGTATCTTTTGAATCCTTTTAACAATTAATGAAGTTATATTCATTTACTAAATATAGTACTCATTTTATTATTTTACTTATATCATAAATAGCTCCAAACATTAACTTAAGTTTATAATCAATTACCTACAGTATTCATTTTCCCATTACATTTAATTAGTAACTTTTCAATTATGACTTAAGCTTATAACAATTATAATATCAAATTTTTTATTTGCAAAAGTAATTCTATTGAACACTTTCATTACTTTAAGTTTTACTTGTAAAATGTTCCATTACATTTTCTTATTAAACATTACAACTTTTAATATTTCGATAAGTTATATATATGTTTAAAGAATGCAATTGAAAATTACACAAGTTTATCTTATTTGTCTAATTAACTGAAATATTCAATAGTTACATCCCCTTAAATTTTTATATCCTCTTACTTACATGTTACAAGCTTCAAATTTCTTGTATATTTCATTTATAACATAGCATTTAATTTCTCATTTTCATTTAAAAATTCTAATTATTAAAATAATCAATATTTCATTTCATTACAATAATTGGAAATCTCTAATTTACAGAAATTTAAGAACTAAATGCCGGATTCCTTTCAATTCATTTAATACACACACACACACACACTTAAAACTCATATATTCAATCATATTTTGAAAATAAAATTTAACATTTGATTGTCAACCAAATGTGTAGTAAAACCACTATAGTGGCATTTGAAACTCGAAAATGAATGTCGATGATGCGTGCACTCATCATCGAAGTTATTTTCCAGCGATAGAGAGGGGGTACAGAATTTATTTCCTTCCAAAATTCTTTTAAAACATTTCTTCCAAATTACATTGAAATATTTATGTCACAAAATACTTCCAAATAATACTAATATTGTATTCCAAAAATCCTTGGAAAGAAATTTTCAAAATTCTGGAAATTAAGTTCTAAATTTTCAATTTATATCTTCTTTATTTGTAAGTTTTATTTTACCACCAATATTTATAAAACCCAGCACCTAACAACCACTTATTTACATCCAATTATATCATTTATAAAATCTATTATTTTATATACAATACATAAATAAGCAAAATTATTCATTTACCTACGTGTCAAAACAAATATTATGTCGGTAAGTCCTATCGAGTGTTTAGTGATCCCTGTAAATGCCATAACGTCCCATGTATCGACTAAAATTTATAATACTAAATAGAGCAAATTAACATAACATTAAAACCTTTTATATCACTAATAAATACGCTCTCTCATATATATGCACTTAGGAACTCATTCTAGGGTATTACTACCCTATTTATATGTGTCAGACCCCACAAAGCTAAGGTTATCAATAAACCAAAGCTCTAATACCAACTGTAATGACCTATCTTTGTTAGACGTTTTAAGCAAACATGCATGCTTGACTCAACAATTCAATGGGTAGATTGTTATGGGGTAAATAAGAAAAAGAAATAAAACAAAAACAGAATCTTGCAGCGGAATGACAAAATATAATAATCAAATAACAGTTGATGAAGCTATTTTATGAGCACATCTGATTACTGTTTAGAACATAAAACATCAGACTTACATAAACATGAATAAATATGTAGATGTAGCGGAACAACATGATGCAGTGGAATGAATATAATAATAGTAATAGTACAAGTCTTCGTCTTCGTCCTCCAGAAATAAGGTCTTCAACACTAAAATGCTCAAGCTGACCCAAGCGAATTGAAAAGACAAAACACTCGAGTCGGAACAAAAAGATCTTATTTAAGTTAAATTAATGGTAAATATGCGTGTGACGGCGTCAAAGATGTTTTCGGAGTTTGACATCTCCTATCCAGTGTCTAATGTAAGTGCAATAACTTAAGAGATGTTCGGGATTTCCATCTCTTAAGGATCCGTTGAACTATCTACTATGTAGTACAATACGCTATTATAACATCGTCTACAGTAAAGTAAAGTATCAAATTACCGTTAAGGCGTTACCCATATCCCCCTTAACACATTTTATATAATGCCGTAGTCTATACAGATACTGTAAACTCCACCCGTAGGTGGGCAATCAGGGAGCACTCCATAGGTATGACACAAAACAAACTCGTAGAGGGCGCACTAGGGCATGTGAACATGACACTAGAGGCAATGCCAGGGTAGATATACCAATTGCGTATCCGGACTGGTGGTAACGCATAGCAACTACTACCTCCTACCTCGGAACATAATCCCAAATCAAATCAAGGTTGGCCACCAAATCAATCACAAACTAATAGAATGGTATCGAAGAAATGTGGCCAATAGGAGGAATGACCTCACTTAGCCTGATATGGTTCCTGTTTTGGTCACATCTATGCTGACTCACGGAGTCAAAGTCATGTCATATCTTATACAGAAATCATTCGCCAAACCATCCTACTTCATTTCTGGAATCTCTACCACGTATACAGTTGTTAAAGTTGTTTTCGGTATTGGCAAAGAGTATGACAATATCCGATCCCGGTCTCTTTAACAACCAAATGCTTATTTCACACCGGATGGTTCTTTTACATTTCAAGAGTCAATCCACAATTTATATCAAAAGATCATATTCTCAAACCATATCACTATCGAAATTATATTCAGTTTCGAATTCTTATCACATTTGAAATCATACCGTTTCAGAAATCATAATTTCTTTCAAAAATCATGTTTCTAAATAGGTTAAATCCTTACTTCAAAATCATCATATTCAATTAATTACAACATTTAAATCCCAACTTAAGTTAAAACATCATTTGACCGTATTCACTTTAAAATCGAGGATTTAAGACATAAACACATCTACTTTATTTAATTGAAATTTAGAAAGATGGTCTAGATAGTTTTAAATAGTTAAAATACTTTAAATAGTTTAAGCAAAGATTAACAATGCTGTTAAATTGATTTAATATAGTTAAATAGATTTAAAATAGATTAAATATAATTAAAATAGATTAAATAGCTTTAAGATAGATTAATTAGATTTAAAATAAATAAAAATGATTTAATTAGTTTAAAATAAATTAAATGGTTTAAAATAGGTTAAAATGATTTAATATAGTTAATAAAGGTTAAAATAGTTTGATAGTTTGAAAGTATTAATAATTAGAAATTTAAAATAACATATTTTAAACAGTTTATATTAAAATATGAATTTGGAATAAAAGTCAATTTCAACTATTTATTTTATTTCAATAGATCGGAACTATTTCAATTTCCAAATCAACAGACCAAATTTCAAATCTTTCAATTTAAATTTCAATAAACTATTGAATTTTATATCATTTCAATCTATGTTCAAAACCCAATTCAAATTACTCCAATTTCAAAATATTTCAAAGTTATATTTCAAAAAAATTCCAATAACTCAAATTTCGATAAACTATACTAATACTTCAAATTCAATTTTGAAATTTCAATTTAATTTCTTTAAACAATCCCTTTAAACCAATTCCAATTCTTTCACAAAATCTTGAATTTCGATAATAATTCTATTTATATAAATCAAATTTTATTTCAAAATATCATTTAACTGGATTCAAAAAACTTAGGCTTTTAAAAATTATTTAATTTAACCCATCCGGTGTCCGTATATAATCTCTACCCTTGCTTCAATTGATACAGACATTTATCATTTCAATTAGAAATTTACAATTTTACGGTTATATATCATTTCAAACCGCAATCCTGAATTTATTAAAATTTTACAAAACCGCTTGGGTCTATCATTTCAACCCATAATGATTTTTCCCTAATTTACTGATCATTCGGGTATATATCATTTCAACCCATAGTGATTTTCCAAACAATAGCTAAGGGAACTTTAGAGTTATAGCAGTATATAAATCAAACATATCATCTAATCATCCAATATTAAAAATCAAACATCCATCATAATTATCTTCCGATTCAAACAAATGAATATCATATATTAACAAATTATTATATGTAAGTAATTAACTGGCAATTTAAAATTCAATAATAACTCAAATGACAATTTAATTCAAACATAATTCAAGTTAACAAGAATAGCAATTTAAATATATCAAACAGCCATAAATAAATTCCTAACCACATCATAAATTTAATTTAACTAACATAAGAAATTTTAGAAGTTGTGAGTGGGTCAAAATACTCACCTTCGATTTTAAATCGAATTAAGATACAATTTAGGTCTCAAATTCAAACAGTCTTAGAATTCGTCCAAACAAGCGTCAATATGTCCAGAATTTTGATACGATCCGAGCGAAATAAACCATGCCCAAATCCAAGCTTGTATGCAAAAGTTATTGGTATTAGAACATTTGAATTCAAATTTAAATAACATAAAAAAAAAGCTACCAACCCTAAGAGGCCACGTCGCTCATGAGTTCTCCACCAAGTAACGTGCATGAATCCAATGCCTAGCCGAACCACCAACGTTGACCACCATATCCACGCACCGCAGCCACCCCTGAATGCCATGCCGCCCTCACGCTAGCGGCCGTCCCCTTACACTATGACCCACGTGACCTGACGACGAGCTTGAGATCGGATCCCGCCAATGTCCTTTAACCCTAATTCTATTTTCTATGATGATTTGGCCGTCATCCGACCACGAGAACAAACAAAAGCACAGCGCGAGGCATTCTCTACGCAACGGTACCCTTGATTTGACGATTAGCTGGAGTCGATCACGACGAAATGAACGGCCGGGACTATTTCAGGCAATTCCAACAAAACCATGATCCAAATCGAAAAACAAATCACAGATTAGGGTTATGCTCGTTGAGAGCTTCAAATTGATATATAATTCGATTGGGTTTGAGGAGTTTTAATTTTTGATTTGAATTTGATTGAGGGAGAATCTATTTCTGCCATTGAGAAGAAGAGGAGCAGAAAGAATTGTACGTACCATAAATGAGAAATAAGAAACAATTAGGGTTTATATTAAGCTATTTATAGGTAGGACAGAAATAGAGACGAATGGATCAGATTTGCTTTGGAAGTTGAACGCTAAATGACCCAAAAAGCCCATTCTGTCTCCGGAATAAAAATGGGTCATCTGATATATCAAAATAGATTTTTTCGATAGTTTTAAACTCAATGGAACAGGTTTCAAGTCCTAATTCCATCGTATGAAGAATTTATATTAAAATCAGCTTATTTCAAATTGATTTCAACTGAATTAATTTGAAGGCGTTTCAAGCCCGTACGATCAAACGACAATTCTGATTGCTACGAAACTTGAAGTCCTACAATAATTCACCATTACGGATCTGATGAAACTAGTTTCGTCAAAATTTGAGTCATTGGCCAAAATGGCTATTTCCAAGTTAATTAAATAAATTAATCACCTTTTAATTCAATATTTAAAAAATTTACAATTTCTATCACTTTGGATTGCTTAGTATTTTATAACCCTTTAAAAAAAATTTCTATATCAATTTATTATTGAATATTTCAACGATTCAATCTTAATTCGCATTAACGTAATATTTAAATATTTAATTTCATTTAATTGCAATTAATCAAATTATTATAATTTAAATTCCAATAGATCGATAAATCTTGATTTCCATTCTTTTTATTCAACCACTTGTCATATTATGAATAAAATTTATATTATTTCCAATTATTAGCTTAATTTACATTAACATAATATTTAATTGATTTTATACGATTACTATTAAGTATATATTATTTCATTAGTTAATTCAATATTTACATTTGTTTCCTTATATTAAATTCATAACCAAGTTATAACAATTATATTATTTCAATTGATTGGAATTTTTTTCAAATTATTAATAATGAACTTAAACTATCATCATTACATTTCATTTTAGTTATTATTATCATAAAAAATCACAAATTTTATTTCTTCCAATATTAAATTAACTATTTTTAATTATTGAAAATTACAGATCGTTACACCCTCGATATTCTCTTGCCATACATCCAAGTGCCAAAAAGCCCGATTGTTAGGGGAATAAGAAAATAGAGATTGAACAGAATCTCATACGAATGGATTAACATATATTATTTCAATATAAAATCTTTACAGCGGAAAAAATTAAATATAATATCAGAGTCTTACCTTAATTCAGCTTGGACAGTTATAAATCTCTATCCTTAAAATTACTGACAACTAAGTAAAAAAAGGCTGTATATGCAGCGGATAATAGAATATACGTCCGTACGTAGATGAAGATCTCCAGCTCTCCTTTGGAAACTCCAAGCACCTTCAACTAAACCTGGAACTACTCGGATCTGATCCGAGTATTAAAAATACTTGAATCAGGGTTGATAAACCAATGTGAGATACTCGAAATTTTAAATGTTAATGATAATTAAAACTTTTAAAAAGTAGGATATCTCACAAGACCGTGCCCATACATACACACGATGGGTTTTTATCTTATGATAACCAAAATACTTTATACTGAAAACACTTTGATACTATATTTAATGACATTGGTTTGACAACACCTTTCAAGTAATATATCGAAATAAACTATCAATATCCAGACTACGTCTATGGCAATACATCTGAACAAGGTCACTGCAATCTACCAGATGGAATATATGATAAAAAAGGGTAGTTGAAATGTTTGCAAAGCATTTCAGCCATTTTGGGAATATAATCAAAACCACTAAGCTCGTATTAGGATGAGATTTCCTACATGATAGGGAAACTAGTGGCCTTTTCCATCGATCAACGCATACCAAACATAGTTCCCACGGTTCCTTTATTGCTTTTCTCAAGCAAGTCACTTGTAACCATACTTGTTACACTACCAATATCCGGTAGCCTTATCTCTTTTCATAAGCAAGCCACTATATCAAAATAAATGCCTTGAGGATCTAGATTCAACTACACTCGGCCATATTCATAAAACCAATAACCTAAAATAAATATCCTACATACCACGTAATTACCCGTATCAAATCCGGGATGTGAGGCTAGTGAGGCTACGCTCAATTTTAACAAAAGCCTGTTTTTTACGAAGCCAAGCTTTATTCTTACACAAAGCATATTCCACTTAGAATGCCACATTGCCATTCCTTGGATATTTATTCATTTTCATGAACATACAACCTCTGAGCTCGTACATCTCAAAGATGGGTGTTAGGCTAAAAGAAGTTGCCTTCTCTGCCACCAAGCAGTTGTACGTTTGTAAAAGTCAACATTGTGATCTTAGAAATGCAATGTCAGACTTTCATGCATACAAGTTTGTTCTGGGACTGATCGAAACCAAAGGCACACCTCCTACAATTATTAGTAGCAAGTAGTCCTTGTAATTCGAATATTTCAAAAAATAATAGGACACTGCTATAATAAATGTCTCCATATTGGGAGCGACCCAGAGAATGTCAACAAGCACTCCTTCCGCTATGAAGATCTTCGATCTTCATTAGTCATCATCTTCAACATGTCTTCACTTTCGAACATATACATTGGTACAGAGTGTTTTCCGGATAGGAGTAACCCAAATCTGAACCTGGTTCTTCCAAACTAATCACCAATTAAAAAGATGTTAAGTTCATATGTGATTATCAATCATCAATCAATTTAATTCATCTTTTTATTCATTAATATATATCTCTCAGAGATATATTCATTGAATCATTTCTTTATCCTTTTCAGAGAATATGTATTCATTAAGCCTCATTTATTAAATCCTTTGGTAAATTTCAAAACCTTTTCAATCTTGAAATAATTCCAAATCAATTCACCTTTTACTTAGGAAAATATTTCCAAATCATTTATTTAAATCTTAACAAAGATTTCTTCATTCAAAACTTGAAATTTTGATTGAGTTAAAACCATGTTATGTAGGATGTTAATCCAAAACCAGTAAATACTAAGTGACTAGAATCTATAGAAATCATCTAATTTAACTCAATATCAATTCCAGTATTCAACAAGTACTATCGGTGGAATAATGGTGAAACCACCTTTTAAATTTCACGAATAGTACGAGTTCCCTCTTCGGGATTTAACACCAAGTATAATAAGATTATCTCTATAAAATCCAAGTTGTTTAAATTTGGAAAATTATATCTTTTATACTTTGGAAAATTTTGATCCCATAAATCAAATTTATTATCCTCTCCATCGGGCTAGTCTGGATAGTCAGGGAGAGTAGGAAACTGGTTTTCCAAACTCAAGCTGGACACTATTTCTCCGACACCCATAAGATGGTCAAGTTATTTATTCGACTTTAAATCATTAAACCTTTAATCATTCCATATACCCTTCAAATTACCTTTAAAATACTTTATTAATCATATGAAAATATTGACAAAAGATTTGAAAAAGAACGGTTACGTTTAAAACTATATTTTAGAAGTAATAGAAAAGTGCTGCGAAAAGTGCAACAAATGGTGCATTAAAGTTTCTTTGATCAAAACTGCATCTAATTTCACATTTGACCATTTTTCAAACCCAAACCATTTTTAAAACACATTAAACGATTAATAATATTTATTCCACATTTTTAAACATTTTCAAAATATCTATTTAGAACATTTGCTATTTTGGCCACCGAACTACCAAAGCACAATTTTATTGAAATCTTGATTTGCTCATATTTTGAAATCTGTTAAATGAAATCTCAATCATTTTTATTTGTTTTAAAACTATGGATATAATTTGTTCGAAAAATTATTATCTCGAAGAATTTTGAGCTATATTCCATTCTATAATTTGTTTAACTTTTTCGATGAAACATCTCCAAATTGAATTTTAATGTTTATGAAACATTTATAAATCATTTTCAAACATATAATTTTCCTATTAAATCTTTTTTTCACTTTCATAATATACATTTTCAACTTTCTTATGTTCTTAAAAACTTTAAGAGACTAAATAACTTCATATACACATATTTATTATGGATTTTATTTTATTTATTTATTATGGTTAATTTACTAACCATTTCCATTGTCATTTATCAAACAAGTGTAATGACCCTAACTCGACCTTCGAAAATCGGCACTGAATACATCACCCGTATTCAAATGCCGCAGATCCATGTTGATACGCGAAGATTTTTGATCAATGACAATGTGCTTCAACAAAAAAGGAAGAGATATGTGCAAAGCTAAAGGAAGATCGATGAAGACCAAACAAACATAAGTATGATTTTTTATATAGGTCTTAGTCTAGATTTATTGTTAAAATCTATCCTCAAGAGGCTTGCACGAACACTAGAAAACATTTTATAAAACTTCATTTTTATTTAAGCTTTCACTGTGCATATTTTATAAGTTCAATCGACTGAACAGGAATATCCAGTCGACTGAAACTGGTACTAATATATAAACATGCACAGTTTCAGACGACTGAATTTCCTACACGGTCGACTGAATTTGTTCCTGAAAATTTTACTTCATATTTTCAGTTGACTGAATTCTCTGTTCAGTCGACTGAATTTGAACTTGCGAATTTATGAATGGACACCTTCTTCCTCCCAAGAGTTGCAACCATTCACCAATGGAAATGGAAGCATCTCTTGTTTGCAACCTTTGACAACAAATGTACCTTCTCTACAAGTATATATACATGATTCTAACATTATTCAAGTCACTGAATTCTCTTGCTTTAATCTTACTATTTTCTTAATCATATTCTCTAAATATTCTCAAAGCAATCACCAATCTATTGCTTGAATCACTGTTTTGTTTATAACATTCTTTTGATTCATAGCAATTCACATTTCCTAAATCTTCACAAACACATTGCATACTCTCGAGGATAAGATTATAGGAATATTGTACTACATTAGACTCATTAGTGTTGACAAGAACACAACAAGTCGAATATTGTATTTTAGTAATTGAGTTGAAGTCCTCTTTGGTAGTTGAGGCAAGAAATCTCGTTCGGTTGTTCGGGTAAGTTGTAAACCTATTCCTACGGGTGAAGTGAGGGTGTTAGTTAGTGAAATTCCTAAGTGAAGCTTAGAGACTGGACGTAGGACTAGAGGTCCGAACCAGTATAAAATCCTGGCGTCTCCTTGCATTTACCTACTTTATCTGTCTAGACTATTCCGTTATTCCATATTACACGATCCTACCACATAGCCCCGTCTTTCAATTGGTATCAGAGCAAGGCCATCCTATAACCATAACACCGTTATTAGACATATTGATAATATGGAAAATAACGCAAGTACAAGCACAACATCTGCCTATAGTTCTACATTTGCAGAATGACAATCTACCCAAAGACCCCCCCTATTTAATGGACTAAACTACAACTATTGGGCTACAAGGATGAGGATTTATATGCAAGCAACGAGTTTCGAAGCCTGGAATGCTACTCAAGCAGAGTTCGTTGTACCCACAACCGATTATCCTACATGGACCCAAACTCAGAAGAATAAAGCTAGTGAAAATGCCAAAGCTATGAATATGCTATTTTGCGCTCTGGATAGAAATGAATTCAACCGTGTTAGTATATGTATTACTGCATATCAGATATGGGAAACACTTAAAGTCATACATGAAGGCACAAACAAGGTTAAACAAACTAAGATATCCATGCTGAAGAATCAATTCCAAAACTTTAGAATGCGACAAAATGAATACATCAATGACATGTACTCAAGATTTCAAGACATTCATCATGCTCTAATTGGACTAGGAGAAAGATACATGGATTTTGACATTGTGTCTAAAGTTCTAAATTCACTCACTGATGAATGGGAGAGAAAAGTACTAGCAATCAAGGAAGCAAATGATCTATCTACAATGAAACCAGAAGGATTGATTGGAAATCTTATGTCGTATGAAGTAAATATGCAAGCTAAGAAAGATCAAGCTCAAGAAAGAAAGAATGTTGCTTTTCATGCGGAAAAGGAAGAATCAGAGTCTGAAGATGAGGATCTAGCATTTATAGCCAAAAACTTCAAGAAATTCTTAAAGTATAGAAAAGGAAACAAAAACGGATTCAAAAAGAATTTATTGAACAAACCTTCATCCTCAAATATAGAATGCTTCAATTGTTACAAGAAAGGACACCTGCAAAAAGATTGTCAAGAACAAACGAAGGAAAATCAGAAAAGCTTCAACAATAAAAACAAGAAGGATAAATTTAAAAAGAAGGCATTTTCTGTAACGTGGGACGATTCAGATTCATCTTCATCCGAAAATGATAGTGATAGCTACAATGAACAGGCAAATGTAAGCTTCATGGCTCAAGATTCTGAGGTAAGTAATTTAACTTTCGATGATTTAATTGAAGTAAACACTGAACTTTTAAGCATAATAAAAATTCTTAAAAGAAAATTAAGGAAATTCATGAAAATCATAACAAAGCTGAGTTTGAGAGAGATATGTTAAATGATGAAAAGAAAATTCTTGAAGAAGAACTTGAAAAAGTTCAAGAATCTTATTCAAATTCGGAAACTCAATTATCACTTTTAAGTCAAGAAATTGAAACTCAAAAGAAAAAGAATGATGTACTTGTTTCTGAAAATCACGAGTTAAAAATTAAGATTAAACATGTTGAATTAGAAAATAATAGTCTACAAGCTAAATTAGATGACATCATTAAAAATGTTTCTAACTTTAACAAAGGAAGAGAAAATTTATCTAAAATATTAGAAAATTCTCAAACATCTTCAAACAAACAAGGTTTAGGTTATAAAAAGGAGTCAAAAATTCCTAATAAGAAAAATATAAAACATAACAGGAATGTTGATTCAAAACAACAAATATTGCTAAAGAAACCTTTTAAAACAAAAGTAGAAAACAAGGTAGTTAAAATTTGGGTACCAAAGACTAACAATGTACTAACAAGAAATAAATATATTAAAACATTTATGGATAATATTCATCATAATGAAAACTATATTTATAAAAAAGGTACTGAACCAAATTGGGTTTGGTTTCTTAAAATCTAACTTTTTAGGACCCTATTAAAAGGTGGGTACCAATAATTTCATATTTATTTTCAGGTCCCACTCAAAAAGAAGAAATGGATATTAGACAGTGGTTGTTCAAAACGCATGACCGGAGACAAAGATATGCTTACAAACATCACATACTTTGATGGTGGCTCGGTTACCTTCGGAGACAATTCAAAAGGCTATATCACTGGCAAAGGAGATGTGAACAATTACGATACATCAAATTTACCTTTTATAACAAATGTTTCATTAGTTGAAAATTTAAAACATAATCTACTTAGCATAAGTCAACTGTGTGACAAAGGTTTTAAAATAAATTTCTCGGATAATAAATGTAGTATTTTTGATCAAAACCAAAATCTTGTTTTTGTAGGAAATAGAGATAGAAATATTTATGTTCTAAATATGAATATTAATCATAATACAAGTATGTGTTTACTATCCAAAGATAATGATCCTTGGTTATGGCACAAAAGATTTTGTCATATAAATTTTAAAACTACTAGAAAACTTTCTAAAAATGAATTAGTAAGAGGTTTACCCAAAATAAACTTAAAATAAATAATCTTTGTGATGATTGTCAAAAAGGAAAATTAACGAAATCATCTTTCAAATCTAAGAAAAATATTTCGACTTTACAACCATTAGAATTATTACATATGGATTTATTTGGACCAACACAAGTTCAATCCATTAATCATAATCGATACGTATTTGTAATAGTTGATGATTTTTCAAGATATACATGGACCATTTTTATGAAAAATAAAAGTGACACTTTTGAGCATTTTAAAACATTTGTCAAAAGAATTCAAAACACTAAAGATTTGAAAATTAAAAATATTCGAAGCGATCATGGAGGCGAATTCGAAAATGAAGCTTTTGAAACTTTTTGTAAAAAGAGAGGAATAAATCATAACTTTTCATTTCCTAGAACTTCTCAACAAAATGGAGTTGTAGAAAGAAAGAATATAACATTACAAGAATGCGCAAGAACATTATTAAATGGATGTTCTCTATCAAAACATTTTTGGGCAGAAGCCGTTGCTACTGCATGTTATGTATTAAATAGAATATCAATTAGACCATTAACCAAAAATACTTCTTATGAACTATTTAATAATGAAAAGCCAAATATATCTTATTTTAAAATATTTGGATCAACATGTTTCATTTTGAATACAAAAGATCAACTAGGAAAATTCGATCCAAAAGCCGACGAAGGAATTTTCGTAGGATACTCGGAACGAAGTAAAGCATATCGAGTATTTAATAAACGAACAAACTTAATTGAAGAAACTTTGCATATATCCTTTGATGAAAATTTTAATAAAATTTTTAATATAAAAGATGATGAAGAATTGATAAATATAGAAGAAACAAACCTTGAAAATAATAATAATGAACTAAGATCTCCTCCTAGAATATTACGAGATCATCCAACTCAAAATATAATAGGATAAATAAATTCTCAAGTTAGGACAAGAAATCAACTAAATCAAATGGGTCATGTAGCTTTCATTTCATCAATAGAACCTAAAAATCCTAAAGAAGCATCAACAGACGATTTTTGGATTATCGCAATGCAAGAAGAATTAAATCAATTTGAACGTAACGATGTTTGGAAATTAGTTCCCTGTCCTAATAATCAATCAGTAATAGGAACAAAATGGATTTACAAAAATAAAGTAGACGAACAAGGTAATATAACAAGGAATAAAGCAAGACTAGTAGCACAAGGGTACAATCAAGAAGAAGGTATTGATTTTGAAGAAACCTTTGCTCCCGTTGCAAGACTTGAAGCAATACGTATACTATTAGCTTTTGCATGTTTTCACAATTTTAAACTTTATCAAATGGATGTTAAAAGTGCATTTTTAAATGGTTTTATTAAAGAAAATGTATATGTAGAACAACCTCCTTTATTTATACATGAAAAATATCCGGATCATGTATTTAAATTAAAGAAAGCACTATATGGTCTTAAACAAGCACCTCGTGCTTGGTATGAAAGACTTAAAAGTTATTTATTAAACTCGGGATTTAAAATTGGAAAAGTAGATCAAACGCTTTTTATTAAAAATACTACCAAAGATATTTTAATAATTGAAATACACGTAGACGATATTATTTTTGGTTCAACAAATAAAAACTTATGTAAAGAATTTTCAAATATAATGACTAATGAGTTTGAAATGTCTCATATGGGGAAATTATCATATTTTCTCGGACTTCAAATCAAACAATTAACAAATGGAATTTTTATAAACCAAGAAAAATATTGTGCTAATTTAATTAAACGATTCGGCATGAAAAACACTTCTGCTAAACTACTCCTATGAGTACCACTACACATCTCGATCGAGATGAAAATGGCAAAAGTGTAGATCAAAAATTGTTTAGAAGTATGATAGGTTCCTTACTTTACTTAACCGCCAGTAGACTTGACATAATGATGAGTGTTTGTTTATGTGCACGTTTTCAATCTAATCCTAAAGAATCACACTTAAGATCGGTAAAACGAATTATGCGATATCTTAACAACACTAAAGATTTCGGTCTTTTCTATCCAAAGGAGTGTTCATTTGAGTTAGTATCATTCAGTGATGCTGATTTTGGTGGATCTCGAACAGATAGAAAAGGTACAAGTGGTACTTTCCATTTCATTGGAAAATCACTTGTATCTTGGTTTAGTAAGAAACAAAATTGTGTCTCGCTTTCCACTTGTGAAGCAGAGTATATATCAGCTGCTTTAGCTTGCACTCAAGTTATATACATGCAACAAACACTTAAAGATTTTAATATAAATTTAACAAATTCTACAATATACTTGATAATACAAGTACAATAAACTTATCTAAAAATCTGGTTAATCACTCTCGTACGAAACATATAGATATTCGTCACCATTTTCTACGTGACAATATCGAAAAAGGAATAATTAATTTAGAACATATTTCTACCGAAAATCAAATTGCCGATATATTTACTAAACCTCTATTAGAAAACTCCTTCATAAAATTACGACGAGAGTTAGGAATAATGTCTTTTAAAGATATCATATAGAAAAAATTAGAAAAATCTACAAAATTCAGTCGACAAATACTACATGCTCAGTCGACTGAATAAAGAAAAAGTGAGATTTTTAATTTATTTTTTCGAATATGTTACATAATATATTATAAAATAACAGTTATTTGTACACCATACATTTTTAACTGAATTATGGTAACCATTAAATCATTAAGTGGATGAAAAACTTTAAAGAATTATAACCACTATATTTAGAAAATTCCTACTATAAATATATCTTAAAATATTACTTTTTCACAACTCATTCTCACAAATAAAAGCTTGAAATTCATTATAAAAATGTCGTCCAACAACTCTCTTTCCCCGATCAACATCACCTCTTCAATCGATAACACTCCAACATCTCCAAAACTTCCCACTCCAACACCGACACATGAGCCAGTTTACAAATGGAACAATTATCGTACTGGCTACACACCAGAATCCAAGAAAGCGAAACGCGGACTCTTTATTTCTCCAGACACAAAAAGAAAGATTGATGAAATTCATCACTTTCAACAACAACAGATAGATCTTCAACGAGAATTATACCTCGAACAAAAGGTTACGGCTAGACGATTAAGCTTCCTAGAGCAAATCGGTTTACGCTTTTGTGGATCAAAAAAGAACGAAGTGGCTGAACCCCTACCTCGCCCCGTTAGTTCACTTGATCCGTCTTCATCTTACCGTACACCAGTCGATCCTGTGAATCCTTGGATGTCTCTTAAGGCTCCTCAATATAGTCCAAATTCATGGCATATAAATTATATGAAGAATGAAGGGAAAAAGAATCCAAGTCCATCCACTAAGAAATAGTTAGTTTTGAAATCTATTTATGGTATTACATTTATATAATTGTAATTATTTCCTTGAATAAAGAGTTTACCTTTAAAATTAACAAGGAACAACAAAATACATGAGTCAGTCAACTGAAACCCCCTGTTTAGTCGACTGGACTTATGGCAGAAAGCAAAAAAAATTTATACTTCGGTCGTCTGAATCCTCTGCACAGTCGACTGAAATACTAACAGAAACTTTCAGGCAAACATTCAGTCGACTAAAAACCCTGTTCAGTCGACTGAATTCAACCCAGAAAATTTTCGGCCTTCAATTCAGTCGACTGAACAGTGTATTCAGTCGACTGGACGCCAATTCCCAGGCAACTTTCCCCTTTTAAACACCAATTTTTACCTTTCCATTCACTTTTTAATCTCCAATTTCTCCCCCAATTATTTTCGAAACCCTAGCCCCCAATTCCTCAAAATCACTCAAATCTCACTCAAATGGCACCAAAGAGATCAAGAGCTTCCTCTTCTTCCTCCTCTGAGCCAATTGATGCTCAAATAGCATAATGGCTTTACGATGGAGTCGCTGTCACTAGATGGAATAAGATGAAGAATTCCAGAATTTTCGAGCATTCCTTCGTTGATTTCCAAAGCTTTCAAACCTACAACATCCAAGCGTTAACCGATCAAGCAGGTTTAACTTCTCTTTTGGATTTGAAAAGAAATGACCATGCCATAAATCATGTAATGGTCAAATTATTTTATGCTAACCTTAATCTTGGACACCAAACTCCAAGAAATCCAAACAATAGTGTTTGGAGTATGGTATGTGGAAAGAAAGTTTGGTTTTCCTTAGATAGAATAGCACACATTCTAGAATCACCAAATGTCGGGAGAAAGCTAGAAGAGATAGAATTCAATCCACATATTCGCGATAACATAAACCATCGATTTATGGATGATAATATCAACTTTAGAGATTTTAAGTCCACCTCTCTTCGACCTATGACAAGAATCCTTCACAAAGCCCTAATGAGAACAATTACTCCTCGCACGGGCTCGTACGAAATTGTCTACCCAAATAACTATTGAGCTCTATATGCTATTTTTGGCAATATACAAGTCAATTGGGTACAACTTATTCTTGATGAGTTTCTCACTTTTAATAATGGCAAAATGCGCACTATCTATTTTGGAGAATACATCGTGCGACTTCTCCTCAATGTCGAAATGCCATTACCCGAGTCAGAGAATACAATGGTCCATCAAATTAACCACCGGACCATAAGCCTAATGCAACTCCCGTCTCGACCTCCTCGCATAATATCACTTGCCGAATGGGAAGCAAGACATCAAGAACAACAACAAGAACAGCAACAACCTCCTCAACCTCACCAAG
Organism: Allium cepa; assembly: GCA_030765085.1. Classification (NCBI taxonomy): domain Eukaryota; kingdom Viridiplantae; phylum Streptophyta; class Magnoliopsida; order Asparagales; family Amaryllidaceae; genus Allium; species Allium cepa. The sequence continues at coordinate 470,453,289 of CM060931.1, forward strand.
AAGAACATATCGAGCAAGATGATGAAATTCGTCTTGTTGACCCAAGCTTTACTACTAACCAATCATTGGGGATATTGTCAAGAAATCAACAAATTCTTGACACTCGTTTTAAAAAGGTAGATCACAAGCTTGAAAAAATCAAAGGATTCTTCAACAAGCTATGGGATGCAATCTCGTGCTCAAGCACCACTACTGCTTCGACATCTCGCGGGAAACGTCCGACACCTACGTTTACATAGACGACATCCGAAGAGCAAACAAGTAGCAGTGCAAGCGGAGCTAGTTGTGGCCAAGGAGGAAGAGCGCACAGACCACCAACAGGAGGACCCGTCAAACGTGAACCAACAGGAGGAAGAGAAGGTTCATATGACTGGGATAGAGATGAGTAATTTTAGTATGGTTTTATGTTTATTTATAACTTTATTATGGTATGGATCGTATAAATAGCCATTTTATGCTTGTTCGACGCAACATTTCTTTTTTTTAAGCCATGATATGCAAATTTTCTATTTTCTATGCTTCAGTGATTGTTTTGATAGAATATTTCTACTGTTATCTTCCTTTTTGTCAATGACAAAGGGGGAGAAAATCTATGGTACTAACTTTGTTTTGTAGGAAAGATAGTGCATACATTCAGGGGGAGAAAATAAGTAAATACATCTCTAGAATAAATCAGTATTGTCATCAATCAAAAAGGGGGAGAATGTTGATACGCGAAGATTTTTGATCAATGACAATGTGCTTCAACAAAAAAGGAAGAGATATGTGCAAAGCTAAAGGAAGATCGATGAAGACCAAACAAACATAAGTATGATTTTTTATATAGGTCTTAGTCTAGATTTATTGTTAAAATCTATCCTCAAGAGGCTTGCACGAACACTAGAAAACATTTTATAAAACTTCATTTTTATTTAAGCTTTCACTGTGCATATTTTATAAGTTCAGTCGACTGAACAGGAATATCCAGTCGACTGAAACTGGTACTAATATATAAACATGCACAGTTTCATTCGACTGAATTTCCTACACGGTCGACTGAATTTGTTCTTGAAAATTTTACTTCATATTTTCAGTTGACTGAATTCTCTGTTCAGTCGACTGAATTTGAACGAGCGATTTTTTATGAATGGACACCTTCTTCCTCCCAAGAGTTGCAACCATTCACCAATGGAAATGGAAGCATCTCTTGTTTGCAACCTTTAACAACAAATGCACCTCTTCTACAAGTATATATACATGATTCTAACATCATTCAAGTCACCGAATTCTCTTGCTTTAATCTTACTACTTTCTTGATCATATTCTCTAAATATTCTCAAAACAATCACCAATCTATTGCTTGAATCACTATTTTGTTTATAACATTCTTTTGATTCATAGCAATTCACATTTCCTAAATCTTCACAAACACGTTGCATACTCTCGAGGATAAGATTATAGGAATATTGTACTACATTAGACTCATTAGTGTTGACAAGAACACAACAAGTCGAATATTGTATTTTAGTAATTGTGTTGAAGTCCTCTTCGGTAGTTGAGGCAAGAAATCCCGTTCGGTTGTTCGGGTAAGTTGTAAACCTATTCCTCCGGGTGAAGTGAGGGTGTTAGTTAGTGAAATTCCTAAGTGAAGCTTAGGGACTGGACGTAGGACTAGAGGTCCGAACCAGTATAAAATCCTGGTGTCTCCTTGCATTTACCTACTTTATCTGTCTAGACTATTCCGTTATTCCATATTACACGATCCTACCACATAGCCTCGTCTTTCAATCCAAACGTCGAATCTGGTTCGTCGGAGCTTATAACACGTTAAGTACAACAACAAACCGGAAGAAAATGAATAATATCATTGATATACAGCAGATACAACATTCTGATACAATGAATATCACATAATCAGTGATACACAACAGTAGAAAGATACAACGAACAGGATAACTCCAACATATACTTCAAGAGAGAATGAATCCACAAACTGCATCCCAAATCCAAAGCTCCAAAACTCCAAATCGAAAGCTCGAACTACATCAAGTTGGACTTTAGCAAGTCCGATCCCGAATGTTGAAGAGAAGCATAAAGCGATAGCCAAAATCCAAAGACTCGAAAGATACCGAAACAGAAAGCTGAAGGCAACCAAATATATATCTACTATCCGAAAATCTAACTCTAGGCTGCCCATATGGAAAATCGTAGGCGCCCTGAGTTTAGAAAGGGAACAATAAACTCCAGGTTAGTCATGGGACTGTTGTGAGCAAACAAAAATAGTTTATCTTTAACAAAAGCAAAGAAAAAGAATTTAAAAGAAATCCGCAATGCTTTTTTGGAAAATGAAAATACCATAAGGCCTCCAGCCACACACACAATACAAACGCACAATTGGAGGAGATTTCTCCTTGTGATAGTTAAACATGCTTGATACGCAAAAACCTTTTGATATTATTATTAGTGCATAGTGCAGAAAACCTTTTGAAAGTATAATATTAATCTTTGCCAGCATACCACATTTCGTCATATGCCTACTATAGCTACCATGTTCAATAGCAGGTTACCGCCACATTCCATGGAAGGTTATACAACTAAAACAGTACGGGGCTCGTATTGTTTTGTTTGGATTTCCATTAATGGTCAGGCAATGGAGCATCCCACACCGAATGGAACGCCTCTGGAGGGACGTCCCCGAGAACCTAACCGGATCTCTTCCAACACAAGGTCGGGTTATCTTCGTAACTAGGAAACTACTGACATAAGTATGCCACCCCCCAGTCGTTACCAACCTTTATTTGAGGCGTCTCTCAACCAACAACCACAAATCAATAAGTTTGCAGCAACCACATAAGTGAAATATCAGGGATCCATACCATGATACCACCTTTTATCCAGAAGGAAATGGACATACACTTAGGGGGCGCTACCCCTAAATAACCTTGCTGCAACGATTCCTGTTTCGACCATTACTGGTTTGTGAGGCTCAACGAAGTCGCGTCCACAAAGCTACGCTTTACACAAAATTAATGCTTTGATCAACAAATGATCAGCAACACTTCATATGCCACATTACCAAATTGGGAATGTATCACTAGTAACCATCAACTACATAACCTCTGAGCTCGTACGGCTCAGAGAAGGGTGTTAAGCAAGGAGAATAAATTCTACGCCACCAACTAGAAATGTATTTGATAGAAACCAGTTATACATCTCAAAGTGTAATGTCAGACACACATCCATACAAGTCTGTTTCGGGCTCGAATAGAACTGAAGGCACTTTAAAAGAAGCCCTTGCAATCCAGTTATTCACAATTCCGATCGGACTCCCCATCACATATGGAGATCTCTATACCGGCGCGACTCTGTGTAGAGACATTCGACGGGTAATCCTTTCGTTCTCGAAAATACCTGGTCTTCACCACCATTCTTCAAATGCTATCCATATCATCGTATCTTTATTCGAAATGGGTTATATGACACAAGATCCTCTCCCGGCTAAACCGAATAATGAGCGCAATATTTAAAAACATATGGATATTGGGATCTCAATTAAGTCACAACGTATTACCCAAAACCTTTCTTCAAATGGTTTAACAAATTACCATTTTCAAATCTTTAAACAAAAAGATTCACTGCACAAAGTTCACCAACCTTTAGCGAAGATTAATTCATAGCTTTCAAAATTATTTCAATTCCAAATCTTTTATACAAAAGATACACCTCTAAGATCCTCTTCAATTTGAAAACAAAGTTCACAAATCTTTTACAAAGATTCATTCATAGCTTCCAAAACAATTTCAATTCAAACCTTGAAATCTTTTTAACACAAACCGGAAGTTCTTTTGTTATATCAAAGCCATTATCATTTTAAAACAAGAGTTTTCATTTCAGGAAAATCTGATTACATTTGCTCAAGTTAAAGCCTTTCAAACTTGGGTTAAATTCAAATTCTCAAAATAATACTTTTAAAATACTTTAAAAGTGGTTTATAATCCATATATATAACTTTTATAACCCTTTCAAAACATAGTTTCCAAAGTAATTCCAAATCTTAAATAAGATACATTATATTCAAGCTAAATTTCAATTTCAAACTTCCTTTTAAAAGCTTTCCACATTCAATCCAATTCCATTTCCAAAACCATTTGGATTCAAAATTCACTTTTTTTAATAAAACAATATTTTAAATACAAAACATCTATGACTTAACCGATTTTTGCGTGGAATCCATATTTGTGTGTGTATGGTGCAGTCCAGGGGTTTTACACAATAGTGCAACATCATCAACCATCACAGATTCAAGCATATCAATATCGATAAGCGGTATAAAGTTATAACGCTTATCGTCATTCACAGATTCACAGATAAATAATATAAATTCATCACAGATAAATAAATTACATTCATCACGGATAAATAAATTACATTCATCATAGCTCAAATCAAAACAGAGCATCACACATCATGGATATCAAACAATTCAACATTCAATATAATCCAAACATCCATAAGTAAGATCAATTAATTATCTGATTATTTTAAATCAGATTAATCACTTATCAATAAATTACTAGTTCTGGTTAATTAACATTAATTAATTTTAAAACCATTTATTTAATTATCTGTAATCATTCATTAATTAAAATTTAATAATAAATTAATTAACCTTTAATTATTAATTAATTGATTAACCTTTAACATTAAATAATTAACCTTTAAATATTTAATTATCTTTTAATTTATTTTCCTTAATTAATTAATTAACCCCTAATTAATTGTAACGACCCAGAATTTTTAATTTATTAAAAATTTAATATTTAATTAATTTTAAATATTAATAAGTGAATTTATTAGTCAAATAAATTTTTATTTGAATTATTGGATTTATTTGAATAATTAAATCGATAATTTAATATGTTAAATTATGGAAATAATTGAAAATTGGGTTAAATATGATTGAAAATAATTTGTAAAATTTTATTTTATCATATGGAAGTTAGAATGATATTTTAGAACTTTTAAAATCGAATTAAAAGTTAATTTGTGAAAATTGAATATTTTAATATTTAAATCGACTAGTGAAAATAGTCAATTTTTGAACAGTCTCAGAATTGAACGAAACCAGTTCCATTGGATCCGTAATAGTTAGTTATTACCGGATTTCAAATTTCGTGTCAATCGGAGTTATCGTTTGATCATGGCAGCTCGAAACGCATCGATTTATTTTTAATTTTAATTTAGCGAGTGAAAATAGCCATTTTTCAAAAAGTCTCGGATTTCGACGAAACCAGTTTCATCGGATCCGTAATGTGATATTATTGTAAGGTTTCAAATTTCAAGTCAATTGGATTTACCGTTTGTCCGGTACAAATTAAAACGCCTAGAAAATCGCTTAAATCGGTTTAATTCAAATTGAACGTTTGTAGCCATAACTCGCACATACTTCCGAACTAGCTTCCGAAACATGTTCCATTGTGTCCGGAACGCGGGGTAAACCCTAGAAATGCTAGTTACGGTGCGTAAATCGGAGTTCGGAATTTCCGGGATGAATAGTGTCGTTTGAAATTCTATAAAAGCCCCTCAATATCACAATTTGCAAAAAAATGAAAGGCTAGGGTTTCATCATGTTCAGGCCGCCACTTTTATAAATCAATGGCCAGAAAGTGACAGTCTTCTTCCTCTATAATCTCTCAATCTACAAACATTCACGCGAAATCACCAACTAAGAAGTTGTAGAGGGGAGTGTGTTCTACAGATCCATACGGATATGATCGTAAATGGAGCATCGTAGTGGAAGATAAGTGGGGCCGACGGCCATGGCCTGCGCACGCGAAACGAGGGTGATGGTGAGGCCGAGTTGCATGACCTTGGGGCCGAGCATGGAGGTTGGTGAGGCGCACGACATGGAGTAATTCGATCGAGTTCAAGTCGCTTATAAGTGGAGTAAAATTTAAACCCTAAATTGATGCTATGGGTTTTGGGTTGTCTGTAGATGGAAACGTGAAGGAGAAGGGGGAGGGGTATGCACGGTCATGATGGGTTGGTGTTGGATCCAAAGGCCTGGATTGGATGAAGGTTGAAAATTATTAAAGTTAGTTGTAAATTATGAATATAAACTCGTGTAACTTCAAAAATTCATATCTTTTTCATACGAGGTCGAAAAAATGCAAAACCAGTTGCGTTGGAATCGTATGGACGAGCATTACGCGATGGAGTTGGTTTGGAGTCGTTTGGAGTTAGTGAGAATTTTGGGTAAAATTAAACGTCCGTTTAATTTTATTCGAAATAAATCGCTAAAACGGAAATAAAATCAAGGTGAGAATTTCTCACTCAATCGAATCAGTTTCGATTTTATTTTAAATAGTTAGATTTAAAATATTTGAATGCATGTTTGAATGTTGATTGATATCCATTTATTGTTAAAATAGACATTATACGCCGTTAGTAAGCGGATGTTATTTAATAAAAACATATACCGCGAATATTTCATAAACAGTGAAATTGGTATTATATATAGTAGCAATATATATATATATATTGGCATATGTATATATTGGAGTTATTGATTTCCCGCATTTTTTGTTTAGCGGATGAGACCCTATTACGCCGTTATTAAGCGGATAATATTTAATAAGAACATGTACCGCGATAATTTCGTACTGGAGCGAAATTGGTATTGTGCTAATGTTTTTGGATGCAGGAAAACAGGTTGGAGGGATCCAACTGGATTCCTCAACAGTTTTTATTTGATTTCAGATATTTTGATATTTGATGGATCATCATATTGATATATGATATCGTTGTTGTCGTGATTGACTATTTGGTATGTAGCATCATTGGACCAAATTTGGAATTTTAAAATGATTTTTAAAGTGATTTTTGAAAGAAAACGTTTATAAAATATTTTTGGAAATTGATTCATTTTAAAATAAATAAACATTATAATTTTTAAAGTTATAAAAATTATGATTTTGAGAAATATAGTTAAAAACTGATTTTTGAGAATATGATGCTAATGATTTTATAAAATAGTTAAATCGGAATTTTTGAATTTATTATGACCAGTTTAAATATAGGATTTATAAAATTTAATTATTTTATGAATCAAAAGAATGAAGTTTTTAAAGGAATTTAAAGACGTTTAAAAAGAATAATATAAATTGATTTATATTAAGAGATTTATAAATGGATATTTATAAATTGAAAAATTGACATTATAAAACGAGTTTTTATAAGTGTTTGAATGAAGTGAAAATGAATTTCATTAAAGAATGAAATTTATAGAATTATAAACGGTGAAGTTATAAATAAAATTTATAAACAGTAAGATTTATAAATTTGTGAAGTTATTGAAAGAATAGATTTGGTTGAATAATTGAATCTTATAAGTTATAAGATTTATAATTATGAAGTTCAAAGGAACGATTTTGCAAACGAATAAATTATAAGTATTTAACTTATAATATGAACTTTTAGTTTATAATTGAGTTATAAACTGGAATAGGTTAATAAAAGAATTTATAAAAAGGAAGTTTTTATAAATAAATAGAAATGGAATTTATAAACGTTGTTTATAAATTCGCAAACAACTTATTTTGATAAGTAAATTTGTTGAAACCTATTAATGGAGTTATATTCACGTTTTTGAATAGTGAATAATTCTTTTAAATAAAATGTATAAAAGGATGGAAGTTGTTAACAAAATATATTCATGTTTTTGAATTGTGAATAATATGTTAAAGGAAATGTTTTGAATGAGATGTTTAAATTGAATTAAAACGATCTAACGAAGTTTTAATTGTGTTGAGATTCGAAACCATAGATTTCAACATTCATTGTTGAAATAGACGTTTTCGAGAAATAAAAGGAAATAGTGGACTATAACACTGTTGTTATAGTAAATGATTTCCGAAAGGAAATGTTTTGTATAGTATTGGGATTTATATATCTATTTTAATTTCGAATCCCTATACTAGTGATTTTGGGTTGTCGTAACGATGTTTTACGTAACATTCGTTTTGGCCCAAATAAATATGTTTAAGAGAATGATTTCCTTAAAGAATGAAATATATACTTAATTTCGATTGAAGTATATTGAATATTTTCTAAGTGTTGAAAATAAATAAAATCTGTGAATTACTTATTAAATAAGTATGGAATTGTTTTCCAATATGAAGTGATATTTAGAATTTATCTTTTTGAAGATAAATTGAAAATGAATAATTGAAATCGAATATTCATTGATATTTTGGAATTATAAATTCACTAAGGAATTTATAAAGGAAGTGGAATTTGTCTAAAAATAAATATTGATTTATTTTTGAAGTATTGAAATTATATATCTTGTAAAGATATTTTGTGAAATAAATAATTTGGAAAATTATTTGGAATCTGGTGATGTGTGCATATCCATTGATAGTTCAATAACCGACTATCAATATTTCCCTTTGAATGGGTAATTGATGTGATTTGTTTGAATGTGAATGCTACACTTATTTTTGAATAAGCGCTCACTATTCGGGTTAACCGGGAAAGGACCATGGGGTCGTATAACCCATTCCGAATATGTGATACGTCGTTATGAATTGCATTTGAAGATCGGTGTTGAAGACCCGGTATTTGCGAGAGCGATAGGATGACCTGTCGATTGTCTCTACACTGAGTTGCAGCGGTATAGAGACTCCCTAAGTGATGGGAAATCCGATCAGGATTGTGAATATCCGGATTGCAAGGACTTCTTTGTAAGTGCCTTCGGTTTTGTTCGAGCCCGGAACAGACTTGTATGGATTGTGTGTCTGACATTACAAGCTGAGATATAAAGCCGATTTCATTCAAATATATTTCTGTTGGTGGCGGAGAATTTATTCTTTTAGCTTAACACCCTTCTCTGAGACGTACGAGCTCAGAGGTTATATAGTTGAAGTTATCAGCGATATATTCCCAATTTGGTAATGTGACATGCTGAGTGTTGCTGTAAATGATCATTGTGTTGATTATTGTGATAGGATCGTTTATTTGATCGTCTATCTTGGTGATCATTGTGTTGATCATTTGTTGACCCAAAGCATGGCTTTTGTATAAAGTATGTTTTTGTGGACGTGACTTCGTCGAGCCTCACACCCCGGAAATGGTCAAAACAGGAAAGATGTGGCAAGGTTATGAGGGGTAGCACCCTTTAGGGTATGTACATTTCCTTCTGGATAGAGGTGGTATCATGGTATGGAGCCCAGATATTTAACCTATGTGGTTACTGCGAATTTATTACTTTGTGGTTGTTGGTTATCGGGATCCCGTGAGAAAGGTCGTTTACGATCGGGGAATGGCGTGCTCGTGTCAGTAGTTACCCAGTTAGGGGTAACCCGGCCTTGTGTTGGCAGAGTTCCGGTTTGGTTCTCGGGGATGTCTTTCCAGAGGCATTCTCATGTGGCAATGGGAAGTTCCTTGGCCTGACCATTTGTTGGAAATCCAATTCCCAATACGAAACTTGTACGGTTTTAGTTGTAAAACCTATCATTCACTTATGGTGTCGCAACACTGTTTGGATGGTAGCTATAGTAGGCATAGTTCGAAATGTCTATGTTGGCTAAGATTTATATTCTACTTTCAAAATGAATTTTTCTCCTACACTATGCACTAGTAATAATATCAAATGTTATTTTTAAATGCGTATCAAGCATCTTTAACTATCATAAGGAGAAATCTCCTCCGATTCTGCGTTTGCATGTGTGTGTGTGTGCGGGAGGCCTTATGGTAGTCTCATTTTTAAAAGCATTGCGAATTGATTAAAAATATTCCTCTATTTTGATTTTAAAGATAAATAAACTGTTTTGAGTTCTCACACCAGTCACATGACTGACTTGGAGTTTATTGTTTTCCTTCCTAAACTCTGGGTGCCCACCAATTTCCACACGGGCAGTTAAGAGTTAAGGTTTATCAGGATATTCTGGATATTCTGGAGTTGCTGGAGGCAAGCTGGATGGCATGGCGTATTACTAGCTATATAGTATTTCTTTTTCCGTTGCACTATTTGTTGTTATTGTTGTACACTCTGATGATATGATGTAATGAAATGTGATGAAATGTAATAACTGATATAGTTCTTTGTTTAAAGATTATTCATTTATTATTATATGTTGTTCCGCTGCGAATTGTGAGATTCTGATGTGATTCTGTTGTTTTCTGTTCCGTCCTATTTTAAAATTCCATTCCATTTTCTATATGTTCCCTATTCTCTTTTCTATTCTATTTTCTAATTTTCTGTTTTCTTTTCCCTCTATCTTCTACCTTCTTTCTTCTTCTTTTCTTTTCTTAAATTCTTTTTAAAAACCATAACATTTCGGGTTTTCGGCCTTCGATTTCTCGGTAGTCGATAAAGTGAGTGTCGATGTTGAATTTTCGAAAGTCGAAAATTTTTGGAGCGTTACATTAATTATCCTCAATTAATTACAATAAGTGATTATCCTTAATCAATTTGATTAATTAATCTAACCTTCAATTAATTATCCTCAAATTGATTACCTTAATTAATCAATCGCATTAATTAATTATCCTTTAATTAATTATTCTTTGATTACTGTATAAATCAACTTTAAATCATTAATTAATTACTTTTAATTAAGTAATTATCTTTAAGTCATTAATTACCCTTTAATTTACTTATCATTAATTAACTTTTAGTTAATCAATAAATTTTAAAAACAATTAACTTTTAAAATTTAACCTTTTAAAATAATTTTTTTTGCTAGCCTATAGATTAACTTAAACCTTAAGTTAATTAAATCTTTAAAACATTTCTTAATTACCCCATTAAATTTGTTATATTATAAACTTGGAAATTAACTTAATTAATTCAGGTTAAAAATAAATTATTAAACTCTTATTTATCCAAACCTTTTCAAATAAATTATTTAAAAGTACTTTATTTTAAACTTTCAACTTAAAAATTAAAACCCTGAATCTTGTTTGAAAATTTGATAAGTACTTACACTTAGAAAACTTATTTAAAAGTAATTTACTTGAACTTGGTAAAAAAATTCTTTCTTGTTTATTTTAAAACTTGAAAGCTTGATTATACATAAACAAATAAAACTAGAGCCAACCCAGTATATTCCTGAGCTCAATGTTATCCACATTTCCTTTTTGCTCCGAGTATTTTCATGCATTCCTCGAGTCGAACCCACGGTAACATCTTCTTTCCAATTCTACTTTAAACCCAAATACACACACAAGTGTGGACGTGTACAACCAGCCGACGATGCTTTGGACATTATCGTGGCCTCCGATACATCGTCGACAGCCTCTTCTATCATTACGAAAACCCAAATTGTCGAATTCAACCTAGAATCGAAATTTAGCACATTGACTTCACCTGGAACAACCAGATCGTTAGGAACCACGCCTCACCAATTCCGTCCAACTGAACACGAGCTACCCAGCCTAAAACTTCGCCATGTCACGACGCATCGTCCCATCACCACATGATCAATTCCGATCACCTATAGATGACAGAAATACCCCGAGAAACGCGGCGACCAAAACCTAGACTAAAACCCTATTTTGCTGTTGTTACACCGCCCCGACCATCGATAAATCCAATCGGTATTTTTCCATGATCATCATCGTACCGGCTACCTCCAGTATCAACCACTTCACCAAAATCTTTGCAAATCTCCAACAATTGGCGAATAACCCAATTTTGATCATCTCGATAAATCTCAATGAATACAAACTTAAAAATTGGGATTTTCGTATTAAATTCATTATTTTATAATGCAATTTTGTTTATATAACCAAATCCTAATTTCCAAATGGTCGAATATTTGACCTATCATTGATTCCCTCTGTAATCAACTATTATTGAAATAATTACTGAATTCAAAATCTTGATATCATTTTTAAAAATAATGTTGCCTTGTTTTAAACAATTTTTCTTTAGGAATCACAGTTTAATATTATTAGTATAAAAGGAAATCAAATTTTGAATTCATTTTAAACCTAGGGATTCCAAAAGCAGGGATGTCTGTATATATTTACAGACATGAATACTTCAATCTTCATGTATATACACATGCAGATATATTCACACAATCATACCAGCATATATTTCAAATGCTAATTTAACACCAATATAACAGGGTCAAGTTTGCTCACATGTCATATTTGAACAGAGGAAAAAGCATGAAAGTGGATTTTGAACAAATCTGGTTGTTGTATTTGCTCTGGAAACTTGCATTTGTTTTGATTCCAGAATTGAGTTGAATCTGCTATTTGATTTTTTTTCTAATTGTTTTTAAGCTTCTAGGATTGTCTGCTTTGCTCTTGATCTAGGCTTCCAGGTTGTAGTTTGATTTGCAACTTAATTTTTGAATCCCGAAGCTTGCTTGTTGATGATGTTTGAGTTGCTTCATATATACTTGCTGCTAGCTTTAGAACTTGAAGCTGCTTTGATTTATTTTCATTTGCTCTCTTTTGTTTATTGTCTCAGGTTTGATTTTGTTTTGGCTGTTCATTCCTTCTCAGGTTTGAAAATAGAGAGGATAGTTTAGAAATGAAAAATTAATAGCATGTTACTTCTTTTCTCTAATCATTATTTATTACATATAAATTTAATTTAAATGATAATTAAATGCCACTTGTTCATTTAACTCAACACTTGTTAGTTTATATATTATTTATTAAACATTTGTCAAAAACCATTAAGTTTATGTTTAAATCCTTTATCTTAATTAATTTAAAATTTGTATTTTAAACCCTTGTCAAGAAATTATATTTCAAACCTTTGTTAAATTTTATTTATTTTATGTAAATTACCTACATATGTTAATATTCTAAAAGAAATGATCCTTTAATAACTCTTATTTATTTACAAAAGATATATATACATATATGTAAGTTATAAAGTTTTGATTTATTCTCGTTTATATATTTACACACACACACACACACATCATACATACATTTTCAATTATTAACTTATATAACTTTATAAAAGAAAAATGATTCAGAAATCAATTATACACAAATAAATAATCTTATCTACATATATACTTTAGTTTTTTCAAAATACAAAGTTAATAAATCCAATTTTATTCATAAGATACTTATTCTTGAATTTCAAATCAAAATTTATTTTCGCAATCTACTTACATATATTTATTCCCATATATTCAAATTAATTCACAATTTAATCTAAAAATTTATTTTAATTACCAATTTAAATTCGACTTAAAATCGGGATCGTTACAGATTCCCCCTTAAGAAAATTTCGTCCTCGAAATTTGTTGGACGGGAAGACAACAAAGAACATATAAGGATTGTTTTTCCATATCAAACTGAATATTTATTCTACATTTGGATTTCCAAATAAGAATATCATCAATAGATACGAGAACAAATTGTTCAACACTTTACGAAATACACGGGTCATTCGGTCTATGAATATGCAGGGCATTGTTTAGTTCGAAGGATAACTAACCATTCATAGAATGTTTCTGGACCCAAAGTTTACACCGGCTTGTCCCTCGACAGATTTTGATCCCCATAAGAAATTACAATAGAATTTCAAATTTGGTTTTAACCGAAATCATTTTATCAATACAAATATTCATATTTTATTCATCTATTTATTTTAAATAGAATTTTTAATTCTTTAAATTTTAAAAGGGAAAGCCGATAGGGAACCGATGAAGAAAATATGAAATAGTAACTTGTCTACACTATTCGCAGTGCCACCATCGCACCAAAGCTTCTCCCTCGAGCTTCCAGGAAACCATCAAAGAAATAGAAATTGGATCAAAGGAGATTGAGAAGATTTGTTTCCTTGTCGTTACAGGTATTGACCATTTGTAGTGTTACTCCCCTGTCCCCTATCTCATCCTCTTCTTGCACTCATACTTACTATCAGTGGATAGTAAGTGAATTTACTAGGCACACGGATGGATATCTTAGGGATATACTCATTCTAGGGCATTTGTAACCCCATCTCTAATGAGTTACCTAATGTTTTATACTCCTGACCTAAAGTTCTTACTCAACCATCAGCTCTGATACCACTATAACAACCCTGACTCGACCTTCGAAAATCGGCACTAGATACATCACCCGTATTCGAATGCCGCAGATCCAAACGTCGAATCTGGTTCGCCGGAGCCTATAACACGTTAAGCACAACAACACAGCGGAAGAAAATGAATAATATCATTGATATACAACAGATACAACTTTTTGATACAATGAATATCACATAATCAGAGATACAAAAAAGCAGAAAGATACAATAATGGACAAGATAACTCCAACATATACTTCAAGAGAGAACGAATCCACAAACTACAACCTAAATCCAAAGCTCCAAAACTCCAAATCGAAAGCTCGAACTACATCAAGTTGGACTTTATCAAGTCCGATCCCGAATGTTGAAGAGAAGCACAAAGCGATAGCCAAAATCCAAAGACTCGAAAGATATCGAAACAGAAAGCTGAAGGCAACCGAATATATATCTACTATCTGAAAATCTAACTCTAGGCTGTCCGTGTGGAAAATTGTGGGCATCCAGAGTTTACAAAGGGAATAATAAACTCCAGGCTAACGGTCTAGGCTTTTCAACCATCAACAGCGGCCAATCTTGGCTGGTAGGCTTTTCAACCATCCCAGCCCTGCCTTGGCTTACAAATGGTACCCTGCCCTAGCTTTTACGGCCAGCCTTTCGACTTCTTCACCTACCCGGTTAACCAACCCCTCCCTAGGGACATGTAGGGGTAAGAGTCTCCCGTTCGCCACCAAACGCGAAGCGAGAACCACTTATCACGTTGTATTAAGCAAGGTCAGTCATGGGACTGGTGTGAGCAAAAAAAACAGTTTATCTTTAACAAAAGCAAAACAAAAGAATTTAAAAGAAATCCGCAATGTTTTTTTGGAAAATGAAAATACCATAAGGCCTCTCGCCACACACACAATGCAAATGCACAATTGGAGGAGATTTCTCCTTATGATAGTTAAACATGCTTGATACACAAAACCTTTTGATATTATTATTAGTCATAGTGCAGAAACCTTTCAAAAGTATAATATAAATCTTAGCCAGCATACCGCATTTCGTCGTATGCCTACTATAGCTACCATGTTCAATAGCAGGTTACTGCCACATTCCATGGCAGGTTATACAACTAAAACCGTACAGGGCTCGTATTGTTTTGTTTGGATTTCTAACAATGGTCAGGCAAAGGAACTTCCCACACCGAATGTAACGCCTCTCGAGGGACGTCCCCGAGAACCTAAGCGGATCTCTGCCAACACAAGGCCGGGTTACCTCTATAATTAGGTAACTATTAACACGAGTATGCCACCCCCGGTCGTTACCAACCTTTATCCGGGGCGCCTCTCAACCAACAACCACAAAGCAATAAGTTTGCAGCAACCACATAGGTGAAATATCTGGGCTCCATACCATGATACCACCTTTTATCCAGAAGGAAATGGACATACCCTCAGGGGGAGCTACCCCCAAATAACCTTGCCGTAATGATTCATGTTTGGACAATTACCGGTTTGTGAGGCTTGACGAAGTCACGTCCACAAAGCTACTCTTCACACAAAAGCCATGCTTTGATCAATAAATGATCAACAGCACTTCGTATGCCACATTACCAAATTGGGAATGTATCACTAGTAACCATCAACTACATAACCTCTGAGCTCGTACGTCTCAGAGAAGGGTGTTAAGCTAAGAGAATAAATTTTCCGCCACCAAACAGAAATATATTTGATAGAAACCAGTTTTACATCTCATAGTGTAATGTCAGACACACATCCATACAAGTCTGTTCCGAGTTCGAATAGAACCGAAGGCACTTCAAAAGAAGCCCTTGTAATCCAGGTATTCACAATCCCAATCAGACTCTCCATCACATATGGAGATTGCTATACCAGCGCGACTCAATGTAAAGACATTCGATGGATAATCCTTTTGTTCTCGAAAATACCCTGTCTTCTCCACCGGTCTTCAAATGTTATCCATATCATCGTATCATTATTCGAAATTGGTTATATTTAATACAAGGTCCTCTCCCGGCTAAACCGAATAAGGAGTGTAATATTTAGAAAAATATGGATATTGGGATCTTAGTTAAGTCACAACTTATTACCCAAAACCTTTCTTCAAATGGTTTAAATAAATTACCATTTTCAAATCTTCAAACAAAAAGATTCACTACACAAAGTTCACTAATCTTTTACAAAGATTAATTCATAGCTTTCAAAATTATTTCATTTCCACATCTTCTATACAAAAGGTACACCCCCAAGATCCTCTTCAATTTGAAAACAAAGTTCACCAATCTTTTACAAAGATTCATTCATAACTTTCAAAACAATTTCATTTCAAATCTTGAAATCTTTTTTACACAAACTGGAAGTTCTTTTGTTATATGAAAGCCATTATCATTTGAAAACAAGAGTTTTTGTTTCAGGAAAATCCGATTACATTTGCTCAAGTTAAAGCCTTTCAAACTTGGGTAAAATTCAAATTCTCAAAATAATACTTTTAAAATACTTTAAAAGTGGTTTATAATCCATATATATAACTTGTATAACCCTTTCAAAACATAGTTTCCAAATAATTCCAAATCTTAAATAAGATATATTATATTCAAGCTAAATTTCAATTTCAAACTTTTTTTTAAAAGCTTTCCACATTCAACCCAATTCCACTTCCAAACCCATTTGGATTAAAAATTATTATTTTTTAATAAAACATTATTTTTAATTCAAAACATCTGTGACTTAACCGATATCCTCATTCAATCCATATTTGTGTGTGTATGGCGTAGTCCAGGGGTTTTACGCAATAGTGCAACATCATCAACCATCCCAGATTCAAGCACATCAATATCGATAAGCGGTATAATCTTATAACTCTTATCTTCATTCACAAATTCATAGATAATTAATATAAATTCATCATAGATAAATAAATTACATTCATAACAGATAAATAAATTACATTCATCACGGCTCGAATCAAAACAGAGCATCACACATCTTGGAATTCAACATTCAATAGAATCCAAACATCCATAAGTAAGATCAATTAATTATCTGACTAATTTAAATCAGATTAATCATTTATGAATAAATTACTAATTCTGGTTAATTAACATTAATTAATTACAAACCATTTTCATTAATTATCCTGTAATCATTCATTAATTAACCTTTAATAATAAACTAATTAACTTTTAATTATTAATTAATTGATTAACCTTTAACAATAAATAATTAACCTTTAATTACTTAATTATCTTTTAATTTATTTTTCTTAATTAATTAACCCCTAATTAATTATCCTTAATTAGTTACAATAAGTGATTGTCCTTAATCAATTTCATTAATTAATTTAACCTTTAATTAGTTATGCTCAAATTAATTACCTTAATTAATCAATCACATTAATAAATTATCCTTTAATTAATTATTCTTTGATCATTGGATAAATCAACTTTAAATCATTAATTAATTACTTTTAATTAAGTAATTATCTTTAAGTCATTAATTACCCTTTAATTTACTTATCATTAATTAACTTTTAATTAATCAATAAATTTTAAAAATAATTACCTTTTAAAATTTAACCTTTTAAAATAAAATTTATTGTTAGGCTATGGATTAACTTAAATCCGTAAGTTATTTAAAACTTAAAAACATTTCTTAATTACCCCATTAAATTTATTATAATATTAACTTGGAAATTAACTTAATTAATTCAAGTTAAAAATAAATTATTAAACTCTTATTTATCCAAACCTTTTTAAATAAATTATTTAAAAATAATTTATTTTAAACATTCAACTTAAAAATTATAACCCTGAAACTTGCTTGGAAATTTGATAAGTACTTACACTTAGAAAACTTGTTTAAAAGTAATTTACTTTGAACTTGGTAAGATTTTTCTTTCTTGTTTATTTTAAACTTGAAAGCTTGATTACACATTAAAAAAAACTCGAGCCAACCCAGTATATCCCCGAGCCCAACCCCATGTTATCCACAGTTCCTTTTTGCTCCGAGTATTTTCACGCATTCCTCAAGTCGAACCCGCGGTAACATCTTCTTCCCAATTCCACTTTAAACCTATGTACACACACACGAGTGTGCCCATGTACAACAGGCTGACGATGCTCTGGCCATCGCCGTGGCCTCCGATACATTGTCGACAACCTCTTCTATCATTATGAAAACCCAGATTGTCGAATTCAACTTGGAATCGAAATTTAGCATATTGACTTCACCTGGAACAACCAGATCATCAGGAATCAGCCTCGCCTCACCAATTTTGGCATCCTGAATACGAGCTACCCAGTCCAA
The DNA here is from genome assembly GCA_030765085.1 of Allium cepa. Taxonomy (NCBI): domain Eukaryota; kingdom Viridiplantae; phylum Streptophyta; class Magnoliopsida; order Asparagales; family Amaryllidaceae; genus Allium; species Allium cepa. The sequence continues at coordinate 470,471,628 of CM060931.1, forward strand.
AGCTTCGCCATGTCACGATGCATCGACCCATCACCCACGATCAATTCAGGTCACTTATCGATGCCGGAAATACCCCGAGAAATTCCGCGACCAAAACCCATACTAAAACCCTATTTTTTCGTTGTTATATCGCCCCGACCATCAATAAATCCAATCGGTATTTTTCCCATGATCATCATCGTGCCGGCTACCTCCAGTATCAACCACTTCGCCTAACTCTTCGCCAATCTTCGGCAATCGGCGAGTAACCCAATTTCGATCATCCTGGTATATTTCAATGAATACAAAATTAAAAATTGGGATTTTCGTACCAAAATTCCTTATTTTATAATACGATTTTGTTTATATAACCAATCCTTATTTCCAGATGGTCGAATATTTGACCTATCATTGATTCCCTCCGTAATCAACTATTATTGAAATAATTACTGAATTCAAAATCTTGATATTATTTTTAAAAATAATGTTGCCTTGTTTCAAACAATTTTTCTTTATAAATCACAGTTTAATATTGTTAGTATAAAAAGAAATCAAATTTTGAATTCATTTTAATCCAAGAGATTCCAAAAACAGGGATGTCTATACATATTGCAGATATGCATACTCAAATCTACATGTATATACACATGCAGATATATTCACACAATCATACCAGCACATATTTCAGATACAAATTTAACACCAATATAACAAGGTCAAGTTTGCTTATTTGTTATGTTTGAACAGAGGACAAAGCATGAAAGTGGATTTTGAGCAAATTTGGTAGTTATATTTGCTCTGGAAACTTGCATTTGCTTTGATTCCAGAATTGAGTTGAATCTGCTATTTGATTTTTTTTCCAATTGTTTTTAAGCTTCCAGGATTGTTTGCTTTGTCCTTGATCTAGGCTCCCAGGTTGTAGTTTGATTTGCAACTTAGTTTTTGAATCCTGAAGCTTGCTTGTTGATGATGTTTGAGTTGCTTCAGATTTACTTGTTGATGGCTTTAAAATTTGAAGCTGTTTTGATTATTTTCGTTTGATCTTTTTTGTTTGTTGTCTCAGGTTTGATTTTGTTTTGGGTTTTCATTCCTTCTCAGGCTTGAGAATAAAGAGGATAGTTTAGAAATGAAAAAGTAACAGCCTGGTAACTTCTTTTCTCTAATCATCATTTTTTACATATAAATTTAATTTAAAAGATAATTAAATGCCACTTGTTCATTTAACTCAACACTTGTTAGTTTATATCTTATTTATTAAAAAATTTTCCAAAACCATTAAATTTATGTTTAAGTCCTTTATCTTAATTAATTTAAGAATTGTTTTTTAAACCATTTTTTTAGAAATAATTTCAAACCTTTGTTAAACTTTTATTTATTTTATGTAAATTACCTACATATGTTTATATTCTAAAAGAAATGATCCTTTTATAACTCTTATTTATTTTCAAAAGATATACACACACGCACACATATATGTAAGTTTTAAAGTTTGTATTTATTCTTGTTTATATATATACACACACATCATACATACATTTTCAATTATTAACACTTATATAACTTTATAAAAGAAAAATGATTTAGAAATCAATTATACTCAAATAAATAATCTTATCTACGTATATACTTTTTTTTTTCAAAGTACAAAATTAACAAATCAAATTTTATTCATAAGACACTTATCCTTGAATTTCAAATCAAAATATACTTTCACAATCTACTTACAGATATTTATTCTCAGATATTCAAATTAATTCACAATTAATTTCACAATTTAATCCAAAAATTTATTTTAATTACCAATTTAAATTCGATTTGAAACCGGGATCGTTACACCAAGTTATCAACCATCTTAAGAATTGTCTAATCAACCAAATAATCATCCAAGTAATCAAAAACTTAATTATCTAATACATTAGACTTTCATATCATTAAACTTGAGATATTAATTAGTTAATTTAAATATTGATTACTCGGTTATAGCTCCATTCCACCAGTCTTTTTCGTAGCTTCTCTAATTGATTTCGACAACACTTCCTCCTTTTTTTCTTGCTCTGGAGCTTCCCGAACTTGCTCTTTTCTTCCCATAGGGCTCAGCCAATGCTAGAGTAGGCTCGGCCATGCCTTTGTGTTGATGGTACTCTCAACTTTGAGGGGTATGGGAGGAGGCCGTGAGCTATGGAGGGGTGGAGGAGGTGATTGGCTAGTGTTTTGAGGTGATATGACTTTGTATATGTATGTATATAATTTTATTTTATTTTCTACTTAAATTTCTTCATAAATTTCCTAAAGAAGAAGCCATGGAATAGCATAGGAAAAGAGGAAGAAAAAGATTGTATGATGTGTGAATGAATAAATAAAAGGGTGCATGTACTTATAGCCAAAATTTTGCAAAATATCCTACATCACTTCCTTTCCATCCCATCACCCATGTGCCTCCTATTCACCTCCGTAATTTCATATACCCACACCGCCATTTATCATCATCTACCACCTAAAATCACTTCATGTCCTAATTATTGACTTTGTGATTGCTTAAGGGTGAAGTTTTCCTAAAATATCTTAGATATTTTTTATATATGTATATATAAATGTATATATGTTATATGTATGTACATATGAGTTCATGTAGATGTTAGTGAATGTAATTGTATTTTATATGCGCACATGACGTATAAAAAAAGTAGCAACAACTTTCGAACAACTTTCATTCGTTAAACCGTTGAAAATCGGGAAACCGATTCCCGGTCACATTTTCACTTTTTATTTAATATACTTATATTTGTAAACAAAGTTTGAAAATAAATTCCTAATCATTTTTCATAAATAAAAGTGATCACTTTTGAATTATAAAATCATATAAGTCAATGTTAACAATTATTTACAAAAATTGTTATTTATACCGATAAAGCGATATCAATTTTCTTATATTTTCAAACCGATTATATATCTCTTTATAAACAATTATAAATTATTTATTATCACTTTATAAATATTTAAAATGAACTATTATCACTTAAAACAATTGCTTAAAATTATAATAACTATTAAATCATTATCTCAATTTAATATCATAAATCAATTATTAAATATAAGTGCATCCCTAATGATGTCATATATTTTATTAAATTTTCAAAAATATACATTATCATAACTCATCACTTAAAACTTGATTACTTATGAAAAATAATCTATATTTTAATATTTAAAATACTTTAAGTATCTTTAATTGAACTGAGCAAATTACAGGTCGTTACAAAGAGATTGAGATGTTAATGGATTTGATTTGTTTAAGATTCTTCATAGCTTTTCTTCCTCTTTTCCTTGTTAATGGTGGCCGACCTGTTTAAAAATTTTGAAAATGAAAGGTGAACATGTATAGGAATTCACAACCATGTTTTAGGAATATAGGAATGACCTCTTTCGTATTTTACCCCTCCTCTATTTCAATTTAACTCTTATTTTAGTTCATTGATTAAATGGCACTACTACCCCTTAATTAGATCAAATCTCAATCCCCTAATCAAGACATTAATTTATTTAATTGAACTAAATAACTATCCTAAATAATGTTACCAAAAATCTAGGCTGTTACAATAAGGTATCTCTGTCACTTACTATACTATTAGGAATCCCGTGTAGTCTAACTACATTCCTCATAAACAACTTTGCTAAAATAGGTGCCATTCTGGTTGACTTAACTGGAACGAAATGGGCACTCTTGGTCAATCTGTCCACTATGACCCATGTACTTTCATTTCCTCTATTAGACCTTGGCAACCTATCTGTGAAGACCCGACTTTCTCACCACAGAAAATCACATCATCTTGAAGAAAGAAAGGGATAGAAAAGAGAAAGATAGAGAGAAAGAAAGAAACAACATCGGAATCTCAACAGCGGACCGAATAAATTATATTAATCACATAAATATTACATACTATCAACAATTATCAAAGATACACAAATTATACATCACATACTAGACAGTTATAAACACATGTCTAGTTATAACACTCAATACAATACATGGAAACTACTCAGAGAAACCAACATAGCGGAATACTATAAATATCTACAACGCTGAAGCCTCCTGCTCCATTGCTCCTCTACAATTCGTCAAAGCTAACCTGAATCCCTTGGCTACTCGTAAAAATTTGAGTGCCTAAGAGTTTAAGAAAACAGAAGACAGACTCCGGGTTAGACATGGGTCTGGTGTGAGTAACAGGATAAGGTTGCTTAACTTTCAAAATCCTTTGAAAACAAAAGGTATCACGTAAGACTCCCCACACATAAACATGGAAAAGTTTTTACCTTACGCTAACCAAAACATTTGATAGGAAATCCAATGATATTATAATAGTGTCTAGGGTTTTCAAGTAAATAAGAAATAGCCAAAATTGTTACATGATTAAATTCCAGTTACTAGCCACAAAAGTGGGTAATACAATCAAATCCGATGGCACTTATTGGATTTTGGATTCCATACAATGGCAGGGCTACTGGGGTACCGCCCGTCATAGTACGTGGCCTAGATCAATGTACTGGGGATCCACCCTAAATCCCCTGCAACACAAGGCCGGAACCATCCCTTACTGGACAGTCCCGAACAAGACATCCCCGACAGTTGGAGCTTACAACTGCCCACACAACCGAATAAAAAGGGACCTCTAGACAGAGGAAAATCTCGTCCTACTTGGGCATGACCCACTTGGCCTTGCTGCACCTCCCCTGTTTTAGCCATTCCTGGTTGATGAGGCTTGAGGCTATGATTACCTTTAGAGAACACATCTCTTAGAATGCTCATCGTCCACCTGACAATGTTCTGAACGTATTCAATCCATACAAGTTCGTTCCGGGTTCGAATGAAGCCGAAGGCATTATCTCGTTACACTCATATTGGAATCACCCTTAGAGTTAGCGTCGATAACCCTTACACTCTGAATCTTCATCTTCACTTAAGATTCACGACCTGTTGTTAATTTGGATCGATGTGGTTTTAGGATATCTAAATCTGGAAACCCTATCCCGGTCTCATCGAAATCCAAAATGTATCTTTTAAGGTCAAGTTGTTTTAAAGTTTAAAACAATTCAATTCAATTATCTATATACACACAGATAGATAATTCACAAATCACAATAGATAATCAACATTATCATCATAAACAGTTAATCCACATTATCATTATAAACAGATAATCCATATTATCATCACAATGTAACCAAAGCATTCATATCACACAGCATCACTGAGATCTCTAGCCATTTCAAGGCAATCAACATTATCCATCCATACATAAGCAATGATTTACTTAATCACATCATCTATAATTAATTTAAAATGAATTAAATTAATTACTTCCATCTCCAATTAATTTAAAGTGAATTAAATTAATTACTTCATCTTTTTAAATCTTGCTTACTTAACCATTAAGTAATTACAAATTAATTAAACATCCTCTAGTTAATCACCTTAATTAATCACCCTTGTTTAACTATCCTTTAATTACATTCAAGTAATTATTCTTTAATTAATTTCACAAGTTAATTATCCTTAACCAAAAACAGTAATTAACCTTTAATTACTTTATTAATTAATTAACTATAATTAATCCTTAATTAATTACATTAATTAATTACTCTTTAATCATTTATCGTTGATTAATTAACCTTAATTAATCAACCCTTAATTACATCATTAATTATATTAATTAATGATCCTTAATTACATTTAATTAATTATCTTCTTTAAATTAATTACATTAAGTAATTAATCTTAATTAAACCATAATTATTAATCCCTCTAGATTAACCATATTCAGTAATTAACTACCCTTAATTACTTCATTAAACAAATTAATTACTCCTTAATTAATTATCTTTAATTAATCCATTGATTAATTACTAAGTAATTTAATCCAAATTACTTCCATTCTTACATTATCTTCAATTAATTACATCCAGTAATTACCATTAATTACTTCACTAAGTAATTACACTCCATTAGTTACATTAAGTAATTATTATCAAATCATCTAGTGTTTAAATTAATTAAACTTAATTAATCAATTTAAACTAATCATATTAAATTTAATTAATTACATTAAGTAATTAATTCCTTAATTACTTCCATTAAATAATTATTCTTAAACAATTCACAAATGATTATCTTTAAATTAATTAATCTAATTAAATATTAAAATTAATCACATTAATTAATTATTCAATAATCTCAAGTTAATGATCTTCATTAACTACTAACAATTCTTTAATTACTTTCTTTAAGTAATTAAACTTGGATTTATCATTATTAATAACAAATTAATTAATATTTAATTACCAATTAATTAACCTTCAATTACTAAATTAATTAAGTGTTAACTAAAACTTAATTAATTCTTAATTATTTGATTAATTAATCTTAATCATTAATTAATATCAAATTAATAATCCTTAAATACAAATTAATTATCCTTAATTAATTAACTTAAACTTTAAATTAAAAAAATTTAAATTCTAATTACATATTTAATTAATCCAATTAATTAAATAAATAAATTAATTATCCATTTTAATTAACTTAATAATTCAAATTATTAAATCTTCATTTACTTAAAGATAAAAACATTTTCTTATTAATGATTAAATTTTTATTAACAAAGCATTTATAAACAATTTGTTTTCAAATTTACTTTTAAATTTCATTTCCAAATTTAGAATATAAGATGAATACAAATTTAACTTAAACAAAGTTAAAACAATTCAAAAACCTTTTTTATTTCGTAAGTTAAAGAAATATTTATTTTATAAAGAAGCTTAAAAAGGAATTTAAAAACCAAATTCATCTTTAAATTCAAACCAATTTAAATATACACTTTAACATACAAAGTTGTTTAAATCTTTCAAATTTAAAGCTTCTTTTATTTCAATAACTGAAATACATATTTAAATCTTAGATTCCAGAATTAAACTTAACTTTAAAACTTACTTACATTTTTAAAACTTCATTTTTAAAAATTCAAACTACGTAACCATTTTAAAGTAGTTTAACAATTCAAGTTTAAAACTTTTTAAAAAAAAAAAGAGATTTAAACTTAAAATTGAATTCCAGATTTTAAACTTATATTTAAAACTTAGTTTAAACCTTTGCTTTTCATTTTTAAACTTCAATTTAAAATTTTAAAACAAAACACTACAGGTTCCTGTTAAAACCTGTAACCAAAGTATAACCCGAGGCACCATCCTAAATGCTTCGAGTCCAAAATCAAAATGCTTCGAGTCCAAAATCAAAATGCATCGAGCCAAACACTCGAATTACTTGAGAATCACTCGAGTACAAAATCTCTAGCCAACCCAACATCACCAGAATCGAAGAAAGTGCACCGTGCACGTGTACCGTGCCGCCGATCAACTCCAGCCATCTCCGATGATCTTCACACATCGTAAATCATCTCTGCACCCTATCGCGATCATCAAAGCATCATCCCAGTCTCGAAATCGAATTCGAGCTGCTAAATCCAAACCTGGAAACTAACAGGAACTACAACACATTAAACCTGGCAACGCTTCGCCTTCGATCCTCCGACCACCGTAGGTTCTGCAACTCCGGCCCTGACCTCGTCTACGACCACACTACCATCTCCCATAATCCCACTGCACTCGATCCACTCAAACGGTCGTGGTGATCGATTTGTTATACCTAGTTAAAACTAGGGTTCCAGAAAATATCCCACTGCTGCAACCTCTTCACTGAAATTCATAACCATCAAGCAATTTTCCCATCAACTACTATCATTCCTCCGTCATTACCCAAAGTCTCGACCTCTCCAAACCTTTGGATCACCAGAAAACAAAATTTTCCCTTATTTTGTTCAACCCAGAACCGCACCTTTACTCCCAATCTAAAACTCTTGATTCTTGTGTTAAAAATCATATTTTAGTTGATGTATTCGATTTAAAATACTGAATTTATAAATTAAAAAGTTTGAGTTTTGATTTTATATACCATGCACAGTTATTTTTATATTTCCAGAGACCATCAGGTTTTAATTTGACTTGATTAAAATTTTAAACATTAATCTAGGTTAAATCAAACAACATTTATTTGATAATCAGATCCTATCAAGCACTAGATCATGTGATAAGGATTTTTAAATAAAAATTGAGCCTGGAAAACAAGACAGAGCACAATACATATACACAGCACGCACACAATTAAATATTCACATCAGATTTTCACTTATATACGCATGCAATACTTATTCATTTCAGCCATACTAGCATGCAACCAAACTACATTTTAAATTTTAAAAGTTACTCACTAGATTTTGGTATGAAGACAGGGCTTCCATTTTGAAAAGCTTTGAAAACTGGTTTTGCTTTAAACTTGAATGCTGAAATGCCTCTGATTTTTGAAAATAGTTTTTGAACTTGAAAAAGCTTTGATCTTTGAACTTTAAGATCTTTAGTTGCTGGAAAGATTTGCATGCAGTAGGAAATTTCCAGATTGAAGAAAAATGCAGGCTTGCTCTTGAAAATGTTATAGGGAAAATGGTTTACAGATTTTGCATTTTGAAATGTGGATTTGTTTACAAGTTTTGGAAAATGATTCAGGCCTTGAACTTGAAAATGAATTATAGGGAAGTGGTTTTTGGTTTGCATGCAGAGCCAATTTCCAGATTTAAGGAAAAAAATGCAGATTTGTTTTCTTTTGAACATGAACTATAGGTTTTGCTTTGCATTATGATTTGGAAAGTGAACGACAGTTTTTAGAGGAAGTGATTTCAGGTTTGTATTTGATATGAGAAGTTAAGTATAGATTTTGTTTTGATTTGAAGAGTGTTTACAGTTTTTGTTTTCTGGTTTAGAAATGAGATTAGGAAAAGAAAACGTAGTGAAAAATGTATGTTTATATATGCATATTTTCTGATTTTATAAAATAAAAGAAAATTAAAATTTAAAGAGGCCACTTGTCCAAAAATACAACATTTGTCACACTAATGGTTTATTACTTAACACATGTTATCTTAAGCTCTATGATGTTTACACACTTTCTTTAAAGGTAATTAGTATTTATAATTAAATGTAAATGAAAGCTTTTAACTTAATACATTAATTTTTAATACTTAGTTATATATATATATATATATGACTTTAAAGAAATAAAACCCTTTTATATTTATATATAAAAACAATACATATACTCTTTTATTTGAAAACAACGTCTTTGACAATTTTAAATAATTTATAAAAGAGATTATAAATTATTTATTATTTAAATGAATAAATGTTTTATATTTTAATTGTATTTTAAACTTCCATATCAAAGTACAATCATATTCATTAAACAATATTTAAAAAGAAATAAAAAAAATCTTATTATAAATCTTACTTAATTTTTTAAGCGAAAATCCTTTTTAAACAATTAAACATTTATTTTATGTATTTAAAACCATATAGTTATTTATTAAATAGCTTTGAAAAGCTTAATATTAATTTAAATCATAATTTCCAAATTATTAAATATATATATATTAGAATTTGAAATTAAGATTCATTTATTAAATTTAAACCAAAGATTATTTATATATAATATATACATACAATATATTCATTTAAATAGAAATCAATTTATTAGCTTTTAAAAGATAAATTCATCAACTAGATATTTATTAAAGGAAGATTATTAAATCAATTCAAATTTTGTTAACAAAAATTATCAAATCAATTTAAATTTTAATATAGATTATTAAATTTATATTGCCGAAAATTCCGGGATATCACACCATCTATAAAATCCATAGAAATAGAATCCCACTTCCAAACTGGAACATCTAAAGGCTAAAGCACCCACTTGGTTTTTGATGTTTGGCTTTTACCAATTGATAGTTTAAACACTGCTTCACCCATAAGCCTACATCTCTCTTCATACCTTGCTAGAAGAAATTTCTCTTCATATCCTGATACATCTTAGTTCCTCTCGGATGAATAGAGAACATCGAACGATGGCATTTCTCAGGAACATCCTTCCTAATGCTTCCTACATTTGGAACATATAGCTATCCTTCCTTTCACAACCACCCATTCTAGTTGAGACTGAAGCCTTTTAAGTCACCGCTTGCTGTTTCATTCTTTAACTTCCTGATCCGTTCAACTAATACCGGATCCTCCTCTCTCTTAGAAGCAATCTTTTCGATCATCATCAGTCAAACTTCTAAACATGAAAACATAGCAGTTTCTGTACTAGAACTACTTTCAGATCTCCACTGTATCTTGCGTGTAGTCAATGCTTCCAAGTCTTTCCACTCAGCTATCATCGCTAATACCGCATTTTGATGTTTTTTGCTAAGTGCATCCATAACCTTGTTGCCCTTCCCTAGTGTGTACTCAATGCCAAAATCATAAGCGGCTTAAACTTCCAGCTAGCTCTTCTGTCTCATATTCAGCTCCTTTTGAGGGAATAAATACTTCAGCAACTCATGATCCGTAAAAAACTCAAACCTTTCTCCCAAAAGGAAATATCTCCACACCTTCAACACATTATTGCAGCTAACTCCAAATCATGGGTTGGGTATCTAACCTCGTGCGGTCTAAGCTGTCGAGAAGCATAGACAATCACTTTACCTCTTTATATTAACACAACTCCTAACCCCGTCCTACATGCATCCATGTACACAACTAAATCCTAAATCCCTTTTGGAACAACGAACACAGGTGCATTAGTCAATAATTGCTTCAATCTCTAGAATGCTTCCTCACACTTATCGATCCAAATAAACTTCACATCCTTTCGTGTTAGCTTGGTCATCGGTGCCTCTATCCGTGAAAAATCCATAATGAATCTCCGATCATAACCAGCTAATCCAAGGGGACTCTTTATCTCGGTCGCTGTTTCGAGTCTCTTCCAACTATTTATTGCTTCGATCTTCACCGGATCTACAAACAACACTTTCTCTGAGACTACATGACCAAGAAACTTCACTTTCTTCTTCTAAAAGTGACTCTTCAAAAACTTTGCTTTTGGCTGATGCTGCCTCAACATCTCAAGCACCACCCTAAGATGAACTTCATGCTCTCTTTCATCTCCAGAGTATATCAAAATATCGTCAATGAAAACTAACATGAACCTATCCAAGTGCTCTCGGAAAATCCGGTTCATCAAATCCACGAAGAAATAAGGTGCATTTGTTAATCCGAATGGCATCACTAGCCACTTATACGAACCATACCTAGCTCGAAATGCTGTCAATGGAATACTGTTCTCTGCCACTATTAACTGATGGAAACCTATCGCCAAATCTAAACTGGGAAAACACTTTAGCTCAACTCAACTATTCGAACAAATCGTCAATGCTAGGCAGCAAATATCGATTCTTTATCGTCTTCTCGTTCAACTTATGAATCGATGCATAAACTTAACGATCCGTACGACTTCTTAGCAAACACTACGGCTTCTCCCTAAGGTGAACTGCTTGGTCTAATTAACTTCTTGCCATCCAAATCCACCAACTACTCCTTCAACTCCCTCGTCTCGTTAGGTGACATCCTGCTTGGCGGTCTACACACCGTTTCTCCACCCAGCACCAAATCTATCCGAAACTCAATAGCTCATTTCGACGGCAATCTTCTATGGGTTCAAAGACATCTGCGAATTCTCTAAGCATAAAAACTTGACTCAAATCATCTTGTTCCTCCATAACACCCACTAAAGCATTAGACTCCAAATGAGTGTTCTCAAAGGAGTATATAATCTGATCGCTACAATCAAGGTGTCTAAGTGATATTTTCCTACCGTAGCAAAATATTCTAGCATCTTATTTACTTAACCAATACATACCCACGATAATTGTGAACCCTACGAAATCAAACACATGAAAACTGCAAACAAAGATTTCGCCTAACAATTCAAACTCTATGTGGTCACACATCATCCCAAGTGTCGTATACCCCCTATAAGGAAGTGACTAGTATAAGGGTCCTAGGTTAAGCATATCCTCCAAACAAAGAGATATAAAAGAATGTGATGCACTAGTATTAAACAGAACTCTAACTGACATACCATGAATCAAAAGCTTACCTTCCAATACATCTTTTCCTTTCTCCTGCGTTGTTGGTCTTGAGGTAGCTGGTTCTAAAGCAAATACTTTGCATTTCCCATCCTTAGCTGGCTCTTTGCACTGGTTCTTGTAGTGCCCAACCCGATTACAGTTGAAATACCTCACCTCTTTCTTCTAAGAAGCTTTCTTTCCTTTGCATGTCCGACACTCTAGGCATAGTTTTCCTTCTTGTCACACTTGTAACAGAAAACTTCCGCCTTCCCCTTCTTAGTAACTCCACACTTCAAGCTCCTTTCTTATGGAAGAACATTATTTTCTGACTCTGCCCCTCTTGAAATTCCTTTGCCTTATGTTCCTCAAGATAAGAAAGCATCTCTTCATGTATCAAAGCCATCTCAACAACAACATTACAAGGGTCTCTAATATGGATAACATGACCATAGCAAGCTCGGGCTTTAACCCTCGAATGAACTTCTCATTCCTCTTAATCACATTATGAAAAATAGCATAGTATCTTGCTATCTCCTCAAATCTCATAGCATACTCAAGCATAGTCATGTCTGCCTTCTCTAACTCAGCAAACTTCCTAAGCAGTGCAGACTTAGCCATCTTAGACATAAACCTTTCTTCAAATATCCTTCGGAACTCAGCCTATGTCATTGCCTCTTCATTAACTCCAATGGCTACATTGTTCCACCAATACAACGCTGCTCCTTGAAGTAGTCTAGAAGCAAGCCTTCTCATTTTCTCATCGTTGAGCCTTAGGTTTTTGCAATGAAGTAACCAGTTATCTACTTCAATTGCGTCTTCAGTATCAATAAACGGCTTTCCTCCAGCCGAGCATAGTATCTACTCAGAATAGCATAGTTATTCACTATTGGAGCTCCTTGGTTTCCTCCTCCAGCATTACCTACAACTACTCCAGCATCAATTCTTGCTTGCATCATGCTCACAAAAAACTAATACATTGCTCCCATGTCTACTTGTAGGACTCCATTACCCACATATTCTGCTTGTGCCTAACCTTGGTTCCACATCGTATTTGGTTCGGCATTTCCATTTGTAGTGGTACTTTCCCCACCAAGGTTACCTCTTTCTCTTCTAGCATCCATATCTGCATTCGATCTCTCGTAAGATACAGAAGAATAGTCTAAGAGAGATAGGAGAATAGAGATATAGCGTATACTTACATATAGCAAATACAAGTGTGTTACTATAGCGTTATCCAAACCCTGAACTTTCTCTAATCCCTTAGGATTATGTTATCAAAATCATTTTTAAATATAAATGTTTTTATAAACCTATGCTTTAATATCAAGTTGTAACATCCCCTATCTTTAGACCAAAACCAAAATGCTATAGATGTTGCAGTCATCTGTAGTATTAACTTCTAATGACAAAATACTGTAACGTTAACGGTATCCATAATATCAGAGTCACATGAACATGAAATAAAATCATCACAGATTAAAATAGCTTTTCTGATTACATTCCAAAACAATATGTCATATTCAAATTATATAATCCCATAATTGTTTCTCAAAAATTTATCATATAATTATTACAAAATACGCCAAGAGCGACATATGAAGATTCCCCTTGGACGATCAGAGTACTAAATAGACAAAAACTGTCTTAATACATCACACTGGAATAAAAACAAGGTAACTCCTAAATAGCTAACATCAGTCTCCTACTCGTCTCCGAAAGCTTTATTCGTCCACCCACTAAATTTGTAAGCCTCAACTCTTAATCTACTCAAATCAATTTTGAGCACCCAAGAGTTTAAGAAGAAAATATAAACTTCGAGTCAGACATAAAGCCTAGAGTGAATAATACTATTACATCTCAGTTTTCTGACATTAAGTGAGACCATGCCGCTTGGCGAAATGCGTTTCCCCTCACTAATATCCCTTTGGAACATATCTTTTTGCGAACCAAAATCCTGTAACCAAAATGATTAATCAATCTAATTTCAATAATGATATCAATATCATATATGCTAATAAAACAGGTAATAAATGGATCATCCGTCCAAAAAACTTTAGTTTTGTTTGGGTAACTACTAAACATTGGATGACTCGGGCCTGCTAGACAATATAACACATTGTCTAACACCTATTAGTAATGACCCGTAATTTTCGATAATTAAAATTAGTTAATTTAATAAGTTTAGTGATATTATGTTGGAAGAAATAAAAATTTGTGATGTGTTAATGAAATAATAACTAAGATGAAATGTAACAATGTTAATCAAAGTAAATTATTAATAAATTGAATGAAATTCCAATCAATTGAAATGACTAAAATGTATGACTCGGTTATAAATTGATTATAAGAAAACAAATGTAAATATTGAATCAATTAATGAAATAATATAAAATCAATGGTAATTGAATAAAATCAGTTTTAGGTGAGTAATTATGACAATTGCTTGTAAATAATGAATTAAAAAGTGTGATTAAAGGTTAACGGTAACAATTATTATATGCTACCTATTTATTTAGTCTATTAAATTAAATTGGAAATCAATTGCAATAAAATCTAACTGAATATTATGCGAATGTAAATTAAAGTACTAATTGGGAATAATGTTAATTTTATCCATAATATGACAATTGATTGAATAAAAAGAATAAAAATCAAGGTTTATTAATTTATTGGAATTTAAATTATAATAACTGGATTTGTTGCATTAAATGAAATTAAATACTACGTCATCTGGAATTAAGATGAAATTGGAGAACATAGGCGCACTTAGATATAAACCAATGTTAATTATATGATAAGATGATACTTTATTGAATAAAAAATTTGAAAATTAAATAAATGGATTTATTGGAATTTTTATTTATAATTACTAAATTTTACTAAAATTGAAATTAAACACTAAAATTGGTAAATTAATCAACTTTAAATTGATATCTAAATTTGTTTAAATTATTGAGAATGATTAAGAAATAAAAAAAGATAGAAGTTCTAAATTATTAAATGTTAATCGAAAAAGTGATTTAATTAATTTAACATTAATTTATTTAATTAATGTGAAAATAGCCATTTTGGCCACAGTCTCGGATTTCGACAAAATTAGTTTCACCGGATCCATAAGGGTGAATTATTGTAAGGTTTCAAATTTTGTAGCGATTGGACTTGTCGTTTGTTCGTACGGACTCGAAATTCTTAGAAATCGATTTAATTAAAATTAATTGAAATCAATTTGAATTAAGCTGATTTTAACATAACTTCTTCATACAATGGAATTTGGACTTGAAACCTGTTCCATTGAGTTTGAAAATATCGAAACATCTATTTTGATATATAGGATGACTCATTTTTACTCCGGAGTCGGAATGGGCTTTTCGGGTCATTTACCATTCTATAAATCAATCCGGTCCATTCTTTATGTTTCCAGCTTTGCCTATAAGTATCCCATTATAAACCCTAGCTACTTCTAATTTTCATTTGTCTTTACATACAATTTCATCTTCCTAGTGCTCCTTCTCAAAGGCAGACAAACCAAACAAACTCCTCAATTCAATTCAATTTCAAAAATTCAACTTCAAAATTTAAACTTCTAAAACTATATCAAACTATATATAGATTCGAAGCACTCGACGAGCGTAATCCACTGATGTGATTCGTTTTTCAATTTGATGCATCGTTCTTATAGAAATCGAGGATGAACCTCAGCCGTCCATATTAGGTTTTGGACGATCCAACGGCGGGTCGTCGTCCGATCGACGATAGGGGAGTGGCGTTGGGAAGAACATGGAGAGCAGGCCTTGTGGTGACTTTCGCTCGTCTTGAAGTCGTCAAGGTTTTTCGATTTTGGGGCGCTTACCATCGGTGGTGGCGTGATTGAATAAAGGGGAGGAGGGTCCGGGGCGACCATCTCCGTGGTCTTGCCTGGGGAGTGGAGCTCGACGGCGAGTTTCAATCTAGTTGAAAGCAGGCGAGGTGGCGATGAATTTAGGTTATAAGCGACGGCTAGGGCATGTCCGGATCGAAGTAATGATGAAGCAGTCGCGTTTAGGCTGCTGATGTGTCACCTACGTAAGGATAAAGCATTTTATTTTATTCTGTTTTAGTTTAAAAAATTTCGATCGTTCTAGTTTGTATAACTTTTTCATACGAGGTCAGATTTACGCACAGTTTATTCCACCACGATCGTACTTAAATTCTAAACATTTTGACGTTTGTTTGGTCGAATTCTGAGGATGTTTGAATTTTGGGCTTAAATTGGATTTTAAATCGATTTAAATTCAAATGTGGGTGTTTTGACCCACTCACAACTCCTAAAATTTCTTATGTTAGTTAAATTATATTTGTGATGTGATTAGGAATTTATTTATAGGTGTTTGGCATATTTAAATTACTATTCCTGTTAATTCAAATTTATTTTAAATTAAATTGTCATTTAATTTATTAGTGAATTTAAATTACCTGTTAATTGCATTTATATAGTAGTTTGTTAAATGTTGATATTTATTGGTTGAATGGGATGATGATTTTGATGGATGTTTGAATTTATTATCAGATGATTGGATACTATATTTGATTTATGAAATGCTACCACTCTACAAGTTTCCTTAGTTATTATTAAGAAATTCACTATGGGTTGAAATGATGTATACCCGTACGATCTATAGAATAGGAAAAAATCATTATGGGTAGAAATGATAGACATAAACGATTTTATGGATTTTATTTAATTCGGGATTGCATTTTGAAATGATATAAAACCATAAAACTTTAAACTACGGATTGAAACGATAAATATCCATATCACTTGACACTAGGATAGAGAATTATATACGGACATTGGATTAGTTAAATTAAATTAAATGATTTTTAAATCCTTAATTTTTGAATTGAGTTAAGTGATATTTTGAAATAAAATTTGATTTATAGAAATTGAACTATTATTGTAATTCTAGTTTATGTTAAAAATTTGGAATTGTTTTAAAGGAATTGTTCAAGGAATTAAATGGCAATTTTAAAGTTGAATTTGAAATGTAAGAGAAATTTATTAGAATTGAGTTATTTGAATTGCTTGAAAAATAACTTCGAAATGTATTGAAATTCGAATAATTTAAATTGATACTTCAAACATGGATTGAAATCGATACAGAATTTAATAGTTACTAAAAAAATTTGAATTGAAAGATTCAAAATTAGGTTTTGTCGATTTGGAAATTTAAATGGTTCAGATGTGTTGGAATAAAATAAATGTAATATTCCTGATTTTTGAGTCAAATTTGAATAGATAATTAATACAAATTTTGGGTTAGAATTGTGAATTAAATTGAGTTTTTACAAAATAAATAAAGATATGTGTTGTTTATTTATATATATGTATATAAATCGATTTTTAATTTAGATATAATTTCTAATTAGAAATTTAGAAAAATATTTTGAATAATATATTAATTATAAATTTGATTGTGGATTAATTTGAAAATTTTGAATAAATATATTTATGAATATATGTAGATTGAAAGTTAAATTGTAAATAAAATTTTGATTTTGGAAAATTCAAAATTCAAATAGTTATAAATAAATTGGATTTATTATAGAAATTAAGTTCCAAAACATTTTCTTTAAAAAGTTATATAAGTATAAGTCATAGAAAATGTATAAATATAAAGATTCATTCATTTAAAAAGAATAATAACTTGAATTTAATAATTTAAACAAGAATAAATACCAAGCTTTAATTTGTACATATCATTGGAAATTAATAAGATAAACATTAAATAAGTATAGTAGCTTAGGCTTGAATTTGATAAAAAGATTTAAAATACATTTTCTTTTAAAATGAATAAAATATAGCTATATATTTATAAATTTAAAAACATGATACATATGTTAAGTTATAAAACATAAGAGATAAACTGATTCACAAATTTTAAAATGAAAAGGGTTTAAAATAAAATTTATAAATTAAATTAGCAAGGAGTTAAACATAAATTTGCTTGTATATACAAGTGTAAAAGGGTTAATATTTTACATTAACAAGTGTAGTTATTTTGATATGCAAGAATAACAAGTGGCAAAGATGTTTTCTTTTGAAATGATAGTTTAAATAAAAAAATCAAAATGTTTTTATACCAGGCTGCTCATTTTTAGTTCAAAAAGTTTTTTCATTTTTAGAAACTTCTCAAACCTGAGAAAAAATAAATTCAAACTAGAAAGGAAATCAAAATAGAATAAAAGAAGACTCAAAAGCAATACAAAGATCAGAGTACAAACAAGATCATCTCAGCAATTTAAAGTCTTCAAACCTGGAAATCTAAAACAAACTTCAAGCTCAAACAAATCCAGTTCCAGATCAATAATCCAAAGTTCAATTCAATCCTGCAAACAAAGTAAAGAAACTCATTCAAAATCAAAAGCCTGAGACAAATCAACTCAAAGGCAAGAAAGTGTGAATCAAAATTCAAAACCTGAAGCAACTGAAAACAAGCTCGAAGTTCAGATTCCAGATCAAATTAAAATCAAACAAAAGCTTCAGCTCATTAGCAATCAAATTTAGATCAAGAAGCAATTGATTTAACTCGAAGTCATCAAATAGTAGATCAAACTCGAAAGCATTTCCAGTCCAAACAATTTCCAGACTTAAAACACAAAAGCCTGTTCTTTGCTCTGTCAGACTCCAGGTGAGCAAACATTTTTTTTATTTAAAAAAGCCTTAATATGTTATATCTTGATGGATGTGATGAATGTTTAAAGTAATGTTAAAGATTTGTTTACATGGATGTGAATGTATTTGTGTATAGGTAAATATGCAGATGTTTAAATATGCATGCCTGCACATATACTTGTAAGGCTCTGTTTTAGTTACAGGAAAGAAAAAAACAAAGTCAAAAATCAATTACTCTTTATCAAATCTTATTTAGGTCATGATTTATAAACAAAATATGTTTGTAATAACAAGCTATAAGGTTTAAAAATATTTTTAAGGATGAATATGAATAATGTTTTAACAAAAAGAAGAATTACTGTCAAATTTAAACAATGTCGAAAATATCGACTGGAATGGTTTGCTGATTCATATGTATAACCTAAATCTCCTTTAAAAACTAGGATTTAAAATAAAAATCACAATTTTTAGTTAGATTTCGAGTGAGTAATTTGAAGTTGATCAAGATTTGGTTTTTGTTCAATTCACGGTGGCGAGGCCAATTTCGAGGTGTCGAATCTTGAAGGGAGGTTGCCGAGGAGGAGCGGCTTGAGGAAAAATGGCAAGGGTGACCTATTTGTGTTTGTGTTGACCGAGTCTCTGGTAAACTAGGGTTTGTTGGAGGGTTTTGGGTGTCTTGACTTTCAGGTGAAAGGCGAGGAGTGGAGGGAGAATCATGGCTGCGGTCCAGCGGGAAAACGTAGCGTGGCGATGTAGCAAAGCACTAGAAGTGGTCACGTAAATCCTGGTGATCAAGAGGCGTTCTTCGATGATCAAAATTTTGGGTTACAGGAGCTCGTATAGCTCGATTTCGAGTTAGAGGAACTTTCGCAAATCTGAGTGGATGGATTTGGTCAGTGTGGCGTTGGTGACCGGTTGGAGGCAGTGCGGTGGTCGGAGTTGATCAGAACTTGGTATGCACGTGCACATGTATATTGGTGTGTTTGAGTAGTTGATCAGTTTGGGAAGAGCAAGATTTTCCTCGGGTTTGATCGTGTGTAGTTGAGTATTTGCCTCGAAGTCTTTGTGGGTTTATCCTGAAGTAAAGCAAGTTCGCAAGGATCTCGGGTATAAGATCGAGGATTGTATTAATTTGCCCGGGTTTTAAAGCATAACAGTTGTGTTCATATTTTGAACTTGAGGAAATTGGTACCAGGTTTTAAAGTTAAAAATTTTCAAAGACAATTTATTTAAAAACAAGTTTAAACAAGGGTAAGTAAGATAACATGAATTTAAACAAGTTTCAAAGTTTAAAATGTTTAAAGTTAAATATCTTTGGATTGTTATAAAAATCGGATTGAGTCGGTGATTAAAGAATAATTAATTAAGGATAATTAATTTGAGTAATTTATTAATTAAGGTAATTAATTTGAGGATAATTAATTAATTAATTGAAGTAATTAATCAAGGGATAATTAACCAAAGTGATTTATTAATTAATGTAATTAATTAAAGGTTGATTAATAAATTAATGTTATCAACTAAAGATATTTAATTTATGATTAGGGTATGAATAATCAAGTGATTAAAGAATAATTACGTAATGTAATTAATTTGTGATTTATTAATAAAAGTGATTAGGGATAATCACTTATTGTAATTAATTAAAAATAATTAATTAAATGGTAATTAATTAAGGGTTAATTAATTTATTGAATTTATAAATAATTAATTAAAGAATAATTAAAATAATTAAAGGTTAATTATTTAATGATTAAGGGTTAATTTATTTATTAATTAAAGGTTAATTAATTAATAATTAAAGGTTAATTAATTTATTATTAAAAGTTAATTAATAAATGATTAAAGGATAATTAATTAAAATGGTTTGTAATTAATTAATATTAATTAACCAGGATTAGTGTTTATTCATAAGTAATTAATCTGATTTAAATTAATCAGATAATTAATTAATCTTACTTATGGATGTTTGGATTCTATTGAATGTTGAATTGTTTGATATCCCTGATGTGTGATGCTCTGTTTTAATTTGAGCTGTGATGAATGTAATTTATTTATCTGTGATGAATGTATATTATTTATCTGTGAAGCTGTGAATGGAGAATAAGCATTATAGATTATACCACTTATCGATATTGATATGATTGAATCTGTGATGATTGATGATGTTGCACTATTGTGTAAAACCCATGGACTAGACCATATGCACACAAATATGGATTTCACCGGAAATCGGTTGAGTCGCAGATAATTTGAATTTAATATTATTTTATTCAAATAATGTAATGGTTTTAAAAGTTGAAGTTTGAATCCAAATGGTTTTGGAAATGGAATTGGGTTAAATATGAAAAGCTTTTGAAAAGGAGTTTTGAAGATAAAAGTTATTTTGAATAACTTGATAAAGTTTTGAAATTTAAATAATTTGATTTCAATTTAAATTCAAGATTTGAAATTGAATTCTATATTTGGAAATTATGGTTTAAAAAGGTTATACAAGTTATAAATGTGTTTTTATGGGTTTATCAACCATTTTGAAAGTATTATCTTGGGAATTTGAATTTACCCAAGTTTTATACTTGAAGGTCTTTAACTTGCGCAAATGTAATTGGATTTTTTCGAAACGGAAAGGATTGTTTTTCAAATAATAATAGCTTTCTAATAAAGAAAGGATTTCCAATTCATGTTGAAAAGATTTCAAGTTTGAAATAGAATTGTTTTGGAGGTTATGAATAAATATCTGTGAAAGATTGTTGAACTTTGTTTTGAAATTGAAGAGGATTAAAAGGTATATCTTTTGTATAAAATATTTGAAATTGAATTGTTTTGGAAGCTATGAATTGAATCTTTGATTTAAAGATTGGATGAATTAATCCAATTTGAAAGGAAATTGTTTAGAAAGGCTATGAATGAATCTTTGTGAAAGATTGGTGAACTTTGTGAAGAGAATCGTTTTGTTGAAAAGATTAAAATGGTAATTTGTTTAAACCATTTAAAGAAAGTTTTTGGGCTTTAAGTTGTGACTTAACTGAAATCCCATTATCTATATGTTTTTAAATATTGCGCTCGTTTTTCGGTTTAGCCAGGAGAGGACTTTGTGTCATATAACCCATCCCGAATAATGGTACAACGTTAGGGATTGCATTTGAAGACTGGTGGTGAAGACCGGATATTTTCGAAAGTGAAAGGATAACTCATCGAATGTCTCTGCACCGACTGATCCCCGGTGTAGATATTTGATAACCATTTGTGATGGGGAGTCCGTGCATGATTAGGGATTATCTGGATTTGCAAGGGCTTCTTTGTGAAGTGCCTTCGGTTCTGTTCGAACCCAGAACAGACTTATATGGATGTGTGTTTGACATTACACTTTGAGATGTAAAGCTAGTTTCTATCAAATACATTTCTATTTGGTGGTGGAGAATTTATTCTCTTAGCTTAACACGCTTCTCTGAGACGTACGAGCTCAGAGGTTATGTAGTTGATGTTTACTAGTGATACATTCCCAATTTGGTAATGTGGCATATGAAGTGCTGCTGATCATTTGTTGATCGAAGCATGGATTTGGTGTAAAGCATAGCTTTGTGGACGAGACTGCATCAGGACCTCACAACCCAGAAATGGTCGAAACAGGAAGAATGCAGCAATGTTATTTAAGGGTCGCGCCCCTAGGGTACGTCCATTTCTTCTGGAAAAGGGTGGTATCATGGTATGGAGCCCATATACTTAACTCATGTGGTTACTGCAAATTTATTGCTTAGTGGTTATTGCTTTGTGGTTGAGGATCCTCGGATAAAGGTCTCAAATGACCGGGGATGGCATACTTGTAGGTGTTACTTCTAGGCAAGGGTAACCCGACCTTGTATTGGCAGAGAGCTGGTTAAGTTATCGGGGCATCCCTCCAGAGGCGTACCCATATGGCAATAGGAAGTTCCTTAGCCTTGCCATTTGTTGGAAATCCAATCACCAATACGCGTCTTGTACGGTTTTGGTTGTATAACTTGCCATTTACTTATGGTGGTCACGACTGTTTAGATGGTAGCTATAGTAGGCATAGTTCGAAATGTCTATGCTGACTAAGATTAATATTATACTTTCAAAGGGTTTTGTGCACTATGCACTAATAATAATACCAAAAGGTTTTTGCGTATCAAGCGTGTTTGGCTATCATAAGAAGAAATCTCCTCCAATTGTGCGTTTGCATTATGTGTGCGGCGGGAGGCCTTTTGGTAGTTTCATTTTCCAAAAGCATTACAGATTTCCTTTAAATTCTTTTGTTTTGCTTTGATAAAGATAAACTGTTTTCATTTGCTCACACCAGTCCCATGACTGACCTGGAGTTTATTGTTCTCTATCTAAACTCTGGATGCCCAAAATTTTCCATACGGGCAGTGTAGAGTTAGATTTTTCAGATCGCCAGATAATAGATGTAGATTCGATATCTTTCGAAGTCTCTGGTTTGGTAGCACTTGGAAATATTCTTCAGTCTTTAGATTTGGCTATCGCTTTGTGCTTTTATTCAACATTTGAGATCTGACCTTGCTTAATGCAACGTAATGGGGGTTTCTCGCTTCGCGTTTGGAAAGCATGTTGTTGGATCTAGTTTTTGAAGTCTTTGGAGCTTTGGCATTGGAGTTATTGTTTTTTTGGCTGTTGCTGCTGTGTCTTCCACTATTATCTATCTCTGATATTAGTATTGATTTCTCAATTGTATCAATCCGTTGTATCAAATATTGTATATCAATGATATTATTCATTTTCTTCTACTATGTTGTTGTACTTAATGTGTTATAAGCTCTGGCGAATCAGATTTGAATGGTTGAATCTGCGGCGTTCGAGTACAAGTGAAGCATGGATGTCGATTTTCGAATGCGAAAATCCGGGTCGTCACAATAAATAGTTTAAATTGATATTAATTCAAATTTCATATTTTGATACAAACTGTTTAAACATATATTAGTTTAAAATTTCTAATTAGTAAGATCTTCAAATTATTAAACCATTTCAACCTACATTAACTATATTAAATCATTTAACCTATTTTAAACCATCTAATTTATTTTAAAACTAATTAACCTATTTCAACTTATTTTAAATCTAATTAATCTATTTTAAAGCTATTTAATCTATTTTAATTATATTTACTCTACTTTAAATCTATTTAACTATCTTAAATCAATTTAACAGTATCTTTAATCTCTAATTAAACAATTTTAGAATATTTTAAATGTTTATAACTATTTAAACTATTTGTAATTATCCAAACTATCTTTCTAAATTTCAAACTAAATAAAATGGATGTGTTTATATTTTAAATCCTCGATTCTAAAGTGAATATGGCTAAATGATATTACAATCTAATTTGGGATTTAGATTTCATATTTGATTTGAATATGAAGTTTTGAAATGACGATTTCACCCGTTTCGAAATATGATTTCGGAAATGAATATAATTTCGAAAGTGATATGGTTCGAGAATACGATATTTTGATATCAATTGTAAATTGACTTTTTGAAAATATAAAAGAACCATACGGTGCGAATTAAGCGTTTGGTTGTTAAAGAGTCCGGCATCGGATATTTTCATACTCTCTGCCAATACCGAAAATCACTTTAACAACTGTGTACGTGGTGGAGATTCCAAAGATGAAGTAGGATGGTTTGGCGAACGAGTTCTATATGAGGTATGACATGACTCTTACTCTCGTGAGTCAGCTTAGATGTGACTAAAACAGAAGCCACACCGGGCCAAGTGAGGTCGCACCTCCGATTGGGCACATTTCTTCGATACCATTCTATTATTTTGTGATTGATTTGGTGGTACCCTTGTTTTTTTATTTGGGAGTGCGTTCGAGATGGGCGATAGTAGTTGCTATGCGTTACCACCAGTCCGGATCCGCAATTGGCATATCTACCCTGGCATTGCTTCGAGTGCCGTGTTCGCATTCCCTAGAGCGCCTTCTACGGATTTGTTTTGTACCACACCTATGGGGTCCTCTTTGGGTAAACCTCCAGTTAATGGTGGAGCTTACAGTACTATATAGACCTTGGGAATATATAGAATGTGTTAAGGGGGATATAGCTAATTCCTTAACGCTATTTTAATACTTTTACTTTACAATAGGCATATTATAATAGCGTATTGTACTACATAGTAGATAGTTTAACGGATCCTTAGGAGATGAGAATCCCAAACATCTCTTAAGTTATTGCACTCATGTTAGACACTGGACAGGAGATGTCAAACCTCGTAAACATCTCTAACGCTGTTCCACTCATATTTATTTACAGTAGATTTAACTTTCATAAGATCTTTTAGTTTCGACTTAAGTGTTTTGTCTTTTCAATTCGTTCGGGTCAGCCTGAGCATTTCAAGATTTGAAGACCTAATTTCTGGAGAACGAAGACGAAGATTTGTACTATTATTATTTACTATATTTTCTCCGCTGCATTCATACTGTTCCACTGCATTATTTATTTATCTGTGATATGTGTTACTCTGGTTCTGTGTTGTATAAGTATAATCCAATATTTGTAAACAGATTTTTAAACATTTATTTGATTATTATATTTTGTCATTCCGCCGTGAGATTCTTTATTTATTTTATTTATTTTTCCTTTTTTTATTTACCCTATAACAATCTGCTCTTTTGAATGGTATGAGTCCGACATATGCGTCTGCTTAAAACGTCCAAAAAGGTAGGTCATTACACTATTTAACGTACTTCTCGACGGTTTGTCCTTAATTTACTTCTCCGAGGGTCACCTGATCCTAATGGTTTTGGGCTTACCAATAACATATCTTTCTTTTCTGCATATATATTCCTTTCTGTGTGTAACCATCATTTAATTCTTGCCTATGACTAAGCCTGTGACGACCAGAACTCGATGCCTGACAAGCGACATCGAATCCGTATCGCCGAAGCTTGCAACAATATTAGATGATAAACAACACAGCGGAAACAAAGAAAATGGTAACATTGATATATAACATAGATACAATGTGATATACAACATGATACAATAACCCAACACCATCATAGAATGTATACATCACAACATCACAGCGAAATATCGACATGAACAAAGTCTTCAAGAGAATCCAATACTGCGACTCCAAATCAAAACTCCAAAGCCAAAGCTCTAAACTTCAAGCTCGATCCATCATTATCAAGTTGAACTTGTAGCAAATGCGATCCCAAACTCGATTGTCAAACCAAATTCAATGATCCAAAAGCTGAAGAAGATCTCCAAATGCTACCAAACTAAAGACTTCGAAAGCTATCGAATCTACACCGATTATTGTTTATCTGAAAAACCCAACTCTAGACTGCCCGTATGGAAAATTATGGGCACCCAGAGTTTAGGAAGGAACAATAAACTCCGGGTCAGTCATGAGACTGGTATGAGCAAATAGAAACAGTTTTATCTTTAAAACAAACAACAAAAGAATTTAAAACATTGAAAACCGCAATGCTTTTTGGAAAATGAAACTACCATAAGGCCTGCCGCCACACACACCATGCAAACGCAGAATTGGAGGAGATTTCTCCTCATGATAGTCAAAAATGCTTGATACGCGAAAACCATTTTGATATTATTATTAGTGCATAGTGCAGAAAACATTTGCAAGTATAATATTAATCTTAGCCAGCATACATACCATTATTGTATGCCTACTGTAGCTACCATATTAGATGACAGGTTGTACAACTAAAACCGTACAAGACGCGTATTGGATGATTGGATTTCCAACAAATGGTTAGGCCAAGGAATTTCCTATTGCCGCATGGGTACGCCTCTGGAGGGACGCCTTGAGAACTTACCCGACTCTCTGCAAACACAAGGTCGGTTTACGCCCTTCTCGGGAGTAAAAACCGAAGATATGCCATCCCCAGTCGTTTGCGACCTTTATCCAAGGATCCTCAACCACAAAGCAACATCACACAGTAATAAATATACGGTGTCCACATGAGTTAAGTATCTAGGATCCATACCAAGATACCACCCTTTTCCAGAAGAAATGGACATACCCTAGGGGCGCAACCCCTGCAACCTTGCCTCATCTTTCCTGTTTCGACCATTTCCGGAAAGTGAGGTCCTGATGCAGTCTCGTCCACAAAGCTACGCTTTTTCACAAAGCCATGCTTCGATCAACAAATGATCAGCAACACTTAGTATGCCACATTACAAAATGGGAATGTATCATTAGTAACCATCAACTGCATAACCTCTGAGCTCGTACGTCTCAGAGAAGGGTGTTAAGCTAAGAGAATAAATCTCCGCCACCAAACAGAAATGTATTTGATAGAAACCAGCTTTACATCTCAAAGTGTAACGTCATACACACATCCATACAAGTATGTTCCGGGTTTGAACAGAACCGAAGGCACTTTCAAAGAATCCCTTGCAATACGGGTATTCACAATTCCGATTGGACTCCCCGTCACATATGGAGATCTTTATACCGTAGCTACTCGGTGCAGAGTCATCCGACGGCTTATCCTTTCGTTCTCGAAAACACCCGGTCTTCACCACCGGTCTTCAATTGATATCCATAACATCATATCATTATTCGGAATGGGTTATATGACACAAGGTCCTCTCCTGGCTAAACCGAATAATGAGAGAAATATTTAAAAATATATGGATATGGGATTTCAGTTAAGTCACAACTTAAAACCCAAAACTTTTCTTTTCAAAATGGTTTAAACAAATTACCATTTTCAAAATTTTGAACAAAAGGATTTACTTCACAAAGTTCACCCAGTTTTCACAAAGATCCGTTCACAAATTTCAAAACAATTTCTATTTCAATTTGGATTAATTCATCCAATCTTTAAATCAAGATCCAATTCATAGCTTTCAAAACCGTTTCCAAAGATTCATTCATAACTTAGAAAACCATTTTCATTTCAAACATGAACTCCCTTTAACACAAATTGGAAATTCTTTCCTTATGTGAAAGCTTTTATTATTTGAAAAACAAATAGTTTTCATTTCGAAAAAATCCGATTATATTTGTTCAAGTTAAAGCCCTTGGGTTAAATTCAAATTCCCAAAACAATACTTTAAATTGGTTTAAACCCATATAAACACATCTATAACTTGTAAACTATAATTTCCAAATATGGAATTCAATTTCAAATTTTGAATTCAAATTTAAATTAAATTATTTAAATTTCAAAACTTTATCAAGTTATTCAAAATAACTTTCATCTTAAAAACTCCTTTTCAAAAGTTTTTTACATTTAACCCAAATCCATTTCCGAAACCATTTGAATTCAAAATTCAAATTCAAAACCATTTCAAAAAAAATCTGTGACTTAACCAATTTCCTCGTGCAATCCATATTTGTGTGTGTATGGTGTAGTCCAAGGGTTTTACATAATAGTGCAACATCATTCAATCATCACAGATTCAAGCATATCAATATCGATAAGCTGTATATTCTATAATGCTTATCTATATACACAGAATCACAGATAGATAATATAAATGCATTTTAGATAAATAAATTACATTCATCACAACTTGAATTAAAACAATTCATATCATACAGCATCACATAGTAGAGATATCAAACAATTCACAGCATTCAATGGAATACAGTCATCCATAAATAACGTTAATTGATCATCTGATTAATCGAAATCAGATGAATCACTAATCTAGGTTAATTAATCAATTATAAATAAATTAACTTTAAATCATTAATTAATCAACCTTAATTAGTAATTGAATAAATTTTTAATCATTAAATAATCAACCCTTAATTATTTAATTATTCTTTAATTAATTATCCTTAATTAATTGTTTATTTATCCTTAATTATTCATTAATTAATTCTTAATCACCTTTATTAATAAATCATTAATTAATCCTTAATTATAAATTAATTTAATCAACCTTTAATTAATTAATTACTTCTTAACTTAATTGCCTTGATTACATTAATTAGTTATCATCAATTAATTAACCTTTAAAACACTTGGTTAATCAATCTTTAAATCATTAATTAATTTACCTTAATTATTTTCATTAAATAATTAATTTAAGTAATTAATTATCCTTTAATTAATTATTCTTCAATTACTTGATAAATCAAACATAAATTATTAATTATCTTACCTTAATTATTTTTATTAAGTAATTAACTTCAAGTAATTAATTTCCTTTAACAAATAAATTAACTTAAACTTTAAAAGTTAATTAACAATTAAAACATTCTTTATATCAATTAACTTCTTTAATATCATTAAGTTTATTTAAAATAAACTTTAAAAATAAAGGTTATATATATTTTAAACAATTTTTAAACTTTAAAACTTGAAAACTTTAAACTTTAAAACCTGGTACCCATTTCCACAATTTAAAATCTGAACACAAACTGCTATGTTTGAAAACCCGGGCCAACACATTCAAATCCTCGAGCTAACCCCCAACCCTCTTCTTCAAACTCGAGTACATTCGAGCCTGCCCCGATACCTCTTCGAGTTCCCACCCGAGGAAATCACTTTCTTCTTCAACTTCAAAAACAACACACAGACACAACTAAGTCGTGTGCACATGCACAGTCTCCTGACCAACCTCTGATCATCTCTGCTACCACCCGTAGATCATCGACGACCTGCCTGACCACCTAGCTCCGGCGATTACATCAGAAAACGAGATTTTTCAACTTGACCACTTCCTATGCCTAGACCACCATCAGAAAAATTGCCTCGACCCACCACGACGAGCCACCATCAACCGTGAAACTCTATCTAGGGCGGCCCACCCCTTCCAGCTCCATTTCCCCCTGGACCGATCACCTAGAACGCTATGTCGACGATGATAATGCCTCTCGAATATAATTTACAAAATATAGTGCTTAAACCCCAGATCAACTTCAATCACCAACCACGACGAATTAAAAAAATCATCTTGCATTTTTTTGATGATCTACAATCCTTCGCCAAACTACAACCTCGTTCCTGAGATCCAAAATTGTTCCGGTCATCAGAATTTGCCAATAAACCCAAATTTGTTCATCCTTGCATTTCTCAACGAATTCTTAGATAAAAATCTTGATATTGTCATCAAAATTCATAAAATTCAAGTGCAAATCCAAACATATGGAAACTTAAAATCATAATACTTGAATTTCTGATATAAAATTTTTATTACTGTAATACTCAAATTTTTTTGATATTTATTCCATAAATACTTTTGAAGATATTTTTAAAATTTGGATCACATTATTATGATAAATTTTCAATTAAAAATTATCACCTAAACCTGTTTATAATTTGAGATATGATTTTTCTATGGAAAATTTCTGCCTATAAAACAACAGGGAGTGATAATGAATGTACACAGACATGCATACTTAAATTCACACATGTAAATATATATACTTACTGATATATCTAGATTCATACAACACTTCTAAGTCAATATCATCACAGACATAAGAAAATTATTAAGAAAATCTGGTTTTAAAAGCAAAGTTTGCTCACCTGTTTAAAGCGGAGAACTTGAAAGAACAGATGACAAGAATTTCTTTTGAATTTTTGTTGCTTGCTAAGTTGCTTAATCCTGTTTTGATGCTCTGAACTTTTTTTGTTTGATTTTGAAGGCTTTAAAGACTGTTGTGCTCAAATTTTCTTTTCATCTTTCAGATTTAATCATCTATTCTCAGGTCTGTATTGTTGATTCCAGGTTGAAGGCTGAAACTTGATTTTTTTTAACTGCTTTCAGTTTGAATTGCATGCTTGAATATGCTTGATTACAGGCTTAATTGCTTGAATCCTGAAGTTTATTTTTGTTTTGCTTTGAAGCCTGGCTTAATTGCTGTCCAGGTTTTGATTTCTCTTTTTTTATTTATTTTAGTTTGAGGAGATTTAACTGGTTTAACTACTTGATGCTTTGCCTTGATAATTTACTGGCTTTTGAAAATTTGAGATGATTTCTTTCTTCTTTTATTTACTGATTTCAGATTTGAAGATATGAGAAAAAAATGAATGCAGTTTAATTTTCATTTTTTCAATATAAAATTTAATTTAATTCGTCTTAAACAAAACTAATGCCACTTGTCCATTTAATTACACTTGTACAACAACTCATTTTCATGTTTTACAGTTGTTAAAAATTATAAAAATTATGTTTACCCCTTTGTTTAAATTAATTTATAGTTTATGTTTTAACCCCTTTATATTATTATTTAGTGAATCATTTTTTTATGTTACATATATACTCAAACTATTATTTATACTTTCAAGGAATTGATTTTTAAAAATCTAATTATACTTTAAATAAATAATCACACATATGTAAATCATAAAATTAATCTTTTGAACAACTTTTACTATATTTTAAATACTACAAATAATATTTTGAATACAACATTATATCATATTTCTTCTTTAAATAAATATATTTCTTTATTAATCATTTATAAAATCCTTTAAAGCAAAATGGTTTTAAAATTTAACTACACGTAAATAAATATATTAGAGTTTCATAATAAATTATCCTTTGGAAAAATTTATTATCACATTCAAAACAACATTTCTTAAATCAAAATGCATATTAAATAAAATTAGAAACGAATTCTTATTAGCTTAAAAATAAAATTTCAAATCCAATTTATCTCTACTATATTTATTTTTAAATCCAATTTTTATTTATAAAATACTTATCCTTAAATTCCAAACCAAAATCCTATTTATAATCTAAATTTTTTTTATTCTGGAAATTTTCTAATTAATTCGCAAATAATTTCACAAATTGATTCCAAAATTAAATTTATTGTCAAATTAAACTTGGCTAAAATTCCGGGAATGTTACAAAGCCCTACACATTGGAATTTTGGACTAAACTAGTTAGGGGCTAATGGTTAATGAGTAGGACGCGACCCTACACCGGTCCCATTTGGTCTTCTAGTCTGAGTCATTTTCTTAGGGTTGACTACCCTTGCAAATTGTCCTTGAAACCCATTTCAAAAATGATTTAACCCTTAAATCATATTTAAAAAAAGAAAAACATATAATTGCTTTATTCAAATCTCTTTTCCATGCTATATGCTTTACTCAAAACATAGTTGATGAATACGTTCGAAATCTTTATTCAAACCTTTAAACATTCTCTTCGAAACTAATGAAAGTACCCCTTCAGTATAAGTATCTGCTTTACTTTATAATCTTGGGCCAAAAGGCCAAAACATACCTTTCAAAACCATTAAACATAGACCTTTTGAAAACATTGAAATCATCTCTTTCGAAAGCTTTATAAACCTTTGATATCCTCTTTTAAACCACTTTAAATATGCCTTTCGAAAACATTGGAAACCTTCCATTTAAACATTTAGGTAAACCTTTTGAAAACACTAGGGAATCACCACTTCAAAACCTTATACACACACACACCCCCCTTTCAAAAATACTTGGGAATCTCACCTTCCGAAACCTTTACTAGTTACCTTTTGAAAGCGTTAAAGTATAAAGTAACTCTTTCGAAAGCATTAAAGTATAAAGAAATCTCACCTTTGGGTTCAACTTTCAAATATCAAAAGGGTCTTAAAACAAGAAAATCGAAAGAAACTCTTTCAAAAGCTATTTCCTAAGTAAAAGAAGTGGATGGTGCCGAAACCAATCCCCTCGAAAGCATTGGAGAAGCGGCGTACTTTTAAATCAAAGGGCCATTTTGAAACCAATTTGGGTCGAAAGGAAAAAGGCGGCAGCAAGGGTTTCGACCCGATCGAAAGCATTTACTTTAAAACAAAGGCATAACCTCATTTAAAAGCATCCTTTCCTTAAAACCATTGACCATATCAAAAGCTATCTTATTCAAAACCATTCTTTTCGAAAGCAAGGCAGGCGTATTTCCACGTAAAAGCAAGCAAGGGTTCGACCTCTTCGGAACCCCTTGTTTCGACCCTGTACTTTTCGCCTATCTCCAATCCAATACATACCAAGGCTTTTGATACCATGTATATTGGTTTTGACTAAAGTTGGAGGTGGAGGAATGGAGTCGAAAAGGCTGGTGTCGAAAGTAGCGGAACAGTAAAACCATGTAAAACCTGATTTTTTTTACTTTAGAAAGCAATCTTTTTCAACTAACCTGCCTTGTTTGTCAACATATGATTGGTTGCTAATTTCCTTTTCAAATTCTTTTCCAAAAGTGGTGCCAAATTTTAGAAGTAATTAGTTTAAAACAATTGAAAATCCCCTTCTTCTTTTATAAACTTATAAAACATTTAAGTCCTATACCTTAAATAATTTTATATACTTATTAAAACACTTAGGAAAATTTAGTAAAAATTCCCATAAATCACTTTTAATATGTTTTCTAACATATTTAAATTTCAGAACGAAGGCATATATATAATTGCCGTAATTAATTTTTGACCTTGATAACTATTTTCTTCACTAGAAAACTAATATTAATTCCACAAAAATTCAAAGAATTATAAAACTTGAAACCCATCTTCAAAATATCATTTCTAATCTTATATAAAATTGGCAAGGCATTTGGATGTCATTTAATAGGGTTTTCACATTAAAACACGTCATACAATCCATATGAATGAACAAAATTCATCAACAAGCATATATATATATATATATATATATCATTTAAAACTTGGCAATATACGTGCAAAAACATTCGGATCTGATTCTAGAAACTGAAATATCAATATATTAGATGTAACATATTACTCACCTTTACCTTTGTTGTTAAGGAGTTGAGTTTTGATATTTAATGAATTTGATTAATCTTCTTCTTTAGACTCTAGCTTCTCTTCTTCTTGTTTTCCCTTAATGGTAGCCTGCCTCTTAGGTTTAGTATTTAGATTATGAATGTGTAAAATTACATGGTATGTTTGGTTTAGAGTATAAGAATGTAGCTTATTCCTGTATTGACCTTATTTAATTTCCCTTTCTTATTTCATTTTGACTTCCCCTTTCTTATTTCATTTTAACTTCCTCTTTGGTTCATTAGTTAGTAGGCATGGCTACCCCTTAATTATTCAAATCTCAATTCCTTAACCATTTAATCTTTACATTATTCTATTTAAAATGGCTAATTAAATCTCGTGAATAATGTTATCGAAAATTAGGGGTGTTACAGCTACACTGGTCATAAGACAAACACAAAGGCTACGTCAATCGAATGACGAGCACGAAGGCTATGTCGGCCATAGAAAGAGCCCGAAAGCCATGGTAATCAAAAGACAGCCCTGAAATTCATGCCAAAGGGACCATTTCCAATCAAAAGTATTAAATACTTCTAATTACTAATCGAATGAATATCGCCCAATGTCCTATAACCACTTGGCGATACTTGGATATTTACTAAAAGACCATAGATTCCACTAAAGCAAAATGGTCGATCAAACGAGTTAAAAAATTAAGTGAAAGAATGATACATGAATTCCATACCACTTGTAATATTAAATCATTTAATTAGATTTCTCATCTAACAGAAGAAATATTCTTATATAGAAATTTCTACTTTTAAAATCATTTAGTTATTGGTTTGAAGACCGTAAAAGCGCTATGTTTATAAAAATATGCTACTATATGCATATAAGAATCTAATATATATAGTTTTATTATCATCGTTTAGAACTTTATTATTATAAGCTCTATAATAATCTTTGTTCATCGAGATACTTTTCAATATAAGATCTAAATCAATATTTTGAAACCCAAATTTTAAAATCAATAATATATTTTATATAACTTCTAAAAAGGTTTTTTAAAGGATATTTTTTGATATAAAAGTTTAAAGGTAATTTTCCATACTATATATAATATATATGCATTATTCTAAATAAATTAGAATAATGAAATTACCCAAAATCGTGACACAATCAAAATTCCAGAATTAATAGAAATCAATAATACAGAAGAAGCAAGAAATCAAAATTTGAAGTGGAAACAGAGTAGAACAAAACACCGCAAGGTTGCCTGGAACACACTAGCTTCAGGACTTACGGCTGGTCGACCGGTGCGTACACTGGAGCTTGAAAGCTCCGGGCATCGCCTTAGGCAACGATCGCACTGATTTCGACAACTGAAAATTGATTTTCTAGATTTTAATTTTTCACCAAATCAAGTAGGCAACATGAATTCATCAATTAACCACAAAAGTATGATAATTCAGGTCACTATAATGGGTTTAACATTGTTTTCCAAGCATCAACTTTTTAACAAAGAATTATTCAAAAAATATTCATTCAACAATCACATAATGATCACAGCCAGCAAGAAGCAAGCAGAATTAGGGGTACTAGGGAGAATTATTCACTTTAACATCCAAAAACTCCAAAATTGCATGCATCATTCTCTAAGCCAAGTCAACGAAAATTCCTAAATTTAGTGCTGTGAGGATTTAGCATAGAAAATCTTAATAATTTCCCACAAAAGTTTTATAAAAGGTGTACAACTGAGTTATGAACAACATATCCAAATTTAAAATTTTTCTAATTTTTTGGAATGAATTATGAATTTTCTATTGATAGCCGTGTTCAACTTTAGATTTTCAACCTTCCACCTTGCTAATCAACCAATCCGACCTCTGACCATAGCCGAAACTCTATATCTTTGGGTCAAAATGGTAGAGAGTAGTGTTGGGAACCTAAGATTTAAATTTAGGGATTTATGAAACTTTATTCGAATTGATTTGGATTTTAGAATATCTAGGGTTTCAAATAAAAATATGTTTTTCATCAGATTTTCCTTCATAAGTGATAAAACGTAAATGCATTAGCTAAGGAGAATTCTCTCCTTATGGCGATTTAGTTGGTCTTTAGCTTATGATACAAACCTAATAAGAAGATATAAATAAATACCATTCTCTTAATTTAGCTTTTAAATGGGCTATACAAATTTATTAATACAATGCTAAAAAAAATCAACTAACCCATTATTACAATAAAATTAAAATACCCTAATTCCTTTTAAACAAAGAAATTATATATACATTTTCCCACTTCTTTCTAGATTTGCTTTATATCCAAAATAAAAGATTAAATCAATTTAATGTTTCCATTTCTATTAGACATGCCCAATCTTTTAAATATTAATTTCACCTTAATTTCAATTTTCTAAAAATCTAGAAATTGTAATCTTAGAAAGATTCTGTTATCTTTTTAGAAGAACACAAAATTGCAATTTCTTACCAATTTGCACAAGAGTAGAATTAGAATACCAATTTCCATTTGAAAATCAATTTAAAATTTTATTTATATTTTATTTTAGGTATATTTCAAACCAGGGTTCCCCGTTAATAAAATTCGTCCCTACAATTCCATAAGAGGAAATACAGAATACGTATTATATATACATGCATAGATATAAGCTATATATGTTAACTAGTATAACAATCAACTAACCATCCAATAAAACAATAGCAAGCAACCCATAAAGTAATGCTTCAAATAACACTATATTGATTTTTACAATTATCAACATTTTTACAATTATTATTATTATTATCATTTTTACAATTCAAAGGAAAACACAAAGTTAGAAATAATCTAATCTTTTAATTATCCCATTCTAAAACTTAAAACCTTTTATCCAATTAGCAAATAAAAATTTTCTTAAACAGTTTCCAACTCTCGTAGTTTTGGTAAAAATTCGATGGTCTCCTTTGAGTGGGTCATAACGGGAAAATTCTCAAACACAAAAAATAAGAATAAGTGCGATCAACATGATCAAAATCATAAAATTTCAATATATATATTCGCATATGAGTATAATATCTTATTTCTAATTATATATATGAAAAAACATACTCATAGTGGAATTTTAGCTAGTTCGCTTATGCAAATGGCACAAACAAGAAAGTGAGCATACACAAAGTAATAAAAGTCTTTCATGTATTTGCACTCATCTTTAATATACATATTATTACCTAAGATAGAGCACGGAAAATAAAACAACACATAAATACCTTTACAGAAATGCAAGATTATAAACTCATGTAATAGCTCATTCACCGACTAACATAAACATGTCAAATTGACAATTTTTTTGAAATAGACAAAAAGAGAAACTGCAAAGCCTGTAATTAGCTTGCCAAAACATTTTTTGGATATTAAACAGTTTATGTGTTAAAAGTTATTGTTATTTCACTATACAACATAAAATCTAAGATGAAATTTAACTTGATTTGCAATAGAATTTTGTAGTTGCTAATCCCAAATTTTTTGAACATGGTCTATTATTCATCATTCTCTTAGTTTTCCAAGGAATTTAAATTTGCTGACTTTGGATAAGAGGGCCAGGAATAATGACAAAAACAACAGATGGTACACACTCAGGTTTTACAAAAACAAGCCAGAATTTGATCTTAATTGAATCAGATTTTTAAAATAGAAAGACATAAATTTCATACGGCATTCTGAAAAAAATTGTTAGTTATCAAATTAGCTTTTCGAAAAGTGCAAAAACTTGAAAATGAAAGATGGGATGAATGAGTTATGATCAAAATACCACTACAACAAAAATAGTCTTTTATAGCGGCACGGAACCACTATTAAACAAAACTATATCTATTGATAAACGTTGTATATCAACACGTTATAAAAAACAAATGCATTTTTGTAACACAAAAAATAACCGCTGTAAAAGTGTAATTTTTCAGAGTATGTATATTTCGCTTTGGTATTTATAGAGAATAGTGCACTACTATCACTATAAATAATATTTCTAGTGGTTGCATAAATGCTATATATCAACATGAAATGATATATTCTAAATCTATTTACAGAATATATATGCCGCTATAAAATGCGTGGATAAAAACACTTTTAAGCCCCTATCATTAGATAGTAAGTACATGCGCTACATTATCTTTTTATAATGCTTATATTATATAAATAATCGTCGTGGTTTATTTTTCTACGTGTTTGATGCTCCCTGCTATATAAAACAATTTAGTAATAGCATATCAAAATGAATCTTCTTTTAAACACATAACAATATGAACAATGTAAGAATCGAAGAATATAATAATCAATAAATGTAATGCATTATATCAAACGTACTAAAATATCCACAAACATCGTATAAAACATGATCAAACACACACATAATATTGATTACATATGTTTTTAGCACATACCAAAAAGTTTATAAAGATGTTAATGTCTTACTTTAATCAATGTCAGAAAGTTTATCGAAGTCCTGGCTTTTGAATTTTTACTACAACATTTTCACCATTGCATAAAATAGCTCGGAGCGCCTGAGATTAAGTAGCATAAAGGAAATGAATATGGTACAAATTTAAAGCTTATCACGAGCATAAAAATAAAGGAATATTTGCTTTCACACATACCGACGAACAATATTTATTCTTTTGAAGCAAAAAAGAATGCAGCGAGAATAAACTTATAAAATGTGGAATATAGAGATAGAAACATGCAAAAATATGCAAGCCACATTAATGCCCTTTTCCAACTATAGGTTTAAGATAAGTTAGAAAGTACTTTAACTTGGTTCTAAAAGTAAATTGGATAATACAATATTGTAACAACCCATAAATTATTTGCTTCGAATTTGAATATTTAAATAATTTTTAAATATTTAAATAATGGATTTTAATAATCAAATAAACATATTTTAAATATTAATTAATGATATTAAAATCATTTTTAAATTTTGTTTAACAAAATAACTAGTTTAAGTAAAAATAGAAAATGTGATCGAAAAATGTTTCTCGAAATTTCGGCCTTTCAACATCAGAAAGTCGTCGAAACATTGTGCACATTTTTGTGTTACTCATATACACATGCACACACATGCACATATGTCATGTGATAAGATAATCAATGTGTTAAAGTTAATAATCAAGTTTAGTTTAAATATAAAACTTGATTTGACATAAAATGCACAAAATATATTAAATAACCTTAGAAAATTAATTAGATAACCTAACCATCACCTACAAGGACCTCAAGCATGGTATAGGTGGACCTAAGGGGGGGTAACACGTGTAGTTAGAGTGGTGGAGAGGCATGGCTTCCATGTTGCATGATAATATTTATATTATTATAAATGTTTAAGTTAATTTAAATAATAATCCACTTCATTGCCTATAAATACCCACCATCTCCACACATTTTTCACTTTACATATTCATTCCCATCTTCATTTCTTATCTCTACATATACATGAACAATTCCATGGCTTCTAAAATTATTTCCAAAGTAAAAACTAGTGAATACACTTCCAAAATCAAGCTAAACTCCTTACTTCACTTCCAAAAAACCATTTTCTTCTAGACAAGACCCTACACCTCCACATATACACCATGGTCGAGCCCTATATGATCCAGCCTAAGCCCAAAAGGCCATAAAAGATCCATTCAATCGAGCCATTTGCATAGTTGAGCTTAGATCTTGTCCTATTTGAGAAGTTAGTGGAAATTCGGTAAAGTTAGTAAGCGTTTTGGTGAGTGAAGCTTTCGCCTTTGAACCATTAAAGTTTAAACTATATTCATGCTCATATTTGTAGCTATTGAATGCGTATTTTAAAATTATGATAATGGTTTGGTTGTTGGATCGGCTTGTTGCGTGAAATTTAGTCGCTTTGAAAAGTTAGTAAGCGAATCATTGGTTATACGAAAATTTAGTAGTTAAACTAACTCCATCATTATTAAAATGCTTGACGTAAGTTGTATTATCATAAAGCATCATGTATTTATGCTCATAACTTAGTTATGTGATGTGTGATTGTTTTGTAAATGTCATATGCTCGAATTTCGAACTGCGCGTATAGCGATAGTCGCTATATCGACATTTTCAGAAAATCACCTTCTATCGAAACCGTCAGTTTTCATTATCGTGCATGGAATTATTTTACAAATCAAGTAAGTTTTCGATTAGTGATGTTTTCAAAAATAATTAAATTTTTTAATAATGATTATTAATTTAATTCATTATTTAATTAATAAGGGTTAAAGTTAACTAATTAACTTATTAACGATGTATTTTAAATTAGCAAATCACTTGGTTAATGATGTGTTGAAATTAACTAATCATTTTATCTAATTATGTTTAAGATTAATTAATCTTTTAATAACGGTAGATTAAAGTTAAATAATCAATTTACTAATAATGTTTTTAAATTGGTTAATCTTTCTAATTAGTGGCTTTTAAGAGTTAGTAAATCTTCTCTTAAAAAAATTAAATTAATTAATCACTTTTAAATAATGGTATATAATTATTATTTATTTAATTAATTATATTATTAATTAGTTGAATTAATGGTGTTTTAAGGTAGATTACCCTTTTTAATTAAAGGCTATTGAAGTAAATTAATCAACTTAGTTAACAAAGTTTTTAAAAGTTAATTAATCAATGTAATAAAGATGTTTTAAGTTGTTGAATGCTTTTTAATGTTCTTTCAAAGTTAGTAAACTCTTTTAACAAAGTGTTTTACTTATAATAAGAATCCAATTACGAATTAGGTTTTTAAAAAGAAAATATTTGATTCGTTTATGGAAATGAATTAATTTCTGTAAAGCGATTCACTTATATGGAAATGATTTATTTATATAATTAGCACTAAACGTCGAAGAAGTAGACTTGTCGCTATTTCGAAAGTTAAGAATAACCGTGTGAAATTACTTTGAGTTAACACTACCTTGACTTGTCTGGTACTATTGATAACCAAGAAATAATACAAGTTTGAATTTGATTGGTGGTGTTAAGTATACAAGACTTAATTTCCATATACAATCATTCTATATCCTCGGTAGTTGGTTCTTAGCTATCGGTTACTTCATCTCCTTTATTTTCGTCATT
The DNA here is from genome assembly GCA_030765085.1 of Allium cepa. Lineage (NCBI taxonomy): Eukaryota > Viridiplantae > Streptophyta > Magnoliopsida > Asparagales > Amaryllidaceae > Allium > Allium cepa. Next base: position 470,512,102 of record CM060931.1, read on the forward strand.
CTAAAATGATTTGTTGCTCTGTTGACTTTACTATCCTTTATCGGTAATAACTAAATCAAAGCGCGTGGTTTTGGGAGCCAAGTTATATGGGGTTGCTCTCATTAGGGTATTTTCATATCTTATCTGGGTTGGATCCGATTTTGTGCATTTAGATGTGAAATTCTCGGATTCTCGGTAAGGATTGACGGGGTCCGGCTAGGAGTTCCTGGGCTTTCCAAGTATATTTCTAGAGGTATACTTCTTTTAAGGGGGATGTACCCTCCTAGTTATTTTTTAGAGAATTTTCTTTTCTTATTTAATTCAAACCTTCAAATTTATTTCCTTTTTTGCATCGGGAAGTGTCAACCATTCTTCGTGATGTTTAATTATTTGTCTATCCTTTACGTTTGGATGTTGATTTATGTGGAAGTAAACCTGTTCCATGTTCAGCGATGTGGTCTCACATGTTTGTTTTTAATTACGTACATTTGTTTAAAGTTTCACTCATTCCAGACATATCGTCTGACCCGAGTTGTTTGTTTCCCTAAACTCTGGTACTCATTTCATTTGATTAGTCCAAGAGTAGCAAGATTTTATGGGCTCTTTTGAAGACGACGTCCGAGTAGGAGGCTTTCATCTTTTTAGTTATCTATTCCACTGTATTTTCTAGTTTGTATAAGTGTATTTTGTTTTAGCATTTGTAAAGGCAGAATGTTATAACTAGCTAGGCTGATTTGTAGTACTTTTGTGCAACTCTTATAACTCCCTTTTAAGGAGTATCCTGATGTACTATTGACTGTTATGTTTTATTTAGCAGTTTCGTTGTGAGGTTTTCTGTTTCGTTCTTTATTACACCTCATGACGATTCATCTTTCTAATGCATGGACAATGGCAACGAACACCGAGGATGTGTTAATTGTCGCTCCTTGAGATTAGAAAGGTGGGTCATCACAAATATGTTGATAATAGAAGTTGAGTCTGAAATCTGCATTAACGGCAAGTATTATACTCACCATTGTATTATAGCAGCAACAAAGATATGTAGAAATTCAAGATAATCGATTTAGCCATTGTATAATAAAGTATTATAATAATAGAAATTACTATTGTATTACAAAAGATTTCCTCCTAATGCCGTAAAGCACAGCCTTGTACTTTAAAAATTTAACAATACTTAAGCTATGGTAATTAAGCACCATTAACAATACTCAAGCAATTGTACTTAAGGTCTAACACTGCATATCTATAGTGCCTATAGTTTGGCGAGCTCATCTTTATATTCTCTTGGGAACAAATCCGATCTTGTTGAAGATAACTGGCCAAGTTTGATAAAAGTTGGTCCAAATTGTAAAACTTATTCCCGTAACCAGGATGCTATATCCCACATTCTTTCTTTCCAAGGCATAATATTTAAATGGAATTATATTAAATGCCGATTCGGGCATATGAATAACATTAGCAATCAAAATAGAAAAGTAATAGTTCATAGCTCTTCTATTCATATCAAGAAACACAAATATGAAGTTGGACAAGTGAGTTATATATACCTTTTTGTCTTCTGAAAGTCCTCCTAAATATGTCCATTTTGAATTGTCAAGCCTAAGGATAGCACAAAAGACCAAACGTAAAACACTAAGGTAGTGTTTTTTTTTTAGTTTTGGGTCTTCGCTCATACAAAAATGCATACGACGTATGTATATTGTTGAAAACAACCAATTTAGAAAATGAAGTTAACATAAAAAATAGAAAACAATTTTTTCCTAATTTTTCGTGTTTTGAGTAATAACACAATCATGAGAAATAATCCATTTTTCCATCGTCCATCTATCCCCTCCGTCATCCCCTCTTTTTTCTTTCATCCCCTTTATCGTCCCCCAACTCTTCTCATATTTGACATACATATTGAAAATTAAAAACATAAAATTTGTTCATAAAACAAAAGCTACCTAAACTTTTCAGTAAATAAGGATTCTTTCGGTTCAATTTTTAAGGTTTTAACAAGAGCTGAAGTACTTCCCTTTTTTTGTAAACTAGTTCAATTACTAACCAATTCTCTTGATCCATTAATCATCGGTGCTTTAGATTCATTAGGAATTGTCTTTTTCGTACTATTAACTAGCACTCTAGAACCATTAGTCTTCAGCTGGAACCATTTTAGTTATCCTTCCATTGCTACCAAATTTCTAGATTTCTGTAGAAACTGCTTTTGCTACAGCCCTCGAAACTCATTTAGTCATCGTGGATAAAATTTTATAATATATTATAGTTATTATTCAAAACTTAGTTAATTATCATAAAACTTGGTTAGATTTTTATAAATTTGTTAAATTTTAAAACTTAGTTAACTTGGTTAATACTTTATTTATTTGTATAAACGATGTTAAATTTAGTTAATTTATTATTGTTGTTGTTTTTTATAAAATTTAGTTAACTTGGTTACTATTTTATATTTTTTATCTTTATTTTTATTTTACTTAGTTATTATTATTATTATTAAATTATTTATTTGACTTTAATTTATTATTGTTATTGGTATTTTTATTACCTTTAAATTGACCTTTTCGTTTATTTTGGGTTACAGCCCTAGCCGACCCTAACTTGTTTGGAAATAATGGCTTAGTTGTTGTTGTTAGTTTATTTGGTTATAGTTTATTATTATTATAAGCCTAAATAATTTTATAAAACTTATAGTAAATTTATTATTATTATAAACTTAGTTAGTTTTTATAGAACATGGTTAACTTGGTCAATGGTCAATATATTCTAATTTATTATAATTATTATTCTAAAATTAGTTAACTTTTATGAAACATGGTCAATTTTTATAAACTTAGGTTGTTTATCGTTACTTTACTATTATGACCATCGTCGCTGTTGTTATTAGTATTATTATTATAAACTTAATTAACTTTGATAAGCTTAGTTAATTTATCATCATCATCATCATCATCATTACCAATATTACATAACCATAGTTATTTACAAAACTTAGGTTAGGAACATGCATATTTCATCTTCACATCAATGACACAAAGTTGTAAGATCTTTGCTTTACATCCTAAAACTGAACCTATGTTGTAAGACAAAAAATTACAAAAGGAGAGGCTATGATTTAATTAAAAAAATGCTCCATACAAATAATTTCCAACCCAAATATAATAAATGAGCATTATGGCACGGGCTTCGCGCGTGATGAAGGCACCTGAATTATTTTTGTACAAATTGTATTTGTTTAATACGTTTAAAAGAAAATGTTTTCCACAAATATTTAGCTATATGTTTGTGTTGAATCATATGTAGTTAATTTGAATTTTTATTTCTAAGATGCAATATATAATCCTTTGTTAGTTGAAAATTTCATTCATATTATTGATTTATAAAAATCAAATTTGTAGAGTTGTTTATCTGTTAGATTCTATTTTCAAGTAATATAAAGACTTGGTAATATTTTTAAGTAATATGAGTGTGACACCGAATGTATTACAATCTTTGATAAAGAAGAATATATGGGCAATTTTGGAAGTTCGTCGTCAGACCAAAAGTTTTCACTTCCAACTCAATTATTAAATAAAGATAAGCAATCTTGGTATTCAAGTATGAGACATATCATACTGGATTGCCCAGGACGTGAAAACTTAACCCAATAAAATAAATAAATTTACAAACTAAGAGCAACTACTGTACGGTAAAAAACTCAAAGTTGGTTGACAAAATTGGTTAATAGGTTTAAATGAAGAAAAATAAACCAAAAAATGGTTCACATATTCATGATGCATATGACAAAAGTAGGTAAATTAATTCATGCAATTAATACCTTGAATAAGTACGCCCAAGATCTCTATGAACAAACTCTTGGAAATATGCACCAACTTGTGTATAAGTCAAACATATAATCAACCATTGACCACAAAAGCATCGGACCACAATGTTTACTAACGACTTGAATATATTATATAAAAATTTGTTCTCTAATTGATTTCCAAAAGAAGAACATATTAGAATACGGTGCATAGTTATCAAGTAAAAGAGTAAGTGAAGGTTTCACGTATATACATTGAGATGCCTAGACAATTAGAAAAGTTTAGTATGTGGTGTAAATTAGAAAATTTAAAGTTGTAAACTAGGAAGTTAAGCCCTTTACACCAAAGAGATAGGAGATGTTAAATCAAGTATAGCTTATAAGTAATCCAGCTAAGGACAGTACTAATTGACCTTACTTTTTCCAAACACAATTTTTTAGCATGTCTTGTAAGCTAAATCATTCTATATAACTCAAACTAGCAGTAGAAAAGAAATTAACAATATTTTACATATACTTAATTTGATTAACCGACCAAGGTTTACAGTTTTAACCATGTGAAAGTATTATTAATCCCAAACTTGATTTGAAATTAAACTAATAAAATAAATTACAATGATTGCCAAGTCAAAAGCATAATATAAAACAATTGTAATGACCCACCTTTTTGGATGGTCTAAATTGATAATAAAACACACATATCCAATTCAAACCATTCAAAAGGGAGGACTGTTAATGAGGTAAATAAGAAAATAAAAGAAAAGAAGGAAAAATAAAACACATAATCTCGTAGTAGAACGACAAAATATAATAATCAAATAGATAGTTCATGAAGCTGTTTTACAAATAACATGTGATTACACTTTTACAATTCAAATTAGAGTTATACATACAGCAGGAATAAACAAATGATGCGGCGGAATACATGACGTAATGGAATAATTGTATTAAATATCAATAATATACTGAATCTTCGTCTTCGTCCTTCGAAAAATAGTCATCAATACACTGAAAAGGTCAGACTGACCCGAGGTAATGAAAAAAAAACATGTAACGACCCATTATTTTGGACCGTTTAAATTGACAATAAATCCACACATGTTTGACTCAAATAATTCAAAACAGTAGATTGTAATATAATTTGGAGCAAATAAAACCAATCACAGACACAGAAAAATCAGAATAAGTCATAGCGGAAATAAAATAACCATAGTAGTACATGAAGCTACGACAAACACAATCATAGAATAAGTACAAAATACCATAGTGTGAAAGTAAATACAATAGAAATCCCAATACATAAATGTACACTAATACATAAGCTGAATAGAAAATATTGAATGGAAATAGATAATAACTAGACAGATAGATGATCTCCAGCAATCCTAGCTCCAGAAGGTGAAATCAAAGCTTAAATACTCAGGCTGACCCGAGCATAAAGAAAATAAACACAAACACTCGAGTCAGGACATACATACTAATACAATGTAAACCAACTCAAGTGAACTGTAATAAAATGCACAACTAACATAAAGGATGCTTGGGACTGCCCATCCTTTAAGGATCCGTTAAACTATCTACCATATAGTAATATACGCTATTATAATAATGTCTAGAGTAAAGTATAATATATTTAAAAATAGCGTTAAGGCGTTACCCATAACCCCCTTAACACATTTTATAGTGCCAATAGTCTATACAGTACCGTCGTACCTCCATATCGGGAGGCTACCTCAAATACTCCATAGGTACGACACAAATCAAACTCGTACAAGGCGTGCTAGGATAGGTGACATGGCATAATGAGGCAACGCCATGGCAGATATACCAATTACGCATCCAGACTGGTGGTAACGCGTAACAGCCACTACCACCCATCTCGAGCCACACTTCCAAAAATTAAAGGGTACCCCAATCAATCACAATGTAATAGAATGGTATCAAATGAATGTGTCCGATAAGAGGAGCTACCTCATTGGTCCGGAATCGCTCATGTTTTAGCCACCTTATCCAAACTTACGGGAGTCGGGTCCACGTATATACCTTAAATAGAATCGTTGCCACCATCCTACTTCAGTCTGGAAACTCCATCGCATATAGGGTTGTTAAAGTGGTTTTCGATATCAACAGAGAGTATGTCCATATCCGACCCAGGTCTCTTTAACAACCAAACGTTATTATAACCCGTGGTTATAAGTTTCAAAAAAGGTTTATATTCCAAATCGAAATAATTAATTTAAACCATTTAAATATGAAGTTGTTATCCTTTCAAATCAGATATTCAATTTTCAGAATTGTAGCATTTTCTAAGTTCATTTGTTCAATTACAATAAATTCAAACATTGTATTTTTCAGAAACAGTAGCACTTATAAAGTGTTATAGTAGATATATTAGTATTTCAAAATAGTTCAATTTCAGAAACAACACCACTCATAAAATGTTACAGTATATATATTAGTATTTCAAAACAGTTCAATTTCAGAAACAGCAGCACTTATAAAATGTTACAGTAGATATGTTAGTATTTCTAAACAGTTCAATTTCAGAAACAACAGCACTTATAAAATGTTACAATAGATGTATTAGTATTTCAAAAATAGTTCAATTTCAGAAATAGCAGCACTTATCAAATGCTACTACAAATATAATGGTATTTCAGAAAAACATTACATTTCAGAAATGGTAGCACTTAGAAAATGCTACTGTAGAAATAGTGATGTTTCAGAAATATTGTACACTTTCAGAAATTGTAGCACTTAGAAAATGCTACCTTAAAACCACAACATTTTGAAAATGCTGCCAATACAAAACTAAGGTTTATTATAACATTTTTGAGACATTATAATTTCAATTTTTCACCATTTTTGACTTAAAAACATATCTCACGTTTCTAATATATTTATTTGGATGTGATTTAACTTATGATTAAACAAATTAAACTTTTATTAACAAATTATCCAAATTAAACTATTATTCATTTATTAAATCAAAAGTACATTTTTTTAACTTTTAACTTAACAATTAACTTAATACTTTATTTTAAGATACCCATTTATTTAAAAAAAAATCTTATTGCTAAGCTAAGCTTAGAATTTCCAATTGAAAACTAAATTTTCAATTATCAAGTCAAGTCATATTTAAATTACATTTTAACCCATTTATTTACTTATACATTTTTAACTTATAAAAAGTCAATATAACATTTATTTAAATCATTTAAATCAAATTTAAGTTAAAATTTCATATTTTATATTTCAAAAATACTTAATAATTTTCAGAAAACATTTAAAATTAACTACGGGTACGTATATAATTTTCTAACCTAGGTCAAATGATACAGATATGTATCATTTCAATCCGTGATTTAAAATAAAAACCCGGTTTCTATCATTTCAAACCCGCAATCCCAAGTCAAACAAAATAAAATAAAAATCGTTTGAGCCTATCATTTCAGATCATAATGATTTTTTCTTATTCTAACGTCCGTTCGGGTATGTATCATTTCAACCCATAGTGATTCTATTCTACAGGGAACTTGCAGTGTGAGAAACAGCAAAATAGTAAACAATATAATATGGCATATCATATCAGGTGATGTAACAAATAAATATTAGGTTATAATCATATCACAGGCATATATAAATTACTATCATATCATCACTACAATTCACATGCCATTATTTCACAATTATATAAGTACGAATGTCGAGAGTGGTAAACTCACCTTCTAAACCTAGAGATGAAATTCAAACACAAATCCAAACTCCGCAAAGCATGAAAAGGCACGACTAGATTCTAGTGGATGGAGAGCCAAGATTTGAGTCTTGTAAACAAATAATTATGAACATACATAAGTATAAAATTCAACACAAGAATATAAATTAAAACAATGTGAAACTATGAATCAAAATGAAGCAAAGATCGGTTTAACCACTCAAGTGGGCTCGGCCACCTTCATACATGGCTAGACCATCATCATATGGCTCGGCCATGATTGTTTTTGGACCACCTAAGCTCGGCCAAGGCATACAAAGGCACGACTATGGTTTAGAATATGAAGTGATGGTAGGTTACAAGCATTAGGAAGGTAAAGGTCAAGGGTATGTGGTCTTTGGGTTCGGACTATGGCTCTTTGGGTTTGGCCTATGGGTCTTTGGTCTGGATCTGATCTGGTCACATCAGGAATGTGCGGCCATGGTGTGTTCACGGCAAGGGGATGGAGGAGCAAGGGGTAGCCAAGGCAAGCACAGAGGAATTGGGTGCATATGGTGGCTCGGCTAGGGTTTTCAATAATGTTTGGTGGTGGAGTTTGGATCATGATTCATGGCATGGGTCATGGATGGCGATGGGATGGTGCGGGCCACGCATAGGTGGTAGTGGTGAGGAGTTGTGGTCGGCAATAGGAGGATGTCCGAGCATAGCATGGGCAAAAGAGAGTGAAAAAAGAAAAAGAAAGGAGAAAAGGAACAAGAATGACATAGAAAACTTACTGCAAATATTTTAGTCAAGAGATGAAATGAGGAATAAGATGAGACGGGAACCTTTTGTACGTTAATGGCATAGAGAGTGAATGGCAAAGAAGCACGCTTGAACGGCTAGGCAATAGAAAAGTCACAATTTACATTAAAGAAAAGAAAACACACGTCTTTTAGAATTTCCAAGCCAAAAATCAAATAAAAATAAAATAAAAATTCAAAAAAAATGGAAAATAGAAAATAAAATAGAAAATAGAAATGGCTTAGAAATATGTAATAGAAAATAAACACAAAAATGCTGAAAATAATCGCGTGTAAAACGCTGAATTTTATCATATTTAAAAATTCTAAAACAGAATTGTACGAAACGAAAAGCAGGACGAATATCAGAATCGAATACAGTTTCAAAGAAAAGGATAAGCAATTAAAATTTAAAATTTAAAATTTTCAACTGAAATTCAAAGTTTGACCAAGTTGACCAAAATATAAAATTTTAGAAAATATTCATTTTATTGTATTTGGAAAATAATTTATAAACAAAATCCAAAAATACATTGGAAAATTCCAAAATTTCAATTTTTAAGTGATTTAAAATCAAAGTTTTCAGATAAATGGAATTAAAATATTTATTAAAATTATAGGTTGTTAGACTCTCCCCCAATCAAAACATTTCGTCCTCGAAAAGGAATGAGACACGAAAACAAGGAAAGATAAGATAGAAAATCAAATAGTACCTGAAATAAACAATTCCAGATTCGAAGCATGCATACTCTCCTCCGTCTCCCAAGTACAGTCCCAATCATCCGTACTCCACTGCACTTTGACCAAGTTGACAGATTTCCTTCTCAGCTGCTTCATACCTCTATCGACAATACAAAGTGGTTTCCTCTTCACAGTCAGATTAGACTCAATATGTAAACTCTCGAGAGCAGAAGGCAGGATAATCAAAGATGGATCATGTAGATATCGACGAAGATGTGAAACATGGAATACATTATGCACTCTGGAAAACTTCTCGGGGAAATCCAAACGATAAGATAGAGATCCAATCCTCTTAGAGATACAGAAATGACCAACAAACCTAGGAGCAAAGTTCCCTCTACGACCAAACCGAATCACATTCCTTAAGGGAGAGACCTTAAGAAAAACCAGATCACCAACAGCAAACTCCAAACTCCTCCTACGCCAATCAGCATACTTCTTCTTCTTATCCTGAGCAATCCTCATCTTCCTCTTAATCTCCTCAACCATCTTAGAAGCCTCAAAATCATATCAGGACCAAGAACCAAATGATTAACGGAATCAATCCAGCAAGATGGAGATCTACAAGGTCTTCCGTAAAGAGAAAAAAACAGAGACATTTCAATACTAGCCCGATAGCTGTTGTTATAGGTGAATTCAACAAGATGGAGATGATCTTTCCAAAATCCTCCATAATCAAGAACACAAGCACAAAGAAGATCCTCTAGAACCTGATTCACTCTTTCCTTTGGACCGTCGATCTACGGATGGTAAGTAGTGCTCAAATTTAGACGCGTACCCAAAGATTCTTGAAATGCTTTCCAAAACTGACTGGTTTATTGGTAAAGATAAGGTCTCGATCACAAACGATGCCGATGGAAACACCAGAAAGATGAACAATCTCCCTCATATAGATTTCAGGGAAACTGGAAGCAGAACGGGTAGATTTTACCGGAATGAAATGAGCTGATTTGGTCAATCTATCCGTAATAACCCAAATACTCTCGTTACCCCTCCGAGTCCTCGGTAATCCATCAATAAAATCCATGGAAACCTGTTCCCATTTCCAATTGGGAAACTCAAGGGGCTGTAACAAACCAGGGGTCTTCTGATCATCTACCTTGACTTGCAGACAAGTTGCACACCTACTACCAAAGATAGAGATATCTCGCCTCATACCTTTTCACCAATAAAGCTTCTTCATATACTGATACATTTTTGTCACACGAGGATGAATAGAAAGTCTGGATCGACGATTTTCCCGAAGTAACTTTTGCCTCAATCCATCAACATTCGGGACACAAATCTGATTATTAATCCTCAAAATCCCTCTATCATCGATCTGAGCTCCACAACCATCAAGACTACTACCACCAACTCTGCTACGAGCACTCTCCTTTATATGCCTAAGCATCACATCCTCATCCTGCTTAGCTATGATACGGTCCAAAAGAGGAGAAGAAACAACAAGCTGACACAACATAGCCTTCTTCCGACTCAAAACATCGGCTACAACATTAGCCTTCCCAGGGGTATAGCTAATGTTGAGATTATAAGAAGCAAGAAACTCAAGCCACCGAACCTGCCGCCGATTCAAATCCTTCTAAGTGATGGTATACTTCAAAAACTGATGATTAGTAAAGAGCTCAAACTTAGCACCCAAAAGATGATGCTTCCAAAGCTTCAAAGCAAAAACAACAGCAAGCAATTCCAAATCATGAGCCGCATAATTGGCTTCGTGGGTCTTCAACTGGCGACTGGCATAAGCAAGCACCTTCCCATCTTGCATCAGCACATCTCCCAAACCCTCACGACTAGCATTAGTGTATACTGTTAATCCCTCATTTCCATTTGGAATGGTATGCACTAGTGCGGAAGTAAGCTTACGCTGCAACTCATTGAATGCAGCTTTACACTTATCACTCCATATAAACTTAGCATTCTTTCGAGTTAAAGTAGTGAGAGGGGCAGAAATTTGAGCAAAACTCTCAATAAATCTCCGATAATAACCGGCAAGGCCCAGAAAGCTGTGAATATCAGATGGAGTCCTTGGAGTTTCCCAACCCTGCCACAGAATAGGGAGGGGTAAGGACCACAGAAAAGATAGAATGGTCAAATTACAGAAAGAGAAACAAAGAAAGACTTACATTGACCGCACCGATCTTGACTGGATCAACAAAAACTCCATTACTAGAAACAATATGTTTGAAAAATTGGACTTCATCTTCCAAAAATGGCATTTCGAGAATTTAGCCTTCAACTGATGATTCCTAAGAGTCTCCAGAACAAGTTTTAAATGCGACTCATGGTCTTACCTTGTCTTGGAGAAGACAAGGATATCATCAACAAAGACTAGAACAAACTTATTAAGCACATCACGAAAAAAACGGTTCATAAAATCAACAAAGAAAGCAGGAGCATTAGTCAAACCAAAAGGCATAGCTAACCATTCATAGAAACCATTCTCAGTCTGAAAAGAAGTCTTGGGAATACTTTCCTCAGCAGCTCTAAGCTGGCGAAAACCTGTGACAAGGTCAAGATGAGAGAAAATAGTAGCTCCATGGAGCTGATCAAACATATCATTAATGTGACGCATAGGATATATGTTCCTTATAGTGATCTTGTTTAGCTCCCTATAATCAACACACATCCTCAAAGAACCATCGGACTTAGTGACGAAAACCACTACCGCTCCCTTTTCTAAATGGCTAGGTCGGATCAGACCCTTGGAGAACAAGTCACTAATTTGCTTTCTCAACTCAATCTTCTCACGGGGTGCCATTCTTCTAGGAGGAAGAACTACAGGTCGAGCATCAGGAATAAGATCAATACGAAAATCAATTTCCTGGTTAGGAGGTAAAGAAGTGACTTCACCAATTACATCGGGATATAATTTGACTATATGAGTCGAATCAAGATCACCAGGAGCAGAATCAAGAGAATAAACAAAGATGCCAGCAAAATCCTGGGGTAAGCGGCAATGAATCACCAAAGAGTTACCAAAATCGTCCATAAGAGAAATAGTCTGGGTGCTACAAGAGATAACGGCTTCATGCCTCTATAGCCAATCACCCCCATGTAATAGATCAAAAGCATCAAAACCCAAAACATAGAAATCACCACTGAAACGGTGATCAAAATAGAGGATTTTCACTTGATTACAAATCCTACTAAGGTTTGCAGGACAACCAATAGGATTTTTAACACACAAAGGTACAGGAGCAAACTCGGGCAAAATAAGATGCTAAAATTTATCACAAAGATCCACAGAAATAAAGCTATGGGAAGCTCCAGTATCAAATAGAACACGAACATGAAAATTAAACAAAGAAAATGTGCCCTGAAGAGTACCTTGAGAATCATTAGGAGCAGGAGCAGGTGTACGAGGTGGAGCTGGTGAAGATGCTGAGGTAACAGCAAATATACCAGAAGGCTTTCCCTTTGCTGAGTGGGACAGTTACTCTTGAAATAGCCAGGCTGCAGACAAATGTGGCAGAGATCACGCCTGGTCAACCGAGCTGGAGGAGGAATAGCAGCACCACCCGAATTAGGACAACAATTAGCATAGTGTTCCTTCTGATCACATCGGAAGCAAGTAATGGAAGATAGGTCAACAGACTGCCTCTGAGAAGAAGAAGATCCCAAACCTGGAGTCTTGTTCCAATTCTTCCTCTGCTGTTGAAAATTGGGCTTTCTCTTCTTAGGAATACCAGAGGAAGACTGAGCTGGAGCGGAACGAGTAACTGGAGGTAGGATTCTCATATCTAATGGCCATATCCATCAGACTAGTGAAAGGGCTATGAACATGAGCGATGAGACGATCATAATACTCCGGACGAGCACCAGCAATGCACTTCTCATTCTTCTTGAGAGGAGTGTAAATCAGATTAGGGCCAAACTTAGAAAGTTCATTGAATTTCCTCTCATACTTAGCAAATGACATATCACCCTGCTCGAGATCCATGAATTCCCGACACAACTAAGATTTTCCTGCCTCAGGCATCCACTTTACAACAAAAGCATCCCTAAAGCACGATAAAGAACAAAAGACAGATTTCAAAAAGATAAAACTGAACCAAATTAAAAACAACGGGAGATAATACCTAAACTACTCCCAAGAAATGTCAGCCTCAGCAATGTGAGCTGTGACAGACTCCCACCAATCCAAGGCTGCTCCCCTTCAACTGCCAAACTGCCAACTGATGCTGCTGGGCATTAGTGATCTCAAGACCAAAGAAAATCTGCTCCAAATCCTTCAACCACTGCTGAGCTTCAATAATGCTCTCAGATCCGGTAAACTTGGTGCCACCTATCTCAGTGTATTCCTTAAAGTGTTTAGTGAACCTAACTGGTGTAGCATGCTCAGGAGTTGGGGCAACACCACGTCCCTTACCTATAGCATTCGATCCATCCTCAAAAATCAAGAATGAATTTAGGACAGAGGTAATTAAGAAACAAAGACAAGATTAGACAAGATAAGATAAGATAAGATAAGATTCAACTTGAAAGAAATTCCTAAACACAGAAAAAACTAACAAGATGAATAAGGAAAAGAAAGAAGTTAAGGAATATTTGGTTTCAAAACAAGAAAACTTTTTTATATCAAAATACTCTTTGAAAATCATTTGAAAATCATTTTATGATTTAAAATACGTTCTCCCACAATGAAGGATTCCAGGATTGATTTCACTCAATCTAGGGTATTTCAACCCTATCCCTAATGAGTTTTTGCTCCGCAGGCTAAGGTTTGCCTAAAATCAATGCTCTCATACCAAATGTAACGACCCACTATTTTGGACCATTCAAATCGACAACAAATCCACACATGTCTGACTCGAATAATTCAAAATAGTAGATTGTAATATAATTTAGAGCAAATAAAACCAATCACAGAATCGCAGATAAAGAAAAATCAGAATAACTCGCGGCAGAAATAAAATAACAATAGTAGTTCATGAGGCTACTACAAACGCAGTCACATAATAAGTACAAAATACCATAGTCTGAAAGTAAATACTACCGAAATCCCAGTACATAAATGTCCATTACATAAGCTGAATAGAAAATACTGAATGGAAATAGATAACAACTAGATAGATAGATGATCTCCAGCAATCCTAGCTCTAGAAGGTGAAACCAAAGCTGAAATACTCAGGCCAACCTGAGCGTAAATAAGATAAATACAAACACTCGATTCAGGACATACATACTTATACAATATAAAACAACTCAAGTGAACTGTAATAAAATGCACAAGTAACTTAAAGGATGCTTGGGATCGCCCATCCTTTAAGGTTCTGTTAAACTATTTACTATATTATAATATACGCTATTATAATAATGTCTAGAGTAAAGTATAATATATTTAAAAATAGCATTAAGGCGTTACCTATATCCCCCTTAACACATTTTATAGCACCAATAGTCTATACAGTACCGTCATACCTCCAGATCGGGAGGCTACCACAAATACTCCATAGGTATGACACAAATCAAACTCGTACAATGCACGCTAGGGTAGGTGACATGGCATAACGAGGCAATGCCAGGGTAGATATACCAGTTACGTACCCGGACTGGTGGTAACGAGTAGCAGCCACTAACGCCTACCTCGAGCCACACTCCTAAAAATCAAAGAGTACCCCAATCAATCACAAAGTAATAGAATGGTATCGAAGGAATGTGTTTGATAAGAGGAGCTACCTCATTGGCCCGAAATCGCTTCTGTTTTAGCCACCTTTTGCCAACTCACGGGAGTCGGGTCCACGTATATACCTCAAATAGAATCGTCGCTACCATCCTACTTCATTCTGGAAACTCCACCGCGTACACGATTGTTAAAGTGGTTTTCAGAATCGACAGAGAGGATGTCCATATCTGATCCCGGTCTCTTTAACGACCAAACGTTATTATAACATGTGCTTATAAATTTCATAAATGGTTTATATTCCAAATCAAAATAATTAATTTAAATCATTTAAATATGAAATCATTATTCTTTCAAATCAGATGTTCAATTTCCAGAATTATAGCATTTTCTAATTTCATTCGTTCAATTACAACAATTTCAAACATTGTATTTTTCAAAAACATCAGCACTTATAAAGTGTTACAGTAGATATATTAGTATTTCAAAATAGTTCAATTTCAGAAACAGCAGCACTTATAAAATGTTAAAGTAGATATATTAGTATTTCAAGACAGTTCAATTTCAGAAACAGCGGCACTTATAAAATGTTACAGTAGATATATTAGTATTTCAAAACAGTTCAATTTAAGAAACAGCAGCACTTATAAAATGTTACAGTAGATATATTAGTATTTCAAAACAGTTCAATTTCAGAAACAGCAGCACTTATAAAATGTTACGGTAGATGTATTAGTATTTCAAAAACAGTTCAATTTCAGAAATAGTAGCACTTATCAAATGCTACTATAAATATGGTGGTATTTTAGAAAAACAGTACATTTCAGAAACGGTAGCACTTAGAAAATGCTACTGTAGATATAGTGATGTTTCAAAAATATTGTACACTTTCAGAAATGGTAGCACTTAGAAAATGCTACCTTAAAACCATAGCATTTTAAAAATGCTGCCAATACAAAACTAAGGTTTATTATAACATTTCAAAGACATTATAATTTCAATTTTTCACCATTTTTGACGTAACGACCCATAAATTTCGATGTTTAAAATTTGTTAATTTAATAATATTTTATGTGTTAATATTGAAAGAAATAAAAAAGATTGTAATTTAATAATGGAATAAGAACTAAATTAAAATGAAACAATGTTAATACATGTTAATTATCAACAATATTAATGAAACTCCAATTCATTGTATTTAAACATCCTATGCTTGGTTATAAAATTTAATATAAGAACCAAATGTAAACATTTAATTATTGTATAAAATAGATAGTTAATGGTAATAAAATAATGTGTAATGGATGGAAATGAAATAAATGTATTTTTAATGAGAATTGTTGTAATAATTGTTGTAGAGAATAAATTTATAAATTTTATAAAATGTATAATGGTGACAACTATTGTTCGTTACCAATGTATTTATTCAATAGCAACTAATTGTAATTAAACATTACCTTATGTAAGTTAAGATAATAACTGAAAATTTTGAATGTAAAATAAATAGAAATGTTAATTATATGCATAAGATGGCAGTAAATTTAATAAAAGATTTAAACCAAGATAAATAAATGAATTGGGATATTGAATGTGTATAAGTGACTAAATTTCAGCATAATGGAAATAAAATAGTTAACACAAATAAAAGATGAAATTAGAATTATATAGCTGATTGGAACATATTTTGAAATTAATGAAATTTTGAATGTAATTAAAAGTTAAGGGTAACAATGGTTATAAGTTACCTATTTATTTAGTTCATAAAATTTAGTTTGAAAACAATTGCAGTTAATTTACTTAATTAGCGCAAATTAATGTAGATTAATTTGGTAATCGGAGAATGTTAATTCAATAGGATGTGTGTAACGCCCCGGAAATTTTCGACTTTCGAAAATTCAACATCGATACTCACTTTATCGACTGCCGAGAAATCGAAGGCCGGAAACCCGAAATGTTATGGTTTAAGAAAAAGAATTTAAGAAAAGAGAAGAGAAAAAGATAGAAGATAGAGAGAAAAGAGAATAGAAAAGGATAGGGAAAAGAAAACAGAAAATAGAGAAGAGATAGAAAAATTTTTTTATAGAAGAAAAAAACAGAAAGAAAATAGAACGGAAAAGAAAACAACAGAACAACAACAGAGTCTCACAATTCGCAGCGGAACAACATATAATAATAAATGAATAATCTTTAAACAAAGAACTATATCAGTTATTACATTTCATTTCATCATATCATCAGAGTGTACAACAACAACAACAAACAGTGCAGCGGAAAAAGAAATACTATATAAACTAGTAATACGCCATGCCATCCATCTTGCCTCCAACAACTCCAGAATATCCAGAATATCCTGATAAACCTAACTCTTGACTGCCCGTGTAGAAATTGGTGGGCACCCAGAGTTTAGGAAGGAAAACAATAAACTCCAAGTCAGTCATGTGACTGGTGTGAGAACTCAAAACAGTTTATTTATCTTTAAAATCAAAATAGAAGAATATTTTTAAATCAATTCGCAATGCTTTTAAAAATGAGACTACCATAAGGCCTCCCGCACACACACACAATGCAAACGCAGAATCGGAGGAGATTTCTCCTTATGATAGTCAAAGATGCTTGATACGCATTTAAAATAACATTTGATATTATTATTAGTGTATAGTGTAGGAAAAATTCATTTCGAAAGTAGAGTATAAATCTTAGCCAACATACGACCATTATCGTATGCCTACTATAGCTACCATCCAAACAGTGGGGCGCCACCATAAGTGAATGATAGGTTCTACAACTAATACCGTACAAGTCACGTATTGTTTCTTTGGATTTCCAACGAATGATCAGGCCAAGGAACTTCCCATTGCCACATGAGAATGCCTCTGGATGGACATCCCCGAGAACCAAACCGGATCTCTACCAACACAAGGCCGGGTTACCCCTAACTGAGTAACAACTGACCGAATATGCCATCCCCCGGTCCTTTGGGACCTTTCACCGAGCGCTCGTAATCAATTCACACAATCATAACAAAGTGTTTTCAACATGAGTAAGTATTTGGGCTCCATACCATGATACCACCCTTTTCCAGAAGGAAATGCACACATCCTAAAGGGCGCTACCCCTCTTAACCTTGCTGCTTCTTTCCTGTTTTGACCATTCACGGGGTGTGAGGCTCGACGAAGTCACGTCCACAAAAACATACTTTATACAAAAGCCATGCTTTGGGTCAACAAATGATCATAGAAATGATCACAAAGATAGGCGATCAAATAAACGATCCTATCACAAATAATCAATACAATGATCATTTACAGCAACACTCAGCATGTCACATTACCAAATTGGGAATATATCGCTGATAACATTCAACTACATAACCTCTAAGCTCGCATGTCTCAGAGAAGGGTGTTAAGCTAAAAGAATAAATTCTCCGCCACCAACATAAATATATTTGAAAGAAATCGGCTTTATATCTCAACTTGTAATGTCAGGCATACTATCCATACAAGTCTGTTCCGGGATCGAACAAAACCGAAGGCACTTCTTACGAAGCCCTTGCAATCCGGATATTCACAATCCTGATCGGATTTCCCATCACTTAGGGAGTCTCTATACCGTTGCAACTCAGTGCAGAGACAATCGATAGGTCATCCTATCGCTCTCGCAAATACCGGGTCTTCAACACCGATCTTCAATGCGATTCACAACGACGTATCACTTATTCGGAATGGGTTATACGACCCCACGGTCCTTTCCCGGTTAACCCGAATAGTGAGCGCTTATTCAAAAATAAGTGTAGCATTCACATTCAAACAAATCACATCAAATACCCATTCAAAGGGAAATATTGATAGTCGGTTATTGAACTATCAATGGATATGCACACATCACCAGTTTCCAAATAATTTTCCAAATTATTTATTTTCCAAAATATCTTTACTAGATATTTAATTTTCAACACTTCAAAAATAAATCAATATTTATTCTCATACAAATTCCACTTTCTTTTATAAATTCCATAGTGAATTTATATTTCAAAATATCAATGAATATTCGATTTCAATTATTCATTTCAATTTATCTTCAAAAAGATAAATTATCTAATATTCACTTTATATTGGAAAACATTTCCATACTTATTAAAAATAAGTAATTCACAAATTTTATTTATTTTCAACACTTGGAAAATATTCAATATACTTAAATCGAGATTAAGTATATATTTCATTCCTTAAGGAAATCATTCTCTTAAACATATTTATTTGGGCCAAAACGAATGTTGCGTAAAACATCGTTACGACATCCCAAAATCATTAGTATAGGGATTCGAATTTTAAGATAGATATATAAATCCCAATACTATACAAAACATTTCCTTTCGGAAATCATTTACTATAACAACAGTGTTATAGTCCACTATTTCCTTCTATTTCTCGAAAACGTTTATTTCAACAATAAATGTTGAAATCTATGGTTTCGAATCTCAACACAATTTAAAACATTGTTAGATTGTTTTAATTCTATTTAAAACATCAAATCTAAAATAATTTCTTTAACATATTATCCACTATTTAAAACGTGAATATACTACGTTAACAAATTTTCATCCTTTTATTCATTTTATTTTAAAGGATTATTCACTGTTCAAAAACGTGAATATAACTCCATTAATAGGTTTCAACAATTTACTTATCAAAATAAGTCGTTTGTGAATTTATAAAACAACGTTTATGAATTCCATTTCTATTTATTTTATAACATCTCCTTTTATAAATTTCCGCCATTAACCTATTCCAGTTTTATCTCAATTATGAACCAAAAGTCCATATTATAAGTTAAATGCTTATAAAACGATTATTTTACAAAATCGTTTCTTTGAACTTCATAATTATAAATCTTATAACTTATAAGATTCAATTATTCATCCAAATATATTCTCTAATAATTTCACAAAATTTATAAATCTTACTATTTATAAATTTCATTTATAACTTCACCATTTATAATTTTATGAATTCCATTCATTTACAGAAATTCATTTTCACTTCATTCAAACACTTATAAAAACTCGTTTTATAATGTCAATATTTCAATTTATAAATATCCATTTATAAATCTCTTAATATAAGTCAATTTATATTATTCTTTAAAACATATTTAATCTCCTTTATAATTTCACCATTTTGATTCATAAAATAATTAAATTTTATAAATCCTATATTTAAACTTTTCACAATAAATTCTAAAATCCCGATTTAAACTATTTTATAAAATCATTAGCATCATATTCTCAAAAATCAGTTTTTAACTATTTTTCTCAAAAATCAGTTTTTAACTATTTTTCTCAAAAATCATAATTTTTATAACTTAAAAAAATTATAACGTTTATTTATTTTAAAATGAATCAATTTCCAAACATATAGTATATTTTCAAAAAATCACTTTAAAAACATTTTAAAATTCCAAAATTTGGACCAATGATGCTACACACTAAATAGTCAATCACGACAACAACGATATCATATATCGATATGATAATCCATCAAATATCAAAATATCTGAATTTAAATAAATACTGTTGAGGAATCCAGTTGGATCCCTCCAACCTGGTTTCCTGCATTCACAAACATTAGCACAATACCAATTTCGCTCCAGTACGAAATTATCGCGGTATATGGGATTTAAATATTATCCGCTTAATAACGGTGCAATAGGGTCTCATCCGCTAAACAAAAAAATGTGGGTAATCAATAACTCCAATATATACATATGCCAATATATATATATATATATTGCTATTATATATATAATACCAATTTCACTGTTTATGAAATATTCGAGGTATATGTTTTTAATAAATAACATCCGCTTACTAACGGCGTATAATGTCTATTTTAACAATCAATAGATATCAATCATCATTCAAACATGCATTCAAATATTTTAAATCTAACTATTTAAAATAAAATCGAAACTGATTCGATTGAGTGAGAAGTTCTCACCTTGGTTTTAAATTCCGTTTTAGCGATTTATTTTGAATAAAATTAAACGGACGTTTAATTTTACCCAAAATTCTCACTAACTCCAAATGACTCCAATCTAATTTCATCGCGTAGTGCTCGTCCATACGATTCCAACGCAACTGGTTTCGCGCGTTTTCGACCTCGTCTGAAAAAGTTATGAATTTATGAAGTTCTACACGAATTTTTAATAAAAATTACAACATAAATCAAAATTTTAAACCCTCAGATGGATCCTGGCCGTCCATCCCCCCTAAGCAAAATCACGGCCACAACCTCCTTCTCCCTCTCAAACGCGTGAACCCCCTGTACAGCCGAACCCATTATCTAGAATTAGGATTAATTTTTTCTCCGTCCACAAGCATCGATACTCCATCATACCACCGCCAATTGAAAGCTCTACGCGCACTCCATCTTCACCATGAATAGCATTGAGCTCGGTCGACCCTAGGTGGAGAAAAACGTGGCCGAACGGCCTGCTTTTGAACACAAATCCCCGTTGATTCGTGAAGCCATTCGCGATCTTGACCGTTGATATTAAAGATCTCTTCGAGCTCTTCAATCTTCTAGTTGGAAGATTCTTGAATCGTTGAGTGGATTGAAAGATATTTGGGGAGGAAGTTGGAACAATTTCGGCCGTTCATGCTAATGGAGGCGGCTGCAATGTTGAAACTAGGGTTTTGTTTTTTTTGTTTTTTTAGAGTGAAGGGCTATTTATAAGGAACCGACTAAACACTATTCATCCCGGAAATTCCGAACTCCGATTTACGCGCCGTAACCAGCGTTTCTAGGGTTTACCCCGCGTTCCGGACATAATGGAACAGGTTTCGAAAGCTAATTCGGACATCTGTGCGAGTTATGGCTATAAACGCTCAATTTAAATTAAACCGATTTAAATCGATTTCAAGGCGTTTTAATTTGTACCGGACAAACGGTAAATCCAATTGACACGAAATTTGAAACCTTACAATAATATCACATTACGGATCCGATGAAACTGGTTTCGTCGAAATCCGAGACTTTTTGAAAAATGGCTATTTTCACTAGTCGATTTAAATATTAAAATATTCAATTTTCACAAATAAACTTTTAATTCAACTTTAAAAGTTCTAAAATATCTTTCTAACTTCAACATGATAAAATAAAATTTTACAAATCATTTTCAATCATATTTAACTCAATTTTCGATTATTTCCATAATTTAACGTATTAAATTATCGATTTAATTATCCAATTAAATCCAATTATTCAAATAAAAATTTATTTGACTTATAAATTCACTTATTAATATTTAAAATTAATTAAATATTCAAATTTTAATAAATTAAAATTCTGGGTCGTTACAATCTTCCCCCCTTAAAAGAATTTCGTCCTCGAAATTATCAAGTAAGAAAGGTTATAGAATTTATTAACTTTCCAAAATAAATTTAAACTTCTTATAATACTTTACTAAGTTTTCAAATCATACTTAGTTATCTTTTCAAAAACAAGTACTATTGTTTAACTTCAATTTCAAAATCAAAGTTTATAGTTTTCAAAATTTTCCAACTTTCTCAAAAAATTTCTAACGCCTTAAATTTTCGGAAAAATTCGCCATAGTCTCCTTTGCGCGGCTCGATCCGAAAAAAAAATGACAGTATATATATCACAAATATACATCTCATCAAGTAATGAGGCATCCCGAAGGGAAAAAAGTATAAAAGTACGGTATTTAATCCGAGATATGTACCTTATATTTTATTAGCGAGCATATACGACTAATATAGCGCGAAAGCGAGCTCCAAATGCGAAGAAAACGCAATCCGCACCTACTAAACACTCAACAAACAACATGAGAACATGCATATAGATAATAGGATCGATATACAACATATAGCAACATAATAACTATATATGTCAACATAGCAAATGCAACAAAACAACAAATGCAAACATCAACCATCTATCATCCAACTAATTCATAACCAATAAATATTCATTCATATTCTCATTAATATTTTAATGAATTGATTTTCAATTCAATCATATTTGATTTATTAACAGTGGATGTTCTTACTAACATTCATTTTCAATTAGTTTATATTCACTAATTCATATTCAAGTTGGTTCACTTCCAAATCAAATTCAATTCCATTTAAGATTCATTTAACTTCCAATTGAATTTCCAATTACTTTAACTTTCAATTTCATTAACACTTAATGAATTATATACAATCAACTAACAACCATATAACAACCAATGTATATATCAATTACAACCAAATTCCTTTGCTTACAATTGGTTTAATTAAATTGATTTTCATTCAATTATTCAACTTTCAATAACATTAAATTTTAATGAATTAACACTTATTCATTATTTCATACCAATTTTATTTACATTCAATTGATTAACATTTAATCCATTAATTCAATTCAATTATAAAAGTTGAATTTCATTTACATTTCTTAAGTTCACATTTATCACTTCACTTATTCATATTCATAAATATATCCATATAGTTTCACTTCTCATATATATAAGTTTATTTCACAATTGTAAATCACTTTAATTATAATTCCATTCTTATAATTCTTTTGCTTATACAATTATTCTTCAATTTAGATTATTCAAACATCTTATTCAATAACCAAACAATCAACTTATATACACTTTAATAATTTTGAAAAATTATTTCTTTATATATAAAAATATAATCAAGTAAAATTATTTCATTTACCCAATTTTAAACAATACTGTGTCGAATTGTTCTATTCAAGTGTTTAGAAACCCCTTCGGCATAGTCTTGCGGACCACGCTGACGAAAGTTCATATGCCACTCAACAAACCAATCATCACAATATAAAACAATTTTATATTCACTAACAAATACGCTCTCATAGCTATTATTACACTCAAACTCATTCTAGAGCACTACTAACTCTATCTCTAATGAGTAATACCCAACAGAACCATGGTTGTCGCTTAACCATAAGCTCTGATACCAAATGTAACGCCCCGGAAATTTTCGACTTTCGAAAATTCAACATCGATACTCACTTTATCGACTGCCGAGAAATCGAAGGCCGGAAACCCGAAATGTTATGGTTTAAGAAAAAGAATTTAAGAAAAGAGAAGAGAAAAAGATAGAAGATAGAGAGAAAAGAGAATAGAAAAAGATAGGGAAAAGAAAACAGAAAATAGAGAAGAGATAGAAAAAAAATTTTATAGAAGAAAAAAACAGAAAGAAAATAGAACGGAAAAGAAAACAACAGAACAACAACAGAGTCTCACAATTCGCAGCGGAACAACATATAATAATAAATGAATAATCTTTAAACAAAGAACTATATCAGTTATTACATTTTATTACATTTCATTTCATCATATCATCAGAGTGTACAACAACAACAACAACAAACAATGCAGCGGAAAAAGAAATACTATATAAACTAGTAATACGCCATGCCATCCATCTTGCCTCCAGCAACTCCAGAATATCCAGAATATCCTGATAAACCTAACTCTTGACTGCCCGTGTAGAAATTGGTGGGCACCCAGAGTTTAGGAAGGAAAACAATAAACTCCAAGTCAGTCATGTGACTGGTGTGAGAACTCAAAATAGTTTATTTATCTTTAAAATCAAAATAGAAGAATATTTTTAAATCAATTCGCAATGCTTTTAAAAATGAGACTACCATAAGGCCTCCCGCACACACACACAATGCAAACGCAGAATCGGAGGAGATTTCTCCTTATGATAGTCAAAGATGCTTGATACGCATTTAAAATAACATTTGATATTATTATTAGTGTATAGTGTAGGAAAAATTCATTTCGAAAGTAGAGTATAAATCTTAGCCAACATACGACCATTATCGTATGCCTACTATAGCTACCATCCAAACAGTGGGGCGCCACCATAAGTGAATGATAGGTTCTACAACTAATACCGTACAAGTCACGTATTGTTTCTTTGGATTTCCAACGAATGATCAGGCCAAGGAACTTCCCATTGCCACATGAGAATGCCTCTGGATGGACATCCCCGAGAACCAAACCGGATCTCTACCAACACAAGGCCGGGTTACCCCTAACTGAGTAACAACTGACCGAATATGCCATCCCCCGGTCCTTTGGGACCTTTCACCGAGCGCTCGTAATCAATTCACACAATCATAACAAAGTGTTTTCAACATGAGTAAGTATCTGGGCTCCATACCATGATACCACCCTTTTCCAGAAGGAAATGCACACATCCTAAAGGGCGCTACCCCTCATAACCTTGCTGCTTCTTTCCTGTTTTGACCATTCACGGGGTGTGAGGCTCGACGAAGTCACGTCCACAAAAACATACTTTATACAAAAGCCATGCTTTGGGTCAACAAATGATCATAGAAATGATCACAAAGATAGACGATCAAATAAACGATCCTATCACAAATAATCAACACAATGATCATTTACAGCAACACTCAGCATGTCACATTACCAAATTGGGAATATATCGCTGATAACATTCAACTACATAACCTCTAAGCTCGCATGTCTCAGAGAAGGGTGTTAATCTAAAAGAATAAATTCTCCGCCACCAACAGAAATATATTTGAAAGAAATCGGCTTTATATTTCAACTTGTAATGTCAGGCATACTATCCATACAAGTCTGTTCCGGGATCGAACAAAACCGAAGGCACTTCTTACGAAGCCCTTGCAATCCGGATATTCACAATCCTGATCGGATTTCCCATCACTTAGGGAGTCTCTATACCGTTGCAACTCAGTGCAGAGACAATCGATAGGTCATCCTATCGCTCTCGCAAATACCGGGTCTTCAACACCGATCTTCAATGCGATTCACAACGACGTATCACATATTCGGAATGGGTTATACGACCCCATGGTCCTTTCCCGGTTAACCCGAATAGTGAGCGCTTATTCAAAAATAAGTGTAGCATTCACATTCAAACAAATCACATCAAATACCCATTCAAAGGGAAATATTGATAGTCGGTTATTGAACTATCAATGGATATGCACACATCACTAGTTTCCAAATAATTTTCCAAATTATTTATTTTCCAAAATATCTTTACTAGATATTTAATTTTCAACACTTCAAAAATAAATCAATATTTATTCTCATACAAATTACACTTTCTTTTATAAATTCCATAGTGAATTTATATTTCAAAATATCAATGAATATTCGATTTCAATTATTCATTTCAATTTATCTTCAAAAAGATAAATTATCTAATATTCACTTTATATTGGAAAACATTTCCATACTTATTAAAAATAAGTAATTCACAAATTTTATTTATTTTCAACACTTGGAAAATATTCAATATACTTAAATCGAGATTAAGTATATATTTCATTCCTTAAGGAAATCATTCTCTTAAACATATTTATTTGGGCCAAAACGAATGTTGCGTAAAACATCGTTACGACATCCCAAAATCATTAGTATAGGGATTCGAATTTTAAGATAGATATATAAATCCCAATACTATACAAAACATTTCCTTTCGGAAATCATTTACTATAACAATAGTGTTATAGTCCACTATTTCCTTCTATTTCTCGAAAACGTTTATTTCAACAATAAATGTTGAAATCTATGGTTTCGAATCTCAACACAATTTAAAACATTGTTATATTGTTTTAATTCTATTTAAAACATCAAATCTAAAATAATTTCTTTAACATATTATCCACTATTTAAAACGTGAATATACTACGTTAACAAATTTTCATCCTTTTATTCATTTTATTTTAAAGGATTATTCACTGTTCAAAAACGTGAATATAACTCCATTAATAGGTTTCAACAATTTACTTATCAAAATAAGTCGTTTGTGAATTTATAAAACAACGTTTATGAATTCCATTTCTATTTATTTTATAACATCTCCTTTTATAAATTTCTGTCATTAACCTATTCCAGTTTATATCTCAATTATGAACCAAAAGTCCATATTATAAGTTAAATGCTTATAAAACGATTATTTTACAAAATCGTTTCTTTGAACTTCATAATTATAAATCTTATAACTTATAAGATTCAATTATTCATCCAAATATATTCTCTAATAATTTCACAAAATTTATAAATCTTACTATTTATAAATTTCATTTATAACTTCACCATTTATAATTTTATGAATTCCATTCATTTACAGAAATTCATTTTCACTTCATTCAAACACTTATAAAAACTCGTTTTATAATGTCAATATTTCAATTTATAAATATCCATTTATAAATCTCTTAATATAAGTCAATTTATATTATTCTTTAAAACATATTTAATCTCCTTTATAATTTCACCATTTTGATTCATAAAATAATTAAATTTTATAAATCCTATATTTAAACTTTTCACAATAAATTCTAAAATCCCGATTTAAACTATTTTATAAAATCATTAGCATCATATTCTCAAAAATCAGTTTTTAACTATTTTTCTCAAAAATCAGTTTTTAACTATTTTTCTCAAAAATCATAATTTTTATAACTTAAAAAAATTATAACGTTTATTTATTTTAAAATGAATCAATTTCCAAACATATAGTATATTTTCGAAAAATCACTTTAAAAACATTTTAAAATTCCAAAATTTGGACCAATGATGCTACACACCAAATAGTCAATCACGACAACAACGATATCATATATCGATATGATAATCCATCAAATATCAAAATATCTGAATTTAAATAAATACTGTTGAGGAATCCAGTTGGATCCCTCCAACCTGGTTTCCTGCATTCACAAACATTAGCACAATACCAATTTCGCTCCAGTACGAAATTATCGCGGTATATGGGATTTAAATATTATCCGCTTAATAATGGCGCAATAGGGTCTCATCCGCTAAACAAAAAATGCGGGAAATCAATAACTCCAATATATACATATGCCAATATATATATATTGCTATTATATATATAATACCAATTTCACTGTTTATGAAATATTCGCGGTATATGTTTTTAATAAATAACATCCGCTTACTAACGGCGTATAATGTCTATTTTAACAATCAATAGATATCAATCATCATTCAAACATGCATTCAAATATTTTAAATCTAACTATTTAAAATAAAATCGAAACTGATTCGATTGAGTGAGAAGTTCTCACCTTGGTTTTAAATTCCGTTTTAGCGATTTATTTTGAATAAAATTAAACGAACGTTTAATTTTACAAATTAAACCAAAATTCTCACTAACTCCAAACGACTCCAATCCAATTTCATCGCGTAGTGCTCGTCCATACGATTCCAACGCAACTGGTTTCGCGCGTTTTCGACCTCGTATGAAAAAGTTATGAATTTATGAAGTTTTACACGAATTTTTAATAAAAATTACAACATAAATCAAAATTTTAAACCCTCAGATGGATCCTGGCCGTCCATCCCCCCCTAAGCAAAATCACGGCCACAACCTCCTTCTCCCTCTCAAACGCGTGAACCCCCTGTACAGCCGAACCCATTATCTAGAATTAGGGTTAATTTTTTCTCCGTCCACAAGCATTGATACTCCATCATACCACCGCCAATTGAAAGCTCTACGCGCACTCCATCATCACCATGAATAGCATTGAGCTCGGTCGACCCTAGGTGGAGAAAAACATGGCCGAACGGCCTGCCTTTGAACACAAATCCCCGTTGATTCGTGAAGCCATTTGCGATCTTGACCGTTGATATTAAAGATCTCTTCGAGCTCTTCAATCTTCTAGTTGGAAGATTCTTGAATCGTTGAGGGGATTGAAAGATATTTGGGGAGGAAGTTGGAACAATTTCGGCCGTTCATGCTAATGGAGGCGGCTGCAATGTTGAAACTAGGGTTTTGTTTTTTTTGTTTTTTTAGAGTGAAGGGCTATTTATAAGGAACCGACGAAACACTATTCATCCCGGAAATTCCGAACTCCGATTTACGCACCGTAACCAGCGTTTCTAGGGTTTACCCCGCGTTTCGGACACAATGGAACAGGTTTCGAAAACTAATTCGGATATCTGTGCGAGTTATGGCTATAAACGCTCAATTTAAATTAAACCGATTTAAATCGATTTCTAGGCGTTTTAATTTGTACCGGACAAACGGTAAATCCAATTGACACGAAATTTGAAACCTTACAATAATATCACATTACGGATCCGATGAAACTGGTTTCGTCGAAATCCGAGACTTTTTGAAAAATGGCTATTTTCACTAGTCGATTTAAATATTAAAATATTCAATTTTCACAAATAAACTTTTAATTCGATTTTAAAAGTTCTAAAATATCTTTCTAACTTCAACATGATAAAATAAAATTTTACAAATCATTTTCAATCATATTTAACTCAATTTTCAATTATTTCCATAATTTAACGTATTAAATTATCGATTTAATTATCCAATTAAATCCAATTATTCAAATAAAAATTTATTTGACTTATAAATTCACTTATTAATATTTAAAATTAATTAAATATTCAAATTTTAATAAATTAAAATTCTGGGTCGTTACAATGTGACCAATGAAAATTTTAATCTAATACTACATTAAGGTTAATTATGGTAATTAAATAAAAGCATAAGTATTTAAGAACTGTAACGGTTGCTTGATAATAGGGAATTCATGAGTGAAATTAAAGGCATGGTAACACTAGTATAAGTTGCCTGTTTATTTCGTTTAATAATAAAATTGGAAATCAGTTACAAAAATTTATAATCTAATATTACGTTAATGTAACTAAGGTAATTATTAATAAATTTAATGCAAGTCAAATCAATGGAAATAGTGCAGATGTATACTTAGTTACAAATTGAACATATGAAAGAAAAATGTAAGCAGTAAATTTAATTAAGGAATTTAAAGTATAATAAATGGTCATTGAATAAAATCAATGTCCGTTAAGTAATTATAATGTTTATGATTGATAATAAACGTTACTTTAGTAATTATTAATATAGTAACAGAAGTGTGAATTTACCAAAATATAGTAAATGGAGATATAATAGTCGATAAATAAAGGATGGAATGGGAGCACTAATGTAATGAATGTAAAAAAATTATTATAAGTGAACCATTGATTTATTCTATTGAATTAAAATGGGTAATCAATTGCAATAAAATTCAAATTGAATGTTACGTTAATGTAAATTTAATGTTATGCAATTGAGATAAAGAAATTGAAAAAATGTTAATGTATCGGGATATATACCAAATTAAATGGTACCTAAGATGATAATATGATAAATAGTGAATTTAAAGAATGGGAATCAAAATTTATTTATTTATTTTAAATTTAAGTTAAATAATTGAGTTTATTGAAATAAGTAGAATTAAACATTTAAATTTTTCGTTAATTGAAATGAAGATGGAATAAGAAAATATTAATGCAATAGTTTTGAATCCAATGAAATCCATCTATTTGATAATAATGAATGGATATAATTTTGATTGATGTAATTAAATGGAATTTTTGAAATTTTATTTATAAATTCTGAATTCAATAAATTGAGGTTAAATACTGGAATTGATGAATTAACGAACTCTAAATGGACACCTAAATTGTTTAAATTAGTATAAAGGACTAAGAAATTTAAAAATGATTCAATTGGTCAATTATAGAATTAAAAATGAAAACTTGATTTAATTAATTAATTATTAATTTATTTAATTAATGGAAAAATAGCCATTTTGGCCACTGACTCGGATTTCGACGAAACCAGTTTCATCGGATCCGTAATGGTGAATTATTGGAGGGTTTCAAGTTTCGTAGCGATCGGACTTGTCATTTGATCGTATGGACTTGAAACGCCTTGAAATTTATAAAATTGAAATTAATTGAAATCAATTTGAAAATATTGATTTGAGCATAACTTCTCCATATGATGGAATTTGGACTTGAAATCTTTTCCCTTGCGTTTAAAATATTTTAAAACATCTATTTTGACATATGCGTTGATCCAATTTCATTCCGGAGTCGAAACGGGCTTTTTGGGCCACTTTGTCGTAAGCGCGTATATTCAACCCGATCCATCTATTCTATTCCAGTTTGTCTATATATATCCCGGTTATAAACCCTAGCCCTCTATTTCTCATTTTTCTGTACGTATATCTTATTCTGAACTCCTCCTTTCCAATGGCAGACAAACCCTAATTACAATTGAAATCCCAAAAATCAAATCCAAAGCTGAAATTTCAAACTCCTCATAAAAATTTGAAAATAATACATATTGAAACTCTCAATGAGCGAAACTCAGATCCATGACTCGTTTTTCATTTTGGTTCTTCTTCTGATCAGTAAAAATCGAAGCATTCTCGGCCGTTCAATGGGGTCGTAATCATTGTCAATGGATCGGGAAACCCTTTTTGGGTTTTGAAGAGGGGACTGAGAGGAGTCGATCTATGTGGTTATTATGGCGTTTCGACGGCTAGATCTGCGACAAAATTAGCTAGGATTTGACCATCTTAGTGGCGGCTGCTGGAGGATTCAACGCCGGTGGTGGCTCGGGACGGTCACGCGAGGCCAGGTTTAGAGTCGGCCGGAGTGTAGGAGGCCGGTGGTGGCGTTCGTTGCTGGCGTTGAGCAAAAGGTTGCGTGCGTTGTTCAAGACCGGTGCATAGGGTTCTTGGTAGATGTAACAACCCTATATTTTGCTTATATTTTTAAATTGAATTTATTTTTATTTTAAGTTATTTTAAATTTGTTTTATGTCAAACATTTCATTTTTAAATATAAATGTTGATTATTAAGTGATTTATAGTTCAAACTAGTATAATTTGAATATTTTACTGTAAAGTGAATTTCTGGTCAAACTGTTCAAACTTTTGACTTTTAAACTTCAAATTTAAGTTATTTTAAATCTTAAATTTTGTCTTTTATTATGAAAATATATTAAATAAATTGAACACTGCTGTTTGTGCCAAAATTGGTCACAAACCTCGAATACTGTGAAAGCACCAGTGTATGAATACAAATCAATAATATTCAAACACAAATCTTAGATCTCAGCAAGTATTAAACAGTAATCCCAAAATAAAGAACAAAGACACAGGTTTTATAGTGGTTCGGCTATCTCCGGCCTACGTCCACTCCAAAGTTTTTATCATTTTATTGATTATCCTTGATAATTACAGATGATTACAGTAGTTACAAAGTCCAAAACTTGAACTAAGTAGCAGTAATGATGTTAAGGAATGATTCTGGCAGCGTCCGGGCGTGCTTTCTCTCTCCAAATTCTCCGACCCCTTTTCTGAATGACCAGGGGCTCTATTTATAAGCGTAGGAGGCTGATATTTCTCCTAAAATCCGGGAAGACCGCTTCAGGCACGTGAGGGGGCCCACATGCCCGAAATCTGGAGGTCCGGGCCCACATCAGGATCGATTCGAAGTAAGGTTCGAATCGATCAAGAAATCATCCAATTGATCTGAAATTTGGTGAGAACATTCTTCAACATGTATGTAAGCTCCTGTAAAAATTTCATTGTATTTGGATCAACGGTTTGGAAGATATGATCGTTTCAAGTTCAAGGATCTGTGCGTTCTGAATGGTTCGAACCCATGCTTTGAACCCACACTCCTCGAAGCCACCTCCTTCGAGTCCATATCCTCTGAGTCCATCTTCTTCGAGTCCATACCCTCCGAGTCCATCCTCTTCGAATCCATCCCTTTCGAATCCACGTCCTTCGAATCCATGTCCCTCGTATCCATCTCCTTCGAATCCACGAAGCTGACTCCCCTCCTTCGAAGCCCTCTCCTTCGAATCCATGGAGTTCCCTTGGATTCGAGCCACCATCGATGCGAACTAACCAGTATACACCTTCATGCCTCTCCATCGAGTCGAAGTTCATCGATTCGAAGAAACATCGATGCGAAATTTACCAAGCCGAAACCATGCCATTCGATACGAAGTGTATCGATTCGAACTGTCCTTGTGCAACGCCTCTTGATCGATGCGAACCTGTTGGGTTCGAATCCATCCTGGTGGGTTCGAATCTGATCGATTCGAACCGAGCACCACTTTGTCCCTTTTGATGGATTCGAACAACATGCATTCCCCACTTTGAATCCATCATATTTCCTCCAAACGAACTCCGATTAACTTGGAATTTGAAACATAGCCTTTCCTAGTCCTTATCATCATCTCCAATCAATTTCGTCCCGATCGGAGTTCAACAAAATTTTGACGATATCGATCGTAGCCTTGATTCCAACCGATCTCCAATCCTGATATTCATAATTCCTTGCCAATTTGTCGATATTACAGTTCTAACCAAAAAATGGGATAACACTTTGCCCCCCAAAACATGCCTTGTGATAACAAGGCGTGTTTTGAATAGTTCCGAATCCAATATCCAAAGTCCATAGCCACATTGCCAGAGTATATCATCCTTCACTGCTCCGAGTCGATATCCAATTCCAAACCCAATAACCAAATCTTGAGCCACTTCCCTGTCCATTCGAGCTCGACAACCGAGTCCCAAACCATCCTTATCCAATAGCCGATAACCGAATCCAGGACCTCTCTAGGTCGATATCCAAATCCATAACCTCTCCGGGTTCTTGCCGAGCGCAATCCATACTTAATGTCCTTGGTCCAGTGTCCCTGGACGTTGAGCTAACCTCTCCGGGTTCTTGCCAAGCGTAATCCACACTTGATGACCTTGGTCCAGTGTCCCTGGACGTTGTATAATGCCGTGGCTTAAGTCCTAAGCCGAATCCTGGTCTCTCCGGACCCTTGTTGAGCATAGTCCATACTCAACGACCTGAAAATAACAATTGATAATACAGGGCCTAAGTCCTAGGCCGAATCCTGGTCACTCCGGACCCATGCCGAGCATAGTCCATACTCGGCGACCTGAATGAGTCAATTTACCACGTTCGGGCGAAGTGACTCACCCCTTGCCAGGCATAATCCATACCCGACGACCATTTATCGAAACTAGATGAAAATCCAATCAAAATCCAATCCAACATTCAAACCCAAAAATCCAAATCCAAAACCAGAAAACCAGAAAACCAAACCAGCATCCAAAACCAAAAATAATCATCCAAAGAGAAATCTAAAAAGAAAGCAAAACCAGGAGCTCGATCCAAACTCCAAAACCAAAATCCGAAAAGAAAAGCAGTGTCCAATCAAAAAAAGCAAAAGATAGATTTCGCAAACCATAGCATTGCATTTTATCATCATTCAGAGCATGCCTAGGGGCTATCTCCGTCCCCGTACATGTGTAAATGACTTGGTTGCTTGCTAATAGTTCGTTACTTATTCCATATTATCCTGATTAGTGGATGATCAATCGATTACCATCCCTGGGTCTCCCATCATCGCGGCGAGAGGTTGTCGGTGGTTGCTCCTGCTCCACCGTTGCATTCCGAGCTCCGACATACTGCTGTAACTGCCCATTCCTTACATGCTCCTCGATTATATCCTTCAAGTGCCTGCAGCTGTTGGTGTCATGTCCGTCTAAGTCATGAAAGAGACAATGCCTCCCTGATGCCCTCTCTCGTTCAGAAGGCTCTCTCCTGGCTGGCCTTCGGTAGGGAAGGCGATTCCGAGTATCCATGTATATCCGCTCCAGCGTCTCGTTCAATCCTGTGTATGTGGAAAACTTTGGATCCTTCCATCGCTTCCTAGCGTTTCCAGAATCATTATCCAATTTCCTTTTTCCTTTGTCTTTATCCGAACCATCGCTGGATACTGCTCCAACCTCGATTGCACTAACCTTTTTCACCTTTAAATCCGTACTTGCATCTTCTTGCCGAAGGAACCTTTCTGCCTCGTGAAAGAATTCGTCGAGATCTTGCGGGGGATCTCGTATCAGAGATACCTTGAAATCAGAGTCCTCCCTGACTCCTCATACTGCTGCCATTAAAACCATCGATGGATCAGGCCGATCCACCGAAGCGACTGCCGCACTGAATCGAGTTAGAAAAGCCCTAAGCGATTCATCCATCCTTTGCTTCACTGATGTCAATGTCATCACATTCTTCGGCCTCTTGACGTGAACCCGAAACTGTCCCAAAAACTTTGCCACTAATTCCCTCCAAGTCTTGATAGATCCTTCTTCCAGCTGCCTAAACCACATCGCAGCTATGTCCATCAAATACAAAGGGAAGCATCGGGCCTTCACTTCCTCCGATGCCCCCAGCACCTCCATGTGTCTGGTGTACCTCATCAAGTGATCTATTGGATATGTCTTGCCATCATATACCTCCACACTCGGTAGCTTGAACTTAGGTGGATTCTGAGCCATCCTTATTTCCTGAGCGAACGGACTCCTATTCACTCCTTCCAAGTCTCTGTTGGTCAAACCACCTCGCACAGTTCTCCTAATCGTCTCTACCAATCCAGCGTTGTCTGTCGGGGGTTGCCCCCGAGGGAACTCCGACACATACTCTTCATGTGGCTCGTTAGTGGCAACGTTGGTTCTAGCCTGTTGTACTCCTTCCAGAGGTCCTCCTGTGTTGGATCCTGTGGGTCTGCCCCCAAGCCCTTGTTGATTGCTTTGTGGCTCCATATCTCGTCCTCCATTGGGTTCCACGACCCTAGTCCCCTGTCCTGCATCCGCAGCGGCTGTAGCTGTTCCTAAGTTCTGCATCCCTGCAGCTCTTATTCGCTCGAAGAAAGTCTACATCATTTCCTGTTGGTTCTTTAACAATCTCTGTTGCAAAGAATTTGTCATAGCCTCCATTTCATCCCGAGTTATGTAGATTGAAGCCTGTCCTTCCCCCGCTCCGGAGGATGCTTGTTGACTTCCTTCCTGTTGGCTTCTCTCATCCCTCTGCCTTCTACTATTTTGCCTGGTCATTGTCCTTGAATCCAAACTCTTTAAAATCTTCAAATCCAAACTTCAAATCCGATGTAGCGGGTGCTAGTCGCTCTCAGTGAAAGCACCAAAGTGTTTGTTCCAAAATTGGTCACAAACCTCGAATACTGTGAAAGCACCAGTGTATGAATACAAATCAATAATATTCAAACACAAATCTTTGATCTCAGCAAGTATTAAACAGTAATCCCAAAATAAAGAACAAAGACACAGGTTTTATAGTGGTTCGGCTATCTGCGGCCTACGTCCACTCCAAAGTTTTTATCCTTTTATTGATTATCCTTGATGATTACAGATGATTACAGCAGTTACAAAGTCCAAAACTTGAAATAAGTAGCAGTAATGATGTTAAGGAATGATTCTGGCAGCGTCCGGGCGTGCTTTCTCTCTCCAAATTCTCCGACCCCTTTTCTGAATGACCAGGGGCTCTATTTATAAGCGTAGGAGGCTGATATTTCTCCTAAAATCCGGGAAGACCGCTTCAGGCACGTGAGGGGGCCCACATGCCCGAAATCTGGAGGTCCGGGCCCACATTAGGATCGATTCGAAGTAAGGTTCGAATCGATCAAGAAATCATCCAATTGATCTGAAATTTGGTGAGAACATTCCTCAACATGTATGTAAGCTCCTGTAAAAATTTCATTGTATTTGGATCAACGGTTTGGAAGATATGATCGTTTCAAGTTCAAGGATCCGTGCGTTCTGAATGGTTCGAACCCATGCTTCGAACCCACACTCCTCGAAGCCACCTCCTTCGAGTCCATATCCTCTGAGTCCATCTTCTTCGAGTCCATACCCTCCGAGTCCATCCTCTTCGAATCCATCCCTTTCGAATCCACGTCCTTCGAATCCATGTCCCTCGTATCCATCTCCTTCGAATCCACGAAGCTGACTCCCCTCCTTCGAAGCCCTCTCCTTCGAATCCATGGAGTTCCCATGGATTCGAGCCACCATCGATGCGAACTAACCAGTATACACCTTCATGCCTCTCCATCGAGTCGAAGTTCATCGATTCGAAGAACCATCGATGCGAAATTTACCAAGCCGAAACCATGCCATTCGATACGAAGTGTATCGATTCGAACTGTCCTTGCGCAACGCCTCTTGATCGATGCGAACATGTTGGGTTCGAATCCATCCTGGTGGGTTCGAATCTGATCGATTCGAACCAAGCACCACTTTGTCCCTTTTGATGGATTCGAACAACATGCATTCCCCACTTTGAATCCATCATATTTCCTCCAAACGAACTCCGATTAACTTGGAATTTAAAACATAGCCTTTCCTAGTCCTTATCATCATCTCCAATCAATTTCGTCCCGATCGGAGTTCAACAAAATTTTGACGATATCGATCGTAGCCTTGATTACAACCGATCTCCAATCCTGATATTCATAATTCCTTGCCAATTTGTCGATATTACAGTTCTGACCAAAAAATGGGATAACAACTGGTTTTCGTTTCGTTGAAAACGGAGTTAAACTGTAAAAGTTATGTACATTTCAATTTTGGGTGTAATTTGATTTATGTAACAATTTTGTCTATTTTAAATTATATAAATTATATTTTTCTTTGTCAAATTTTATTTTCATATATGTTAATCTGTTATTTTATGTATATTTTTGTCTTTTAATATTTTTGAAGTGATAGTATAATTTTTCTAAAGTTTACTTGAATTTATTTCAAAATTTTAAAGCCTAGTTTCCATTTTTCTGCTAATTTCTTCATCAAAATTTATTTAATTAAAATATATTTATTTATTTTTGTGAATTAATTTTTATTTTGTGTTCTTATCTTTATTTTTAAATATTTTTAAGTACATAAAAAGTTTCCAAAGTTAATTGCATTTATTTTTCATATTTTTCAAGACTAGTTGCAAATTTTGCTGTTTTATTTAATCAAATTATATATATAATTAATATTTATTTATTTATTTTTGCTTATTTAATAAATTTTCATAATTTTATCTGAATTTATATATCTACTTCAGTTATTTAAAAATTAAAATAAATTGATGGAAAATTTAAAGGTTTTAAACACTTTAACTTCCAAAGCCTTTTTACATTCCGACCTTTCATTTTCTCAACTCCACTCTTTAATGATTTTTTTGCCATGCTTTCATTTCTCATTCCAGCTGCATCTCCCTCATTTTTCATGTATTCTAACCTTCTCAAACTCACAAAAAATTTGCACGGCCATTGCTTCAAAGGTTTGGGTAAAATTCATCTCCTTCTTCCTTGTTTTTCTAGTTTTCTATTGAATTTTGTATATGTTCTCTACCTTCATAGCTTTGTTCCTCCACCTCCAGATGCTAGGCCGACCCTATCACCACCACAACCAGCCACCACCACCTCCAAATCACCACCCCATCAGGCCGACCTGCCCTAGGTAAGAGATCCACCCTCCATTTACACAAACCATCACCATATAGTTTAGGCCGGGCATACCCTTCCTCTATCACCACTTCCACCACCTTTGCCACCACTTTCTCCACCACCCCTTGCTCTGACCTGACTACTACCCACTGCCACATCACCCACCACCATCTAGACACCTGGCCATGCCCCTATAGCTTGAGGTCGAGCCCATGTATAGCCTAGAAATGATGATATGTTGCCTTGTGTGTAGATTGTTGCACCCTATGTCCATCACCTTCAATTTCCACCATGGCCATCACCAATAGCCTCCACCACCTGATCTTCCACCACCTCTAGCTGCCACATCAGACCCCACCTGACCTTCACATTTCATGGCTGGACCACAACAGCAAGGGTCGAACCCTATGGTGCAACAAAAGCCACCATTTGCCTTAGAACCCTTTGTATTCCATTGCCTTCTCTACTTGTAACTCCCACTCACCATATCACCTTGTAGCCGAGCCTATACTGGACCCAAACTAGACCTTAATCCATGCCTTGGCTATGCTATTTCAGTTCATAACTGAAGTATGTGAAGTTGAGAACAAGTGCAAACCATTTAACTTGTTTTGGACATTGATTTCTAGTGTTGTTCAAGTGTTACATTGTTTTGTAACTTATATGTTGCATTGTTTTGTGTAAATGTTAACAAGGCAATTATCTTTGGCTCTCTCAATATCAAACCTTTGTCGTGCCATCATGCTTTTGAAGATCTCAGTTTGTGTCAGTTGTATTGCAATTTCAAGCTCAAACAAGTGAGTAAATCTCACCAGACTAATATGTACTTATATAGTTGATAAACGGACATCATTTGAATCTGTAACTTATATCATCTTGTTATAACTGCTATATTATTATCACATGATGTTCACACCTGTTATTACACCTGTTATATCATATATTACTGTTATTTAATGCCATTTCTGTTATTTATATCAGCTATCACCACTGCAAGTTCCCTTTAGATTAGAATCACTATGGGTTGAAATGATACATACCCGAATGGACTTTAGAATAAGGGAAAATTGTTATGGGCTGAAATGATAGGCCTGAATGATTTTCAGTTTATTTCATTTACTGGGGACTGCGGGTTTGAAATGATAAAACCCGGATTTTCTTTGTAAATTACGGGTTGAAATGATATATTACCCGTATCACTTTTCCTAGTGTAGAAAATTATATACAGACCCATAGTTAATATATGTTTTTCTAAAAAATTTAAAATTATTTTAGAAATGTAAATATTAAAATATTTTGATTTAAATCTAATTAAAAAGGATTTTTGTAAAATATTATTGATTTTTTGAATAATTATAAGTGAAATGAATTAATGAAAAAGTTAGGAAATTTTGAACGTAAGTTATTTTGGAAAATTTGATTTAATTATAGTTGGAAATTAAATTGAATATGAAATTATGATAAATTTATGATAATTTGAATTTAAATGAATTTAAAGTGATTTTATATCATATTAATGATTTTTGTTATAAAGTTGAAATGTGAAATGAATGAATATTTAAGTTGAAATTTTGAAGTATAACTAAAATTGGAAATTTATGAAATTGACTTAAAAGTGAATTTTTAGTTAAGTAAATAAAAATAAAACTAAGTTATATTTGAGAATTTGAACTTAAGTGTTAAGTTGAAATTTAATGTAAAGAATTTAAAATTGAACATTGCAATTTAATAAGTGAATTATTATTAAATATTGATTTTTTGAATGGAAATTTTACTTTATAAAATCACGAACTTAAGGAAAATTAAATGATGTTTATAAATGTGAAAATGTATGATTTTATAAGTTAAAAATGTTTTAAATAAAAATATAATTGGTTGTGAAATTATATTGAATATTTGAAGTTAATTAACTGCATTTTTGAAATGCTATTAATTGCAGTATAAATGATATTACAACATTTGTAAATGCTGTAGTCGATAATAATGAACTAAAAAGCTAAATTGAATTAAAGCCTATTATAGCAATCTTTTTAAGTTATGTAATTGTTGAATTTAACTAAGTTTATTTGAAATTTAAGTAAACCCTATTACAGCATTTTTAAAATGCTCTCTTTTTTTAAATTGAACTTTTTGAATGTAACTTTCCGTAGCGTTTTCTAAATGCTGCGAAAAGTGAATTTTCACTGTTTTGAGAAACTTAAGT
Organism: Allium cepa; assembly: GCA_030765085.1. Lineage (NCBI taxonomy): Eukaryota > Viridiplantae > Streptophyta > Magnoliopsida > Asparagales > Amaryllidaceae > Allium > Allium cepa. Next base: position 470,552,150 of record CM060931.1, read on the forward strand.
GAATAAATGAACTTTGGAAGTTGAAAATTTTGAAAATTTAATAACTTAATTATTAAATATAATAACTTCATTTTTAATGATTTAAAATGATTTTTGAAATATAAACTGTTTGGAAATGTAAATTGAAATGGTATTTTAAATTGAATAAAATGAATAATGATTTGAAATGAATGTGGTTTTGAAAAGATATGATATTTTTGTTGTATTAAAATGATTTGAAATGAAGTTGGAAAGATATGATATTTTTTGATATATTAAAATGATTTGAAATGTGGTTTTGAAAAGATATGATATTTTGATATAGTAAAATGATTTGAATAATGCTTTGGAAAGATATGATATATTTGATATATTAAAATGATTTGAAATGTGGTTTTGAAATGATATGATATTTTGATATATTAAAATGATTTGAAATGAAGTTTTGGAAAGATATGATATTTTTGACATAGTAAAATGATTTGATTGAAGCTTTGGAAAGATATGATATCTTTCGATATATTAAAATGATTTGAAATGAAGTTTTGGAAAGATATGATATTTTGATATAGTAAAATGATTTGAATGAAGCTTTGGAAAGATATGATATCTTTTGATATATTAAAATGATTTGAAATGAAGTTTTGGGAAGATATGATATTTTGATTTATTGAAATGATTTGACAGGAAGTTTTGGAAAGACTGATGTTTTTGAAATGGTTTGGAATTAATTTAATCTTTATTTTGATAAAGATTTGGATTTGAAATGATATTATTTTTTTGAAGTATAAATACCATTTTAAAATTATAACTACGGGTTATAATAACGATGGGTTGGCAAAGAGACCGGGATCGGCTATCTGGCATACTCTTTGTCGATATCGAAAACCACTTTGACAACCGTGTACGCGGTGGAGATTCCAGAATGAAGTAGGATGGTGGCGACGTTCTTGAGGTATATTACGTGGACCCAACTCCCGTGAGTTGACATAAGGTGGATAAAACAGGAGCGATCTCGGGCCAAGTGAGGTCATTCCTTCGATCGGACACATTCCTTCGATACTATACTCTTACTTGTGATTGATTAGATGGCCATCCTCCGATTTTGATATGGGAGTGTGTTCCGAGGTGGGCGTATGTGGCTGCCGCGTTACCACCAGCCCGTGTGCATAATTGGTAAATCTACCCTGGCATTGCCTTGTGTGCCGTGTCACCTACCATACCGAGACTTTACTACGAGTTTGTTTTTCTCCCGTAGCCCGTGTGGTATCCTATGACAGTCACCCGGAGTGGAGATGGCATGATATTGGATGGACTACTGGGACTATTATGTGTGAAGGGTGATATGGGTTGCCCGCAACGCTATTTAAAAGTATGTTTATTTTACTATAGACATTATTATAATAGAGAAATATTACTACATAGTAAATAGTTTAACGGATCCTTAGAGGATGGGCGGTCCCAAGCATCCTTTAAGTTACTTGTACCTTATTACAGTTCACTTGAGTTGGTTTACATTATATAAGTATATATTGTCCTGACTCGAGTGTTTGTATTTTTATTTACGCTCGGGTCAGCCTGAGTATTCACAGATTCAGATTTCCACTTTCTGGAGATTAGAATCGCTGGAGATTATCTGCTTGTCTTGGTTATCTATTTCACTCCCCGTTATCCTGTTGATTCCAGTATTGTATTCAACTTGTACTTGTTTATCATATTTAGAATTCTGTTGTACTTTATTTCTTCTGTTGTATCTTATTTAACTCTGATGTATCTTATATTTATATAGTGGTGTTGGGCACGTTTTTACCTACTACCGAACCGTCCCTCTGCATGCATTGCCGAGCCAACTCCCCTCCCCACATAGCCGAATCAACCACCTTTTCCATGCCCACCGAACCAGAGCCAGTTCCACTCGCTCACCGAACGAACTCTCCCAAGCTACCACTAGTTCCACCTACTACCGATCCAAACAACATACCACCTCCTACCAAACCCACAAGACCGACCACTGCCGAACCAACTAACCTCCTCTTCCTACCGAATCAAACCCACTTCCCCTGCATAGCCGAACCATTATCACCGGTCCTAAGTCTCACCGGACCGGACCATCCACCTACCACCGAATCAAGACCTAGAAGGCATTACCGAACCAACGTTGCCAGGCCAGATCGCCTCAGCCCGGGCCCATCAGTGGCTATATACATCCGAGACCCCTACCCCCAACCTCACTCTATAAATAGAGGGGCAGGGGCACAACAATGGCAGACAAGTTTGAGAGCTCAAGCACGGATAGAACTTTCAAACAACTTTCAGTTACTTGTAATCAAAGCTTTTTACTTGTAATCTGAATAGAAAAGGAGAATAACATATAAAGTGGACGTAGGCACGTTCTGGCCGAACCACTATAAATCTGTGTGTCTTTTACAGTTTAGTCCCTGCTTTTACATATTTGCATAAATCACCCAAATCACTAAAAACAACATAAAATCAACTAATTCATACGACTTGGAGGTGTTTGCCCATTTTTTGTGCAAACATTTTTGGTTCTTTCACTGAGAGTAGGAGCTCGAAGCTTCAGCTTCTCCCACTTAACCCTTTTTCTATCAGCATCGTTCATTGCTTGGAAAACATGCCTCCCGGACGGAAGAAAGATGCTAACAAAGGAAATAACATCGCAACTGGCAGTATCCCAGATCCAGTGATCAGAGATCAAGACAATCGTCCGGTCCCAACAACAAATGTAAATCAGGCAAATCCGACAGCCTCTGCTACGGAACAACCACTTACAAGGGTGGATCTGGACAGGGTTGTGGCTGAAGTAACTAACCGCTTCGCATCTCAACAAGAAGCCTTGGTGGATCAACTCATGTCACGCTTAAGGGATGTGGAAGAAATCAACCGCAACACTGAATCATGGGGTGAGTCCCGGTCTGGAGGATCTAGGAGACGACAAAGGTCTTTCTTCTTCGAAGAGGCTAACAACAGAAACAGCTATGGCAGGAGCCGAGCCCGGACTCAGCCCGAATTCCGACCCGAGGAAACACTTGGAACCGAACCCAACGGGGGAGGTACCCAGCAAGAGTCGGATGTAGCTGAGCCCGCCATGCTACCTAACCATGGAAACACCAAGGGACGGGGCCGAGCTGGAGTCCAGCCCGAAGTTGGACCCGAGGAAGTGCTGAGAAGAGAGCCCAGTAGGGAAAGATCAAGGCAAGGGCCAAGTGTGGCTGCCCCAGCATGCCCCCGGAAGACCAGAGGCAGCCGTTGGAGAATGTTAGGAGTGATAGACGATACCATCCCTATAGGTCATCTGGACGGAATCAATCCCACAGGGAAGAACCAAACTCATTTCTATCCGCTCCAAGTTCTGATGAAAGGATGGCGCGATTGTTCAGAGAGTGCGTCCAACGGGAACAAAGGGATCGGGGGATCGGTGCTAGGGTAACCAGCCCCCTCACCCGCAATATCGAAACTGCCATCACCCCCAGGAATGGAAAATGCCAACAATGGAACCTTACAAGGTAACCTCTGACCCCGTTGTACACTTGCAGAGATACACACAGCATATGCTAATGAGCGGAGCAACAGAGGGAGTGTTGTGTAAATGCTTTCCACTATTCTTGGTAGATCTAGCTACCTCCTGGTTCTGCCATCTTCCCCAAGGATCCATAAGCTCATGGGAAATGTTGAAAGAAAAGTTCATCGGCCAGTTCCGCATTCATGTGGAACAACCCAAGGACGCTTATTCCCTATCTTATATCAAACAAAAGCTCGGGGAGACAGTGCAACAATATCTAACCCGATTCAACGCCGCAGCAGCCGCAGTCCAAGATGCCGATGAGAAACTTATCCTAATGGCCCTCTGTAGTGGTGTGCATCCGGATACTAAGTTTGCTAGGAGACTAACGAAAGAAAATCCAGCTACCTTACCCGATTTTTTCCACGAAGCCGGGAAATAGATGAGACTTGAAGACGCTGCCATTGAAAGGCAGACAGGGCAACAAACCAAGGCAGCTCATGGAAACACATCCGCAGTAGCAAAGGACGTTCGAAGAAATGACTCTAGAGATAGTGCTGGGGGCAAGAAGGGGGAAAAGCGCTTATATAGGCCAGGACTGAGATTTGACTCTTACACTCCTCTGAATGAAACAATCGAAAACATCTTCTTGGCCACTCAGGATGAAGTTTGATACAAGCGCCCCCCGCACAAGAAGGAATCAGATAATGCTATTAAGTCTGGAAAGTTCTGTCGATTCCACGAATCTCATGGGCATGACACCAATGAATGCCATCATCTCCGGGACTTGATCGAAGAATACATCAGAAGGAAGAGACTAGAGCGCTATGTGAAAGGTTAGAACAGGACCTCAACTCCTATCAATGAAAACCCAGGGCTGCCCCTCCCGGAAGTAGGCGGAGGAAATCGCAACACTAGCGGCTCCAGTCAAGAGAAGATAGTGGTCCTTACTATATCGGGAGGACCACACATCGCCGACGGAAGCTGGGCAGAGATGGAGAGATACGGTAAGTCACTTAGAAACAATGAAGGCTACATTAATTCTGTTATAGAAGAACGCCATCCGAAACGGAAAGAGAATGATGACATCACCTTCAGTAGGCGTGATTTAGAGGGAAGGTAGTACCCTCACATGGATCCTATGGTCATCTCTGCCTGGTTCGGTCCAGCCAAGGTTTTCCGAATTCTAGTAGACACTGGAAGCTTAGTAAATATCTTATTCAAACATGCTTTCGACAAAATGAAGCTGTCAATGAAGGATATGTCTCCCTGCAGCAAACTGCTACATGGCTTCACTGGAGATGCGAAGATGCCCCTTTAGCAACTGGACCTCTTTGTTGAGATGGGAAGTCATCCCCGCTCCGTTGTGTGAAAACAAACATTTGTGCTAATAGAAAGCTACTCGGCCTACAATGCCTTTTTCGGGAGACCAGCCTTGTCTGACTTCCAAATTGTCCTAGCCCTGTGGTGCCTGAAAATGAAATTCCCAACAGATAACGGAGTAGGGGAAATAGAGACGCCGCTCGAGATTGCTATGTGACTGAACTTCGCAATAACCGCAGGAAGGATAAAGGGAAGGATGCAGAGACTTCTCTCTGCAGGAAAAACTTGGAAGCATAGCAATTAAAGAAAGCCCCTCCTCTTCGATATACCAGCGATCCTTTCAACGAATTAGACCCCAAAGACAAAGAGGAGGAGGCTACCACCGAGCCTGCAAAGGCTATGGAATTTGTATCTATAGACAAACACGACCCAAGTAGACTGCTGAGAGTTGGGTCTCAGTTAAGAGAGAAGTTGAAGGATCAAATTGTCGATTTTCTTCGCCACACATGGATGTATTTGCATGGACGCACGCCGACATGACAGGAATCTCCCCAGACGTAGCATGCCACGTACTGAACATCGATCCCACCAAGGTGCCAGTGAAGCAGAAAAAGAGGAGCATGGGGGTAGAACGATCAGCAGCCCTCGAGGAAGAAGTAAAGAACTTACTTGCCAATGACTTCATAAGAGAAGCCATCTACCCAGAATGGATCGCCCACCCGCTACTGGTAAAGAAGGCTAACGGGAAGTGGCGAACATGCATCGACTTCTCCAACTTAAATGACGCTTGCTTGAAGGACTGCTTCCCACTCCCTCGAATCGATCAGCTCGTGGACAGCACAGCCGGACACGAACTCTTATCCTTTATGGACGCATACTCAGGATATAACCAGATCCCTATGCACGCCCCCGATCAAGACCACACTAGTTTCATCACTGACCGGGGATTGTACTGCTACAAAGTAATGCCTTTTGGACTTAAAAACGCCGGAGCTACTTATCAGCGCCTCGTCAACAGGATGTTTGCGAAATTAATAGGACGAACTATGGAAGTTTATGTGGATGACATGCTGCTAAAATCGATGAAAGCCAACGATCATATAAACCACCTGGACGAGATGTTTCAAGTACTTCGCCAATATGGAATGAAGCTAAATCCTCTAAAGTGCTCCTTCGGAGTATCGTTGGGAAAGTTCTTGGGATTTATCGTCCATGCCAGGGGGATTGAAGCAAACCCCGAACAAGTCCGGGCTTTGCAAGATATCAAGAGACCATCCACTCGAAGAGAGATGCAAAGCCTAAACGGGAAGGTGGCTGCCCTAAGCAGGTTCATCTCTAAAGCAACCGAAAAATGCATCCCTTTCTTCGAAGCTCTTAAGAAAGACAAAGGAAAGTTCGAATGGACTGAAGAATGCTCGACAGCCTTCCTTAACCTAATCGAACACCTTCAGAGACCACCAGTACTCTCAACTCCAAATGAAGGCGAAGAACTATACCTATACCTTGCTGTATCATCCCATGCTTTAAGCGCCGCTCTGGTAAGAGAAGACAACCGCGCGCAGCGGCCCGTATACTTTGTAAGCAAGAGATTTATAAGGGCAGAAGCCAAATACCCTAAACTTGAAAAGCTGGCATACTGTTTGCTAATCACGTCATGGAAACTGCGACACTATTTCCAATCTCATTCCATCAGAGTTTTAACCGATCAACCGCTAAGGCAGGTACTCCATCGCCCCGACACTTCTGGGCGACTACTTAAATGGTGCATTGAACTGAGTCAGTATGATATCACCTACCATCCTCGCACCGCCATCAAGGGACAAGCCATGGCCGACTTCATTGCCGAATTCACTACCAACGAAGGTAAAGATCGATCTGAAATAACAAAGGATATCAAGTGGAATCCCTTTGTAGATGGAGCATTAAACGAACAAGGCTCGGGGGCAGGTATTGTGATAATCACCCCCAGGGGAAGGAAGCTGCACTATGCCCTAAGATTGGAATTCGCTGCCACCAACAACGACGCAGAATACGAAGCAGTGATAGCCGGATTAGAACTTGCCCTAGAGATTAGAGTCGGTTCTTTATGTCTCCATAGTGATTCCCAACTTATTGTAATCAAATACTGGGAGAATTCCAGACTCGAGGAGAACGACTCACAGCATATCTAAAGAAGACCAAGCTGCTGCTCAATCAATTGGGTCACTATTTAATCAAACACATTCCTCGAGGAGAGAATCAGGAGGCCGACGAACTGGCAAAGCAAGCTAGCATGAAGGATGGCACCACTTCCGGAACAATAACCATCTCAAAGCAACTAGCCCCGAGTTTCGAGCCAATGAATCTGATAGCTGCAATCGAAGAGGAAACTTGGATGACTCCCATCCGGAAGTACTTACAAAGTGGCACACTACCCGACGGGCGTAACGAAGTTAAGAAAATCCTGAGGAAAGCTTCCCGCTACACAATACAAGAAGGCATGCTCTATCGGCGCGGCTTCTCTAACCCATTATTAAGGTGCATCGCCGGAAGGGAAGCCAAGGAAGTCTCGTCCAACATCCATCAAGGGAGTTGCGGGGGTCACACTGGAGGGCAGACTCTAGCAAAGAAAATACTCCGATACGGGTATTACTGGCCCACTTTAAACAAAGACGCCTTAGACTTCGTCAAAAGATGTGACAGATGCCAGAAATTTGCTAAGATTCCTCGACTACCAACAAATGAGATTACTCAAATGACCAGCCCTTGGCCCTTTGCAGTATGGGGAATTGACTTGATTGGCGAATTGCCGACGGGCCGAGGCGGAGCCAAATATGCTATAGTGGCAGTCGACTATTTCACCAAATGGGTGGAAGCGGAACCTTTAAATAAAATATCTTCGGCCAAAGTTATTAATTTCTTGATCAAAAATGTCTATGCGGGTATGGGGTTCCACTAAAAATCATATCGGATAATGGACTTCAATTTGACAGCGAGGAATTCACCGACTGGTGCCGAGAGCACGGAATTCACAAAAGCTTCTCATCTGTAGCTTATCCCCAGGCAAACGGAAAAGTCGAAGCTGTCAACAAAATTCTCAAAACTCTAATAAAGAAGAAACTTGAAAAGTCAAAAGCGCTTGGGTGGATGAACTTCCTACGGCAATTTGGGCCTACCGCACATCTTACAGAACATCAACGGGACATACTCCTTTCTCTTTGGCATACGGATCGGAGGCCATTCTCCCAGTTGAAACTGTTGTGCCCTCCCACCGTAGGATCCACTACAACCCAGAAGAGAATAAAGAACTCCTACACATGTCTTTGGACCTAATTGAAGAAAGAAGAAATGATGCAGCACTTAAAGCGGCAGCTCACAAGCAAAAAGTGGCAGCACGATACAACTCCAAAGTCAATCACCGCAACTTACAAGAAGGAGACCTTGTTCTCAAACGGATCTTCCCGTGCCCCGGAGCGCTAGATCCTATCTGGGAGGGACCCTATGTAATTTATAAAGATCTCCACAACGGAGCTTATATTTTGTCAACAGTGGACGGAGAGGTGTTCCAGAGGGCATGGAACATCCAACACCTTCGTCGATACTTTTCTTAACTTGTACTGCCCATGTGAAGTGAATTAACAAAGAGAATCAGTGGACGTAGGCATTTTCGTGCCAAACCACTTTAAAAATCTTGTCTCTTTTTAACTTGTTCCTTATATCTTGGCTGCTTGTTAAGCTTTATCCTTTTCTGTTGAACAAAATCCTGTATAACGGCATTTCCATTCTGGACACTTCACAGCACAACCTCACCTGGACAAGACCTAACAGGTACTATACAAATTTATGCCCTCGTCAATGAGACACTTTTGCTCCGGCATCCCTATACTGCGGGTTAACTCATTGCTCGCGACGGCCCTCAAAGCCAACTGTAATGAGCTGATCACAAGCCACTGAGAAGGCCGACTATAGCCGAGGAAGCTCATTACGGCGTTCGGCTCGCCGGCGACTGTGAACCGATTATAAGCCCCAACATAAGGTGTGGCCAGCCAGGGGCAGTTCACAGTTGACGATCGGCACCCACGCTAGCCACGGTAAATCGAATAATACCCACGATTACGGGCCATAATGGCTCGGGTAGTTACTGTGCGCGATCTCGGCTCCGATGTGTCTTAAGTACAGCTGTGGTGAAAAAGAAAACTCCCCGCGGAGGCGTAAGATGGGTGATGAATGTCTCCAAGACCCACAGTTAGGGAAAGTGACTACAAAACCCGTTTGCCACGAACTTAAGCACATCGAAGGCCTTCCGTGATTGGAAGTTTTACTATTTCTTATATTTCCATTTTATTTATAAACAATCTCCTCCTATCCTCTATAACGATCACTAAAGTACATGACACAAAATGGAAGACACTCGCTAGTGGAAATGAGAACTCACAACTGGATAACAGGTCACTCAGCTGCATTCCATTCTCAGTCACACAAGACATTCAAATTTACCATCTACAACTAAAACATGAAGGGCGGTACTTTCTTTTCTTGTACATAAACTTGTAGCTATAGCCTATTCACACATTACACTAACATTGCGAGACATGAAATTACATTTTAAGCAAGAGCTTAGCATCAAACATGATTAAAGCACATGCATATACACAGCTATATTTCTTATGCAACACATCAAAATAACGATAGCATTCAAATATGACAGAGTCAGCTTATGTTATAAAAATTATATAAGAATAAAATCATTCGCTATAATGACATAATTACATAATTACAGCCTGAAAGTACATTAATGTTTTGGTCTAGTATATTTAGGAATGCCAAGTAAACCAAAAAAGTAGTCAGCTGCAGCAGGGCTCCGCCTCTATCATGCTAGCCCTCCGGGACCTACTTGACCGCTGGATCAGAGCTCCCAGCATGCTGACCAAAGGTCCCGCCTGTCCGATTCAGGAGAAGAACCCATCAGATAAATGATACGCAGTCAAGTTAAGAAAAGATTGAGAGGGAAGACTTACCAGCATCTGCTCCCTGATCATCATCCCCCAACTGCACACCCACTTCCTCGGCGGTAAGCAGCCGCATGCCCTCCTTCACTGCCACTTTCTCCTCCTCAGTAAACTGGGCCGTGACCACATCCATTCTAAAAGCTACACCACCCTCCTTATCCGCTTCAGCCTTGGCCTCCTCCAAAGCTTGGAGATATATCCTAGCCATGACCCGGGGATAATCGTAAATCCAGGACAGGTTGCCCTGCTTCCAAGTATGGAAGTACATGTCCTGGAGCGTCTCACCATCATCCCCTCGTTCTCCTCAAACTCCCTCATCCGGGCCTCGGAAGCCGACAGCCTTGCAACGGCAGCATCTCTCTCCAATCGGTATCTCGAGCAGTCAGCTAGAAGGGATTTCCGCATCGCCTCCATCTCCTCCTTCAGCTTAGCTTGAGCAAGCTCTGCGGCCTCAAGCTTCCCAGATAACTCCTCTATCTACTCAAGATCCGCTCTTCGAACCTCATCCACAGTGGCAATGGCCATATCGATTCATTCCTTGCAGGTGGCCTCCATTTTTTTGCAGCTTGGCTCTGCTAGCCTCCTTCATAGTTTTCTTTAGCCGTTTGGAGGCCGCCTTATGCTGGGAGATCTGAATGGCCTGATCGGCAAGCTGTTTGGCCTAATCGAAAACCATTAGCCGCGGCCGAATGTTAGCACTTCCGATTTCCTCTCCAGCCTTGACCAGTTGGGCGTGATGCCCCATTAACTTATTGGTCTCTTCAGCCACCCGATCGATGTTTGCCTTGGCCTCATCCCCCATAGTCACAATCCGAGTGGTCAACAAGTCGAGATCCAAAGACTTAGCCTCATCAAGCACCCTTACCATAGGATTGTAGGGGTAGGAGGTGCTCACCGGTAACCTCATCGAAGGAAATATCATGAGAACTCGGGTCCAGATCTGGATGACCCACAAATGGGTTACGAGCCAAGCCGGGACGATCAACATGAGTAACGGAAGGATTCTCTGATGGATGCGGAGATGGTATGGACTCAGTATCCTCCCCCGTGATGTCATGAATAGGCTGGGTTGGGGGCTGAGGTCCAAGTGAAGGTTCGAACATGGAACGCCTCCTATTTCTCTTTTGAATATCCTCTTCGATGACTCCGAGAAGAGGACGGTAACTGACTACGCCCCCGGAACGGTCAGTCGAGGGCTTCGGTTTAGCAGAAGCCTTGAAGAGTTTGAATTGCTCGAGGCGGTGCCGAATGTTTGATGTCTTGGCCACCTCAACCGTTCCTGGAATAAAAACCAAGTGTTACAAGCGTGCACGAGACTATAATCCAAGAAACATGTGAAGTTAAAAGAGGAGTCGAAAATTCACCTTGAACCGCCGGAGTTATCCCAGCCGAAATGCTCTCAGAAGATGGACTGGCACCAGTCCCGGCCTTATCATATTTCTTCGGTTTCCCCACCAAGGCCGACCCTTCCTCCAATCCCTCAAAGGCTTAGCGGAAACCATCATCCGTCCACTCTTGAATTTCACCTGCTTGCCCAGAGGTCAAGGCACCAACTCCACTACCACTCTGTCCTTCACCACCATTACCACCATCACCTTCTCCATCACCTCCGCTCTCCACCTCGCCTCTTTCCTCCTCTCCACTTTCCTCCTCCGGAACATCTGGGCATGTGCTGGGAGAGGGTCCATCAGATTTCTTGAGATTCTCCCCCCCCCCCCCGACGAATGGAGGTATCGAGAAGGGTCTCCTCTTGCTGCTCTTTGTCATGGACCCTCCTTTTGCTTTGGCAGCTCTTTCCTCAGCCGTATCCCTCTGCTTGACCACAGACTGATGTGGTAGAATCAAGTTGTGTCCCAGAAGAGTGGCATTCCTGATTAGGTAAGAAGATGACCTATCCCTTCCCGAAATGGCCTCTATCTCCGCGGCCATCTGAACCAGATGATCATTCTCCACGACCGCAAAGCCACCTGTCGCTAGCAAGAGACAAAAGCACATAAGAAGAAGCATCTCGGTCAAAACGGAAATTATAAATAAGCTTCAACTTACAGCCAGAGGTGAAGCGGTGGATCGAAACGGTGTCATCCTGGACGAAGAACCATTCCTTCTTAAACATGGTGAACTTTGAATACAAGTCTAAGACCGGCTTAAAGGACACGGCCGATTCCAAGCTGATGTATGGAGACCCCTTCTTGTAACCTCTCAAGTTGTATAGATACCGAATCTCCCGATTAAAAGGGGGCGCCCGTACTTTCTCTAGAAAATCACGAATAGGCACACCAAGATAGCGTAGGAGTTGGGCTGGAGCTGGAAAGGGGCCACCTTCAAATAGGTGACGAAGCAACTATCCAAGCATTGATTGGAGGAATGGCCCCACACATGCAGTGGTACCAACTATAAGCGAAGTATCCTTCAGGGGGATTATATGGCATGACCCCTTCCCCTGGCAACAGCATGCGTGCTCTATCAATTCTAAAGCAGCGGGAGATAACATCAAGCTGCTCCTCTCTGAGAGAGCTCGGAAAGCAATTAGGAGAAGAGTTCAGAAGCTCTTGGGGACCATACCCATCTACTAGCGATCTCGGGGTGGGTCCACGACGTTCCGGTCCTGGCTGGGCTGGGGGCACAACGGGGGACTCTCGTCTATCCGTAGATTTTCTCTTTTCTGATCGAGTTTCCACTTTGCGAGACATTATCTGCAACACCAAAAACAAACACGTCGTTAGAAGTAGAGATATAAAAAATAAGTTTCATTCGGCAATTCAAATACGGGAGTGTCGTTCGGTACTTGCTACCCCTCAAGTTCATTCGGTAAATCGAAGTTATCAAGTCCATTCGGTATGAGTCCATTCGGTGGTTCAATCATAAAAGTCGTTCGCCAGAGGAACACTCACCTGGTCCGGCAGTTGAGTTGATTCGGTAGCTGATTGGTTCAGCTGTTCTAAGTAATCAAGTTGGTTCGGTATTCAGTCGATTCGGCTGATAAGGGAGAACGAAGGTGTTAGGCCCCTATTTATAAGCAAAAACAATGACCGGACCAGTTGGCTCGGTATTAGAGACCGGATGATAGCAAAACAAAGCACACCATATACAGGCATATGCCCTACTTTGGGGGGCAAATGTTGGGCACGTTTTTACCTACTACCGAACCGTCCCTCTCCATGCATTGCCGAGCTAACTCCCCTCCCCATATAGCCGAATCAACCTCCTTTTCCATGCCCATCGAACCAGAGCCAGTTCCACTCGCCCACCGAACCAACTCTCCCAAGCTACCACCGGTTCCACCTACTACCGATCCAAACAACATACCACCTCCTACCAAACCCACACGACCAACCACTGCCGAACCAACTGACCTCCTCGTCCTACCGAATCAAACCCACTTCCCCTGCATAGCCGAACCATTATCACCGGTCCAAAGTCTCACCGGACCGGACCATCCACCTACCAACGAATCAAGACCTAGAAGGCATTACCAAACCAACGTTGTCGGGACAGATCGCCTCAGCCCAGGCCCACCAGCGGCTATATACACCAAGACCCCTACCCCCAACCTCACTCTATAAATAGAGGGGTGGGGGCACAACAATGGCAGACAAGTTTGAGAGCTCAGGCACGGATAGAACTTTCAAACAACTTTCAGTTACTTGTAATCAAAGCTTTGTACTTGTAATCTGAATAGAAAAGGAGAATAACATATAAAGTGGACGTAGGCACGTTCTGGCCGAACCAATAAAAATCTGTGTGTCATTTACAGTTTAGTCCCTGCTTTTACATATTTGCATAAATCACCCAAATCACTAAAAACAACATAAAATCAACTAATTCATACGACTTGGAGGTGTTTGCCCATTTTTTGTGCAAACAAGTGGCTTCATGAACTACTATTTCTTTTACTTCCGCCGCATTATTAAATACTCTGTGTCTGTGATCTGTGATTATTATGTACTGTATACTCTGAGATTTTCCAAATTTTATTTACAACGCGGTATTTTGAGCAATTCAATTTCGGCATGAGTGTCTACATATACACTTATAATGGATGCGAATGGTAGAAAATATCGGGTTGTTACAGTAGAGGGTGCACATCACATACTGGGAAAAGGATGAAGATGGATGACGTGGTGAAATGGGTTAGCCTATGTATTTGTTTTAATTCAAATTTTATTTTTTTAACTCGCATTTATCGTCATAACTTTTGCATAAATTATCCGTTTTACGCGCGGTTTCTTTTGTTAGGATCGTATCTGAATTTCGGACTTTTTGGCACTATTTTGGACGAATTATGAGATTGGTCAATTTTTGGGTTTAAATTGGACTTTAAATTCAAAAGGTGAGTGTTTAACCCACTCACAACTTCTAAAATTTCTTATGTTTGTTAAATTAAATTTGGATGTGATTAGAAATTTATTTATGACTGTTTGGTATATTTTTAATCATCATCTCAGCTAAATTGCGTTTATTTAATTAAATTGTCATTTACTTATTCATTGCATATAAACTGCCAGTTAAATTATTATTTATTTATTATTGCATATAAAATGCCAGTTAAACAGTTATTAATTTATCATTGAATGTAAACTGCTAGTTAATTCCTGATGATTATTATTCGTTCTATATTGTTGCTATTGTTTGAATTGGATGGTGATTGTGATAAATTGTTGATGGTTGATATTGGATGAATGGATGCTGTATTTTATATTGAATAAACTGCAAGTTATCATGCATTTTCATTTCATTCGAGATTGCGGTTTGAAATGATATATGACCGTAATTTTTATTTTAAATTACGGATTGAAATGATAAATATCTGTATCACTTGACCATAGGATAGAAAATTTTATACAGACACCGCGGTATATATATAAAAATATTTTGAAATGATTTTTTATGGTTTTGTAAAGAAATATATATGTATGGTTTAATGAGATATTGATTTCGGATATTTGATAAAGGTTATTTTATATATAGTTAAATTATTGGTTTTAAGCTATGTATAAAATTGTTTAAAGTATGAAGTAAGTTTAATAATAAAGTTGATTTTATTAAAATATATTATGGATAAATGTTTACTTAAATTATATTCTAATATAGAGTTTACATTGATTTTTATAAATCAAAGTTGAGAAGATAGTTTTGAAATTGATTTGAGATTTTATTTAATTAAGATCTTATTGAAATTTAGATTTCAAAAGAATATGGTGTTATAACTATATTCGGGTTTAAGATGATTTAGGTGAATATATCTAGTCTAAATAAATTGAGGAATATTCACTTATTGAATTTGAAAGTTTTATTTAAAGGATACTGGATTTATTAAGTATGTATTTCAAAACTAACTAATAGTAAAGTGAATTTGACATATATATATATATATATATATATATATATATATGAATTAAAAATTTAGTTTTGAAATGGTGGAATATTTAAAACTTGGAAATATATGAAAATTCAAATGGTTTATTTGGGAATTCAAATATGTATTTGAAATTGATTGAGAAATTAAAAAGCTAATGTACTTTATAAAGTAATTTATTTCTAAACCATATAAGTATTGAAAATTTTGTTTGAAGCTATGGGTTTAAGGTATATATATTTGAAAGTATTATGGTTTTAGAAAAAGATATATTTGAAATAAAAATGATATCATATTGATTTGGGTTTTAAAATAGAAATGATATCGTATTTATATGGTTTTGAAATGGATATTTTATTCTGGTTTTAAAGTATAAACTATTTTGAAAAGACCGCGGTGTTATAATAACGTTTGTTTGTTAAAGAGACCGGGATCGGAAGTTGTCATACTCTCTGCCAACTCCAAAAACCACTTTAACAACCGTGCACGCGGTGGAGATTCCAAAATGAAGTAGGATGGTGGCGACATTTCCTTTGAGATAAATACGTGGGCCCTACTCTCGTGAGTTGGCATAAGGTGGCTAAAACATGAGAGATTCTCGGGCCAATGAGGTAACACCTTTGATCGGACACATCCCTTCGATATTATACTTTGACTTTTGGATTGATTCGGTGGCCACTTTTGATTTTTTTATTTAGGGGTGTGGCTCGAGGTGGGCGGTAGCTGCGGCTACGCGTTACCACCAGCCCGGATGCGTAATTGGTATATCTACCCTGGCATTGCCTAGTTGGGCCATGTCACCTACCCTATCGCGCCTTGTACGAGTTTGGCTTTCTCCCGTAGCCCGTGTGGTATCCTCTGGTGGCTTCCCGATCAGGAGGGACTATGATATTGGATGGACTACTGGGACTATTATTGTATTAATGGGGAGATTGGGTAACTCCTTAACGCTATTTAAAAGTAAGTTTATTTTACTATAGACATTATTATAATAGCGAAATATTACTACATAGTAAATAGTTTAACGGATTCTTAGGAGATGTGAATCCCGAGCATCTCTTAAGTTACTGCACTCACGTTAGACACTAGATAGGAGATGTCAAATCCCGTAAACATCTCCGACGCCATTACACTCATATTTATTTCAGTTGATTTAACTTACATAAAATCTTTTAGTTCTGACTCGAGTGTTTTGTCTTTTCAATTCGCTCGGGTCAGTTCGAGCATTTCAGGATTCGAAGATTTTATTCTGGAGGACGAAGACGAAGATTTTATTACTATTACCTGTTATATTATTCCACCACATTCATACTGTTTCGGCTTAATTATTATTCTCTGCTATGTATACTCTGATATGTATTGTATAATATAATCAAATGTTTTTGTAAAACAGCTTCATGAACTATATATTTGATTATTATATTTTATCATTCCGCTGTAAGATTCTATTTTTTTTCTTCTTCTTTCTCTGCTTTTTCTTATTTACCACATAACAATCGGCCCTTCCGTATGGTTTGAGTTGGAGCGTGTGTCGATTTAAAGCGTGCGAAAAGGCAGGACGTTGCATTTGACTTATAAAACATATCTCACGTTTCAAAAATATTTATTTGGATATCATTTAACTTATGATTAAATAAATTAAACTTTTATAAATAAATTATCAAAATTAAACTATTATTCATTTATTAAGTCAGAAGTACATTTTTTTTCTTAACTTTTTAACTTAACGTTGACTTAATACTTTATTTTAAGATTCCCATTTCATAAAAAAAATTTGTATTGCTAAGTTAAACTTAGAATTTCCATTTGAAAACTAAATTTTCAATTATCAAGTCAAGTCATATTTTAAATTACACTTTAACCCATTTATTTACTTATACATTTTTAACTTATAGAAAATATATCACTATAACATTTATTTACTTATAGAAAATCACTATAACATTTATTTAAATCATTTAAATCCAATTTAAGTTAAAATTTCATATTTTATATTTTAAAATACTTAATAATTTTCAGAAAATATTTAAAATTAACCACGGGTCCGTATATAATTTTCTAACTTAGGTCAAGTGATATGGATATGTATCATTTCAACCGTAATTTAAAATAAAAATCTAGGTTCTATCATTTCAAACCCACAATCCCAAGTCAAACAAAATAAAATAAAATTCGCTTGAGCCTATCATTTCAGCTCATAACAATTTTTTCCTTGTTCTAATTTTCGTTCGGGTACGTATCATTCAACCTATAGTGATTCTATTCTACAGGGAACTTGCAGTGTGAGAAACAGGAAAATAGTAAAAGTATAATATGGCATATCATACCAGGTGATGTACAAATAAATATCAGGTTATAATCATATCACATGCATGTATAAATTACTACCATATCATCAGTACAATTCACATGTCATTGTTTCACAATTATATAAGTACGAATGTCGAGAGTGATAAACTCAGATTCTAAAGCTAGAGATGAAATTCAAACACAAATCCAACCTTTGCAAAGCACGAAAAGGCACAACTAGATTCGAGTGGATAGAGAGCCAAGATTTGAGTCTTGTAAACAAAAAATTATGAACACACATAAGTATACAATTCAACACAAGAATATAAATTAAAACAATGTGAAACTATGAATCAAAATGAAGCAAAGATTGGTTTAGCCACTCTAGTGGGCTCGGCCACCTTCATACGTGGCTAGACCATCATCACATGGCTCGGCCATGATTATTTTTGGAGCACCTAGGCTCGGTCAAGGCAAGAAAAGGCATGGGTATGGTGTAGAATATGAAGTGATGGTAGGTTACAAGCATTAGGAAGGCTAAAGGTCAAGGGTATGTGGTCTTTGGGTTCGGACTATGGCTCTTTGGGTTCGGCCTATGGGTCTTTGGTCTGGATCTGATTTGGTCACATCAGACAGGTGCGACCATGGTGTGTTCGCGGCAAGGGGATGGAGGAGCAAGGGGTGGTCGAGGCAAGCAAAGAGGAATTGGGTGCATATGATGGCTCGGCTGTGATAACCTGAATTTTTTTTATCAACTGATAATTTGATAATTAACTTGGTAGGGATCTTCGAATACATTGATACCAAATAGTAAAATTATCTTTCTAAGCTTATTTAAAAGATATTTTATTTACAATGTATACATGTGCATACATTGTAAATAGAGAATTTGATTTTTATTTTGTATTGAATAAATTATGAATTGGTGAATTTGATTGAAATAATGTCGAAGGTTAATTTAAAGGTCTATCTTATATCTTCAAAGTAATTAAAGTAAAAACATATTTTGTTTAAAATATTAAGGTTTAAATTGTATTTCATAATAAAAGTTTATTTTGTTTTATTTAAAAAAAATTATATTCAAATAAACATTAAGATGTGTAATTTTGTAAAAGTAATTTATATGTAATCATTTAAGGCTAAAAATAGATATACATTTATATAAACATGATAATATAAATTAGAAATTGATTTAGATAAATTTAAATACATTTATAAATTAGGAATTTCTTTTAATATTAAGATGAACATGTGTAAGACATTTTTACTTAAAGAAGACACTTGTAAATTAATATACATCATTATGCAACAAGTGGCATTGTTTTTAAATAACATTTTTATTTAAAAATTTATTAAGTAGAAAACTTAACAATTCATATTGTTTAACACATTATCTTAAAAAGAAATCTGAAAATCAGATTGTAAGAAGAGAAATTCAAAACCAATTCTGCAAAACACGAATCTAAAATCTGTTTGAAAATCTGCAATTTTATTTCAAATATCAACTGCAATGTAAAGTTCAATTCAACTCTAAGCAAAACAAGAAATGGAGTTTAGCTGCATCACCAAGCAAATGCAGTTTTAAGATCAACTTCAACAGCAAATAATTCAACTTAGTTTATAATTACATTTAAATTAAATAAAAATTAATTAAAAATACATAAGAACAAATGTAAACATATTAACACCTCTTAAAACACATGTAAAGTAATTAAGTGAATAAAATGACAAATGTAAATGCTTGAAGACAAGTGGGAACATATAATTTTAATTTTTAATAAATGTTTATAGAAGAAAACAAGTTTCTTTCAAAACATTTTCATTCTTTCAAACATTAATGGCAAAACAGATTTTTTTTTTCAAAACCTGAACTATTTCTCAAATCTGAAATGAAAACTACAAAAGCAAAAGCAAATCAAAACCTGAAATTAAAATTAAAAGCAAATGCTACCTGAAACTAGAAAATCCAAAGCAAAGTTCTTCACTATAAAAAAAAAATGAAACCTGCAACTTCAATTCAATCTGTAGTTCAACATCAAGTTATCTGCAAGTTCAACATTTTACATCAATTGAAGCATGCAAGGGGATTTTCAACAGCATGCAGTAGGATTTATTATTCAAAGTCATTGTTCAGATCTAAGATGTTCAAAGCCTGGAAAATAAAAATTAAAAACCTGCTCTGCTTGAATCAGGTGAGTAATCTGCCTAGTTGATTCTGTTCTTTTGGGAATGTCTAAATTAAAAGCTTATCTAAATTATAGCTTGTTGCATGTGAAAGTTTCTGAGATAATTGATGCTAGTTTGAGGACATTTATGTGGTTTTCTGTATGAAAATTGAAGTGTGTGGTTAAGATATGTGTGTATGATCCGTGCTACTTGTTCCTGATACAGGATTTAAAGGTTTGAAACAAAATTTCAAATTCTTTATCTGATCCTTGTCAAACTTGGGCTACAAACAAATTAGTTTAAGTTTTTTTATTTTAACTTGATCTAAGATTTAAAAGAGGATTCAAGTTAGCAGCTTCAGATATAGATTCTCTGTGCAATAAAATTTTGTGAATAAACTTTCTTAAAATAATAGAAGGGAAAGGAAAGTATTTAATCTGTTGAGAATTACTGGGTGTAATATAATTCAAAATCATTAGGTTCCTTCTCTGATTTATGGTATAATGAAATGTTTAAACAAGATTTATGTAAGATTTCAAGATATATAAAAAAAAATTAAACATTGAAAGCAAGAATTGAGAAGAATATCAATCAGAAATATTCAACTTACAGTCAAACTTGAGATGTATCAGGAAATTGATTTCAACAATTAATTGTTTCAAGTATACTACTCCAATCTACGTCAAGAATTAGGAATTTTAGTATGGTAATTCTGATTTTTAGTATTGTATATTGTGAGAAATCAGTGGTTGAACAGAAAACAAAGTTCGACCTTTATTTGATCATCAACGAACTGTTGATGGTCGAAGTTTTTGTCGAGGATAGTACGTCCATCAGGGAGGCCGGGAAAATTATTCGAGGGGTGTTTAGATCACCGTGACAGCGCGGGTTGGATGAGGAAGTGCCTAAACCTAGTTTTGGGTCGCAGATGGTTTCGGGATGATTTTAGCTACCTTGGGAAGACCGGAGTTAGTCGCAGTCCAGGGAATAGCTGCGTAGGGACATGGTGCTGCTCCGGAGCGAAGACAGTGAGATCCAGTTGTCGTGATCATCAGCGGCGAGTAGTTTTTGTCATCTGTGTTCATTTCAGTTTCCTATCGTGAAGCTCGATTTTGTTTAGCATGGCCGTCTTTGATTCTGGGTTATCAGGAGTAATGGATTCATTAACGACTTGTAGATGGTCGTGGTGACAATCGGCGGTGGCCAGGGGTTTTGTGCACGTGCACGAGCACGGTTGGCCGGTGAGTTTGGCTGTGAAATTAATTTTGGAGAAGAAGTGGAGCGACTCGGGTAAAAACGTGGTTTTAGCATGAGGAACTCGAAGTTGTGGGTGCTGGCTCATGACTCTTGTGTTTGGTCGAGTTGTTGAGGGATAGGCTCGAGTTTTTTTAGTCCGACTCGGGTTTGCTGTGATAGCCTGGAATTCAGGTGAGAATCGGTTGAAGAAGAAATCAGGCTTTCAAGAATTTTTTTTTAAAAGCAAAGTTATGTAAGGAGAGTTCAAATTTTAAAACTCCAATCAAGTTTTGAAAGAAACCAAATGTTGAAAGTAGAAATCTAATTCATAAAGAAATTAATTAAGGGATAATTTCTTGGAGTGGAAATCGATGGGAAGTAATTCTGGAATCATTAAATGATGGTTAAGAGATGATTGAATTACTTGGTTAATTAATAAGGTTAATCAAAATTAATGTGGATTTAATTAATGAATGTAATTAATTAAGGTTATTAACCAATTTGATAAATTTATAATCAATGAAGTAATTAAGGTTTAATTAGTCAGTGTAATAATCGTAAAGGACTAATTAACATAAGTAATTAAGGGACTAATTAAGAAGTTTTTTTAACTGGTAATTAATTGATTAATCCATGGTGATTAAGGATTAATCAAAGGGTAATTAAGGACTGATTATCTGTTAATTAAGGATGGATTAACAGTTAATTAAGGATTAATTAAATGGTTAATTAACTGGTGATTAGGAAATAAGTAATCTGTAATTAAGTTCTTAATTAATAATTGATCATTAGGTTTATTAACTAATAATTAAGAGATAATTAATTAGTTAATTAATGATTAATTAATTAATTAATAATAAAAGTAATTATGGGTTAATTAATTTGAGATATTGATTAATAATTAAGGTTTTTAATTGATAGTTGATGAATAACTAATCAGTTAATTAAGGGTTAATTAATTGATTATGAAAGTAATTAAGGATTAATTACTTTGTATTAAAGGAGATTAAATAATAATTAAAGATTATTAATTGATAAATAAAAGATAATTAATCTGGAATTAGGGATTGATAAAGTGATTGATTGAGTTAATCAAGGATGTGATTAATTAATTAAGGTTAGTAATTAATTAATGATTGTATAAGCAAGATTGAGCGATTAATTCTTAAGGAATTAATTTAATTTAAGTAATTAAATTAATTATGATATGAATTGACAAAGCTTGCTTATGGATGATTGGTTGTTGAATGTCTGAATTGGATGATATATATTGAATTGATATCTATTGATGAATAACCAAGATTGATTAATGAATGTAATTAAGTTAAAGAAATTTAAGAATAAATTTACTGATAAAAGTGATTAGAGGATTTTTGTATTAATGTAATTAATGGAAGTGATCAATCTTGCTTATTAATGATTGAATTGTGATGAGTACTTAGAATTAGATGATATCTCTGTTATGAGTCAATTTGTGATATGAAATGATGGATGGACGATAATAATGTGATTATCAATCAGTTAGGGATTGCTGTAAAATGTTTTTCGATAATTTAAGTTGAGTTGTATTGGATAACTTGGTTTTAGATGACATTGGATTCGAAGAGGCCGGAGTCGGGTACAGTAAATACCCGAAACCACTTCGATTCTTTATAGATCGATATGTGAAATCAATAGGCTGGTATGACTATTTAGTCTATGTTTTGATACTTAGAAATTTGTGAGCGAAATAAGTAATGTCTATAACAATCTGTGCACTTGTAATTGATACGAGTCACCCGGGTTATTTAAGTTGTATGCTTTTGAATTTCATATTAGATGGGTTTACTCACGCTGGTTTCCAGCCTGGCCCGGGTGTTACTTTGATGTAATGCTCGGGTCAGACCGAGTATTACAGATTTTCAAGTAAGGACGTTCTGGGCTCAGAAGGCGAGCTGGATGGCAGGAACGTATAGAGAGTTTCCACTATTGCATATATCTGAGACATGTCAAATTGTATCTGTCCAATGTTCTATAAATTATTGTAACTATGATATATATCGATGTAAATTGATAGATACAGTTTTCTTGGTATGACTATTATTGATATTATATTTTATCCGCTGCGAATGTGAGTTTGTGTGTTTCTTTTCTGTTCTTCTTCTATCTCTTTGTTCTTTTCTCTAACTATCTGGAATTTTCGGGATCGAAAATTTTGGGTCGTTACATTTGGTATCAGAGCTGAAGGTTAAGTGAGAAGCTTGGCTCTGGTGGGGGATACTCATTAAGGAAAGGGTCAATGGTACCCTAGAATGAGTTGAGTATATAAATATGAGAGAGCGTACTTGTTATTTTCTTATATAAAGGTTTTTAAATGATTTCAAAAGTAAATGAATTTTATATAAGAAATAGATTATCTATTATATTAAGAAAATTGGTTTTCGTATTAATTAAACTAAAAATAATAGTAAGAATTAAGTGGTAATAGAATTACAACCAAATTGAAATTAAATTAAAGACAAGTTTGAAATGGATTCAAACTGAAATTAAATCTTGAAATTTGGGATAGGTTTCAGGATAAGGATAATCAATTAATTTATGTAATTAATTAAACTTTATTTAATGAGATTTATTAATGGATAATAATTGGAAATGATAAATAAAGAGGGAGTTACTTAATGAAGTAACTAGAGGTAAATAATTTAAAGGACAATTACTTAATGAAGGTAATTAAGAAATAAGTTAATTACCAAATGTGATTAATTGGAATTAATTAGCGATGAAATTAATTTAAAGAAATAATACATAATATTATTTAATGCATTTGAATGAAATGGTCCTATTTCAAACAAGAGTTGTTTGAAAATTTAAGAAAAAAAAATTGTTTTGGATTAAAAACCAAAGGTGGTTTAAATATTTTTTTTAAAGTATAACTTGTTATGTAAAAGAAATTAATATGAATACATGTGGATATACATAATATCAAAGGTTATTGGAAATAAACTCTAAATGGTGAGTTTTGAATTTGGAATAAGATGTGATACCCAAGGTGATAGGTTTTTGAACTTAAATGGGAAGATTATTAACGTGAAGTTTAAAATTTGAAATGGAAGTTCAAATTGGGTAAGGTTGACTGGATTAAGTGAATTTAATTTAATTTGGGAAGTTAAATGGTTAATCTGAATTGGGAGTTTGTGTGATCTCAAAATGGGTTTGAGATCTGGAAATTGAAAATTGATGGATGTTTTAAAATGAATTGGATGACATCATCCTATTGTTATTAATAATCTTTAAATTGTGAATTGAATTTGTTTAAATGAATGA
Source organism: Allium cepa (assembly GCA_030765085.1). Classification (NCBI taxonomy): domain Eukaryota; kingdom Viridiplantae; phylum Streptophyta; class Magnoliopsida; order Asparagales; family Amaryllidaceae; genus Allium; species Allium cepa. The sequence goes on from CM060931.1 coordinate 470,576,310, forward strand.
GAAATGGAGTATGGTAATCCATTGTTGGGATAAAAAGGTAAATTGATTAAAGGAATTAAATCAACAATTGAAGTATTAACTTGAATTTATATAATTCGAGATGGTTTAAATTTGAAATTAGTCCAAATTGATTTGAATAATTTGGAATTGTATTTAAAGTTGAATAGTTTTAAATTCAAATGGAATTTGAATTTAATTTGGGAGGAAATCAAGAATAATTCAACTTGATTTGGAAATGGAATTTGAAATTAGGATTAATTCAAACTGGAGTTGAAATGGATTGGAATTGAAGTGGGTTCAATTGAATAGATGTTAGTCCAAAGTGATTGGAATAACTTGGGATTGTAATTAAAGTTGAATATGTTTAAAATCAAATGGAATTTGATTTAAATTTGAAAGGGAATTGAGAATTAATTCAACTTGAATTGGGAATGAATCAATTTCAATGGAAATTGAAATTATTTAAATTGGAATTGGGTCAATTTAAAAGGAAGAGAAAATTTAAATTGAATAGTTTTGACTCTGGACTATTTTTAATATAAATTTTTTTAATATAAACCTATTTTTCCAAGATATATATTATATATACAACCTTTCTTTTAAAAGACAAACTATGTTATACTTGTTTTACCATTATTTTTGAAACCGTTTAACAATTTTCCAACTGTTTTACAAACTAATTACTATATTTCAACTGTTTTACAAAACTAATTACTATCTTACTATTATATTGCAACTATCTAAAATTTCTATAATTATTTAACTATTTTCTAACTATTTTACACCTATTTTACAAACTAGTAATTATTTTCCAACTACTTATTTATTTTTAACTTTTCAAGCTATTTTCTAAATTTAAACTGGACAGAGTTTAAACTGTTATTGTTTAAATACCTAATCGGGATAAGAATAGAGGTGATAATCCAAATGGATTGAAGTAATTGTGAGTAAGTGAATAAAAATCAAAGTGAATGTGAATAGAATGAAATTAATTTGGCTAATAACCAATAAGACAAATATGTAGGGTGTACGTATGTTATTCTATTCGCATAGTGATTTGATCCAGATTCGAGCACAGAATTTCGAGATAATTATATTGATCCGTGTGGAATTTTTCACTCGATTTTCGACGGCGAACCTGGATATGGATTGTTGATTGGTTCTGGATATTCTCTATCATAGTTATGACTATGCAAGGAGAATGACGGTTTCTGATCAAGAAACCAGATCTGAGTCCGCACTAGGAAGTCGGGTGGATGATACTAGTTCGGAAGTGAAATTGTGTGATCGAGTGAGCGATTAGATTAGTATGGTGTACGAATGGTATGTGTACATCATACAGATTTGAATGAAATTGATATTGAAAAGAGTAATCAAATTTGAATATTTGATTTTAAATAATAAAGTTATATATCTGTGTTATATAAGATAAAACTCCCCTTGTTGAATCTATTGCCAGAAGAAAATGATTTTTGAAGGTGTTTTGAAGTATAAAAGGAGTTTTATACAAGTTGAAAATGATCCAAAGTTTTAAAAATTATATATATATGTGTGTGTGTGTGTGTATATATATATATGTAAAGGATCATATGAGGATTTTGGAAAAGGGTTTTGGGAACCTATGGCTTTGGAAAGGCTTTTGATTTTTGGGTAAAATCAATATTGAATTTGGAAAGCCTAGTTTGAGAATTATCGATTTTGGGATAATCGATTTTGTGTAAAGGAGCTTTGTATGAGATCATACTAGGTGTATGATTTAAAAGATACTATATATATAGTATAAAATGTTTTGATGATGGCTCTGGGGAAAAAAGGCGCTCCCTTGGAATGGACTTCTCAGGAGTACCACTGGGTAGTGCTGCCTTGAGCCCCAAAGGGGGGTTCTAAAGTTGATCCTGTGAGGAGTCCGGACTAAACTAGTTCCTGGGGATTATGAGTAGAGTATACCATAGCGAAAGTCGTGTGTGTCGCTGAGAGCCAACAGTCTGCGTTTGATTTTGTATCGACAGACTGCGACCTATGTAGGAGTGGAGAAGTTTCATTTTGACAGCGAAAATCAGAGGCCGCTGAGAGCCTGCAGTTACATGGACTTTTGCTGTGACGGCAACGTAACCATGGATGTAACTGTGATTTGTTATGTGGGTTCCATGGCGTAATCGAGAGGCCGCGGAGAGCCTGCAGTTACATGGACTTTTGCTGCGACGGCAACGTAACCCTGGAATGTAACTGTGACCATGGATGGGGGTGATGATTTCCAGAGCATTCTCACCAAAGATATTTCCTCGATTTCAAAATGATTTCTATGTTTTCAATAAAAATTATTTTCAAAAGTATTTTTCACTGGGTGTTGAGAACGAGTCTGCTAAGTACTTATAGATTTTCAGTCATACGCCTGATGAACATATGATCGAATTTCTGTGAGAACAAGGATGGACTAGTTGAGACATCGAGTTATAAAAAGTATTTTTATAAAAACTATTTTATAATATTATGTAAATTATAAAAGTGTTTTTAAAAGAGTTACAAAGAATAATTTCCTTTTCGAGGACGAAAAGATTCAAAGGGGGAAGGAATGTGATAACCCGAATATTTTTTTTATCAACTGATAATTTGATAATTAACTTGGTAGGGATCTTCGAATACATTGATACCGAATAGTAAAATTATCTTTCTAAGCTTATTTAAAAGATATTTTATTTACAATGTATACATGTGTATACATTGTAAATCGAGAATTTGATTTTTATTTAGTATTGAATAAATTATGAATTGGTGAATTTGATTGAAATAATATCAAAGGTTAATTTAAAGGTCTATCTTATATCTTCAAAGTAATTAAAGTAAAAATCTATTTTGTTTAAATATTAAGGTTTAAATTGTATTTCATAATAAAAGTTTATTTTGTTTTATTTAAAAATATATATTCAAATAAACATTAAGATGTGTAATTTTATAAAAGAAATTTATATGTAATCATTTAAGGCTAAAAATAGATAGACATTTATATAAACATGATAATATAAATTAGAAATTGATTTAGATAAATTTAAATACATTTATAAATTAGGAATTTCTTTTAATATTAAGATGAACATGTGTAAGACATTTTTACTTAAAGAAGACACTTGTAAATTAATATACATCATTATGCAATAAGTGGCATTGTTTTTAAATAACATTTTTGTTTAAAAATTTATTAAGTAGAAAACTTAACAATTCATATTGTTTAAAAGATTATCTTAAAAAGAAATCTGAAAATCAGATTGTAAGAAGAGAAATTCAAAACCAATTCTGCAAAACAGGAATCTAAAATCTGTTTGAAAATCTGCAATTTTATTTCAAATATCAACTGCAATGTAAAGTTCAATTCAACTCTAAGCAAAACAAGAAATGGAGTTTAGCTGCATCACCAAGCAAATGCAGTTTTAAGATCAACTTCAACAGCAAATAATTCAACTTAGTTTATAATTACATTTAAATTAAATAAAAATTAATTAAAAATACATAAGAACAAATGTAAACATATTAACACCTCTTAAAACACATGTAAAGTAATTAAGTGAATAAAATGACAAATGTAAATGCTTGAAGACAAGTGGGAACATATAATTTTAATTTTTAATAAATGTTTATAGAAGAAAACAAGTTTCTTTCAAAACATTTTCATTCTTTCAAACATTAATGGCAAAACAGAATTTTTTTTTTTCAAAACCTGAACTATTTCTCAAATCTGAAATGAAAACTACAAAAGCAAAAGCAAATCAAAACCTGAAATTAAAATCAAAAGCAAATGCTACCTGAAACTAGAAAATCCAAAGTAAAGCTCTTCACAGTAAAAAAAAAAAGAAACCTGCAACTTCAATTCAATCTGTAGTTCAACATCAAGTTATCTGCAAGTTCAACATTTTACATCAATTGAAGAATGCAAGGGGATTTTCAACGACATGCAGTAGGATTTATTATTCAAAGTCATTGTTCAGATCTAAGATGTTCAAAGCCTGGAAAATAAAAATTAGAAACCTGCTCTGCTTAAATCAGGTGAGTAATCTGCCTTGTTGATTCTGTTCTTTTGGGAATGTCTAAATTAAAAGCTTATCTAAATTATAGCTTGTTGCATGTGAAAGTTTCTGAGATAATTGATGCTAGTTTGAGGACATTTATGTGGTTTTCTGTATGAAAATTGAAGTGTGTGGTTAAGATATGTGTGTATGATCCGTGCTACTTGTTCCTGATACAGGATTTAAAGGTTTGAAACAAAATTTCAAATTCTTTATCTGATCCTTGTCAAACTTGGGCTACAAACAAATTAGTTTAAGTTTTTTTATTTTAACTTGATCTAAGATTTAAAAGAGGATTCAAGTTAGCAGCTTCAGATATAGATTCTCTGTGCAATAAAATTTTGTGAATAAAATTTCTTAAAATAATAGAAGGGAAAGGAAAGTATTTAATCTGTTGAGAATTACTGGGTGTAGTATAATTCAAAATCATTAGGTTCCTTCTCTGATTTATGGTATAATGAAATGTTTAAACAAGATTTATGTAAGATTTCAAGATATATATAAAAAAAAACATTGAAAGCAAGAATTGAGAAGAATATCAATCAGAAATATTCAACTTACAGTCAAACTTGAGATGTATCAGGAAATTGATTTCAACAATTAATTGTTTCAAGTATACTACTCCAATCTACGTCAAGAATTAGGAATTTTAGTATGGTAATTCTGATTTTTAGTATTGTATATTGTGAGAAATCAGTGGTTGAACAGAAAACAAAGTTCGACCTTTATTTGATCATCAACGAACTGTTGATGGTCGAAGTTTTTGTCTAGGATAGTACGTCCATCAGGGAGGCCGGGAAAATTATTCGAGGGGTGTTTAGATCACCGTGACAGCGCGGGTTGGATGAGGAAGTGCCTAAACCTAGTTTTGGGTCGCAGATGGTTTCGGGATGATTTTAGCTACCTTGGGAAGACCGAAGTTAGTCGCAGTCCAGGGAATAGCTGCGTAGGGACATGGTGCTGCTCCGGAGCGAAGACAGTGAGATCCAGTTGTCATGATCATCGGCGGCGAGTAGTTTTTGTCATCTGTGTTCATTTCAGTTTCCTATCGTGAAGCTCAATTTTGTTTAGCATGGTCGTCTTTGATTCTGGGTTATCAGGAGTAATGGAGTCATTAACGACTTGTAGATGGTCGTGGTGACAATCGGCGGTGGCCAGGGGTTTTGTGCACGTGCACGAGCACGGTTGGCCGGTGAGTTTGGCTGTGAAATTAATTTTGGAGAAGAAGTGGAGCGACTCGGGTAAAAACGTGGTTTTAGCATGAGGAACTCGAAGTTGTGGGTGCTGGCTCATGACTCTTGTGTTTGGTCGAGTTGTTGAGGGATAGGCTCGAGTTTTTTTTAGTCCGACTCGGGTTTGCTGTGATAGCCTGGAATTCAGGTGAGAATTGGTTGAAGAATAAATCAGGCTTTCAAGAATTTTTTTTAAAGCAAAGTTATGTAAGGAGAGTTCAAATTTTAAAACTCCAATCAAGTTTTGAAAGAAACCAAATGTTGAAAGTAGAAATTTAATTCATAAAGAAATTAATTAAGGGATAATTTCTTGGAGTGGAAATCGATGGGAAGTAATCCTGGAATCAATAAATGATGGTTAAGAGATGATTAAATCACTCGGTTAATTAATAAGGTTAATCGAAATTAATGTGGATTTAATTAATGAATGTAATTAATTAAGGTTAATTAACCAATTTGATAAATTTATAATTAATGAAGTAATTAAGGTTTAATTACACAGTGTAATAATCGTAAAGGACTAATTAACATAAGTAATTGAGGGATTAATTAAGAAGTTTTTTTTTTAAATGGTAATTACTTGATTAATCAATGGTGATTAAGGATTAATCAAAGGGTAATTAAGGACTGATTATCTGTTAATTAAGGATGGATTAACAGTTAATTAAGGATTAATTAAATGGTTAATTAATTGGTTATTAGGAAATAAGTAATCTGTAATTAAGTTCTTAATTAATAATTGATAATTAGGTTTATTAATTAATAATTAAGAGATAATTAATTAGTTAATTAATGATTAATTAATTAATTAATTAATTATAAAAGTTATTATGGGTTAATTAATTTGAGATATTGATTAATAATTAAGGTTTTTAATCGATAGTTGATGAATAACTAATCAGTTAATTAAGGGTTAATTAATTGATTATGAAAGTAATTAAGGATTAATTACTTTGTATTAAAGGAGATTAAATAATAATTAAAGATTATTAATTGATAAATAAAAGATAATTAATCTGGAATTAGGGATTGATAAAGTGATTGATTGAGTTAATCAAGGATGTGATTAATTAATTAAGGTTAGTAATTAATTAATGATTGTATAAGCAAGATTGAGCGATTAATTCTTAAGGATTAATTTAATTTAAGTAATTAAATTAATTAAGATACGAATTGAAAAAGCTTTCTTATGGATGATTGGTTGTTGAATGTCTGAATTGGATGATATCTATTGAATTGATATCTATTGATGAATAACCAAGATTGATTAATGAATGTAATTAAGTTAAAGAAATTTAAGAATAAATTTACTGATAAAAGTGATTAGAGGATTTTTGAATTAATGTAATTAATGGAAGTGATCAATCTTGCTTATTAATGATTGAATTGTGAGGAGTACTTAGAATTAGATGATATATCTGTTATGAGTCGATTTGTGATATGAAATGATGGATGGACGATAAAAATGTGATTATCAATCAGTTAGGGATTGCTGTAAAATGTTTTTCGATAATTTAAGTTGAGTTGTATTGGATTACTTGGTTTTAGATGACATTGGATTCGAAGAGGCCGGAGTCGGGTATAGTAAATACCCGAAACCACTTTGATTCTTTATAGATTGATATGTGAAATCAATAGGCTGATATGACTATTTAATCTATGTTTTGATACTTAGAAATTTGTGAGCGAAATAAGTAATGTCTATAACAATTTGTGAACTTGTAATTGATACGAGTCACCCGGGTTATTTAAGTTGTATGCTTTTGAATTTCATATTATATGGGTTTACTCACGCTGGTTTCCAGCCTGACCCGGGTGTTACTTTGATGTAATGCTCGGGTCAGACCGAGTATTACAGATTTTCAGGTAAGGACGTTCTGGGCTCAGAAGGCGAGCTGGATGGCAGGAACGTATAGAGAGGTTCCACTATTGTATATATTTAAGACATATCAAATTGTATCTGTCCATTGTTGTATAAATTGTTGTAACTCTGATATATATCGATGTAAATTGATAGATACATTTTTCTTGGTATGACTATTATTGATATTATATTTTATGCACTGTGAATGTGAGTTTGTGTGTTTCCTTTCTGTTCTTCTTCTATCTCTTTCTTCTTTTCTCTAACTATCTGGAATTTTCGGGATCGAAAATTTCGGGTCGTTACATCGGCTAGGGTTTTCAATCATGTTTGGTTGTAGAGTTTGGATCATGGTTCACGACATGGGTCATGGATGGCGAAGGGGTGGTGCTGGCCATGCATAGGCGGTAGTGGTGAGGAGTTGTGGTCGGCAATAGGAGGATGGCCGAGCATAGTATGAGCAAAAGAGAAAGGAAAAAGAAAACGAAAGGAGAAATGGAAGGAGGAAGACATAGAAAACTTACTGCAAATATTTTAGTCAAGAGATGAAATGTGGAATGAGATGAGATGACAAACTTTTGTACGTGAATGGCATAGAGAGTGAACGGCGAAGAAGTAAATGCTTAAATGGGTAGGCAATTGAAAAGTTACAATTTACATTAAAGAAAAGAAAACATATGTCTTTTAGAATTTCCAAGCCAAAAATCAAATAAAAATAAAATAAAAATTCCAAACAAAATGGAAACTGTAAAATAAAATATAAAATAAAAATGGAATAGAAATATATAATAGAAAATAAATAGAAAAATGCTAAAAATAATCGCGTGTAAAACGCTGAATTTTATCAAATTTAAAAAGTATGAAACATAATTTTACGAAGCAAAAAGCAAGACGAATATCAGAATCAAATACAGTTTCAAAGAAAAAGATTAGAAATTAAAATTTCAAATTTAAAATTTTCAACTGAAAGTCAAAGTTTGACCACAGTTGACCAAAATATAAAATTTCAGAGAATATTTATTTTATTGTATTTGGAAAATAATTTATAAACAAAATCCAAAAATACATTGGAAAATTTCAAAATATAAATTTTTAAATGATTTAAAATCAAAGTTTTAAAATAAATGGAATTAAAATATTTATTAAAATTATGGGTGGTTACAAAATACTCTAGTCGGAACTAAAAGATCTTATGTAAGTCAAATTAATCTAAAATAAAATGTGAGTGCAATGGCTGCAGAGATGTTACAGGATTTTCCATCTCCTATCAAGTGTACAATGTGAATATAATTATTAAAAGATTTCAAATAATTTGAGGCATCAATTTTAAGCAGTTTAACTAAAAAATTCGAAGTTTAACTTAAACCTTTTAAATAATTCAATTCCAATACATAATTCAAATTCAAGAAATTATATGGATGTATATATCATTTCAACCAGTATCTGAAATTAAAATTTTCAAATCAATGAAAACAGCTCGGGTTTATCATTTCAACCCAAAACGATTTCTCTAATCTATAAGATCATTCGAGTATGTATCATTTCAACCCATAGTGATAACAGAGATATAGGCATAAATAAATATCCAATCATCCAAAATTTCAACAAATAACATCCATCGCAATCAACATCTAAATTAGCAAATAAATCACAACAATCAGTTGGTTATCATTATTAGGTGTTTAACTAGAAATTATATTCAATATTAGTTACATGGCTATAAAATTCAATGTCAATTTAAATTAAATCTAAATGATAAATTAAAACACCAAACAGCAGTTAATAAACTTCTAATCACATCATAAATCTTATTTAATCAACAGAAGATAATTTAGTAGTTGTGGGTGGGTTAAAACACCCACCTTTGATTTGTCGATGATTAAAAATCTAATTAAATCCCCGAATTTGAATAGCGGACAAACCATAAACTATGTCATCTTTAAGAAAATATACGGATTAGCATATTATTGAATCTATAAAAGTGACTAACTAGAAAGTTGTTTAAAATTCTTTTCTATCCACTTTCAGAAAAGGAATCCCTTAAAAAGCTTCTATATTGAGTAAGTTATGGTTAGAACAAAAAGAGGCGTTTTCTAAGTTGAAAATCTGAGTTCAAATATACTTCGAAAAGGTTTGAGTTTTTAGCAGAGAAAATCAAGGAATTTGAAGAATTGATCTAAACTAATGTTGAAGCCACTAGAAAATAAATGGTTTGGAAAAAGAATCATATAATTTGATTCACTCTTGAAGGAGATATGATTGATACAATATAGGGTATTTTCGTCGAAAATTGGACACGAGAAAGGACTAGAAAAATAGAGTTTTTGATATAGAAATACTCAAAATGGGAAGAAGGGTTCAACAATAAAGTTTTTGCTATAGAAATTATACATGGTTTCAAAAGAAAATTTTATTTGGAGTAGTTTAGTGGAATATAGAAGCCATGGAAATAAGGGGAAGGAAGAGGGAAAAGGGAAGGGGAAAAGAAGAGAAAAAAAGAGAAAGAAGAGAAGAGGAAAGGTGGGTCTTTAGCCATGGGTTACTGCCATGGGTTGTGCATGGTGATGGAGGTGGGCGGTAGTAAGAGGAGAGAGGTAGGCTAGGGTTTTGAAGGAGGAAGGATGGAGTTTGATGTGGAGATTTAGGAGTTTTGGGGTTTGGAGTTTTCTGTAGATTTGAGGAAGAATAAGAAGAGTACGCAGAAAGTTTCTTAAATATGGAATTTTGTACGTACTTGTGAGAAAAGGAAGGATCCAAAGTCTATTAGGGTTCCTAAGGTCTCGTGGTTTACTAAGGAGCCCATTAGTCTAAAACAAACCCAATAAGACTTAGCCAAAAAAAAAATAGAACACAAATATACACTGCAAATGAAAGAAATAAGTTGTAGGTTATTTAATAATTAGGAAATTAAGGTGGAGAGAAAAAAAGTAAATGTCACGTTTTATTTCAAAAGCATCAAGCATTAATAATGCATAAATAAATTATGTAGAAATGGAAAAGTTGGCAAACCAAATGAAATTTTATATACGGGAAAATGAGATGGCAAGAATTAAATACAACCTAAAAGTCTAGGCTCGGGTATTAAATAGAAAAAGAAATGAACAGATCAATTATTAATAATGAGATAACTATTTTAAAACGTACATGCAATAATTAATAACAAAAGAAATGAAGGGACCATGTACATATCACAACCTTTTTGAAATTCAATCTGTAAAACGTAACAAAATTAACTTCATTAACTCAAATAATATTCAAATTTTTATGCATTTAGTTTTTTCATCCATGCACAATAAAAAAGGTACCTACCATAAAAATAAAACGTTCAATTTGGTTTTCCCAAAAAGATCTTTTATTTCCATTAAAACATCCTTTCTGTTTAACACAAAAGTGAATTTCTTTTATTAAATCTATTAATTGCAATCTACTTTTTCTTTCCTTCTAATTGAAATATTTCAATTACATTACTTACAATTACTTACAGAGTTAAATTTCAAAACAAACAACTAAAATAGATGAACAATTGAATAATTGTTACCTTTAGTCATTTAAACCCGTTTATAAATTTGTTGTTTATACAGCAGAGCAATAAATAACTTAACTAAATAAATTATCTCTCTACTCTTGTAATCTAATCTATATACTAAAACACAGTTCAAATATACATACATTTCTTCCTTTAAATCAATCATTTTGTTGTTTATTTTAATGAAATTAAGCCCACATTCACAAATGAAACATTCATTTTATTTGATATAAATTTGATATAATTGTTTACAAAGGTGAATTTCAAAATGGACAAAATAAATGTAATGAGAAATAAAAAAATATTATTTCCTATCAAATGGTGATTTACACATATTTATGCACTATTGGATACAAACAGGAATTATACATTTCTTACCAAATAATAGTTTGTCATCTCTGCAATCAATCTGTCAACCACCAAACATTTCAAATAAATAAACATATGATTTCTTTTGTAATAAAGAAATATTTATTATTCCTCATTAAAATTTATTATTCCAATCAATTGGAAATTTACATTCAGACAATTGTTAATATCATTCAAACCAATGTTATTAAAATACATTATGACATTTGTTACCATCCTTATATTATTGCAAACATATGTCATTAATTGAAATTTTAATTAAGCTCATAACTTGTATTATAATTTAATTTGTATCAATAAAATCTTAATTATTTTTATTCCTAACAATTTTATTCAAAAATCTTATTTAATTTAATACTTTTAAATTTTTAAAAATATGGGTCGTTACAACAATATTTTTTATGGCGATAGAATAAAGTGGACTATACAAATGATAAACTGTAAAAATAGTTCGGTAATGTATTGCACATATGAATCAAAGAAGAACATTAAATAGGACTATCCAAATATATACTCAGCTTACTTTTTATCTGAACCACATTCCATATTAAGAACAAGAAGGTACCTGTGTTCGAAATCTATTATGGTAGAAACAAAATAGAAATAGAACTTCAAAGAAATCGTGAACTGTGTACTAATTTTCTAATAATAAAATTGTTTAAAATCTATAAAGAGCTCGTGAAATAAACTTTGATTATGAAGCAAAGAATCAATTCCTTTGCTAATACCTATGAGCTGGAATACAACTTACACTTTCTAATACTAACATTTCCATATACTGAGTTTGTACCATCAATAAAATTTAGACTCTAGATAATAATATAGGTGACTTGTCTAAATAACTTGCTTCGACATACTTTCTAACCTGCTCTGGCATACTTTCTAACCTGCTCCGACATCAAGAATTGCACTCCCTTGAATAACAAAGTCATCCACAATGTTTAGTGGTCAATATATTAACAGCATAATAATTGAGAAATCTGAACCAATGATATAAGCATAAGATTATTTTGTACTTATAGACCAACAAATACCATTTAATGAAACTCTAATCTAAATGAATCAGTTAATGAAGTAATGTTACACAAGTAATTCAAAGTGTTGAGAAGCAAATCCTATACATGTTGTAACAATTGTGTATCATAAACTTCACCTTTGTTAGATAAAATATAAAGAATACCTGCAATGTATTTGCGAACAATCTGCTAAGTTTATCCTTTCCATCTAGCAAGAAGCATACAGTTGGATCACCTGCATCCTACATAGAAGATAATAAGTTTAAAATTTTCAAATATATATATTTATATTAAAAAAAGGGAAAAAAAGGAAAAAAACCTAATTACATAAGATGATATAAAAAGTACGTACAATGTCAATGGATACTAGTTTTGTGGCTTTAGATTTAGGCGACGCCACACTTACATGTTGAGAGTACCATATTTTGTCATATTGAGCTAAAGCAAGAGCAGCAAAGACCATCTTTAGACATGATTTCATGCAAATATGATGATATGAAAGTATAAATTGAGTGTAACATGGTTCTTAATCCATATTGTAGTTACCTAAATTTTAGGGGCAAGTAAACTTGGTTGATGAAAGAAAATAGAACCAATCTCCTTATTTCTTGTTTTAGGGGTATCATTCTTTCAAGGTGTATTACATAACAAGCAACAAGTGTTATTTCTGCACTTCACTGCAGTAAATCAATTTTATCTAGTTAAATTTGTCAACCTAAAATAATGTAAAATGTCGTATATAAATATAGTAAATGAAAATACTAGTATATCGTATCAACATATTTCTGTCTGCTTTCAAAAAATTGCCAGTTATTACCACAAACACCAGGTTAATTTTTGGGGGAATTAATTTAAAGGACAAAGATTTGTATATTTTTTCCCTCAAGGACACGACCTCGATATTTTTACCACAAGGACAAACATTTCTCAAAATTATTCATAAGGACAACAAAACTGCTACCGAGCTAAAACTGATGCCTAAAAACTGCTACCGAAAACTACAAACTGATACCTAAAAAGCTGCTATCAATAACTAAAACTCGTACCTACAGAAAGTTGTCCTTGGGGATAAAATATTGAAGGTCTGTCCTTGAGGCTAAAAAACTGTGAAATTTTGTCCTTGACAATAATTTTCTGTTAATTTTTCATCCATGGGAAAAAAGTGATATTTAAACCCCTAGTTCTATTTGAATGACTGTGCAGGAGAATCTAAAGTTATATAAATTTTGATTTAACATGACATGAATACTTTCATCAATAAATCAAGATGGCTAAAATACTTTAGCAAAAGTCACAAGATTTCATGCAATTTGAAGGGCAAACAGATCATAAATTTAGGTCATGTCAAGCAGAATGGTATAAACATTCATATTTAGATGCATCATCCATGGTCTGCAACCCATTTTCTTACTGAATTGAGAATGAAAACTTTAGATATGTTACCTACCTTAGTTAAAACATTAGAGGGCATTTTTGAAATATCTTAATATAAAAGTTGTAGTGGATAGGTGCTAAAGATGGTTTTACCTGTCAGATTAAAGCCAATCCCAAAAATTGAAAAATACATACATTGTTTATACAAATTTGTCAAAATATAAACATGCATAAATATTATGCCCAAAATTATCGAGTTATAGTCACTGTTAAAAATTTATTTCTGAAATCTATACTAAAAGTATTCAATAAGTGCTTCGTTCTTTAAAAATAGTTTATTGCTACTGTACCCCTATTTCCACTTGTGCCCACCAACACTAAATGCCACCTCAACCTATCAACATATCTTCTTCCTAACACCCTATATTTTTTTTAATTCATAAACAAACACCCGAGCCCTCTTTGCCTTCATCTTGTTCAAATCTCTGTGCTCTCCTCCTTCTCTTTCAAATCTAGGCCCTTTGCTCTCTCCTCCAACCCTTCAAAGCTCCACCGTATCGATGAAGAAAAGTGGTCGTACGTACTTCACAGGGAAGCTAGAAATCGACATCTACAGCGCAATCGAGCGAGTTCGGCCTCTCGAACCCCAATTTTTTTCGATTGTTTTACATTTCGATAGTGTTACATCGATATGCCATGATTCAGCCATAGTATTTGCAAGTCACATCTGATGTACACGTTTAGACATCAACAGTCGTCCACCCATTTAGATGTTCGGTTACCACCAACCAGATATATTAGTCCATTTTGTACATTGTTTATACCACACGGGGCTGTTTGACCGTTGCAACCCATAACCTATCAGTGTCTAACCACCGTTTATGGAGTAAACAAAGCTAAAAATATGTGTTCCTTTCTGTTCGGCTGCATTCATCACCCAACTGCCGTTCATTCCCATAATCACTCGGCTCTGTATAGTCAAACTCCTATCACAGCAAAATAAAAAACGAGTTGCTTAGAGGTGGTACACATGATTAATTAATGTAAGTAAATTTGTACATAATGTCATTGCTTGTCAGTTATGAATGAACAAATACAAAATCATTGATATCATAATTATAAGTAAATTTATTGTCTTGAATTTTTATAATTTTGTATTTACATAAGTAAACATATTTGTACAGTTCTTTGGAATTTATTGCTATTGGTACATGAAATTATGAGTATTTTTAACATTTATTACATTGTTTGTAGGAAAAGATGGAGAAGCCATGACTGCTTCATTAAGATGGTCAAGGGCCGTAGAACTAGAGAGGAAGAGGAAGATGGCTGTTGTAGTAGAAGGTGGGAATGAAGAAGAAAATAGAAAAGATGATGGTTTGGGGGTCGAGTCTACTGAACATGGTTTGGGGGATGGTTCTAGTGGTTCAGGGGATCGTTCTAGTGAAGGAGGATTTGGAAGTGGTTCGGGTGAGGAATCAAATGATGATGATGCACATAATGAAGAAGCAGAATTGCAGATAGACGTTCCTCCTTTGAGCATGCCTTCTTCTAGCAAAGCTATTGTTTCTATGCCGGTTAATACATCTGTATTAAAATGTTTTGAATCACACGTTGCATTTGCTATTTGGAATACCCACGAGCTTAGTTGGGTATTATTTTGTGCAATTTATCAAATAAAATTTTTAAATTGTACGACAATTTATGTTTTTTATTTCTGTCGGAGACAGGCCCACTAAAATGCATTTCCCATACAAGAATTTGAAAGAATGGAGTATTGATGATATGCCAACTGCACTTGCCCAAAAAATAAAATTTTAGGTTTATATACTTTTGCACAATTCTCATATAAGCACGTCGACTACGTCACTATTTCAGCTTTCATCGAAAGATGGCATCCCGAGACAAAAAAATTTCATTTTTCTTTTACAAAAATGAAAATAACATTAGATGATGTCACCCAAATTCTAAAAATACTCATCGTCGGTAGTTGTATTTATGCGAAAGAGGATGACTGTTTTTGACTCAACTTTTAGTTGATTATCTTGGTGTTGACTGGGCTTTAGCGAAGGAACAACTCAACGATTCTAATTCAGTCAAGTTACTTCCTACTAGAAACATTTAAAGAAAAGGGAAATAAAGAAGATGTAAATGAAGATGATTACGTAGTTGTTGTCCGTGCATATATGCTATATTTATTGGGTTGTACTTTATTATATGATAAGTCGGACATGCATGTTTCGGTGCAGTATTTGAGATATTTGGAGAACGCAAATCATTTGAATGAGCAAGCTTGGGGCAGGGGAGCATTAACCTTTTTGTATCGTGAATTGTGGTAGGCTTCAAGATGGGATGTAAAACAAATGGCTGGTTACTTGACACCATTGATGGTAAGTCGTTTCTATTTTTATTCAACAAATATACCCAATAGTAAAATAAGTACTAATTAATATTTCTATAGGCTTGGACTTACGATCATTTTTCTATGCTTCCTAATGTTGTTCCTAGTAAAGATTATGATGATACGATGCCATGGATGTGACGATGGCAACCAATGAAACAATCTAGAGATACGACTTCGGCCATAATACGGCTTCGATAACAGTTAGAAGATTTATCTCCACAAGATATAAGTTAAATAATTAATGTTTACATTGCTTTGCAAATCATACAAATGTAAATGACATGTTTATTTTTAGGTAACCATACCGTGAGTTCTCATTACCCCTTGCCTGAAGCCTCATTTTATAAACAACGTCGTTTTGTGTTTTGATATTGCGGAACCATACTATCCCAATAGAGTGCTACATCAATTTAGTATTTCTCAGCGTATCTCTACAAATCCAATGGTGTAACGACCCTGACTCGACCTTCGAAAATCGACACCCAAATACATCACCTGTATTCGAATGTCGTAGATTCAAACGTTGAGTCTGGTTCGTTGGAGATTATAACAACATTAGGTAATACAACACAGCGGAAATAGAAGAATAATTTTTATTGATACACAACATTTGATAAAACAATGATATAAATAAAATGATCAACAATATCAGAGATATGATACAACAGTGGAAAGAATAAGACAGCAACAACAGCAGCAGCGGAAAAACAACATCTCCCATGCCAAAACTCCAAACCACAAGCTCGAACCACCATCATGCTGAAGTGAAACACAGTGCGATCGCCAAACCAAAGACACCAAGGATGGCCAAAAGCTACATCTACTATTTGATTATCTGAAAACATGACTCTAGGCTGTCCGTGTGGAAAATTATGGGTGCTCAGAGTTTAAAAAGGGAACAATAAACTCTAGGTCAGTCATGGGACTGGTGTGAGCAAACAAAAACAGTTTCTCTTGAACAAAACAAACAAAAGGAAATAGAAAGAAATCCGCAATGATTTTGAAAAATGAAACTACCATAAGGCCTCCCACACACACACAATGCAAGTGCACAATTGGAGACGATTTTTCTTATGATAGTCAAACATGCTTGATACGTAAAATCCTTTTGATATTATTATTAGTGCATAGTGCAGAAAACCTTTTGAAAGTATAATATTAATCTTAGCCGGCATAGGTACCATTATATTATGCCTGCTATAGCTACCACCTGAGGTGGCAGGTTATACAACTGTAATCATAAAGGGCTCGTATTGCTTTGTTTGGATTTCCAACAAATGGTCAGGCTAAGAAACTTCTCCATCGAATGGGTACCCCCTGGAGGGATGCCCCAAAAACTTAACCAGCTCTGTGCCAACAAAAGGCCGGGTTACCTCTGTGACTAGGTAACTACTGACACGAGTATGCCATCCCCCGGTCGTCACCGACCTTTATCTGAGGCCTCAACACCAACAAATTCCAACAATCACAAAAGTTAAATATCTGGGCTCCATACCATGATATCACTTTTTATTCAGAAGGAAATTGACATACCCTAAAGGACGCGACCCTCGTAACCTTGCCGCATTCTTCCTATTTCGACCATTTCTGGGTTGTGAGGTTCCAAAGTCTCGTCCACAAAGCTACTTTTCACAAAAAGCCATGCTTCGATCAATAAATGTTCAGCAGCACTTAGCATGCCACGTTATCAAATTGGGAATGTATCACTAGTAACCATCAACTACATAACCTCTGAACTCGTACGTCTTAGAGAAGGGTGTTAAGCTAAGAGAATAAATTCTCCGCCACCAAACACAAATGCATTTGATAGAAACCAGCTTTACATCTCAAAGTGTAACGTCAGACATACATCCATACAAGTCCATTCCGGGTTCGAGCGGAACCGAAGGCACTTCAAAAGAACCTTTGCAAATCCGGGTATTCACAATCCCGATCGGACTCCCCATCACATATGGAGATCTCTATACCGGAGCAACTCAGTGCAGAGACATTCGACAGGCAATCCTATCGTTCTCGCAAAAAACCCGGTCTTCACCACCGTCTTCAAATGCTATCCATTTCGTCGTATCATTATTTGAAATGGGTTTTATGACATAAAGTCCTCTCCCGGCTAAATCGAATAATGAGCGCATGTTTTAAAAACATATGGATATATTGGGATCTCAGTTAAGTCACAACTTTTCAACACTTGTTCCCCAAAACCTTTCTTTTGAATGGTTTAAACAAATTTCCACTTTAATCTTTTAAACAAAAGATTCACCTTTAAGATCCTCTTCAATTTGAAACAAAGTGCACCAATCTTTAACGAAGATTCATTCATAGTTTTCAAAACTATTTCCATTTCAAATTCGATTTACAACTCGAAATCCTTTCAACAAAAACTGGAAATTCTTTCTTTATGTGAAAGCAATTATCATTTGAAAACAAATGCTTTTCATTTTGGGAAAATCCGATAATATTTAATCAAGTTATAGCCTTTCAAAGTATACATTGGAAAATCAGCGAACTGCCGTATCCAGCAGGCTCTATTTGAATAAATTCAAATTTTCAAAATAATTTATTTTATTTATTTTAAAAATGGTTTAAAATCCATATATATATTTTGTATAACTTATATACCCCTTTCAAACCATAGTTTTCAAAATAATTTCAAACTTAAACAAGACATATTATTCAAACTAAATTTCAATTTCAAAACTTTCTTTTAAAAGCTTTTCATATTCAACTCAATTTAACTTCCAAACCAATTGTATTCAATATTCAACTTTTAACATCTTTTTACCATTTTGAATAAAAGAATATTAAATTCAAATATCTGTGACTTAACCAATTCCTTATGAAATCCATATTTGTGCGTATGTGGTGTAGTCCAGGGATTTTACACACAATAATAACATATCACAACCAACATCAATTCAAGCACAACAATATCGATAAGCGGTATAACCATATAACACTTATCTGCATTCACAGATTACAAATAAATATGTAAATTCATCATGGATAAATAAATTACATTTTTCACAGCTCAATTCACAACACAGAATATCACAGATCAGAGGTAATATCAATTCAAGGCATTCAATACAATCCATACATCCACAAGCAAAATTATTGAGTTGTTCAATCCTTAATTAATTCAATCTAATCTCCAATTAAATTAACTACTTATGAATTAATTACCCAATCCTGGTTGATTAACCTTAATTAATTATAGACCATTTGATATTAATTAATGAAATAAATTAATCAACCTTAACTATTCATCTTAATTAATTATCCTTAATTAACTAATTATCCCTTAATTAATCACATTAATTAAATTAACCTTTAAGTTAATTACATAATTAATTGACCCTTAATTAGTTACATTAAGTAATTATCTATATATTATTAACCTTTTATCATTAATTAATTCATCTTAAGTCATTAATTAACTAACATTTAATTAATTATTCTTTAATTATTATTGAATAATTAACCTTCAAATATTACGTAATTAATCTTTAATTACTAATTAATTAATCAACCCTTTATTAATAAATTACCCCTTTAATTACATATATTAAGCAATTATTCTTTAACTAATTATCTTTTGATAAATCACATTAATTAATCCTTCTTTAATTAAGTAATAATCCATTAATTAATCACATTCAATAATTATCCATTAATTACTTACGCTAAGTAATTATAGTTTAAGTAATTATCTCAAGTAATTATACTTAATTAATTTCATCAAGTGATTAGTCTTAATTAATCACTTTTAATTTTTAGGTAATTACCCTTTAATTACTAACTAATTAATTTATCTTTATTTGCCCAAAGCCTTAATTAACTTAAGATAAACAACTTATCTTAATCACCTACTTAATTCCGTCATCAAATCCCATTTGAAACACTTAGGAATAATATAAATAATTATCCTAATTCAAGAAAATTCAATTTCAAAACATTTGTCTCCATATATTTTTTTACAAAACTTGATAAACATTTTCTTTGAAAACTTCATTAATTACTTCACTTTCATTTTTTTTATACTTTGAAAACTTTATCCATTGCCTTAGTTTTTAAAACTTAGTTTAATACTTGTTTTCAAAACCAGGTTGATATTTTTTTATTTTTTTTATACGATTTGAATACTTGCATTTGCTTTTAACTTTAAAACTTTGGTTTCCTTTTATTTTTAAATCTTGGAAAAATGTTTTTAATTTTTTCATTCAAAAACCTGATATAAAAATTTATTTTGAAAACTTTAAAAATCTATTATCTTTCTGAAACCTGGCATTTATCAAACAAACCCGATATCAACAACAAGCCAGAGTATATCTTCCCCGAGGCAACTCTCCATCATTCTTGAGCCTGTCTCGAGACAACCTCATCTTCCCCAAGCTTCAACATCACCTGATACCGATGATACTCGTGCATGTGTACACGAGCTTCGATCGACTTCGATCGTCGTCGCGACCATCAGCAAGTCGCCTATGACCACGGCAGTAAATACGAATACCCAACTCTGCGAGATCATCAGAGAATCGAAAACGAGCTTATCGACCTCTTCCTGGAAACAACACAGTTCACCATAAACCCCTCGCCACACTAACTCCGACCACCAGAATTCCCGACATTCCACCCAGACCTCCGCCTCCAACCCATGCATCAAATCCCCTAGGTCTGAACGACTCTGATCAACCCACGACGTCGGAATCACCTCAGGAAACCCCTCGACCAATATTGGGCATAAAAACCTAAATCAACGTCGTTTATCCACCTCGATGAACCAAAAAATCTCTAGCTATTTTTCCCATGATCATTTATCAGCTAGCCATTACCAACCACAATCCCGAGCCTATACGACTTTGCGATCACCGGATTCGATTAAAATTCCCTTTCCCTTCAACTCGAAATCTCTCCCTATTCACAATCCTAAAAATCTTGAAACTAGTATCATAATTCCTAATTTTTAAGCTCGAATCCATATATATATATTCAAAACGTTCAACTTAATTCATCGATTTACCTGGCTGTGCATATATATACTATAAATTTAAGATTTTCCCAGTTAAATATTAACCAATTTCACATATAATTATTTTTTAAAAACAAGATATAGTAAATTCTAACACCTTTTGTTTAAACATCCTTAGGAAATAGAAATTAGAGGAAGAGATTTTTTGTTTGGAATAGGTTTTGAAACATGTATATTTAGAGCAGAGGTAAATGTTCTTGTTCACAGACATACATATTCAACATTTGCATATTTATGTATATATACAATCGTATTTACATTCATGCAACTATTTTACTTCAATAATCAATCACAAACACCAAGTTATATAATAGATTTAAGTCTTAAAAATAGAAATTTGCTCACCAGAATTGAGACAAAGAACAAGTTTTTTTCTTTTGATCTGAAATTTTGAATTTGCTTTGATGATGATCTTCTAACTTGATGATTGTTGAAGTTGAACTGCTTCTGAATTAAATCTTTGCTTGATCTTTGAGTTGCTCATGAACCAGGTTGAACAAATGAAATTTGTTGAATTCACTTTGATTTTATTTTAATTTTCTTTGATCTTTCTTCTCTGTTTTTTTATATTTTGTTCTGGTTTCATTCTCAAGTTTTATTATCTTTTGTTTTCCAGGTTTGCGAAGTATAAAGCCTGGTTTCTTAACCTTGATGTTTATTTACATTGTAAATTTAAAAAGAACAACAAATACATCTTGCCACTTGTATTTTGCTAAGCCAACACTTCTTATGTATGTTTTATTTTCCTTACAAGTGTTAATACATATTACCTTAAGCTAACATTTGTTAAAATATAAGCATTTTGTGTTTAAACCCTTTATTTAATTTTTATTTTGTTTTTATAGTTGCATAGGTTTATGTTTAAATATGTTTTTATGCATTTATCTTTTTAACTGTTATATTTGTATACACACAAACTACTTTTATCTCAAGTCAAATTTTAAAAATAAAATATTTTAAACATTTTTTATTAAATCTTATCTTAATTAAAATATTTATTTTCTTTTACAACTATTTATATAACCTTAAGAAAAATGATTTTAAACTAATTATACATAATTAGGAAACACACATCCGTATATTATAAAATATTGAATTTAGATGTAAACAACTTTTGAAAATTATTTATATCAAATTCAAAATAAAACTTTCAAAATATATATTACATATATATATTATAATTAGAAAACAAATTTTATTAATCTTAAAATATAGAGTATCTGAATTCAATTTATTTTTAAAATATTTATTTTTGAGTTTAAAATTAGAAATTCAATTTAAAATCAAT
This sequence comes from Allium cepa, assembly GCA_030765085.1. NCBI lineage: Eukaryota > Viridiplantae > Streptophyta > Magnoliopsida > Asparagales > Amaryllidaceae > Allium > Allium cepa. Next base: position 470,598,467 of record CM060931.1, read on the forward strand.
TTCTATACATATATATAAATAAACAACATATATTATTTATTTTGGAAAAATTCAAATTCAAAAATCAGATTACAGTCTATTTATATAAATAAACAGGCATATATCTTATTTAATTTGAAAATTTTCAAATTAATTCACAATTAAATCCAAAATTTATATTAATTACCAAATTAAATTTGACTTAAAACCGGGATCGTTATAGATTCCCCATTAAGAAAATTTCGTCCCCGAAATTTGCTAGACAGTGAGACAACAAAGAACAGACAAACACACAGTGAAATAGCTTTCCAGATCAAGTTGAAATATTTATTCTATGTTTGGATTACCAAATCAAAATATAGTCAACAGATATGAGAATAGACTTATTAGTACTTTACGAAATACTCGGGTCATTAGCCCACGAAATATGCAGGGGCATTAGTTAGTTTGAAGGGGTAACTAACCATTCATAGAATATACTGGACCTAAAAGAATAGACAAATGGACACAATCCAATTTAACTTCATATTTTATTAACCAATTCATTTTAAATAGTATTTCAAATTCATTAAAATTTAGAAATGGAAAGCTGATAAGGAACCGATAAAGAGATACAAAATAGGAATTAGAACTTTTTCTACAATGATTCGTAGGGCCGCCACCACATCAAAGCTTCTGCTTGGAGCTGCCAGAAAACGATCAAAGAATTGAAATTGGATGATGAATAAAAGATGTTGAGGGAAAACAGTTGTTCCTTGTTGTTACAAGGTATCGACTATTGATAGTGGTACTCCCATGTCCCCTACCTCGTCCTCTTCTTGCACACATACTCACTATCAGTGAATAGTAAGAGAATTTACTGAGGCATACGGACGGATATCTTAGGGATACTCATTCTAGGGTATTTGTAGCCTTATCTCTAATGAGTCGCCTATTGTGTTATACTCCTGAGCTAAAGTTCTTACTCAACCTTCAGCTCTAATACCACTGTAACGACCCTGACTTAACCTTCGAAAATCGACACCCAAATACATCACCCGTATTTGAATGTCGTAGATTCAAACGTTGAGTCTGGTTCGTCGAAGCTTATAACAACGTTAGGTAATACAACACAGCGAAAACAGAAGAATAATTTTTATTGATACACAACATTTGATATAACAATGATACAAATGAAATGATCAACAATATGAGAGATATGATACAACAGTAGAAAGAATAAGACAACAACAATGGGAAAGCAACATCTCCAATGCCAAAATCCAAACCACAAGCTCGAACCACCATAATGCTGAAGTGAAACACAATGCGATCGCCAAACGAAAGACTCCAAAGATTGCCAAAAGCTACGTCTACTATTTGATTATCTGAAAACCTGACTCTAGGCTTCCCATGTGGAAAATTGTGGGCACTAGAGTTTAGAAAGGGAACAATAAACTCCAGGTCAGTCATGGGACTGGTGTGAGAAAATAAAAACAGTTTATCTTGAACAAAACAAACAAAAGGAAATAGAAAGAAATCCGCAATGCTTTTTAGAAAATGAAACTACCATAACGCCTCCCCCCCACACACACAATGCAAGCGCGCAATTAGAGGAGATCTCTCCTTATGATAGTCAAACATGCTTGATACGTAAAATTCTTTTGATATTATTATTAGTGCATAATGCAGAAAACCTTTCGAAAGTATAATATTAATCATAGCTAGCATAGGAACCATTACATTATGCCTTCTATAGCTACCACCTTAGGTGGCAGGTTATACAACTACAATCGTAAAGGGCTTATTTGTTTTGTTTGGATTTCCAAAAAATGGTCACGCTAAGAAACTTTCCCACGGAATGGGTACGCCTCTGGAGGGACGCCACGAGAACTTTACCGGCTCTTTGCCAACACAAGTTCGGGTTACCTCTATAACTAGGTAACTACTGACACAAGTATGCCATCCATCGGTTGTCACTGACCTTTATCCGAGGCCTCAACACCAACAAATTCCAACAACCACATAAGTGAAATATTTGGGCTCAATACCATGATATCACTTTTTATCCAGAAGGAAATGGACATACCCTAAAGGGCGCGACCCTCATAACCTTGTCGCATTCTTCCTGTTTCGACCATTTTCAGGTTGTGAGGTTCGACGAAGTTTCGTCCACAAAGCTATGCTTTTCACAAAAGCCATGCTTCGATCAGCAAATGATCGGCAATCCTTAGCATGCCACATTACCACATTGGGAATGTATCACTAGTAACCATCAACTACATAACCTCTGAGCTCGTACGTCTCAAAGAAGGGTGTTAAGCAAAGTGAATAAATTCTCCGCCACCAAACAGAAACGTATTCGATAGAAACCAGCTTTGCATCTCAAAGTGTAACGTCAGACATACATCCATACAAGTCCGTTCCGTTCGAACGGAACGGAAGGCACTTCAAAAGAAGCCCTTGCAAATCCGGGTATTCACAATCCCGATCGGACTCCCTATCACATATGGAGATCTCTATACCGGAGCAACTTAGTGCAGAGACATTCAATAGGCAATTCTATCGTTCTCGAAAATACCCGATCTTCACCACCGTCTTCAAATGCTATCCATTTCGTCGTATCATTATTCATAATGGGTTATATGACATAAAGTCCTCTTCCGGCTAAACCGAATAATGAGTGCTTGTTTTAAAAACATATGGATATATTGGGATCTTAGTTAAGTCACAACTTTTCAACACTTGTTCCCCAAAACCTTCCTTTTGAATGGTTTAAACAAATTTCCACTTTAATCTTTTAAACAAAAGATTCACTCTTTAAGATCCTCTTCAATTTGAAACAAAGCTCACCAATCTTTAACAAAGATTCATTTATAGTTTTCAAAACTATTTCCATTTCAAATTCGATTTGCAACTTGAAATCCTTTCAACAAAAACTGGAAATTCTTTCTTTATGTGAAAGCAATTATCATTTGAAAACAAATGCATTTCACTTTAGGAAAATCCGATAATATTTACTCAATTTATAGCCTTTCAAAGTATACATTGGAAAATCAGCGAACTGCCGTATCCGGCAAGCTCTATTTGAATTAAATTCAAATTTCCAAAATGGTTTATTTAATATACTTTAAAAATGGTTTAAAATTCATATATATATTTTGTATAACTTATATACCCCTTTCAAACCATAGTTTCCAAAATAATTTCAAATTTAAACAGGACATATTATATTTATACTAAATTTTATTTTCAAAACTTCCTTTTCAAAAGCTTTTCATATTCAACTCAATTTCACTTCCAAACCAATTGGATTCAAAATTCAACTTTTAAAACCATTTTATCATTTTGAATAAAAGAATATTAAATTAAAATATCTACGACTTAACCAATTCCTCGTGAATCCATATTTGTGTGTGTGGTGTAGTCGAGGGATTTTACACACAATAATAACATATCACAACAAACATCAATTCAAGCACAACGATATCGATAAGCGGTATAATCCTATAACTCTTATCTTCGTTCACAGATTACAGATAAATATGAAAATTCATTATAGATAAATAAATTACATTTTTCATAGCTCAATTCACAACACAGAATATCACAGATCAAATGTAATATCTATTCAAGGCATTCAATACAATCCATACATCCACAAGCAAAATTATTCAGTTGTTCAACCCTTAATTAATTCAATTTAATCTCCAATTAAATTAATTACTTATGAATTAATTACCCAATCCTGATTGATTAACCTTAATTAATTACAAACCATTTGATACTAATTAATGAAATAAATTAATCAACCTTAATTATTCATCTTAATTAATTATCTTTAATTAACTAATTATCCCTTAATTAATCATATTAATTAAATTAACCTTTAAGTTAATTACACAATTAATTAACCCTTAATTAGTTACATTAAGTAATTATCTATAAATTAATTAACCTTTTATCGTTAATTAATTTATATTGAGTCATTAATTAACTAACCTTTAATTAATTATTCTTTAATTATTATAGAATAATTAACCTTCAACTATTAAGTAATTAATCTTTAATTACTAATTAATTAATAAACCCTTAATTAATAAATTACCCCTTTAATTACATATATTAAGTAATTAATCTTTAACTAATTACTTTTTAATAAATCACACAAATTAATCATTCTTTAATTAAGTTATAATCCTTTAATTAATCGCATTCAATAATTATCCATAATTACTTACACTAAGTAATTATACTTTAAGTAATTAACTTAGGTAATTATACTTAATCAATTTCATCAAGTGATTAGTCTTAATTAATCATTTTTAATTTTTAGGTAATTACCCTTTAATTACTAGCTAATTAATTTATCTTTTATTGCCCAAAGCCTTAATTAACTTAGGATAAACCGCTTATCTTAATCACTTACTTAATTCCATCATCAAATCCTATTTGAAACACTTAGGAATAATTTAAATAACTGTCCTAATTCAAACAAATTCAATTTCAAAACATTTGTCTCCATATATTTTTTATACAAAACTTGATAAACATTTTCTTTGAAAACTTGTTTAAATAAATTCATTTGAAAACTTCATTAATTACTTCACTTTCATTTTTTTTAAATTTTGAAAACTTTATTAATTTCCTTTGTTTTTAAAACTTAGTTTAATACTTTTTTTCAAAACCAGGTTAATATTTATTTTTATTTTTTTATATGCTTTTAAAACTTGCATTTTGCTTTTCACTTTAAAACTTTGGTTTCCCTTTATTTTTAAATCTTGGAACAATGTTTTTCTTTTTGCATTCAAAAACCTGATATAAAAATTTATTTTAAAAACTTTACAAATCTATTATCTTTTAGAAAATCTGGCATTTATCAAACAAACCCGATATCAACATCGAGTCAGAGCATATCTTCCCCGTGGCAACTCTCCATCATTCTCGAGCCTGTCCCGAGACAACCTCATCTTCCCCATGCTTCAACAATCACCTGATACCAATCGTACTTGTGCACATATACACGAGCTTCGATCGACTTCGATCGTCATCACGACCATCAGCAAGTCGCCTATGACCACGACAACAAATCCAATACCCAGCTCTGCGAGATCATCAAGGAATCAAAAATGAGCTTATCGACCTCTCCCAGGAAACAACACGGTTCACCAAAAACCCCTCACCACACGAACTCCGACCACCAAAATTCCCAACGTTCCACCCAGACCTTTGCCTCCGACCCACGCATCAAATCCCCAAGGTCTGAACGACTCCGATCAACCCACGACGTCGGAATCACCTCAGGAAACCCCTTGACCAATATTGGGTATAAAATCCTAAATCAACGCCGTTTATCCACCTCGATGAACCAGAAAATCTTTAACTACTTTTCCCATGATCATTGATCAGCTAGCCATTACCAACCACAATCCCAAGCCTATATGACTTCGCGATCACCACAATTCGATCAAAATTGCCTTTCCGTTCAACTCGAAATCTCTCCCTATTCACAATCTTAAAAACCTTGAAACTAGTGTCATAATTCCTTATTTTTAAGCTCGAATCTAGATATATATTCAAAACATTCAACTTAGTTCATCGATTTACCTGGTTGTGTATATATATACTATGAATTTAAAATTTTCCCAGTTAAATATTAACTAATTTCACATATAATTATTTTTTAAAAACAATATCTGGTAAATTCTAACATCTTTTGTTTAAACATCTTAGCAAATAGAAATTAGAGGAAGAGATTTTTTGTTTGGAATAGGTTTTGAAACCTGTATATTTATAACAGAGGTAAATGTTCTTGTTCACAGACATACATATTCAACATTTGTATATTTATGCATATATAGAATCATATTTACATTCATGCAACTATTTTACCTCAATAATCAATCACAAACACCAAGTTATATAACATATTTGAGTCTTAAAAACAGAAATTTGCTCACCAGAATTAAGATAGAGAACAAGTTTTTGTTTTTCTTTTGATCTGAAATTTTGAATTTGCTTTGATGATAATCTGCTAGCTTAATGATTGTTGAAGTAGAATTGCTTTTGAATTAAATCTTTTCTTGATCTTTGAGTTGCTCATGAACCATGTTGAACAAATTAAATTTGTTGAATTCACTTTGATTTTATTTTGATTTTCTTTGATCTTTCTTCTCTGTTTTTTTTTGTTTTTTTTCTAGTTTCATTCTCAGGTTTTATTTTCTTTTGTTTCCAGGTTTGTGAAGAATGAAGCCTGGTTTCTTAACCTTAATGTTTATTTACATTATAAATTTAAAAAGAAAAACAAATACATCTTGCCACTTGTATTTTGCTAAGCTAACACTTGTTATGTATGTTTTATTTTCCTTACAAGTGTTAATACATATTACCTTAAGCTTACATTTGTTAAAATATAAGCATTTTGTGTTTAAACCCTTTATTTAATTTTTATTCAATTTTTATATTTGATAGGTTTATGTTTAAATATGTTTATATGTATTTATGTTTTTAACTTTTATATTTGTATACACAGAAACTACTTTTATCTCGAGTATAATTTTAAAAAGAAAATATTTTAAGCCCTTTTAATTAAATCTTATCTTAATTAAAATATTTATTTTCTTTTATAACTATTTATATTACCTTAAGAAAAATGATTTTAAACTAATTATACATTAATAAGTAAACACACATATGTATATTACAAAATATAGAATTTAGATTTAAACAACTTTTGAAAATTGCTTATATAAAATTCAAAATATAACTTTCAAAACATATATATTATAATTAGAAAACATATTTTATTAATCTTAAAATATAGAGTATTTAAATTCAATTTATTTTCTAAAATATTTATTTTTGAGTTTCAAATTCAAAATTTAATTTAAAATCAATTTGTATATGTATATATATAAATAAACAACATACATTATTTATTTTGGAAAAATTCAAATTCAAATTTCAAATTACAATCTATTTATATAAATAAACAGGCATATATCTTATTTAATTTGAAAATTTTCAAATTAATTCACAATTAAATCTAAAATTTTATATTAATTACCAAATTAAATTTGACTTAAAACCGGGATCGTTACAAATGGTTTCAAGCAAATGTCATAGAGGTCAAAATACTAATCAATATAAAATTGTATTTTACAATGGATTTTAGCATTAAGAAAATTGGCAAGATCATGTACTTTCTTAAAAATTACTGTCTACTCTGGTAGTTGATCCAAGGAATTGTACCGCAAAGTACATGCCACGGTATTTGAGTGTGTCGCATCCCATTGTTCAACACCCGAATGTGATGAGAAGTTTCTCAAGAAAAGCTATCAATAATGATAAGTTAGTGAGTACCTATGGTCTTTACTTGTTTATTGTTTACTCGAATTTCATGTTTTTTAAACTTAATGTAGAGAATTGTTGCTGGGAAAGCTGTAGGAAAACTAAAGGGAAATATCAAAGTAACTTGCACAAGAACAGTTAATCGGTGTCTTACTGTATAATGTGAAGCAATTGACTTGTACCAACCGTTCAGCCAACAACAGTCGTTAACTTTAAGAAATTTTCGGTTTGACATAGCCAAACTGTCACATCAACCCTTTTGTTTTTTGTTCTCCAATCGGTGGCATTCGTAACCGTACGGCGTAAAACAACCCGATGTTTTCCTATTTGTTTGAACTGCTGTTATATATTTTAAATCAGAAAATAATTTCTTTGGTCGGTGGCATTCATAACCATATGGCCTATATCAACCATTTTTTTCCTATTTGTTCGGTTATAGATGGCCAAACTACTGTTGTATTTTATAAATTAGAAATTGAATTCTCTGGTCGATGGCATTCATAAGTGTAAGATCTATAACAACCGTTTGTTTTCCTATTTGTTCGATTATAGATGGCCGAACTTCTTTTGTGTTTTATAAATCAAAAAATGATTTCTCTGGTCATTTACTTAAATCACCATTCAACAATCATTTGCTGTTACATGCAATGTGATAACGATGGTGTTACGCTGACCTGTCTAGAGTTGGTATAGCTGAATTTTTCATTCGGTGGTGTTACACCATTTAAACCTTAAATTAGTCGGCTGTTACCAACCGTTTACATCGTTTGAACCTGAAAACAGCAGTGAACTTGAATCAATGGATACTAACTTGTATATTAACTTGTCTATCAAGTTGTATATCTATTTTCATTGCATAGATACACAAATATTACTTAAACCTGTATATTAACTTTTATATCAACTTGAATATATGGCTACTAACTTATATATTAATTTGTATATCTATTTTCATTGTCTAGATACACAAATATACTTAAACTTGTATATTAACTTATATATTATCTTGTATATCAACTTGAATACACGGCTATTGACTTGCATATTAACTTGTATATCAATTTTTATATCTATTTTCATTGTCTAGATACACAAATATTACTTAAGCTTGTATATTAACTTGTATATTAACTAACTTGTATATCAACTTGTATATGTATTTTCATTGTCTAGACTTATGTGAATGCTAAAGCTGACATAATTGTATACAAATATTACTTAAACTTGAGTTCCAATAAACTTGAATCATTGTTACACAAAATTTCAACCACATAAATATATATAAATCAACACCAAATACAGAATTCATTTGCATTCAACTTGAATCGCATAGCATGATTTTCAAGTTTACGTTTCATTACATTATTTTTTTTACTGAAAGCATCCTTCATGGCATTATCCTTTGTGACCATTGAACTTAACTCGCTGGATAAAATTTGAGGTCAAAATGATCATCCTTTATGGCCATATTTGATGGGCATAGTTTAACAAACTCTATTTGTCGATCAACGTATAGTTCGCTCCATAGTTTAGCTTCTTTATTTGCCAATCTATACCAAAAGCTAGCGACCAGTAGGATCGGTACATTTTCCCTAAGTGTCAATTTGATAAAGTGGTATTCTAAAATATTTTCAAAAACAATAAATTGTTGCTCATGTCCAAGACCCGAGTTTCCTTCATGTGAAAAAAATGTTAAACTCTGAAGATTTGATATATAAACCATAGCTCGTTTCGATGCATTTGCCAACAAGTATCCAGTTTCAAGCATTATCATCCAATTAGCTTTAAACAAGGACTAGTGTCACAATCAATAGTTGAGTTAATTCTTCGCAGTTTTTTATGTCAAAATGTCTCACATATAAATACCAATTTTTCATCAATTCGGCTAATATCGACTTCCTTGCTTCTCTTAATCGGAATTTAATTCATCAACTTGTTCAACTACGCAATGAAATTGACAATTTCCATCTCCCATAACATCTTCAACGTTAGCAATATATTAGTGTAGAAAAGCCAGTAGGTAAGCTAAATACTTAAAATCTATATTTTTTGTATTTACATAACACTTATCAAACTTCATATCGGATTTTTTCTGTTTGGGAGGCAGTTTCTTGTTCATGCTAGCTTGAGAAAGAATTTCATTATAAGTTTTTGCATTTTCAAAAGCAGAGGGATCCTGTTTGTAGATTTTTGACATTTGCCTTGTTTGCTAATTGATTTATTCTTACTACCGAATTGTCTCCCTTTGTGTTTCTCTATTTTCAGTTGCAAATTAGATGTCGTGGCTAATCAAATTTCTCTTAGCTTCAACAGTAAAAATTTCCTCTCCTCAACCGTGTTGGAATCAAGTAATTTTTTGATGTAAGCAAACACAGCTATATGGATGAACTCGAGTGACTCTTTGACTTATGGAATATATTTTAATTGTCTCCAATGTTCATCTATGATTTCGATTGGGATTGAAAGACCATCACTATATTTCTCATATGCACATGGAAGACCATACACAAGTCGATTCAAATAGTCACAAATGGATGCATCCAAAGCAGCACAACTAATTTTTTTCATTTCTATCACAATCAAATCCAATGCAAAAAAGGATGTCCGACCTCGTAGTTGTTTTAATAACAGAACTTGATATTCAATCTGTATGGGCCCTAAGCTTCTTTCAAAGGTGGCTTTTAATTCCTTATATTGTAGACACAACATATTATCAAATTTCGATCAAAATACAACAAATTTTGTTCTAGGCGTACCACGATGTTTTTTCAATCGAGCAAGTGAAGATTCAGCTCGAGTTGTTGTTCTATTATTACGGTGTTTAATTTTATTTGTCCACGCAAAAGAAAAATACTCTTTGTATTCCAAACATTACGAATGTACTCTAAGCTATTGGGATAATCTACCCAATCTTTTTGAAAATCATTGCAATATATCCAAAATTCATCTTCGGTCGGTGCATGAACCACCTTCTTCCAACTTTGCAAAAATATCTTGAAAACTTCATTTGGTTTAAACGCCAGTTTGTAATTCGTAATGACATTATTTCCCATGTTCCATAAACACATCATCAACTTTTCCTATGGAAAAAAAATTGATTCCATTTATCAATGCCCATTCTCTATCGGTAACTATTACATCGAGTTCTTTATCGGGTAATGAAAATATTTTATCCTCATTAGCACCCATTTCTAATTCTCCTCCCTCTCGTGTGCTAGAAATGTATGAGCAATACCAAATGTTTAGCCTTTAGAAGTCATACCAACCATTTCCAACAAAGGCATATTATACCGGTTTGTTTTATATGTAAAATCAAGAAAAAAGGACTAATGGAAAACACTTACATAATACAGACGATTCCGGGCGAGACAACATTATATCTATCAAATGATCAGTTTCCGCATCGGCTCGGTCAAAATACACAGAATTCTTCTTTGTAAGAAATTTCAGTAAATGCTGCATCGTGGATCTACACTCCATCATTGATAGTTGCATTTTATATTTAGCATCGTAGATAGTCTTCAAATTTGAGGAATATTTTGGAAAGGACTTCTTAATGGTAACTAATACCTCTCTTGGAGGAATGCCTGTAATACTCATGCCTTCTAAGATTTTTTTCTCTCCATGTCAATCAACCATGCCATGTACAGATGTCCTTCTAAAGAATGAGGAAGTTCGTGACTATGCACTCCATTGATTACAGATATTTCCATTTGTCTTCATCTAGATACACACCCTTCAATCGAAATGGACAATTATATTTCCTAATAGTGTTAGGTCTTGGTCGTTTTACAGTGTTTTCCTTTTTTAATGACTTTGGCTAATGAATACGATAAACTCTAGCCCTTTCACATCCCAATTACAACCTTGCTTTTCTTCCAAGTCCTAATTTATCGGACTTTAGAATTATGACAATGGTATTCGACTTTTTTCCTGTTGTTTTACACCATCGAATCAATGTGTTCTGCGAATCATTTACCTGAAATCACATAGTTTAACAATAAAAAATTAGCATACTTCATTTTTATAACCACATTAGTGATTGTAAATTATTTAATAAATGAATGCTTAATCGGTTGTAAAATGATTTGTCAAATCAACTTATATGTCTTTTGAGTCATTTGATCGATCATCTTGCATCTATTGCCATCATCAACATAGTTATCATTTGAAACAATAAGGGAACTCTCAATTTTATTGTCGTCCAAATTCTCCATCTACGAAACTGAGAAAACAAATTAACCATAATCTTTTGTAAAATAAGACATATATGTTGCACAGTAAAAGAACCCTAAAAATCAATAACAGACATTGTCATTCACTATTACAACATCACCAAATATAATGTCCTCCAAGCTTGAAACAGCCAAGGGATTGGAAGAAATCTCTTAAAAAATTAACAGAAAACCTTAAGCAATAGAAAACCCTAGCAAAAGTTTCTAAAAAGCAATAGAAAATGCTAAACAATAAGAGAAAAAAAACTAACCCCTTTTTATCTTCATCTTTTATCCTCTACTCGGCAAAAAAGAATATCTTCTTTTCTCAGGGTTTAGAGTTTGATATCCAAGAGCAGTACATAGTTTGAGAAGAAGGAATATGGCTATGAATGACTACGTGAGTATATATGAAGTGGTGGCCAGAAGTACGTACAAAATATTCGGTTCTGTTAAAATTTTAAAGGTGGCCAAAAAAGAAAACATGGTTGTGAATAGTAGCACACTAAAATTATTGCACCACATAACATTAGCAGTACTGCGTATAACTTCATTTTCCTAAAACCTAAATAGTCTTCATGTGCAAAAGTTGATTCAAACTTTTAGAATTCGCTATGTCAAACATGAATTCTAGCTATATAGCGAAGGTAATCAAAATTCTACTTTAAGATATGAATGTGAAAAAAACCTCTAGCAGTACCAATCACCATGCATTTTCAGAGTAGAGCTTACTAACAGTTAAACAAAGAATTTTTAACCAATCCTACAATCCAAACAAATCGTGCAAGAAGTTTAGACTAATTGCATAAACTAATAAACATTATCTTAAAATTTCTAATCTAAAAATCCAAGATGATAGTTTACTAGAGCGATAATTTACCAGAGCAATGATTTCCTAGAGCAGATAATTTACCAAAAATCAGAGTAGATAATTGATAACAGAAATACATCAGAGCGATGATTTCCTTAAGCAAAAATTTCGATTGACTTCGGAACCGTTGAAGAGCTGGATTGGAAAACAGAGATGGCAAGCTGGATCAAAGATCAAAGATGTTGAATGAGATATGGTGAGAAAGATGAGTGAAAAAAATTAGTTATTGTTACTTAGGTCTTGGGTAGGAGGAAGACGAGAAGCAATAAAGTATTTTGAGAAGGTTAGTTCTATTCCGACCCCTCTTTCCTCTTTTCGCACCGCACTAGGTTACAAATAATATCACACCCCACCTTTTCCCTTTCTTTCCCCAATTCATTCCAAGAATGTCCTCACATTTTTTAAACCATGTTCAGCTTTGACATCGTTTATTCACGAATCACGCTTGGTCTGAACTAGGTTGTTACAATAACCTCACTCGACCTGAACTAGGTTATTACATAATCCTCATTCGGTCCGAACTAGATTGTTTCGCAAACCTCGCTTGTGTCGAGCGAGGCTTTCTTTAAACAATGCTCCTTTAGAGTTTTTCTATGTAATTATTTCTTTTAAGTGTAATCTGGTGTAGTTTTAAGATAGGGGCAATTTTGAAAAACCTGAAAATTGATGAAGTAGCGGGGTGTGAAAGGGGTAAAACAAGGTGCGAATAGAATCAGCCTTTTGAGAGGGAAATGAAAATTTTGGGAGGGGTTTTGGTTTTTAGGGCCAAGCATTACTTGTGCAAATAGAATAAATAAAGTTAAAAAAAGTAAATAGACAAAGGTAAATAATAACGCCTTAGAATACATCGACCAAAAGACGAGCCCAAAAGCTACATCGAAGTGATCGTTGTCGATCAAAAGTGTTAAATACTTTCAATTAGCAATCAAACAAATATTGACCAATGTCCCATAATTAATTGGAGAAACTTGGGTATTTACTAAAAGATCGTAGATTCCACTTAAGAAACATAGTCTATCAAAGGACTCAATGGATTAAGCGAAAGAGTGACACAAATGTTTCATACTACCTGTACTACTAAATCATTTAATTTGATTTCTCATCTAATACAAGCAATCTGTTTATATAGAAATTACTATTTTTAAGATCATTGAAATAATGGTCTATTGGCCATAAAATTGCTTTGTTTATAAAATTTGATATTATATATATACAAGAATCTAATATATGTTGTTTTGTTATCATCTTTTAGAACACTATTATTATTTAAAGCTCTATAATTGCCTTTATTCATCAAGATACTTTTAAATATAAGATTAAAATACATATCCTGAAACCCAAAATTTGAAATTAGCAATATATTTTATATAAGTTCTAAAAGTGATTTTTAAAGGATATATTTTGATATAACAATTTAAAGGTAATTTTTCATACCATATACAATTAATATATATATATATATATATATATATATATATATATTATTCTGAATAAATTATAATAATGAAATTCCCCAAAATTGTGATGCAATCAAAATTCCAGAATTAATAGAAATCAAGAAAGCAGATGAAGCAATAAATCAAAATCCAAAAAGGAAATAAAGTAAAACAAAACACATCATGGTTGCCTGGAGCATGCAAACTCCAGGACTTACAATCAATTGATTAGTGATAAACAACCGGTCGATTGGTGCATATACCTAGAGCCCAAAAGCTCTAGTATTTGTCGCATGCAATGATTGCCTCGATTCTAGCAATTGAAACTTGAATGTTTGAACTGTAATTTTCATCAAATTAATCATGCAACATGAATCATTAGTAACCACACAAGTATGATAAATTAGGTCACTATAATTAGTTTAACATTGTTTTCCAAGAATCAGGGGTTTAATTGACAATGACTCAAACAATAATCATTCAATGTTTACACAATGATCACAACTAGAAATAAGAAAATAGAATTAGGGATAGTGTTAAGGATTACTCACTTTCGCATCCAAACACTCCAAAACTGCATGCATCATTCTCAAGGCCATATCAACGAAAATTGTAACGATCCAATTTTTCGACGCCCGAAAGTCGACATCAATACGTCCATTCTATCGAATGCCGAACAATCGAACGCCGAAAAACCGATTCGTTAGGGTTAAAGAAGAAGAAGGTAGAAGAAGAAATAGAAACAATATCAAAATCTCACATTCGTAGCCGATCAATATTGTAACATCCCAAAAATTTATCAAATTAAATTAATAATATATTTAAAATCTTGGGATTTAATTTGGAAATAAATTGAGAAAAATCTCAAACAAATAAATAAGTAATAATAATGTATGAATAAAATTCCAATTTATTTTGAGTTTAAAATTTTGAAATAATGAATGTTTAAAAGTCATTTAAATTTAAAATCTTATATATATGTATATTACATATATGAGTAAAATTGAATACATATTGAAATTTAATTTAAATTTATTCAAGGTGAGTGTGAATATATAAATGGACATGGAAGTTTATATTTCAAGTTTGAAATTGAAATTTAAATTAAATGTTTTAAAAATAAGTAGCATTGAAAATCATTAAGATGTAATATATGTAATGTAAGTATTGGTTAAATTCTTTTAACATTGTACATATATATATACATATATATACAAATGAATAAAGGAATACATTTATTTATAAAGTGTATATAATATGAAAATAATGTTTACAAAATTCTTTTGTCTTGTAAAAGATCACAAATGTAAATAAAGATTCACATGGGAGATAGAGTAGAGTAATTAACAAAATCTAGATCTTATGATATCTTTTAACAAATGGCATGAAGACATCATTGCTTAAATAAAATAATCAAATGAAAAATTTCAGAAAAACTTCAGCTTCCAAATTCAAAATTTTAAACCTCCAAATCTCTAAAGTTCAGTAACCAAAAAAAAGATTTTGCAATCTTAACTCCAACACTCAAGCAAGAAAGAAAAAAAATTCAAAAAAAAAAGAACGGTCAAACTCTTCTTCAATTCAATTCAAAAGAAAAAAATAATATGAGAATCATCTTAAAGCTTTAGGCTGTAGTGTGTAACATCTCTCAGGTATGTTTTTAAAATTTTATAGTTAATAAAATTATGATTTTGAAGTCATATTTTAACAATAAATTCAAATCAAAACTGCAGATTTGTCTTAAAAGGGAAGTTTCAGGTTTTTGGCAGTGTAAGGGTTTCTAAATTATTTTAAGGCAAGTGAATATTTTCTTTTAAAATTTGAATTTGAGGTTATAATCTGTAATGGAGCAAGATTTAATACAATAACATTCAATCAATTGTAGGAAAAATCAAGTTCAAGGCTAAATTAGGTTTCTGGTTTCAAAACTGCAGATCTGTTCTTTCTTAGTATAAAAGGAAATTTAAATTGTAAGTCAATTTGAGATTTGTTGTTATAAATGATTTAGTAAATAAATACAACATGGAATTTAATACAATAATATTCAATCTGTTGCAGGAAGAATCAAGATCAAAGCTTTAATCTACTTTTGGTTTTCAAGTTGCAGAAAGAAAAATAAAAAGCTTCTCTGTTATATACATTCAACTTTAAGTAAAATAAAAACTACTGCTATTAATGAAACAAGTGAAGGAATATAACAAGAATAATCACAGATCTGTAACTATAATTTGCAGATCTAAAACCCCAAGTTTTAAAGTAAGAAAAGAAGGAAAAGTCACAGGCTTCATTTTCTTTTGAAAACAGTCAGGAAATATTCCTGTTTTCTGGAAAATAAGGTGAGTAAACCCCTGTTTTCTTTTAATCATTTGTTGTTGTGTGAATGATTAAATGATTAAGAAAGTTTAAACTTGGTTTGCATGCAAGAATCTTGAGTATATGAATGAGTTTTTGGCCTGTGTATGTTGATTGTACAAGAATGTAACTCCTTGTTTAGCTTCAGGATATAAAAGCCTGTCAAACCCTTCTTTCCCTCTGTCTCTATTGAATCTGAATGACATACTATGGTTGGTCATGCATTATGTTTCAGTAAACAAGATGGAGTTTTGTTCAAACTTGTACCATGTTTTTCAGTAACAAATCAAAGCAAGTTTTGAAATTTTATTTTTACTGGAAACCATGGAAAACACAGTTACCTCTAAATCTTGGTTTACAGGGTAACCCACATCAAAAATCTAAATCTCTCTCTTCCTCCTTACTTCTGAAAAGGAATGTAAAACAAGTTTAAAATATTGTTTAAACCTGTATTGTATTTCAGTAATGAATTAAGGCAAATTTTATATAGTTTTCTTCCTGGAAAATGCAAAACACTGTCACCATCCAAATAAGCAAGAAATTTGAACATTACAAATTCTTTTTTCAGTAATATCATTTGAATCTCCTTCAAAAATAATGATTTTAGAAACCAAAATTTAAATTTTTCATTGAACATTTCTCTGGGAAATAGAAGTTGAACAGAAAGTGAACTTTTGTCCAATTCTGGTGATCCAAACGATGGTGGGTCTCGAGTTGATCGTCAGGGGTAGATTAAATGTGCGAGATTACAAGAAAAATACGAGTAGGATTTATAAATTCTTAAATTTTCAATTCGAGATTAAATTGGGGTTTGAGAACCCATTTCTGCTCATGATCGAAATGATGGTGCTGCGCCATCTATGGGTTGTCGGACAGCGTGTCAATGGTGCAAATCCATGCGTCGCACGATGATGGAGCTTGGGTCCAAATTTGGTGACCGATAACGGTCAGAGGAGGCGGCGCGAGACGTTTTACTTATGATAGTTCTGATGGGTTTTGGGTTGAAGTGTCTCGATTCTCGATTTCAAATCTTTTTCAAATTCTGGGTACTGGTGGTGTCTTAGGGGATGGTAGTCGACCGTGGAAGGCTACAGCTCCGACCAACGATGGCGATTCTGGCCGTGCACGTGCACGTGGGGGTTATGGTGTCAGCTGTTGTAACGTTTGCGATTTTTCGTCGCTCGAAAATCGACATCAATACGTCCACTGTATCAACTGACGAGCAATCGAATGCCGGAAAACCGTACCATTATGGTTAAAGAAGAAGAAAAAGATAGAAGAAGAGAGAAGAGGATAGAACAGAACAGAAAGAAACAACAGAACAATATCAGAATCTCACAATCGCAGCGGAACAACATATAATAGATAAATGAATAATCTTTAACAAAGAACTATATCAGTTATTACATTACATTTCATTACATTACATTACATTACATCATCTCATCAGAGTGTACAGCAACACACAACAACAAACAGCGGGAAAGAAATACTATATACTAGTGAATACGCCATGTCATCCAGCTTGCCTCCAGCAACTCATGAATTCCAGAATATCCTGATAACCTAACTCTAGACTGCCCGTGTGGAAATTGGTGGGCACCCAGAGTTTAGGAAGAAAAACAATAAACTCCGAGTCAGTCATGTGACTGGTGTGAGAACCAAAACAGTTTATCTTAAAACAAAGTACATGATAATTTTTAAAACAGATTCGCAATGCTTTTTAGAAAATGAGACTACCATAAGGCCTCCCACACACACACACAACGCAAACGCAGAATCGGAGGAGATTTCTCCTTATGATAGTCAAAGATGCTTGATACGCATTAAAAAGAAACATTTGGTATTATTAGTAGTGCATAGTGTAGGAAAAATCATTTCGAAAGTAAAGATATAAATCTTAGATAACATACGACCATTATCGTATGCCTACTATAGCTACCTTGTTCAATAGCAGGTTACCGCCACATTCCATGGCAAGTTATACAACTAAAACCGTACAGGATCGTATTGTTTCTTTGGATTTCCAACAAATGGTCAGGCCAAGGAACTTCCCATTGCCACATGGGTACGCCTCTGGAAAGACGACCCGAGAACCTAACCGGATCTCTGCCAACACAAGGCCGGGTTACCCCTAACTGGGTAACTACTGACACGAATATGTCATCCCCTGATCGTAACCGATCTATATCTGAGGATCCTCGATTTCCAATAACCACAAAGCAATAAATTTGCAGCAACAATATAGGTTAAGTATCTGGGCTCCATACCATGATACCACCTCTATCCAGTAGGAATGACATACACTAAAGGGGCGCTACCCCCTAATAACCTTGCTGCATCCTTCCTGTTTTGACCATTTCCGGGGTGTGAGGTCTGACGAAGTCTCGTCTACAAAGCCACGCTTTATATAAAAGCTGTGCTTTGATCATCAAATGCTCAACAGCACTTCATATGCCATATTACCAATTTGGGAATGTATCACTAGTAACCATCAACTACATAACCTCTAAGGGTATTAAGCTAAGAGAATCAATTCTCCGCCACCAACGGAAATATATTTGACCGAAACCAGCTTTACATCTCAGACTGTAACGTCAGACACACATCCATACAAGTCCGTTCCGGGATTGAACGGAACCGAAGGCACTTCCAAAGAAGTCCTTGCAATCCGGATATTCACTAATCACGACCGGACTTCCCATCACAAAGGGTAATAAATTTCTATATCCGAGATCAGCCGATGCAGAAACATTCGACGGTAATCCTTCCATTTTCACAAATATCCGGTCTTCAACACCGGTCATCAAATGCAATTCATAACGACGTATCACATATTCGGAATGGGTTATACGACCCCAAGTCCTTTCCCGGCTAACTCGAATAGTGAGCGCTTATTCAAAAATAAGTGTGGCATTCAAATTCAAGCAATCACAACAAATACCTATTTAAAGATAAATTTTGATAGTCAGATTATTTAACTACTAATAGGCGTGTTCAACATCACCAAATTCCAAATAATTTCCCAAATTATTTACTTTCCAAAATATCTTTACTAGATACATAATTTCCACACTTCAACCTTTTGAAAACAAATTTTCAAATCACTTTTCACCTCTTCCACCTTTGAAAATAAATTTCAATCATTTTCCTTACGCGGAAATACTTTCATTTCAAAACGGTTCATTTAAACCAATTAAATAAATCCTTACCGATTTACTTTATATTTACGTTCCAAATCCGTAAATTTATTCCAACACTTCAAAAATAAATCAACGTTTATTTTTAAACAAATTTCCCTTTCTTTTACAAATTCCATAGTGAATTTACAATTCCAAAATATCTATGAATATACGATTTTCAAATCGATTTCTAATATTCATTTTCAGTTTATCTTTAAAAGATAAAATCTCAAAATATTAACTTCATATTGGAAAACATTTCCATACTTATTTAATAATAAGTAATTCACAAATCCATTTATTTTCAACACTTGGAAAATATTCAAGATACTTAAATCGAAATTAAGTATATATTTCATTCTTTAAAGAAAACGTGCGCTTAAATACATTTGTTTGAGTCAAAACGAATGTTGCGTAAAACATCGTTACAACAACCCAAAATCACTAGTATATGGATTCGAAAATTAGATAGATATATAAATCCCAATACTATACAAAAACATTTCCTTTCGGAAATCATTTACTATAACAACAGTGTTATAGTCCACCATTTCCTTATTTCTTGAAAACGTCTATTTCAACAATAAATGTTGAAATCTATGGTTTCGATTCATAATACATTTTAAAACATCTTTAAATCGTTTTAATTCTATTTAAAACATCGCTTCCCAAAACATATCCATTTTATTTAATAATATATTCACTGTCCAAAATTGTGGATATACTTCACTAACCAAATTTCAATATTTCTACACATTTTATATAAAGAATAGTTCGCTATCCAAAATCGCGAATATACTTCTTTTAATAAATTTCTATATTCAATTTATCAAATTCCATTGATTTTCAAATTTATAAACAATGTCTATAAATTCCATTTCTATTTATAAACTTCGATTTATAAATCTCCTTTATTAATCCAATTCAATTTATATATCTCGAATATATACCAAAAGTCCATATTATTGGTTAAATACTTATAAGTCATTTATTTACAAAATCGTTCTTTTTAAAACTTCTATTACTTATAAGATCCATTTATATTTTATAACAAGTTCAACTTATAAAATCTCCTTTATTAACAATTTCTATTAATATCCCATTTAAATGCCCAAAATCCAGTTTATAAGTTGATTACTTATAAATCTTTTATTTTACAACAATTATTCATTTTAGAATCTTCACAATTTATAAATCTATAATTTTTAATGAAATCCATTTTATACTTCATTTTAACACTCAATAAACTCGTTTTATAATTCAAATATTATATATATATATATATTATTATAAATATCAATGTTAATTTTTTTTATATACATCCTTTATAATAATTCAAAAATCCAAATTTAAACTATTTTATAAATCTATTTATTTTAAAAATTGCCTTTTGGTTATATTTCACAAAAATCTTAATTTTTATAACATAAAAATTTATAACGTTTTACTTATTTAAAATGAATCAATTCAAAAATTTAATAAAACGTATACTTTGAAAAATCATTTTAAAACCCTTTTTTTAAAAAATCAAAATCGTTATTTTAAACTTCAAAAATGGATCCGATGATGCAACAACACCAAATAGTCAATCACAACAACAAAGACATCATATATCAGTATATGATAATCAACAAATACCACAATATCTGTACATAACTCAATACAGTTGAGGAATCCAGTTGGATCCCTCCAACCCGTTTCCCTGTATCCAAAGATGTTAGCACAATACCAATTCCGTTCCAGTACGAAATTATCGCGGTATATGAGATTTATAAATTATTATCCACTTAATAGGGGGTGCAATAGGGTCTCATCCGCTATATAATGCGGGAAATCAACTCCAAGTACATAAATAATACCAATTCCAATCAAGATGGAATTATCGCGGTATATGTTTTTAATAAATAACCTCCGCTTACTAACGGCGCATAATGTCTATTTCAATCAAAACAGATAATAATTTATCATTCAGGCATACAATCAACAATTTTAAATCTAACTATTTAAAATTTAAATCGAAACTATTCGATCGAGTGAGAAGTTCTCATCTCGATTTTATTTCAGTCCGCGTTTTATTTCGAATAAAATTAAACGTGCGTTTAATTTTACCCGAAATTCACACTAGATCCAAAATACTCCAAACCAACTCCATAGCGTAGTATTCGTCAATACGGTTCCAACGCAACTGGTTTCGTACTTTTTCAACCTCGTATGAAAAAGTTACATCATTTTAAAGTTATACGCATTTTAATATAATTTTATTTACAAATATTTTATATTTCCAAACCCACATCACAAATCTGGCCGTCCATTTCGCTTCCCATAGATCAAATCCGTGACTTCCTTCATCTTCCAAATCGTGAAAATCACGTTCACGTTAACCCATAGCCGCCCTTTCTTCTTGAATTGCCGTGACCACTACACTCACCTACAACATGATCGAGCCACACCACATCGAAGCCCTTCGCGAATGCTTCCATCGGCCAGAGGCCGGCCATGCTCGGCCCCCTCCCAAGCCTTGGGATTCGCATTCAAACGAAGCGCCTTCGTGAGCCTATTGCGGCGAATCCACCTCGCCAAACACCATCTTGACCGTTGATCTTGTAGTCCTCGTAGAGCCTAACATTTTTCATTTAGGGAGTTTTCGATAATACCGAGTGGATTGAGAGGAAATAGAGGGAGAAGGTGACAATTTTTTGGCCATTCATTACTATGGAGGCGGCGGCTGCTGTAAATTAGGTTAGGGTTTCATTCTTGTTGCAAATGTGAAGACTTAAGGTCCTTTTATAGAAAAATAGCCAAAACACTATTCATCGAAAATTTTCCGAACTTAATACGAAGCGTGCCGGTTAGCGTTTCTAAGGTTTACCCCGCGTTCCGAACACAATGGAATGTGTTTCGGAGGCCAATTCGATCATCTGTGCGAGTTACGACAATAAACGATCGATTTTAAATTAAATCGATTAAACAATTTTTCTAGGCGTTTTGGCTTGCCCCGGACAAACGGTAAATCCGATTGACACGAAATTTGAAACCCTACAATAATATCACATTACGGATCCGATGAAACTAGTTTCGTCGAAATCCGAGACTTTTTGAAAAATGACTATTTTAACTCGCCAAATTAATATTAAAACAATTTCGATGCGTTTCGAGCTGCCATGGTCAAACGAAAACTGCGATTGCTACGAAAATTGAAACGTGATAATAACAAACTATTACGGATCCAATGGACTAGTTTCGTCCAATTCTGAGACTGTTCGAAAATTGGCTATTTTTCAGTCGATAATTAAATATTAAAATATTCAATTTTCACAAATAAACTTTAAATTCAATTTTAAAAGTTCACAAGCATGTTATAACTCCAATATGATTTAATAAAATTTTACAAATCATTTTCAATCATTTTAAACCCAATTTCCAATTATTTCTATAATTTCAAATATTAAAAAATCGATTTAATTATCCAATTAAATCCAATATTCGAAAAATAAATTATTCGACTTATAAATTTCACTTATGAATATTTAAATTCAATTAAATATACAAATTTTAATTAATAGAAATTCTGGGTCGTTACAGACTTCTCCCCTTAAAAGAATTTCGTCATCGAAATTACCAAGTAAGAAAAAATTGCAAAATCCATTAACTTTCCAAAACAAACCGTTCAAATTAGATTTTACAAATCTCTTAAGCGTTTAACTCTTTCAAAATTCATAGTTAAACTTCTTACAAAATCTTTACTAATTTTCCAAATCCAAACTTAGTTTTCAAAAAAATTCCAATTTTCTCAAAAATATTCTAACGCCTTAAATTTTCGGAAAAATTCGCCAGAGTCTCCTTTGCGCAGCTCGATCCGAAAAAAAATTACAGTATATATATCACAAATATACATCTCATCAAGTGATGAGGCATCCTGCAGGGAAAAAAGTGTAAAAGTACGATATGTAATCCGAGATATGTACCTTATATTTTATTAGCGAGCGTATACGGCTAATATAGCACGAAAGCGAGCTCCAAATGCGAAGCAAGCGCAATCCGAACCTACTAAACACTCAATAACAACATGAGAACATGCATATATGAAAATAATATCAATATACATCATATAGCAACATAACAACTACATGTGCCAATATAGCAAATGAAATCAAAAGCAATAAATGCAACTACCAAATCAATATAAATTTACTTCTCATCAACATTTAATGAATTGGTTTCCATTTTAATCACATTTGATTCATTAACATTGGACGTTTTTACTAACATTCATTCATTCGTTTCCAATTAGTTTACATTCACTAATTTACATTCAAGTTAGTTCATTTCCAAATCAAATTCAACTCTATTCAAATTCATTTACTTTACTTTCAATTTGAATTTAATTACATAGCTTTTAATTTCGCTAATTTACTTTCATTAACACTTAATGAATTTTACACAATCAACTAAAAGTCAAATAACAACCAATATATATTCAACACAACCAAATTATTTAAGTTACATTTCTTTACATTCAATTTGGTTCAACACATTTAATTAGCTTTAATGAACTTAACACTTACATCCATTATTTTATATCAATTATTTACATTCAATTGATTAGCATTCCATCCATTCATTAATTTAATTGCTAATTCCTTTAACAATATAAAGTTGAATTTCATTTATATAACTCAAGTTCAAATTATTAATGACTTCGTTTCATTAATTCACTTATTAATTTACTTCGACACCAAAATCAACTCCATTCAACTTTACTTAAGTTATATTCTCTTTCAAACATCATTTATTTAACTTAGCTTAAGTTTCCACTTATAAATTCAATTCAGATTTCAATTCTAAAGTAAATTCTATTTAACTTTTACCAAAGCTAAATTTATTATCACTTATTCAAATTCAAATTTATTTTGCTTAACAAATTGTTTAACCATTTTTAACTATTTGTTTCGCTTTCATTTTCACATTTTATAAGTTATGTAACTTATATTCAACAATTACCACTTGGATTTTATTGATTTACTTATACTTCCTTTAACTTAACTCCATCCTTTAAGGTAAATTTATTCTATCCAAATTGAAATTGTATAAATTATCAACTCATTTATCATTCCCATAAATATTTTAAATAGGATTCCAGAGTCTTTTCAACCTTTCAAAACCATTTTTTTGAAATCAATTCAAATTACCCTTTGAATTTCCAAAACCGAATCCAAATTTTCCAAACAACTTCCATTTAAAACAGTTTGGCAGCAATCCCTCTTTTGGAAACCCGAAAATGAACACCGATGATGTCATGATCATCATCGGAATTATTTTCCAGCGACCGGAAAGAGTTTAGAGCTTTAATTCTCCAAAACAATTTTTCAAAATATCAAATCCTTTCAAAACACTTCTCTGAAATTTTATTTTTAGATTATATATCATATTTATAAATCTTTTACTTATATAATTACACTTCTTATATATAAGATTATTTCACAAGTGTAAATCATTTTAATTATAATTCCATACCTTATAATTCAATTGCTTATACAATTATTCTTTTAATTAACTTATATTCATTCTTACATTTTTTAACGACCAAACAATCAATTCATATATACCTTAATAATTCTAAAAAATTATTTCTTTATATACAAATTATAATCAAGGTAAAATTATTTCATTTACCCAATTTAAAACAACACTGTGTCAGTTTATCTTGTTTAAGAGTTTAGAAACCCCTATCGATCACGGTTGTACTTCCCGCACCGACCAGAATTCATAAACAATCAACCGATAAGTCAACACAATACAAAACAATTTATATTCACTAACAAATACGCGCTCATAACTATTATTACACTCACACTCATTCTAGAGTACTACTGACTCTTTCTCTAATGAGTAATACCCAACAAAGCCATGGTTATCGCTTAACCATATGCTCTGATACCAAATGTAACGTTTGCGATTTTTCATCGCTCGAAAACCGACATCAATACGTCCACTGTATCAACTGCCGAGCAATCGAATGCCGGAAAACCGTACCATTATGGTTAAAGAAGAAGAAAAAGATAGAAGAAGAGAGAAAAGGATAGAACAAAACAGAAAGAAACAACAGAACAATATCAGAATCTCACAATCGTAGCGGAACAACATATAATAGATAAATGAATAATCTTTAACAAAGAACTATATCAGTTATTACATTTCATTACATTACATTACATCATCTCATCAGAGTGTACAGCAACAAACAACAACAAACAGCGGAAAAGAAATACTATATACTAGTGAATACGCCATGCCATCCAGCTTGCCTCCCGCAACTCCTGAATTCCAGAATATCCTGATAACCTAACTCTAGACTGCCCGTGTGGAAATTGGTGGGCACCCAGAGTTTAGGAAGAAAAACAATAAACTCCGAGTTAGTCATGTGACTGGTGTGAGAACTAAAACAGTTTATCTTAAAACAAAGTACATGATAATTTTTAAAACAGATTCGCAATGCTTTTTAGAAAATGAGACTACCATAAGGCCTCCCACACACACACACAACGCAAACGCAGAATCGGAGGATATTTCTCCTTATGATAGTCAAAGATGCTTGTTACGCATTAAAAAGAAACATTTGATATTATTACTAGTGCATAGTGTAGGAAAAATCATTTCGAAAGTAAAGATATAAATCTTAGCCAACATACGACCATTATCGTATGCCTACTATAGCTACCATGTTCAATAGCAGGTTACCGCCACATTCCATGGCAAGTTATACAACTAAAACCGTACAGGATCGTATTGTTTCTTTGGATTTCCAACAAATGGTCAAGCCAAGGAACTTCCCATTGCCACATGGGTACGCTTCTGGAAAGACGACCCGAGAACCTAACTGGATCTCTGCCAATACAAGGCCGGGTTACCCCTAACTGGGTAACTACTGACAAGAATATGTCATCCTCCGATCGTAACCGATCTATATCTGGCTATCCTCGATTTCCAACAACCACAAAGCAATAAATTTGCAGCAACAACATAGGTTAAGTATCTGGGCTCCATACCATGATCCCACCTCTATCTAAAAGGAATGACATACACTAAAGGGGTGCTACCCCCTAATAACCTTGCTGCATCCTTCCTGTTTTGACCATTTCCGGGGTGTGAGGTCCGACGAAGTCTCGTCCACAAACCCACACTTTATATAAAAGCTGTGCTTTGATCATCAAATGCTCAATAGCACTTCGTATGCCATATTACCAATTTGGGAATGTATCACTAGTAACCATCAACTACATAACCTCTAAGGGTGTTAAGCTAAGAGAATAATTTCTCCGCCACCAACGGAAATATATTTGATAGAAACCAGCTTTACATCTCAGATTGTAACGTCAGACACACATCCATACAAGTCCGTTCCGGGATCGAACGGAACCGAAGGCACTTCTAAAGAAGTCCTTGCAATCCGGATATTCACTAATCACGACCGGACTTCCCATCACAAAGGGTAATAAATTCTATATCGGAGATCAGCCGATGTAGAAACATTCGACGGTAATCCTTCCGTTTTCACAAATATCCAGTCTTTAATACCGGTCATCAAATGCAATTCATAACGACGTATCACATATTCGGAATGGGTTATACAACCTCAAGGTCCTTTCCCGGTTAACCCGAATAGTGAGCGCTTATTCAAAAATAAGTGTGGCATTCAAATTCAAGCAATCACAACAAATACCTATTTAAAGGTAAATATTGATAGTCGGATTATTTAACTATCAATAAGCGTGTTCAACATCACCAAATTCCAAATAATTTCCCAAATTATTTACTTTTCAAAATATCTTTACTAGATACATAATTTCCACACTTCAACCTTTTGAAAACAAATTTTCAAATCACTTTTCACCTTTCCACCTTTGAAAATAAATTTCAATCATTTTCCTTACGCGAAAATACTTTCATTTCAAAATGGTTCATTTAAACCAATTAAATAAATCCTTACCGATTTACTTTATATTTACGTTCCAAATCCGTAAATTTATTCCCACACTTCAAAAATAAATCAACGTTTATTTTTAAACAAATTTCCCTTTCTTTCACAAATTCCATAGTGAATTTACAATTCCAAAATATCTATGAATATACGACTTTCAAATCGATTTCTAATATTCATTTTCAATTTATCTTCAAAAGATAAAATCTCAAAATATTAACTTCATATTGGAAAACATTTCCATACTTATTTAATAATAAGTAATTCACAAATCCATTTATTTTCAACACTTGGAAAATATTAAAGATACTTAAATCGAAATTAAGTATATATTTCATTCTTTAAAGAAAACGTGCGCTTAAACACATTTATCTGGGTCAAAACGAATGTTGCGTAAAACATCGTTACGACAACCCAAAATCACTAGTATAAGGATTCGAAAATTTGATAGATATACAAATCCCAATACTATACAAAAACATTTTCTTTCGGAAATCATTTAATATAACAACGGTGTTATAGTCCACCATTTCCTTATTTCTTGAAAACGTCTATTTCAACAATAAATGTTGAAATCTATGGTTTCGATTCATAATACATTTTAAAACATCTTTAAATCATTTTAATTCTATTTAAAACATCGCTTCCCAAAACATATCCATTTTATTTAATAATATATTCACTGTCCAAAATCGTGGATATACTTCACTAACCAAATTTCAATATTTCTACACATTTTATATGAAGAATAGTTCGCTATCTAAAA
This sequence comes from Allium cepa, assembly GCA_030765085.1. Taxonomy (NCBI): domain Eukaryota; kingdom Viridiplantae; phylum Streptophyta; class Magnoliopsida; order Asparagales; family Amaryllidaceae; genus Allium; species Allium cepa. The sequence continues at coordinate 470,626,574 of CM060931.1, forward strand.
TCGCGAGTATACTTCTTTTAATAAATTTCTATATTCAATTTATCAAATTCCATTGATTTTCGAATTTATAAACAATGTCTATAAATTCCATTTCTATTTATAAACTTCGATTTATAAATCTCCTTTATTAATCCAATTCAATTTATATATCTCAAATATATACCAAAAGTCCATATTATAAGTTAAATACTTATAAGTCATTTATTTACAAAATCGTTCTTTTTAAAACTTCTAGTACTTATAAGATTCATTTATATTTTATAACAACTTCAATTTATAAAATCTCCTTTATTAACAATTTCTATTAATATCCCATTTAAATGCCCAAAATCTAGTTTATAAGTTGATTACTTATAAATCTTTTATTTTACAACAATTATTCATTTTATAATCTTCACAATTTATAAATCTATAATTTTTAATGAAATCCATTTTATACTTCATTTTAACACTTAATAAACTCGTTTTATAATTCCAATATTATATATATATATATATATATATATATATATTATTATAAATATCAATGTTAAAAATCTTTTATATACATCCTTTATAATAATTCAAAAATCCAAATTTAAACTATTTTATAAATCTATTTATTTTAAAAATTGCCTTTTGGTTATATTTCACAAAAATCTTAATTTTTATAACATAAAAATTTATAACGTTTTACTTATTTAAAATGAATCAATTCAAAAATTTAATAAAACGTATACTTTGAAAAATCATTTTAAAACCCTTTTTTTTAAAAATCAAAATCGTTATTTTAAACTTCAAAAATGGATCCGATGATGCAACAGCACCAAATAGTCAATCACGACAACAAAGACATCATATATCAGTATATGATAATCAACAAATACCACAATATCTGTAAATAAATCAATACAGTTGAGGAATCCAGTTGGATCCCTCCAACCTGTTTCCCTGCATCCAAAGATGTTAGCACAATACCAATTCCGTTCCAGTATGGAATTATCGCGGTATATGGGATTTATAAATTATTATCCGCTTAATAGGCGGCGCAATAGGGTCTCATCCGCTATATAATGCGGGAAATCAACTCCAAGTACATAAATAATACCAATTCCAATCAAGATGGAATTATCGCGGTATATGTTTTTAATAAATAACCTCCACTTACTAACGGCGCATAATGTCTATTTCAATCAACAACAGATAATATTTTATCATTCAGGCATACAATTAACAATTTTAAATCTAACTATTTAAAATTTAAATCGAAACTATTCGATTGAGTGAGAAGTTCTCACCTCGATTTCAATTCAGTTTCCGCGTTTTATTTCGAATAAAATTAAACGTGCGTTTAATTTTATCCGAAATTCTCACTAGCTCCAAACGACTCCAAACCAACTCCATAGTGTAGTATTCGTCAATACGGTTCCAACGCAACTGGTTTCGTACTTTTTCAACCTCGTATGAAAAAGTTACATCATTTTAAAGTTATACGCATTTTAATATAATTTTATTTACAAATCTTTTATATTTCCAAACCCACATCACAAATCTGGCCGTCCATTTCGTTTCCCATAGATCAAAGCCGTGACTTCCTTCATCTTCCAAATCGTGAAAATTACGTTCACGTTAACCCATAGCCGCCCTTTATTCTTGAATTGCCATGACCACTACACTCACCTACAACATGATCGAGCCACACCACATCGAAGCCCTTCGCGAATGCTTCCATCGACCAGAGGCCGGCCATGCTCGACCCCCCCAAGCCTTGGGATTCGCATTCAAACGCAGTGCCTTCGTGAGCCTATTGCGGCGAATCCACCTCACCAAACACCATCTTGACCGTTGATCTTGTAGTCCTCGTCGAGCCTAACGTTTTTCATTTAGGGAGTTTTCGATAATACCGAGTGGATTGAGAGGAAATAGAGGGAGATGGTGACAATTTTTTGGCCATTCATTACTATGGAGGCGGCGGCTGCTGTAAATTAGGTTAGGGTTTCATTCTTGTTGCAAATGTGAAGACTTAAGGTCCTTTTATAGAAAAATAGCCAAAACACTATTCATCGAAAATTTTCCGAACTCCAAAAGAAGCGTTTCGAGCTGCCATACAATAATATCACATTACGGACAAACGGTAAAACCGATTGACACGAAATTAGAAACCATACAATAATATCACATTACGGATCCGATGAAACTAGTTTCGTCGAAATCCGAGACTTTTTGAAAAATGACTATTTTAACTCGTTAAATTAATATTAAAACAATTTCGATGCGTTTCGAGCTGCCATTGTCAAACGAAAGTTCCGATTGCTACGAAAATTGAAATCCGATAATAACAAACTATTACAGATCCAATGGACTAGTTTCGTCCAATTCTGAGACTGTTCGAAAATTGGCTATTTTTCAGTCGATAATTAAATATTAAAATATTCAATTTTCACAAATAAACTTTAAATTCAATTTTAAAAGTTCACAAGCATGTATATAACTCTAATATGATTTAATAAAATTTTACAAATCATTTTCAATCATTTTTAACCCAATTTCCAATTATTTCTATAATTTCAAATATTAAAAAATCGATCTAATTATCCAATTAAATCCAATATTCGAAAAATAAATTATTCGACTTATAAATTTCACTTATTAATATTTAAATTCAATTAAATATACAAATTTTAATTAATAGAAATTCTGGGTCGTTACAGCTGTAATGGGTTTGGGGAAGAAGAAAGGCGACTCGAAGAGCAACGCGGGGGACTGAGGAGATAACTCGAAGTCAGGCTCGTGTCAATTTAGCATTTATCGGGTTGATTTTTAAACTTAAAACAAATTTTTATGAAAAATTGGCACTCGGGTCAATTTTGGCCTAAACTCGAAGCAAGGGGATATTTTCCTCGGGTACAACTCGAGGGAGCCTCGGGTCAGACATGAAAACAGCAAAGAAACCCAGTTTTAACTAAATTTTGGAAAACAAGTTAAGTAATTTTTCTGAATAAATTAATGATAGTTGTAAATGGAATATGAGATAAATGGTATTTGAAGTTTATGAAGTTCAAAGATATTTCTAAATCCTATAATGTCTTTTAAAAAAAGCTGTTTTAAAGTTTAACTTAATAAAAATTTAAAAGATAAATCAAAAGTTTAAGTGTTAATTCAAAAAACCAATTTATTTACAATGATAATGTAGTAATTGACAATTTGTGTTTTGTAATGATTTTATAATTAATGATTAATTAATTAAAGGATGGTCAATTAACAAAAGTAACCAAACTTAATTAGTTAACAATTAAGAATTAATAAATTAAGATAACCAACTAAAGAATAATCAATTTATAAAGCCTATTAAGATTTAATTAATTCATAATTAAGTAAAATTAAACATTGATTTAAAATAATTAATAAAGATAATAATATGGTTAATTCACCTAAATCAAAGATGATTGATCATCATCAAATATTCTGTACTGGATTGATATTTCTGTTGTGATACTGTGATTGCTTTGTGATGAACTGTGATTTGTGATATGTTCCTATATGTATGTGAAAACCCCTTTTAGCCCGTAAAACGACATTTAAACTTCGATGCGACAGAGAGTCGGATTTCAGTTTGTTATCCGAAACCCACATCGAACCTTGAATATGAATTCTTGTGATTGATACACCCACATTTTTTAAATTGAGCGCTCACTATTCGGATTAGCCGGGAGAGGACCTTTATAACCCATTTCGAATAGTGATTCGACGAAATGGATAGCATTCGAAGACGGTGGTGAAGACTGGGTGTCTTCAAAAATAATAGGATAACCTATCGATTGTCTCTGCACCTAGTTGCTCTAGTATAGAGATTCCCTAAGTGATGGGAAGTCTGATCGGGATTGTAGACGCCCAGATTTGCAAGGGCTTCTTCCTTTATTGGACGAAGTGCCTTTGGTTCTGTTCGAACCCAGAACAGACTTGTATGGTCGTGTGTCTGACACTACACTTTGAGATATAAAGCTGATTTCTTTCAAATACATATCTATTGGTGGCGGAGAATTTATTCTCTTCGCTTAAAACCCTTCTTTGAGACGTAAGAGCTCGTACGTTATATAGCTGAAGGTTATCAGCGATATACTCCCAATTTGGTAGTGTGGCATGCTAAGTGCTGTTGTATATTGATGATCAATTGTGATCAAAGCATGGCTTTCGTGTAAAGCATAGCTTTGTGGACGAGACCTCATCGGATCTCACACCCCGAAAATGGTCGAAACAGGAAAAATGCAGCAAAGTTATAAGGGTCACGCCCTTTAGGGTATGTCATTTCCTTCTGGAAAAAGGTGGTATTATGGTATGAAGCCCAGATACTTCACCTATGTGGTTGCTTCAATCTCATTTACTGTGTGGTTGTTGCTTTGTGATGGAGGGTCCTCGGATAAAGGTCCCAAAGGACCGGGGAATCGAGTAGTAGTTACATAGTAACAGAGGTAACCCGACCTTGTATTGGCAAAGAGCCGAGTAGGTTCTCGAGGCGTCCCGCCAGAGGCGTACCCATGTGGCATAGGAAGTTCCTTAGCCTGACCATTTGTTGGAAATCCAATTCCCAATACGAACCCAGTACGGTTTTAGTTGTAAAACCTGCCATTTAACATGACAGCTATAGTAGGCATAGTATCATGGTACCTATGCTGGCTAGGATTTATATTATACTTTCGAAATGGCTTTCTACACTATGAACTAGTAATAATATCAAAGAATTTTCCCATATCAAGCATTTTTGACTAACATAAGAAGAAATCTCCTCCAATTTTGCGATTGCGTTGTGTGTGTGGCGGGAGGTCTTATGGTAGTTTCATTTTCCAAAAGCATACCGGTTTTTCTTGTATAAATCTGTTCTATTTGAAAGCAACTATTTTTGTTTACTCATACCAGTCCCATGACTGACCCTGAGTTTATTGTTTCCTTTCTAAACTCTGGGTGCCCACCATTTCTACACGGGCAGCCTAGTAGCAGGTTTTCCGTGTTTTTGGCATTAGCTGTATTTTGGTTTGGAGATTATCGGTTTTTGGAGGCTTTTACCTTGAAGACATTTTGGAAGCTTTTGGATCTTGAGGTGCTTAGTTCTTGGAAGTTCACTATCACTCTATTCCTTTGAAGACTTTTGTCATTATATTTCTTGTTGTTCTATTATGACATTCTATTTGGAGTTGTGATTCATGTATTGTGATACTCTGATGTTGTAACAGATATTAAGATGATGTTGTATCTGTGATGTTATGCATGATATTCATTTTATTTTCCGCTGTTTATATTCATCTAATGTTGTTATAAGCTCCATCCGACTGGAGTTCGATGTTTGGATCATTGACAGTCGAATACAAGTGAGGTATTTGATGTCAATTTTCGAGCATTGGATTTTGGGTTGTGACATGTGGTACCAGAGCTAAAGGTTGAGTAAGAACTTTAGCTAAGGAGTATAAAACATTAGATGGCTCATTAGAGATAGGGCGAAATATACCCTAGAATGAGTAATCCCTAAGATATCCATTCGAATGCCTCAGTAAATTCTCTTACCATTCACTGGTAGTAAGTATGAGTGCAAGAAGAGAACGAGAAAGGGGATAGGGAAATACCACTACAAATGGTCAATGCCCTGTAACGATAGTGGAAATATCTTTCTTTACGAATCTCCTTTGATTTGTCTTTCCAAATTCTTTGATTGCTTCGGGGCAGCTACAAGGAGAAGTTTCGGTGTTATGGTGGCCCTACGAATCCTTATAGATAAGTTTCTATTTCGTATTCTCTTCGTCGAATTTCTATCAGCTTTTCATTCTTAACTTTAGAGAAATTGAAATTGAAATTGAAATAAATTGGTTAACTAAAATATAAAGTTAAATAAATTGTATCGATAAAACGATTTCGATTAAAACAAAATTTGAAGTTCTATTGTAATTCCTTGTGAATATCAAAGTCCGAAGAGGGACAAGTTAGATATATAATTTGGGGTGTTCCGACTTGATTTTGGAATCCATATCTAGTATTTGAGAATTTCGAAAGACTATATCCAATTATCTGTTCTTTTGGGGTTCAGATATATACTACAAATGGTTACTTATCCCTTCGAACTAACCAGTGCCCTGCATATTTCGTAGATCTGGTGACCCGAGTATCTTGTATAGTATTGAATGAGTTTGTTCTCGTATCTATTAATGATATTCTGATTTGGTAAGCCAAATACAGAATAGATAATTGGCTTGATTTGTGAGTCGATTCTCTATCTCTGTGTATCTATCCATTCTTTGTTGTCTCCATGGGATATCTGTAACATCCCAAAAATTTATCAAATTAAATTAATAATATATTTAAAATCTTGGGATTTAATTTGGAAATAAATTGAGAAAAATCTCAAACAAATAAATAAGTAATAATAATGTATGAATAAAATTCCAATTTATTTTGAGTTTAAAATTTTGAAATAATGAATGTTTAAAAAGTCATTTAAATTTAAAATCTTATATATATGTATATTACATATATGAGTAAAATTGAATACATATTGAAATTTAATTTAAATTTATTCAAGGTGAGTGTGAATATATAAATGGACATGGAAGTTTATATTTCAAGTTTGAAATTGAAATTAAAATTAAACGTTTTAAAAATAAGTAGCATTTAAAATCATTAAGATGTAATATATGTAATGTAAATATTGGTTAAATTCTTTTAACATTGTACATATATATATACAAATGAATAAAGGAATACATTTATTTATAAAGTGTATATAATATGAAAATAAAGTTTATAAAATTCTATTATCTTGTAAAAGATCACAAATGTAAATAAAGATTCACATGGGAGATAGAGTAGAGTAATTAACAAAATCTAGATCTTATGATATCTTTTAACAAATGGCATGAAGACATCATTGCTTAAATAAAATAATCAAATAAAAAATTTCAGAAAAACCTTTCAGCTTCCAAATTCAAAATTTTAAACCTCCAAATCTCTGAAGTTCAATAACCAAGAAAAAGATTTTGCAATCTTAACTCCAACACTCAAGCAAGAAAGAAAAAAAATTCAGAAAAAAAAGAACTGCCAAACTCTTCTTCAATTCAATTCAAAAGAAAAAAAATCTGAGAATCATCTTAAAGCTTTAGGCTGTAGTGTGTTACATCTCTTAGGCAAGTTTTTAAAATTTTATAGTTAATAAAATTATGATTTTCAAGTCATATTTTAACAACAAATTCAAATCAAAACTGCAGATTTGTCTTAAAAGGGAAGTTTCAGGTTTTTGGCAGTGTAAGGGTTTCTAAATTATTTTAAGGCAAGTGAATATTTTATTTTAAAATTTGAATTTGAGGTTATAATCTATAATGGAGCAAGATTTAATACAATAACATTCAATCAATTGTAGGAAAAATCAAGTTCAAGGCTAAATTAGGTTTCTGGTTTCAAAACTGCAGATCTGTTCTTTCTTAGTATAAAAGGAAATTTAAATTGTAAGTCAATTTGAGATTTGTTGTTATTAATGATTAACTAAATAAATACAACAAGGAATTTAATACAATAATATTCAATCTGTTGCAGGAAGAATCAAGACCAAAGCTTTAATCTACTTTCGGTTTTCTAGTTGTAGAAAGAAAAATAAAAAGCTTCTCTGTTATATACGTTCAACTTTAGGTAAAATAAAAACTACTGCTATTAATGAAATAAGTGAAGGAACATAACAAGAATAATCATAGATCTGTAACTATAATTTGCAGATCTAAAACCCTAAGTTTTATAGTAAGAAAAGAAGGAAAAGTTACGGGCTTCATTTTCTTTTCAAAACTGTCAGGAAACATTCCCGTCTTCTGGAAAATAATGTGAGTAAACCCATGTTTTCTTTAAATCATTTGTTGCTATGTGAATGCTTGAATGATTAGGAAAGTTTAAACTTGGTTTGCATGCAAGAATCTTGAGTATATGAATAAGTTTTTGGCCTGTGTATGTTGATTGTACAAGAATTAACTCCTTGTTTGGCTTCAGGATATAAAAGCCTATCAAACCCCTTCTTTCCCTCTGTCTCTATTGAATCTGAATGACATACTATGGTTGGTCATGCATTATGTTTCAGTAAACAAGATGGAGTTTTGTTTAAACTTGTACTATGTTTTTCAGTAACAAATCAAAGCAAGTTTTGAAATTTTCTTTTTACTGGAAACTATGGAAAACACAGTTACCTCTAAATTTTGGTTTACAGGGTAACCCACATCAAAAATCTAAATCTCCCTCTTCCTCTTTACTTCTGAAAAGGAATGTAAAACACGTTAAAAATATTGTTTAAACTTGTATTGTATTTTAGTAATGAATTAAGGCAAATTTTATATAGTTTTCTTCCTGGAAAATGCAAAAACTACCACCATCCAAATAAGCAAGAAATTTGAACATCACAAACTCTTTTTTCAGTAATATCATTTGAATCTCCTTCAAAAATAATGATTTTAGAAACAAAAATTTAAATTTTTCATTGAACATTTCTCTGGGAAATGCAAGTTGAACAGGAAGTGAACTTTTGACCAATTCTGGTGATCCAAACGATGATGGGTCTCAAGTTGATCGTCAGGGGTAGATTAAATGTGCGAGATTACAAGAAAATACAAGTAGGATTTACAAATTCTTAAATTTTCAATTCGAGATTAAATTAGGGTTTAAGAACCCATTTCTGCTCATGATCGAAATGATGGTGCTGCGCCATCTATGGGTGATCGGACTGCGTGTCAATGGTGCAAATCGATGCGTCGCACGATGATGGAGCTTGGGTCCAAATTCGGTGACCGATAACGGTCAGAGGAGGCGGCATGAGACGTTTTACTGATGATGGTTCTGATGGGTTTTGGGTCGAAGTGTCTCGATTCTCGGTTTCAAATCTTTTTCAAATTCTCGGTACTGGTGGTGTCTTGGGGGATGGTAGTCGAATCGTGGATGGCTGCAGCTTCAACAAACGATGGCGATTCTGGCCGTGCACGTGGGGGGTTATGGTGTCAGCTGTGATGGGTTTGGGGAAGAAGAAAGGCGACTCGAAGAGCAACGCGGGGGATTGAGGAGATAACTCGAAGTCAGGCTCGTGTCAATTTAGCATTGTATCGGGTTGATTTTTAAACTTAAAACAATTTTTTGTGAAAAATTGTCACTCGAGTCAATTTTGGCCTCAACTCGAAGCATGGGGATGTTTTCCTTGGGTACAACTCGAGGGAGCCTCGGGTCAGACATGAAAACAACAAAGAAACCCAGTTTTAACTAAATTTTGGAAAACAAGTTAAGTAATTTTTCTGAATAAATTAATGATAGTTGTAAATGGAATATGAGATAAATGGTATTTGAAGTTTATGAAGTTCAAAGATATTTCTAAATCCTTTAATGTCTTTTAAATAAAAGTTGTTTAAAGTTTAACTTAACAAAAATTTAAAAGATAAATCAAATGTTTAAGTGTTAATTTAAAAACCAAATTTATTTACAATGATAATGTAGTAATTGACAATTTGTGTTTTGTAATGATTTTATAATTAATGATTAATTAATTAAAGGATAGTCAATTAACAAAAGTAATCAAACTTAATTAATTAAGAATTAATAAATTAAGATAATCAACTAAAGAATAATCAATTTATAAAGCTAATTAAGATTTAATTAATTCATAATTAAGTAAAATTAAATATTGATTTAAAATAATTAATAAAGGTAATAATATGGTTAATTCACCTTAATCACAATCACCTTAATCAAAGATGATTGACCATCATCAAATATTCTGTACTGGATTGATATTTCTGTTGTGATACCGTGATTGCTTTGTGATGAACTGTGATTTGTGATCTGTTCCTATATGTATGTGAAAATCCCTTTTTGCCCGTAAAACGGCATTTAAACTTCAATGCGACAAGGAGTCGGATTTTAGTTTGTTATTCGAAACCCACATCGAACCTTGAATATGAATTCTTGTGATTGGTACACCCATATGTTTTTAAATTGAGCGGTCACTATTCGGATTAGCCGGGAGAGGACCTTTGTGTCATATAACCCATTCCGAATAGTGATTCGACGAAATGGATAGCATTCGACGACGGTGGTGAAGACCATGTATCTTCGAGAACGATAGGATAACCTATCGATTGTCTCTGCACCGAGTTGCTTCGGTATGGAGATTCCCTAAGTGATGGGAAGTCCAATTGGGATTGCGGACGCCCGGATTGGCAAGGGCTTCTTCCTTTATTGGACGAAGTGCCTTCGGTTCTGTTCGAACCCGGAATAGACTTGTATAGTCGTGTGTCCGACGCTACACTTTGAGATATAAAGCCGATTTCTTTCAAATACATATCTGTTGGTGGCGGAGAATTTATTCTCTTAGCTTAACACCCTTCTCTGAGACGTTTGAGCTCAGAGGTTATGTAGTTGAAGGTTATCAGCGATATACTCCCAATTTGGTAGTGTGGCATGCTAAGTGCTGCTGTATATTGATGCTCATTTGTTGATCATTTGTGATCAAAGCATGGCTTTCGTGTAAAGCATAGCTTTGTGGACGAGACCTCATCGGACCTCACACCCCGAAAATGGTCGAAACAGGAAAAATGCGGCAAGGTTATGTGGGTCGTGCCCTTTAGGGTATGTCATTTCCTTCTGGAAAAAGGTGGTATCATGGTATGGAGCCCAAATACTTCACCTATGTGGTTGCTTCAATCTCATTTACTGTGTGGTTGTTGCTTTGTGATGGAGGGCCCTCGGATAAAGGTCCCGAAGGACCGGGGAATGACATACTCGAGTAGTAGTTACCTAGTTACAGAGGTAACCCGGCCTTGTTTTGGCAGAGAGCCGGGTAGGTTCTCAGGACGTCCCGCCAGAGGCGTACCCATGTGGCATAGGAAGTTCCTTAGCCTGACCATTTGTTGAAAATCCAATTCCCAATACGAACCCAGTACGGTTTTAGTTGTAGAACCTGCCATTTAACATGACAGCTATAGTAGGCATAGTATCATGGTACCTATGCTGGCTAGGATTTATATTATACTTTCGAAATGGCTTTCTACACTATGAACTAGTAATAATATCAAAGAATTTTCCCGTATCAAGCATTTTTGACTATCATAAGAAGAAATCTCCTCCAATTTTGCGATTGCGTTGTGTGTGTGGCGGGAGGTCTTATGGTAGTTTCATTTTCCAAAAGCATACCGGTTTTTCTTGTATAAATCTGTTCTATTTGAAAGCAACTATTTTTGTTTACTCATACCAGTCCCATGACTGACCCTGAGTTTATTGTTTCCTTTCTAAACTCTGGGTGCCCACCATTTCTATACGGGCAGCCTAGTAGCAGGTTTTCCGTATTTTTGGCATTAGCTGTATTTTGGTTTGGAGATTATCGGTTTTTGGAGGCTTTTACCTTGAAGACATTTTGGAAGCTTTTGGAACTTGAGGTGCTTAGTTCTTGGAAGTTCACTATCACTCTATTCCTTTGAAGACTTTTGTCATTATATTTCTTGTTGTTCTATTATGACATTCTATTTGGAGTTGTGATTCATGTATTATGATACTCTGATGTTGTAACAGATATTAAGATGATGTTGTATCTCTGATGTTATGCATGATATTCATTTTATTTTCCGCTGTTTATATTCATCTAATGTTGTTATAAGCTCCATCCGACTGGAGTTCGATGTTTGGATCATTGACAGTTGAATACAAGTGAGGTATTTGATGTCAATTTTCGAACATTGGATTTTGGGTCGTGACAAATATATAATAGATAAATGACTAATCTTTAAAACAAAAGAACTATATTTGTTTATACATTACATCATCAAAGTCATATACAACACAACAGCGGAAAGAAATAACATATTATACGTGTGATACATCTCGTCGTCCAGCTTGAATCCTAATCTCTACAACATACCTTCCTGACTTAGCTCTAGAAACAACGATAACCTGACTCTAGGCTGCCCGTATGGAAAATTAGGGGCACCCAGAGTTTAGAAAGGGAACAATGAACTTCGAGTCAGTCATGGGACTGGTGTGAGATATAAAAATAGTTATTTATTTTTTTCCAAAAGGAAAGAAAAAGAAATCCGTTATGCTTTTGGAAAATGAAACTACCATATGGCCTTCCGCCACACACACAATGCAATCGCACACTTGGGGGAGATTTCTCCTTATAGTAGTCAAACATGCTTGATACGTGAAAATCCTATTGATATTATTATTAGTGCATTGTGTGGAAAACATTTCGAATGTATAATATTAATTTTATCCAGCATATGTACCATTATATTATGCCTACCATAGCTACCACCTGAGGTGGCAGGTTCTACAACTGCAATCATAAAGGGCTCGTATTTTTTTGTTTGGATTTCCAACAAATGGTCAAGGCTAAGGAACTTCCTTTATCCGAAGGGTACGCCTCTGGAGGGACGCCCTGAGAACCTAACCGGATCTCTGCCAACACAAGGCCGGGTTACCTCTGTAACTAGGTAACTAACTGTCATGAGTATGCCATTCCCCGGTCATGATCGACCTTTACCGAGGCGCCACAACAACCAACAACAACATAAGTAAAATAATCTAGACTCCACACCAGAATACGACTTTTTTATCCACGCAAGTCAAATATCTGGGGTCCATACCATATACACTTTTTATCCAGAAGGAAATGCACCTACCCTGAGGGGCGCAACCCCCATAACCTTGCTGCATCCTTTCCTGTTTCAACCATTTCCGAGGTGCGAGGTCTGACGAAGTCACGTCCCATAAAGCTACGCTTTTCACAAAAGCCATGCTTCGATCAACTAATGATCAACATTTAGCATGCCACATCACCAAATTTGGAATATATCACTAGCAACCATCAATTACATAACCTCTGAGCTCGTGCGTCTCAGAGAAGGGTGTTAAGCTAAGAGAATAAATTCTCCGCCACCAACAGAAATGTATTTGATAGAAACCAGCTTTGTATCTCAAACTGTAATGTCCGACATACATCCATACAAGTCCATTCTGGGTCTGAATGGAACCAAAGGCACTTCATCCAATTAAGGAAAGAAGTCCTTGCAAATCCGGATATCCCCTAATTACGTCCAGACTCCCCATCATATAGGATAATCTCTATACCGGAGCAACTCAGTGCAGAGACAATCGATAGGTAATCCTTTCGTTTTCGAAAATACCCGATCTTCAACCACCGTCTTCAAATGCAATTCCATTTCGTTGTATCATTTAATCGGAATGGGTTTTATGACTTAATGTCCTCCCACGGCTTAACCGAATAATGAGCGCTTAATTTAAAAACAAATTCAAGTGCCATCTTAAAGGCCAATATTGATAGTCGGTTATTTAACTATCAAACAACATTCACAACAGCCATCAAATTTAAATAATTTCCCCAAATTATTTATTTAAAAATATCTTCGCAAGATATATTTTCACACTTCAACCCTTTAAAAAACAATTTTCAAATCACTTTCCTCTTGCGGAATAAATTTCCAAACATTGTTTATTTCCACTGAAAATTTGCCAACACTAAATGCTTTGGATTTTAAAATAATTTAAATCACTTTATCTAAAAAATATATACTTTAAAATACTTAAAATAAAAACTATTTAAAATATTTTATCTAAAATACCAGTTATGAAATTTAATAATAATAATTCATGAAAACTTAAGCCAAGCAAATTTAAAAATAAATTTATTGAATTCTATACAAGTTTTTCAAATAAAAACTTTAGCCAAACTATATTTAAAATAAAACTACGTTATAAAATATAAATATTAATAATTATCTTTCAAAATCATAATACCAATTAGCCTTTTGAAATTTATTACTAATATAACTAATTTAATAAAATGTTTACCTTTAAAATTTTAAACAGATTAAATAATAATTTTTCAAAGAAACATCTTTTTAAACAACTTTAAAAACTTTTAACTTTTACTTAAAAGTCTGCTTGAAATCGTACTTGACTTATCAGGGAAATACACTTTTCTTTCACACCTTTAAAAATAAACCGCTATTTATTTTTAAAACAAATTACCCGTTCCGTTATAAATTCCCACCGTGAACTTTACACTTTCAAATTATCCTATGGTAAATATTTCACTTTATTTATAAACCCCATTTATAAATTTCATAGTCTCATTCTTTTTTTTCTTAAAACACGGTATCAAATAATAAATCAGTTTTCAAATTGATTTCCAAAATTTACTCTAATTTAAAATAAATTCCTTTATTTCTTCCAAACCATTTAAAATTCGACTTTTTAAATAAATTCTTCAACTTTTAAACGATACTGCTTGCGTTCGCAAAATTCATTTATTCCTATTTATTAAAATCTTTTCGCTATACTTGGAATTATTCGATAGGATTTCAAAAATCGGCTTTTAATCTTTTCTAAATTCCTTCTTTAAATTTATCCAATTCTTAAAAATTCTTTTACCTAAAATTCTCTACTTCAATTTCCTTCCAAAAATCCAATCTTTTATACTCTGGTATTTTAAAGTACCAAAATATATTCGGCCAACCCGTAGCCTTCAATTATTTCAATCACCAACATAATCAACCATAGATTGTCAATAAATCATCACAACACATGAAATACATTCAAACAATTTGAGGAATTTAGTTGGATCCCTCCAACCTGTTTCCCTGCATCCATAGATGTTAGCATAACAATTAAATACCAATTTGGCTTCAAGACGGGATATCGCGGTATAAAGGGTTACCCGCTATTATGCGGGACACATATGGTCTCATCCGCTATATAATGCAGGAAATCAATCACTCCAATATATATATACTATCTAATATAACATCACGTCCAAACAATCAATTAATAATTTATATTCTAACTATTCAAATTAGACAAAGTAATTTGATTGAGTGAGAAGATCTCACCTTTGCCCTTTTATTTGCAATCCATTTCCATCACGACTTGTTTCTCCACGATTTTTGACCTTGTATAAATATTTATACAATTTACTAAGATTCAAAATAATCGAATAATCAATTTCCTTTTAGTAATTTAATTATCTAGCAATTTCATTTTATACTAATTTCTTTTTTTAACTACCTATATATATACTCATAAAAATATTCTGTATAGATTTCATAAAATCTACTCTATATAAATTCTTATTACTATTTTTCCCAAAATCTAAAATAATTTCTATTTTACCTATATAGTAAAGATATACTTATATATCTTTTCTGTAAAAATAAAATAATATTTTTTTTACTGTAAAAAACTTCTTTTTTACATCTTACTATAAACAAATTTTCCTGCATATCCATACACTTATATATATAAATTTAAAACCATATACCTTACTGCAAATTCCCTAAAATATATACATATAAAATTTTATATTTAATTTAATTGAAAAATAAAATAAAAACAAAAGACAATACCTAAATTGCCCAGAATCTTCCCAAAACCGCGAACCCAGGCTCTGACCACTAAAAATTTGTCGCGCCACTCGAAGTCAAATGCGCCGCCTTGACTTTTGGTCATCAACGCCCTAGCACCCACTAGCCCACCGCCGCGCCACTGTTGATCTTCGCGAACACTTGACAGTAACGAGGCCGAACATCGTGTCTCGCGCGCATGCTCCTCTCTCGTGGCCTCGCTCGTAAGCATGACGATGCTGCTTTCCCCCCTTCGCTCGATCGAGCTTCACGATCTTGAGTTGTCGCCACAAATTCCCAATTCGATTTAAACGAGGATTTTCCTTTTTCTCATATAGAACGAAATGAATTTGATTTCGTTCGAGAAGAAAAGAGGAATGACTTTGGTTTGAAAGAATGAAGAAGAAAAATTTCGAATAAGAAGAATCATTCTTGTCTGCCATTATCTTTGGTTGATTTCGGTAGCCTGAAGAGAGGGGAGAGATATTCAACATTCATTTCGATTTATTATTATTTTTTTAATTTTTTCCCCCAAGAAAAGCATGTGTTGAATTGAAAGGACACGTGCTAAAAATAATTAATATGTGTATGAAAGGTTTGCCACATTATAAAATGCAATAATATTATTTTTAAAATTGAATTTAAATTTAAATTCAACTTGTCACAATTACGCAACTCACAATCTCGATCTCCTATCGAGGCATGCCGCCAAGCGTTCATAAGGTTATACCCCTATTTCGAACGCAATGGAAAAGGTTTCGAGTCCAAATTTGATCGTATGGAGAAGATAGCTATTTTGAACTCAGCTATTATATTAAATTTTCGATATAATTTCAGCACATTTATCTATCGTACAGCCAAACAATCACTCCAAACATTACGAAATTTGAAATCCAATAATAATACACTATTACGAAACCAATGGAACTAGTTTCGTCGAATTCCAAGACTGTGCCTTGGAAGGCTATTTTTTAAATATCGATTTAAACAATATAAATTCAAAACTGAACAAAACATTTCCTAATTCAAATTTAAAACTTTTATTATCCCTAGTCTTATAACTATAAATTTTCCAAGCTTTTAAACTATTTTTAACCAGCTTAAAACTGAAAATTCAAAATTTCACTCTACTTCAATAAATGAAATTCAATAATTTAATTGCCAAATAAATAGTGATATTTGAAATTCAAGTTAGAATTTAACTTTTAGACATTTAAAATCAACTAAATATTGCAATTTCAAACGTCCAAAATGTAACGAGAGGTATTTTTCGTCCAGGAAGGTCGACATTAATACGTCCATTGTATCAACTGTCGAGCAATCGAAGGCCGGAAAACCGTACCGTTAGGGTTAAAGAAGAGGTAGAAAATAGAAGAAGAAAGAAAGAAAAAGAAAACAACAGAAAACAACATCATAATCTCACAATCGCAGCGGAACAAGATATAATAGATAAATGAATATCTTTAAAACAAAGAACTATATCAGTTATTACATTACATCACATTACATTACATTATCAGAGTTTACAACAACAAACAGCGGAAAAGAAATACTATATACTAATTGATACGCCATGCCATCCAGCTTGCTCCTGATCTCCACAGCAACTCCTGAATTCCAGAATGACCTGATAACCTGACTCTTGATTGCCCGTGTTAAAATTGGTGGGCACCCAGAGTTTATGAAGGAAACAATAAACTCCAGGTCAGTCATGGGACTGGTGTGAGAACTTAAAACAGTTTTTTCATTAAAAATAAACAAACAAAGAATTATTATAAATTAGATTCGCAATGCTTTTTGGAAAATGAGACTACCATAAAGCCTACCGCACACACACATAATGCAAACGCAGAATCGGAGGAGATTTCTCCTTATGATAGTCAAATATGCTTGATACGAAAATTTCCTTTGATATTATTACTATAGGTGCAAAGTGTAGGAAAACATTTCGAAAGTAAAGATATAAATCTTAGCCAACATACGACAAGTATTGTATGCCTACTATAGCTACCATCTAAACAGTGGGGTGCCACCATAAGTAAGTGGCAGGTTCTACAAGTAACACCGTACAAGGTTTCGTATTGGAGTTTGGATTTCTAATAATTGGTCAGGCCAAGGAACTTCCCATTGCCACATAGGTACGCCTCTGGAAAGACGCCCCGAGAACCTAACCTAACATTATGGTTAGATCTCTGCCAACACAAGGCCGAGTTAACCCTAGCTGGGTAACTACTGACACGAATATTCCATCCCCCGGTTGCAGCCGACCTAAATCCCGAGATTCACCAACAACCACAAAGAAATAAGTTTGCAGCAACAACATAAGTTAAGTATCAGGGCCCCATACCATAATACCACCTCTATCCAGAAGGAAATGACATACACTAAGAGGGCACTGTCCCCTAATAACCTTGCCGCATCATTTCCTGTTTTGACCATTTTCGTGGTGTGAGGTCCGACGAAGTCTCGTCCACAAAGCTACGCTTTATACAAAAGCTACGCTTTGATCAACAAATGCTCAACAACACTTCGTATGCCACATTACCAATTTGGGAATATATCACTAGTAACCATCAACTACATAACCTCTGAGCTCGTACGTCTCAGAGAAGGGTGTTAAGCTAAGAGAATAAATTCTCCGCCACCAACAGAAATATATTTGATAGAAACCAGCTTTGCATCTCAAATTGTAATGTCAGACACACAACCATACAAGTCTGTTCCGGGATCGAATGGAACCGAAGGCACTTCCAAAGAAGCCCTTGCAATTCGGATATTCACTAATCACGACCGGACTTCCCATCAAAAAGGGTGATAAAATTTCTATATCGGAGATCAGCCGAAGCAGAAACATTCGACGGTAATCCTTCCGTTTTCATAAATATCCGGTCTTCAACACTGGTCTTCAAATGCCATCCATTACGACATATCACTTATTCAAAATGGGACTTATGACACAAAGGTCCTCTCCCGGCTAAACCGAAAAATGAGCGCTTATTTTCAAAATAAGTGTAGCATTCATATTCAAGCAATCATAACAAATACCCATTTAAAGGTAAATATTGATAGTCGGTTATTTAACTATCAAGGCCAACAACCAAATATTCAGCACCATAACAATCATTAGGCCTTTTTATTAATCTTCTATAAATTTATAACTTGCCAGATATTCACTTCAATTTATCTTTAAAAAGATATATTCTCTAAACCCTTTCAATTTCTTCATTGGAAAACATTTCCAAATACTTATTTAACGATAAGTAATTCACAAATCTACTTATTTTCAATACTTAGAAAATATTCAATATACTTAAATCATGATTAAGTATATATTTCATTCTTTAAAGAAAACATTCTCTTAAATACATTTATTTGGGCCAAAACGAATGTTGCGTAAAATATCGTTACGACAACCCAAAATCACTAGTATAGGGATTCGAAATTAAGATAGATATATATATCCCAATACTATACAAAACCTTTCCTTTCAGAAATCATTTACTATAACAATAGTGTTATAGTCCATCTTTTCCATATTCCTCGAAAACGTCTATTTCAACAATGAATGTTGAAATCTATGGTTTCGACACTTAATACTTTTTAAAAACAACTTCAAATCGTTTTAATTCTATTTAAAATATCACTTCCCCAAAACATTTTAATATATTATTCACTGTCCCAAAATCATGAATATTCTTCGTTAACCAAATTCAACATTTTTCTACACATTTTATTTAAAGGATTATCTACCGTCCAAAATCATGGATATATCTCCTTTAAAAATCTAAAATAATTTATTTATCAAAATAAGTCAGTTTCGGATTTATAAAACAATGTATATAAATCCCATTTATAATTTATAACAACTTCAACTTATAAAATCACTTTATTAACAAATTCTATTCATATCCCAATTAAATGCAAAATCCGATTTATAAGTTAATTACTTATAAATCTTTTATTTTACAAAATCTATTCATTCTATAACTTCCCAATTTATAAATCTATAAATTTCATTTACTTATGAAATCCATTTATACTTCATTCTAACGCTTATAAAAACTCGTTTTATAATTCCAATATTTTAATTTATAAAATATCAATTTTATAAATATTTTATATAGATCGTTTATAATAATTCAAAAAAAATCCCAATTTAAACTATTTTATAAAATTCAATAACTCCATATTTCAAAAATCACATTTTAACTATATTTCTCAAAAATCATAAATTTCATAACATTAAAATTATAACGTTTATTTATTTAAAATGAATCAATTTCAAAATTTAATAAAACGTATAATTTCAAAAATCACTTTAAAATCCTCTTAAATTTGAAAATCATCACTTAAACATTTTTAAATTTTCCAAAATAGGCCCAGTGCTGCAACAACGCTGAATATAACATTCACGGCATCCAAAAACACCATATATCATATGATAACAGAATATATCACAATATCTGTAAATAAATCAATACGGTTGAGGAATCCAGTTGGATCCCTCCAACATGTTTCCTTGCATCCACAGATGTTAGCACAATACCAATTCCGTGTCAATACCGAATATCGCGGTATATGGGATTTATAAAATATTATCCGCTATTATGCGGCGCAATAGGGTCTCATCCGCTATATAATGCGGGAAAATCAACTCCAAGTACATATATAATACCAATTCCATTCAAGTTGGAATTATCGCGGTATTTGTGTTTAATAAATAACATTCGCTTCATATACGGCGTATAGGGTCTATTTCTACGCAATAGATAATAATTTATCATTCAATCATACAATTTTAAATCTAACTATTTAAAATTCTAAATCGAAACAATTCGATTGAGTGAGAAGTTCTCACCTGATTCCAACAACGGTTCAACGTTTATTTCGAATAAAATTAAACGCGCGTTTAATTTTATCCAAAATTTTCGCTAGCTCTGATCGATACCAATCCAGCTCCATTGCGTAGTATTCGTCAATACGAACCCCACGCAATTCGTTTCGTGCGTTTTCGACCTCGTATGAAAAAGTTACACAGTTTTAAAGTTTACACGAATTATAATATAATTAAATTACAATTTTCTTTTTAATTTTAACCTAAAATCCATCACTGCCGTCCATTCCTAAATCAACAGATCTTGGCCGTAGACCCCAACTTCTCCTTCATCAGTAAACACGCACGCTTTAGAACCCATAGCCGCCGCCCTTTGATCAATTTTTGCAACCACCACACTTCGTTCGACGATGATCAAGTAGCACCACATGAACAGCCACGACGACAGCTACCTTCGGCCCCAAGGAAGTGGAGCTCGGTCAATTCCCTGACCTCGAGATGCATGCACAAACGAGAATGAACGCGGCTACTTTGATGATGATCCGTAGCTCCATATTCGATCTCCACCGTTGGATTTACTTGTCTCGACGAGATCTACAACTTTGCAGTTGGAAGTATCTTGAATTGATTAGTGGATTTGGAGATATCAGAGGGGAAAGATAGACAATTTTCAGCCACTAATGATGTAAGTGGCGGCTGAAGGTTTAACCTAGGGTTTTGTGAAAAATGAATCGTTAGAGGGGCTTTTATAGAAAATTTGCGTGCACTATTCACCCGAAATTTTTCCAAACTCGAAACGAAGCGTGCCACCTGGCGTTTATAATGTTTTACCCCTATTCCGAACGCAATGGAATATATATCGGGAGCCAATTCGATCAAATTTGAAAGATAAGTTTCTGAATCGGCTATTTAAATTCAAAATTCACTCGAATCGATTTCTACGCGTTTTAGCTTGCCCTGGACAAACCGTAAATCCGATTGACACGAAACTTGAAACCATACAATAATATAATATTACAGATCCGATGAATCTGGTTTCGTTGAAATCCAAGACTGTTTGAAAAATGGCTATTTTAACTCGTCAATTAAATATTAAAATATTCAATTTTCACAAATTAACTTTTAATTCAATTTTAAAAGTTCTATAACATCATTCTAACTCCAATATGATATGATATAACTTTACGAATCATTTTTAATCATTTTAAACCCAATTCCCAATAATTTCTGTAATTTAACATATTAAATTATCTATTTAATTATCCAATTAAATCCAGATATTCAAAATAAAATTTATTCTACTTACAAATTTTACTTGTTAATATTTAAAAATCAATTAAATATACGAATTTTAATTGACAGAGATTCTGGGTCGTTACAAACTTTCCCCCTTAAAAGAATTTCGTCCTCGAAATTACCAAGTAAGAAAAAGTTACAAAGTCCATTAATTTTTTCAAAACAAATCGTTAAAACTTGATTTACCAAATCTCTAAGTGTTTAACTTTCCCAAAAATCCAATAGTTAAACTTTCCTACAATAACTTTACTAAGTTTTCAATCATACTTAGCTATCTTTTCAAAAAAAATTCAATTTTTCCAAAAATATTCTAACGCCTTAAATTTTCAGAAAATTTCGCCATAGTCACCTTTGCGCGGCTCGATCTGAAAAAAAATGACTATATATATATATATATATATATATATATATATATCACAAATATACATCTCATCAAGTAATGAGGCATCCCGTAGGGAAAAAAGTGTAAAAGTACGATATGTAATCCGAGATATATACCTTATATTTTATTAGCAAGCATATACGGCTAATATAGCGCGAAAGCGAGCTCCAAATGCGAAGCAAGTGCAATCCACACCTACTAAATACTCAACAATAATGAGAAACGTGTATATATGAAAGTAATATCGATATACAACATATACCAACAACTATATATGCCAATATAGCAAATGAAATCAAAAGCAATAAATTCAATCATCAAACAACTATCATTCAACTAACATCCATAACAAATCAATATACATTCACTTCTCATTAATATTCAATGAATTGGATTTCAATTTAAATCATATTTGATTTGTTTACATTGGATTTTACAAATACTCATTCATTCATTTTTCAATTAGTTTACATTCACTAATTCATATTCAAGTTAGTTTACTTCCACATTCAAATCAAATTGTTTATCTATTCAACTTCATTAACATTTAATGAATTATATACAATCAACTAACAATCATATAACGACCAAATCATAACCAACATAACCAAATTATTAAATTTACATTCAATTTGGTTTAACACTTTTAGTTCCAATTGGTTGATATTCTATTGATTTTCATTCAATTTATTTAATTAGCTTTAAATGAATCAACACTTATATTCATTATTCCTTATCACTTTATTTACATTCAATTTGATTAACATTCAATCCATTTATTAATTCAATTGCTAATTCGTTTAACCACAAAAGTTGAATTTCATTACATAACTCAAGTTCATATTCATCACTTCACTTTATTAATTTACTTCAATACCAAAATCGACTTCATTCAACATTACTTAAGTTATATTCCATTTCAAACATCATTTGTTTAACTTAACTTAAATTTCCCCTTATAAATCCAATTCGGAT
This sequence comes from Allium cepa, assembly GCA_030765085.1. Taxonomy (NCBI): domain Eukaryota; kingdom Viridiplantae; phylum Streptophyta; class Magnoliopsida; order Asparagales; family Amaryllidaceae; genus Allium; species Allium cepa. Next base: position 470,649,453 of record CM060931.1, read on the forward strand.
TCCAATTCCAGTTCTATTTACTTACAAATTCGAAATGGATTTCAATTTCATTTTCTTGCACTTGCAAATTTTATTTATTCATTCACAATTTATTTTCCAACTTAATAATTGTATTCCAATTATTTTATATAACATTCCAGAGTCTTTTCAATCTTTCAAAACCATTTTTGAAACAAATTCAATTATACTTTGAATTTCAAAACCCAAACCCAAATTTTCCATACAACTTCCATTTAAAACAACTTGGCAGCAATCCCTCTTTTGGAAACCCGAAAATGAACACCGATGATGTCGCGATCATTATCGGAATTATTTTCCAGCGACCGAAAAGAGTTTAGAGCTTTCTTTCCTTCAAAACAATTTTCCAAAACCCTTGAAAATCATTTTCAAACTTCAAAGAATTTAAATTTCCCGAATCTTAAAATTTCAAATTTTTAAATTTGTTTTCAAATATTATTCTGGCATTCCATTTCAAATTATGAATCGCAGTTTACAAATCTTTTACTTATATAATTTCACTATTTTCTCTTTACTTATATAAGATCATTTCACAATTGTAAATCATATTAATTAAATTCCATACTTATAATTCTTCGCTTATACAATTTATTCTTTTACAATTGTTTGATTTAACTTATTCAAACATCTTTCAATTAACTTATATATATTCTGACATTTTCAGCAACCAAACAATCAATTTATATACATTTTAATAATTCTGAAAAATTATTCCTTTATATATAAAATACAATCGAGGTAAAATTATTTCATTTGCCCAATTTAAAATGATACTATTTCGGTTTATCTTGTTTAAGAGTTTAGAAACCCCTATCGACGACAGTTAGCAAGACTGCATCGACCAGAATCTATAAACAATCAACCGATAAGTCAACATAATACAAAACAATTTCATATTCACTAACAAATACGCGCTCGCGGCTATTATTACTCTCAAACTCATTCTAGAGCACTACTGCTCTATCTCTAATGAGTAATTCCCAACAGAGCCAAGGTTGTCACTTAACCATAAGCTTTGATACCAAATGCAACGAGAGGGATTTTTCGTCCACGAAGGTCGACATTAATACGTCCACTGTATCAACTGCCGAGCAATCGAAGGCCGGAAAACCGTACCGTTAGGGTTAAAGAAGAGGTAGAAAATAGAAGAAGAAAGAAAGAAAAAGAAAACAACAGAAAACAACATCAGAATCTCACAATCGCAGCGGAACAACATATAATTGATAAATGAATACCTTTAAAACAAAGAACTATGTCAGTTATAACATTACATCATATTACATTACATTATCAAAGTTTATAACAACAAACAGCGGAAAAGAAATATTATATACTAATTGATACGCCATGCCATCCAGCTTGCTCCTGATCTCCACAGCAACTCCTGAATTCCAGAATGACTTGATAACCTGACTCTTGACTGCCCGTGTAAAAATTGGTGGGCACCCAGAGTTTAGGAAGGAAACAATAAACTCCAGGTCAGTCATGGGACTGGTGTGAGAACTTAAAACAGTTTATCTTTAAAAATAAACAAACAAAGGATTATTTTAAATTAGATTCGCAATGCTTTTTAGAAAATGAGACTACCATAAGGCCTTTTGCACACACACACAATGCAAACGCAGAATCAGAGGAGATTTCTCCTTATGATAGTCAAATATGCTTGATACGCAAATTTTCTTTGATATTATTACTATAGGTGCAAAGTGTAGGAAAACATTTCGAAAGTAAAGATATAAATCTTAGCCAACATACGACCAGTATCGTATGCCTACTATAGCTACCATCTAAACAGTGGGGCGCCACCATAAGTAAATGGCAGGTTCTACAACTAACACCGTACAAGGTTTCGTATTGGAGTTTGGATTTCCAACAAATTGTCTGGCCAAGGAACTTCCCATTGCCACATAGGTATGCCTCAGTAAAGACGTCCCGAGAACCTAACCTAACATTACGGTTAGATCTCTTCCAACACAAGGTCGGGTTACCCTAGCTGGGTAACTACTGACACGAATATGTCATCCCCCGGTCGCAACCGACCTAAATCCCGGGATTCACCAACAACCACAAAGTAATAAGTTTGCAGCAACAACATAGGTTAAGTATCAGGGCTCCATACCATAATACCACCTCTATCCAGAAGGAAATGACATACACTAAGGGGGCGTTGTCCCCTAATAACCTTGCTGCATCTTTTCCTGTTTTGACAATTTTCGGGGTGTGTGGTCCGGTGAAGTCTCGTCTACAAAGCTGCGATTTATACAAAAGCCACGCTTTGATCAACAAATGCTCAACAGCATTTCGTATGCCACATTACCAATTTGGTAATATATCACTAGTAACCATCAACTACATAACCTCTGAGCTCTCACGTCTCAGAGAAGGGTGTTAAGCTAAGAGAATAAATTCTCCGCCACCAACAGAAATATATTTGATAGAAACCACCTTTACATCTCAAATTGTAATGTCAGACACACAACCATACAAGTTCGTTCCGGGATCGAACGGAACCGAAGGCACTTCCAAAGAAGCCCTTGCAATCCGGATATTCACTAATCATGACCGGACTTCCCATCACAAAGTGTGATAAAATTTCTATATCGGAGATCAGCCGATGCAGAAACATTCGACAGTAATCCTTCCATTTTCATAAATATCCGGTCTTCAACACCGGTCTTCAAATGCTATCCATTACGACATATCACTTGTTCGGAATGGGATTTATGACACAAAGGTCCTCTCTCGGCTAAACCAAAAAATGAGCGCTTATTTTCAAAATAAGTGTAGCATTCATATTCAAGCAATCATAACAAATACCCATTTAAAGGTAAATATTAATAGTCGGTTATTTAACTATCAAGACCAACAACCAAATAACCGGCACCATAACAATCATTAGGCCTTTTTTATTAATCTTCCATAAATTAATAACTTGCCAGATATTCACTACAATTTATCTTTAAAAAGATATATTTTCTAAACCCTTTCAATTTCTTCATTGGAAAACATTTCCAAATACTTATTTAACGATAAGTAATTCACAAATCTACTTGTTTTCAATACTTAGAAAATATTCAATATACTTAAATCACGATTAAGTATATATTTCATTCTTTAAAGAAAATATTCTCTTAAACATATTTATTTGGGCCAAAACGAATGTTGCGTAAAATATCGTTACGACAACCCAAAATCACTAGTATAGGGATTTGAAATTAAGATAGATATATAAATCCCAATACTATACAAAACCTTTCCTTTGGGAAATCATTTACTATAACAACAGTGTTATAGTCCATCTTTTTCTTATTTCTCGAAAACGTCTGTTTCAACAATGAATGTTGAAATCTACGGCTTCGACACTTAATACTTTTTAAAAACAACTTCAAATCGTTTTAATTCTATTTAAAATATCACTTCCCCAAACACTTTAATATATTATTCACTGTCCCAAAATCGTGAATATTCTTCGTTAACCAAATTCAACATTTTTCTACACATTTTATTTAAAGGATTATCCACCGTCCAAAATCGTGGATATATCTCCTTTAAAAATTTAAAATAATTGACTTATCAAAATAAGTCGATTTCGGATTTATAAAACAATGTTTATAAATCCCATTTATATTTTATAACAACTTCAACTTATAAAATCACTTTGTTAACAAATTCTATTCATATCCCAATTAAATGCCAAAATCTAATTTAAAAGTTAATTACTTATAAATCTTTTCTTTTACAAAATCTATTCATTCTATAACTTCCCAATTTATAAATCTATAAATTTCATTTACTTATGAAATCCATTTATACTTCATTCTAACGCTTATAAAAACTCGTTTTATAATTCCAATATTTTAATTTATAAAATATCAATTTTATAAACCTTTTATATAAATCGTTTATAATAATTCAAAAAAAAATCCCAATTTAAACTATTTTATAAAATTCATTAACTTCATATTTCAAAAATCACATTTTAACTATATTTCTCAAAAATCATAAATTTCATAACATTAAAATTATAACGTTTATTTATTTAAAATGAATCAATTTCAAAATTTAATAAAACGTATAATTTCAAAAATCACTTTAAAACCCTCTTAAATTTGAAAATCATCACTTAAACATTTTTAAATTTTCCAAAATAGACCCAATGTTGCAACAGCACAGAATATAACATTCACGGCATCCAAAAACATCATATATCATATGATAACAGAATATAACACAATATCTGTAAATAAATCAATACGGTTGAGAAATCCAGTTGGATCCCTCCAACCTGTTTCCTTGCATCCATAGATGTTAGCACAATACCAATTCCGCGTCAATATCGAATATCGCGGTATATGGGATTTATAAAATATTATCCGCTATTATACGACGCAATAGGGTCTTATCCGCTATATAATGCGGGAAAATCAACTCCAAGTACATATATAATACCAATTCCATTCAAGTTGGAATTATCGCGGTATATGTGTTTAATAAACAACATCCGCTTAATATACGGCGTATATGGTCTATTTCTATGCAATAGATAATAATTTATCATTCAATCATACAATCAAGCAATTTTAAATCTAACTATTTAAAATTTTAAATCGAAACAATTCGATTGAGTGAGAAGTTCTCACCTGACTCCAATAACGGTTCAACATTTATTTCGAATAAAATTAAACGCACGTTTAATTTTATCCAAAATTTTCACTAGCTGCAGTCGATTTCAATCCAGCTCCATTGCATAGTATTCGTCAATACGAACCCAACGCAATTCGTTTCGTGCGTTTTCGACCTTGTATGAAAAAGTAACACAGTTTTAAAGTTTACACGAATTATAATATAATTAAATTACAATTTTATTTTTAATTTTAACCTAAAATCCATCACTTCCGTCCATTCCTAAATAAACAGATCCTGGCCATAGACTCCAACTTCTCCTTCATCAGTAAACACGCACGCTTTAGAACCCATAGTCGCCGCCCTTTGATCAATTTTTGCAACCACCACACTTCGTTCGACGACGATCAAGTAGCACCGCATGAACGGCCACGACGAGAGCTGACTTCGGCCCAAGGAAGTGGAGCTCGGTTGCCTCCCTGACCTCGATATGCATGCACAAATGAGCATGAATGCGGCTACTTTGATGATGATTCGTAGCTCCATATTCGATCTCCACCGTTGGATTTACTCGTCTCGACGAGATCTACAACTTTGCAGTTGAAAGTATCTTGAATTGATTAGTGGATTTGGAGATATCAAAGGGGAAAGATAGACAATTTTCGTCCATTAATGATGTAAGTGGCAGCTGAAGGTTTGACCTAGGGTTTTGTGAAAAATGAAATGTTAGAGGGGCTTTTGTAGAAAATTTGCGTGCACTATTCACCCGAAATTTTTCCGAACTCCAAACGAAGCATGCCGCCTGGCGTTAATAATGTTTTACCCCTATTCCGAACGCAATGGAATATATATCGAGAGCCAATTCGATCAAATTTGGAAGATAAGTTTTTGAATCGACTATTTAAATTCAAAATTCACTCGAATCGATTTTACGCGTTTTAGCTTGCCCTCGACAAACCGTAAATCCGATTGACACGAAATTTGAAAACATATAATAATATAATGTTACGGATCTGATGAAACTGGTTTCGTCGAAATCCGAGACTGTTTGAAAAATGTCTATTTTAACTCGACAATTAAATATTAAAATATTCAATTTTCACAAATTAACTTTTAATTCAATTTTAAAAGTTCTATAACATCATTTTAACTCCAATATAATATGATATAATTTTACGAATCATTTTTAATCATTTTAAACCAAATTACCAATTATTTCTGTAATTTAACATATTAAATTTCGATTTAATTATCCAATTAAATCCAGATATTCAAAATAAAATTTATTCGACTTACAAATTTCACTTGCTAATATTGAAAAATCAATTAAATATACGAATTTTAATTGACAGAAATTGTGGGTCGTCATACAAAAATTCTGGGTCGTCACAAAAATTTCTGAATTTTATCCTCAGTGCTGTAAGGATTTAGCATAATAAATCTTAATATTTTCTCATGACATTTTTACAGAAAGTTTGTAAATGAGTTTCAAACAAGATATCAAAATTTCATATATTTTTATGATTTTTTTGCAATTAATTATGATTTTTCTACTAATGCATTTTCAGCTTCAGATTTTCAACCACCCACCTTGCTATACGACAAATTTCAACCTCCGGCCATGGTCTAACCTCTATATCTTTGGGTCTAAAAGGTGTAGAGTGGTGCTTGTAAGCTAAGATTTAAATTAGGGATATTTGATAGTTTATTTGAATTGATTTGGATTTTAAAAGTTCTAGGCTTTCAAAGAGAATATGTTTTTTTCTTCGGTTTTTCCTTTACTATAAGTGATAAAGCGTGGATGAATCAGCTAAGGAGAATTCTGTCCTTAGGTTGGTTTAGTTGGGCTTTGGGTTATGATGCAAACCCAAAAGAAAGATATAAAAAATTACCACTCTCTTAATATTGATTTTAAATTTGCTACAGTAATTTACTAATCCAATGCTCAAAAAATAAACTAACCCATTAATAAAATTAAAATACCCAACTTCCTTTTAAATAAATAAATTCTTATATATTTTTCCCGCGTCTTTCTAAATTCACTTTATATATGAAATAAAAGATTAAATCAATATAATGTTCTATTTCCTATAATTAGACTTGTCCAAACTTTTAATACTAATTTCGTCTTAATTTCACTTTTCTAAAAATCTAGAAATTACAATCTTAGAAAGGTTTGTTAGCATTTCTGAAAGAATATAAAATTGCAATTTCATAAAATTTACAGAAGAAATGATTTTGAATCCCAATTTCCATTTCAAAATTCAATTTTATATTTTATTTCAAGTATATTTCAAACCAGGATTTTTACACCCCCCTCTACACATGACCATTTATCACCCAGGAGAACCCACGGACCAACATGCGCTCCAACTCTATGCTAGTACCATTCGCCACTTGGCACCTGGCCGACACTTTAATATTATTAATGCCCGGGTTTGGCCAATTGCATGACAATATTACTACTTAGCATGTCTTGAACATGAAACTTTTTTTAATAATAATGTGCGAACTCGTCTGCACCATGTGTTGCTCGGGGAACCTCGAGCCACTCAGCGCTCAGTTTCGTGTTGAAACCACCTATCGAAAAAGCAACATAGTGAAGCTCAAATGTCACTTGCTAGGTTTGGCACCTGACGAAACTTGATTGCTTGGTCAATGTTACTTCCAGGCTTATTGACCGAGCCAATCTATCAGTCAAAACATGTCGATCAACCTAGTGCAAGGGACTTTTCTATCTTTCTAAGATATGCTACACTACCAACCATATGCCAACAATCTAAGACAACTAGTTTCATAAGCAAATGGGTTTTCAACATAAAAGATCCATTGTTATTCGGTTCAAAAGAGTTTGGGGGAATAATGCTTGTCCCGTTCATTTAAAAAATAATTCAATTGCTAGCTAGTTGATTAGAAGAAAAGGAGAAAGGAAAGAAGAAAAGGAGAAGGGGAAGATGAAGCTTGTCAATGGTTCTCTTTAGAGGCATGTAGGCTCGTGTTCATATCACCAACCAGATTATGTAAGGCAGCACCAATGGAACCCCCCCAGCACTTCAATTGATTAAGAACTTGTTAAAGAAAACTGAGTGTGTCACTACCTTGGAAGCCTTCTGCATCGGGTCTTGCAAGATGCCTTAAAAAGCTTCCAAACAACCATGCCAAGGAACAAACCAAAGCTATAGCCATAGTTGAAGCAGTAGACGCTATAGTTACTACTCTCAATAGAGTAGTTGAGTGTCCAAACCGATCGGAGTTTAGAAATGCCCGAGCATCAAATAAAGGAAGCCCGTAGCTTCTTGGACCATTAGTCCAAGATTGAAGAGCAATCACCATCAGTAAGATGGTAAGAAAGCACAAACACATGTTCAACCCAAAGGCAAGATCGATCTCGATTCTCAAGAAGCAGAAATCCATGCAAGTGATCTAAATTAAAATCGACAAACAAGGTTTATCTCCTAAAGTGATGCCTCCTTCCTTTTAATTCTAGCCAAATATAATAAAAACCCTAGTGCTCGAGGGCAATGGGACAGGAAGATGAAGTTATAACAACCCGTACTTTGATAGGCATGAACTTCAACTAAATCAAAATCCAAGTCAATTAGGGTATGGATCATTATTTATGGCAACCTACAATAAACATAATTTTATCAGAGTGTTCAATAAACTCATAGTGGAATAGAAAATTATAATAGAACATACATACTGAATAATGATACTACCTTAGAATCAATATTATACCTTGAGTATCTATTTTCCTTGCCAGCACCGAGCACGAATGAAAGATTTCACCATCTACCGTTCCTGCCTTAGACCCATAGCGTGTCCATCTAAATATATTCTATGGTTTATAACGAGAAGGAGGGGTTAAAACAACTTTTTGTGGTCAAAAAATTACATTCTTTACACATAACACTAATTTATGTTAATTGATTTCCTTTTTAGTGTTATTTTTATTATTCATAGCTAATCTGTTCCATCCTATATGCGCATATTATATGCCTAACCTCTTATGACCTCGCATCCCTACCCACAACACCAAACCAATCATCCTAAGCCTAATTGTTGGGCTAGGTTCACCAATTCACGTTCGTTCTAAACAGATCATTAAGGCCATATGATTTCCTGCTATGAAAATTATGTTGCCTTCTATGTGCATTCACGTGTATTAAAATCTATTTGTTCGATGTGTAATTGTTCCTAATTTATACAATTATTCCATACATTCCTCATTTCAATCTATATATATTAAATGTCAATTGTCCAAAATAAATGGCCATTAATATGAAAATAGTACTCTCTAATGACATTTATTTTTTTGCTTCAAAATCAACCTACTATGCATATTCATTTTCCCATAAATGTCATATTAAATTTCCTAATCAATCCCCATTTAGTTCCTTTAACTCCTTATTAACTACAAATTTATTTTCTATTAAATTTCTCGTTATTTTCCATAAATTTTGGAATTACCATTCCTTCGTTTTTCAACCGCCTAGAGCTATAATTACTATGCTATTAATAACTAGCTGTCCTAATTGTAACTAATACAAATACCTACTCATATCATTAACAACGCTATGAATATTTACGTACTACTCGAAAAACATGCTTATACATGTGCGTGTATATATTTTGATTCGTAACCTAATAATTCCCATACATATGAATTTTAAAGATACAATAATGCACATCTATGAAGAACATAAATTCTTACATATTCATTTATTAGAGCTATCCTTTCAAAGAGGATTACCGTTATAACTTTCCACAAATTATTTAAAATGAGACTGACTCCATTTGAAATTACAAGGAATTGTCTTTATTTTCTTTTATTAAAATAAACATTGTAAACTATTAAGAAAAAACTTCTGTACTTTACACATCTCTTTCATTTTTAGTATATTCCTTATTATTTCATATGTTTACTTTTCTTAAATTTTATGGAATTGGATAATTCATGCAGAGTACATGGTATGTGTACAACTGAATTGTTCTCGGCGCCAAATAAATTAGAACGTCAAAATTCGCATTCCAAATCAACTAAGGCAACCTAATTTACAATCATTATAAATCTGGAATGGCCATTAAAGCTTTACAAACATTCTACAATAATAAATATTTAGGATTGATTTCAAATTTTCATATTATGTTGTACATACTATTCCAAGTTCCCAACTTACAGAGTATGTAAGCAGGTTTCAACTAAATACATTCGTTTAACCCTAAAATTCAATATATTGAACATGGCATAATAATTGAACAAAACTTAATGATATAAATTTCAATGTTTAAATTAATAATTTCCAACTCTCCTTTCAAGCCTTCCAAATCTCCCTAATCTGAATCCATTCCTTTGATTTGACTCCTCTATTACAATCCAAAAGAATATGTATAACGAGATATATACATGCTATTAGAATTACAGATCTGAAAAGAGATTTGGAATTAAGGGAAATATAGATTTATAATTATAAAATTTTACCTTTTCCTTTCGTAATGTCGATTTGCTTCTTCTTATTTTCTCTTTTATTTTCCACCCTTCTCTGATTTTTATAAATATAAAATATTTTATAATTTCTAGAAATGGTGGAGAAGGGAAAATGGCAAAGCTTGGCTACATTGATAAAAAAATATAAGAAGAGAAGTAAGGGGTTAGGCCTGTATTTACAATGGCTCGAATTAACTGTATCCATTAGATTAAAATAATTAAATCCGGACCGTTCCACTAATGTTCATAGCAGCCACTATCGGACCGGTCGGCCACTTTCTATAGGCGGTTGATCGCTAACAGTCAACCGACCTAATGAGGAGGTCGACCAAAGATGTCCTTCATTTATTCATATTTATTTCCTCTTTTTGCATTTAATTATTTTCGCTTCTAAACCTTCAAACACTAATAATATGAAAGTTGCTTAGAAAATTGCCCTTAACACAAAGTATGACATTTGCTCCAATTCCCTTTTCTAGCCTTAACAATTATTATAATTTTTTATGGCGTATTACATTGTCTCCTTAAAAGAATTTCATCCTCGAAATTCCTTAAGGGTTAAATCGTGTAACATGGCGTGCAAACAATCTAAGCTATCCAACCAATTTGTGCATAACCAATTTTGCAGCCAAACATGTACAAGTGCATGGTGTATCACAGTATATATGATACATAGGCTGAAAATCAAAATTGGCGCCTCTTATATGAATGCATTCTTTTAAAAATATGTTGAGAATATGATGCAAACAACCTATATATACTAGTAGTTCTATATGTATGTTGGTTTTTGAAAATCAGAATTCCTTTTTCACACAATAATTTCCACCTCCTAGGAATGGGAATATGGTTCAACCAATTTTGCATCCAATCTCTATCATTGGAAATTTAGCACATCCAAAATTTGAAAATTCAGATTTCCTAAATCTATAATTCTATGTCGCAAAAGAAATTTAGATGGAAAACATTACATTTCCATCCTTCTTTTAGTACCTACTCCATTGTACTTTGGAACCTTCTCTTGTTCCCCTAAAATATTTTCCAACTTTTCCAAATACTACTTGCATAAGGAGGTTTAATTTAGATGTTAAAACGTAATTATTCTAAATGTAAGTTTCGTTTGACTATTAACAAGGTATGGAAATAGAATTTCCAAGCTCAAACAGCCTTTTTCCATCATTACTCCCTATGTTTTGTATATTATCATCCTTGTGGGACAGTAAACTTCATATCACTAGTACGTCGACCCTCACTTTTCTAAGCATGTGGCATTTGAAAATAAAAAAATTCATATGTCTAACAAAAACCTTTCCCCCTTCCAATTAAATTGCAAAATAGTTTAAAAAATCGAATTACCAAAAGAATTTAAGCACCAAATTTTTTTAAAAGCACTTGGACAAATATTTTCAAAAGCATTCGAACCCAACTTTCCAAAAGTATTAAAAAGAATTAAAAGCTTTCATACATAATTTTTTAAAACATCTACCGCTCTATTCTTGAAAAAGAATCAAACTACATCGTAATGTAATCGGGACTCAGTAAATGAGTTAATGCATAAGATTGACCCTAGCATCATGCAGTTAATTTCCGATTTGGGGAACCTTTCCTTCCACTCCTAAACAACGACACATTAGCCTGTTTATAAAATTTAGCTTTTAGGATAAAGGGGAAATGACCCATAATTTTGCAACCACCTGTAACGACCCGTATTTTACGAGTCGATAAATCGTAGAATTTACAGGTTGTTAGTGTTGTTTGTGTTGCTTCTAGCTTGAGTCGTTTAGAAGTCAACCCGGGTACAAGTGATGAGTCGTGACCGACTCATAGGATGACCGACTCATAGAGGGCCGAGATAAGAAGTGTGGCCGAGTCAACGAGTTACGACTCATAGGGTTTGCCGAGTTAAGGAGTTAACGGGTTAAGGGTGTAGCGACTTAAGGGGTTTAGGCTTAGGTCGTGGGTAATGAGTCGGCAGGGTTTTGAGTCGTAGGGCCTGATGAGTCGTGAGTCGGCATCATAGTTGAGTCGTGAGTGTGTATTGTTGAGTCGTCGTACGACTTAGGACTTGGGGAAAACGCGGCAGTGACTTAGGTCGGAGGCTTTTAGGTCGTGACCGACTTATGTTGAGTCGGCTAGGACTTAGGTCGGCCATAAGGCTGTGTTGTTAGGTCGTTTGCAACTGAGTCGGTAGGCACGACTTAACGATGAGTCGTAAGTCGTTAGGCAGCTTGGTGTTGAGTCGTTGATTAGTTAGGTCGGCTCTGGTATTAAGTCGTAGGTCGGCAGGGTTGTTGAGTCGTGTCTCGTGGGATAAGGATTAGGCTTAGGTCGGCCGGGATAAGTCGTATGTGTCTTAAGTCGTGTGACCTTCTTGCTGTGTTGAGTCGTTAGGTCTTTGAGTCGGTAGAATTTAAGTCGGCAACGACTCATGATGAGTCGTGGACGACTCATAGGGACGACGACTCATGGTTGATCCAGCCTATAAATAGAGGGGTTTGGCTCACTTTTTGGCACCGGATTTCGAAGCGACGAAGTGCTGCCATTTTGAAGACTCGACTACAACATTTCTTCATCTTCTTTTCTCCATTCCAATCTAATTCTAACATCCATCCAAGATCGAAGATCGAGATCGAAGATCCAAGTGCCAAAGTTGAAGATCTTCATCCGTTCGAGCTAGAATTCATCGATTGGAGCGAGATATTGCCGGATCAAACCTTGATCTTCGCTGTCCAGATCTGAAGTGTGTAGTTTTTGTAGTGTTTGGGTGATTTGGTGAGTGGTAGTTATCTCTCACGCGGATCCAAAGGAGTATATTGGATTGGTGGCATGTTTGGGTGTTAAAGTTAGAGATTTCATGCATTTTTCTTAGATCTAAGTCTAGATCCATGGTTTTTGAAGATGTTTACTTATGCAAGTTTGTTTAATAAGCATTAGAGACAAAATCCCATGTTTTATAATTGATAGATCTATGCTAAAAACCATGATTTCACATATGTTGGACTTTTGCTCGTTTATTTACGAAATTCCCATTATAGTTGATATTGCTTAAATTGCTTAATAGATCTTGTTTGAATGATTGATTATTTGAATGTATGATTGATTTGATTGTTTCCAAGTTAGCTAGTAGTTGATTTGGAACAAGATGATGAAAGAGGATTCAAAAGCTATGGAAGAAGGCTCTTGAATGGTGAAAGCTGCTTAAGGCATATGTAGCGGATGTTGAAGCTCATATGTATAGATTGGATGATGTTGAGATGGGACTTTGCCATGATTTGATGAGGCAAGCCATGTTGTTGAGTTGAGACTTTGCTTTGATGCGATGAAGCGAAGTATGATGTGAGTCTTGGCTTAATCCAAGCAGGGATCATTCCAAGCATGTTGATAACTTGAAGAGTAGTTCAAGTTGGTTGATAATGGATTGTTCAAGAGGTAGCTTGAGCTTGTATGAGGATAGTCGTCAAGAAGGATGGCTAGGAGGCTTGGATCTCGTCGTTGTTGAAGGTTCTAGCATGCTCAAAAGCAAGAGTACATGGGGCGCCCATAACGACTACAGGTAGGTAGTCGGGACACCCAAAAGACTACAGGTAGGTAGTTGAGTACTCTGGGCAAAGTAGATAAGTCCTAGGCACAAGGCAGTGTGCGGAGTTATGGTTAGAACCGGGGTTACCATTAGCCCTTGACAGATGGTCATTCAACTAACGGTGAAATCGAGGCAAGGATAACAGTGATAGCCAGAGTCATGGATGTTTGGTTGTATTATCATTCGGCTTCAAGAGCGGTGTTTTCTGGGTGCTTATCTGATCTTGGTTTAGGCCTTGGGGGTTTGTATTTGGAAAACATCGTCCTTGACTCGAGTGGTATTCGCTTTACCTTAATTGTCTATGTTGTTATGCTTGCTTCTCCTTAGTGTATGTCTGGGGCTATCACTGTAGAAAGAGGTGGAGTGGGATGGTTTGGTTCCTATTCCTTTTATCCTTTATGCTCTTTTGGTATGCTTGATAGTTGATTTACTGCTCACTAAGACTTTGTCTGACTCAAGGTTTTATGTCTCCTCTTATTACCTTGGGCTGTTCATCCATGTTGGGATGGGCAGACTAGGTAGCAGGTGACAGGTGCTGTGCTAGGAGTTCTACGATGAAGATGACGAAGACGAGCAGGAGGCTTTGCATATTAGTTTTCTTACTATATGTACTGGGTATCCGCTGCTGTATTTGGTTGAGTGATTTGTAGTGAGGCTTTCATGTATGGATTTGAGTAGATGATTGTATAAAACTACTGTGATGCTTATATGATGATGTTCTGTTCTATGGAGCTTCACTATATTATATTTCTCTATTGTATTTTATCCATGCGCTGTGAGTTGTACGATAGAGATTCTTTTGTTTTGTTTTACCCTGACTATCGTCCATGGCTGCCTGGCACGCCTTTCAGCGCATTATTTCCTTGTTTTGGTGCGGGAGTCATGGGCGGTCGTCACATTTGGTATCAGAGCTTTGGTTAATCGATTTTAGCCAACGCTCGCTGATGTAACTACGTAAGAGAGACGTAATTGTAATTTGATGGATGATTACTATATATAATATAGTAGTTTAGAAGGGTTTGAACTCCTTATGCAGTTGTTTCTTAAGGTGTTCTAATCATTCTTATTTACAGATATTAAGGATGAGTCGAAGTGAGAGACAAGCTGCGAGGGGTAGCCGTGATGCTAGGGAAGCTGTTGATTATGCTCCTATGTTTGAGGCCATGATGACTTCAATCATGAGGAGAATACCAGCTTCAGGATCATCTGTGGATGTGGGAGTTCAAGTCCAAGCTCCGAGACCGGTGGATTTTGCCAAGCTTTGCAAGGATTATACTGCTCTTGGAGGGAAAGTTTTCTTGGGGACGGAGTCGACTATTGAGGTGCAGAGATGGATTGATGCTTGCAAAAGAATCTTTGGTGACTTAGGGATTGAGGATGCAACTAAGAGGAAGCTTGCATCGAGACAGCTTCAGGGAAGAGCTGCTGATTGGTGGAATTCTATCACCATCGATACTCCAGAAGAAGAGATTACTTGGGAGCAATTCCAAGTTAGATTTGGAGCTAAGTTCATCTCTACTTCTCAGAAATCTGTCTTGTTTAAGAAGTTTGTAGAGCTCAAGCAAGGGGGGAGACCTGTTCTTGAGTATATTTCTGAGTTTGAAGCCTTATCTAAGTATGCCAGATCGTATATTGATTCTCCCTACCAGAAGAATGAAAAGTTTGTGACTGGTCTGGATGCTTATCTTGGGAGGCAGTTGGTGGATCATCTGGACGATCCGTTTGAGAAGCTTGTGGAAAAAGCTCTTAGGCACGAGAGTTTGTTCCCTAAGGAAGTATCTGTTGTTGCTGTAACCAGGGAAGGATCTAAACCACAGCAGAGTGGCAATAAGAAGAGGAAACAACAGCAACAGAGGGGTAGGGATGGCCAGAAGAAGCCGAAGAGTGAAGTGACTTGCTATAACTGCCAGCAGAAGGGCCATCTTTACAAAGATTGTAAGAATCCCAAAGTGCCGGGAAAGTGTTACAACTGTGATAAGCTGGGACATATCAAGAAGGATTGTCCAGAACCGAGGAAAGATAGGCAGGTTGTGCAAGCCTATGCTTTGGGGGCTGTTCCATCGTCTTCGAAAGCTCCTACTGCTGAAGAGAAGGGGAAGAGTGTGGTTGTTCAAGGTACTCTTTCTATTTGTGGTGTTCCAGTTAGAGTGTTGTTTGATACTGGAGCGTCGCATTCTTTTGTTTGTGATGATTTGGTAAGCCGGTTAGGTATGAAACCGGATATTGTTGATAGGCCATTGGTTGTGACTAATCCGGTAGGGGGTTCGTCATGTTTGTGTATGTTATGTCGTGGTCTAGTTGTGTCGAGTCATGATTGCTCGTTTGTTTGTGATTGCTTTGTTCTGAACTTTGCGGGGTTCGGAATTATTTTGGGTATGGACTGGCTTAGGAAGTATGCGGCAAGGATTGATTGTGAGAGGCTTGAGGTGACAGTCGGGAATGTGGAAGGGCGAAAGGTTGTGATACGATGTAAGCATGAAGAAGACGTCTTCATGAGCTTCATGTATTCGCTAGTTGTTCCACGGGATGGACTGTCATTGGTGCCTATTGTGAATGAGTTTGAGAATGTCTTTGAGGAAGTCAAAGGGTTGCCGCCGCATAGGGAGATCGAGTTTCGTATCGATCTAGTTGAGGGAGCCAGACCTGTTGTGATGCCTCTTAGGCGGATGGCACCGAGGGAGCAGCAAGAGCTGAAGGTGCAAGTTGATGACCTTTTGCGGAAAGGATTCATTCGGAGAAGTGTGTCCGAATGGGGTGCGCCCGTTGTGTTCGCAACCAAAACGGATGGATCGTTGAGGTTGTGTGTTGATTATCGTGAGCTGAATAAGGTGACTAGGAAGAACAAGTATCCATTGCCGAGAATAGATGACTTGTTTGATCAGCTTCACGAGGCTAAGGTGTTTTCTCAGATGGATTTGGCAACGGGATTTCACCAGTTGAGAGTGGCGAAGGATAGTGTGCCGAAGACTGCTTTCAGGACACCATCCGGGTTTTATGAGTGGCTGGTAATGCCGTTTGGGTTGACTAACGCGCCAGCATATTTTGTGGATCTTATGAATAGAGTGTTCAGAGATCAGTTGAATAAGTTCGTGCTTGTGTTCGTGGATGATATTTTGGTTTATTCCAGAACTGAGGAAGAGCACAAGACGCACTTGAGGATTGCTTTGGAAATTTTGCGGAAACATCAGCTGAAGGCTAAGTTTTCGAAGTGTCACTTCTGGAAGAGTGAAGTGAGGTTCTTAGGCCATGTTATCTCTGGAAATGGAATAGCGGTTGACCCCGCTAAGGTGGCAGTGATCCAGGATTGGGTTAGACCTAAGAATGCATCTGATGTGAGAAGTTTTCTTGGATTAGCAGGATATTATCGTCGGTTTATCAAAGACTTTTCCAAGATAGCTGCACCGTTAACAGGATTGACAAAGAAGAACCAGGTGTTCAGATGGGATGATAAGTGTGAGCAAGCTTTTGTAATCCTGAAAGAGCGATTGACGAGTGCTCCTGTTTTGACTATTCCAAGTGGGAATGATGAGATGGTGGTTTACACCGATGCATGTGGCACTGGACTAGGAGCGGTGCTAATGCAGAAGGATAAAGTTGTTGCGTATGCAAGTCGACAACTAAAGCCGCATGAAAGGAATTATCCGACTCATGATTTGGAGTTAGCGGCGATTGTGTTTGCTTTGAAGATGTGGAGACACTATCTATTGGGAGTTAGATTCGAGCTGTTTACAGATCATAAGTCGTTGAAGTATCTGTTTTCCCAAAAGGATTTGAATCTTCGACAGCAAAGGTGGCTAGAGTTCTTAGCATCGTATGATTTTGGTATAGCCTATACTCCAGGAAAAGGTAACGCAGTGGCAGATGCGTTAAGTCGAAGACAAGCAGGATTGGGAGCCATGTTTTCGGAATGGAAGAGTCTCGAGTATTTGGCTGGATTTGACTTCAGGCCTAGATGTGAATTGGAACCTGAGATGTTGGCAAACTTATCGATAAGGCCTACTCTTGTGGAAAGGATTGGCGAGAGCCAAAAGAGAGATGATAAGCTTGTCAAGATTTTCGGTGATTTGGAATCTGGATTGGATCCAGAAAAGGATAAAGGATTTGAAGTCGATCGAGAGGGTTGGCTTCGAAAGCAAGAGCGACTAGTTGTTCCCGATGTAGATGGATTGAGAGATGAAGTTCTGAGGGAGAGTCATCACTCGAAGTTGACAATTCATCCAGGTGGAAATAAGATGTATCGGGATATGAAGAGAACCTACTACTGGGAAGGTATGAAGAAGGATGTTGGAAATTTTATTTCCAAGTGTATGAATTGCCAGTTGGTGAAAGCTGAGCAGAAGAAGCCCAGTGGATTGCTTCAGCCATTAGAGGTTCCTACATGGAAGTGGGAGCAAGTGTCGATGGACTTTATCGATGGTCTACCTAGGACAAGAGCAGGGAATGAAGGGATTTGGGTCATAGTAGATCGTTTGACCAAGAGTGCAAGGTTCATTCCTGTTCGATCGACTAGGACTGCATCGAAGTTGGCTGAATTATATGTGAAGTGGATAGTTCGTTTCCATGGTGTTCCGAAGAGTATAGTGAGCGATCGAGATCCATTGTTCACTAGTAGATTTTGGAAGAGCTTCCAGGAAGTTTTGGGAACTGAGTTGTGTTTGAGTACAGCTTATCACCCTCAAACAGATGGTCAGACTGAGAGAGTCAACCGAGTTTTGGAAGATCTTCTTAGAGCATGTGTTTTGGACTTCGGAGGATCATGGGAAGATCACCTTCATTTGGTGGAGTTTGCTTATAATAACAGTTATCAGTCGAGTATTGGTATGGCACCATATGAGGCATTATATGGAAGACCGTGTAACTCTCCGACATGTTGGTTGGAAACTGGAGAAAAGCTGATACTTGGGCCAGAGATGATTCGACAGACTTCAGATTGTATAGAGATCATTCGGCAACGAATGAAGGCAGCCCAAGATCGTCAGAAAAGTTATGCCGATAATCGTCGTAAGGATTTGGAATTCGACGTAGGTGATATGGTTTTTGTGAAGATTTCTCCTCTGAAGAGTGTCATTAGATTCGGGAAGAAAGGAAAGTTAACTCCGAGATTTGTTGGACCATTCCCGATTATCGAGCGTATTGGAAAGCTCGCTTATAGATTGGAGTTACCGGAAAAGATGGCGGGTGTGCACAGTGTTTTTCATGTATCTTATCTACGGAAGTATATGCACGACCCAACTACGGTGGTTTCTGCTGATAGCTGTGAAGACTTGGAGGTTGATCCAGTTGTTTCGAGACCTCGTAAGCCGCTTCGTATTGTTGAAACCGATACGAAACAGCTTAGGAGGAAGACGATTACGTTGCTCAAGGTACAATGGAGTGATGATGTTAACGACTGTACGTGGGAGGAGGAAGAGAGGATGAAGGCAGCTCATCCCGGACTCTTCGAGGTATGGCCCTAAAGTGTCGTGACATCTCATGAATTTGTAGCTTGTTCTAAGTCATAGAATTCTGCATGCTAGGTTAGAATTGGATGCATGGTTTGTTGATTGCTATGGATGGTAGGCATGCGGAATAATTGTGATTGCTGTTGTTTGCTTGGAATTTCGAGGGCGAAATTCCTAAGGGGGAGAGAATGTAACGACCCGTATTTTACGAGTCGATAAATCGTAGAATTTACAGGTTGTTAGTGTTGTTTGTGTTGCTTCTAGCTTGAGTCGTTTAGAAGTCAACCCGGGTACAAGTGATGAGTCGTGACCGACTCATAGGATGACCGACTCATAGAGGGCCGAGATAAGAAGTGTGGCCGAGTCAACGAGTTACGACTCATAGGGTTTGCCGAGTTAAGGAGTTAACGGGTTAAGGGTGTAGCGACTTAAGGGGTTTAGGCTTAGGTCGTGGGTAATGAGTCGGCAGGGTTTTGAGTCGTAGGGCCTGATGAGTCGTGAGTCGGCATCATAGTTGAGTCGTGAGTGTGTATTGTTGAGTCGTCGTACGACTTAGGACTTGGGGAAAACGCGGCAGTGACTTAGGTCGGAGGCTTTTAGGTCGTGACCGACTTATGTTGAGTCGGCTAGGACTTAGGTCGGCCATAAGGCTGTGTTGTTAGGTCGTTTGCAACTGAGTCGGTAGGCACGACTTAACGATGAGTCGTAAGTCGTTAGGCAGCTTGGTGTTGAGTCGTTGATTAGTTAGGTCGGCTCTGGTATTAAGTCGTAGGTCGGCAGGGTTGTTGAGTCGTGTCTCGTGGGATAAGGATTAGGCTTAGGTCGGCCGGGATAAGTCGTATGTGTCTTAAGTCGTGTGACCTTCTTGCTGTGTTGAGTCGTTAGGTCTTTGAGTCGGTAGAATTTAAGTCGGCAACGACTCATGATGAGTCGTGGACGACTCATAGGGACGACGACTCATGGTTGATCCAGCCTATAAATAGAGGGGTTTGGCTCACTTTTTGGCACCGGATTTCGAAGCGACGAAGTGCTGCCATTTTGAAGACTCGACTACAACATTTCTTCATCTTCTTTTCTCCATTCCAATCTAATTCTAACATCCATCCAAGATCGAAGATCGAGATCGAAGATCCAAGTGCCAAAGTTGAAGATCTTCATCCGTTCGAGCTAGAATTCATCGATTGGAGCGAGATATTGCCGGATCAAACCTTGATCTTCGCTGTCCAGATCTGAAGTGTGTAGTTTTTGTAGTGTTTGGGTGATTTGGTGAGTGGTAGTTATCTCTCACGCGGATCCAAAGGAGTATATTGGATTGGTGGCATGTTTGGGTGTTAAAGTTAGAGATTTCATGCATTTTTCTTAGATCTAAGTCTAGATCCATGGTTTTTGAAGATGTTTACTTATGCAAGTTTGTTTAATAAGCATTAGAGACAAAATCCCATGTTTTATAATTGATAGATCTATGCTAAAAACCATGATTTCACATATGTTGGACTTTTGCTCGTTTATTTACGAAATTCCCATTATAGTTGATATTGCTTAAATTGCTTAATAGATCTTGTTTGAATGATTGATTATTTGAATGTATGATTGATTTGATTGTTTCCAAGTTAGCTAGTAGTTGATTTGGAACAAGATGATGAAAGAGGATTCAAAAGCTATGGAAGAAGGCTCTTGAATGGTGAAAGCTGCTTAAGGCATATGTAGCGGATGTTGAAGCTCATATGTATAGATTGGATGATGTTGAGATGGGACTTTGCCATGATTTGATGAGGCAAGCCATGTTGTTGAGTTGAGACTTTGCTTTGATGCGATGAAGCGAAGTATGATGTGAGTCTTGGCTTAATCCAAGCAGGGATCATTCCAAGCATGTTGATAACTTGAAGAGTAGTTCAAGTTGGTTGATAATGGATTGTTCAAGAGGTAGCTTGAGCTTGTATGAGGATAGTCGTCAAGAAGGATGGCTAGGAGGCTTGGATCTCGTCGTTGTTGAAGGTTCTAGCATGCTCAAAAGCAAGAGTACATGGGGCGCCCATAACGACTACAGGTAGGTAGTCGGGACACCCAAAAGACTACAGGTAGGTAGTTGAGTACTCTGGGCAAAGTAGATAAGTCCTAGGCACAAGGCAGTGTGCGGAGTTATGGTTAGAACCGGGGTTACCATTAGCCCTTGACAGATGGTCATTCAACTAACGGTGAAATCGAGGCAAGGATAACAGTGATAGCCAGAGTCATGGATGTTTGGTTGTATTATCATTCGGCTTCAAGAGCGGTGTTTTCTGGGTGCTTATCTGATCTTGGTTTAGGCCTTGGGGGTTTGTATTTGGAAAACATCGTCCTTGACTCGAGTGGTATTCGCTTTACCTTAATTGTCTATGTTGTTATGCTTGCTTCTCCTTAGTGTATGTCTGGGGCTATCACTGTAGAAAGAGGTGGAGTGGGATGGTTTGGTTCCTATTCCTTTTATCATTTATGCTCTTTTGGTATGCTTGATAGTTGATTTACTGCTCACTAAGACTTTGTCTGACTCAAGGTTTTATGTCTCCTCTTATTACCTTGGGCTGTTCATCCATGTTGGGATGGGCAGACTAGGTAGCAGGTGACAGGTGCTGTGCTAGGAGTTCTACGATGAAGATGACGAAGACGAGCAGGAGGCTTTGCATATTAGTTTTCTTACTATATGTACTGGGTATCCGCTGCTGTATTTGGTTGAGTGATTTGTAGTGAGGCTTTCATGTATGGATTTGAGTAGATGATTGTATAAAACTACTGTGATGCTTATATGATGATGTTCTGTTCTATGGAGCTTCACTATATTATATTTCTCTATTGTATTTTATCCATGCGCTGTGAGTTGTACGATAGAGATTCTTTTGTTTTGTTTTACCCTGACTATCGTCCATGGCTGCCTGGCACGCCTTTCAGCGCATTATTTCCTTGTTTTGGTGCGGGAGTCATGGGCGGTCGTCACACCACCCTTCCGTGTTCTTCACTTACTAAAATTTATTTTTTTATAAAATCATAAATTTTTGGGAGCTAAGCATTAGCTAACCTAATTTACCTAATTAACTTCCATCTTTAACTACATCTTATCACTAATTGAGTGTCCTTTTGAGATTTTCTTATTTAAACTATTTCGCAATATATAGTGGTTAAAAATCATCTAAATAATCAACACAGTAATAAAATAGAAACATTTCTCATATCATCTCGCACGCTTTTACAATATTCGAAGGGAGATAAATATCGGTTACAACTGAAAAACCTAAAAGAAATAATGTTGGAAGCTGCCCTTTACCATCAATCGGTGTTAGTGATGTTGTGGAAGCACTCCTTGCTCGGTTAAGACAGACACTTCTATTATGTCATTCAACTATAATCCCCATGTCTTAACTTACCTCCTTGGCTCCTAATAAATAAATTCCATCCATTACTTCAATTATACCATATTGTGGGATAAATTGTTCATTCCCACACTTTAGCAGGTAAGGAGTACAAACTATGCACATTTAGAATAACTCATCGAAAAATTAGCTTGGTGGAATAACTTTCCTACTACCTATCTTACCATCTATAACCTTGAATCAATCAACGTCCTTTATGTGTGTTTGTCATCTTACTACTCTCTTCTCAAACTATACTGCTATCTTCTATCAATCAAAATCTGTTGATAGTATCCTCAAACTTTGGTATTTACTTCCTTTATCCTCAATATTTCATGTGAGTATACCCTAAGACTTCCAAAATTGTACTCGATACCATTTCCTACTCTTTTGAGGGTTCTTCTTATGGCTTCCACACATCTCCAACAAAATATTTGTAGGTTCATACCAATATTCTTTATATTCAGTGGGGATTCCTTATTACTGTCCTACGAGCATCTATAGCAATTTTATTCATAGCCTAAACCTTTACCCCATCTTACTTCGGTGGACATCCATATCTACTCCATATCAAAACTTGGTTAGGTTTTTACCACTCTTTATAAAACTAAAACTTCATAATCAGGAAGTACCTAATCCAAAACTTTTATCTTTGAAAATATAGACATAGAAACCTTTTTATCAAATTCAATGTTCCTTAGTTTCCAAAAAGGAGCCATGAAAAAATTCCCTTTCCAATGACCTTCTATAACAGAGATTTACTTTCTTAAAAGTAGGATTTTTAACTGAAAACATTCAAAAACTCAATTCCAAACTAATTTGTCCAAAAACATCTTTTACAATTTTAATTAATGAAAAGTGTAGTAGACATGGATAACTTCCATTTATTATATTCCTACTACTTATGCTATTTCCACTTTCGAACGTAACAGGGCTTTTATTACAAATAAGGGAGACTTCTAAATGAAATTTGCAACCCGACATATATCTAAGCATCAATCTAAAATATATGTGCAATCACTACACATATCTAAGGAATTTATTCCTTCTCTTCATATTCCTATTGTTTTTCTCCTACATTAATTCTAACTAGATTGCCATCCTATTTTTATATAATTCCTAATGCTATTACTATTCAAATTTCCTAATACTACTGCTATTTATATTTCTCCTGCCTAAGCTGCTCCTACTCACATGGCTCTTTTCATCTTTTATTGTTTTCCCATTATCATATTACAGTGCATGCCCCTATTGTTTCAGTCATTGGGCTTTTGTTCAATAACCTAAAAAGGGATACGTATAAATATATTTCAACTATTATTCTCTGTAATTTCCTTATACGGGAATATTGCTCATGTCTTCATTATTGAGCATTCTTACCCTTCTATTCTCTATATCCCATTTAAATCAAGTACCACTTCGGCTCATCCACCCCCTTGAAGAAAGAATTTTAAGAACATTCGATTTACAAAAATGAGAAAAACATAGAGCCAAACAAACCTCTCTTTTCCATTTATTTCAAAAAAAATAAATCCTTTTATCAGAAAAAGTCTTGCATGAAAGTAGATTGTCTCTACTCAACGCTGCTTCCTACGCTCTTAATATACAGATTTTCACTTATTTTTCATTCTTGTAACTTTACCTTTTAGGTTTTTATGCTTTGTGCCTCAATTTTAAACATTATGCTTAATAGCTCTGAGTATACCTGGTTTAGACTCTAGGAATGTTATGGTCCAAATTCAACTGAGGCCCTTATAGTCCTTGATTTTGCCTTATTATATGGATCAGATGATATTCCATATGCTTTAAGTCTATATCTTCCATTTTTTGGCTATTGTTAATAAAATAGTATACTTGGTCTCAACTTAGATAGATACTTTGACGGGTTCGCTGTATTTCTTCGTGACGAGCATGATTGAGCGGGGGTCGATGAGGAGCAACAATGCCCAAGGTTGATGATTATTTGTGTTTTGGATGTTCATGTTATGTGTATTTTATCATATGTCTTGATGTATATATTTTGGTTATCCACAACTGTAACGCTATGAACTTATAGGCTGCTGACTAGGCATGTTAGTCAGATATTTCTATTTTAATTTTATGCATATATGGCTTTGCGACTCCGGTCGCCTATGATTTTATGAGAAAAAAATTAAATCAAAACTTTTTGACACAACCAATTTTAAACTAAGAGATTCAAATTTCATTGCTAGTCAAAACAACAATTTCCTAATAAATTCTTTGAAAACCCCATTCAAAAACATTTTGAGGAATTTTCAAAAATATTTTTATCAAAAATTTCATATGTGGCCGGACTCAAAAATAGGCTTTTTTCATCTCCTTTGTACCATTAACATCTTCTTATTAAGTAAATATACTAGAAATTTTGTTTTGCTTCTAGTAGTGATTAGTGCACACCTTCTTGCTAGAACTTTCTCAGTCCTTCTTCACATCTTGCTTTCGGATACTTGCAATATATAAGTTCTTACTTCCCAGTCGTCTATATAAAATGTGCGTCTTCCATCGACAATCAATAATCCATAATCATAAGGTAGCCTAGGCCTAACCAAGGTGTCAAGTACCATCCAACTCTGGGATTCTTCCATTTGTTGTGGTCAGGCTCTTCTTAGTCCACTCCTTGTGGCATGACCTCCACCTTGTGGAGTATCATCGTAGACGCATTTATTTAACTCTATTTATTATTCCAACTCAGAGTTGCCCCATCCATCCTTTTGTAATATGGTTGCAACTACTTATATATTCAGAATATATAGAGTTTGGCTTACATAGTTCATATTGGTAAAAATACAAATATGTTCACTCAACGTATCCTAATTCCTATGATCGACTAACTTAAGCACTGTTACCACATGTAACAACTTGCACCTAAATGGGCCTGAATTTTGACTAAATCGAAATCCAAGTCCATTAGGATATGGTAACATATAATAAACATAAGTATATCAGAGACAAATCAATATAAATTTATAGCAAAAAATAACAAATACAATAGAAAATATGTATTGACAAAGGCTACTACTTTGGAATTAATATTATTCCTTGAGTATATGTTTGTCCTTATCAGTGCTAAGCATGAATGAGAAGACTTCACCGTCTACCATTCCGACCTTGAACCCATAGCATGTCCATCTAAATCTATCATGTGGGATGTAATGAGAAGGGGGTCAGAACAATATTCTAGTGACCAAAATGTTACATTCTTTACCTATAGCACTAATTTTTTCCGATTGGTTTCATTTTAAGTGTTATATCTATTATTCACGGCTAATCTATTCCATCATAAATGTGCTTACAATATGTTCAACCTTCTCCGAGGTATAACTATATATATGCCTATATATACATCTAAACATTGTACTACCCAAAAACCCTGGCTACTTAGTACTTCTTAAATAGAGAGGAGGCAGACCTAAGGTGTAACAATTCAAAATTTAACCTGTAATAATCAATTCATTAATTAATTAAAAAATAAAATAACTTTGTGATATTATCAGAATTGAGCCATGGGGGTACCACCATTGTATCAGTGGTAATTTTATAGTCAATTTCCATATCTAGAACGTTAGAATTCGATTTATTGTGAGCAAAGAGTAGAATAATCAAAGAAACAAATAAATATATATAAGCCAAGTCGACTTAGACACATGGGCAGTCGACTGCCCGGCCGAATCACCAGCTTATTTTCGTGAATGACGTTTGTTCATTCGAAAGTTGAACAAGTAATTTGCATTATTTTAACTCATTTGGTCCTTCTATTCTTGCATCTGATGGCTCTTATTCATCCTATGACGTGATTGCATCTTATTCAATACTCAAATCCAACGGTCCGAGATCCACTTCTACACCTATAAGCAGAACCCTAGCCCTAACACTTTTTCTCATTCTAGATTTTCTCCGCTTGGGTTCACCTTTTCAGGAAGAAACCTAATAGGAATAATTTTCGAAGGAGAGATTCTTTTTAATAAAAATATTTTAATACCCTCAAGTGGGTCCATGAAGGCCAAAAGAGAAGAGCTACGGACTAGAGGTGAGTGATTGTAATTATTTTAAATTTCTTTAAGTAATTTAAAATAATAGGGTTTCCAATAGTTTTAGTTTTACTACGATTTTTGGAGTAACCTTTTTGATAATTTATTACAGTTAGAATTATTTTCAGTCTATTTCTTCTAGCAATTATTTTCCAGTTAATTATAGTTTATTACTATTTAGTATAGCATTTTTATTTATTTATAGTTTATTTACAATATTTAAGTTCATTTTTTGTTATTTATACTTTATTTACATCTTTTTCTACGTTTTGGATTATATGCAAGCGTTAATTTTCTTCTTTCTCCTCTTTCTTCGTGCATGGATAAGAATAGATTAAACGCAATTATGAATTAAATAAGTAAGAATAATGAATGAAGAAAAAAAGATGTAAATTATAAAGACTGTAATAAATAATGGAATTGGAATGAAATTATACCTAATTATGATATTAATTGGATTAAATTGGCCTAGATATAACTAAAAAGAATAAAAGAAGAAAGAAGCTTATTTTCGCACTTAGACCTTGGGTTAAGTAATAAGCAAGATTATAACATAATTAAATTGATAAACTATGGAAACTATGGTAAACTATCGAAACCGCGGCGCCTATTTTTAGACTTAGAATAAATTAATAAGCAATAAGAGTAATTGATAAAAAATAAAGGCTAAGTCAAATAAGCAAAGATAACAGTAGGACTGTACCAAATAGCATTCTCCTAATATTTCTATGGTTACGGTGTTTCACATAATCCTGAAATGAGACGAGATGCTTCACATAATCCTGAAGTGAGGCAAGGGGTATACTTATGCTTATAGTGGAAGTAAACGGTCAATCTATGGTAGTTCAAATCTAGGGGATTTGAACGAGGGGCTCAACTAGATTATTTTTTGATAGGGACCAGTACCAACAACATTTCCCCTATTTTTCAATGGACACGGTGTTTCACATAACCCTAAAGTAAGATGAGGTGCTTCACATAATCCTAAAGTGGGGTGAGGGGCACGCTTATTCTGGCTAAGGTAAATAGAAGGTCGAAAGAGGAAGCAATAGGTAACATGGGCATGGTTGCAGTTACGTGTGCGACTTTCACTTCCATGCTCAGTAATCGCTATGAGTTCCAAGCGCTTAGTAAGTATGTCTTTCGTAGACACCAAATTCTACTGTGTAGGGAAACATTCGATCCACGGTAGATTCTATGGAGTAGCAGGCCGATCAAAGGGTAGAACTAGGAATTCAGCCTAATCAAAGCAGCTATCAAGGACAAATGCAAACAATCAAAGTTAAACAATAGTTTATTTTTATTTATTTCTAATTTCTCTTTTCTATTTCCTTTGTTTCCTTTTCCAAATACTGGAACTATTGGAGAGTCCATTACTTTTACTTTGTTTAAAGATTCAAATAGTTACTATCATTCAACAGACTTTTAGTCTGACACACTCCTTATTTTCCTCTTTTCCCTCCCATAGGCAATCAAGGAAGAGGGCACCAGATTGCAGTTGCTTGGAGGTTTCTTGGAGAAGATTCTGTTATGTATTTCCCTACTTTTATTTCCATTTTTCTCTCTTTGTACTAGCACTTGAGAGGGATATTTATACTCTTATTTTTTTTGAGACTACGATTTTTTATTTCATGAGACATATTGGGTTTAGAGACATGTATGTTGTATTTTTAATTTGAATTATTTGGTTTATGAAGCAATTATGAAGTTTTTTTTCGAATAAGTTATTATTTTAGTTTCCGCTGTTTTTACTTTTTTCTCTTATGAATCTTAGTCTCTGTTAGTTTCAATTATACCAACAATGTACCATGCCTTTTAGTGTGTCCTTTTGGGTATATTAAGGGGTGTGGGGGTGTTTCACTTCGTTTCAGATCCTAAGGTTACTGGATCCTTAAAAATTTATTTTAAAAGAAAAGTATTTTTTGAAATAACTTGCTTTAGAATATTTTTTAGAAAAGAACTCTTAAAAATGTTTTTAAGTATAGAAGAGCTTCTGAAAAATGCCCTCATAAGTCCAGTTCAATCTCCCTCTGACTCTTTTCTAAACTATCTTTTCATTTCGTAGAATGGTTGATGCCTCGAACCTTCCCGCGGGCATTCCAATTCCAGCCTGGTTTCATAGGTACTTACAAGCCATGACTCCAGAGTTGCACGGGCCAACGTCCAATCCTGCACCGGTGGGTGGGAACTCAACCCACATGTCGCCATTAATTTCTCTAAGCTTTGTAAGGATTTTGCAAGTTTGGGCAGAAATACTTTTGGCAAGGAGACTTTTGTGGAGGTGAGAACTTGGCTTAGGGACACCGAGAGGATATTTGGCTTATTAGGATTAGAGGACCAGCAGTGGGTTCAGCTAGCCTCTTTGCAGCTGAAAGAGGAGGCTTCTTTTTGGTGGGAGGTTATTGAGTTGGAAGGAAGAGAAGTCTAATGGAATGGTTTTAGGTAAAGGTTGGAGGAAGTTTCTAATTCAAGCGGAAGAGAGTGTTCGGTTGGAGAGGTTTATCAATTTGAAGCAAGGGAGTTTGTTAGTTAAGGAATACATCAATCAATTCAATGAATTGACGTGATTTGGTATGGAGTTGGTGAATATGCCGCACAAGAAAGCTATGAAATTTGGGAAGGGATTGAATCAACCCCTTCAGGGATTATTATTGACTCACGTACCAATGGAAGCTACTTATGAATCTTTGGTTGAGATGGTGATTATTTTGATGTAGTCAAGGAAGGAGAGTCTAAAAAAATGGTTAACTCGGACGGTTCAAAGAAGAGGTGGTGGAAAAACAATAAGGAGAAGAAGAAAAGTGATGGCCTTTGAAGAAGATTAAGAAAGGTTTGAAGTGCGATAACTATGGGATTGTTGGACATGTTGCCAAGGATTGTAGAGGGGATAAGATAAAGGGAAAGTGCTTCAATTATGGACAGCTCGGTCACTTGAGTAGGAATTGTCCCTAGAGAGCAAGGCAGGGGACTAGTGCACCAGTTGCACAGATCCAGGCATTAGACACAGCACCTTCGAGAAGCATTCCAGATAGAGGTAGGAAAGTCACGGTTGAAGGTTTGATTTCTATATCTGATTTTCCCATTTGGACTTTATTCGATTCTGGAGCACCACACTCTTTTATCTATAGTTCTCTTGAGAATTGTTTGCACTTAGACATTTCTTTAGTAGTAGACTCCATTGTTGTTTCAAAACCCATAGGTGGATCGGTGCATTTGTCTATGGTTTGTAGGGGTTTGAAAATTTATATCCTAAGCGTACAATTTGACTGCGATCCCTATGTTTTGGGATTCTTGAGTTATGGGATGATCTTGGGTACGGATTGGCTATCCACATATGGAGCTATTTTAGACTGTCAGAGGAGAGTCGTTTGATTAGAGACTTGCAGTGGTAGGACTACTGTGGTGTCTTGTGACCCACAAGGGTCAGTCATGTTAAGCTTTCTCTATTCCCTTGATTCATCTTCATCAGAGCTTGATTCGGTTCCTGTCATCAGAGATTTTTTCGATATCTTTGAGGAGGTTAAGGGACTGCCCCCCTAAGTGAGAGATTGACTTTAGGATTTATTTGAACGAGAATGATAAACTAGTATCATTACCAGTGAGGCACATGGAAACTAGGGAGAGGAAGGAATTGATCTAGCAAATTCATTAGCTTTTGGAGAAGGGATTCATAAGAAGGAGCACATCAGAATGGGGAGCACCAACCGCCTTCGCTACTAAGGAGGATGGTTCTCTTCGACTTTGCGTTGATTATAGAGAATTAAATAAGCTCACAAAGAAGAACCAATATCCACTCCCTAGGATTGATGATCTTTTTGACTTGTTAGTTAGCTCTTTGGTATTCTCCTAGCTTGATTTAGCCATGGGATTTCATCAGCTTAGAGTCATCGATGACAGCACAGATAAGACTGCATTTAGAACTCTAGATGGTCTTATAAGTGGTTAGTTATTCCTTTTGGGCTAACCAATGGCCCAGCCTACTTTGTTGATTTGATGAGCCTTGTCTTTAGAGAAGTCCTAAATAAATTCGTAGTGGTATTCGTGGATGACATCTTGGTATTTTCCAAGAACATGGAGGAGCATGCCATTCATTTAGAGGAAGTTCTTTGCACACTTTGTAGTCATCATTTGAGAGCTAAGTTTTCAAAGTGTCACTTTTGGAGAGAGAAAGTACGTTTCTTTGGGTACGTGGTCTCGAAGGATGATTTGGCCGTTGACCCTGCCAAGGTTATTGCAGTACAAGATTGGAAGGTCCCAAGAATGTCACCAAGGTTAGGGGCTTCCTAGGATTGGCTGGCTATTATAGGAAATTCATTAGACACTTTGCCAAGATTTCGACACCACTCACGCGCCTTACTAATAAGAATAAAGATTTCGCATAGGACGTGGATTGTGAGGATTCCTTCACAAAGCTTAAGAGAGCCCTTAGTAGTGCACCAATGATAGTACTACGCGATGAAGCAAAGCCTTACTATCTTTCATTCATTTAATCTACTTTCCTTTTGAAGTTTGTTTATGCAATTCGAGAATTTATACTTGCAATAAGGAAAATGAATTTCCCATGATTTCCTATTTTAATAATAAAGCGCAGACTCATCAAGCTAGAGTGGTTAGTCCTAAATGCATCATGCAGCCGCCA
The DNA here is from genome assembly GCA_030765085.1 of Allium cepa. Lineage (NCBI taxonomy): Eukaryota > Viridiplantae > Streptophyta > Magnoliopsida > Asparagales > Amaryllidaceae > Allium > Allium cepa. The sequence goes on from CM060931.1 coordinate 470,680,671, forward strand.
TGATGTACGAGGAGCTAAGTTCCATCTTATGGTGTGACTTATTCAAATAGAGAGTGATCGCGATCCGGCTGGTCACTTGTTAAATAAAACCCGAGCTCGGGGACAAACAACAATCAATTGAAAGAGCATTGAAACACAATAATTCTCCAACAAACACCGGCTCCCAGAGTGCACGATGAAGTGCAAACTCCAAAATCAGGATGTGAATCGACCGTTCATCTCGAGGAGGATAGACCCATCCATTTACGACCTTGCTTGCATGGCTTAAGGAGGATGGATTCATCCATCCACGACCTCGTTTCTTTCCAAGCTTGAAGAGGATGGATCCGCCAATCTACACTTCGCTTACCTGATCAAGGAGGATGTGATCTGACCATCTATGACCTTAACATACTCCTTATCCCCAGAGCATGAATGAGATCCTAATCCTTAAATAGATGTGATCGACCATTTGTTAACTGACTCTAGACTCTCAAAGTGTGAACTAGAGTATAAACAATAAATGACTGTAATCGACTACCCATAAAATAACTTATGTCCCCGAAGTGTGGACGTAATCCTAAAAAATAAGCAGGTGTGATCGACTATCGGCATACATATCTAATCCCTGGAGTTTGGATGAAACTGCTAGCAAATGAGCGAGTGTGATCCGACCACTGAAACTCATGTTACTTTAACTTGGTTCGGACTAAGTTAAATTGAAGTTGGTGAAGTTGGAGTATGACTACCAACTAATTACTCCAACTATCTCTAGAACAGGGGACATAACTCAAGTACTAGCCGGTGACCAAGACAATGAAACGTTGGGAATCAACTCAATGTTTGATTATGACCTGATGCCATAACCTTTTGACTTAAAGACCAAGCTCAGATTTGACTCAGAGACTAAAGCTTTATGACGACATTGAACAAAAATGTGAATGCTTAAGTACTCAAACAAATAAACGCAGAGTTATGCCTAAAAAAGAAAAGGAATTTCATCCACTCTATTCTTTAGAAAAGAAGTACAAAATCTATCCAAAGAATCCTATAAGCGGGGGACCAAGCCTGCATTTGTACATGGCCTACAAAACGCAAAAGAAAAGAAGCTTATTCTAACTATCTACAGAAGAGGAAGTTTAAATGAAAACCAATGCCTTCGATTTCATGTCCTTTTAGTTTTATTCGATGTAGATCCGCTTGAGCTACCGTCCGGGCCTCTTTTAGAACCCTTACCTCCCCAGCTCGCTTCAGTTGGCTTGTCTCCAGCCGGTGGAATCTATGCGATCTCCTCTTGGGAGCCTATGGGGATTGAAATATACCCTATGTGTGAAGCTAGAAGAGTACTGGCACTTTTGATACTAGAAGAATGAGGCATGCTAGTCCCAATCATAGTGCCACCTGGAGACATTACGAGAATCGAGATCGGGTCAGGACCCTCCATACCTCCGTCGGCTCTAAGATCCTGCTCAACCTTGGCCTTGATTTCCCTCATTATTTGTTTCTCCCATTCCACATGCTCACTCATTGGGATACTAACAGTCGGACCTGAGGAGCCCATAATAGTAACGTTTTCTTCTACATTAAAGGACGACTCAAGGTTCGGATCGCTTTGGCGGTTGAGAAGCACTTCCAACGTTTGGTCGTCAAACAAACAGCTGTTATCATGCATATCCCCAATCAAAGTAGTAATTGTCACAATTGTGGCTCTGTTGTTAATGCCTCCTGCTCGTGATGAACTTCTTGATTTGTTTAAGGGTTGGCCGATGCGGAATCTAAGGATGAATAAAGATAAGAGAATATATTAATCATAACTTTTAACAATGTTCCTACATTTTGAAGAATGGGAGAAGTGTCTGGAATACTTTCCTCAGACAGGCTCCTAGGTTGAGCCGACATGCCTTCCTAGCTACGCTCGATGATTGGAGAGAGATGTGGCATGTCGGGATCATACTTAGGGACGACTGGGAGGTCGGTAGAAGACAAGAGCGTGGGTTGGGATGTTGGGGGCACTTTAGAAGTAGCGTCATGGTGTTTGCCCTAGACCTTTCTTCAATCTCTAGGTATTTTGCAGCTAGGGCTTCTCTTTGGAGCAAGAAATTTGTGTCATTAAGGACTTTGGGCTCATCTCCAATCATCACTTGAGCTTTCAATGCAAACTTATCCATGGTTTCGACTTTTTGAATCCTCTTTTCTTCCTTAACCAGGCAATTCTAGGCCTTGTAGAACTGAAAGGGATAGTCTTTACCGAGCTAATTCAAATTGCGGTATTTGATAACATTGGTGTTGTAAGTAACCATACGGTCCTTGAATTCATCTTTCATCTTTGCCTCGATGGCTTTTGCTTCCCTTTGGACCCTAATGTCGGCTTTTGCATCCTTTTGGTTTACGGTGTCCCTCTCTTCTCTAAGCTTTACCACCTCCTTGCATGCTTCCTGGGCAACCTTATTAGCTTCATCTTTTTATTTGGTGGCCTTAGTTAGCTTTGCCTTTAATTTGGCAACTTCTTTTAGTGTGGCATCCCTAACCTGAATGATCATGGTGTTGCATTGCTTCATCTCTTGTACCAAGTCCGTATGAGTTTTTCTCATTTCTTCTGAGGACTTCTTAGCTACCTCTGTTCTCTTCTCAACCTCCATCTTAGCTTTTCTTGAGGACTCGGTCTCATTGGAGAGCACCTCTAATGTCATGTCCTTGTGAGAAAGATCACCCTCCAATTTCTCAATCGCCTTCGCTCATTTGAAGAACACAACCGATACATTCTCTACCATCTTGACCCACTCATGATATTGGCTATATGCGTCATGCACATAGTCTTGCAACAATTTCTCTATATCGTTTGGGATCATCTTCAGGTTGGGGGGAAAGTGGAAACTGTTAAAGCATATGTTTGGGAAATCCTTCTTTAGTTTAGCAATAAAGGTGGATCCATCCCCCATTGGCTCCATAGCGGTTTGTTCAATGATGGCGGGAGAAGCTGTTTCACTTCTATGGCCAACGTTCGTCGATTTTGGAGCATGAGGTGGCACTTTTTGGTGCGAAGATTCAGAAGAGGGACTACTGGGATAGAGGGTTTAGAAGGCACTCTCGGTGGCGGAGATCACGACCTAGAGCGGCGCTTGCTTTGGTGTGATTTTTCTTTTTCCCTGCTCGCGTTCTTGGCTAGAATGGTAGATACAGCGATAATCCCTCTCACTCTTGTAATGATATGACTCAGAATGCGATCCAGATGACCGGTGCATAAAGCGGAGTTTACCAAGCACTGAACCTTGCTTCACCATAGTATATACAAAAATAGGGAAATCAGTCATTGCCGGATATTGGGAAGCATATAATGAAATGTAATGTAGTGCCATGGAGTGCGTGTACGCATGTACAAACCCACCAAACGACCAGTTGTAGCAGCTTTACTTATTGGAGTTAACTCCCCTATATCTACTGAGGTTAAGCCCATGCTAGTTCTTGAAGGGAAGGGGAGCCCTTCTAACCCAAGATCAGGGAATGATGATATGTCCTCTGGGATAAGAATATCTAATAGTCCCTTTAGTGAGCCTTCTATATGCTGGGAAGAGATCTTCGGGCCTATGGAAGTAATCACAAATTGAGCTACTTCGGTAGTTTTTCACCTCTTGATTATATAGGCTAGAGCTTTCCCCTTCTTCTTTAACTCAGATGGTTGAGCACCCTACGGAGGCATGACCGCAGGCTCGCGACCAGCCTCTGTGCCTTCATCATCGCAAGGCTCGTTGATTCTGATGTCGATTGCAGCCTAAGTTCTCTTAGCTGGGGGCCTGCCGGAGCCCGTCCTTTACCTTTTCTTATTGGGGCAAATGTTGGAATCCCTATAAGCCCCATGCTCTGTCCTTTCTCTAAAATCCCATGAATCAAACTGTCTTCAGTGAGAACTTCATCTATTTCTCTTAATTCAACATGCACCGCCTAGAGTGTCCTCACTACTTCTTTATATTGCGCTCCTTCAGGCCGTGGAATAGGAGCTATAAAAGAAACACAACAATGTATTCAGCATCGATCTATATTGTCTAGTTATAGTTGAACAACGAAACAAGTAATAACATTTACGTCTGACCAACCATCGCTTGGCAAATCCCGGTGGGGCTCTCACATAGAACCACTCCGTTTTGAAGTATGTCAACTTGCTGCATGTGCCTGCCACCACTTGGCAGCTTCTAACAGCTTCCGGGAAGGTGAATGATGGATTATCCGCCCGACTCTTAACATTGAATAAACATCTGATCTCGTTGACAATCAAGAGATGGAAGAGAGGTTCCATAAATATTATGTACAAGCTATTAAGTAGCGCATATCAGTTCGGATGAAGCTGAGAAGGCACGATCCCCAAAAAAATGTCACATCCCTAATGAACTGGTTGAATGGGGGCATTTCCCCAGTCCAGTGCATAAATTCATTGCATGTGGTGAACCCTACCGAGGGATCGTGTGCCCTCTCTTCCGGTCCTGGTAATTGGGTTTCTTCCAAAGACAGTTCGTGTCAAAGGCAAATTCTACCTAGCATCTCTTCTGTAATCTTGGACTGGACAAAATCTACTGGATTCATCATCACCACGGCATCTGGTAGCTCATCCATGGTAGGATTCACTATATCAGCCAGCATGTCTGGCCTATCTATTCTGGGGAATGGAGGACTTTAAGCTTCTTACTGTTCCGAGCTTCCAGGATCCATATATTTTGAACTCAGTAAAAACCACTATTTGATGGTAAAAAAGCTGTATCCCTCTGGTGCAAAGTGAGTGATCGTGTTGTGTAGTGAAGTGCTGCACGGTACTCTAAATTTCTATAAGGTTAAGAAATGATAAAGAGACGAGACTTCGAGATCCGACCGGAGCGACCATCATTGCTGACCATCTCAGCCGTGCCATTATAACTTTGGAGAACGATCCATATTAAAAGTTGGTTATGTTTAACAAGTTATAGTTCCATCGGCGATCTTTGAAGGATAGTCATATATGCAGTTCTACAGTCGAGTCCAAATATGCAAGGCTAAAGCTCGTCAGGGTCAAGCGTTCAAGTATGAAAAAGTCATGGAATTCATATCCATAATAATTCATTTCAGATCGTTCCCCTTAAGCTAACATTTGTATAGATCAAAACAGTCAAACCAATCACTAGTTCATAGATCGAGCATTTCATGTCGATCTTCCCATACCGATCACTTCATATCGATCGCTTCGTATCGATCTATTCCCTATGGCAACATCTGACCAACCCAAAAAATGGTACTTTCATATCGATCTAAGAGCTCAGGCTTCGGATTGATCATAAGATGCCTCACCCCATATCGATAGAAGTTGCTTCACCTCAGATCGATCATCTAACTATTCCATCCACATCATTTCCAGATGCCTACTTTTCGCCTCGATCATGGGAACTGCTTTCCACCACATCCATCAATATGCTTTTTCATATCGATCGCGTATGCGATCCAGTGAATTGATCCATGGAAATTACTTCACATCCACTATCTCTAAGACTTCATACACTTAGGTCGGTTCCAAATCCATCCCCTCGCATCGATGTGAGATCACCACCTAAGTTAGTCAGATCCGGAGTTAGTGACTCCATATCCAGTTTCCTCTTCAGTTACCCTCCTTCTTCTCCAAATCTCCAAATATCCATTAGCAACACTCTCAACCTCGGCTACCCTCCCGCGACAATGCCGGAGATGGCGAATATGGTGAACGAGGGGGCACGAAAATAAAATCTCACCATTATAAGCACGATTCAATCAGTGGTTTGCAAAAGGTTTAAGGGGACTTGGATCGGGTAATCGGGTTAAGGTTGGAGACGAAGAAAGGTTCTTTTTTTTTCCTTTTCCTTTTTTACCTTTTCTTTGTTTGGGTATGAAATAGTAAGGTGAGGAAATATGCTAAGTATAGAAAAGTATATATACTCCTTCGTATCCAACGTAAAAAAACGATTCGTATCCTGGTTTTCTCACCGATTGAATCAGTCAAGTACCCATCGATACAAAATGCACCTTGTACTTGTGTTCAGATCTTTCATATCCATCAATGCGAAGTGCATTTGAATCCCTATATCTCGTATCCATCGATACAAAGCATTCCAATACGTGTTGGCATGTAACTCTCGTATCCATCGATACGAAGGGCACATTTGTACAACAATTCAAACTAACATGCATCCATCATTATGGAATACGCCTTTTTCAACTTCATCCTGTATCAATCACCATCGATATGAAATCCACTCTAATGCACCCCAGATTGATCCAGGAGAGGATCAATACGAAGAAGGGGCATTAAAACAACCATCGATCATTGTTACAACTCGAATTTCACATCGATCCAGGAGAGGATTGATACGAAACTCGATCCAAAAAGACAATAATCGATGGAAAGAACTTTTTTCACCGAAATCCTCCTTTTTAAAATAAAATACTTGACAACGACCCCTAAACGTGCAAGCGTGAATGCACAAGCGTGAACATGCAAGCGTGAATGGGAGTCGGGTCTAAAAACATACATATCTTACATGCTATGCTAACGTTTGATCCTTAAAGTTAAGCTGTCATGGAAACGGCATAATCATTAGCATTATACAACTCAACATTTATACTACTGGAAATCGACCAAGGGTCACATCTACCAAAGATTACATCTCTTGATGAAGGGACAACAACTATTTAGTGAATCGGATAGAGTCATTTTAGAATAAAGACAATAGCTTTTCAAAGCATGTCATGTTCACATAGGACGTGCTTTAGGGGGTAAATGTTATCTCGCCTTTTGGCAAGCCCGTGATACCAAGGAATTGACTAGAGACTGAAGACAATCCGCTCTGGAGATCAATTATCTACAAGTTCACAATGGATACAGGAAAACTTGGTCCAAGTCTGGATCAAGCTACAGTTAGCATGATACGAAAAACAGTGTTGTGAAAAGCAACATCCCAAATTTCAGGTCAATCGGGGTTCATATGCCCAAGTCATGGAACGATCAAGATTCAAGAGAAATATGCCAATCTTGTATCCATCATTCGTATTCATCGTTTTGAATCCATCAACATCACAATGAAATAAACATAACTCAAGCACTCGGCATCCATCAATCGTATCTATATGGTTCAAATACATAATGATGGACTTCAGCACTTCCCAGATCGATTACACTTCACTTATCCACCAACTGCACTTTGCATGTTGATCACCTACTTGATCGATATGAAGAGCAGAGCCTACAACTGATATGAAAATGAAAGAAAGGCAGTGTTAAGGAAAGGAAGTAGTGGATGTACATGAATGAAGCAAGCCGCATATCTGAAGCTTCGAAAGAAGCAGTCTCAACTCCATGCACAAATCATGGATCTTCGAAAAGCCCGCATGCAATTCTATCGATACGAAACTATCAATAAGAAAGCTTCAGCCATCCAGTAATAGCAATCTTAACCGATCAATAACTCCACAACCACAACTCCAAATGTAATGAGATTTTCATAGCAAGTTGCATAACACATAGGGAACGTCCATGATCGATCACAGCTTAATTAGAGAAGTTTGTGAACAATACAAACTCACTATGGATCGATCCCAAATGACTCCAAATCGATCATGTGGGCCCACCTGGACTTGAGAAAGAGTATTCCAAGATTCAAGGCTGATATTTCCATCTCCACACCTATAAATAGCACCTTCATTGCAGCTAAAAGGGACTTTGATGTTGCTGCTTGAGTGGAACTCCAATGTAACTCGAGTGTCAGCTGTTGTACTATTGTAACTCAGTTTCTAATCAGCAATAAACATCAAAACCTTCAAGGTAGACGTAGGAAATAACATCGAACCACTATAAATTCTTACTTTCTTTCTATTACTGCTTATTTTCTTGGTGTGATTATTAGATTAGCCTCATTTTACATTTTACTTCTTCATTTTAATCCCTTCAATGACAACTTGAAGAGTGTTATGCCCATTTTTAATACAAATACTACTCATGACAAAATCAAAATATTGAGTGAAGTCCTACACTCAAAATCATTTTTGAAGAAACACTATTCCTCTTGCCATCAATATCCAATACTAATCATGCCTGAGATTGATTGAAACCCCCCTCTCTCCTCATTTCATCTCCTAGGTGACAAAAAGCAGTAGGCGACATTTAACCTGAAGGCTAACCCATATGCTTCAAACCCATAATCGATCATCATCAGCAATCTCTTCAACATCAACTTATTCAATCCCTTCATCATGTATCCACAAAGATTTGGAGCAAGAAGGATTGATGGAAAAAATTGCAAATGATTGAATTGCATTCCATGAAATTGGCAATGACCCATGAGCGTTTGAATGCATCCGGGAGGCAATAACAAAAACGTGTACCTGAACGTGCATGTGTAGATCCTGAAAATTCGATTTCTTGAAATCAAAATAAATTGGATTCACGTATGGGGAAATTAGAAAATGAATTGGATCAGATAACCAAGGCATACTAACTCGACTAATCATCTCAATGGAACTAAGTGCAAACGATTATCGACAGTTTCTACTCCAAAACTTCAATCGTTTGATAATTACCAAGCATCATAACGAACAGAGAGAAATTCGACTCTCCATAAAGTAGCTCAACAGCAACGGAACGATAACGACCATTTGAGACAATGAGCGGAATCCTCTCTGACAACCCTAACTTGACATCAATTCAAAGCATGACATGTACACAACAATACATACCCTGGTGGGAAAATGTTATACGGCCTTTTAGCCCGGCTATATTCTGACTAACTAAACAAGTTAGACTGTAGACTGAATGATCATCGAGGAAAACGGTCCAAAGAGATGATTATTAGGCACATAGATCAAGCTCAGGCAATGATGTGAAGCAATGATCAAGCGAGACCAAGAAATAGGCTCTTTAGAATATTTTAAGTATGCAATAATGCCTGCCCTAGGTAGGGGATCAATGCATATCCCTTTCCCTAGGGGATCAACGGCTATTCTCAATTACTATCCCAAACTGGGTGAAATCGATACGGAGTGACAAGGAAGGCCCCATGAGGTAACATTTTAAGTTTCAAGTCATTTAAAGTTTGTATGCTCAAGTTATGGACAAATTACTTCACATATAAAAAGGGGTCAGTATAAAAAGTGATCGTATCAAAGGGATCAGCTATATTTGGCTTTCACTACATATTGCAACAATGATCGGTCAATAACTCAAAATCTACAAATGTTATCAACATGAAACTTGGAGTATAAGCACATTACAATAGGGTGAACACTCTATAGGGATCGCACCTAAATTAGACGAGATTGGAGGTATCAGACCTTATTCCTCTAGAGGGATCGATTGAAATCAGAATGGATGTAACACAACTTCGTAGAAAATGTAATATCTTTACAAACGGTAAGTCGAAAGGACATGAAACTTGGAGGGACGTAGCTAACATCATAGGGGATCCACTAGTGGGATCATAACCCATTTGGACACCAAAATAGGGGTTTGGGTCGGCCCTTATGGTGGGACCCAATGAGCCTTAAAATTCTTATGTGGCCTAGCCTTAGCCTAGAGGTTCTTCTACCAAAATTTCAGCCCAATCTGTGCATGTATTCCCTTATATATACAGAGAGCATGGAATTAGAAAAGGGATCCTTCTTTTGGGGCTGCCAAGGCTCTTTCATTTTTATGCTTTATTCTTGTACTAATGGATCCTATTTGATTCAAACATTCTTGTAACTATTATCAAGTGCAAGTTCAATAAAAATATAAAGTAGACACAGGCCAAGATTGCTGAACCACTGTAAAAATCTATGTGTTCATTTATGATTTTTTCTCTGTTTTAATTTTATTCTTTAGTTAATCTCTACTAGATTATTATGATAACCTAGATCTTAGAATATCTGTAATTGATAAATTAACTGAATTTAATTAGTAGAATTACTGATTTATAAGTTAAGTAAACAATTCCGGTAATATTAATAAAAAAATTATATATATATATATATATATGAATAATTATTGGTTTGATAATCCTCTTAGGATATTTATTTAAATTGGCAAAATAGATATTTTCACATAATAATAACGATGTGTTGTTTATATATATAGATGTAAATAGATTTTGAATTATAAAGACTATTTACTAAATTTATGTGTGTTTGTTTAAATATATATATGAGTTGATTTAAATTAAATTTAAATTTGAAATTTAATCCAAAGATAAATATCTTAAAGTAAATTGGATTTAAAAAAAATATGTAAAATAATAATAATGTATGTTTGATTTTTTATAAGTAGTTCTATATTATTTTCTTTAAAAGATTTTATAAATAAGTTAAGAGAAATGTATTAATATAAAATGTAAACATAAAATTAAATATAACATAAAGCACTAAAATAAAAGGAAAAGACTAATACTTAAAATAGGATTTAATAAGGTATATACTTTCTTTAATGTAAGTATTAAACATAAAAATATGAGTATGACATTAAAACACATATAAAAATAAATAGAAAACTAATTTAAAAATAATTATTAAGGCATTTGTAAGCCTTATAATACATGAATTAACAATTGTAACATGAGTTAGCATGCAATGTAACATGTGGCACTTTTATTTTTTTCTTTAAAATTTTTTAATGTAAAACAAAGAAAGCAAAAAAAGCCTGTAAAATTTTACGAACCCAAAACTGAAGGCTGAAACAAATATTCAAAATAGAAATTCAGGGAAATCCCTCCATAAATTCAAGGAATGCAAGCTAAGAAATTTCATTTCAGATCGGATTCAAGTTTAATTTGCAACACAAACAAGTATTGATCAAAATCTAGATCAAAACATTCCAGTTTTTTTTAAAAAAAACAAATTCCAGGCTCTGTTCTATATAAGGTGAGTAAACATTTCTATTTAATGCTAAAATCTATTTTACCCTAGTGCATAAGATGAATTGAAGATGTTATGTTGTGAAATAAGTTTGCATAGATGTATTTAATTGGAAGATGTTGAACTACGCTATTTATTGATATGCATGTCTGTGTATTTATACATTAGCCTCTGCTATGCTAACAGACTTAAGAATCCACCGTAATAAAAGCATATCACCCTATCCAAACAGATTTTTGACTTCGATCATTAAGGAAAATTGTTCACCTGGATGAAATACTCCTTTTAAAAATATGTTAACAGGTACATATCAAACAATTGTTGGACCAAACTGAATTTATAGTAAAAAACGATTCTAGTCGAAAATTTGATTGCTGAATTTCTAAGTTTTGATTTTATGTCTGGATTCGAGCTTGAAAATCATGATTTATGTTAATAGTATCAAGATTTTTAAGAGGATATTTGGGTTGGATTTGCGAGATGAACGTAAAGATTGTTTTCGCGAAATCCAAGCGAACCAAACAATGGAAAGGGTCGATTTTCGACTAGAGAATAGCTGCAAGGGTGAATAGTTTAGGAAAAATGTTGCGTGATTTTTCTTTTTGTTGGATTGTCCAGTGGAGGCGAATCTAGGGTTTAATGGTGTTTTGGGTGGGGCTAGATTTCTAGGCAGCTGCGAGGTGGAAGGGGAAAGGGAGGAGTGCTGTCAGCGGTGAGAAGAAGGAATGATTGATGGCATGTGAATTGGTGAGGTTCGGTGGGAGTTGGACCACGGCAGTGGCTCGCCGAGGGGATTGATGTTGACGAAGTCCGTTCCAGTGTTAGTTTGGTATTCGAATTTTCGAGCGAGAGCTACTGGGGTGTTTCAGTGTGATGAGCGTGATAGCGGGGTCATGAATGACTAGCGGTAGCGATCGGCGGCGAGGCATGATCAAAGGAGGAAGCGTGCACGAATACGTGCACGACTTCGTGTACAACCGGTAGCCGGTGATTATTTTGTTTTGCCTGAAGGAAATAAGAGGATGAAGGAGAAGGGGGATTCGTTTGATTTGTGGGCTCTGAGTTTGTTTGGGCCGAAGAAATTAAGTGGGTAGCCTTATGTATAGCGGGTTAAGAAGTTGCTAAAGTAATTTCTTTAAATATAGAGATCGAAGTGTTTGATCTCGGGTTTAAGGAAGGTTTCGCTCGGGTAGTTCACGTGATTTGGTTCGAGATTAACTCGAGCTTTACTCGGGTTATAACTGTGCTAACTAACAGTTTTTTTTAGTTTAGATAAATTCAAGTTTAAATGAATTTATTAAACAAACCTTCTAGAGTAAGTTATGAGCAAGATATCAGAACAAAATAGGACTTGTGATTTTAGAAATTTTGTTTGTTTGATTTGGAAAATTTTATATTAAGTTAATTTGTCGAAATTAAAACCTAAGTGTTTCTAATAAATTAATGATGAAATTTTGAGAGTGCTTAATTAGTGTAATAAACTTAATAAATTAATCACTCAGGATAGTAATTACTTAATTTATTAAGAGTTAATTAATCTAAGTTGTTTAGGGTCAATTAATCTAGGAATAGTTAAATTAATTGGTAATAATCAGAGTTAGTTATTTAAATTTATAAATTAAAAGAGTTTATTCCAAGGAAATTGCTTAACGGAAGTAATTAAGGATTAATCACTTAGTGTAATTAATTAAAGAATTTATTAGTTAGGGAAATTAATTTAGGGATTAGTTAATTAATGGATGTGATTAATTAAAGGATAATTAATCAATGTGAGTAATTATAAGATAATTAATTTAAGTATTTAATTTAGATCAATGTAATTTATATGGATGGGTTAAGGTTAACTAAATCATGTAATTAATAAAGAGTTAATTACATATTGAAATTAAAGGATAATTAGTCAAGAATGATTAATTAAGATGGATAATTAAAAGTTGATAATTAATTAACTGTAATTAATTAATGATTAAGTAAAGGCAATCTAAGTGATTAAAAGATTAGTGATTAATTTAATTATAGATAAATTAAATTAATTTTTGGAAATGATCCATCTTGCTTATGAATGATTAAATGATGATTTAATGCCTTGAATTGATTTATATCTCTGATATGAAAAGTTTTATGATATGATATGTTGGGTGGACAATGATAATGTGGTTATCTATCGATGGTGAATTGATGTGTAATAAGTGGCATCCTGTATTTGTAGTTGAATTGTATTTTACTTGAATAACTTAGGTTAAGATGACTTTGGATTCAAAGAGACAGGAGTCGGGTATTAGTCAATATCCGAAACCACTTCGATTCTTTATAGATTTGATATGTAAAATCAATAGACTGGAATGGAATGAATTAGGTGAACTGGACCATTTTAATCTAAGTTTGGCACTTGGAAATTAATGTGTGAAATAAGTGATATCCATAACAACTTGTGAAGTTGTAAATTGATACGAGTTACCACGGGTTATATAAGTTGTATGCTTTTGTATTCCATGTTAGATGGGTTTACTCACGCTGGTTTCCTGCTGACCCAGGTGTTACTTTGATATAATGTTTGGGTCAGACCGAGTATTACAGATTTTCAGGTAAGGACGTTCTGGAGCTCAGGGGGGCGAGCTGGATGGCAGGAACATATGGAGTGCATTCCGCTGTGATTTATTGTAGCTTATCTGGAACCAGTTGTTATAACTGTCCAGTGGTTGTATAAATGGATGTAACTCTGATGTACTTAATGTAATTAACTGATACAGTTTTTCCTTTGTACAACTGCTATTTTATTTAATATTATATTTTGATCCGCTGTGAATGTGAGAATCTGTGTTTGGTGTTTTCTGTTTTCTTCTTCTTCTATCTCCTTCTTCTTTTTCTTAACTATCTGGAATTTTCGGGATTGAAATTTCTGGGTCGTTACATTTGGTTTCAGAGCAAAGGTTAAGTGAGAACCTTGGCTCTGGTGGGTTTACTCATTAAGGATAGGGTCAATGGTACCCTAGAATGAGTTGAGAGTGTGTGTGTGTGTCTATATATATATATATATATATATATATATATATATATATATATATATTTGAGAGTGTACCTTTTATTTTCTTATATAAAGATTTTAAATGATTTTATATAAGAATATATTTTGATATATAAAGCAATATTTCTTTCTAATAAATATTAAGGTAATTGGTTGTTATAATATTGGAATTAAATTAAGTGGTAATAGAATACAACCAAATTGAAATTAAATAAGGATAAATTTGAAATGGATTCAAACTGAAATTAAAATCCTAAAGTTGAGGAAGAGTTTCAAAATAAGATGAATTAGAATTGGCTTCAAAACCAGAAAATAGAATGGTTATTGGGTTTAATAATGGGATGAATGTTTTCCAATAAACAATAAAATGTTTTAAGGAAGTAACCATTTGATAAGAATAACTTGTAAATTAGAAAGGATGTAAATTAAAGTGGGTTACAAATTGTGAAGTTCTGAATTCTAAATTTAAACATTTGAAATTGTTTTCAAAATGTTAAAGGAAATAATATTATTCAAACTATTTTGAATGTAATCTTATTCTAGAATAAGAAGTTGTTTGTAAATTTTAAAAGAATTTGTCTGAATTAAAACCCAGGGTGGTTTAAATTTTAAAATTTGGCTTGGTGGGCCAAGAAGTAAATATGTATAAATATGTGGATATACATAATATCAAAGGTAGTTTGAAATAAACTCTAGATGTTGGGTTTTAAATTTGGAATGACATATGATACGCAAAGTGATAAGTTTATGAACTTATAAATGGTAAGATTATTAATGTGAAATTTAGAAATTGGAAATGGGAATTCAAATTGGGCAAGGTTGGCTGGATTAAGTAAATAGAATTTAACTTTGGGAAAGTTAAATAATCTAACAAGCCACCTGAATTGGAAATTTCAAGATGAAATTGGGATTTAACTTGGGAAGTTAAATGGTTAATTTGATTGGGAGTTTTTGTGATCTCAAAATGGGTTTGAGATCTAGAAATTGGAAATGGATGGTTATTTTGAAATAATTTTAATGATACCATCCTGTTGTTATTAATAATCTTTAAGTTGAAATTGGATTTGTTTAAATGAATAAAGAAGTGGGGTGTGGTTATATATCCATTATTAAGATAAAATGGAATCATTTTAGATTTAAGATTTGAAAGTTTAAGATAAAACTTCAAAGGTTTGGTTTCAAAATTTAAATTGGGTAGTAAATTGGATTTCCAAGATTAAATTGTTAGAAGAATTTGAGTTATTATTTGAACTTTGAAATAAGTTAGGTAAAGGTAATTTAAAATGGAATTTTGAAA
The DNA here is from genome assembly GCA_030765085.1 of Allium cepa. Taxonomy (NCBI): domain Eukaryota; kingdom Viridiplantae; phylum Streptophyta; class Magnoliopsida; order Asparagales; family Amaryllidaceae; genus Allium; species Allium cepa. Next base: position 470,695,841 of record CM060931.1, read on the forward strand.
TTTGGACTAAGAATTAAATTATTTAATAACTATAAAATAAAGGTTATTTTGGTTTAAGAGGTTAAACCAACATCTGAAATTTAACCAGAATTTATATAATTCAACATGGTTTAAAGTGAAATTGAATTTAAATTAGTTCAATTTGAAATTTATTTGAACTAATTGAAATTGTGATTAAAGTTGAATAAGTAAATTCAAATGGAAATTGATTTGAATTTAGGAAAGAAGTTGAAAATTGAGGATTAATTCAACTTGAATTGAGGTTAAATCAATTTCAATGGAAATTGAAGATATTTAAATTGGAATTGAGTCAATTGAAATGGAAGTGGAAATTTAAATTGAATTGACGTGAATAGAGATTGGGAATTGAACAGTCTGGCTCTGAACTATTTTTCCAAATAAAATATTTTAATATAAACTGTTTTAAATCTATTTTCCTATCTATTTACTATACAACTTTCTTTTTAAAACCCAAACTATCTTATACTTGTTTTGCAACTACTTTTGGAACTATTTAACTATTTTTCAACTGTTTTATAAACTAATTACTGTTTTTCAACTATCTTATAACTAATTACTATTTTACAAATATTTTGGAATTATTTAAAATTTCTATAACTATTTGACTGTTTTCCAAATATTTTACAATTATTTAACTATCTTACGGCTATTTTACAAACTAATAATTATTTTTCAACTATTTATCTATTTTAACCTTTCAAGCTATTTTCTAAATATAAGTTGGTCAAAGTGCAAACTGTTTATGATTGAATATCCATTTGAGATAAGGATTAAAGAGATAATCCAATGGAATTGAAAGAATTGTGATTATGTGGATAGAAATTAAAGAAAATGTGAATAGAAAGAGAAATTTATTTAGTTGATAATCAATGAAGATACATACGTAGGATATACGTATATTATTCTATTCGCATAGTGATTTGATTCAGATTCGAGTACAGAATTTCGAGATAATTTATCGATCCGAGTTGGAATTTTTCGCTTGATTTTCGACGGCGAAGCTGAATATGGATTGTTGATTGGTTCGGGATATTCTCCATCATAGTTATGACTATGCAAGGAGAATGACGGTTTCTGATCAAGAAACCAGATCTGAGTCCGCACTAGGAAGTCGAGTGGACGATACTACTTCGGAAGTTAAATTTTGTGATCGAATGAGCGATCAGATTGGTATAGCATACGAATGATATGTGTAATTGTAGGGGTTTGAATGAAATTGATCCTGGAAATTTGTGGATTAAAAAAATGTGAAATTGTTTTTGAAATGAAAGGTATATTTTGTGAAATATATGATGAAGTGAAGTGGAAATTGGATATTTCTATGGTAAAATTAACTTTATGGAAGTAAGTAATTAGGTAAGTGACTTTATAGAGTAATCAAATTTGAATATTTGATTTTGAATAAACAAAGTTATACATCTTTGTTATATAAAATAAATCTCCCATTGTTGAATCTATTGCCGGAAGAAAAAGATTTTTGAAAGTATTTGAAGTATAAAAGGGATTTATACAAGTTTGAAGTGATCCAAAGATTTTTAAAGTTATATATATCTATATATATATGTAAAGGATCTTATGAGAATGATTTTGAGGAAAGGTTTTGGAACCTTTGGATTTGGAAAGGCTTTTTGATTTTTGGGTAAAATCAATATTGGAATTTGGAAGCCTAGTTTGAGAAATATCGATTTTGGGATAATCGATTTTGTGAAAAGGAGATTTATATGAGATTCATACTAGGTGTATGATTTGGAAGATACTATATGTGTATAGTATAAAGTGTTTTGAAAATGGCTCTGGAGAAAAAGGCGCTCCCTAGAAATGAACTTCTCAGGAGTGTCATACGTTGGTACTGCCTTGAACCCTAATGGTGGGTTCTAAAGTTGATCCTGTGAGGAGTCCGGACAGAACTAGTTCCTGAGGATTATGAGTAGTGTGTAGCGAAAGTCGAGGGGCGCTGATGCCTACAGAGGCATTTGGGTTATGATGCGACGACAGTGTAACTCGATGTCACTGCGATCTACTGCAGACCATAGCGAAAGTCGAGTGTGCCGCTGAGAGCCAACAGTCTGCGTTTGATTTTATATCGATAGACTGCGACCTATGGTAATATAGAGAAAGTTATGTGTGCCGCTGAGAGCCAACAGTCTGCGTTTGATTTTACATCGGTAGACTGCGACCTATGTGGGAGTGGAGAAGTTTCATTTTTGACAGCGAAAATCGAGGGCGCTGATGCGTACAGTTACATGGACTTTAGCTGCGATGGCAACGTAACCCTGAAATGTAACTGCGATCTGTTGTGGGTTCCATGGCGTAATCGAGGGGCGTGGAGTACCTACAGTTACATGGACTTTTGCTACGATGGCAACGTAACCCAAGATGTAACTACGACCATGAATGAGGGTGATGATTTCCAGAGCATTCTCACCAAGATATTTCCTCTATTTTCAAAATGTTTTCTATATTCTCACAAGGTTTTCAATAAAATTATTTTTCAGAGCATTCTCACCAAGATATATATATGAGTCGATTTAAATTAAATTTGAATTTAAAATTGAATCCAAAGATAAATATCTTAAAGTAAATTGGATTCTAAAAAAAATATGTAAAATAATAATAATGTATGTTTGATTTTTTATAAGTAGTTCTATATTATTTTCTTTAAAAGATTTTATAAATAAGTTAAGAGAAATGTATTAATGTAAAATGTATACTTAAAATTAAATATAACATAAAGCACTAAAATAAAAAGAAAAGACTAATATTTAAAATAGGATTTGAAGGTTCGTTTCAGGGCGTGTTATTACATCAGAAAGAGGAGTGCACTGGAGTTGAAGGTTCGTCGAATCGGTGGCAATGGAGGGAGAAAGGGTGGATAGCGTACATGGATTTGGATTCATGTATATAGGCATATCACTATGCACGATTTGGGGAAACTGAGTTGGTAAGGTATTTAAGTTTTAAATTAAGTAATTATGTTAATCAAATAAATTATACAATCCAAATTCTTATATAATCAATATCTTTTAGCATACGAGATCTAATCAAGGTGCCGTCTTCGCCATTGCACTCATAGTGACATTATCTACGTCTTAGTTTGGCTTGAGTTGGGTGAGTTAACTCACCATTTAATTTGTATAATGTTATGTATATATTTGTTGTGTTAAAATATAAATTAAAATAGATAAAAATGCAAGTTATTACTTGTGGACCCTTCCTTACTTTGGAAAGCAAGTGACAAGATTAAGTGTAGTATAATTTCTCTTTTAAATCCTCTAAAATATGTGCCATGGCCGAGACTTGTTGTTTACATGTTTAATAGTGTGTTGTAAATTGTTGAAGCGAAATGGTTGCTATAAACTCACTTTGGAATCCTTTGTATTTGACATGTGTTTAATTGGTTAAAATATGAATATACTGTGAAAATATATATTTGGTTGTTTACTACACACATTTAGGTGTTTTTGACATAAATAGATTGGTTTAGGAAGTTATAGAAATTGTGAAATGACACTGTGCAAGTTAGAGGCGCAAAGGCCGCAATGGATACACTTTGAAAATAACTTTTGTTCAACGATTTTTAAAGTTAACTTTAAAAGACGTCCTAGAGATTCTTTGTATTTATTATATACTAAAATGTATTTATTATTTCGAAAATATTGAAGATTTAAATATATTTTTAGTGATTATTAATAAAGAGTTTTAAATTATAAAATATGTTTTTATGGCTTAAAAATAAACTATGAAATATGTATTTTTGTGTAATATTTAAATATATGTTTTAAACCATATTACAAATAATTTTAAATATATATATATATAGTTTTTAGAAAATTAGTTAAAGATTTAATTAAAGTATATCTTTTAAATTGTTTAGAATTTTATTAATTATATTAGCTTATAAATAAATTAGTATACACATAAATATATACATCATTTTAAAAAGGTTTTTATTAAATATATGTAAGTTTTAAATGGTAAGTTAAACATTTATAAATGTAGTGAAGGAAGTTTGGATTTTAACACTTAACTTAAAGTAAATTATTGTGAAGTTGAACTAAAAGTGTATCGCCTCAATTATTAAGTAGATAATCTTCGATCTGTAAAATGAATATCTTAAGTTAATGATAAGTAAAGTGGTTTTGGGTTGTAGTAAACAATGTTTTGGTAGCATTTATTTTTAGTCTTTATGAATTAATTAGGAATATGATTAGATAATTAATAATGAATATTTTAAAGATAATTATAAGTGGATAGTTTGGGCTGTTGTAACAATGTTTAAGTAATACTTATCTTAGTTAGGATTTTATAGAGGGTTTTAAAGATAATGATTAAGTGGAAAATGATTTAGGTTTATCGTAACCAATGTTTTAGAAAAATTTGTTTATAAACCCTAAAATTATATTTTAAAGTGGAAATATACTGTTAAATGATTTAGAAAATAATTAGATCTTTAATAATGAAATTCAAAGATAATAACAGGTATAGAATCCTTTGGAATAAAGATAAAAAAATTATATGTTTAATTTATAAAAGAGAAGGGGTTTATAGTAACAAGTTTAAGTAACATTTGTTTTGAACCTCTTTGATTATATTTTAAAGTATGTAAATCTTGTTAATAATTTCTAGATATGCTTATACTATATGAGATAAGTATATGAATATTGTACGGTACATAGGACCTAATAAAGAATGAAGAAATATTATTTAAAGGATGAAGTAATTGATTAAACATAGGATGTTTCAACCAATAAAGAAATATTAATTAATAAAGCTCGTTTTAACTTATAAAAGAATGCTAATTAAATACACGATGTTTTAACTAATAAAGGGATATTAAGTAATAAAAGGAATTTTATTAGATAGAAGGACCTAATAAAAGACATTTTAATTAATAAAAGTTTAGTTAACCAAAATGGGGATTAAATGTGACTTGATCGTGCTTTGTGTATGTTAATCATGCTTTGTGTGTTGCTTGTTTATGGAAAGTATTTAGTCATGTACTTAGCACGAAAGTTGACATAATAGACTTGTTTCTATCTTTGAGAGTTAAGAATGTTGCTTCGAGTAGGATGTAGAAGCAATAGTGCTATAACCTACCGAGCTTCACTCTTAACGGAGGGATAGCTCAAGTTAAGAAGTTCGAAAACGTGATAAGTATATGAGACTTGGTTTCCATATATGACTGTTCCCAATGTTGTTGAATATGACCAAATTCATCGACTTATACTTGAAGATACCAGGATGGGTAAATGGTTTACTTATCGAAAACCACTTCAAGACTAAGATACGTGTTATATCTCTTGGAAGTTAATCTATTCAAGATGATGGAATCCATGTGTAGTTTCAAGATCCGTTCGAGATGCTGGAACCTATTTTTGGATTCATGATATGTTCGAGTGATGATGGCTCGTGTATTGAGATGTTGAATGTGACTTTATCATCGGTATGCGACAACTGACAGAGTAGGGTGCATCATCCCAGGTTTAGCTAACTCGTAGGAGTGCATCAACTCTAGTGTCTAGAGTATGTATATTGATATGTTGTGCACAGGGAGTTATTAGAACTTGGCTCACATGTTCGGGCATGGGCAAGTCATGTTTACCTTATGGTATAATTTATCAAGATATATATGATGCTTGGAATGTATTTTTTGATCCTTTTCATGGAGATTGGTCTCAGTTTTACATGTTATACTAGGAAGTTCTCCGTGGAAAATCCATTATGCAAACGCATCTTAGCCGTTGTAACGACCCGTATTTTTTTGATAATTTAAACTATTGAACTTAATAAGATTTTTGAAATTAATATTAGAAGAAATTAAAATTTATGATTATTAATGTGAATATAACTAGAATATGATTTATTAATGTTGATTTAATAAAACTGACAACTAATTTGAAATAATTTCAATCAATTGAAATTATTGTAAAGTTAATTTTGTTATAATAAGGAATAAAATAATTGTTAGAATCAATTGTTAAAATTTAATGTAATTGAAAATTATAATTAATATGGTAAAAGATGATAATTGTAGAATACGAATGTAATGAAATTTAAACTAATGTTAATTACATTCAAATGGTATTTTATGATTTAATAATAAGAGTGGAAATAAAAATAAAAGAGTCTATGGTAATTTAAATTATAATTAACTGGAATTTTATTACAATTGCAATTGAACTCTGAATCAACGTAATGTTTAAATATTGAATTTAGTATGGAAAATGGTATTTTAAAATATTTAAATTTCTATGTAATCAACAATGTTAATTTGTTAAATTTAAAATTTAAAATTCGAAAGTGAAGTGATTAAATTATTTAATAATAATTTGTTTAATTAAACTATAAAATAGCCATTTTAGCCATTGTCTCAGGTTTGGACGAAACTAGTTTTATCGAATCCGTAACAGTGAATTATTGTAGGATTTCAAGTTTCGTAGCAATCAGACTTATCATTTGATCGTGCGGCACGAAACGTGTAGAAATCAATTAAAGGGAATTAAAATAAATATAATCTGATTTTGAAAGCTAATTTCTGTATACAATGGGATTTGGGCTTGAAATTAGTTCCATTGAGTTTAAAAATATCGAAAACCTATATTTCGATATATTGGACGACATATTGTCGTTTCAGGAAAGGAACGGGCTTTGTGGGTTCGCGTAATCGTTTGATCCGTTCATTCATCCTTATATATCATTATCCCTATAAATAGATTTTGTTTCTCCAACCCTAGCGGCTTTTCATTTTATTCTATATGTATAACAACTTCTTATCTGTTCTTCTTCTCAAATGGAAAACAAACCAGAGTCTTATTCCCAAATTCAATTTCAAATCAAAATTTTCAAACTCCTCAAATAATAATAAAATAATATACCGTTTCGAAGCTTTCGGTGAGTACAATCTAGATCTGCAATTTGTATTTGAAATCAAGGAATTCTTTGGCCAGAAATTGGCAATTTATTCTTGGCCGTCCATGCTAGTTTTTCGCGATCGACAGCGGATCATCGACCAATCAACGATCGAGAAATGGCGTTTGGAAGAGGAGACGAAGCGGAGTTCATCCATACGGAGGTTATCAGAATCACCAGAATGGGAGATTATTGCATGCGGCGGTGGAGCCTATAAGCGACGAGTGGGGGTTGCGCACGGCCATGGGAGGTGCGGTCATGGTCGAGGAGAACTCTGGCGATGTCAGATCGTGTCGATGATGCTCGGAGCGGTGGAAAATATTGATCGATCAGTGGCGGCCGAGAAGTGTTGTACGTGCTCGAGTAGGGTTAATGAGCGACAAGGGTTTTACTAAGGTGAGGATGATTGCTAAATTTCCCTTTAATAAATTAATTTATTTTTAATTAATATTTCAAAGTTCTAACATCGATAACTTTTTCATACGAGCTCGATTCATGCAGGGTTTTCTCCATAGCAATCGCATCGAAATTCCGAATAGTATGGAACTCGTTTGGCTGCATTCTGAGACAATTAAATTTAGGCTTCAATTTGGATTTAAAATCGACTAAAAATCAAAGGAGAGTATTTTAACCCACTCACGAATACTAAACCATCTTATGTTGGTTAAATTAAATTTATGATGTGATTAGAAATTGACTGATTGCTGCTTGGTATATTTAAATTGCCATTCAAATTTAATTTGAATTTATATTGAATTTAATTGCCATCTAAACTAATTTTGATATTTAATTGACAGTTAAACACCTGATAATGATAACCAGTTTATTTGTTGTGATTTATTAGTTGATTTGAATTGTGATTGTGATGGATGTTTAACTGTTGATATTTGGATGATTGGATATTATATTTATTTTTTATGTTGTTATCACACTACAAGTTCCCTTAGTTCTTGTTAGGAAAATCATTATGGCTTGAAATGATACATACCCGAATGATCTTATAGATTAGCGAAAATCGTTATGGTTCGAAATTATAAACTCGAGCGATTTTAGGGATTTTGAATTCTTCTTGGATTGTGGGTTGAAATGATATATACCTGTAAATTTAAATTTATTGCGGGTTAAAATGAAAGATATCCATATTAGTTGACCATAGGGTAGAAAATTATGTGCGGATCCCGGATTGATTAAATTAAATAAGTTTAAATCCTTCATTTTTCAATCCAGTTAAATGATATTATGAAATAAATTTGATTTATGAAAATTGAATTATTTTCAAATACAAGCTTTAAAATACTCAAATTGAAATTGGTTTAAATGAATAGTTTAAAGAATTTAAATTGAAACCTTAAAGTTGGATTTTGAAATAAAATGAAATTTATCAAAATTGAGTTATTGTAAATGTTTGGATTTTCAAACTTCAAAACCTATTGAATTTGAAGTGGTGTAAATTTGTAGTTCACGGTTTTAATAAGAATTTGAATTGAAACATTTAGCCTTTTGAAGTGAAATTATTGACCTGAGATTGATTTAAATTGAATTTTTGGAACTATGGTTGATTTGAATTGATTTGTGAAATTAGGAGAAACAATTCTAATTTGAAATATTTTCAATATAAACTCTTTAATATGCAAACTCTTTTAACAAATTAACTATTTTTCTCATATAAACCATTTTAAATATATAAAATATTTCTAATACGATAACTATTTTAATCTATAACCTATTTTAATATATGACCTATTTTAATACATTAACTATTTTTAATATAAAACCTATTTTAATATATAACCTATTTTAATATATAAACTATTTCTAATATATAACTATTTTAATCTATAACCTATTTTTAAAATATAAACTATTTTAACATATATTATTTTAAATTTATAAACAACTTTTAATATATACATATACTATTTTTAATGTATAACTATTCCAATATATAAAATACTTTCAATATTCAAACTGTTTAAAGTGGGAATCGTTATGATTTAGATCTAATCGATTTAAATGCAAATATTTTGATATTATGGTTTAACATATTCTTGTGGTTATGATTTTTGAAAGTGATATGATTTTAAAGTAAATAATGATTTCGAAAGTATATGATTCTGAAGTGAATATGATTTCTAAAACGATACGATTTTGAAGTGAATACGGTATTTTGATATCAATTATGAATTGGTTTTGGAAATGTAAAAGAACCAACCGGTATGAAATAAGCATTTCGTTGTTGAAGAGAGTGGGATCAGATATTGCCATACTATCTACCAATATCGAAAACCACTTTAACTACTGTGCACTTGATGAAGAATCCAGAACGAAATAGGATGTTTGATGAACGTTACTGTATGAGGTATGAACACAGTCCTGACCCCCTCGGGTCTGCTTGATATGACTAAAACATGATCTATACCTAGGACAAGTGAGGTCGCACCTCCGATCGGACATGTTTCTTTGATACCATATCTGTTTCTCTATGATTGATTTGGTGGCACCATCGATTTGATTATGGGAGTATGTTACGAGGTGGGCGGTAGTAGCTGCTATGCATTACCAGCAGCCCAGTTCCATACACAATAGAATCCCACCCTAGCATTGCCTCGCGTGCCATGTCATATGCCTTATTGAGCCCACTACGAGTTCGGCTTTTGTCGTACTGTTTAACCAGTCAATTTCCTATGGGTTCAGAAAATAGCGAATCAAATTTGAATTTAAAATAACCGCAAGCGCACGGCGTACAATGTTCGTACATGGCGAGTACACGTCAATATATAGGAAATTGTTTAGATTTAAAAATTCTGTTCAATCAAATTAACCAAATTTGAGAGTGTTTTGAGTTAAAATTGTAAAAAAAAACTAGCAAAAGAAAATGGATAAATATACGAGAGTTGAAGACAATTTAGAGACAAATCACTCTCTTGATCACATAAATCAATACAATATGAAATTATGATCTCCCTTTTTTGGTCATTAGTGAGTTTAATTGATGTGTTTATCATAAATATGGAATATTTGCGCTACTAATCAGCTTAATATAACCCATCAAACTAACACACCCATTAAACTACTTGCTAACTCTCATGAAAAATGACAATGAAATTAAAAATAAAATTTATTTTAAGCATGGCCTATCAACTATTGATTAGAAATATAGACCATCCAATTTTGATTTCAACATTCACTTCATTACCATAATCAAATGTAGATGAAGAGATAATTTATGTTCGTGCTTATTTAAGCATAGCCTATTTGGTGTCAACAACATAGGCTGTGACGCCCCACCTCCATACCCACGCCAGCCAAGGACACTACGGAGTAATGCTGTCAACTAGCACGGAGAATAAGGCTGTTGAGGAGCGACCATCCGTGTAATATCTTTGTGCGAGCACCGATATGTCAGATAGTAAAGCATATTTCATTTAAGGAGGAAACCCGACATACCGATACAAACTCAAAGCTATCACACAGTGGCTATATATAATCTTCGGAAACAAATATAGAAATAAAAATAACACAAAACAGTCACAGACATCCATATCACAAAGGCGGAAAAAGATATGAATATATAACACATAAAAGTGTACATTAGAGTAGTGGTTTGAAAGATCCACAATAACCCAAAAGAATAGCAACATGTGCTATACGAAAGAATAAGTATACATCATAGAGTCTATATCTCAACTGTATACATCCAAAAACTACTAATCTAAGTGGTTAGCCAAAAGTCAAGGAGATAATCCTAGAAGTGAAGTCAAGTAGAAGCACCTGTAACATCTCGGTCTGACCCGAGTAATATTTAATAAGAAAATAATAAACGGATCAGTCTAGCTATAAATATCAGATGACATGACATAGAATAAGAGATATAGTATAAACATATGATAACCATAATGGCATACTACTATAAGTATGTAATTGAAAATCAACATGAGATTAATCAATATCACAAGAATCTTCTCAAAGATCCAAAAAGGGTTTCATACCCAAAACTTGTATTCACAACAAGTCAATGACACACGAATTCAGCAATGCACAAAAATTGATAAATCATATCAATGAAAATCACTAAAATTGGTGAAGCATGAAATTTCCAGAAATCAACACACGAAATCCAGAAATCATAAAAAGGGGAAGGAGGCCTATCACACGAATGGGAGCATGAAAACTCACCAACATATGTATCACACGAACGAGACGCTATCTCATGGTAGCTAGCCATTAATTTTTGACACACGAACGGCCCGAAGACCATGGGGCGCTACCCACATGTGTGATTCGAAATCACAATAAAACGGGGTCTAGTCTCCCTCGCAGACAAAAAGACATTGCACAATTGCTAGTCTAAATCACAAAAATGGTCGTCATGATCATCAAGAAGTGTCAATTACAGTAAGCTAGTAAATATATGAGGTTAGCTTCATGTCCCATAACCACTAGCTTAACTTAAATATTTACGAACAAATTGTAAATCTCCACTAGAAAATTGTCACAAGAGATTCAATCGAACAAGTCCAAGAATTAACCGACGACGTAAACGCAAGCGTTTCATACCACTTGTTTTACTAAGCCGTTTAATTAGATTTCTCATACGAATGAGGTAAAGGTTTGTATATGCTAGTAGATTGGAAAACGGTTTGAGAAACGAGCTTTGTAATAAAATAGTTTTGAAATCATTTTGATGAAAGAGTTTTGATATTTACTACTAGCATTGAAAACCTTTATATTTTTAAAGTGACAAACTGTAAAAATGATTGTAGAAACAATAAATCATTAAAATCCACACACGAAGACGTGAATCAAATCCAAAGAAACCGATAAAAAATCCATCGAAATGGATATTCAAAAATCCCTAAAAAGGAGTCTTCAAAGTCGTAATAAATGATAACAACAAATAGGATCATCACGAATCGATTCAAATTGGAAATTCAATCCCAAAAGGCAAAGTGGGCTGAAATAACAAATTCAGTTGACTAAACAGAGATTTTCAGTTGACTAAACAGCAAATTCAGTCGACTGAACAGAGATTTTCAGTCGGCTAAACCCTGCCTGGAAACTTTCTGTTTCCAGGTTCAGTCGACTGAACAGAGATTTTCAGTCGACTAAACCCTGCCTGGAAACTTTTGGGTTTCAGATTAAGTCGACTGAACAGAGATTTCAGTCGACTGAATCATGCCTGGGCTGTTTTTCAGCCTATCCAAATGAAGAGCAAACTCTTCCAAAAATGCAACCGGACAAACATTGGCTCTAAGGGTTTATGCCAATCGGCAACCCGGCCCTATATGCTCCTCGATGCATCATCCAAAGCATGATCAAACATCCATAAAAGGATTTTCACACAAATTTGACTTAAAAACCCAAAAATTGAAACATTCACAAAACCAATCTAAATCAAGAGGAAATGCACATGAAAAAGTGTTAGGAATTCATACCTAACAACCAAAGATAATTATAGTTATAGATGTGAGGTAAAAATCTCACCTTTGAACCCAAAAGCACAAGATTGAGAAGCTTAAGGAGGATCAACCACTCTTCAATCCCAACTCAAGAAGCTTGATTCAAAGCTTTAAAAGAAGAACATTCCCAAAGTTAGGTTTAGGAATTTCTGAAATTGATAAGAGAATGAGTTGGAGAAGAAGAAGAGGAGGCTTACCAAAGCTTCTTCTATTGATTTGGAGCTAGAACTTGATTTGTAAATGGAAACTAGGGTTTGGAGTTTTAATTTCCCATTCCACTCACCATTAATCTCTTTAGAACTGAAAAGTAGAGGAAGCGGGAGTGAATGAAGAGGGGTTTCAGTTTTGGGGTATTAAGTTAGAACATTGGGCTAAACCCAAACCCAAACCCAAAGTGAAAATGGTCAAATTTTTGGCTAGCTCCAAACATATCAATGTTTATACTCAAAAAGATCGCAAACGTCATTTTGAACTCAATGGAAGTGGTCTCAAGTCCTAATTCGATCGTATGCAAAAAGTAACTTTTCGGACTATAATCGACTAACGATAAAATATTTAAATACTCAATCGTAAAATATGTGGGTTGTTACAGACTCCCCTCCTTAAAGAAATTGCGTCCTCGCAATATTTAAGAAGAAAATATTTAGTAACAACCATGAAAGCGTATTTAACACAAAATAAATTTAAAATAAGACGTTCACCTCAAAGAGCACGAGAAAGTAAGTCCGGATGTGTTCGCTCGATGAATTCTCTAGATTCCCAAGAGCAATCCTTAGGATTTAAGGACCATTGGACTTTAACAAGCGGAACATCTTTATTTCGAAGGCGCTTGACCTCCAAAGCAATAATACGAATAGGATGTTGCTCATAAGTTAAATTAGGTGAAACTTCAATTTCTTCCACAACACCGGGCTCAAGAATAGAATCAGAATCTCGAAGGCTCTTCCGTAATTGAGAAACGTGAAACACGTCATGAATAGCAGAAAACTGAGCCGGTAATAAAAGGCGATAAGCCACGGAACCAATACGTTCGGTGATAGGAAATGGCCCAATATATCGAGGCGCTAATTTTCCCGATCGACTGAAACGTACAACACCTTTCATAGGTGAAACACGAATAAACACAAGATCTCCCACAGAAAATTCTAATTTCCTTCTCCGGTTATCGGCATAGGATTTTTGTCTACTCTGGGCTTCTTTCATCCTACGACGAATAAGATCAATCTTATCTGTGGAATCACGAATAAAATCTGGACCAAAAAACCAGCTTCTCACCGGCCTCAAGCCAACAAGAAGGAGATCGGCATAGCCTTCCGTAAAGTGCCTCGAAAGGAGCCATACCAATACTAGATTGAAAGCTATTATTATAGGAAAACTCAACAAGAGAAATATGATCTTCCCAACTTCCACCAAAATCAAGAACACATGCACGAAGAAGATCTTCAAGAGTTTGATTCACACGCTCGGTTTGTCCATCGGACTGAGGATGATAAGCGGTGCTAAAATTAAGCTTCGTTCCCAAAGCTTTTTGAAGACTCTTCCAAAATCCACTAGTAAACAATGGATCATGATCACTAACAATAGAAGTAGGAACTCCATGCAATTTAACAATTTCTTTAATAAAGAGTTTGGCCAAAAGAGGTACGGTCCGATTGGACCGAACGGGAATAAAATGGGCGGATTTAGTAAGTCTATCAACTATCACCCATAAGCTATCATGACCCGAACGAGAACGGGGAAGGCCGTCAATAAAATCCATATAAATTTGATCCCACTTCCAAATAGGAATGTCTAAAGGTTGCAATAACCCACCGGGCCTTTGATGCTCGGCCTTAATAAGTTGGCAAGACATGCAATACTTAACGAAGTTAGCGATATCAAATTTCATTCCCTCCCAATAATAAAGTCGCTTCATATCCGCGTACATTTTACTACTGCCGGGATGAATGGTAAATTTAAAACGATGGGAATCTTCCAAAATGTCTTTGCAAAGATCACTAACATTTGGCACGATAAGTCTACCAAATTTTCGAATGCCGCCACGAGAATTGATATCAAAGTCTTTCAAACCTTCAATATCAATTTTATCCTTAATATTTTGGCCAATAAGAGCCAATTCGGGATCTAGCCTTTGAGCTACAAGAATGCGGTCTAAAAGAGAAGGATGAGCCTCAAGGCTACATAAAACAAGAGATGAACATAAATCGAAAACACGGTCTCGAATTTCACAAGTGGATAAAACCTCGAGATCATTCCATTCGGATATCATCATGGAAACAACCGCATGTTTCTTGCGACTAAGTGCTTCGGCAACTCGATTTCCCTTTCCAGGAGTATGAAGAATATCAAGATCATAAGATGCAAGGAATTCGAGCCAACACTGTTGACGCAAATTAAGTTCCTTTTGAGAGAATAAATACTTCAAGGACTTATGATCGGTATAAATAACAAATTTCTCTCCTAAAAGATAATGACGCCAAATACGAAGGGCGAAAACAATAGCCGCGAGCTCTATATCATGAGCGGCATATCTAGACTCAGCAGGCTTCAATTGCCTAGAAGCATAAGCAATAACACGTTCTCTTTGCATAAGAACGACACCCAAACCAACGCGACTAGCATCGGTATAAACAACGAAATCTTGATTCCCCTCGGGAATAACAAGAATAGGAGCATCAGATAGGAGTTCTTTTAGTTTCTGGAAAGAAGTTTCGCATTTGTCCGACCAAATGTATTTAACACCTTTCTTTGTTAAGCTAGTGAGAGGCATGGCAATCTTAGAAAAGTCCTTGATAAATCGACGGTAATAACCCGCCAATCCAAGAAAACTACGTATCTCTGTCACACTCTCCGGTCTCTTCCAATCTTGAATCGCTTCAATCTTTGAAGGATCCACGGAAATTCTAGATTCGGAAATAATATGACCGAGAAACTTCACACGAGATTGCCAAAAGTGGCATTTAGAAAAAATTGCTTTTAATTGAATACTCTTGAGAGTTTCCAACACAATTCGAAGATGCTTTTCATGCTCCTCCTCAGTTTTTTAATACACAAGAATATCATCAATAAAGATGAGAACAAATCGATCGAGGAAGTTTTTGAAAACTCGATTCATTAAGTCAACGAAATAAGCTGGGGAAATCGTTAACCCAAATGGCATAACAAGCCATTCATAAGATCCATACCGAGTACGGAACGATGTCAAAGGAATGTTATCCTCTGCAATACGAAGCTGATGAAAACCGGTTGCCAAGTCCAATTGTGAAAAGACTCTAGCACCACTAAGTTGATCGAATAGATCATCAATCCAAGGTAAAGGATATTTATTTTTGATAGTAAGATCATTAAGCTTGTGATAATCAACGCAAAGTCTAAGAGTGCCATCGGATTTCTTCACAAAAATTGCCGAAGCTCCTCAAGGCGAGGAACTAGAGCGAATAAATTGCTTCGTCTCCAATTCGGATAATTGTTTGCGCATCTCTTTATTTTCCTTATTGGACATGCGATAAGGAGGACGAGTAATAGGTTGAGCTCCAGGAATAAGATTAATTTTGAACTCAATTGCTCGCTTAGGTGGTATCCTAAAACGGGCTCAAATATGTCGAAAAATTCACGAACAACGTGAATAAGAGAAATAATATCTTCCTCATCATCATTATCATCATCTTGAGGATTTAAAGAATACAAAGATGCGACCAAGCTGGAATCCGAATCTTTAAGATCAATAGAAATCTGCTTAACATATTGAGGATGCCGAAAATGAATAGTCCGCTCAGGACGTAGGATTTGGGCTTCATAACGGTTAAAGCCAATCCATTCCCAAAATCATTCCAAAGCCTAAGTGGCGCATAACATGCAAATCGGCTCGAAAAGAAAAATCACACAAAATAATCTCGACATCTTTACAAAGAAAACTAATTGTTGCGGATCCACCAACCGGATTCGCAATTCTCAAAGAAGTCATTAAATACAAAACATCCAAAGAAAAAGTATCAACAAGTTCTTTTGAAACAAAAGAATGGGACGCACCCATATCAAAAAGAACTCGAATAGGATGATCACGAAATAAAATAATGCCATCAAGGATAGAATGAGAAATACCTTGACCACGAGATGTGTTGCCAGGGGCTTGAGCAACATTTAACTTTCCCTCCTTCTTGCCTTCAAGTTTGAGGCATTGATGTATATAATGATCCGGGCTCTTACAATAGCGACAACAACGGGGCTTTGAACACTTGTTCGCAAAATGGTCCCTAGACCCACAGTTGAAGCATTTCCCATTACTAGGAGAAGGAGCCTTTGCAGCAGGAGTTGCTTGCTTACCTTTTTTGTTGGGATAAGGACCTTTGAATTTGTTTGTCCTCTTCTTGTTGTTGAAGTTTGGATTGGAACCCACCACTTCAACATCATTTTTCTTATCCGCCTCTTCTAGACGAAGAGCGATATCAATCAGTTGATCAAAAGAAACTTCTAATTTTAGACGTAATGGCTTCTTGAGACTCTTGTTCAAGCCATAAACAAATCTCTGATTTTTCTTCAATGGGGTGTTAATGTATTCAACCCCGTATTTGGAAAGAGATTCAAAAGATGCGACATAGTTTGTCACAGAAGATTCACCCTGAACAAGGTCAATAAAACGGCGAGCCAAAGTCACCTTTTCTGCTTCTGGCACAAATTTTAATTCGAAGCGTCCCCGAATTGCTCCCAGGTGAGATCCGCTTCATTAATTTTAGAAATAAGAAGTTCGTACCAGTCCAATGCTCTTTCTTGGAGCATACTAGAGGCCACCTGAACTCGGTGAAGATCAATGAGGTTCATGCGAGAAAAGACTCGATCGCATGTTCTTAACCAAGCCTGGACTTCAATAATAGTTTCAGAACCTTTGAATGGCTTCCCACCTAAGTTGGTGTAATCATTGCACAAGCGTGCAAATCCAGACTTAGGGTGAGTAGGTTCCGGATTAGAACCGGCTTCTTGAGCATTCTTTACTAGATCAAGAAGCTGCTGGGCAGACATAAAAACTCCATCTTGGGGAGTAGCACTAGATTGACCGGCGCTGGGACGGCCAGGTCTTACCATTTCTCTTCCTTAGAAAGAAAGAAAGAAGAAGGAAAAGGTTATTCACCAAATGAATATCAAGCAATCTTGATAGATAAAACAAGGAATCATAAAGAAAATAGGATGAATCGGTACGAAGACTCGAATTAAATCCTAAGGCACGACTCCTAAGAAGGACTTAGGATGATGATCCTTGTTAATCAATTCTACATTGTTCCGATGTTTGGCTCTGATACCAAGCTGTGACGCCCCACCTCTATACCCACGCTAGCCAAGAACACTACGGAGTAATGCTGTCAACTAGCACGGAGAATAAGGCTGTTAAGGAACGACCATCCGTGTAATATCTTTGTGTGAGCACCGATATGTCAGATAGTAAAGCATATTTCATTTAAGGAGGAAATCCGACATACCGATACAAACTCAAAGCTATCACACAGTGGCTATATATAATCTTCGGAAACAAATATAGAAATAAACATAACACAAAACATTCACAGACATCCATATCACAAAGGCGGAAAAAGATATGAATATATAACATATAAAAGTGTACATCAGAGTAGTGGTTTGAAAGATCCACAATAACCCAAAAGAATAGCAACATGTGCTATACGAAAGAATGAGTATACATCATAGAGTCTATATCTCAACTGTATACATCCAAAAACTACTAATCTAAGTAGTTAGCCAAAAGTCAAGGAGATAATCCTAGAAGTGAAGTCAAGTAGAAGCACCTGTAACATCTCGGTCTGACCCGAGTAATATTTAATAAGAAAATAATAAACGGATCAGTCTAGCTATAAATATCAGATGACATGACATAGAATAAGAGATATGGTATAAACATATGATAACCATAATGGCATACTACTATAAGTATGTAATTGAAAATCAACATGAGATTAATCAATATCACAAGAATCTTCTCAAAGATCCAAAAAGGGTTTCATACCCAAAACTTGTATTCACAACAAGTCAATGACACACGAATTCACCAATGCACAAAAATTGATAAATCATATCGATGAAAATCACTAAAATTGGTGAAGCATAAAATTTCCAGAAATCAACACACGAAATCCAGAAATCATAAAAAAGGGGAGGCCTATCACACGAACGGGAGCATGAAAACTCACCAACATATGTATCACACGAACGAGACGCTATCTGATGGTAGCTAGCCATTAATTTTTGACACACGAACGGCCCGAAGAACAAGGGGCGCTACCCCACATGTGTGAGTCGAAATCACACTAAAACGGGGTCTAGTCTCCCTCGCAGACAAAAAGACATCGCACAATTGCTAGTCTAAATCACAAAAATGGTCGTCATGATCATTAAGATGTGTCAATTACAGTAAGCTAGTGAATATATGAGCTTAGCTTCATGTCCCATAACCACTAGCTTAACTTAAATATTTACGAACAAATTGTGGATCTCCACAAGAAAATTGTCACAAGAGATTCAATAGAACAAGTCCAAGAATTAACCGACGAAGTAAACGCAAGCGTTTCATACCACTTGTTTTACTAAACCGTTTAATTAGATTTCTCATACGAATGAGGTAAAGGTTTGTATATGCTAGTAGATTGGAAAACGGTTTAAGAAACGAGCTTTGTAATAAAATAGTTTTGAAATCATTTTGATGAAAGAGTTTTGATATTTACTACTAGCATTGAAAACCTTTATAATTTTTAAAGTGACAAACTATAAAAATGATTGTAGAAACAATCAATCATTAAAATCCACATACGAAGACGTGAATCAAATCCAAAGAAACCGATAAAGAATCCATCGAAATGGATATTCAAAAATCCCTAAAAAGGAGTCATCAAAGTCGTAATAAATGATAACAACAAATAGGATCATTACGAATCGATTCAAATTGGAAATTCAATCCCAAAAGGCAAAGTGGGCTGAAATAACAAATTCAGTTGACTAAGCAGAGATTTTCAGTTGACTAAACAACAAATTCAGTCGACTGAACAGAGATTGTCAGTCGACTAAACCCTGCCTGGAAACTTTCTGTTTGCAGGTTCAGTCGACTGAACAGAGATTTTCAGTCGACTAAACCCTGCTTGGAAACTTTCGGGTTCCAGATTCAGTCGACTGAACAGAGATTTCAGTCGACTGAATCATGCCTGGGCTGTTTTTCAGCCTATCCAAATGAAGAGCAAACTCTTCCAAAAATGCAACTAGACGAACATTGGCTCTAAGGGTTTATGCCAATCGGCAACCCGACCCTATATGCTCCTCGATGCATCATCCAAAGCATGATCAAACATCCATAAAAGGATTTTCACACAAATTTGACTTAAAAACCCAAAAATAGAAATATTCACAAAACCAATCTAAATCAAGAGCAAATGCACATGAAGAAGTGTTAGGAATTCATACCTAACAACCAAAGATAATTATAGTTATAGATGTGAGATAAAAATCTCACCTTTGAACCCAAAAACATAAGATTGAGAAGCTTGAAAACAAAGGAGGATCAACCACTCTTCAATCCCAACTCAAGAAGCTTGATTCAAAGCTTTAAAAGAAGAACATTCCCAAAGTTAGGTTCAGGAATTTCTGAAACTGATAAGAGAATGAGTTGGAGAAGAAGAGGAGGAGGCTTACCAAAGCTTCTTCTATTGATTTGGAGCTAGAACTTGATTTTTAAATGGAAACTAGGGTTTGGAGTTTTAATTTCCCATTCCACTCACCATTAATCTCTTAGAACTGAAAAGTAGAGGAAGAGGGAGTGAATGAAGAGGGGTTTCGGTTTTGGGGTATTAAGTTAGAACATTGGGCTGAACCCAAACCCAAACCCAAAGTGAAAATGGTCAAATTTTTGGCTAGCTCCAAACGTATCAATGTTTATACTCAAAAAGATCGCAAATGTCATTTTGAACTCAATGGAAGTGGTCTCAAGTCCTAATTCGACCGTATGAAAAAAGTAACTTTTCGGACTATAATCCGACTAACGAAATATTTAAATACTCAGTCGTAAAATATGCGAGTTGTTACATAGGCTATCAAATTCAAAGCTAAAACAACAAGTTAAACCACATCAAATATTGTCATTAAGCACACAAAAAATCACTAATTAGCAAAATGTTGAATCTACATGATAATAGAGCTTCATTTCCCCAAAATTTAAGGGGTTTAGCCTCTCATATTTGTTATCACTTCAACAAATGTAGATTCAACATAAATAGAGAAAAAAGAGAGCAAAGTAAAGAGAGAACTAATTAAACTAAAATAAAAGCTAATATACTTGCGTGAATAAACGATCCACACTACTAGCATGAAAGGAAATAAACAAAAAAAAAGAGCATGTATTAAAATTGCATAAAAAATTACATGAAAGAAAATGGCTAAGTAGCCATGAAGAAGAAAGAGAGCTTCTAATTTATTTTTGGTCCTAACACTAAGGAGGCTAAGAGGAGTAATTATATGAACATATGGGGGATTTATACGTGTTTGGAAACCCTAATCATATTTTTGGAAACTACCAAAACTACCGTCTTAGGAAATATAACCTCCAAGTAATTATTAGCATTAGCATAACCCTCCAATTAAATGTGCATGTAGCTTTAATCATGTATATTAGCTCTTAAGAGGGGATCATGGTAAGTGGGCATTTGGGGTCCTACATTATGCATGAAATGAATAATTTCCATCTTCATTTGTTTCCATTCACTCTTGTGCATGTATATCTTCATGAAGCCTCTTGTACTTTGAATTCAAATTCCTATAATACATAAAAATGCCCAAGTAAATTTTATCAAATTAATTCACACACAAAAATGACTATTTTGCCCATGTATGAAGATGAATAAATGATGATTTGAAAATAATTTGAATTTTGGTTTAAACATGTTAAAATACTCTATATGATCATTTATTTAATTAAATTCGATTAAATATGGAAGTAAAAATATGCATATTTATGTGCACATCATGTACCTATGGAGTGTTCCTTGATAGCCCACCAATTTGGTGGAGTTTACAATACTGTATAAACTACGACATTTATGTAAATGTGTTAAGGGAGATATAGGTAATGCCTTAACGCTATTTTAATACTTTACTGTAGACATATTATCATAACGTATATTACTACATAGTAAATAGTGTAACGGACCCTTAGGAGATGGTAATCCCGAACATTGCTTAGGTTATTGCACGCACGTTATACACTGGATAGAAGATGTAAAAACCTGTAAACATCTCTGAAGCCGTTACACTCATATTTATTTTATTTTGATTTAACTTACATAAGATCTTTTAGTTCTGACTTGAGTTTTTTGTCTTTTCATCATGCTCGGGTCAGCTTGAGCATTTCAGTGTTGAAGACCTTATTTTTGGAGGACAAAGACGAAGATTTAGTATATTGGTACTATTTATTATATTTATTCTACTGCATCATATTGTTCCGCTATACTATTTATTTATTTATTCTGATGTATGTATAACTATGATCTGTATTGTAAAAGTGTAATCAAATGTAATTTGTAAAACAGCTTCATGAACTATTTATTTGATTATTATATTTTGTCATTCTGCTGTGAGATTCTGTGTTTTCCCTTCTTTCTCTTCTTTTTCTTATTTACCCTATAACAATCCCCCCTTTTGAATGGTTGAGTTGACATGTGTGGTTTATTGTCGATTTAAACCGTCCAAAAAGGTTGGTCCTTACATTTAATATTTGAGCTTTGATTTAGCAATAACCTTAGCTTGTGGGGTTTGACACATTAGAGATCGGGTAGTAATACCCTGGAATGAGTCTGTTTGAGTGTGTGTATATATATATGAGAGAGAGCGTACTTGTTGGTGTTATAAAATGTTTTCATATTGTGTTAATTTGTTCTGTTTAGTATTTATGAATTCTAGTCGGTACATAGGACGATATGACATCGATAAACACTAAACAGGGCAAACCGTCACAATATTGTTTGAAATGTAGGTAAGTGAAATAATTTGCCTAGTATTATACTTTTTATATACAAGAATAATATTATAAATGGATATGTTTTTATTTGATATGTTTGTTAGGAGTGAAATTTTATAAATGTAGTTTATAAAATAGGATTTACAAAAAAAATGAATTTAATTGGAAATTGAGAGCTTAAGTTACAGGGTTTTGAAATTTGTTTTCAAAGGATTTTTAGAATATAGTATTAGTGTTATTTGGAAGTATTTTCGAATAAATATTTTCAATATGATTTGAAAGAAATGTTTTAAAGGAAGTATAAAAGGAAGTAAATTCTTACTCCACTCTTTTGTCGTTGGAAAATAATTTCGGTGATGATGGCCGCATCATCGACATTCATTTTCAAGTTTCAAAGTGGGAAGGTCATTGTAGTAGCTTTACAATCCATTTGTTTTGATAAATAAATCTTAATTTTTTTCTCTTAAGTATGATTCAATATAAAATAGGATATGAATATATTATTATTTTAAAATGATTTGAAATGAACCCGGCATTTAGTTCTTAAATTTCTACAAATTAGGGACTTCAATTATTGTAATGAAATGAAATCTTAACTATTTTAATAATTGGCACTTCTAAAATGAAAAATAAGAAATTAGATGCTGAATGATTTATGAAATATTTAAGAAATTGGAAATTTGTAACTTGTAAATCAAAAATATGAAAATTTAGGAGATGTAATTATTGGACATTTGTTAACTATAATGAATAAGATAAACTTATGTAACATTCAATTACGTTCTTAAAACATATGTTTAACTTGCCAGAAATGTTTAGAAAGTTGTAATGTTAAATGGGAATATGTAATGGACTATTATACAAGTGAAACTTAAGTAATAAAAGTGTTCAAATGGAATTATTTCTATAAATAAGAATTTTTATGTACAAAAAATGTTATATGCATAAGTTAATATTTTGAAATGCTAATAATTAGATTTAATAGTAAAAAAGTGAATATTATCTAAGAAAATGTTTATAAACTTAAGAAATGACTGAAATAATTCATAAATAAGCTATCATTAATTGACACTATAAAAGAAAGGATAAATGTGAATAAAAGGTAGAAACACTTAAGTATGAAATGTTTTATTCATGAATATTCATATTAAATGGAAATCAAATTATATATATAAATAAATAATTAATGTGAATTAAACTGAAATGAAATGAATATAATACTTTAAGAAATTTATTCATTGATGATTTTAAATATTGAATGGAAAATGAATTTTGTAAGTAATGAAGTTAAATTAATAAAAATAATCATCGTATGAATGAATGAAGATAAATGAACTATAAATGATGTGAAAGGAAATTGATAAGAATAAACTTAAATAATATTTGAAATTCTTGGTTGTTTTGGCTTATGGGATGTTTGGGAAAGAATACTTCAAATTGTTTAAAGTTGTATGAATAATCTATTAAGTAATTATCTAAGGATGTTGAGCATAGTGTGTGCTTAGTATTTTACTTATCACCCTTGTATGATAAAAAATTTCAGTGCTAAACAAACCATTAGCTTTGGTTGTTAAGGATGTGTGATGGATTATTTGTTGCATATAATGGTGATACTGTTTTTTCGCATATGTTTTTATTTTCTTTTTTTACTAATTAAAACAGCTAAATATTTCTTTTTTACATAATTCTCACTCTTTTGGATTATATAAGTGAAATACAGGTTTATCCAAGCAATAACTACTGCTTTTGGTTTCATAAATAAAGTTATTTACCCGACAAATAAGTACGTTTTCAGATTATGGTTTTTGCAACGATATTTTAATTGTTTTTCCCATAGTTGGGATATTTTATTATTGAAATATGATATATTATAACTATTGATATTATTATTTTTCTAGACCAATCAGTACATAAGAGACTCTATCGAAATTTTTCGTGAATTTAAGACATAGAAATTTTTTGTGGAAGTGAAAATATTTTTCAAACTTTTATTAGACATGAATATGAAGACTTAATTATTTATGAATTGATATTTTGTTTTAAATACCTATTTATGTAAGTTTAAAGTGTTTATAAATTGATTATTTTCAATAAATATATATAAGCTCCTTATTTCCTTCTTCCCTTTTCGAGGACGAAAAGTTTTGAATAGGGGAGAGTGTAATGACCCATATTTTTTTATAATTAAAACTATTGAATCTTATAATATTTTTGAAATTAATATTAAAAGGAATTAAAATTTATGATTATTAATGTAAAATATAATTTAAGTATATGATTTATTAAAGTTGATTTAATGAAACTGGCAACTACTCTAAAATAATTTCAATTAGTTGAAATTATTGTAAAGTTAATTTGGTTATAGTAAAGAATAAAATAATTGTTAGAATCAATTGTTGAAATTTAATGTAATTAAATATTAGAATTAATATTTTAAAAGATGATAACTGTAGAATATGAATGTAATGAAATATAACTAATGTTAATTATTCGTATGGTATTTTATGATTTAATAATAAGAGTAAATCATAAATAAAAAAATCTACGGGAATTTAAATTATAATTAACTGGAATTTTATTACAATTGCAATTGAACTCTGAATCAATGTAATGTTTAAATATTGGATTTAGTATGGAAAATAGTTCTTTAAAAGATTTTAAATTTCTATGTAATCAAGAATGTTAATTTTTTAATTTATAAGTTTAAAATTTGAAAGTGATTAAATTAATTTAATAATAATTTGTTTAATTAACTGCAAAATAGCATTTTGGCTACTATCTTAGATTTCGACGAAACTAGTTTCATCGGATCCGTAATAGTGAATTATTGTAGGATTTCAAGTTTCGTAGCAATTGGACTTATCATTTGATCATGCGAGCTTGAAACGCGTAGAAGTCAATTAAAGGAATTTAAAATGGATATAATCAGATTTTGAATGCTAACTTCTGTATACAATAGGATTTGGGCTTGTAACTAGTTGTATCAGGTTTAAAAATATCGAAAACCTATATTTCAATATATTTGACGATATATTTTCGTTTTGAAAACAGAACTGGCTTTTCAGGTTCGCGTAATCGTTTGATCTTTCCATTCATACTTATCTATACTTGTCCCCATACTAGATTTTGTTTCTCTAACCCTAGCAGCCTTTCATTTTATTCTGTACGTACATCAACATCTTATCCGTTCCTCCTTCTCAAATGGCTGACAAACCAAAACCTTATTCCCAAATTCAATTTCAAACCAAAATCAAATTAAAAATTTCAAACTCCTCAAATCATAGAAAATAATATATCATTTCGAAGCTCTCAATGAGTGCAATCTAGATCTACAATTTGATTTTTCAATCGAGGTTTGGTTTGGCCAAAAATTGGCAGTTTATTATTGCCCATCCACGCTAGGATTTCGCGATTGATAGCGGATCGTCGACCAATCAGTGATTGGGGAGTGGCATTTGGAAGAGGAGACAAAGTGGAGTTCGTCCATATGGTTACTTTGGTCTATAGGTCATCAAAATCGCCAGAAATGAGAGATCATTGCATGTGGCGGCAAAGGCTATAGGCGATGCCTGGGGATTGCGCACGGCCAGGGGAGGTGCGGCCGTGGGCGAGGGGAACTCTTGCAATGTCAGATCATGTCGATGATGCTCGGAGCGACGGCTAATATTGGTCGATCAGTGGCGGTCGTGAAGTGCTGTACGTGCTCGAGTAGGGTTTATGTGTGACTAGGGTCTTACTGAGGTGAGGATAATTGCTAAATTTCCCTTTGATAATTTAATTTAATTTTAATTTTAATTAATATTTCAACTAGACCCGCAATTTTAACACTTTAAAAATGTGATATTTAATCATTTTAAATATTCGAATGTAGAAATTTCAAACTTAAACAATCATGTTTTATATGATAAATAAGAATGGTAAACTTATTTTTGATATTGAATAAAAGTTTTGGATTCCCATTGTAAAATTGACAAAAGTTGGATTCCGATAAGGTAGGATAAATACTCGAGAAATTCGTTTAAAGGATAAATGATTCCTTTTAAATATATATATATATATATATATATATATATATAATCGATATCAAACTAATTTGATAATAATAGTAATTTAATTTATAACGGTCTGATAAATATATAAAACTTGTTTTATAAAATTGACAAATTTCGTCTCATATCGATAAATCGATGTCGTATTTTTATAAGAAGATTTGGATATTGTTTTATATTATTTTATATGTCAAATATGCTTGTTTTAATTATTTATAGATAATAATAAATTTATTTTGAAGTTTGGTTTAAATGAATAATAACAAAAACGTCAATATATGACCGGAAAACGTTTTGTCGAAAATCAACGTTTTGTTCAAAATAAGTTGCCACAACGTTATCGCACCTTTGTTAACATGTTTTAACATATATGTTACATATTTTAATAACTAAACATGTTTACTTTTACTAAATAGGATTATAAAAATTCTAGAAGTCATTAGTAAAAGTAAGAAAGAATTAACAAAAGTAAGAAAAGTAAACATCAAAACACATCAAATCAAAATCCAACAAAATAATTAATTTTCTTTACTTAAAATTTAAGTGACTAAGACATAAAGTAAGAAGTGAAAGGATGATGTTAAGTATTGAAATAGTGGATGTTGCTTTAGCTTGAATTAAGGATGGATTGTTAATTCGGTAAGAGGTTATTTTGGTAAATTTACCACTTTTTTTTCTATAAATACCCGCCTCCTTCTTCACTTTCTTTCACATTTCTTCTTCTTTTCTCAAGCTTCTTACCTTCTTCCGCTTCTCTTTAAAGGATTCAAAGCCATAGGAAAAAATTAGAAAGAAATAATGTCAAAATATTTACAAAATATTCAAAAGAAATAAATGTTCACCCACTTCAAGTCAAACTCCTTTTTTCTCCATATTTTACATCTTCTTCTCTCGGCCATAATTTCTTCAAAACTGAACCAAAATGGAAAATTCTTTTCTTTCAAGTCATGTATTTTTTAGGTGTTACAACTTTCGTGTTGACCAATTTGTCTCATTCTAAAACTAACCATATCAAAAATCCACTTCTTTCCGGTGCATTCTCTGGCCCAGTTTTTAAGCCAGAGAATAGGCCATTTTATTTTGATCATAACTTGATCATAACAGATCCAAATTAATAAATTATTTTTTCAAACCATATCCAGTGGCTACAACTTTTATATTGATCACTTTTTCTATTTTTGAGGTTTCTAAAAATTCAGTTCATTAAAGTATATTTTCGGGCTTTATATTTGTGAATCCAAGAATAATCCTTTTTCTTTTGACCATATATTCCTCAGAACTAATCAAAATCAAGTGATTTTTTTTTAATTTAAGAAAAAAAGAAATTTCAACAATTTTTTAATTAACAATTTTTTAAATTTTGAGAGTAAGAAAGTCAAAAACAAGAGAGAAGATGACCTATTTTTGGGTCTAATTTTGAGAATTCAAGGTCAAAGCTCTACCACTTTCTCTACACTTTCGGCCCACCTCCATCTCAAGCCTTGGCCGAGCACTTCGAAGGAAGGGAAAGTTGTTTGCTAATGTTTAAGTGGAGTAGAAAGTAGTTAGTGAAGCATGGATTAGTTTGAATGTTGGTAGGAAGTTAATCGCTTTGATTTATGGTGAGAAACTTTATTTAATATCTATATCTATATATATATATATATATATATATATGTTTGATGAGTGTTATGATTGCTATAGATGCTTATATATGCTTTGATCATCAATTATCGATTGTTTGATATGATTGTTAAATTGTTATACCAAGTCACGTTAATGCATGTCGATAAGCACACAGGAAATCACTTTCCGTTTTAAAACGAAATGTTGTATATGGAATGCTTAAACCTTTTGGAAATAGTTTTAAAATAAGTTAGAAATGTTTTATAAACATTTAAATATGTTTAAAGAAATAAAGAAAGAAAATCAAGATTTCATCTTGTATATTTTAAGTATGTCCAAAATAATTTTCTAGAAAAATCGCGCTTTTTCAGTAAAGTGACCAAAGTTTAAAATTGATATTTTAAATGTTTTAAAAATATGAAATAAATTCTAAAAATCTTTTAAAATGTTTTAAAAGAGATTTAAGTTGAAAAGATGGGTTTCTAAATGATATAAAAGTCATTTTGAAGAATATAGCTTTTAAAACACTATTTGCAACACTTTTCGCAGCAGTTTAAATAACTTTTGAAATGTTGTTTTAAACTTACCAATTCTTTACTATATATTTTGTAAATAATTTTAAAAGAATAATTAAGTAATTTAAAGATGATTTGAAAGTTTTAATAAGAGTTTGAATAAATGGTTAAGAGGAATTGTTTATACCACTTAAACAAAATGTAAAGAATATTGAATGTATTGACAAACTGAGTATGCGGAAACGACTAGTACATTTGTCCCGCTTGTAGATCTGAAAAGAGAAAACAAGGTGTTTAACAAAGGTTAGGAATAGAGAAACCAGTCACATGAATTTACCTGGGCTATGTTTTCTCTTTTTAGGCGAGGTGTGGAATAGATCGAAAGGGAAGCCCGATGCTCTAAAAGATCATATTTAAGTTTTTCCAAGATAAAAGAAAAGAAAAAAAATTCTTTGAATGTTATTTAATCACTTAACATATTTTATTCGATGATTGGTGCGAAGGAACCGAGATCAGATTTGGGTGATTCCTATCCGAAGAACTGGGATCGAATTTGGGTGATTCCTATCCGAAAACTCCTTTAAATTAATTTTCAAAATAAAACTTATTGAAGACGAAGATCATTGAAGAAAAAGATATTCATGATGTAGGATTACTTTCCATTAATCCCTGGAGGTGAAATCTACCATATATAAGATTGTAGTAGCGCTCTGTTATGAAAATCTTCGATTCGCAAGAATATGATTTGAAGTTAAGAAGAAAATCTTTGATCAAGATTTAATAAATGATTTAGGAATATTTTCCCTAATTTAAAAGTAATAACTTGAATGAAAGAAATCTTTAATTTAGATTTAATGAATGATTTGGAAAGGTTTTCCTAAGTAAAAGTGAAAATGATTTGGAACTATTTCAGGATTTAAACAAGGTTTAAATAAATCAAATGATTTAATAAATAAGGCTTAATTATTCCATATTCTCTTGAAAAGAAAATGGAATAAATTGAGGAGAATATATCTAAGAAAGATATTTGATTTAAATAAAAGATAAAGTAATTGATTTATGATTGACATCTACATATGAACTTAACGTCTTTTAAAGTGATGATTGGCTTTGAAGGAACCAGGGGTCGGATTTGGATGATTCCTATCCGAAAACCACTTCGAACCAATTTACATGTTTGAAGAATGAAGTTGTTTGAAGATGGAGATATTGAGACGAATAATAACATGAGACTACTTGTTGATTAATTAGGGATAAACTCCCGATTCACTATATTGTAGCAGTGGTCTCTTTGTTATGAAAAACCTCACTCGCCTAGTAATGGTCGAGGAAAGTTCCTTCGATTTCGTTCGGTTCCAGAACGAACTTATATGAAAGAATGTCTGACCTTGCATTCCAAGTCATAACGAGTGATCTCTATAAAAGTATATCAGTCGGTGGCGGAAAAGACACCTTCTCTTAGCTTAACAGCATTTCCTATGACATACGAGCTCGGAATGGTATACATTTGTAGAAATCGGCCATGTGAATGTGGAATGGCAATGTGGCATTCAAAGTGAAAGAAGATATGCTATGTGAAAAGGTAATCATTGTGTCGAGCCTTATCAACCGGAAATGACTGAAATAGGATTAGATGCGGCAAGGCTAAGTGGGTCATTCCTAATTAGGATATGATCATCCCTTTCTAGATATATTTCTTCCTGGTATGATTTTCGTGATGTAAATTAATGTGGTTTGCATGCTAAAGCGCGCTCAATTAAAGATCGGTAACGACCGAGGGATGAAATATTCTGTACTCTCTAGTTATAGAGGTAAGCCGATCTTATGTTGATAGAGGAGCTTTGTGATGGTTCCTCCAGACATCCATTTAGAGGTGTATCCATCAGAAGGTAGTCCCTTCACCTGTTCATTTGTATGGAAATCCATTCTCTAATAAGAACCTGCAGTTTTGTTTGTATTGGCGTAATGAATAGACTCGAAATGCTATATGGGTAACCATTTTGGATAAGATTAATAAGTTTATTTGCTAATATTTTCAAAGAGATGTCATTAAAAATAATATCTTGGTATAAAAGTATTTTAGTTATCATAAGGTAAAAACCCATCTGTGTTTATATGTGGGCGGTCTTATGAGATACTCTTTCTTTTTAAAGGATTTTATTTAAAGGCTGATATATGACACTGTCATTTATTATTGAGTTTTTCTCATGCTGGTTTATCAAGCCTGATCCAGGTAATTTCAATACTCGGGTCAGATTCGAATAGTTTCATGTTTAGTCGAAGACGGTTGAAGTTTTTAGAGGAGGGCTGGAGATATTCATCTACGTATGACATATTCTATTATCCGCTGTTGTTTGTTTATTTTAGTTTCATGTTTATCAGCAATTGTAAGGGCAGATGTTTATAATTGTCCAAAACTGAATTTAAGTTAGACTTTGATATATGTAATGTAAAAGTTTTCCGCTGTAAAGATATTTGTTCAATATTATATATTATTCCATTCGTGTGAGATTCTATTCTGTCTTAATTTCTTTATTGCCCTTCATGTTCAGTCTTCTCATGCAATTTGAGTTGAACATGTGTGGTGTATTATCAATTCAAAGGGTACAAAAACGGTTCGTGACATCAATGTTCTAACATATATTAATTTTTTCATACGAAATCGGATTCACGTGCGATTTGCACCATTGCGATTGTATCGAAATTCTAGTAAAATATAGAGCTGATTTGGCTACATTATGAGACTTTTCAAATTTGGGCCTTTATTTGGTTTTTAAACCGACTAAAAATCAAAGGTGAGTGTTTTAACCCACTCTCGAATACTAAACCATCTTATGTTGTTTAAATTAAATTTATGATGTGATTAGAAATTGATTGATTGTTGTTTTGGCATGCTTAATCTGTCATTCAAAATTAATTTCAATTTATATTTAATTTAATTGCCATTTAAATTAATTTTGAAATTTATTTGCCAGTTAGATACCTGATAATGATAACCCGTTTATTTTTTGTGATTTATTGGTTGATTTGAATGATGATTGTGATGGATGTTTAATTGTTGATGTTTGGATGATTGGACATTATATTTATTTCATATGTTTTTATCACACTGCAAGTTCCCTTAGTTATTGGTAGGAAAATCACTATAGGTTGAAATGATACATAGTCGAACAATCTTATAAATTAGGGAAAATCGTTATGGTTTGAAATTACAAACTCAATCCATTTTATGGATTTTGAGTTCTTCTCGGATTGCGGGTTGAAATGATATATATATCTGTAAATTTAAATTTATTGCAGGTTGAAATGATAGATATCCGTATCAGTTGACCATAGCGTAGAAAATCATATACGGACCCCGGATTAGTTAAATTAAATAATTTTAAATCCTTAATTTTTGAATCCAGTAAAATGATATTATGAAATAAGTTTGACTTATAAAAACTGAATTATTTTCAAATCCAAGCTTTAAAATGTTCAAATTGAAATTGGTTTAAATGAATAGTTTAAAGAATTTAAATTGAAATCTTAAAGTTGGATTTCGAAATAAAATGAAATTTATCAAAATTGAGTTATGGGAAATGTTTGAATATTTAAAGTTCGAAACCTATTGAATTTGAAGTGGTTTAAATTTGTAGTTCAAATATGGATTTGAAATCGATATAAATTGAAATGGTTTTAAGGAGAATTTGAATTGAAACCTTTAGCATTTTGAAGTGAAATTGCTGAACTTAGATTGATTTAAATTGAATTATTGAAACTAAGATCGATTTGGATTTGTAACGACCCAGAATTTCGGTCATTTGAAATTCGTATATTTAATTGATTTTAAATATTCACAAGTTAAGTTTAAAGCTGAATAAATAATATTTCGAATGTCTAGATTTAATTGATAATTAAATTGTTGATTTAATAATTTAAATTGCAGAAATAATTGGAAATTGGTTTTAATATGAATAAAAATATTTTATAAAGTTGAATTTAATTCTATTTGTATTAGAATGATGTTAGAAAACTTTTAAAATTGAATTAAAAGTTAATTTGTAGAAATTGAATATTTTAATATTTAATTAACAAGTAAAAATAGGTATTTTTCAAACAGTCTTGGATTTCGACGAAAACCAGTTTCATTGGATCCGTAGTGTTAAACTATTGTAAGATTTTAAATTTCATGTCAATCGGATTTATGGTTGTCAGGGGCAAGCTAAAATGCATAGGAATCTGTTTAAGTAAAATTTTAAATTTAAATAATTCGATTCGAAAACCTATATTTCAAATACGATTGAATTGGCTCTCGATATATATTCCAATGTATTCAGAATAGAGGTAAAAAATTATAAACGCTAGACGGCACGTTTCATTTCGAGTTTGAATTTTTTTCCGATGAATAGCGCGTAAAATTTTCTATAAAAGCCCCTGATTTCTTTCATTTTTCACTAAACCATAATGGTGCTACAGCAGGCCGCCATTTACTTTTCTATGGCTAGAAATCATCCTCATTTGTCCTCTAATATCTCACGATCCATCGACAATTAGCAAATAGCTTCAACTACAAAGTTGTAGACAACATCGAGAACTTCGAATCCAACGGGCATGATCGTTTAAAACAAACTGAATCGATGGAAAATTTCATTTGAATGCATGGTTCAAGCACGAGTTCCAAGACATTGAGGGGGCCGAGTTCATTGCTGTTAAGGGAAAAGGAGGAGCTTGTGATGGCCGTTCGAATGAAGGTCTCCGGTCATCTTTAACTTCAATGAATTCGGTGCCAAAAATTTGGGTTGAGCAGCGGCGTTGGGTTACTTGCGTGCATAATTCATCTGGAGGGGAAGAAGATGCTAGTTGCGGCTGTGATCTGCTATTGTGAAATCAAACGGTTGCAGTTTATTGAAGGTTAAAAAATAAATAAGAAATTGAAATTTATATAATATAAATTCGTATGAACTTTAAAACTGCATATCTTTTTCATGCGAGGTCCGTTTTGCACTAAATGAATTGCATTGGGTTTGTATTGATGAGCACTACATTATGGAGCTAGATTGAGATTTATTTGACCTAGTGAGAATTTTGGTTGAAATTAAACGCTTGTTTAATTGTAATCGGAATAAATTGCTATCGCGACGACTACAATCAATGTGAGTACAACTCACTCTTTCTAACTCACTAAAATTTTATATAAGTGAGAATAAATATTATTTATGATGATTGATAATTGTTTGGATGATATACAATATATTGATTGGTATTTGGATATATACCTGCCTAGTGGAGCAAATGATCCTATACGTTCCCGTGTATAAGCGAATGACCCTTTGTACGCGCGTCTGCCTCGAAGCGGACATTATACATATATTTCTAATATGTATATTTGTCGCAGGTGATTGGTTGGAGGGATCCAACTGGATTCCTCACCAGTGTTGATTTATTTATAGATATTATGATATATTCTGTTATCTTATGATACGATGTTTTGGATTTTGTGATTGATGTATTTGGTGTTGTTGCAGCATTGGGCCTATTTTGGAATTTTAAAAATGTTAAAGTGATGATTTCCACATTAAAAGGGATTTTCAAGTGATTTTGAAAATAGATGTTTTATTAATTTTGAATTGTTAAAAGAATGAATTTACTTTAAATAAATAGATGTTATAATTTTTATGTTATAAAAATTATGATGTTTTGGGAAATATAATTGAAATGTGATTTTTGAAATATGAAGTTAACTATTTTGTGAAATAGTATAAATGGAGATTTTTGAATTTATTATGAACGGTTTATAAATAAGATTTATAAAATTAAATTTTTATAAATCAGAATAATGGAATTTTATTGGAGTTTTTATAAATGTTAAAATGGAGTTATAAATGAATCTTATAAGCAATAAGATTTATGATTTGTGAAGTTTTAAAAAGAATGATTTTGTAAATAAATGAATTATAAGTATTTAACTTATAATATGGATTTTGGTATATAATTGAGTTATAAATTAAATTGGTTAATAAAGGAGATTGATAAATTGAAGTTTTTTATTAAATATAAACGTGATTTATAAACATTGTTTTATAAATCTGAAATCAATTGAATTGGATAAGTTAAATATAGAAGTTTATTAAAGGAGATATATTCACGATTTTGGACAGTGAATAATCCTTTGGTGAATTTATAGAAGCAATGAATATGGTAAATGAATTTTATCCATGATTTTGGCCAGTGGATTATCTTTAATAAATGTGTAGAAGCAATGAATGTGGTAAATGAAGTATATTCACGATTTTGGACAGTGAATAATCTTTTGAAATTAAATGAATGTTTTGAAAAGTGATATTATTAAAAGGAGCTAAATGGTTTAAAAATGTTTTAAAATGTGTTAAGTATCGAAACCATATGTTTCAACATTTATTGTTGAAATAGACGCTTTCGAGAAATAAGGAAATGATGGACTATAACACTATTGTTATGGCAACATGATTTTCAAAAGGAAATGTTTTTGTGTAGTATTGGGATTTATATATCTATCTTATTTTCGAATCCCTATACTAGTGATTTTGGGTTGTCGTAACGATGTTTTACGCAACATTCTGTTTTAACCCAAATAATTGTGTTTAAAGAGAATGTTTTTCTTAAAGAATAAAATTTATACTTAATCCTGATTTAAGTATATATAATATTTTCTAAGTGTCGAAAATAAATTGAATTGTGAATTACTTATTATTAAATAAGTATTTGGAAATGTTTTACGATGTTGAAATGATTTTGAGAATATATCTTTTTAACGATAATTTGAAGTGAATATTTGAAAATGATTTAATTAATAGAAGATTAATTAAATGGTTCAGTGGTTGTTATGGTGCTAAATATTTATTTGTTTGTTTTGATAGTTAAAGAGCCGACTATCAGAACTTAGCCAAATTTTAGTTACTCGATTTGATGTGGGAACCATTTACTCGTAAACTTAGTACGTTGCCTTATGTGTAGGCTTGATTATCATTTTGTTGAGGATGTTGATTCATATAGTGTGAAGTATTACTCCAATCCATCGAGCTTCCTTCTTGGCCGAAGGATAGCAAGTTGAAAGTTGGAAACGTGATAAATCTATGAGATTTAGTTTCTGTGTGAAGTTGAGAAACGCTTTTGCGTTGTTGGTACGAAGAGACCGGGATCATATTTATCTGAAAACCACTTCGGACCAACGTATATGCGACGATTGTGCAGGTTATTGATGATATTGATATTTTTGGAGTTTCATAGTGGGGGACTGCTTGTTGATCATTTGGGGTTAAAAATCCCAATATACATCCAGTAGCAGTGATCTCTTCATTATTAAATATCCAATGCAAGGACTATTCGCTACTAATCATAGGGATTTTCCGACAGGATATGGTAGGAAAGTACCTTCGATTTGTCCTGTTCCTGGACAACTTATATGGATGTTTGTCTGACATTGCATTTCTATAGATTACGTACATTGGTTTTTACAAACGTACATCAGTGGTGGCGGGGAAGGCAAGTTCTCTTAGCTTAACACTCTCCTTGAGACGTATGAGCTTAAGGGTTGTATTTTTGTGGAAGGCGATTTGTAATCAAACGGAAATTGCCGTGTAGCATTCAAAATATGTGATTGTGACTATGAAAGGTAATCATTACCTTTAGCCTTATCAACCAAAAATGATCAAAACAGGGTTAGATGCTGCAGGGCTAAGTGGGTCGCTTCCATTAGGGCATGATCATCCTCTTCTAGATATATCTTTACACGCTATGACGTCATGCATCTGATTATGTGCTTCATATGCTTAGAGGGCCCTCGATAAAGGTCGGTAACGACCAGAGGATGACATATTCGGTACCATCTAGTTATAGAGATGGGCCGGTCTTGTGTTGGTAGAGTGCAGATGTTCTGTGCCTCGTTACATCCATCTAGAGGTGTACCCCTTCAGAAGGTAGTCCCTTCACCAGGTCATTTGTATGGGAATCCAAACTCCACTACGTACCTGCCATTTTAATTGTAGAGCCTAGTAAGCTGGAATTTAATAATGGTAACAATTTCGGCTATTTTGAATATTATTTGTATACTAGACACTAGTATAATATCATACAAATTTGATATGAGATGTTTTAGTTATCACAAGGTAAAAACATGTCCGTATTTATGTGTGGACTTGTCTTACGAGATAGTTTTGTTTTAATAAAAGAAAAGTTTTGGTAATTTAATAAATTCAGTTGAGTGTGTTTCTCATGCTGGTTTACCAGACTGATCCGGGCGTTCTTCCCTTTCAATGCTCGGGTCAGACCGAGTATATTTATAGGTCTAGATTTGATGCTTTGGGAGCTTCAGTAGGAGAGCTGGAGATCTTCATTTCCGCACATCCGTATTTGATTGATTGTCTGCTGCATTGCTTAGTTGTTTTAAATTATCGGCATTTGAATGGACAGTTTATTATAACCGTCCAGGTTGATCACTATTGATTGATTGTTAACTCTGATTGATATGTATATATATACAGTTTCTGTTTTGTAAAGATCATTGATACGATATTATATATTTTTCGCTGCGATGTGAGATTCTGTATTATTTTATTTTGTTCTATCTTCTCTCTTTCTTCTCTTCTCCTCTCCTCTTTTCTTTCTCTTATCTTTCCGTTAGTCTGTGCTTTTTGGGTCGGGCATGTGTGGATTATTGTCGATTCAAAGGATAAGAATTTACGGGTTGTCACACTTGGTATCAGAGCTTAGATTTTGTATATTCCTAAGCTTTGATGTGTACATAGTATAGATAGAGGCAATATCACCCAAGATTGAGTTTGAGTGTATTATATATATGAGCACATATTTGTTAGTGAATATAAAATATTTTATATTGTGTTTGCTTATCTGTTGAGCTGTTTTTGAATTCTGGTCGGTATGTGGGACGCTATGTTGTCGATAGAGGTTTCTAAATACTTAAACGAGGCAGGTCGACATAGTATCATTTTAAATTGGGTAAATGAAATAATTTTATCTCGATTATATTTTATATATAAAGGAAATAATTTTTTGGAATTATTAAAGTATATATAAATTGAATTGATTGTTTGGTTGTTTGAAAATGTAAATATATAAAAATTAATAAAGATGTTTGAATAATGTAAATTCAAATAACAATTGCAAGAGAATAAATTTTATAAGCAAATGAATTATAAACATGGAATTATAATTAATATGATTTACAATTGTGAAATAATCTTATATATAAGAAGTATAATTATATGAATATATTTATAAATATGATTTATAAATAAAAGGATTTTTGAAAGAATATAAAGCATTGAATTTGCTAATGTTGCTGGAAAATAATAAAGATGATGACTTCAGCATCATCAGTATCATTTTCGAGTTTCTGTGTGATGGATTTGCTACAAAAAGTAAATTGAAATTGAAATTTTATTTTGATAGACAAATTTGATTTAAAATCCAAGTTGAAATTGATAAATATAAGTAAAATGAGCTCTAGATTTATAATATGAAATAAAATTTTAATTATTAGTAAAGTTGAAGTAAATTTGAGTTAGCATTAAAATATACGATTTGAAATTTAACTAAAGGAAATTTAAATAAAGTGAATTGGATTTTAACTGGATTTGATAAGTTATTGAAATTGAAAGTAAACTTAAAAGATAAGTGATTATATAACATGAATTTGCAAGTTTGAATAAATAAGATTTATAACTTATAAAGTGAGAAAATGTAAGTAAAACCAATTGTTAAAATGGTTAAACTATTTTGTTAAGTAAAACAAGATATGAATTTGAATAGTGAGATGAAATTTGACTTTAGTAAAAGGTTAATGAAATAAATTAGAGAATGAACTTATGTTGTGTAGTGAAAGTAAATGTAAACGAAGTTGAAATGAAACATAACTTAGGTGATGTTAAATGAAGTTGATTTTGGTATCGAAGTAAATTAATAAAGTGAATTAATGAGATAAAAGTAGTTAGATGAAAGTGAATTTGAGTTATATAAAGAATTCAACTTTAAGATGTAAAATGAATCAGTATTAAAAATGCTGTTGCTAAGAATTGGATAAAACTTAAGTTGACAAGTTGTTAAATAATAACAATATTAGAAATGTTGTATAGAAATGTGATTATAGTGAATACTAGAATTCAATCTAAATTGAATATTAAACCAATTGAAAGTAAAAGTGTTAAACTAGATATGGATGTTGGAAGTAAAGTAAATGAATTTGGTTATGTTGGATATACATTGTTTGTTAGATGATTGTTAGTTGATTGTGTAGAAATTCATATGAAATTGAAAGTAAAATAATTGAATTTGAATTGAAAGTGAAGTAAGAATAAATATAAATGAAATTAATTTGAATTGGAAGTGGACAAACTTGAATATGAATTAGTGAATGTAAACTAATTGAAAATGAATGAATGTTAGTAAAATACAATGTTAATGAATCAAATGTGATTAAATTGAAAATAAATTCAGTAAATATTAATGAGAAGTGAAAGTGTATTGATTTGGTTGTAGATGTTAGTTGGATGATAGTTGTTAGATGGTTGGATTTGTTGCTTATTGATGGCATTTGCTATATTGACATATATAGTTGTTATATTGGTATATGTTGTATATTGATATTACTTTAATATATACATGTTTCTCATTTGTTTGTTGAGTGTTTAGTAGGTGTGGATGGCGTTTGCTTCACTTTTGGAGCTCGCTTTCGTGCTATATTAGCCGTATATGCTCGCTAATAATATATAAGGTACATATTTCGGATTACACATCGTACTTTTACACTATCTTCCCTTCGGGATGCCTCATCCTCGTAAATGAGATATATATATATGTTGTGATCCTACTGCGATCGAACCACGCAAAGGAAACGCTGGCGATTTTTTTTGAAAATTTAAGGCGTTAGAAATTTTTTGGAAAATTTGTGATAACTAAAATTTTGATATTGAGTTATAAAGTTAAACGATATTAGTTGGTTTGAAAAGATAACTAAGTAGTTTTGAAAACTTAGAAAAGTTTTTGTAAGTTTAACTATTGGATTTTGGGAAAGTTTAACATTTAAGTGATTTTGGTAAACGTAGCTTGAATGATTTGTTTTGAAAAGTTAATGGATTTTGTGACTTTTTCTTACTTGAAAATTTCGAGGAAGAAATTCTATTAAGTAGGGGAGAATGTAACGAACCAGAATTTCGGTCATTTGAAATTCGTATATTTAATTGATTTTAAATATTCACAAGTTAAGTTTATAAGCTGAATAAATAATATTTCGAATATCTAGATTTAATTGATAATTAAATTGTTGATTTAGTAATTGAAATTGCAAAAATAATTGGAAATTGGATTTAATATGAATAAAAATGATTTATAAAGTTGAATTTAATTCTATTTGAATTAGAATGATGTTAGAAAACTTTTAAAATTGAATTAAAAGTTTATTTGTAGAAATTGAATATTCTAATATTTAATTAACTAGTAAAAATAGCCATTTTTCAAACAGTCTCGGATTTCGACGAAACCAGTTTAATTGGATCCGTAATGTTAAATTTGTAAGATTTCAAATTTCGTGTTAATCCGATTTACGGTTCGTCAGGGGCAAGCTAAAATGCATAGGAATCTATTTAAGTAAATTTTAAATTTAAATAATTCGATTAGAAAACCTATCTTTCAAATACGATCGAATTGGCTCTTGATATATATACCGTTGCGTTCGGAATAGAGGTAAAATATTATAAACGCCAAGCGGCACGTTTCATTTCGAGTTAGAAATTTTTTTCGATGAATAGTGCACGTAAAAGTTTAAATAAAAGCCACTGATTTCTTTCATTTTTCACTAAACCCTAATGGTGCTAGGGCAGGCCACCAATTACTTTTCTATGGCCAAAAATCATCCTCGTTTCTCCTCTAATATCTCACGATCCATCGACAATTGGCAAATAGCTTCAACTACAAAGTTGTAGTCAACGTCGAGAACTTCAAATCCAACGGCATGATCTTTTAAAACGAACTGAATCGATGGAAAATTTCATTTGAACGCGTGCGTTCATGCATGAATTCCGAGACATCGAGGGGGCCAAGTTCGTTGCAGTTTAAGGGCGAAGGAGGAGCTTATGATGGCCGTTCGAACGAAGGTCTCCGATCGTCTTCAACTTCAATGAAGTGGGTGCAAAAAATTAGGGTTGAGCGGCGGCGTTGGGTTATTTGCGTGCGTAATTCACCTAGAGGGGAAGAAGATGCTAGTTTCGGCCATGATCTCCTATTGTGAAATCGAATGGTTACAGTTTACTGAAGGTTAAAAAATAAAATAGAAATTGAAATTTATATAATATAAATTCGTATGAACTTTGAAACTGCATATCTTTTACATACGAGGTCTGTTTCACACGAAATAAATTGCGTTGGGTTCGTATTGACGAGCACTACATTATGGAGCTGGATTGAGATTTATTTGACCTAGTGAGAACTTTGGTTGAAATTAAATGCTTGTTTAATTTTAATCGGAATAAATCGCTGTCGCGACGATAATGTTAGTGCAACTCACTCTTTCTGATTCACTATTATTTTATATAAGTGAGATAAATATTATTTTGATGATTGATGATTGTTTGGATGGTATATGATATATGATATATTGATTGGTATTTCGATATATACCTGCCTAGTGGAGTAGATGACCTTATATGTTCCCGTGTATGAGCGGATGACCCTTTGTACGCACGTCTGCCTTGGAGCGGACATTGTACATATATTTCTAATATGTATACTTGTCGCTGGTGATAGTTGAGGGATCCAACTGGATTCCTCACCAGTGTTGATTTATTTACGCATATTATGATATATTCTGTTATCATATGATATACGATGTTTTGGATGCCGTGATTGATGTATTTGGTGCTATTGCAGCATTGGAGCTATTTTGGAATTTTAAAAATGTTAAAGTGATGATTTCCAAATTAAAAAGGATTTTCAGATTTTGAAAATATATTTTTTATTAATTTTGAATTGTTAAAAGAATGAATTTACTTTAAATCAATAAATGTTATAATTTTTATGTTACAAAAATTATGATGTTTTGGGAAATATAATTGAAATGCGATTTTTGAAATATGAAGTTAACTATTTTGTGAAATAGTTTAAATGGAGATTTTTGAATTTATTATAAACAGTTTATAAATAAGATTTATAAAATTGAATTTTTATAAATCAGAATAATGGAATTTTAATAGAGTTTTTATAAATGTTAAAATGGAGTTATAAATGAATCTTATAAGTAATAAGATTTATAATTTGTGAAGTTTTAAAAAGAATGATTTTGTAAATAAATGAATTGTAAGTATTTAACTTATAATATGGATTTTTGGTATATAATTAAGTTATAAATTGAATTGGTTAATAAAGGAGATTTGTAAATTGAAGTTTTTATTAAATATAAACGTGATTTATAATCATTGTTTTATAAATCCGAAATCAATTGAATTGGATAAGTCAAATATAGAATTTTATTAAAGGAGATATATTCACGATTTTGGACAGTGAATAATCCTTTGGTGGATTTATAGAAGCAATGAATTTGGTAAATGAATTTTATCCATGATTTTGGCTAGTGGGTTATCTTTAATAAATGTGTAGAAGTAATGAATGTGGTAAGTGATGTATATTCATGATTTTGGACAGTGAATAATCCTTTAAATTAAATGAATGTTTTGAAAAGTGACATTATTAAAAGGAGTTAAATGGTTTAAAGATGTTTTAAAATGTGTTAAGTATCGAAACCATAGATTTCAACATTTATTTTTGAAATAGACGTTTTTGAGAAATAAGGAAATGATGGACTATAACACTATTGTTATAATAAATGATTTTCAATAGGAAATGTTTTTGTATAGTATTGGGATTTATATATCTATCTTATTTTCGAATCCCTATACTAGTGATTTTGGGTTGTCGTAACGATGTTTTACGCAACATTTCCTTTTAACCCAAACAAATGTGTTTAAAGAGAATGTTTTCCTTAAATAATAAAATACATACTTAATCCTGATTTAAGTATGTATAATATTTTTTAAGTGTAGAAAATTTAATTGTGAATTACTTATTATTAAATAAGTATTTGGAAATATTTTCCAATGTTGAAATGATTTTGGGAATATATCTTTTTAAAGATAATTTGAAGTGAATATTTGGAAATGATTTAATTAATATAAGATTAATTAAAAGGTTCAGTGATTGTTATGGTGCTGAATATTTGTTTGTTTGTTTTGATAGTTAAAGAACTGACTATCAGAACTTGGCCAAATTTTAGTTCCTCGATTTGATGTGGGAACTATTTGGTCGTACAATTAGTACGTTGCCTTCTATGTAGGCTTGATTATCATTTGTGTTGAGGATGTTGATTCGTATAGTTTCTGTGTGAAGTTGGGAAACGCTTCTGCGTTGTTGGTGCGAAGAGACCGAGATCAGATTTGTCTGAAAACCACTTCTGACCAACATATATGCGACCATTGTGCAGGTTATTGATGATATTGATATTTTTGGACTGCTTGTTGATCGTTTGAGGTTAAAATCCCAATATACATCCAGTAGCAGTGGTCTCTTCATTATGAAATATCCAATGCAAGGACTATTCGCTACCAATCCTATGGATTTCTCGACAGGAAGTGGTAGGAAAGTACCTTCGGTTTGCCCTGTTCTTGGACAACTTGTATGATCGTTTGTCTGACATTGCATTTCTATAGATTACGTACATTGGTTTTTACAAACGTACATCAGTGGTGGCGGGGAAGGCAACTTCTCTTAGCTTAACACCCTCCTTGAGACATATGAGCTTAAGGGTTGTATTTTTGTGGAAGGCAATTAATAGTTAAGTGGAAATGGTCGTGTGGCATTCAAAGTATGTGATTGTGACTATGAAAGGTAATCGTTACTTCTAGCCTCATCAATCGGAAATGACCAAAACAGGGTTAGATGTAGCAGGTCTAAGTGGGTCGCTCTTATTAAGGTATGATTATCCTCTTCTAGATATATATTTACACCTATGGCATCGTGCATCTGATTATGCGGTTTGTATGCTTAGAGGGCCCTCGGTAAAGAATGGTAACGACCGGAGGATGACATATTCGGTACCATCCAGGTATAGAGGTGGGCCGGTCTTGTGTTGGTAGAGGGCAGATGTTCCGTGCCTCGGGATATCCATTTAGAGGTGTGCCCCTTTAGAAGGTAGTTCCTTCAACTGGTCATTTGTATGGAAATCCAAACTCCACTACGTATCTGCCATTTTAATTGTAGAGCCTACTATGCTGGAATTCAATAATGGTAATAATTTCGGCTATTTTGAATACTATTTGTATACTGGACACTAGTATAATATCACACAAGATTGATATGAGATGTTTTAGTTATCGTAAGGTAAAAACATATCTGTATTTATGTATGGACTTGTCTTACGAGATACTTTTGTTTTGATAAAAGAAAAGTTTTGGTAATTTAATAAATTCAGTTGAGTGTGTTTCTCACACTGGTTTACTAGACTGGTCCGGGCATTCTTCCCTTTCAATGCTCGGGTCGGACCGAGTATATTTACAGGTTTAGATTTGATGCTTTTGGAGCTTCAGCAGGAGAGCTGGAGATCTTCAATTTCGTACATCCGTGTTTGATTGATTATCCGCTGCATTGCTTAGTTGTTCTAAATTATCGGCATTTGTAAGGACAGGTTATTATTACTATTC
The DNA here is from genome assembly GCA_030765085.1 of Allium cepa. Classification (NCBI taxonomy): domain Eukaryota; kingdom Viridiplantae; phylum Streptophyta; class Magnoliopsida; order Asparagales; family Amaryllidaceae; genus Allium; species Allium cepa. The sequence goes on from CM060931.1 coordinate 470,740,124, forward strand.
AGGCTGATAACTATTGATTGATTGTTAACTCTGATTGCTGTGTATATATATACAGTTTCTTTTTTGTAAAGATCATTGATATGATATTATATATTTTCCGCTACGATGTGAGATTCTGTATTGTTCTGTTTTGTTCTTGTGATGCCCCACCTCTGTACTCACGCTAGCCATGGACACTACGGGGTAATGCCGTCGACTAACATGAAGAATGAGGCTGTTGAGGAGCGACCATCCTTGTAATGGCTTTATGCGAGTACCGATATGTCAGATGGTATAAGACGAAATCCGACATATCAAATACAAACTTAAAGCTACTACACGGTGGCTATGTGGTCTTCAGAAACAAATACAAAAATAAGCATAACACAAATCAGTCACAGAAATTCATATCACTAAAGCGGAAACAGATATGAATATATCACATAAAAGTGTACATCAAAGTAGTAGTCATTCAAGATCCACTACAGCACAAAAGAATAGATACAGGTGCTAGACAAAAGAATACGTATACATCAAGGAGTGTCTATCTCGAACGTATAATAACAAAAACTACAAAACTAGAGTAGTTAGCCAAAAAGTCAAAAGCTTGTCTCAGCTAAGGAGTCAAGCAGAAGCACCTGTAACATCTCGGTCTGACCCGAGTATTATTTAATAAGAAAATATTAAATGGATCAGTCTTGCTATAAATCTCAGATAAAATGAGATAGGATAAGAGATATAACTAAAACCTATGATAACAATAATGTCATACTATGACAAGTATACATTTAACAATAACAAAAATCATACAATATCTCAAAAATCTCAAACACCAAAAAGAATGTCATATTCTTTAAATTATTCGCCAAAACAAATATATTGATAAAGCTTATCAATGTAAATCTCAAAAATTAGCTAAACACAAATTCTAGAAATCATCAATTAGAAATTCAAAAAACACAAATGATCCGAAGCTCCTCCAAACGAGCGGAAACTCCTCCAAACAGAGTATAATCCCCCATTGCAGACTATGAGCCGAAGCTCCTCCAAATAAGCCAAAGCTCCTCCAAACGAGCTGAAGCTCCTCCAAATAGGGTATAGTCTCCCATTGCAGACTATGAGCCGAAGCTCCTCCAAATAGGGTATAGTCCCCCATTGTGGACTATGAGCCGAAGCTCCTCCAAATGAGCCAAAGCTCCATAAAATCGAGGTATAGTCCCCCCGCGTGGACGAAGAGAGACAAAGCTCAACATAACGGGGTATTGTCCCCCACGTGGACAAAGAGACATCGCACATCGCTAGTCTAAATCACAAAATGATCATCATCGATCAACAAGAAGTGCCAATTACACTAAGCTAGTAAATAAATGAATTTAGCATCATGTCTCATAACCACTAGCTTAACTTAAATATTTACGAACAAATTGTAGATTTTCACTCGAAGATTCTCACAAGATTTTCAATCGAACAAGTCCAAAAATTAACCGACGAATTAAACGCAAGCGTTTCATACCACTTGTTTTGCTAAGCTGTTTAATTAGATTTTCTCATCCAAACGAGGTAAAGCTTTGTATATGCTAATAGATTGGAAAATGGTTTTATAAACGATCTTTGTATTAAAATAGAGTTGAAATCATCTTTGTGAAAGAGTTTGAATATTTACTACTAGTATAGAAACCATTGCATTTTAAAGTGACAAGCCATATAAAACGATCGTAGAAACAATCAATCACCAAAAATTCACATTCAAAGACGTGAATCAAATTCAAAGAAATCGATACAAAATCCATCAAAATGGATATTCCCAAAAATCCTGAATAAGAAGTCATCAAAGTCGATAAATGACAACAACAAATCAGATCATCATGAATCGATTAAAAATCGAAAACCCACATGAAAGCTGCCTAAAATAGGCGAAAAGCTCATTTCCCAAGTTCAGTCGACTTAAGTTCTGGGTCAGTCGACTGGCACTTGCCTGGAAACTCTCGGTTTCTAGGTTCAGTAGACTGACCTTGTAAGTCAGTCGACTGATACAGTGACAGAAAATTATCTGTCCCAGGTTCAATCGACTGACCTTACAGTTCAGTCGAATGAACTAGCAATAGCAGTATTTTCAGCCTTGCCCCATGAAGGGCAAAAATCATACCGGATATGATCGAACGAGCAACGAAGACTAGGGATTTATGCCAAGCAAAAACCCATCCTTATAGGCTCTTCGATACACCTCCAAAAACATGTTCAAAACATCAAAGTTAGGATTTTTTATAAAATTGGACAACAAAACCCAAAATTTGGAAAATTCACCAAATCCATTCAAATCAAAAGCAAATGAATATGAATAGATGTTAGAAATTCATATCTAACCACAAAGAAGGTTATAGACATAGATGTGAGTTCAAAAACTCACCTCTTGCTCAAAAATACAAGTGAGACGTTATAAGGCAAGGCAAGAACAACCACTCTTCAATTTTAACCTAAGAAGCTTCAATCTAAGCTCATAAGAAATACATTTCCTAAGTTAGGGTTTAGGAAATTTCTGAAATTGAAGAGAAATTGAGATGGAGAAAATGAAGAGAATGCTTACCTAAGATTCTCCTTGATTTCTAGCTTAAAGTTGATAATTCCTAAGAGAATTAGGGTTTAGGAATTCCTAATTTCTTTTCGCTTCCCCCATTTTTACTAAATCTTGAGTCTTAGGAAATATTATGAAGGAATAAAGAGGAGTGGATTGGAGTTGGGTTAATATGTTTGGTTAATGGGATGAAACCCAAACCCAAAGCCCTAAATGAAAACATCAAAATTTTAATCAACTCTAAATATATCGATGTTTATACTGAAAAAGGTCGCAAACGCCATTTTGAACTTAAGGGAAGTGGTCTCGAGTCCCAATTCGACTGTTTGCAAAAATTAGCATTTCAGACTTAAATCCGACTAACGATGCTATATTTAAATAAAATATTTAAATACACAATCGTAAAAGATGCGGGTTGTTACAGACTCTCCTCCTTAGAGAAATTGCGTCCTCGCAATTCTTTAGAAGAAAACAAACCATAAAAGCATATTAACATAAAGAAAATTCGAAACAAGAAGCTCACCCTAAAGAGAACGAAAGTATAAGTCCGGATGTGTTCGCTCATAAGTCAAATTAGATGAAACTTCAATTTCCTCAATAGCACCAAGCTCAAGAACAGAATCAGAATCCCTAAGGCATTTCCGTAGTTGAGAGACGTGGAAAACGTCAGGAATAGTAGAAAATTGAGTTGATGCAACGACGTAGTTCAAAGACGGTACGCTCGAGGAAGCCGAAACTCGAATAATTTAGAACAACGACGTAGTACAATAACAGTACGTCAAATGAGCCTATCAAAAGATCATTCCATTTGGACATCCTCAAAGAAACAACCATTTGTTGTTTACGACTAAGAGAATTGGCAACACGATTTCCCTTTTGCAAGAGAACGGCACCCAAACCAATACGACTAGCATTGGTACAAATAGTGAAGTCTTGGTTCCCTTTGAGAGTCACAAGAATAGGAGTATCGAAAAAGAGTTCTTTTAATTGATCCTCTTTCCCGAAAAGATAAGACTTTCAAAATCACAATTAACTTTATGTAATAATCTTTCTAGAAAAATTTACTTAATCCAAGTCAATTTACTGTGTCCGATTGTATCATCATAACATTCAGGAGATTTCCATCGATAACGTTGATCAAGCGCATCGACAAGAATTCTTAAAGCACTTAATGGGCAATACAACACAAAATCATCTTCTATATGATAAAAATATCTCTAAAAAACTTTACGAATATCCTTTACTCATTTTAAGAACAAAATCCAATTATACTTGTAAATATCTTATGAAAAAGATTGGAAAAATTTTCAAATTTTTGTTTTCATCCAAAATCAACGAATACAAGGATGGTTTCATTGAAATACTCACAGAATACTCGATCCATAAGATGGATGAAATAAACTGGACAACTCGAATGACATCACGAGTCATTCATAAGAATCATAATGAGTGCGGAATGCGATAAGTGAAATGCTACCCTCCACAACTCGTACCTGATGAAAACCGATGGCAAGGTCAAGCAACAGACCTTAGCACCACTCACTAGATCGCTTGGGTGGTAATCCTAAGACAAGCTCAAAAATACCAAAAAATTTACAAACTATATGAATGAGGGAAATAACATTTTCCTCATCATGTGGGTTCAAAGAATAAAATTATGCCGCCGAATTGGAAATCGAAATCATTAAAAACAATAGAAATCTGCTTAACAGATTGAGAATGTCGAAGATGGATAGTCCCCTCGGGACACAGGATATGGGATTCATAATGATTAAGCCAATCCTTTTTCAAAAATCAATTTCAAAGCCTAAGTAATGCATAACATGCAAATCGGCTCGAAAAATCACAGAAATCACATAAAATAATCTTGACATCTTCACAAAGTAAACTGAGTGTTGCAGATCCACCAATCGGATTAGCAATTCTCAACGAAGTCATCAATCCCAAAATATTTAAATAAAAAATAGAATCAATATGTTCTTTTGATATAAAAATAATGAGACGAACCCTTATCAACGAGAACTTGAACAGCATAATCACAAAACAAATGTCATCAAGCACTGAATGAGAAATACCTTGACCAAAAGAAGTGTTACTAGGAGCTTGCATAACATTCAGCCCTCCCTCTCTCTTGCTTTGAAGTTTTGGACATGAAGATATATAATGATCCAACCCTTTGCAATAGCGGCAAGAAATAGGCCTTGGACACCTATATATATAGTGGTCCTTAGAGCCATAATTGTAGCATTCTCCACGATTACGGATTAGAGTCTTTGCTGCTGAAGTCACTTGCTTCACTCTCTTGTTAGGATAAGGACTTTCAAACTTAATAAAGGGAGACCTCTTCTTATTGACTCCCATAATCTCAACATCACTTTCTTTATTGGCCTCTTTAAGTCGAAGAGCGATATCTACAAGCTGATCGAAAGAAACTTCTAGTTTCAGAAGCAAAGGCTTTTTACGATTCTTATTCAACCCATAGACAAACCTCTGATTTTTCTTTAATGGGATATTAATATACTCGACCCCATATTTAGAGAGAGATTCAAAAGATGCGACGTAATCCGTCATAGAAGATTCACCTTGAACAAGGTCAATAAAGCGCCGAGCTAAAGTTACTTTTTCAGCCTCCGGCATAAATTTCAACTCGAACCTTTCCCGGAATTGCTCCCAAGTAAGGTCCGCTTCGATAATCTTAGAAATCAAAAGCTTGTACCAATCTAATGTTCTTTCTTGAAGCATGCTAGAAGCCACTTGGATTCGATCGAGATCAACGAGATTCATGCGGGAAAAGATGCGGTCGCATGATCTAAGCCAAGCTTGGATTTCTATAACACTTTCGGATTCCTTGAATGGCCTTCCACCCAAATCGGTATAGTCTCTGCACAAACGTGCAGACCCAGATCTAGGATGAGTTGGCTCTAAAATGGGTCTGACAGCTTGAGCATTCTTTACAAGATCTAAAAGCTGCTGGGCAGACATAAATACCCCATCCTGAGGAGCAGCACTGGATTGACGGGCGCTGGAAGGGCCTGATCTAACCATTTCTCTTCTTTAAGAAAGAAAGAAAGAAGAAGAAAAAGGTTATTCACAAAATGAATATCAAACAATCATGATTGATAAAACAAGGCATCATAAAAGAAATTAGGATAGAACGTGTCACGACCCGAAGTTCAGCATTCAAAAATCGACATCAAATACCTCACTTGTATTCGATTGCCGGAGATTGGAACGTCGAATTTCAGTTCGGATGGAGCTTATAACAACAATTAGATGAATATAAGCAGCGGAAAATAAAACTGCTAACATCAATATCCCAGATACAATACCACAATACTATACAACAACACCACCAACATCAGAGTATTTATATACATATACAACACAACTCCAAAATAGACCATCACAAAAGAACAACATGTGATCACCCCAAGAAAGTCTTCAAAGAGATAAAGCAATAACGAACTTCCAAACTGAGACCCTCGAGGTCCAAAAGTTTCAAAATATCTCCAAGTTAGAACCTTCAACTAGTAGTCTCCAAACCATACGACTCCAAGATCCAGCTAGTACCAAAACACAGAAGATCTGCTACTAGGCTGCCCGTATGGAAATTATGGGCACCCAGAGTTTAGAAAGGTAACAATAAACTCTGGGTCAGTCATGGGACTGGTATGAGTAAACCAAAATAGTTGTTTGAAGTAAAAGCAGTTTATTTTAAATCAAAATTAAACAAAAGAATTTGAAAGAAATTCGCAATGCTTTTAGTAAATGAAACTGCCATAAGGCCTCCCGCCACACACACAATGCAAACGCAGACTTGGGGAAGATTTCTCCTTATGACAGTCAAAAATGCTTAATACGAGAAAACACTTCATATATTATGATTAGTGCAAAGTGTGAAAAACAATTTCGAAAGTATATTAATCTTAGCCAGCATAGGTACCATTATACTATGCCTACTATAGCTACCACCTGAGGTGGCAGGTTATACAATTTAAAACCGTATTGGGCTCGTATTGTTTCTTAGGATTTCCAACAAATGGTCAGGCTAAGGAACTTCCTGGGCCACATGGGTACGCCTCTGGAGGGACGTCCCGAGAATCTAACCGGATCTCTGCCAACACAAGGCCGGGTTACCTCTATAACTAGGTAACTACTACTCGAGTATGCCATTCCCTAGTTGTAACCAACCTTTATCCGAGGCCACAACATCAATCACAAAGGAATATATATATTTGCGATATCCACATAAGTTAAGTATCCAGGCTCCATACCATGATACCACTTCTATCCAGAAGGAAATGCACATACCCTAAGGGGCGCTACCCCCAATAACCTTGCCGCATCTTTCCTGTTTCGACCATTACCGGGTTGTGAGGTTCGACGAAGTCTCGTCCACAAAGCTAGCTTTTCCCAAAAGCCATGCTTTGATCATCTAATGATCAAAAAAATGATCATCGATACACAGCAGCACTTAGCGTGCCACACTACCAAATTGGGAGTGTATCGCTGATAACTTCAACTACATAACCTCTGAGCTCGTACGTCTCGGAGAAGGGTGTTAAGCTAAGAGAATAAATTCTCTGTCGCCAACAGATACGTATTTGAAAGAAATTGGCTTTATATCTCAAAGTGTAGTGTCAGACACATAATTATACAAGTCTGTTCCGGGTTCGAATAGAATGGAAGGCACTTCGTCCAATAAAGGAAGAAGCCCTTGCAAATCCGGGCGTCCACAATCCAGATCGGACTTCCCATCACTTAGGGAATCCCTATGCCGGAGCAACTCGGTGCAGAGACAATCGATAGGTTATCCTATCGTTTTTGAAGACACCCGGTCTTCACCACCGGTTTTCAATTGCTCTCCATTCGTCGAATCACTATACGGAATGGGTTATATGACACAAAGGTCCTCTCCCAGCTAATCCGAATAGTGAGCGTAAATTTTAAAACATGTCTGGATATGTCCTTCACAAAGATTCACAGGTTCGATGTGGATTTCAGATAACCAACTAGCATCCGACTCCCTGTCGCATCGAATTTCAAGTGCCGCTTTACGGCCAAAAAGGGGTGTTCACATACATATAGAAACGAATCACAAATCATAGTTCATCATAAAGCAACTACGGTACCACAACATAAATATCAAACCAGAACAAAATATTTGATGATAGTCAATCATCTTCAGGTTAAGGTGGTTGTGATTAAAGTGAATTAACCATATAATTATCTTTATTAACTATTTTAAATCAATGTTTGATTAATTTTTTACTTAATTATGAATTAATTAAATCTTAATTGGCTTTATTAATTATTTATTCTTTAATTGACTATCTTAATTTATTAATTCCTTAATTGTTGATTAACTCAATCTTAATTACTTTTATTAAATATCTGTTCTTTAATTAATTAACTTTTAATTATAGAGTGGTTACAAATCATTAATTGTTCGATCATTATTTAACCATTACAAATAAATTTGTTTTAAGTTAACAATTTGAATATGTATTTTACTTCTTGAATGTTTTATTAAGTTGAATTTAAAACAACTTTATTTAAAAATACAAGTTTGAAAATATCATTGAACTTCATTCATTTCCAAATAATTGTTTCAATATCATACTTTACATTCGATTTACCAACTATCATCATTTATAAAGAACAAATTTAGGAAATCATTTAAACTTATGTTTCAAACAAAATTTAAAACCGAAACAGGTCCAACCCGAGGCTGTCTCGGGTCATCCCCGATCAAAACTGCCCCCCCCCCCCCCCCCCCCGCTTCGAGTTTCTACCCAAATCACCCGAGTGAAAAATTTTCATAAATTTTGTTAAGTATTAAAATCCAAACCCGATGCACCCCAAATACACGCGAGCCCGACGTCGAGTAAACTACCCAAATTCCCGTGCTTGGCTTCGAGCTTACTATCTTCTTCCCCAAACACGAAAACCCACTGAATACAAAAATGCACGTATGCGTGCACAACCACGCTTTCCATCGCCAATCAATGACGAACTCACCAGCAAGTCACCAATGATCCCCAGCCTCGATTCGAACGACCCAAAACCCAAAATCATTGCTAAATCAAAATCGAGCTATTGATGAGAACTGGAGCAAAAACCATTTCCATGAAACCGCCACGCTCCTCCTCCTATGACCACCTGAATGTCAACCCCCACCGGCCACGTCTCTGACAAACCCCAACCTAACACCTCCCCGAGTACCACTACACTCGATCCACTAGAAAGCCAATGCCAATCGAAATTCTCAGTTCAACCCAAAATTAGGGTTAAGCCCTAAATCGATCCAGATATCTACTCATGACGAATTATAAAATTTCATAGCATTTTTCTCGAATTCAACTTTGTTCCAGCATCCCTCAAAACAAATTCCAAGCCTCAATTCACTCGAGACGCTAGTGATTTACAAAATGCCCAAATTTGTTCAACTCGAGAATTTACAACATTCTAAAAATTAAAAATCATGAAACCTTTATTAAAATTCGTCATTCCCTAATATTAATCTGCTCCTAACATTTGATTTTGAAAATCATTTATTCTAATTTTGACTCATAACAGTTTTTTTTTCTTTTTCTTCTGTAATTTCTAGTTCCAGGTCCTAAATCCTGGATATTAACCTTTTTAAATGTTTTAACTTTCAATCTTACGTGAATTTGAACATTTTTCTTTTCTCATACTTAAGTCTAACTCAAATGAAATCAAGGAAATTTGATTCTTGACAGGTTTCCAAAAAAGAAGAAAAATAATAACAAAAATAACAGGGGAAACCTGTAGCTAGAACATGCACAGGCAAATGCATAATTTATTTATAGATTTTCATTGCATGCAACCATATTTGTAACGACCCATATTTTATGTATCGATATATCGTAAAATAGTTGCCACTAGGTCGTTAGTATTGTTTAAGTCATCCAGAGTTAGCTCGTGTGGAAGTTAGGTCGTGTGAACGAGTTAGGGGAAGCTAGCAACCTAAGGAGTTGGAGCGAGTTAAGGAGATAGAGCAACTAAGGGGTTAGATCGTGTAGTGCTTAGGTCGGTGGGGCAACCTATAGGATTTGGAGCGATCTAGGGTATTGACCGACCTATAGGAATGACCGATCTATAGACTTGACCGACCTATAGAGTTTGACCGACCTATAGATGTTAGCGACTTAGTGGAGTAAGCGACCTAAGAGGGTGAAGCGAGTTAGTGGCTAGCGGCTTAGTGATAGGTCGGTCGAAGCGAGTTAATGACCTAAGGAAGCTAGGTCATGATCGCTTGGCCGTATGTTTAGTTAGGTCGGCTATGCGTTAGGTCGGCAATATAGTTAGGTCGTTGAACGACCTAAGGTAGGTCGTTGGGTTTGTTAGGTCGTAGGTGGTCTGTTTCGTTAGGTCGGCACTTGTGTTAGGTCGTTAAGCCGTTAGGTCACGCAGTTGCGTTGAGTGTTAGGTCGTGTGCGTGCTAAGCCGTGTGTGTGTGTTGGGTCGTGACTTTTGTTAGGTCGCAGAACGACTTAGAGTTAGGTCGCGTGAGTGCCTAAGCTGTTGGGTCAGCATCTGGTTAAGTCGTTAGGATGATAGGGTGTGTTTGGGTTGTTGAGCCGGCAGGGTGTGTTAGGTCGTTAGGTCGCGGTCGACCTAAGAGCGACCGACTTAAGTGCGAACGACCCAATTTCCAGCCTATAAATAGAAGTGCCCACCTTCATTTTTTAGATCCGGATTTTGAAGCGACGAAGTGCTTCCATTTTGAGAGCTCGACTACAACACTTCTTCACTTCTTTTCTCCACTTTAATCTTGTGTTTCCATCCATCTAATTTGAAGATCAAATTAGAGATCCAAGAGCCAAAGTTGAAGATCTCCACCCATCGAAGAGATATTTCATCGTTTGAATCGGAATCTTGTCGGATCAAGCTAGATCCTTTGCTGTCCAGATCTGAAGTTGGTAGCTTTTGGAGTGTTTAGGTGATTCGGTGATTGGTAGTTATCTCTCACACGGACCCAAAGGAGTATATTGGATCGGTGGCTTGTTTGTGTGTTAAAGATAGTGATTTCATGCATTTTCCTTAAGACTGCATGTAGATCCATCTTTCATAAAGTTTTGATATCCATTTTATTATATGTTAACCCATGCTAGTTCATTCATCAAGAAATTACTTAGAAGTCACACTTGTTAGATTTGGACTCTTTATTCACGAAATTGCCATTATTGTTATAATTGTTTACTTAGATCTTGTTTGAATGGTTGATTGTTTGGATTAATGATTGATTTGATTGATTGATAGAAGTTAGTTGATTTATGGATTTGATATGGACAAGTTGGTCGAAGATGATTCAAAAGCTAAGTGGAAAGGCTCTTGAATAAGGAAAGCTGCTTGTGGCATACAAAGCGGATGAGAAAGCTCATATGGATAGATTTGATGATGATGTTGAGATGAGACTTTGCTATGATGCGATGAAGCAAAGCATGATATGAGATAGCCTTGGTTTAATCCAGACGGGATCATTCCAAGCATGTTGATAACTCGGTGATATGGTTCGAGTTTGTTGATAATGGATGGCTCGAGAGGCGCTTGAGCTAGTATGAGAATAGTCGTCGAGGAGGATGACTAGGAGGCTGAGATTTCATCGTTATTGAAGGTTCTAGCATGTTCAAAGCAAGAGTACGCTGGGTAGATTCGATAATCCCAGGCACGGGCTGCGACGACGTGCCAAGTACTCTGGGCAGATTCGATAGTCCTAGGCATGGGCTGCGACGATGTGCGGAGTTATGTCTAGAACCGGGGTTACCATTAGCCCTTGACGGACGGATGAAAGAATGAGCCGGTCATTCAGTTAACGGTGATATCGAAGCAATGATAACAGTGATAGCCAGAGTCATGGATGTTTGATTGTATCATCATTCGGGCTCCAGAGCGATGTTTCCTGGGTGCTTATCTGATCTTGGTTTAAGCCTTGGGGGTTTGTACTTGGAAAACACCGACCTGGACTCGAGTGATAATTGCTTTACTTTAATTGTCTATTTTGCTATGTTTATTCCTGCTTAGTGGGTTTGGGGGGCTATCACTGTAGAAAGAGGTGGAGTGGGATGGTTGGGTTCCTATTCCTTTTTACGCTTTATGCTCTTTTGGTATGTTTGATAGTTGATTTACTGCTCACTAGGATTTTTGTCTGACTCAAGGTTTTATGTTCAACTCTTATTACCTTCAGCTGTTCATCCTTTTTGGGATGGGCAGACTAGGTAGCAGGTGACAGGTGCTGTTCTTAGTGACCAACGCTGTTGATGACGAAGACGAGCTGGAGGCTTTTGCATATTGTTTTCTTACTATATGTACTGGATGTTCCGCTGTTTGTTTGGTACTCTGAGTGTTATGCAGTGAGGCTTGATGTATTGACTATTCAGATGTTTGTATAAAACTACTATGAGTTTATATGATAAGATTCTGTTCTATGAGCTTCACTATGTATACTTTTCAATCGTATTTTATCCCTGCGCTGTGAGTAATACGATAGAGTTTGCTGTTTATCTTACCCTGACTATCGTCCATGGCTGCCTGGCACACCTTTCAGCGCACTACTTCCTTGTTGAGTGCGGGAGTCACGGGCGGTCGACACATTTTGGTATCAGAGCTTTGATTAATCGATTTTAGCCAACGCTCGCTGACGTAATTACGTATGAGAGACGTAATTGTAATTTTGATGGTTGATTACTATATATAATATAGTAGCTTAGAAGGATTTGAACTTCTTATGTAGTTGTTTCTCAGGATATATTAATCATTTCTTTTAGATATTATGAATGAGTCGAAGAGGGAGACCGGCTGCCAGGGAAGGCCGTACTGTTGAGGGGGTTGCTGATTATGCTTCTATGTTCGAGGCTATGATGACTTCGATCATGAGAAGGATGCCAGCTCCGGGGCCATCAGTAGATGTTGGAGTTCAAGTTCAAGCCCCAAAACCAGTGGATTTTGCTAAGTTGTGTAAAGACTATACTGCTCTTGGAGGGAAGGTTTTCTTGGGGACAGAATCAACCATTGAAGTCCAGAGATGGATAGATGCTTGTAGAAGGATTTTTGATGATTTGGGAATTGAGGATGCAACTAAGAGGAAGCTTGCATCAAGACAGCTTCAAGGGAGAGCTTCGGATTGGTGGAACTCTATCACCATAGATACTCCAGAGGAAGAAATTACTTGGGAGCAATTCCAAGCTAGATTTGAAGCTAAGTTCATTTCTACAGCTCAGAAATCTGTTCTGTTTAAGAAGTTTGTGGAGCTCAAGCAGGGTGGAAGACCAGTTCTTGAGTATGTTTCTGAGTTTGAAGCTTTGTCTAAGTATGCTCGGTCATATATTGAATCTCCCTATCAGAAGAATGAGAAGTTCGTGACAGGCTTGGACAGTTACCTTGGGAGGCAGTTGGTGGATCATTTGGATGACCCATTTGAGAAGCTTGTGGAGAAAGCTCTCAGGCATGAGAATCTATTTCCTAAAGAAGGATATGTTGTTGCTGTAACCAAGGAAGGGTCTAAAACACAGCAGGGTGAAAACAAGAAAAGGAAGCAGCAGCAACAGAGGGGTAAGGATGGCCACAAGAGGCCGAAGGGTGAAGTTACCTGCTACAACTGTCAGCAGAAGGGACATCTCTTCAGAGATTGTAAGAATCCAAAGGTGCCGGCGAAGTGCCACAACTGTGACAAACCGGGGCATTTCAGGAAGAATTGTCCGAAACCGAGGAAGGACAAACAGATTGTGCAAGCTTATGCTTTGGGGGCTGTGCCATCATCTTTGAAGGCCCCTACTGCTAAAGAGGAGGGAAAGAGTGTGGTGGTTCAAGGTACTCTTTCCATTTGTGGTGTTCCAGTTAGAGTGCTATTTGATACTGGGGAATCACATTCCTTTGTTTGTAGTGATCTTGTAGGCCGGTTGGGTTTGGAACCGGATATTGTTGATAGACCATTGGTTGTGACTAATCTAGTTGGGGGTTCATCTTGTTTATGTATGGTATGTCGTGGTCTAGTTATATCGAGTCATGATTGCTCTTTTGTTTGTGATTATTTTGTTCTGAGCTTTGCGGGGTTCGGAATTATTTTGGGTATGGACTGGCTTAGGAAATATGCGGCAAGGGTTGATTGTAAGAGGCTGGAAGTGACAGTCGAGAATGTGGAAGGGCGAAAGGTTGTGATACGATGTAAGCATGAAGAAGGCGTCTTCATGAGCTTCATGTATTTGCTAGTTGTTCCACGGATGGACTGTCATCAGTGCCTATTGTGAATGGATTTAAGGATGTCTTTGACGAGGTCAAAGGGTTACCGCCGCATAGAGAGATCGAGTTTCGTATCGATCTAGTTGAGGGAGCCAGACCTGTTGTGATGCCTCTTAGGCGGATGGCGCCTAGGGAACAGCAAGAGTTGAAGGTGCAAGTTGATGACCTTTTGCAGAAAGGATTCATTCGGCGTAGTGTGTCCGAATGGGGTGCACCATTTGTGTTTTTGCAACCAAAGCGGATGGATCGTTGAGGTTGTGTGTGGATTATCGTGAGCTGAATAAAGTGAATAAGAAGAACAAGTATCCATTGCCGAGAATAGATGACTTGTTTGATCAGCTTCACGAAGCTAAGGTGTTTTCTCAGATGGATTTGGCAACGGGATTTCACCAATTGAGAGTGGCAAAGGATAGTGTGCCGAAGACTGCTTTCAGGACACCGTCCGGTTTCTATGAGTGGCTGGTAATGACGTTTGGATTAACCAATGCACCAGCATATTTTGTGGATCTTATGAATAGAGTGTTCAGAGATCAGTTGAACAAGTTCGTACTTGTGTTCGTGGATGATATTCTGATTTATTCCAGAACTGAAGAAGAGCACAAGACGCACTTGCGGATTGTTTTGGAAATCTTGCGAAAACATCAGCTGAGGGCTAAGTTTTCGAAGTGTCACTTCTGGAAGAGTGAAGTGAGATTCTTAGGCCATATTATCTCTGGAAATGGAATAGCGGTTGATCCCGCCAAGGTGGCAGCAATCCAGGATTGGGTTAGACCTAAGAATGCACCTGATGTGAGAAGTTTTCTTGGATTAGCAGGATATTATCGTCGGTTTATCAAAGACTTTTCCAAGATAGCTGCACCATTAACAGGATTGACGAAAAAGAACCAAGTGTTCAGATGGGATGCTAAGTGTGAGCAAGCTTTCGGAATCCTGAAAGAGCGACTGACAAGTGCTCCTGTTTTGACTATTTCAAGTGGGAATGATGAGATGGTGGTTTACACTGATGCATGTGGTACTGGACTTAGAGCAGTGCTGATGCAAAGGGATAAAGTTGTTGCGTATGCAAGTCGACAACTGAAGCCGCATGAAAGGAATTATCCGACTCATGATTTGGAGTTAGCGGCGATTGTATTTGCTTTGAAGATATGGAGACATTATCTATTGGGAGTTCGATTTGAGTTGTTTACAGATCATAAGTCGTTGAAGTATCTCTTCTCCCAGAAGGATTTGAATCTCCGGCAGCAACGATGGCTAGAGTTTTTAGCATCATATGATTTTGATATAGCTTATACTCCAAGAAAAGGTAACGCAGTGGCAGATACGTTAAGTCGAAGACATGCAGGATTGGGAGCCATGTTTTCAGAATGGAAGAGTCTCGAGTATTTAGCTGGATTTGACTTCAGGCCTAGATGTGGATTGGAACTTGAGATGTTGGCAAACTTATCGATAAGACCTTCTCTTGTGAAAAGGATTGGCGAGAGCCAAAAGCGAGACGATAAGCTTGTCAAGATTATCCGAGATTTGGAATCTGGATCAGACCCAGAGAAGGATAAAGGATTCGAAGTCGATCGAGAGGGTTGGCTTCGGAAGCAAGGACGACTAGTTGTTCCCAATATAGACGAACTGAGAGATGAAGTTCTGAAGGAGAGTCATCACTCGAAGCTAACAATTCATCCAGGTGGAAATAAGATGTATCGGGACATGAAGAGAACCTATTACTGGGTAGATATGAAGAAGGATGTTGAAAATTTTATTTCCAAATGTATGAACTGCCAGTTGGTTAAACCGAGCAGAAGAAGCCCAGTGGATTGCTTCAGCCGTTAGAAGAACCTACATGGAAGTGGGAGCAAATATCAATGGATTTTATCGATGGGTTACCTAGAACCAGAGCAGGAAATGAAGGGATTTGGGTAATCGTAGATCGTTTGACTAAGAGTGCAAGATTCATTCCTGTTCGATCAACTAGGACTGCATCGAAATTGGCTGAGTTGTATGTTAAGTGGATAGTTCGATTCCATGGTATTCCGAAGAGTATAGTGAGTGATCGAGACCCATTGTTCACTAGTAGATTTTGGAAGAGCTTCCAAGAAGTTTTGGGAACCGAGTTGTGTTTGAGTACAGCTTATCACCCCTAAACAGATGGACAGACCGAGAGAGTCAACAGAGTTTTGGAAGATCTCCTTAGAGCATGTGTTTTAGATTTCGGAGGATCATGGGAGGATCATCTTCATTTGGTGGAATTTGCATATAATAACAGTTACCAGTCAAGTATTGGTATGGCACCGTATGAAGCATTGTATGGAAGACCATGTAACTCTCCGACATGTTGGTTGGAAACAGGAGAAAATTGATACTTGGGCCAGAAATGATACGACAGACTTCCGATTGCATAGAGATCATTCGGCGACGAATCAAGGCAGCCCAAGACCGTCAGAAAAGTTATGCCGATAAGCGTCGTAAGGATTTGGAATTCGACGTAGGAGATATGGTTTTTGTGAAGATTTCTCCAGTAAAGAATGTTATTCGATACGGGAAGAAAGGAAAATTGACTCCGAGATTTGTTGGACCATTCCCGATCATCGAGCGAATTGGAAAGCTCGCTTATAAGTTGGAATTACCAGAAAAGATGTCGGGTGTGCACAATGTTTTTCATGTATCGTATCTACGGAAGTATGTGCACAACTCGAGTACAGTGGTTTCTGCTGATAGCTGTGAAGATTTGGAGGTTGATCCAGTTGCTACGAGACCTCGTAAGCCGCTTCGTGTTGTTGAAACCGACACGAAACAGCTTAGGAGGAAGACGATTACGTTGCTCAAGATACAATGGAGTGATGATGTTAACGACTGTACATGGGAGGAGGAAGAGAGGATGAAAGCAGCTCATCCTGAACTCTTTGAGGTATGGCCCTAAGGTGTCGTGGCATCTAATGAACTTGTAACTTGTTCTAGTCTTAGAATTCTGCATGCTAGGCTAGTAATTGGATGCATGGTTTGTTGATTGCTATGGATGGTAGACATGCAGAATAGTTTTGGTTGCTCTTGTTTGTTTGGAATTTCGGGGGCGAAATTCCTAAGGGGGAGAGAATGTAACGACCCGTACTTTACGTATCGATATATCGTAAAATAGTTGCCACTAGGTCGTTAGTATTGTTTAAGTCATCCAGAGTTAGCTCGTGTGGAAGTTAGGTCGTGTGAGCGAATTAGGGGAAGCTAGCGACCTAAGGAGTTAGAGCGAGTTAAGGAGATAGAGCAACTAAGGGGTTAGATCGTGTAGTGCTTAGGTCGGTGGGGCAACCTATAGGATTTGGAGCGACCTAGGGTATTGACTGACCTATAGGAATGACCGACCTATAGACTTGACCGACCTATAGAGTTTGACCGACCTATAGATGTTAGCGACTTAGTGGAGTAAGCGACCTAAGAGGGTGAAGCGAGTTAGTGGCTAGCGGCTTAGTGATAGGTCGGTCGAAGCGAGTTAATGACCTAAGGAAGCTAGGTCGTGATCGCTTGGCCGTGTGTTTAGTTAGGTCGGCTATGCGTTAGGTCGGCAATATAGTTAGGTCGTTGAACGACCTTAAGGTAGGTCGTTGGGTTTGTTAGGTCGTAGGTGGTCTGTTTCGTTAGGTCGGCACTTGTGTTAGGTCATTAAGCCGTTAGGTCGCGCAGTTGCGTTGAGTGTTAGGTCGTGTGCGTGCTAAGCCGTGTGTGTATGTGTGTGTTGGGTCGTGACTTTTGTTAGGTCGCGGAACGACTTAGAGTTAGGTCGCGTGAGTGCATAAGCTGTTGGGTCGGCATCTGGTTAAGTCGTTAGGACGATAGGGTGTGTTTGGGTTGTTGAGCCGGCAGGGTGTGTTAGGTCGTTAGGTCGCGGCCGACCTAAGAGCGACCGACTTAAGTGCGAACGACCCAATTTCCAGCCTATAAATAGAAGTGCCCACCTTCATTTTTGAGATCCGAATTTTGAAGTGACGAAGTGCTGCCATTTTGAGAGCTCGACTACAACACTTCTTCACTTCTTTTCTCCACTTTAATCTTGTGTTTCCAACCATCTAATTTGAAGATCAAATTAGAGATCCAAGAGCCAAAGTTGAAGATCTCCACCCATCGAAGAGAGATTTCATCGTTTGAATCAGAATCTTGTCGGATCAAGCTAGATCCTTTACTGTCCAGATCTGAAGTTGGTAGCTTTTGGAGTGTTTAGGTGATTCGGTGAGTGGTAGTTATCTCTCACACGGACCCAAAGGAGTATATTGGATCGGTGGCTTGTTTGTGTGTTAAAGATAGTGATTTCATGCATTTTCCTTAAGACTGCATGTAGATCCATCGTTCATAAAGTTTTGATATCCATTTTATTATATGTTAACCTATGCTAGTTCATTCATCAAGAAATTACTTAGAAGTCACACTTGTTAGATTTGGACTCTTTATTCACGAAATTGCCATTATTGTTATAATTGTTTACTTAGATCTTGTTTGAATGGTTGATTGTTTGGATTAATGATTGACTTGATTGATTGATAGAAGTTAGTTGATTTATGGATTTGATATGGACAAGTTGGTCGAAGATGATTCAAAAGCTAAGTGGAAAGGCTCTTGAATAAGAAAAGCTGCTTGTGGCATACAAAGCGGATGAGAAAGCTCATATGGATAGATTTGATGATGATGTTGAGATGGGACTTTGCTATGATGCGATGAAGCAAAGCATCATATGAGATAGCCTTGGTTTAATCCAGACGGGATCATTCCAAGCATGTTGATAACTCGGTGATATGCTTCGAGTTTGTTGATAATGGATGCCTCGAGAGGCGCTTGAGCTAGTATGAGAATAGTCGTCGAGGAGGATGACTAGGAGGCTGAGATTTCATCGTTATTGAAGGTTCTAGCATGCTCAAAGCAAAAGCACGCTGGGTAGATTCGATAATCCCAGGCACGGGCTGCGACGACGTGCCAAGTACTCTGGGCAGATTCGATAGTCCTAGGCACGGGCTGCGACGACGTGCGGAGTTATGTCTAGAACCGGGGTTACCATTAGCCCTTGACGGACGGATGAAAGAATGAGCCGGTCATTCAGTTAACGGTGATATCGAAGCAATGATAACAGTGATAGCCAGAGTCATGGATGTTTGATTGTATCATCATTCGGGCTCCAGAGCGATGTTTCCTGGGTGCTTATCTGATCTTGGTTTAGGCCTTGGGGGTTTGTACTTGGAAAACACCGACCTTGACTCGAGTGATAATTGCTTTACTTTAATTGTCTGTTTTGCTATGTTTATTCCTGCTTAGTGGGTTTGGGGGGCTATCACTGTAGAAAGAGGTGGGGTGGGATGGTTGGGTTCCTATTCCTTTTTACCCTTTATGCTCTTTTGGTATGTTTGATAGTTGATTTACTGCTCACTAGGACTTTTGTCTGACTCAAGGTTTTATGTTCAACTCTTATTACCTTGGGTCGTTCATCCTTTTTGGGATGGGCAGACTAGGTAGCAGGTGACAGCTGCTGTTCTTAGTGACCAACGCTGTTGATGACGAAGACGAGCTGGTGGCTTTTGCATATTGTTTTCTTACTATATGTACTGGATGTTCCGCTGTTTGTTTGGTACTATGAGTGTTATGTAGTGAGGCTTGATGTATTGACTATTCAGATGTTTGTATAAAACTACTATGAGTTTATATGATAAGGTTATGTTCTATGAGCTTCACTATGTATACTTTTCTATCGTATTTTATCCCTGCGCTGTGAGTAATACGATAGAGTTTACTGTTTATCTTACCCTGACTATCGTCCATGGCTGCCTGGCACACCTTTCAGCGCACTACTTCCTTGTTGAGTGCGGGAGTCACGGGCGGTCATCACAATATTCAACTTTCATACACCAAGCATTCAAACAATCAGATAAAGATCAAATTTATTGAAAGATTTACTCACCTTCTTTTTATAGCAGAGACAGTTTTTTTTTCTTTTCTGAAAATCAAAACCTGGAATTTTTCCCTTTTTCTTTCTTCTTAGCTTGATTTGAAATTGATAGCTGCAACAATTGGTATGGACTTGTTTAAATTTATGATGTAATTACTTACTTAATTTTTCTTAACAACAAAATAAAAAGAATTAAATTTACTTACTTTTTAATCTTAGTTGAAACAGAAATGAAATTCTGGCCTGCACCTATTCTTCTTCTCTTACTTTAAATCTCTTTTTTTTCTGGATATGCTTCATGATTTTAATTGTTGAGGGAAAGTAGATTTGTTTCTCTTTTGATGATGATATTTTTTCTGAAATAAAAGATTGCACAAATTCCTTTTTGAAATGAATAAAAGTAAGGGAAAGAAGATATTGTATAAGTTTATTTTCTTTTTTTTTTCTAAAAACTACTTAAGAAAAGAAATTGATATAATGACATTTGTATAACTCTTTTTCCCTTGAATTACACTTGTCATTCTAGTTATCATAAATTTAACACTTGAAAAAAAATTCCTTCTTTTATTAACAAAGTATTTTACACTATTAAACTTGTATTTATACTTACATTTTTTTCATTAAAGACATTAGTTTTATGTTAATACATAATATTAAAAAAGAGAGTGTTTTGAATTTGAATACATATCAAATAGTTCTCATAGATATGTATATATAAATGCAAATTATTTTACTAAAAACATTTATTTTAGAATTTAAATTCAAATTAAAAATCAAATTCAATATTCAAATCTACCCATGTATGCACACATACATATATATATTTACATATATGAATCCAAATTTAGATTTAGATGGTTTTAAAACTTTTAGTGTTTCAAATTTTCAACTTTAAAGAAATTTGAAATTTTTATTCATTTAAATCATCATTTATTTATTTATTTATTATTTATTTATTTTGAACTTTTCAAATTTTATCATAAAAGTTCAACATTTATTAATTTAAATTGATAAATTTTGGTATGTTACAGATTTTCCCTCCTTAAGAAAATTTCGTCCTCAAAATTTGAAAGAGAGAGAAAAGAAAACAAAGAATATACGAATTCAGAAAAGAATAGAGAAATGGCTTACCAATTTAAGCCGAGATATCCACCCTGCATTTGGGATAAGACTTTTGCATACTGTCTTCTGTCTCCCAAGTACAGTCCTTTGGATCTCCGCTCCATTGCACTTTAACCAGTTTCACAATTTTTTTCCTTAATTGCTTTTTGTCCCGATCCACAATCTTAATTGGTTCTCTTTTAACTGATAAATTTGGTGTGATCTCTAGATCCTGTTGTGCTGCTTCTTCGATAATGCTGTCTGGGTTGGGCACGTACTTTCGAATATGCGAGCTGTGAAATACATCGTGTACGCCAGATAACCAGTTAGGTAGTTGCACTCGATATGCTAAGGGACCAATCCTTTCCAAAATAGAAAAAGGACCAATGTATCGCGGTGCCAACTTACCAGTTTTCCCAAATCTTAACACACCCCGCATTGGAGATACTTTCAAGAAAACAGAATCTCCAACTTGAAATTCCAAAGCTCTTCTTCTGCGGTCGTAATAACTCTTCTGGCGACTCTGAGCAGTTATTAACTTCCTTCAAATAAAATCGACCTTTTCAGTGGCCTCCTTAATTATGTCCGGTCCAAGAACCAGTCTATCACCGGATTCAATCCAGCATGCCGGTGATCGATATGGTCGACCATATAGAGCCTCAAAAGAAGCCATTTCGATACTGGCTTGATAGTTGTTATTATATGAAAATTCGACCAAATGTAAATAGTCTTCCCAAGAACCACCAATGTCGAGAATACAAGCTCGTAAAAGATCCTCTAATATTCGATTTATCCTTTCAGTCTGCCCATCCAATTGTGGATGATAAGCAGTACTGAAATTTAGCTTTGTACCCAACGTGTCCTGAAACGCTTCCCAAAATCTACTAGTGAAGATCGGGTCAAATCACTCACTATACTACTCGGTATACCATGGAGACGGACAATCTCTTTGATATATAGCTCAGCTAAAATTGCTGCTGTCCGAGTGGATTTCAATGGAATGAAGTGAGCAGTTTTGGTTAGACGGTCCACTATAACCCAAATTGCTTCGTTTCCCTTCTTGGTTCGTGGCAATCCGTCGTTAAAATCCATTGTTACCTGATCCCATTTCCATTTTGGCACTTCCAAAGGCTGGAGTAAACCCGCCATCATCTTCTGGTCGCTTTTAATTTGCTGACAGGTAGCACAGCGACTCACATATATGGATATATCTCTCTTCATTGATTTCCACCAGAAGGTTCTTTTAATATCTCTATACATTTTATTCACTCTTGGATGGATACTGAGTTTTGACTTATGACATTCGTCTAAAACTTCACGCTTTAGCTCCGGAATGTTTGGGACACAAATTCTTCCCTTCAATCTTATAATTTTATTTCCGCCGATTTCAAAACTGGTATTTTCACCACGACGCATCTTCTCATAAATTTGATGAAGAAACTCGTCTTCTTTTTGCTGGATGGCGATTTTCTCAAGAAGAGTAGGAGTGACGATCAGATCGGCAAGAATAGCGTGCTTCCTACTTAAAGCATCAGCAACTACATTGGCTTTACCGGGTGTATACAGAATATCTAAGTCATATGACGCTAGAAATTCTAACCATCGTTGTTGCCGAAAATTTAAATCTTTCTGGGTAAAGAGATACTTTAAAGATTTGTGATCGGTGAATAATTCAAAATTTTCACCTTGAATAAATAGAGTTTATTAAATATATTTATTTAGTTAAGTTAAATTTCTTATATTATTAAGAAAGCTGAAAAGTTCTTACCCAGAAGATAGTGTCGCCAAATTTTCAAAGCAAAAATAACAGCTAAAAGCTCCAAGTCGTGTGTTGGATAATTTCTTTCATGTGGTCGTAATTGTCTACTTGCGTAGGAAATTACTTTTCCATTTTGCATTAGCACCGCACCTAAACCGTCTCCACAGGCATCACTATAAACAGATAACCCTTGGTTTCCGTTAACGATAGCGAGAACGGAAGCGGTAGTTAATCTCATTTTTAATTCCTGAAATGCTTCATCACACTTTGGAGTCTAATTGAATTTAGCATTCTTCATTGTTAGCTTAGTCAGTGGACTGACCAACTTAGAGAAATCCTGGACAAACTTTCTATAATATCCTGCTAAACCCAGAAAACTTCGAACTTCTCTAGGAGTAGTGGGTCACTTCCAGTCCAAAATTGAAGAGATCTTACTTGGATCAACAGAAATTCCTTCTTCATTAACAATATGACTGAGAAATCAGACTTCTTTGACCCAAAAGTGACATTTAGAGAATTTAGCGAATAGGACATTCCTCCTCAATATTTCCAGAACAATTCTGAGATGTTCAGCATGCTCTTCTTGGGTTTTGGAATAAATCAAGATTTCATCAATAAATATAAGGACAAATTTGTTCAATACTTCTCGAAACACACGGGTCATTAAATCTACGAAGTACGCGGGAGCGTTGGTTAGTCCGAAAGGCATGACTAACCATTCGTAGAACATGTTAGGACCCCTGAAGGCTGTTAAGTGAACACAATCCTTGGCTATTCGCAGTTGATGGAATCCTTGAGCTAAATCTATTTTATAAAAGAATCGAGCGCCATGAAGTTGATCGAATAGATCGTCGATTCTAGGCAAAGGAATTTTTTTTTTAAGAGTTTATTTATTGAGATCGCGGTAATCTACACACAATCTCAAAGATCCGTCTGATTTAGCCACGAATACGACAGTTGAACCCCATTCGGAAACACTAGGGCGAATTAACCCTTTTTCTCGCAAATCTCGAGTCTGATTGACTAATTCAATTCTTTCCCTAGGTGCCATCCTGCGACTTGCGTGGACGACAGGACGGGCATTGGGTACTAAGTCAATTCGGAATTCTATTTCTCTGTGTAGAGGTAAGGATTTTACTTCTTAAAATAAGTCGGAAAACTCCCGAACAACAGGTATGGACTCCAAACTGGGTTGAGGATATCCCAAAGTATACATTAATTTATCTCTCTTTGGACTCGGATCCTCACAAGAGATTTCAATAAAATTTCCAAAGTTTGTTTTGATCGAGATCGTTCGATTATTACAATCTAATTTGGCTTCGAATTCTGTTAGCCAATCCATTCCGAGTAAAATTTCAAATTCATTAAAATCAAGAACAACGAGACTGATAGGAAACCGGTAACATGAATACGAGATAGGGATGTCTCTACATCGTAGACAAAGGTTTGCAGGGCCACCTACTGGGTTTTTCACACAAATAGGCTCGTTGACGAAATTAGGTTTAAGTTTTAATTCATTTACAATTTGTTGGGAGATAAAACTATGTGTAGCTCCCGTGTCAAATAAAACTCTAACGACTTTATCATAAATAGTAAGGTTACGTTCCAAAACACCTTTTCCTTTATCTGCTTTCGAAGTTGAAGGGTCTTCCTTTATCGCATATACATTCGCCACCTTTGCTTGTTTCAACACTGGGCAATCCTTAACAATATGTCCAGGCTTGTGACAATTATAGCATTCTCTAGCTCCTTGATTATTCTTCACAGATTGTTCCTTCTTGACTTGCTTCTTCGGGTTCTTGCAGTTGTTTGAATAATTCCCCTTTTCTTGGCAATTGTAACAAGTTACATTTCTGGCCTAATTTCCTTGGTTGTTCCTCTTGTCCTTGCCTTGATGTAGCTTCTTACCCCCAAACTTTCTCTTCTTCCAATACTGATTACTGGAATTTCCGCTTTCCCTTGGAATCTCTTGCATATCCAAGGTGGTGTACCGATATCCCATATCGATAAGATCAGAGAAAGATTCTTTGATGTGTGCGATCATCCTTTCGTGATATTTCTTGTTCATCCCGCGAATGAATTTTTCATTTTTCTTTAAAGGCGTATTCACCAACTCCGGTCCGAAACGAGATAATTCATTGAACTTGTTTAAGTATTCCTCAAAAGACAAGGCTCCTTGCTTTAAGTCCAGAAACTCTTGATACATTCGTGAAATTCTTGCCGATGGCACATATCGCTTTTCAAACACTTCCTTGAATCGACTCCAAGAAAACTCTTCTTCAGGTTCATCTATTGTGACCGTTTCCTACCAGGCTGAAGCTTCATCTTGCAGCTGCCAAGAAGCAATTAGACGCATTTGATCACCCTGCAGCTTAAGCCCCTTAAAGATCTTTTCACGTTATCTTATCCAAGCCTGGGCCTCAATAATTGATTCTTTGCCTGTGAAAGGCCTACCACCCAGCCTTGTGAAACTCTTATGCAAATTAGCCAGATTTGGCTGAGGTTGAGTAGGTACAACTGCTTCCGCTGAAGGGGAAACTTGACTAGCTGTTGTAGCATTTCCCTGACTCCTAGCTCTACCTCTGCGCCCACTCATTCTTACTATATGTAATTAGTAAGAAACTTGATTTAGAGATTCGTACGAGATATCTTAAAGAATATCAGCAGTTAAAGAAAATAGACTAAGAAAATTTTGGGTTTTAGTCTCGGTTTATATTCATTCTAGGGTATACTTCACCCTATCTCTAATGAGCCATCTAATGTGTTATACTCCGTAGCTAAAGTTCTTACTCAACCTTTAGCTCTGATACCACTTGTTACGACCCGAAGTTCAGCGTTCAAAATTCGACATCAAATACCTCACTTGTATTCGACTGCCGGAGATTCGAACGTCGAATTTTAGTTCGGATGGAGCTTATAACAACAATTAGATGAATATAAACAGCGGAAAATAAAACTGCTAACATCAATATCCCAGATACAACATCACAATACTATACAACAACAACACCAACATCAGAGTATTTATAAACATATACAACACAACTCCAAAATAGACCATCACAAAAGAACAACATGTGATCACCCCAAGAAAGTCTTCAAAGAGATAAAGCAATAACGAACTTCCAAACTGAGACCCTCGAGATCCAAAAGTTTCAAAATATCTCCAAATTAGAACCTTCAACTAGTAGTCTCCAAACCATACGACTCCAAGATCCAGCTAGTACCAAAACACAGAAGACCTGCTACTAGGCTGCCCGTGTGGAAATCATGGGCACCCAAAGTTTAGAAAGGAAACAATAAACTCCGGGTCAATCATGGGACTGGTATGATTAAAGCAAAACAGTTGTTTGAAGTAAAAGCATTTTATTTTAAATCAAAAGTAAACAAAAGAATTTGAAAGAAATTCGCAATGCTTTTTGTAAATGAAACTGCCATAAGGCCTCCCGCCACACACACAATGCAAACGCAGACTTGGGAAAGATTTCTCCTTACGACAGTCAAAAATGCTTAATACGAGAAAACACTTTATATATTATGATTAGTGCATAGTGTGAAAAACAATTTCGAAAGTATAATATTAATCTTAGTCAGTATAGGTACCATTATACTATGCCTACTATAGCTACCACCTGAGGTGGCAGGTTATACAATTTAAAACCGTATTCGGCTCGTATTGTTTTTTTAGATTTCCAGCAAATGGTCAGGCAAGGAACTTCCTGGGCCACATGGGTATGCCTCTGGAGGGACATCCCGAGAACCTAGCCGGATCTCTGCCAACACAAGGCCGGGTTACCTCTATAACTAGGTAACTACTACATGAGTATGTCATTCCCCGGTTGTAACCAACCTTTATCCAGGGCCCCAACATCAATCACAAAGGAATATATATATTTGCGATATCCACATAAGTTAAGTATCTGGGCTCCATACCATAATACCACTTCTATCCAGAAGGAAATGCACATACCCTAAGGGGTGCTACCC
Source organism: Allium cepa (assembly GCA_030765085.1). Lineage (NCBI taxonomy): Eukaryota > Viridiplantae > Streptophyta > Magnoliopsida > Asparagales > Amaryllidaceae > Allium > Allium cepa. The sequence goes on from CM060931.1 coordinate 470,766,695, forward strand.
CCAATAATCTTGCCGCATCTTTCCTGTTTCGACCATTACAGGGTAGTAAGGTTCGACGAAGTCTCGTCCACAAAGCTAGATTTTCACAAAAGCCATGCTTTGATCATCTAATGATCAAAAAATGATCATCAATACACAGCAACACTTGGTGTGCCACACTACCAAATTGGGAGTGTATCGCTGATAACTTCAACTACATAACCTCTAAGCTCGTACGTCTCAGAGATGGGTGTTAAGCTAAGAGAATAAATTCCCCTCCACCAACAGATTCATATTTGAAAGAAATTGGCTTTATATCTCAAAGTGTAGTGTCAGACACACAATCATACAAGTCTGTTCCAGGTTCGAACAGAACGGAAGGCACTTCATCCAATAAACGAAGAAGCCCTTGCAAATCCGGCCGTCCACAATCCCGATCGGACTTCCCATCACTTAGGGAATCCCTATACCGGAGCAACTCGGTGCAGAGATAATCGATAGGTTATCCTATCGTTTTCGAAGACACCCGGTCTTCACCACCGATCTTCAATTGCTCTCCATTCGTCGAATCACTATTCGGAATGGGTTATATGACACAAAGGTCCTCTCCCAGCTAATCCGAATAGTGAGCGTAAATTTTAAAACATGTCTGGATACGTCCTTCACAAAGATTCACAGGTTCGATGTGGGTTTCGGATAACCAACTGGCATCCGACTCCCTGTCGCATCGAATTTCAAGTGCTGCTTTACGGCCAAAAAGGGATGTTCACATACATATAGAAACGAATCACAAATCATAGTTCATCATAAAGCAACTACGGTACCACAACATAAATATCAAACCAGAACAAAATATTTGATGATAGTCAATCATCTTCAGGTTAAGGTGGTTGTGATTAAAGTGAATTAACCATATAATTATCTTTATTAATTATTTTAAATCAATGTTTGATTAATTTTTTACTTAATTATGAATTAATTAAATCTTAATTGGCTTTATTAATTATTTATTCTTTAATTGACTATCTTAATTTATTAATTCCTTAATTGTTGATTAACTCAATCTTAATTTCTTTTATTAAATATTTGTTGTTTAATTGATTAACTTTTAATTATAGAGTGGTTACAAATCATTAATTGTTCGATCATTATTTAACCATTACAAATAAATTTGTTTTAAGTTAACAATTTGAATATGTATTTTACTTCTTGAATATTTTATTAAGTTGAATTTAAAACAAATTTATTTAAAAATACAAGTTTGAAAATATTATTGAACTTCATTCATTTTCAAATAATTATTTCAATATCATACTTTACATTCGATTTACCAACTATCATCATTTATAAAGAACAAATTTAGGAAATAATTTAAACTTATGTTTCAAACAAAATTTAAAACTGAAACAGGTCCAACCCGAGGCTATCTCGGGTCATCCCCGATCAAAACTGCCCCCCCCCCCCCCGCTTTGAGTTTCTACCCAAATCACTCGAGTGAAAAAATTTCAGAAATTTTGTAAGTATTAAAATCCAAACCCGATGCACCCCAAATACACGCGAGCCTGACTTCGAGTAAACTACCCAAATTCCCGTGGTTGGCTTCGAGCTTACTATCTTCTTCCCCAAACACGAAAACCCACTGAATACAAAAATACACGTATACGTGCACAACCACGCTAGCCATCACCGATCAACGACGAACTCACCAGCAAGTTACCAATGATCCCCAGCCTCGATTCGAACGACCCAAAACCCAAAATCATTGCTAAATCAAAATCGAGCTATTGATGAGAACTGGAGCAAAAACCATTGCCACGAAACCACCATGCTCCTCCTCCTTTGGCCACCTGAATGTCAACCCCCACCGGCCACATCTCTGACAAACCCCAACCTAACACCTCCCCGAGTACCACTACACTCGATCCACTAGAAAGCCCATGCCGATCGAAATTCTCAGTTCAACCCAAAATTAGGGTTAAGCCCTAAATCGATCCAAATATCTACTCATGACGAATTATAAAATTTCATAGCATTTTTCTCGAATTCAACCTTGTTCCAGCATCCCTCAAAACAAATTCCAAGCCTCAATTCACTCGAGATCGCCAGTGATTTACAAAATGCCCAAATTTGTTCAACTTGAGAATTTACAACATTCCCAAAATTAAAAATCATGAAACCTTTATTAAAATTCATCATTCCCTAATACTAATCTGCTCCTAACATTTGATTTGAAAATCATTTATTCGAATTTTGACTCATAACAGTTTTTTTTTTCTTCTGTAATTTCTAGTTCCAGGTCCTAAATCCTGGATATTATCCTTTTTAAATGTTTTAACTTTTAATCTTACATGAATTTAAACATTTTTATTTTCTGATATTTAAGTTTAACTCAAATGAAATCAAGGAAATTTGATTCTTGACAGGTTTCCAAAAAAAGAAGAAAAAAAATAACAAAAATAACAGGGGAAACCTGTAGCTAGAACATGCACAGGCAAATGCATAATTTATTTACAGATTTTCATTGCATGCAACCATATTCAACTTTCATACACCAAGCATTCAAACAATCAGATAAAGATAAAATTTATTGAAAGATTTACTCACCTTCTTTTTATAGTAGAGACATTTTTTTTCTTCTTCTGAAAATCGAAACCTGGAATTTTTCCCTTTTTCTTTCTTCTTAGCTTGATTTGAAATTGATAGCTGCAACAAATTGGTATGGACTTGTTTAAATTTATGATGTAATTACTTACTTAATTTTTCTTAACAACAAAATAAAAAGAATTAAATTTACTTACTTTTTAATCTTAGTTGAAACAGAAATGAAATTCTGGCCTGCACCTATTATTCTTCTCTTACTTTAAATCTCTTTTTTTTGGATATGCTTCTTGATTTTAATTGCTGAGGAAAAGTAGATTTGTTTCTCTTTTGGTGATGATATTTTTTCTGAAATAAAAGATTGCACAAATTCCTTTTTGAAATGAATAAAAGTAAGGGAAAGAAGATATTGTATAAGTTTATTTTCTTTTTTTCTTTTCTAAAAATTACTTAAGAAAAGAAATTGATAGAATGACATTTGTATAACTCTTTTTCCCTTGAATTACACTTGTCATTCTAGTTATCATAAATTTAACACTTGTAATTTTTTTTTCCTTCTTTTATTAACAAAGTATTTTACACTATTAAACTTGTATTTATACTTACATTTTTTTAATTAAAGACATTATTTTTATGTTAATACATATTATTAAAAAAGAGAGTGTTTTGAATTTGAATACATATCAAATAATTCTCATAGATATGCATATATAAATGCAAATTATTTTACTAAAAACATTTATTTTAAAATTTAAATTCAAAATAAAAATCAAATTCAATATTCAAATCTACCCATGTATGCACACATACATATATATATATATTTACATATATGAATCCAAATTTAGATTTAAATGATTTTAAAACTTTTAGTGTTTCAAATTTTAAACTTTAAAGAAATTTGAAATTCTTATTCATTTAAATCATCATTTATTTATTATTTATTTACTTTGAATTTTTCAAATTTTATCATAAAAGTTCAACATTTATTAATTTAAATTGATAAATTTTGGTATGTTACAGAACGGGTCCTACGACTCGGATAAAATCCTAAGGCACGACTCCTAAGAAGGACTTAGGACAATGATCCTTGCTAGATTATTCTACATTGTTTCGAAGTTTGGCTCTGATACCGAGCTGTGACGCCCCTCCTCTATACTCATGCTAGTCGAGGACACTACAGGGTAATGCCGTCGACTAACACGAAGAATAAGAATGTTAAGGAGAGACCATCCATGTAATGGCTTTGTGCGAGTATGGATACGTCAGATGGTATAAGAAAAAATCCGACATATCAAATACAAACTTAAAGCTACAACACAATGGCTTTTTGGTCTTCGAAAACAAATATAGAAATAAGCATAACACAAATCAGTCACAGATATTCATATCACTAAGGCGGAGACAGATATGAATATATCACATAAAATTGTACATCAAAGTAGTGGTCATGCAAGATCCACTACAGCACAAAAGAATAGATATGAGTTCTAGACAAAAGAATACGTATACATCAAGGAGTCTCTATCTTGAATGTAAAATAACAAAAACTACTAAACTAGAGTAGTTAGCCAAAAAGTCAAATGCTAGTCTCAGCTAAGGAGTCAAGCAGAAGCACCTGCAACATCTCCGTCTAAACCGATTATTATTTAATAAGAAAATAATAAACGGAACAGTCAAGCTATAAATCTCAGATAAAATGAGATACGATAAGGGATATAACTAAAACGTATGATAACAATAATGTCATACTGTGACAAGTATACATTTAACAACAACAAAAATCATACAATATCTATCAAACACCAAAAAGAATGTCATATTCTTTAAATTATTCGCCAAAACACACATATATTGATAAAGCTTATCAATGCAAATCTCAAAAATTAGCGAAACACAAATTCTAGAAATCATCAATTAGAAATTCGGAAAACACAAATGAGCCATAGCTCCTCCAAACGAGCTGAAGCTCCTCCAAATAGGGTATAGTCCCCCATTGCGGACTATGAGCCGAAGCTCCTCCAAACGAGCTGAAGCTCCTCCAAACAGGGTATAGTTCCCCACTGCGGACTATGAGCCAAAGCTCCTCCAAACGAGTCGAAGCTCCTCTGAACAGGGTACAGTCCCCCATTACGAACTATGAGCCGAAGCTCCTCCAAATGAGCCGAAGCTCCATAAAATCGAGGTATAGTCCCCCCACGTGGACGAAAAGAGACAAAGCTCAACATAACGGGGTATTGTCCCCCACATGGACAAAGAGACATCGCACGTCGCTAGTTTAAATCATAAAGTGATCATCATCGATCAACAAGAAGTGTTAATTGCACTAAGCTAGTCAATAAATGAGTTTAGCTTCATGTCCCATAACCACTGGCTAAACTTAAATATTTACGAACAAATTGTAGATTTCCATTCGAAGATTGTCACACGATTTTCAATCGAACAAGTCCAAAAATTAACCGACGAAGTAAACGCAAGCGTTTCATACCACTTGTTTTGCTAAGCTGTTTAATTAGATTTTCTCATCCGAACGAGGTAAAGGTTTGTGTATACTAATAGATTGGAAAACGGTTTTATAAACGAGCTTTGTATTAAAATAGAGTTGAAATCATCTTTGTGAAAGAGATTGAATATTTACTACTAGTATAGAAACCATTGCATTTTAAAGTGACAAACCACAGAAAACGATTGTTGAAAAAATCAATCACCAAAAATTCACATTTGAAGACGTGAATCAAATCCAAAGAAATCGATACCAAATCCATCAAAATGGATATTCCTAAAAATCCTGAAAAAGAAGTCATCAAAGTTGATAAATGATAACAACAAATCGGATCACCATGAATCGATTAAAAATCAAAAACCCACATGAAAACTGCCTAAAATAGACAAAAATCACATTTCCTAGGTTTAGTCGACTGAACTGAAGGGTCAGTCGACTGACACATGCGTGGAAACTCTCGGTTTCCAGGTTCAGTCGACTGACCCTGTAAGTCAGTCGACTGATATAGGGACAGAAAATATTCTATCCCTAGGTTCAGTATACTGACCATACAATTCGGTCGATTGAACTGGCAATAGTAGTATTTTCAGCCTTACCCCATGAAGGGCAAAAATCCTACCGGATACGATCAGACAAGCAATGGAGGCTGAAGATTTATGCCAAGCGAAAACCCAGCCTTATAGGCTCTTCGATACACCCCCAAAAGCATGTTCAAAACATCAAAGATAGGATTTTTATAAATTTGGACAACAAAACCCCAAAATTGGAAAATTTACCAAATCCATTCAAATCAAAAGCAAATGAACATGAATAGATGTTAGGAATTCATACCTAACCACAAAGAAGGTTATAGAAGATGTGAGTTCAAAAACTCACTTTTTACTCAAAAACACAAGTGAGAAGCTATAAGGCAAGGCAAGAACAACCACTCTTCAATGTTAACCCAAGAAGCTTCAATCTAAGCTCATAAGAAAGACATTTCCTAAGTCAGGGTTTAGGAAATTTCTGAAATTGAAGAGGAATTGAGATAGAGAAGGTAAAGAGAATGCTTACCTAAGCTTCTCCTTGATTTCTAGCTTGAAGTTGATAATTCCTAAGAGAATTAGGGCTTAGGAATTCCTAATTTCTTTTCCCTTCCCCCATTTTTACTAAAGCTTGAGCCTTCAGAAATATTATGAAGGAATGAAGAGGAATGGAGTGGAGTTGGGTTAATATGTTTGGTTATGAGCTGAAACCCAAACCCAAAGCCCTAAATGAAAACATCAAAATTTTAATCAACTCCAAATATATTGATGTTTATACTCAAAAAGGTCGCAAACACAGTTTTGAACTCAAGGGAAGTGGTCTCGAGTCACAGTTCGTCTATTTGCAAAAAGTAGCGTTTCGGACTTAAATCCGACTAACGATGCTATATTTAAATAAAATATTTATATACACAATCGTAAAAAATGCGGGTTGTTATAGTTCTATCTTCTCTCTTTCTTCTCTTCTGTTCTTCTCACCTCTTTTCTTTCTCTTGACTTTTCGTTAGTCTGTGCTTTTTGGGTCGGACATGTGTGGACTATTGTCGATTCAAATGGTACGGATTTGCGGGTTGTCACAGGATTAATTTGTGAAATTGGAAGAAATAATTCTAATTTGAAACTATTTTCGGCATAAACTATTTAATATACAAGCTCGTTTAGCAAATTAACTATTTTTCTCATATAAACCATTTTAAAATACATAAACTATTTCTAATACATTAACTATTTTAATCTATAACCTATTTTAATACATTAACTATTTTTAATATAAAACCTATTCTAATATATGAACTATTTCTAATATATATATACTATTTTAATCTATAATCTATTTTAATATATAAACTATTTCTAATATAAAACTATTTTAGTCTATAAACTATTTTTAAAGTAAACTATTTTAATATATTATTTTAAATTTATGAACAACTTTTAATACATATATATATAGACACTATTTTTAGTGCATAACTATTCAAATATATAAACTACTTTTAATATTCAAACTATTTAAAGTTGGAACTGTGATGATTTAGATTTAATCGATTTAAATAAGAATATTTTGATACGATGGTTTAACCTATTTTTATGGTTATGATTTTTGAAAGTGATATGATTTTAAAGTAAATAATGATTTCGAAAGTGATATGATTTTGAAGTTAATAGGATTTCTAAAGTGATACGATTTTGAAGTGAATATGATATTTTGATATCAATTATGAATTGGGTTTGGAAATGTAAAAGAATCAACCGGTGTGAAATAAGCATTTGCTTGTTAAAGAGACTGGGATCAAATATGTCATACTCTCTGCCAATACCGAAAACCACTTTAATAATGGTGCACGTGGTGGAGAATCCAGAATGAAGTAGGATAGTTTGGCAAACATTACTGTATGAGGTGTGAACGCAGCCCTGACCCTCTCGAGTCAGCTTGATATGACTAAAACAAGAGCTATACCTAGGCCAACTGAGGTCGCACCTTCGATCAGACATGCTTCTTCGAGACATATTTGTTGCTTTGTGATTGATTTGGTGGCCACCTTCGAGTTGATTATGCGAATGTGTTCTGAGGTGGGCGGTAGTAGCTGCTATGCGTTACCATCAGGCCGGTATTACAAACGGTAGAATCCTACCCTAGAACCGCCTCGCTTGTCCTGTCATATGTCTTATCGAGCCCATTAAAATTTTGGTTTGTGTCGTACATATGGAGTGCTCCCTGATAGCCCACTGGTTTGGTGGAGTTCACAGTACTGTATAGACTACGATATTTATATAAAAAGTGTTAAGGCTGATATGGGTAACGTCTTAACGCTATTCCAATACTTTACTTTACTGTAGACATATTATAATAGCGTATATCACTATATAGTAAATAGTTTAACGGATCCTTAGGAGATGGTAATCCTGAACATCTCTTAAGTTATTGCACGCGGTTATATACTGGATAGAAGATGTAAAATCTTGTAAATATCTCTGAAGCCATCACACTCATATTTATTTTATTGATTTAACTTACATAAGATATTTTAATTCTGACTTAAGTGTTTTGCCTTTTCATTACGCTCGGGTCAGCCTGAACATTTTAGTGTTGAAGATCTTATTTCTAGAGGACGAAGACGAAGATTTAGTATATTATTACTATTTATTATATTTATTCCTTTACATCATGTTGTTCCGCTGCACTATTTATTTATTCTTGTTGTATGCATAGCTCTGATCTGTATTGTAAAAGTGTAATCAAATGTTATTTGTAAAACAGCTTCATGAATTGTTTATTTGATTATTATATTTTATCATTTTGCTGTGATATTCTATGTTTTGTTTTTTCCTTCTTTCACTTCTTTTTCTTATTCACTCCATAACAATCCTCCCTTTTAAATGGTTGAGTTGACATATGTGGTTTATTTTCGATTTAAACCATCCAAAAAGGTGGGTCGATACAATGGTTCTGTTTGTATACTTATAAATATTGTTGTGGTGTGACCAATGTAAGGACGCAACTATTTTCTGATTTATATTCTTCACCCTAGACATTATCTATTATATCACAATATGTACTTATTAAATGGTTTGACTCTTTTGAGGGGATAATCGTTACGACGGTCTCAAAAGGTGTTGTTATATGTTGTATATATATTTCTTGAGTTTCTCACACCAGACTTATGTATGACACGTGCCTTTTGTTTCCCTAAATTCCCCATGGCAGGTCCTCGTTGATTCTCATTGAGCTCTTAGAGAGGAGTTGGATGTTTACCACCGTAGTATTCTTATTTCCGCTGTATTATTTTATGTCTGCATACTACAATTTTAAGGACATGATGATAACTGTTCAAGCTAATGATAGTACTCTAATTAGTAACTCTGAAATACTATGTATATTAGAGTAGCTCTATATATTGTCTTTTGATATTATATATTATCATTCCATTGTGATATTTTGATGTTTTTGTTCTCCTCTTTCTTGTTCCTTTTTTTCTTTTTCTTTACCCTAACGTTCTGTCATTCCAGCACTTGGGTGCTTGGCACGTGAATACCGCGGATGTATTAGTATCGATATGTGGTCGAATAGGCGGTCGTTACAATTTACCTCTAAAGGCTCTTTTCCCTTCATTTTTCCATCATTAAGATAGATGATTAGCAAGTAACATTTTCCCTTTATAACGCGTTATCACAACTTCGACGTTGTCGGAAAATATCATCAACAATTATGTAACTAATTCTGTCATGTTCAAATAACATTATTTATTTATTTATAATTTTATTATTATTGTTGTTGCTGTTATTGTTATTATATATTTTACTACTACTACTACACATTATTTTTTTAAGTATAATATTTTGAAAACATTTTATTTTTATTTTGTATGTTTTCGTAAAGGGTGTTACAATTTAGACCTACCTAAACATCTTCTTCATCCATTCATCCTCTCATCCAATCAAATACTTCACTTACCTACGTACACCCACCATTTCATAATTTTTTTCTTTAAAATCATAGCTTAGCTTCTCCTTTCTCTCTCTTTTTTCAACCAAAGAAAGTAAAATCTCTCTATCCAATTTCTTCATTGCCAATATTTTTTAACAAATGCTTTACTAATACATTTGAATCCAACTAATTTGACTATGATTAAGTTGTTATCAGCTTTAATTATAAATAGATTTACCATGTTTTTTTTATTAATTATGTACTTCTAAACAAGACTAAGAGAGTAAAGTATAAATTATAGTTCGAATTTGGTGCTATGGTAGAACATGGTAAAGAGCTTTATTATTACTTCGATCAAAAATATCCAATTGTTATTTTTTTTAACAAGAAAACAAAAACAAAACGACGAAACCAGTTGTAGGAGAAAATATCGCGATATAAACAATTAATTATTATCATCATTTCCTAAGAAAATTAACAAAATTTAAAAAATTAATTACAAAAATACCGATTTAAATGCATATTCTAAATATAGTAAAATACCTTAACTCATTAACTCCGAATTTAAAATCATAGAATATTTTTACTTACGTTATCCATCTCATTATCTCTGCCATTAATGATGTATAGGATTTAAAATAATTATTTTTGAAGATTAGATTTCACCCAATTTCTATGTTTTGGCATACTTGTTCGTGTTTATTTTCATATGGCCCTGTAAATTTAAGGTGGTTTTAAAGTAGTTTTGTATGGTTAAATTTTATCAAAAGTTTTAGGTGATATTGGTAAGTGTTTAGGTGTGTGTAAATAAAAGCATATTTCCTAAATTATTGACCAGCTTGGCTTGGATCAAACTCATTAATTAGTTTAACCCCTATCCGCATCAGGGTTGCTCATACTATATAGCAAATTTTATATACCTATTTGTATAAGAATTTTCACTCAAATGGCTTCTCAGTTCAGGATAATAAATTTTAAAGTACAAACATTTTTAAATAATTAGTTTCAAGTACAATTTACAGAAAAATGATAAATAAAATTATCGTTTTCAATTATAAAAATAATAATATGTGAATTTATTATTTTTACGTATAACTTAAAATTAAAATGATAAATGAATTTTTTATTTTGCTGTAAATTGTCATTTAGACTAATTTTTCAGAACCTTTGCACGTGCCTTTTTTCTTTAGCAAATCTCGCAACAAATTGAATCAGACCGAAAAAGGATACGCGTGCGAAAGTGTAACCAGCAGCGAAATCCGTCTTCATATTTGCAAGTCATTTATTTCCCTGATTTATACCTGCAAATTGTCCTAATTGAACAAAGGTATAGTCACAGATTAATAAAAATTTCGATTTTGATATCCAGTTTTTCGTAATTCATGTCCCTTTTGAACGACTATTGCTATTTTCTTGTTCAAGACTTCAAGTTGTAATTTTGATGTGAATTTCAATCAGTTGAATTGGTGAAAGGCAAAAGGATATTATTTCGATAATGGTTAGCGTGTATTTCATATTTTGTTTATAAACTTGAGTTTGTTTCCTGTTGGGTATAGTACGTATAATCGATGTAAATCTTCTTTTCCATGTTAGTTCTTGAATCAACTGGCTGAAATTGCGTCTAATTGTTCATATTTTGTTTACGATTTAGAACCTAGGGTTTTATTTGGGGCTTCTTTCCCTTCTTTTATAACTAGTCAATCGAAAACCGGAAAGGTTTGATTTTGTGCGTGGATCTTGATTTGATGTCAGATTAAGACATCATCCATGTGTTTATTAATGGAAATTATAGTTATGCAAAGTATAAGAAAAGAAATGCCAACCTTTCTTATGGTTCCTTACCTTTAATTTGTTAATGTCTCTACATCTGTACAGATTTGATAGTGATGGCAAGAACTCGAACAAATGAAATCATCCATATCAATTCCGATTCAACCGACTTAAGAACAACTGCTCCCATTGTTAGAAGATCAGCAAGGATACTAGCAGCATCTGAGCAGAAGTCTACGGCCAAAACTTCAAAACTAATTAGTAGTAAATCAACTAACAGGAGGAAGGAAAAAGAAGATGATACAGCTGGATTTGAATGCAACATTTGCTTCGACGTGGCTAAAGAAGCAGTGGTGACTTGCTGTGGTCACTTGTATTGCTGGCCATGCCTTTTTAAGTGGTTACAGATGCATTCAAACGAATGCCCTGTATGCAAAGGAAGTATTAATGAATCGAGTATAGTTCCTATATATGGTGGAGGGAGTTCATGTTCTAATGAAAGGGAGGAAGATGATGGTTTGATAGTTCCACCAAGGCCTCAAGGGCAGCGTGTAGAAAGCTTCATGCAGCAAATACATGCATTAAGGGGCCGTGAAGTGTTAGTTCAAGGAATACATGAATTCTTGGAAACGGTTCATAGTGGAGTTCGTGCAAACAGAGATGTTTCATTAGGAACCAGCAATAACGGTGAAGCTTCTCTGTCTCTTGTGATTACAAGGACACGAGTTAATGGGCAGGGTTCACTAGATACAAGCAATGTTGATGTGCCTCAACAAAGGAGGAGGAGGAGGAGGAGGAGGAGGAGAGATTGATTTGTTTCAGGAGTATTTTTTGCATTGGATATTTGTTCGTTTTGAACAGATATTAGTTGTATGACATGTTGTTTTAGATGCTTCTTTGGTCCTATGCTGTTTGCTTTTCCCTTGTATTTCAATGTTGTATCTTTTACTACACACAGAAAAAGTTTGACATTGTTTTGTGTACTCTCTTCAAAGAAGTTTGGTTGTGGTATCATATCAGTTCATTTCAGAATTTTAATGCAGTCATGTTAGTACCGAGTTTTTGCTGGAAATTGGTTGGACACTTTGTTCTGGAATATGTTGTGGCTGGCTGTTGAAGTACTATGGATTGTTCTTATGTGAAACTGATAAACTGTCAAGGAGTGAGCTTCTTGATGACTGTCCACCTCTCTGAAGCGTCTTTATTTATGACTAAGTCTGATTTTATTTTATTTTTAAAATATTTTTTCGGTTTAGTATTATTATTAGAGAAAGTATGCATCCTCGGTATATCTGATGTGCTGCAGCTTATTTCAGTATTAATTTTGAAACTCAACTACTGCGTAGGTCGATACGGATTTAGCATACATGATTACTGGGGTGGAGATTAGTAGTTCTCCAATTATAGACAATTTTTGTGAGTAGATTTTTAATATATCCCCGTCTTTCACATGAAAAACAGGCACAATCGTGGATAAATTCGTTTCTAACAGCTGTCAGTGATTAGGGCTGTATATCGGACCGGACCGGACCGAACATTTTGGTGTTCGAACTCGAACTCGATCATGAGTCAGACCCGTATCCGATTGGATAAAATTCGAACAAATATTTTCTTGTTCAAACTCGGTCCGACAAGTAACTGAGCATTCCGTGTTCGGTCCAATAAGCTCACCCATAGAGTCGAACAAGAAACGGACCGGGTCGGACAAAATGTAGACATGCTTATATGAATTAATATGAATCTTCTCATGCAAAAATGTGAACGTAATAATGAAGAAGGCAAGATGACCAAGGCATGGACATAAAGCAAAGGTAAAAATCGGCGGTATAGTTTGATCAATTTTTTAATAAAACAGAAAACATCAACACCAAAAACGTACAAATGAACAAGTGAAAACCTCGTCATTACCATAATAAATATTATACTTCCAAGACCTGATAGGAGTACATAATAATTTCGTAGGACACGGTAACAAAACTATTTGCTTGCTTCCAACCTTAGGCAGTTTAGCAACTTTGGCATTATATATAATTATAAAGAGTCTTTTGCAAATAACAGCCATTATTCCTAGAAGCAAGCAACAACAAATGGCTTTCATGCATATCCCACTATTTTCAAAATAATCATCTCACCTGACAAATAAGTAGCTCAAGTTAAATTCATCAACAAGGATCTAATTGTGCCGACTGCTTATATAGGTGTTACAGTATATGAATAAACAACCTGTTACACTACTTTTCTTTTAAAGTAAAATATTATGCACTTTTTTTTTGGAACTGGTACTTTATATACAACAAATCATTGGGACAACATATCTCATGTCAAATAAACGTTCGAAAGCAAGTTTCGAACTTGTGACATTCTGCACCAAAGCCGAATCAATTAACCACTTGGACAAAGATGCTTGTCAAATATTATGCACTTTAATGAGCTGGAATCAACCAGTAAATATACTCATGTGCACAACTCAGGTTATAGCAATGATAAACTCATGTACAGACAATAAACTCAAGTAAAGAAGCAAATCACAAGAATACAATTACTTTATGGTTAGCATAAGAAGAATAATAATACATATGTACATGTAATGGAGATAAGGTCCTCACAATGACATTTTTTATGACTAACTTCAGAAGGACAATGTTAATATTATAAACTAATGCATGGAGTTCTGACAAAAAGCATAAATACATGGACTACTTTACATGATAGACTTATCCGATGTTTTGAGAAAATTTTGGTCATTCATGTGTATTCTCGTTCTAAAACTTAGTAATATATAAATATAATAGACATCAAAACTAAGGTTCTAAAAAAACTTACCCCTAACTTATCGATAATTTTATCCAAGCGATTCAAAATTGATTGATTCCATATCATTCTCACAAGGTTCAACCTGAAAATAATTGCAGGACAAAACTGATCACAAACATTAGTATGATAAGAGATCTAAAAAAAACTGCACATAATGGATATCAAATTTTAAGTTAAATATACATCGTTGACTTTGAAGAAAATGTTCTGAAGGTTGAAATTACATGCACAGAACCTATAACTAGGATTTAGGAGTTTTCATTCAAGTATATAAGTCTGCATACATAAAGTATATAATATAAACTTATGTTAAAGTCAAGGAATATGAAGCAATATGTACAACATTCAAAATGTGCTATGTGCATACAAGCAGGTTGCTGTAAAAATAATTGATTAAATTTAATATTATTTAATGAAATATTATGCATGGAAATGTATAAAATTCTAACCTCCAAACTCTACAAAGCATACTTAGAACGCAACCAATCTCTATTGCAAATCAAAGCTTCTACTGTTTCAGGCTTGAGAGAACTTCTATACTGATCCAAAACTCTACCACAGGCACTAAATGCAAATTAAGAAGCAATACTGCTAATAAGAATGCATAGTATATCTCTAGCCATTATTGACAAGATTTTATACTTAGAAGCATTTATTTTCCACCATTCTAGTACATTAAAAGAATCTTCCAAGTCTCAAATTTATGACGATTTTCTTTCAAATATAACTCTAGTTCAGATTGTATAGTCTCAACTACATCTGATTCCTCAGCCCATGTTTCAAACTCAGTCCTACATTTTGTCTTTTTTCTTTTTGAAGTGTTTAAAGTACTTCCTTTTCTTAGCTTAGAAGTGTTATCAGTTGCAGCAGAAGCATATTCAAAATATAATTCATCCAAAGAAATCATAACAAGTTTTATATGTTGTTCGGATTCAGATTTAGTGTAAATCTTAGGAAAACAAAGCTTTATAAGCTTCATTTTGTATCTTGGATCTAAAACTGCAGCAATAGATAATAGCAAATTGCAATCTACCCAGTATTTGTCAAATTTGTTCTTCATTTTATCTACCATTCCTTTCATGAAAAATGACCCTTCATATTCTAATAATTAGTCATTCAAAGTCTGCTTAATTTTCCAAAGTTTTGGAAGGAACAGGTTAGAAGTTGGATAAGTTGCACCTGAAAATATATTTGATGCTTCATTAAAGACCTCTAAAATATTACATATAGAGTCTGCTCTCTCCCAGTCTAAGGCTGGTGGCAACCAAATGTAAGATGGATCTCTTTCTTGATACATAGAAAAGACCTTTTTAAATTGTAAAGCACACTCTAGCATTGCATAAGTCGAGTTCCAATGGGTAGGAACATCAAGTACTAAACATTTAGATAAGGGAAGCTGCAATTGTTTAAAAATATCTGCAAATTTATGTGGGCGTTGAGGCGACATTTTAAAGTATTTCACACTTTCACGAATATTTTGAATCACTTCCTTGATCTCATTTAATCCATCTTGCACAATTAAATTCAACACATGCACAAAACACCGAACATGAAAAAACTTACCCTCGAAATAAAGTTTTCCTTTCAAAGCAAGTTTTCTCTCAATTTTCTCAGAGCAACATCATTTGAAGATGCATTATCAAGTGTAATTGTAGATACCATATTCTCAATACTCCAATCTAAAAGGCAAGAAAATATTGCATCGGCAATCGCAAGTCCGTTGTAGGTGGTGGCAAAGTAGCAAAATTCAAAATATGCTTCTGTAATTTCCATTCAGAGTCAATAAAAAGACAAGTTAAGCACATATAGCCTATTATTTGGTTTGATGTCCATAGATGTAACAACTCTGTATTTTGTAAATTATTTTAATTGAATTTTTTTATTTAACTTTACTTTATTTATTTAATTTAGATAATTTTTTTTATTTCAAATATAACCTTTGATTTTGATGTGAATTAGAATTCCAAACATGACTAAATAGAATAATTTCCAAAATAACGAATTTTGGTCAACTTTGACTTTTAACTTAAAAATTTAAAAAGTTTGAAAATTTGAATTTTATCTTTTATTATGAAAGTAAATAAAATTTTAATAACACTGCTTTTCGTTTCGTTGAAATCTGATTTATAATGTGAAAGTTATGCCTTTTTAACTATTGTGCGTAATTTGTTGTATTTAACAAAATTTGTTTATTTTAAATTATATAAATAATTTTTTTTTGGTCATGTAATGTTCTAGTTTATGTTTATATGGGTGAGTAACATGTATAGTATATATTTTCGTTTTAAAACATTTTTGAAAGTGTAATTGACATTTTTCATTGTCAGTTGTATTTTGTTTACAATTTCTAATTTCCAGTTTCATTTAATTTAAGCAATTCTTAATCTATTTTTCTATTTTCTCAAGATCTTATTTTATTCTCATTCCCACTTTATTTTGTTCCTCATTTATTTATTTATTTGACTTTTTATTTGTTTTAAAGTGAAATAGAAATTTTCTAGAGCCAATGGTATTTTATTTGTAATTTTCATGTCCTGTTTCCAATTTTTAAACAATTTCTTTAGTTCTTTTTCTATTTTTCTCCAATTTAATTATTTATTTCATTTTAGAAATGATAAATTAATTATTTTATTTCAAATTTTTTCTTTATATTATTTTTAAGATGAAGTTGGTAATTTTCCAAAGTCAATAGTGATTTATTTGTAATTTTTGGACCCTGTTTTCAATTTTTAAGCAATTTATTTTATTCTTTTTCTATTTTCTTTAAATTTTATTATTTATTTTCATTTTATTTCACTTTGTTTCGGTTTTTAAAAGTTTTTACTGAATTTTTATTTGTTTTTATTTGATTTAAAGGATTAGAAATTTGAATGGACAAAATGCTTTAAAAACAATGATTTTTCACTAGCCAGTCTCTTCACATTTTGGCCGTTCCTTCTTTATTAATTAGCCATGAGTTTCTTATTGCATTTTCACGTGAAACTCCTCATTTTTCATCAGCAAGTCACGACAATCATTTTTGAAGAAAGTTGAGTAATGTCCTCTCTTTCTTTTTCTACTTTTCTTCTCATTTTCATGATTTTTGCCTTGTTTTCTTGGATTCTTTTGTACTTCCTCTCCTCCATAGCTACGGCCTCCACCTCCGCCACCTTGTCATGACCGCCCTCCATCACCTGCCACCTCCTCCTCCTCTGCCATTACCAGGACCTGCACCTCCATGGAACAAAAACTCCACACAAACCCTTGAATCCCCTTGAAAACATCAAGCCAAGCCACCAAAACTTCACCACCTTCATACTACACCACGGCCACCACCCATAGCCGCCACCATCACCTGGTTTTGACCACTTACCATCACCCCTACTACTGTCCAGACCTGAGCCCCACTGGTCGAGCCAAACATCCCATGGCCGAGCCTTTGTTTTGACAAAAAAATCACACTACTTGCCTTAAACCCCTTCACCTTCTCACTATGTAACTTCCCCTCCATGTTTCACCACTTAGGCCGTGCATCCCATGCTTATACCTGAGCCAAACCTTGTTCAAACCAGAGGCCAAACCATCCTAGGCCGTGCAAAAAGAATATAGAAAGCAAGGCAAAAAGTGTTGCATTCAAATCTCTTTTTAATTCAAAGTTATTCCATTTCAAGTTGCATTGAAATTTATAATTTGTTTGATTTTGTTTTGGGTTGTAACACAAGATCTTTAGCTTGGATTCGCTCTCCACTCAAGTCCATAGGCTTGTCATTTTGCTCTTGATTCTGTTGTGTCAGTTGTATTGGAATCTCCAGCATTTTGAGGTGAGTAAAGCTCACACGACATTTATACTTATGCAGTTGTGAAACAACAACAACTGAATGTGTAGAAAAAAAATATGATGTTATAACTGCCATGTGATTATTTATATATGATGTTCAACTTGTTAAATTTCATGTCATATCATCTGTTACTGCTATATGTTGTTAACTTTTCATTTATATATGTTTATCACACTGCAAGTTCCCTGTAGATTAGATTCACTATGGGTTGAAATGATACATACCCGAACGGACTTTAGAATAGCGAAAAATCATTATGGGATGAAATGATAGGCCTGAACGGTTTTTATTTATTTGTTTTAACTTGAGATTGCAGGTTTGAAATGATAGAAGCCGGATTTTTCTTTGTAAACTGCGGATTGAAATGATATGTATCCGTATCACTTGACCTAGGTTAGAAAACTATATACAAGCCCGTGGTTATTTTATAAAGTGTTTTTGGATATTTTTAAGTATTTTAAAAATATAAATTTATGAAATTTGATTTAAATAGATTTTGAAATGTTTTAAAATAAAGAAAATATGATTTTTCTATGAGTAAAAAATGTAATTAATGAATGGTTAAATTGGATTATTGAAATATAACTTAAGTTTGGAAACTTGGAATTTTGGTTAAAAACGATATTTAAGTTATATAAATAAAATGGAAATTTATTCTTATTTTGAAAATGGTAAATATGATAATTTGATTTAAATTTGAATTTGAATGATATAATAAAGTATTATTGATTTTTCTATGAATTAAAATGGTTAAGTAAATGAATGCTTAAAAGTGAAATTTAAAATACAACTTGATTTGGAAATGTGGAATTTGGTTTTGTTTAAATGTTTAAGTTAATTAAATAAATTGAAAATTTAGTTTAATTTGTGAAATGGAAATTTGAAAATGTAAGTGTTAATAAGGTGTCAAATGTAAATATGGGAAAATTGTACAATTGAATTTGTTAAGTGAAATTATTGAAAAATTTGGATTTTTCTGTAAAGGTTTGCTTTATAAAAATCATTAATTAAAAGAGTATTTTAATGAACATCATCGAATGTTAAAATAGGATTTTTATAATGTTTAAATGGTTTAAATTGAAATGTTTTCAAGTATAACTTACAGCAGCTTTTCTGAATGCTGTGAAAGGTTGAAATTTTCAATGTTTATGGTTTTAACTTAGTAATTGAACTCATAATGGTTTAAAAACTTTGGAAATTGAATACTTGATTTGAAAATATATAAACTTAAATTTTAAATGGTTTAGATGAATTATTTTGACTAAAATATAAGCTATTTAAAAGGTGATTTAGAATGATAATAAATGAATGATATCTTTGAATTTAAAAGGTATTTAAAGTTGAATTTTGGAGTTGAACATATATGATGATTTGAAATTGAAGCTTCGGAAAGATATGATATTTATATATATATATATTAAATGTTTTGAAATAAAGTTTTGAAAGAAATGATAGTTTGATATTAAAAATGTTTTGAAATAAAGTTTTGAAGGGTATGATATTTTGATATTAAAATGTTTGAAATGAAGTTTTGAAAGATATGATATTTTGATATTAAAATGATTTGAAATAAAGTTTTGAAGGATATGATATTTTGATATTAAAATGATTTAAAAATGAAGTTTTGAAAGATATGATATTTTGATATTAAAATGATTTGGAAATGAAGTTCTAAAGGATATGATATTTTAATGTATTAAAATGATTTGAAAGGAAGTTTTGAAAGATATGATAATTTAATATATTAAAATGATTAGAAATGACTTGATATTTATTTTGATAAATATTTGAATTTGAAAGATATGGTATGTTGATATTTTAATGTATTAAAATGGTTTAGAAATGATTAAATCTTTATTTTGATAAAGATTTGGATTGAAATGATATTTTATTTTGAAGTATAAAATATTATTTTAAAGTTATAACCATGGGTTATAATAACGATTGATTGGCAAAGAGACCGGGATCGGATATGGGCATACTCTCTGTCGATACCGAAAACCACTTTGACAACCGTGTACGCGGTGGAGATTCCAGAATGAAGTAGGATGGTGACGACGTTCTTGTGGTATGTTACGTAGACCCAACACCCGTGAGTTGGCATAAGGTGGCTAAAACAGGAGGGTTCTCGGGCCAGTTGAGGTCGCACCTCGTAGCGAATGCATTTCTTCGATACCATACTATTACTTGTGATTGTTTGGGCGCCTCTTCGATTTTTGTGGGAATGTGTTCCGCGGTGGGCGTATATGGCTGCTGCGTTACCACCAGCCCGAGTGTCGTAATTGGTATATCTACCCTGGCATTACCTTGTGTGCCGTGTCACCTACCATATCGAGCCTTTACTACGAGTTTCTATTTGTGTCGTACCTATGCGGTATCTTCTCGTAGTCTCCCGATCAGGAGATATGCAGGTATTGTATAGACTATTGACATTATTTGTGTTAAGGTGGAAAATGTAAAGCCTTAACGCTATTTACAAGTATGTTTATTTTACTGTTAGACATTATTATAATAGCGCAATATACTATATAGTAAATAGTTTAATGGGTCCTTAGAGGATGGGCGGTCCCAAGCATCCTTTATGTTACTTGTACTTTTACTACAGTTCACTTGAGTTGGTTTACATTGTATAAGTATGTATGTCCTGACTCGAGTGTTTGTATTTTTATTTACGCTCGGGTCAGCCTGAGTATTCACAGATTTGGATTTCCACTTTCTGGAGATTGGAATCGCTGGAGATTATCTACTTGTCTAGTTTTATCTTTTTCAGTCTGTTGTTTCTTTTCGACTCTTGTATTAGTAGACTTATAAGTATTGAGACTTCTGGTGTACTCTATTTCTTCTGTTGTATCTTATGTAACTCTGATATATTTATATATTAGCTTCATGAACTACTATTTCTTTTACTTCCGCAGCATTATTAAATACTCTGTGTCTGTGATCTGTGATTTTATTTACTGTATATTCTGAGATTTGCCAAATTTTATTTACAACGCGGTATTTTGAGCAATTCAAGTCAGACATGTGCGGATGCGAATGGTTGAAAACATGGGGTTGTTACAATAGATAAGAAGTTAAACTTACTCTACTAACACCTTTCAAAACCTTCTTTAACTTATTTTTTTTAGATTCATGCAACTTCATACAATCATTTTTAATTGTTACTCGTGACACCTTCTCAAACTCAGGATTTAATACTTGACAAAATAGTATAAAAAACTCATGTTCAACCATCCTAAAAGGGTATTCATGCACGGTAATCATTGTAGCAAGAACTTCTCTTACTTTTTCTTTGTCATACTTATGGATAACTAGTTGGCCAATCAGCCCAGTATCCGAAGCTTTTTCTTTAAAGAAGTCTCTGCCTAACAATCTTTGTTGATTTTGTTTAGCATTACGAACACCATATTTATTTAGATGTCTCTTAAATGTAGTTTAGCATACATCTGTAATTCTAGTTAACTTTTTATCACAATGAATGCACTTAGCAAATAATTTAACCTTACCATCATTACCTTCTTCTTTAATCTTCTCAAACTCCAACCAAACATGAGACCTCTTTTTTCTAGACTGCTTTTCATCTCCACCAACAACATTATCAATGGCTCTAGCAGTAGTTCCATTGACAGTTTCAATAACATTTTCATCACTAACATCATTTGCTAATATCTTCTCCTTTGTATTTTCATCTTCTCCATTGAAGATAAGCTTAGCTTGATTATGATCACCAACTACCAGTTTTTGATATTTTTCATTTTATCAAATCTTCCAAAGCTAGAGGAATAATAAAAGGCAAGGGAGTCAGTATAAATAAAATTAAGAAATACATGATTGAATCATTTTTATATTGCAAGTACACATAAGCAAGTTTTTATCCATAATTATAATAAGGTGAATGATTAAATGAAAATCAAATTTGGCAAAAACCGACATATATAACCGCACGGGATCAAATAGTAGGAATGTTAGAATTATAAATAAGTTAAAAAGGTATAATATTTGTCAAAAAATTATCAACCAAAAATGTAAAGAAAACAAAATGACTAAGTAAATCCATTTTTGGAATGATACTCCGTAGTAATAAGCAAGATTCAATTCTTACAGTAGTAATTTGGATTAATAAGCAAGATTTGATTCCATTGCATATTCACACGGCAGGTTTGGACTAATACAAGAAAGCTAACAACTAATTATGTAAATCCAATTCATATTTGAATGATAATAATGTGAACATATCTATTTGTATATTTAAAACGTTCCTCGGGAAGAGGAAATAATATCATTCAATGATTGCTACTTGCTGGAACAATAAAAAAATCATATTAAAATATTGAAAATACAAATTGGGTAAAACTAATATCAGATTCCTTAAATGAACAACAAAAATCAAATAATTCTCGAAATAAACCTAAATGAATCACATACTCATACGGTTTCATTAATAGAAACTTGTTTAACAAAACCGAAAAACTCACTTTGTGATTTTGAAGAAGCCATCGCAAAAGTCTGACGGAGCAAGAGAGAAGTTTAACCATATATCTATTGCCGAAGACAGAAATTGTACCATCAATTTGATGATATATATTATTTTCTAATATGTTTTACTGAGATCTAAACATCTTAATTCAAAAGATTCTATAGAAAATCGAGATTGAGAAAACCAAAGGGTTAAAGGGTTCGTATCGAGAAATTAAACGTTGTTTGATTAATCCAAAAGAAATAATAAGGGAAAAATATCCGTTCAGGTTACAATTTAAAGGAAAGTCAGTAAAGTAATTTATTATCATTAATCTTGTGGTATAATTGTTATTTACTTCTGCATAGGGAAATCACAGGACATAAAAGTATCACCAACCCTAACGAATGCCATAACATTTATGTTCACGTACAGTATTTGATCGGACGACCATGTATTCGAGCTCGGGTCCGTAGATTTAATCGGATTACAATTGATGTTCAAACCCGGCCCATTTCTTAAACGAACCGTACATGGTCGAACAATTTTTCGAGTCAGACCAATTCGGATAACGGACTGTCCGATCCGATTTACAAGAAAATAGTACTGTTTCGCCTACATATCTATTAAGGAAAATATATTGTTTCCAAATTCAGCTCGCAAACCCAACAAGCCAACTAATTCGTCTCCAGCTGAACAGGAATTGAACAACCGTTTATTGGACGCTCAGACCTAGATGTCCATCAAATTAACTTTTGTCATTTGATGAGCACATAGACTACAATTGTCATATTGCAACGACCATTAACTGCTTTCTTTCAAATTTCCCTTACAAATTCATATCTTTCAACAACAACAAACATACAAATCTTCAACCGTACTATTTTTTTACAATTTCAAATACAAAACAAACCACATCTCATCCATTTCAATCGTAAAGTGACGCTTTAAATATAGATGATTTCGAATTTGATTCTGAGCCCCATCATATTACTCCTCCTTTAAGCTTCCATGGACCCGTGAAGAAGACGATGATCTTTGTTTGGCATACTATCACTATTCTAATTATTTGATGAAAGGAAAAGGCCAAAGTGAAGAAGTATTTTGGACGAAATTAATGAATGCAAACAACAACAAAAATATTGAGAAAACGCTTTCCATGTTCCATATCGGCTATAATTGGTCGTTTTGAGAAGATTAATCGACTAATTCAGTTTTATGAGACTATAGATTTATAAAAATAAGTAAGCCAGCCCTAGCGGCATGGAAGAAGAAGCTGAGCTGGTACATTTCTTAAACTTATTTCATTCACAATAAATATAACATATGTATTTATTCCATTAAATTATCAAATGTAAAAATGGAAGACGAACAATCAATTCTTAAAGTTATTTCTAAGGAAAAATGAACGTAAAAATCCTCACCGTTACCAATTTGTAAGATGCCATGACTTGAAGCTTCAATAACATCAAGTCCTTAAGAGATGTAGAATCAAAATAGAACAGTAAAAAATTATAATTCCAGCTTTATAAATTATTTTTGGCAAGGATTCCAACCGATAATCTCCCAAATGCATGAAAATCATGCAAAAAAAATGAGAACGAATGAAAAGTCATGCGAAGAAACTAGTTCTGTTGAAGGAACCAACGCAATTGAAAAAAAGACGGTTTGAGATAGAGCGTCAATATCAAGTGACCTTGGTCATGGAAAAAGATTGATGGGAATGAATCCACTCTCAACACAATATTGATTGGAATATATACAGCACATTGTTGATGTTGGAACCGAGCCAGTCAGAAGCGGGTGAAAATGGTATATGTATTTTTGTCTTAATTTACATCTTGTTGGGCCTATAAAATCTAAATTAACTTTTAAACCTAATCTAAATTTGATTTAAATAAAATATTATTATATTTAATTCATTGATTTAATTAAATAATGAATTTGAATTTGAATTTAATTTGTGTATATTCAAATATATTTAAGTGTGTATTGTGCATGTGCATCGTATATGTATTATGTACATGGTTAATGCATACGTATATAGACATTGAGATTTATACCGCAACAAATACATTCACCCTTTATATGCATGTTGATGTCCAACACAATTCTAATACATACATACATACATACATACATACATACATACATACATACATACATACATACATATATATATGTGTGTGTGTGTGTGTGGGGGGGGGGGGAGAGTTTTTAACCTTTTTTTAAATGAAAATAAATCAATTTGAATAAGTCAATAGCTTTGAAATTCAAATCCTGTTCAAAATATCTATTTTTTTACTTGGTAAATCGGTTTAAAAACAAGATCCAAAATAAAATATATGTGATATGTTAAAAGATTAAAGAAAAAAATTATTATAATTAAGTAACATTTAATTTACAAACACACACACATGCATACACACACACATAGACACACACACAGATATATATATATATATATATATATATATATATAAAATGAAATAAAATATATGTGATATGTTAAAAGATTTAAACAGAAAATTTATTATATTTAAGTAAGATATAATTTACAAACACACACACACATACAAACACATACACATACATACACGTACATATATAGAAACATACATACATACATACATACATACGTACATACATACATACGTACATACATACATACATACATACATATATATATATATATATATATATATATATGTCCACACACACAATGAGATGCTTTATCGTATTTTTTTAATTTTTTTTGACGTCGATATGCAATATACTAAAAAATAATTTTATAAAGTTAAGATTATCAATTTACGAACACATACACATAATAATAAATATATATTACATTAATACAGTATATATAAAATTTATACGTATATAATTTTGTTTGAGAAACTAACTTTTTTGGTCGAAAACAAGTTAATGAATAATGTAATTAAAATAATTTTATATATCTATATATTTGTATTTGTATTTAAATCGATTTGAATTAATTAAAATTAGGGGTAATATATATGTATGTATGTATGTATATGTATATGTATATGTATATGTATATGTATATGTATATGTATATGTATATGTATATGTATATGTATATGTATATGTATATGTATATGTATATGTACGTATGTATGGAAAGGATCAGTAACACCTTATTTTTGTTACATCTCAAATCCCTCCGATTTCAAACACATGTTCTGATTTGAATAATTACACTTTCAGTTTTGTCACTACTTCATTATATTATTTAATTCAAAACAACTGGTTGAAATCAGTAGGAATTCGAGGTGTAGCAAAAACGAGGTGTAGTGTGTATACACATACACATGTACGTATATTTCCAGCTAAAACAAAGATGTAATATAAACTGTGAAGTTTGCAAATCTGACTAGATGTATAATTATAAAATATTATGTTGATAAGGTGGACAATGGTTATGCATATAAATTCGTTCAAGCAATAATATACTATCTATGTTAAACATAAGATGTAAATCATAAAAAAGAGAATATTACCTAATTAGATGCCGTCTTTGAATGCACTTTGATTGATTGAATTTCTGGTTTCGTTCGGAATCAGCCTCTGGTTATTACAAAAATCTAGAACACCACCTTTTATATTTAATTCGATCAAGACTGGAGCAAGTATTTTCGGCCAAGGGATAAAAGAAGACATGGCATGGTGGAGGCAAGAGACAAAGAAAATGATCAAATTTGTGAGGGTAAAGATGGCTTTTATAGAGAGAGCTAAGGAGTACTTTTTTCCTTAATTTTATAATCCAACTTTAACCAGTTCTAGATCTGAATTCAAAACTTGATACCCTCCTTTTCTCCATACTTGGATGGCCATACATAGGGCAATTTGGTACTTTAAATGTTGCAAACATGTTTAACAATTAATCACATTTAAATCCAATTTATACACATACCAATATCATATATTGATTTGTACATATATATCTTTATACACACACCCAATTAGTTGCTAATGACATCCAAAAAATTACTAAGGGCACCAATACATCAATAATTAATTAAGTAATATTTAATGATTATTAATTAATTTACAACATTTATAAATTAAATCTGGTGATGAATATGACGTCATTTGCATTCATTTTTGGGTCTCCAAACCGGAGTTGTTAGAACATGGTACCGGTGCTTAGGTTAGAGGACAATTAAGTAAAACAAAGGTAAGTAAAAATCTTAGCAGAAGCTTGATAATTAAAAATTAACACCTTGTGAAGGGTATACGCTATATATAACGTACTTTCTTTTTGATATTAGAAATATAGGTGGATATGCATGTCCCTCTACTATTGGTCTCTCTCTCTCTTTACTATCATTTCTTACAAACACTTGCTTATACAAAATGCAAGAATGGATCTACATAGCGGACGTTTTATTTTGGGAGGTGTAGGAGCGAACACTAGTAGAGGAATTACCGATATGCAAACTAGTGGCTAAAGACGGTAAGCAGCCTCAAAAGTTTATGTTGAAGC
The DNA here is from genome assembly GCA_030765085.1 of Allium cepa. Classification (NCBI taxonomy): domain Eukaryota; kingdom Viridiplantae; phylum Streptophyta; class Magnoliopsida; order Asparagales; family Amaryllidaceae; genus Allium; species Allium cepa. The sequence goes on from CM060931.1 coordinate 470,793,592, forward strand.
CAATGCTCAAATTCATACTCCGTATGTTGGAGGAATGGATATGAATGCTTTATTCCACTAGAGTATGATGGAAAAAATGAAGCAAAAACTAGTTGAAGTAGTTGAGCCAAATCCAGTGGTGGCTAAAGGCGTATACTTTTCTAAGATGAACCAAAACTACAAGAGCTATGAAGGAAAGGTGTTTATAGAGGATGAGTCAACTTTAAAGGTGTTGAATTGGCTAAAGGAGTATAAGCGCATCTTTGGAGACTTAGGTTATTATGATGCTCAGAGTATGAGGTTAACTTTCTATCAACTTTAGGAGGATGCTTTAAACTAATGGGAGGTTGTTCTTGTTGAAGCTTCAAAAGTGCAAATAACTTGGAAAGAGTTAAGGATTGATTCGAGGCTCGGTTTATACCTGAATCACAAAAGAGTGCTTTGTATAAGGGGCTCCTTGACTTGAAGCAAGGAGAGATGACTTTGGAAGAGTATATTCATCGGTTTGTGCTTTATTAAAATATTGGAGGGAATATATTAATATTCCACTGAAGAAAAATGAGAAATTTATTGGAGGTTTGAGAAAGAGGCTGAATCACAAGGTGATGGTGCAATTGTTTTCTTCTTTTTATATGGTTATTGAAATGGCAAGGAGATATGATCGCTTGTTTCATGTGGCGAAAAGATTTGACGTTAGACCCTAAGGGTTGGCAAAAGAAAAGATTCAATCCGTATAAGAAGGGTGGTAAGAATTAGAAGGGAGGAAGGACCTCAGTGGGAGGAGCATAAAAGCCGAATGTGGAAGATATTACTTGTTTCAACTATGGGCAGAAGGGACACTACTCTACTAAGTGTAACCAGTTGAAGAACGATGATAGGCTAAGTGCTTTAACTATAATAAGTCTAGCCATAAGAAGAGGATTTCCCAGAGTAAAAGCAGATAAAGGTTTATGCTTTGGAAGGACCATTAACTGGACCAACTATGGAAAAAAAAGGAAAAGGTGTGTTAGGAGGTATGATTTTGATTTCAAGTATATTGGTTAGATTTCTTTTTGATACTGGTGCTACATAGTATTATGTTTTAAAAGGTCTAGTTAATACATTAGGATTAGATATTAACTATTTGATTACATCCTTGTGTGTGGTTAATCCGATTAGTGGGTATGCCACTCACGGATTAAGATGCACTGACCTTGAGTTTTCTTTGTGTGGACATGTGTTTATTTGCGACCAATATGTGTTTGACTTCGTAGGGCGCTGGATGATTTTAAGTATCAATTAGTGTGTAATGATGCTAGGATCTATTGTGTCGATAGAAATATGCTTTGTGGAATCTAAGGGATGGAGTAAGGATCATGGTAGCACATGGCATATGAAAGAGAAGTCAGGATTGATGTTGTGTGAAATGCAAGATGAGGAGGATGAGCTTAGTACAGTATTGGTAGTTTGGGAATATGATGATGTTTTTGAACCTGCAATGAGATTACAGATTAGAAGTTGAATTTCGAATAAACTTAATGTTGGGGGCACAACCTGTTAGTAGATCACCTAGCAGAATTTCGCCAAAGGAGGTGAAGAAGGTTAAGAAGAAAATAGTGGAGCTTGAGTATAAGAGTTTCAATAGGCCTAGTAGTTCGCCATGACAAGCATCTACGGTATTTGTAAAGAAGTCAGATGGGTCGTTATAGATGTGTATCGATTATGGGAAGCTAAATGAGTTTATAGTAAAGAATCGTTATCCATTGCATATAATAGACAACATGTTTGATCACTTTAGTGATGCAAGAGTATTCTAACAACTAGATTTGGCAACGTATTCCATCAATTAAGGATAGTTGAGGATAATGTTCCATTGGCCGCGTTTATAACAAGGTATGATTCATATGATTAGCTAGTTATGCCTTTTGGACTAAACAACATCTAACATTCTTTGCAGATCTTATGAAATGAATATTTCATGACCAGTTTGATAAATTTGTGTTCTTCATCGATGATATTATGGTAAAGTCCAATTTAGATTAGTTTGGAGACAATGAGACATCATAACTAACGGTGAAGATTTCAAATTTTCATTTTTGAAAACGGGAAGTTAAATTTCTTGGTTATGTTGTTTGGAAGAATGGAGTAGCAGTGGATCCATCGACGATACAGACTATTAGTGACGATAAGAAGCTAGAGATGGTAATAGAGATAAGGAATTTCTTGGGATTGATTGGCTATCATCATAAATTCATTAAGGATTTCTCCCGTATAGCATCACCTTGACTAACTTGACCAGGAAAAACGAGAGGTTTGTATATACCGATAAGTGTGTATGTCCATGTAACATCCTCTATCTTGAGGCCAAAATCTAAGCACTACAGATGCTGCAGTCGTTTATAGTATTAACTTCTGGCGACAAAATACGGTAATGCTAATGGTATCCATAATATCAGAGTCATATGAATATGAAATAAAGTCATCAAAGACTAAAACTACTTTTCTGATTACATTTTAAAACAATATTTCATATTCAAATTACAAAATCTCATTATCGATTTCTAGTTTTTGATCAAATATAATTAATACAATACATGCCAAGAGCGACATATGAAGATGCCCTTTTGGATGATCAAAGTACTAAAAAGACATAGAAGTCTTAGTACAACACAAAGGAAATAAAACTCATTGTTCCTAAAATGCCAAATTTAGCCTTTTACTAATCTTCAAAAACTATATTCGTCCCCTACTAAACCTATAAAACCTCAACTCTCAATCTACTCAAATTAATTTTGAGCACCCGAGAGTTTAAGGGGAAAACATAAACTTCGAGTTAGACATAAATCCTGGTGTAAATAATACTATACATCTCGGTTATGTGATATTAAGTGAGACCATGCCGCTTAGTGGAATAGTTTCCCCTCGTTAATATCCCTTTTCAAAACATATATTTTGCAAATCAAAATCCTACAATTAAACCGATTAAAGCAGTAATAGCAATGTCTTATATGGATATAAATCAGGTAATAAATGGACCGCCTGTCTGAAAAGTGTAGTTTTGTTTGGCTGACTACTAACCTTTGGCTGACATGGGCCTACCAAACAAAATGACAAATAATCCAACACCTGTTAGACATACTTCTGGACAGTCTATCCTTAACTTACTTCTCCAAGGTTCACCTGATTCTAATAGTTTTACGGGCTCACCAATAACCTATCCTTCTTCTTTGTATATATTCATTTCTGTGTGTAACCATCTTTTAAGTCTTATCTATGATTAAGCCCTACATATTGGAATTTTGGACTAAATTAGCTAGGGGCCATAACTAATTGTAGGATCGATTTCACCCTAGAGGGGGGGTGAATAGGGTGATAGTGTAAATTATAAAAATTAATTGCAGAAGCTAATTAATATTTAACACGGATCACAGAATAGCAGCACAGATATCGCAGAATATAAATAACAGAATAAAACAGAACAACACAGAATTTACCCAGCTTCGGCAAAACCCTGCCTACGTGCTTCCCCCAAGGTTTCTACTAGAAATTAGATAGTCCCTCGCTTACACACGTAAACTCGCTATACCCACTATTGACTAATCTAACTCTACGCTCAAAACCCTGCCACAACTCAACCACCGAGTTGCGAATTCTCAAACTACACACCGTAGTTTGCACCCTAGTCACACGACTAGAAAATTAAACGGTTTAAAAGTAAATACGAAGTTAAAAACAAATTAAAATAAATAACCCTAATATAATTAAAAGCCCTTAAAATATATAGGCCGGCCCCTTTTATTATTTTGACCCGTCTCCTTTTGCTTTACTCCGTTCGTTTGCGTGTATAATGGTGGCCGTTCCTCTTGCAAATTTAGGGCTTCATTCCTTTTCCAGATTTAGGGCTTTTGAAGTGCCGATAGTATGTAGATTGATTCTATGATCTCTTGCGTGTATCCTTGATTGATTGATGCTCACTTCGGCTACTTCTTTGATCGAATTCCTTCTTCGATTCGGTATGTAATTATTTGCTTGTGCTTTTCTGATTTTATGCTTTCTGGAATTCGATGCTAAAATTTGCCGATGATGAATTGTTTAAATAGGAATCGAATTCCTATATTCTCGTTCGTATAAAATATGTTTGAATTTGTCAAAAATTCTTCTCGGCCACTTGATTTAAATTGAACGTTTGATGATTGATTCTGACTAGTTCATAATCGTATATTTCATTGCTTGATGGTTACGATTTTGATTTATTTCGTGATCATCACGTTGTTGACTACGGCTTCTTGATTGCTACAGCTTCGGCCTTGACTTGTTCATAATTGAATATATTTGTTGCTTGGTTGAGGTCTCTGACTTTGACTTCGACAACCACGGCTTTGACTTGTTGACACCCTGACCATTTCATACCTGTACATGGTCATTGCATTTGCTGTTGCACTTTTGTGCTTTGCCCCATTCACTGTTGCTGTTTGGTCATTTTGTACTTCTCTTATGTACACTTGCACCTGTACTTTGACACTTGCATGTTTTTGGTGCATTGTATATTTTCACTGATTTGCACATTTTAGTTTGTAACTTGGAGTCTGCAACTTGATGTTGTATTCACTGGTCAGTGGTGTTCATTGTGATGTTTCACTATGGTTTCATGCCTTGTAGTTGTATTTGAGTCAGTGCTTCACCATATCACTTTTTGATTGATGCTGCATCACTTGTAGCTTTATGTATTCATGTGCTTGTCTGCATTCACTCTGGCTTGTGTTATGATTGCTGTGAAGTTGCATTGATCTCTGTAGTACTTTATGTTCTTCACTATTTACATCATTGGACTTGTCTGGTCTGGTCTTGAGTGTGCTATTGACCTGGTTCGGTCTGATCTGCACTTGATCATCTTGGTCTGGTGCATCCTGTTGTTGTTGAGTTGATATAGTCTGACCTGTGTTCCCTGTTGCACACTGTTGTTGGTCTGATCATTCCTGTAGCTTGCCACTGACTTTGGTTCTTCGAATCTGTTGCACTTGGTCTGTCCACTGTCGAGTTCCTGTGATACTCATATTGATTACATTGCTTGTTGACATGCCTTGTACTGTTTTTGGGCCTTGAGTGTGCTTCATATATGCACAGTTGGTTCATGTTGTTGCTTATGTTGGTGTTGTACACTGTCATGTTGAATTCACTGATGTATCACTGGTATACTTCACTGTGTTGATTGTTATGCACTTGCTTGACTGAACTACTCTGGTCTTTCATGATGTATTTGCTGTGGCATTCTGTGGTCTGCACTGAGCACTTGAACTTGTATCTGTGCACATTGTTCTATGCACTGTTCTTGTATTACTTGGGTTACTTGTATGCACTGCATATTTGCATTGCACCTTTTCTGGTTGGTCTGGCCATTGTAGCTGTATTTATGTACTCTACTGCCTTATTACAGTGGTCTGACTTGAACTTGATGACTTGTGCTGCTTTCTTGACTGTACTTGTACAACTTCATTTTGGCTTGTTCATACTGTATTGTCTGGACTTGACGTTGCCTTGTGTTGAACCCAGTTTCAAAACTTGGGTTTGACCTTGTGCTCGTGTCGTGATTTTGAATATATTGCACGTGAGTTGAACTCGGTTTTTCATTTGGGTTTGACCTGTGCTTGCCTGTCCCTGTAAATCAATCAAGTGTATATATCGGCGTGCACGGCCTTGTGGCATATACAGTAATATACTGTGTATGTCACAAGTTGTTCGTGTATGATGAATTCAAATTTAAATGATGACGAACAACCCAAATAACTGAGGCAAATATCATTTTCAAAATTCACGTTTTATTTTATATCGCAAAAATATTTTATTTTCAATTTTACTGCGTTAGTTTATATTTTTGCAGATTGCTCAGATGCTGGATTCAAACTTGAATGCAGTTGAAGATAAATACGAGTGTGAGTGATATGTAGTGAGGTGCTGATGTAAAATAGTGATGTAATTGAAATTGTATCAAAGTTGTATAGTGAATAGTGAGAGCTTGAATTTGTATACTATTCAAAATTGTAATAAATATTCATTTGAATAAAATATTCGTTTGAATTCAAATTCTGTGTTATTTATTTTATTCAGCAAATATTTATTTAATCTGTGAAAATAAATAGTATATTATCAAATACATTTAAACGAATGTATATATGTTTATTATCATCAAACAAAAATCATATAAGCGCATATTCAACAATCTCCCCCTTTTGATGATAACAAACATATATTTAAGATTTTGAATATGTTAAATGTATTTGATCATTGATATATTCTAATTGCTCCCCCTATTTAATTGCTTCTTCTCTACACAAAACTCCCCCTACATATATGCATACAAATAAAATATGCAAATGAGTCTAGATGCAAAATAGAAAATTATTTGACCTTTGCTAGATTTTATTTGACAAAATCTTAACTTTTCTCTCCCCCTTTTGTTATCAGCAAAAGAATAATAGTGTTAGAGAAAATAGAGATAAAGTGATCGACATGAATCAAACATTTAACTCAATTGAATATAAATATCAAATTTCAATAAACTTCAAACAAAAATCATAATTACCCATGTCAGACGCATATTCCACTTTCAGAAATGATGGGGATAAATTCATAAAAATCATACAGTTCTGTCTATTTGTGGTATATTTATTTCGGAAAATTTGAATATCTACTAACCATGCATAACCGTTAGGACTTTTAAATGAGATTAGTAGTATTCCAATTTAATTTTAAAAATGAAATCAAGTATCTTCTAACCACGCATGACCGTGAGGACTTTTAAATGGGATTAGAATCAACTTGTCTATTTAACCAATTAATTTTGATATGCGTTCCATACATGCATAACCGTGAGGACTTTTAAATGAGCATGGAAGCACATAATCAAAAATCCAAGTAATTCACCCATGCATAACCGTGAGGACTTTTAAATGAGAGTGAATACTTTGGATATTTATTTTTATTGAAGAATATAATAAATTGAAGCACAGATAATTTCCTTTATGAATCTGAAGATAAAACAAATTGAAGAACGAATAATTTCCTTTGTAAACTACCACAAATTTACATACTATATATGATTTTGATGAGTGATGGTCGATAGAAAGATGATAGAAATAGAAATGACCATGGAATTTTTACCCAACAAAAAGTTTTTATAACTTTTGTTATGAAATTCTAAAGAAATTTTTCTAAATATATTGTCTTGAGTAATGTATGACAAATATCGACACTCATCACTTTTTCAATCACTATTGATCTTTTCGATAATCATTAGGGAGTTAGATTAGTCAAAATAGTCATTTAAAATCAAATCCAAAAATTATAAAAATAATTTTTCAAAAATGACTAATCTGTAAATATGGTCAAACATGATTTTCTCGAGGGGGTTTTATAAGAAAATTTTCTGCTATTTGAAAATTATTTCAAGTGAAAAATATGCAGATATTTTCTTTGAAAAAACGATGCAGCAAATGAATGTGTCAAAAATTAATCACGTTCCACTAGTAATTTTTCTATCAACCATATTACCAGTGTAATCTGCATCTGAATTTAAATTTCACTCAAAATTCACTCGTTGAATGTCAAAGACCAGATTAAGAAATTTCAACAAATTTTCTCATGATTATTATCAACAAATTTTAAATGAAATTCTCTTGGATTTGAAATGAAAACCGTGTCAACAATCAAACATATATTAAAGTGTCAATTTTAGAAGCCATCAAACATTATTTTTATTTCAAAGCAATTTCTTAAAAGTTTCAACAATTTCAAAAAAATTTAAAATCCTTTTTACAAATTTTAAAATAGAATTCATTAGGATTTTAAATCGAGGCCGTGTCAAAACATGAATATAGATTTAGCCAAAAATATTATAACAACAATATTATTATCCAATCAAAACACTATTTTTCTCTCAAACTTATATATCAAGTAATTCTAGAGAATTTTATAGTGTTTTTGGCATAAGAATATAAATGGCTAACAATTTTGAATAAAGTCAGAATCAAAATCATCATTAAATCATCATCATATCATCATCGCATAATTGGCTGATTTTATTCAGAAAATGGTACAGATTATCACATTTAATATATCGTACAAATAAATATACCTTTACCTGTCTTTACCTTTACGATATTTCTCGTCGTTGTCCATTGTGATTCTGTCACCCTTATACTAGGCTAAGGAACTTCGCTTTGTCGCCCATTGTGTTTCTGGAACAGCCAAAATCTGGAGAACGCTATTGTTGTTCCTTAGCCTGCCACCACACCTACACGGGAGAAGATTTATGTGACCTATTTGTTTTTATAGGTCCATGATTGTTAGTGGCAGAATAATTATAAGAATAATTTTGTGGAGACCCAAAACTATTTATAATTGTTCCCTTCGGCACCCAAATTCGTTTAACTTTAAGAGATTTTATATTTGTGCCTTTTGGAACCCAAATTGGAATTGTTTTCACGTGTTTGGGTCTATACCAACAATTATTGTGATCGTGTCCAAATTTTCTACAAATCGTGCACATAGAATTAACTTGATTAATCTTGTTTTCAACAATTTTCGAATTATTATATCCAAGTCCTTGTCTAACCATATTAACAGTTTGCTTTCCTAATAGCATATTCAACGATTTTTCACTTTTTGAAAATTTATCTAAAGTCGTAGACAATTGTTGGACTTGTGATTTGAGAGATTCATTTTCGTTTAACAACTGTGTGCACTTTTTAATAGAATTCTCTCTCCTAGTATTTTCATTCTCCTTTAAAATCAGAATTTCATTTTCAAGCGATTTTATTTTAATTTCTGATTTTTTAATTTCTTCATCAAATGTTGGACACTTATCACACTTAGGGATCCTACTTTGACAGGTTTTAACTAATTGATCAAGTTGTTTATTACATTCTATCAAAGTATCTTTTTGAGATTCAAGTTTGGCGTATTTTTCCCTAAGTCGTTCAAAACAACCGTTTACTTCATGAAAATATATAAGCAACTCAGAATGGGTAAGTTTTGATACCTCACTTGGCTCGTCATCGTCACTGTCAGTTGTATCACCTCGAAGACACAATTCTGCCTTTTCGCTTTCACTGCCAGTGCTTTGATCATTCTCGTCTATTTCATCCCAAGTGGCTGCAAAACTTTTCTTTTTCTGTTTCTTTCCGTGGCTGGATTTAATTTGTGGACAATTGGGCTTGATATGGCCGGGTTTGTTGCAATTATAACAAATAAACTTTTGTTCTTCTGAGTAGTCTAGTGCTTTGGCTATTCTGCTTTTTGCTTTTTGATTTCGAGCTGAATTTCCATGTTTTTGATTCCATTTTTTGAATTTCCTTATTAACAGCTCCAATTCTGCTGCTCCATCATCTTCATCGTTATCATCATCACTTTCAGTTGTTCCTTTGAGAGCTATTGATTTCTTTTGAGTGTCACCTCCTTCACGCTCTTCTTTGAATTTCATTTCAAGCTCATAAGTGGTGAGATTTCCGATGAGTTCCTCAACTTTAAGTTGTTTTAAATCTTTTGATTCTTGTATGGCAGTTACTTTTGCTTCAAAGCTTCGTGGAAGGACTCTGAGGATTTTCTGGACTATTTCTAATTCGGTGTATGTTTTTCCGAGAGCTTTTGATTTGTATACGATATTGGAGAGTCGTCCGTACATCTCTTTAACATTTTCTTCCTTCGCCATTTTGAAGTTCTCGTATTCGCTGCTTAGCATTGCAAGGCGAGATTCTTTGACTTGAGATGTTCCTTCGTGAGTCACTTCTAGTGTGTGCCATATTTCCTGTGCAGTTAAACAATGTGAGACACGATTAAATTCAAATTGATCCAATGAACAGATAATAGAATTCATAGCTCTAGCATTAGCATTTTGTAATCTATTTTCTAGATCTGTCCATTGATCTTTTGGTTTCTCTATTTCCTGATTATCTACAGTTATAGTTGGTATACTATAACCTGTCTCAACAATATTCCAAGCGTCAATGGTTTTCAGAAAAATTTGCATTCTATTTTTCCAGTAAGCATATTCACCATTGAACATTGGTGGTCTAACTATCGACTGACCTTCTGCAAAAGCATTATTAAAAGAAGCCATTTAAAAAATTCAAATTTTTAAAACAAAAACCGATTTTTTTTTTTTTGAAACACGAATTTTCAAACGAAAATTGGTTTTTGTAAAATCAAAATTTTAAAACAAAAATGGCTTTTGTTCCTAGCTCTGATACCACTTGTAGGATCGATTTCACCCTAGAGGGGGGGTGAATAGGGTGATAGTGTAAATTATAAAAATTAATTGCAGAAGCTAATTAATATTTAACACGGATCACAGAATAGCAGCACAGATATCGCAGAATATAAATAACAGAATAAAACAGAACAACACAGAATTTACCCAGCTTCGGCAAAACCCTGCCTACGTGCTGCCCCCAAGGTTTCTACTAGAAATTAGATAGTCCCTCGCTTACACACGTAAACTCGCTATACCCGCTATTGACTAATCTAACTCTACGCTCAAAACCCTGCCACAACTCAACCACCGAGTTGCGAATTCTCAAACTACACACCGTAGTTTGCACCCTAGTCACACGACTAGAAAATTAAACGGTTTAAAAGTAAATACGAAGTTAAAAACAAATTAAAATAAATAACCCTAATATAATTAAAAGCCCTTAAAATATATAGGCCGGCCCCTTTTATTATTTTGACCCGTCTCCTTTTGCTTTACTCCGTTCGTTTGCGTGTATAATGGTGGCCGTTCCTCTTGCAAATTTAGGGCTTCATTCCTTTTCCAGATTTAGGGCTTTTGAAGTGCCGATAGTATGTAGATTGATTCTATGATCTCTTGCGTGTATCCTTGATTGATTGATGCTCACTTCGGCTACTTCTTTGATCGAATTCCTTCTTCGATTCGGTATGTAATTATTTGCTTGTGCTTTTCTGATTTTATGCTTTCTGGAATTCGATGCTAAAATTTGCCGATGATGAATTGTTTAAATAGGAATCGAATTCCTATATTCTCGTTCGTATAAAATATGTTTGAATTTGTCAAAAATTCTTCTCGGCCACTTGATTTAAATTGAACGTTTGATGATTGATTCTGACTAGTTCATAATCGTATATTTCATTGCTTGATGGTTACGATTTTGATTTATTTCGTGATCATCACGTTGTTGACTACGGCTTCTTGATTGCTACAGCTTCGGCCTTGACTTGTTCATAATTGAATATATTTGTTGCTTGGTTGAGGTCTCTGACTTTGACTTCGACAACCACGGCTTTGACTTGTTGACACCCTGACCATTTCATACCTGTACATGGTCATTGCATTTGCTGTTGCACTTTTGTGCTTTGCCCCATTCACTGTTGCTGTTTGGTCATTTTGTACTTCTCTTATGTACACTTGCACCTGTACTTTGACACTTGCATGTTTCTGGTGCATTGTATATTTTCACTGATTTGCACATTTTAGTTTGTAACTTGGAGTCTGCAACTTGATGTTGTATTCACTGGTCAGTGGTGTTCATTGTGATGTTTCACTATGGTTTCATGCCTTGTAGTTGTATTTGAGTCAGTGCTTCACCATATCACTTTTTGATTGATGCTGCATCACTTGTAGCTTTATGTATTCATGTGCTTGTCTGCATTCACTCTGGCTTGTGTTATGATTGCTGTGAAGTTGCATTGATCTCTGTAGTACTTTATGTTCTTCACTATTTACATCATTGGACTTGTCTGGTCTGGTCTTGAGTGTGCTATTGACCTGGTTCGGTCTGATCTGCACTTGATCATCTTGGTCTGGTGCATCCTGTTGTTGTTGAGTTGATATAGTCTGACCTGTGTTCCCTGTTGCACACTGTTGTTGGTCTGATCATTCCTGTAGCTTGCCACTGACTTTGGTTCTTCGAATCTGTTGCACTTGGTCTGTCCACTGTCGAGTTCCTGTGATACTCATATTGATTACATTGCTTGTTGACATGCCTTGTACTGTTTTTGGGCCTTGAGTGTGCTTCATATATGCACAGTTGGTTCATGTTGTTGCTTATGTTGGTGTTGTACACTGTCATGTTGAATTCACTGATGTATCACTGGTATACTTCACTGTGTTGATTGTTATGCACTTGCTTGACTGAACTACTCTGGTCTTTCATGATGTATTTGCTGTGGCATTCTGTGGTCTGCACTGAGCACTTGAACTTGTATCTGTGCACATTGTTCTATGCACTGTTCTTGTATTACTTGGGTTACTTGTATGCACTGCATATTTGCATTGCACCTTTTCTGGTTGGTCTGGCCATTGTAGCTGTATTTATGTACTCTACTGCCTTATTACAGTGGTCTGACTTGAACTTGATGACTTGTGATGCTTTCTTGACTGTACTTGTACAACTTCATTTTGGCTTGTTCATACTGTATTGTCTGGACTTGACGTTGCCTTGTGTTGAACCCAGTTTCAAAACTTGGGTTTGACCTTGTGCTCGTGTCATGATTTTGAATATATTGCACGTGAGTTGAACTCGGTTTTTCATTTGGGTTTGACCTGTGCTTGCCTGTCCCTGTAAATCAATCAAGTGTATATATCGGCGTGCACGGCCTTGTGGCATATACAGTAATATACTGTGTATGTCACAAGTTGTTCGTGTATGATGAATTCAAATTTAAATGATGACGAACAACCCAAATAACTGAGGCAAATATCATTTTCAAAATTCACGTTTTATTTTATATCGCAAAAATATTTTATTTTCAATTTTACTGCGTTAGTTTATATTTTTGCAGATTGCTCAGATGCTGGATTCAAACTTGAATGCAGTTGAAGATAAATACGAGTGTGAGTGATATGTAGTGAGGTGCTGATGTAAAATAGTGATGTAATTGAAATTGTAACAAAGTTGTATAGTGAATAGTGAGAGCTTGAATTTGTATACTATTCAAAATTGTAATAAATATTTATTTGAATAAAATATTCGTTTGAATTCAAATTCTGTGTTATTTATTTTATTCAGCAAATATTTATTTAATCTGTGAAAATAAATAGTATATTATTAAATACATTTAAACGAATGTATATATGTTTATTATCATCAAACAAAAATCATATAAGCGCATATTCAACACTAATGAGTAGGGAGTGACCCTACACCAGTTCTATCTGGTCTTCTAATATCTGAGTCATTTTCTTAGGGTTAATTACCCTTTAAATTTTTCTTGAAAACCTTTCAAATTGATTTAACCCTTTAAATCAAACTTAAACAATGAAAATATACTATTGCTTTACTCAAAACCCTTTGCAATGTTATATATAATTTACTCAAAACATTATTGATGAAAACCTTTCGAAACCTTTGTTTAAACCTATAAGCAATCCGTAACACCACTAATTTTTAATAACATTATTCAGGAGATTTAATTAGATAAATTAAATAGAAGAGTGATAAGGGGATTGAGATTTGTAAATCAACTAGAGGCCGTGCTTAATAATAATAAAATATGGTACAAATGGTTGAATGTTAATTAATTAACATAAAGGCATTAAGGAAATTTCCGCATCCATAGTTCACTACCTATACTCACGATGCCTTATCATTTAGATTCATTTTATCATAAAACAAAAATGTAAGAAAAGAGAAAGAGGAGCCGACCATTAGGAGAAAGAAGAGAAGAAGAAAATTCAAGTTCAACCTTAGGATTCAAGCTAAGGGAATCAGTCTCAAACAAATCTCAAATTACTTATCCAGATTAAGATGAAACATAATCAAAACAACTCTATTTTGGTTTATATATGATCATTTGATTTTCGGGTTTAAGATTGAATCCAATTTGATGATTTTTGATGATATGCTTGATTTTATGAAAAGATAGATTCAAACATATTTGTTTGAAACTGATTAAGCACAGTTTTAAGGGTAAAATTGTATGATATGATTTTAAAATACCATAAGGAATTTTTTTTGTTATGGGAAACATGATTTTGAAGTTGGGTTTCAATTTTTGTTATTTTCCAAGATATGGAGAATTTTTTGTGAATTTTCAAAGGAAAATATAGTCAATTGGGTTTAGAAATTAATTTCGGTTATTATATCATGAATTTGAGTCTGAAAATTTTATATGTTAGATGACATATTAAAAGTGAATTTCTATGAATTATAGGAATTTTTACTAAGATTTAATATGGAAATTAAATTATTTCTAAAGGAGGACCTTAATGATTTAATTATTTTGCTTAATGAAGGGGCTTATTTGTTAAAATTAATCATGGTTTAGAGCTAAAAATATGCATCAATTATTTGGAAGATAATTTAAAAGGTTTAAGGCAACCAATCATTTGTTTACATGTAGGCAAATTAATTACAAGAAAATTACTTTATTTGGTAAAAACAGTGTTTACCCAGAAAAAGTAGGTTTCGCCTCCTATAGAGGTACATTTCGACCCAAAACTACTACCTTCAATCAATTTGAAACCTTCAAGGTTAAAACCAACTGTGCCAAACCAATACATAGGGTATCAACATTGTCGGTACGAAGTGGATTGGAGAAAGGAAAAAGGCTTGGTGTCGATACATAGCTTCTGATGGGGTTGAAAATGTTGTTTTATTTTCTAAAGAAAAGTGCTTGCCTATTTATTTAAATGCTTTCGAAGGATTCCAAACCAAGGCTTTCGAAAGGGTCTTTAAAACAAGCTTTTAAAGAGATTTTCCACCTTATTGTTTAAAGTAGTAGCTTCCAAAGGAGCTACATAGTTTTCAAATTAAAGCTTTCGGAAGGCGTAGTTTTGACCAAGTCGAAACCCTTTTGCCTCTTTTATGCCTTTTGAAGGTATTGAAGATATCAATGCTTTTGGAAGCTAATATTTATTTTATAACGTAAGCCACTTCCTATAGCTTTTGTCAGCGATTAATGGTTTCAAAGGAAATGGTTTCGAAAGGGGTTTCGAAGCCAACCTTCAATTGTTTTACCTAAATGATTTATGCTTTCAAAAGGGTGGTGCCGATGCCATCAAGTTTTTCCCAATGCTTTTATTTAATAAAGAAGGGTTTTGAAAGGGGTACTTTCATCTGTATTCACTTTGACCCAAAAGATACTTTTAAATATAAACCCAATGTTTTTGAAAAAGGGACTTTCTATGGTTTCGAAAGGAATACTTTCAATACTTACGAAGTACTTTCAATGGTTACGTAACTATGCTTCAAAGAGTTAATAAGTAATACTTTAATACATTTGAAAGGTTTCAAAAGAAAGGTTTTAAAGTGTTTCGAAAGGCAGGGGCCTGATGTTTTGAAAAGAGATTTATATGCTTTCGAAGGTCATCCAAAAGTCTTAATTTTTCAAAACAAATAATCCAATCTCATTTTAAATAAAAACCCATGGCTAAATAAAGGAGTTTTAAAAAGGTTTTAAGTATGAAGATTTGAAGAAGCTTTTCCTTGATAAAATAAAAGGTTAAAGTGATTTACCATGTTTTATATGAAAATAATTTCAAGGATATTAAACCCACAGGAGTGGTATTATTATGTTATTATGTTTGTTTCTTCAAATATAAGTATATTCACATTAAAATAGTCCCATAACTTCATTTTGGGGATAAAGGGTAGAATAACTAGCTAGATTGACCAAGTAGTGAATATAAATTAATTAAACTCCTGAATGAGTAGAACTAAATCCATGAGGTCAGGGAGACTAGAATATAGGATGCTTAACCTTGAGGTTGTCGAATAGATAGGTTCATATGTCGCTCTTGGCATATTTTGTAATAAGTATATTTTATCTAATCGTGACTCACATGCTAGGATTATGTAATGAACTTGAAATGTTTGAAATGGAATATGGAATTTTTTTGATATTTTTAATTTTTTTTCCATATTTATGTGTTTCTATGTATCAATGTATCTAACATTACCGTATTTGGATGCCGATGATTAATAACTATGGATGATTGCAGCATCCGTAGCCATTAATGTTGGGCCTTCAATTAGGGGATGTTACAAGTTAGTATCAGAGCATATGTTTATGAAACATAAAAGGAATTTTTAAACTAAAGGATTTTTCAAACATAATCCAATGAATTTATAAAATCTAGGTTTGGGCTAACATTATACTAATGTACTCGTATTTGATATATATATACACAAACGCATTCCCCTCTCTCTTAGACCGTTCTTTTGTATCTTACTAAGGCTCATATGCAGATTTATGAGAAAGAAGATATGGAAGCAGGAAACGGAAGAGGAAATCTCGGTGGAGGAAGCACCACAACTTATGAAATGCTCGACCCCCCAGAAGGAACCTGGTCAACCGGATAATGCTAATAACCAAAATGCTGGTGCCAATGTGGGTGTTGGAAATCCACCATTAGATATGGGGGAAATGTATCAGTTTTTCATCAATATGATGCAAGCAGGAGTTGCTGGAAATGTTGGAGGAGCTAATCTTGTGGCTCCAGTTGGGAATAATTATGCTAAGCTGAGCAGAGATTGCACTAGTCTTGGTGGAAAGCCATTTATGGGGACGGAGCATGCCATTGAGGTAGAGAATTAGCCGCTGCATTGTTAACTTATCTTTGCTGATTTGGATTTAGATGATAAGCAGAAAAGGAGGCTGGCCTCTAGACAATTATAGGGGTCAGCACTTCATTGGTGGAATAGTGTCAATGTTGGAGTTCCAAAGGAGGAGTTGACTAGGGTTGATTTTAGAAGGAGATTTGCACAGGGGTTTATGCTTGAGGTGCTGAATCAACGCCGCTGAGAAAGTTTTTGGATCTGGAGTAGGGAGGGATGTTGGTTGTTGAGTATGCTGCTAAGTTTGATGAATTGTCCCGTTATGGATATAATACTATAGACACCGTCATTAGGAGGAACGAAAGGTTCATTAGGGGACTAAGGCCTGTGATTGCTTGGGCAACCCTGCCACATCTTTGCGATCCTAGTAATGTAGTAATGGAGACGATAATTCGTCATGCGGTGATGCTTGCTATTTGTGCTAGGGAGAAGCTAGTTGAATCCCATGGTTCTCAAAGAAAGAAGAGAAAGTTCTTTATGAAGAAGGGATCCCAGAAGGGAGATGCTGCCAATAAGGCAAAGGATGAGTTAGTTTGCTTCAAGTGTGACAAGAAGGTTCGTTATGCGCATGAGTACCGGTCAGGCAAGGGGATGAAGTTTGCAGACAAGAAGAATGTGAAATGCTTGGGCATTATAAGAACCAGCATCCAGAGCCAGTCAAGGCAGACAAGGGAAAGGTTTTTGTTGTTGGACCATCATCTACGAAGCCAACTACAACTGATAAAGGGAAGACTGTGATGGAAGGTGCACTTTTGATTCAGAGTATGCCGGTTAGGGTACTTTTTGATACCGGTGCATTACATTCATTTATATCCCAGTGTTTGGTTAATAGGTTATGCTTATAACCCACATACCTTGTTACTTCCTTAAGGACTGCGAATCCAACATGAGGGTATGCAACTCTAGGGATGAGATGTGACTATTTAAACTTGATTTATTATGTCATAAGTTTGCATGTAATCTGTATGTTTTTATTTTCATAGATTTCAGAATCATTTTGGGTATGGAATGGTCGAGTAAGTATGAGGCTAGGATATTTTGCCAAGATGGAGAGATTCACCAAGACACCTTGATAGTCATAACCAAATCATATTCTCAGTGGAGAATTATGACCGAAGTAGTTGTGCTTTGTTAAGTGCTATAGAAGTGGGAGTAGAGTTAAGTCAGGTTCGAGTAGCAAGAGAGTTTGCAGATGTCCTTTAATCGGTTACAGGACTACCACCGAAATGAGCGGTGATGTTTGGATAGATCTTGTACCAGGAGCTGAAACTGTGAGTAGACTACCTAGCAGGATGACACCGACGTAGATGAAGGAATTGAAGGTGTAGCTAGTGGATCTAAGGAAGGAATTTTATTAGACCAAGCATTTTATCTTGGGGAGTGGCCGTGATGTTCGTGAAGAAACCAGATGGGTTGTTGAGAATATGTATCGACTATCGTAAGTTAAACATGAGGACGATTAAGAATAAGTATCCTTTGCCAAGAATAAACGATATATTTGATTAGTTTAATGGAGCCAGAGTGTTTTCTCAATTGTATTTGGTAACAAGTTTCCATCATTTAAGAGTAGCAGGGGAAAGTATTCCTTTGACAGCATTTCGGACTTGGTATGATTCGTACGAGTGGTTAGTAATGCAATTCATGTAATGGCCTAGAATTTCAGTCATTTGAAATTCGTATATTTAATTGATTTTAAATATGCAAAAATTAAATCTATAAGCTGAATAGACTGTATTTTGAATATCTAGATTTAATTGAATAATTAAATTGTAAATTTAACATTTAAAATTACATAAATAATTGAAATTTGGATTTAAAATGAATAAAAATGATTTATAAAGTTGTTTTAAAATCTATTTGAATTAGAATGATGGTAGAGAACTTTTAAAATCGAACTAAAAGTTAATTTTTAAAAAATTGAATATTTTATTATTTAATTGACGAGTGAAAAGAGTCATTTTTCAAACAGTCTCAGATTTCAACAAAACTGTTTCATTGGATTCGTAATGTTATATTATTGTAAGATTTCGAATTTCGTGTCCATCGGATTTACGGTTTGTCCAGGGCAAGCTAAAACGCGTAGAAAACTGTTTGAGTGAATTTTAAATTTAAATTAGTCGATTCGAAAACCTATCTTTCAAATACAATCGAATTGGCTTCTGATATATATTCTATTGCGTTCAAAATAGTGGTAAAATATTATAAACGCCACGCGGCACATTTCGTTTTGAGTTCGGAAATTTTTCGGATGAATAGTGTCGTCGAATTTTCTATAAAAGGACGAAACATTTTCTATTCGCGTTAAATCCTAAATAGGGTTTCACAGCCGCCACAATAAATTTTAATGGCCGAAAATTGCCAACGCTCTTTCATTAATTTCTTCCAATCCATCGATCTATTCCAAAAATCTTCAACTAACAAATTATAGAGGGAGATGAGAGCTTCAAATGTATACGGTGATGATCGTGATCGATGCAATGTAGAGGGAGAAATAGAGCCGTGTTAGGCTGTGGTATGTGCACATTTTCCCATGCGAGGGGATGGCCGAGTTGCACGTGGTTGAGGCCGAAGGTTGTAGTCGCGTTGGGCTTCGAAACCCTGGTCGCTGATCGTCGGCACGATCGAGGTGGCGGCGAGCGACAGCGAATTATTAAAATTGGCCTTGATTTGAAGAAGCTAAAACGTGCAGCCAGAAATAATAAAGGTTTTAAAATAAAAAAGGAAATTGATTTATATAATTATATTAAAATTGTGTAATCTTTAAAAATGCGTAACTTTTTCATACGAGATCCGTTTCGCACGAAACGAATTTCGTTGGAACCGTATTGATGAGCACTACATTATAAAGCTAGATTTGGATTTATTTGAGCTACTGAGAATTTTGATTGAAATTAAATGCTTATTTAATTTTAATCGGAATAAATCGCTATCGCGACGACTGCAAGCAATGTGAGTACAACCCACTCTTTCTGACTCACTGATATGCTTATATAATTGATAAATAGAATTATTTATGATGATTGATGATTGCTGGGATGATATATGATATATTGATTGATATTTGGATATATTCCTGTCTAGTGGAGCAGATGACCTATATGTTCCCGTGTATGAGCGGATGAACCTTTGTACACGTGTCTGCCTTGAAGCGAACATTGTACACATATTCTAATATGTATATATATTTGTTGTAGGTGACAGGTTGGAGGGATCCAACTGGATTCCTCACCAGTATTGATTTATTTACAGATATTGTTATATATTCAGTTATCATATGATATATCATGTTTTGGATGCCGTGATTATTGTATTTGGTGTTGTTGCAGCATTGGGCCTATTTTTGGAATTTTAAAAATGTTAAAGTGGTGATTTCCAAATTTAAAAGGATTTTCAAGTGATTTTGAAAATATACGTTTTGTTGAATTTTGAAGTGTTAAAAGAATGGATTTGTTTTAAATAAATAAATGTTATAATTTTTATGTTATAAAAATTACGATGTTTTGAGAAATATAGTTGAAATGTGATTCTTGGAAATATGAAGTTGATTTTTTATAAAATAGTTTAAATGGTGAATTTTGAATTTATTATAAAATGTTTATATATAAGATTTATAAAAATGGATTTTTATAAATCAAAATGATGAAATTGTATAGGAGATTTGTAAATGTTAAAATGAAGTTATAAATGAGTTTATTGGTAAATAAGATTTACAGGTTTATAATTGACGAAGTTATAAAGGAATGAATTTGTAAATAAATGAATTTATAAGCAATTGACTTATAAATTGGATTTTTGCATGCAATTGAAATATATATAGAATTGGTTAATAAAGGAATTTTATAACTTGAAGTTTTTATAAAATATATATGTGATTTATAAACATTGTTTTAT
Source organism: Allium cepa (assembly GCA_030765085.1). Lineage (NCBI taxonomy): Eukaryota > Viridiplantae > Streptophyta > Magnoliopsida > Asparagales > Amaryllidaceae > Allium > Allium cepa. The sequence goes on from CM060931.1 coordinate 470,814,012, forward strand.
AAATCAGAGATCAATTGAATTTGATAAATTAAATGTAGAAGTTTATTTAAAGGAATTTTATTCATGATTTTTGACAGTGAATTATCCTTTAGATTAAATGTTGAAATAATATTAAATTTGGCAAACGATTTATATTCACGATTTTGGATAGTGAATAATATATTAAAGAAATATTTTGGAAAGTGATATTTTAAAATGGGGTTAAATGGTTTGAAGATGTTTTAAAATGTGTTAAGGATCGAAACCATAAATTTCAACATCCATTGTGGAAATAGACGTTTTCGAGAAGTAAGAAAATGGTGGACTATAATATTGTTGTTATAGTAAATGATTTTCGAAAGAAAATATTTTGTATAGTATTGGGATTTATATATCTATTTTAATTTTGAATCCCTATAGTAGTGATTTTGGTTTGTCGTAATGATGTTTTACGCAACATTCGTTTTGACCCAAATAAATGAGTTTAATAAGAACGTTTTCCTTAAAGAATAAAATATATACTCAATCGTGATTTAAGTATATGCAATATTTTCTAAGTAATGAAAATAAATTGATTTGTGAATTACTTATAATTGAATAAGTATATGGAAATGTTTTCCAATATTGAAATGGTTTGAAATATATCTTTTTAAATATAATTTGCAGTGAATATTTGGCAAGTAATTTAATTAATAAAAAGGGCCTAGTGATTGTTACGGTGCTGAATATTTGTTTGTTTGTTTTGATAGTTAAATAACTGACTATCAAATTGGCCCAAAATTTTTAGTTCCTCGACTTGATGTGGGAACTATTTAGTCGTACACTTAGTACGTAGCCTTCTGTGTAGGCTTGATTATCCTTTATGTTGAGGATGTTGATTCGTATAGTGCGGAGTATCACTCCAGTCTAATGTGCTTCTTGGCCCGAAGGATAGAAAGTTGAAAGTTGGAGACGTGATTAGTCTATGAGACTTAGTTTCTGTGTGTGGTTGAGAAACGCTTTTGCGTTGTTGGTGCAAAGAGACCGGGATCAGATTTATCTGAAAACCACATCGGACAAATGTATATGCGATGGTTATGAAGGTGGCTTATTGATGATATTGATATTTTGGATTTTCATAGTGGGGGACTGCTTGTTGATTGTTTGGAGTTAAAATCCCAATATACATCCAGTAGCAGTGGTCTCTTCATTATGAAATATCCAATGCAAGGACTATTTGCTACTAATCCTAGGGATCTCCCTACAGGATGTGGTAGGAAAGTACCTTCGGTTTATCCTGTTTCTGGACAACTTCTATGGATGTTTATCTGACATTGCATTTCTATAGATTATGTACATTGGTTTTTACAAATGTACATCAGTGGTGGCGGAGAAGACAACTTCTCTTAGCTTAACACCTTCCTTGAGACGTATGAGCTTAAGGGTTGTATTTTTATGGAAGGCAATTAGTAGTCAACGGAAATGGCCGTGCGACATTCAAAGTGATGTGATATGTGATTGTGAAAGGCAATCGTTACCTCTAGCCTCATCAACCAAAAATGACCAAAACATGGTTAGATGCGGCAGGGCTAAGTGATTCGCTCCTATTAGGGTATGATCATCCTCTTCTAGATATATCTTTACACGCTATGACCTCGTGTATCAGATTATGTAGTTTGTACGTTTAAAGGGCCCTCGGTAAAGGTCGGTAACGACCAGAGGATGGCATATTCGGTACCATCTAGTTATAGAGGTAGGCCGGTCTTATGTTGGTATAGGGCAGATGTTCTGTGCCTCTGGACATCCATCTAGAGGTGTAACCCTTTGGAAGGTAGTCCCTTTACCTGGTCATTTGTATGGAAATCCAAACCCCGCTACGTGTTTGCCATTTTGATTGTATTACCCAATTGGGATATATGCTGGAATTTAATCAATGTAACAATTTTGGCTATGATTAATATTATTTGTATATAGTAGACACTACTATAATATAAGAGGATTTGATATGATATGTTTTAGTTATCGTAAGATAAAAACATGTCCGTGTTTATATGTGGACTTGTCTTACCAGATACTTTTGTTTGATAAAGGAAAAGTTTGGTAATTTAATAAATTCAGTTGAGTGTGTTTCTCACGCTGGTTTACCAGATTGATCCAGGCGTTCTTCCCTTTCAATGCTCGGGTCAGACCGAGTATATTTACAGGTTCAGATTTGGTGCTTTTGGAGCTTCAGCAGGAGAGCTGGAGATCTTCATTTTCGTATACACGTACTTGTTTTGATTATCCATTGTACTTTGTTTGTTGTTGAATATTATCGGCAATTGTGAGGATAGGTTATTATAACTGTTCAAGCTGATAACTATTGATTGATTATTGAACTCTGATTGATGTGTATATATACAGTTTCTATTTTGTAAAGATCATTGATATGATATTATATATTTTCCGCTGCGATGTGAGATTCTGTATTGTTCTGTTTGGTTCTATCTTCTCTCTTTCTTCTCTTCTCTTCTTCTCTCTTCTTTTTTTCTCATGACTTTCCATCAGTCTGTGCCTTTTGGATCGGATATATGTGGATTATTGTTGATTCAATGGGTATGGATTTTCGGGTCATCACATTTGGTATCTTTTACCTGGAAAATCGACCAGACAACTAGAACGTTCGGTATTCAGAGTTACACTCGGCATCGAAAAACTTTCGGCCATTCAGAATTACACTCGGCATAAGGAGCACTCGACATACGTGACAACCGGCATCTATAGACAGTCGGCAGGCAAGAACATTCGGCACCAGATAGTGCTCGGCAGTCCAAGATCGCGCTCGGCATAAGATCGTTCGGCATGAAGAAGCAAAGGATCGTTCGGCCTCCAGAAGATCGTTCGGCGTCCCAGCATCGTTCGACGTAGTTCACTCAGCACAAGTGCTCCCCAGAGAAGTCAGCATGCTCGGCTTGAGATCGTCCGGTATCCAGGAGATCGTTCGGCCTTGAGTCGTTCGGCTGAAGAAGCCATTCGGTCAAACCCTTCACTAGGCCAAGCCCTTAACTCGGCATTACTATCGTTTGGCATTCCTGCCCCATTCGACCTGCATCTCTCATTCAACCTCTCGCCTCGCTCGGCCTAAAGAGGGGAGACTCGGCATGCTTTGTTCGGCCCAAGGAGTTCGGCTCGGCATGCCTTGTCCGGCCTCCCTGGTTCGGTGTACAGTACATACACTACTTGGACCAAGTTATTCGGCCACCTGACCCACCAGGGAAGTCCAACCCACTTTCGTCTATAAATAGAGAGACAGGGGCACAAAAAACGGGATCAGATTTTACAGAGCACTGGGGAGACTCTGCCACATTGAATCCTCATTCAAGACTTATTTCTTTTACCTTGCAATTGTATTCTAATACTTAAGAACAGATTGTATCTGTAATCAAGTATCATGTGGAAAATAAAGATCAGCTTCAAAGTGGACGTAGGCCACTGCGCCGAACCACTATAAATTTGGTGTTCATACTTACTGCATTTTAATTTATGTTTTCTTCTCTTTTTCAGTTTTTTTTCTTCATTATTCTCTCTACACAATCTTTCTAAGGGTGTTAGTGACCAATTTTGGTGCTAACATTTTGGTACTTTCACTGAGAATTGAATTCTCAGGCTATTAGGATCTACTTTGTAGCTACTGGATTGCGTAAATCCCCCGAAGGAGATCCATAATCATTCATAAGGCATCTGTTGATTCTACTCAGAGTTACAGCCAACAACTCTATCATGGGAAGACCACGAACCAGATCGGCCTCTCAAAGTGCAGATGTCCGTGAAACTGCTAGCATACAACAAGATGGTCCTAGCAAGCAACAAGCGATTCGAGGCGTAGGACCCTCCAACCAAAATCAAGCGGAAGTTGTTTCCCGAGCAGATTTCAATGACTTAATGAAAGAACTTAGGGAAAGCAGGAAGCAACTTGCTGAGCAAATGCAGACCAATGCTGACCTTATGATTCAGCTTACTAAGCAGCAGCACCGGAATGCTGGAGGTAGCCCTGCCCCTTACTCAGAAGATGATAGTTAGACTTCAGCTGATGAACCACCTAGGCGTAGACGTCTCAAGGATGAAGGTGCACAAGCAGGTGCCACCAATCGATCGACTAGGGATCAAGCTCGCGAAGAGGCTGGACACCAGACTCACCAAGATCCCAAAGAACCCAACCTTCCATCTTCCATACCTACCCCCGACTTGACAGCCATGGTTAGGCAGCTGATGAAAGAAAACCAAGGATTGACTAATGAAGATTGGGGAGTTTCCAAGAGTCATACTCCCTTCACAGATACCATCCTATAGGCTGAATACCCAAGGAAGTTTAACATGCCCACCATTCCAGCCTATGAAGGGAAAACCGACCCTAGACAGCATGTAATGAGGTATGGATGGATGATGGATTCAGCAAGAGCCAACGACGCAACCAAGTGCAGGTGCTTCCCGATAACTTTATCCGGAATCGCCACTATGTGGTTCACTCGACTTCCTCCACGGTCAATCTCCAGCTTCGACGAATTAGCAAGAAAATTCATAGAACAATTTAGGATACACACCACTCGTCCCAAGGATGTGATGTCCTTGTCAAGTGTGACCCAAGCTCCAGGAGAATCACTGAAAGCATACTTGCAGAGATTTCATGTTGCCGCTACTGAAGTGAGCAATCCTAACGATCATGCAATTTTGATGGTAGTAATGCGTGGAGTGGATCTAGATTCTGAATTTGGAGATTGGTTGGTAGGAAAGCCCCCAGCCACGCTGGAACGTTTTTATTCGAAAGCCCATCAATTCATAAGGAGGGAAGAAGCTCGATGGACAAGGAAAGACAAGGCACCGGGGGCCGGTCAGGAATCTGTAAAGAGTAACATCGCTGCGAAGACAATAGGAGATAACCCTGAGAAAGCTCAAGCCAACGTCCAGAACGAGACCGGGCAGTCTAAAGCAACTGGAGGCGGAGATCCCGGAAAGAAGAAGAAGGAAACGGGGAGATGGAAGTCAAGAATCCCGACCTACAACGAATACACTCCACTGAATACATCTCTTGAGAACATCTACTTGTCGACCTGCAACACTTTTCAATACAGAAAACCACGCCCAAAGGAATCAACAGAGAAGTAGAAGCGGACTGGGAAGTATTGCCGCTTTCATGAGTCCTACGGACACAACACTGACGAGTGCAGGCATCTTCATGACGCTATTGAGAAATTGATTAGGAAGAAGAAGCTACAGGAATTTGTCAGAGACTTGGCAGACAGTAAACAGGAGACATCGGACCCCGGACACGGGCCAACTCCACGCCTGCCAGAACAACCTGCTCGGACTGTGGGAAGATTGGTTATTAACACAATTGCTGGTGGACCTCATCCTGCGGATAAAAATTGGCAGGAGATGGAGCGATATGCTAATTCTCTGAGACATACGGAGTATGAGTGCTGTTCAAATGTGGAGGATCGAGCTCCCGCAAAGCAGCAGCGCACGATGAACGACGATATTGTATTCAGGAATAGAGATGCGGATAAGGTGGAAGCCCCTACTATCGATCCGATGGTCATATCCACGACCATCGGACCGGCATTCGTAAGAAGAATTCCAATCGATTGCGGAAGTTCCGTTAACATCATCTTCAAGAAAGCATATGACCGAATGAAGCTGGAGACTAAGGATTTGAAACCATCTAAAGCCCGAATCCTTGGCTTTAACGGCGCAGCAACAGACCCAGTAGGATATGTGGAGTTACCAGTTGAACTGGGACAAGGAGAACGCAGGAGAGTGCGAATCCTGCCATTCATAGTGCTGGATGTTGATTCACCATACAACGTATTCCTGGGACGACCAGCCCTCGCAGACTTCAGGGCAGCCTTGGCCCCGTGGTGTTTGACGTTAAAGTTTCCCACAGACAAAGGAGTAGGAGTAGTGCATGGTGATCGGGCAACCGGACGCGCATGCTACGTGGCTGAGCTCAGAGAAGCACAGCGTAGGGAGAAAGGAAAGGTCGCAGAGAGCTTTGTCCGCATCCAAAGTTCTGATGATTGACAACTAACGCCCGAGCCCTGGCTCGGGCAACATTCTCGGATCCATAGAGACTTAGATCCGAGAGATGATGATGGGGAACCCAGAGAAACGAATGCAACGCCAGCTGAACTAACTATTGACATCTCAGTTAGCCGTAGCGACCCATCACGAGTTCTTAAGATAGGATCACGACTAGACCCCATGACAGCTGAAAACCTTATTGACTTCCTTCGAGCGAACCTTGATGTGTTTGCTTGGACACATTCTGATATGTGCGGGATTTCTCCTGCAATTGCGAGTCATATGTTAAACATAGACCCAAAACACGTCCCCGTGAAACAGAAAAGGAGAGGCATGGATCCAGAGAGGTCCGCAGCTCTCAAAGAGGAGGTGGACAAACTCAAAACCAACGGGTTCGTCCGCGACGCCCTCTACTCTGAATGGGTGTCCAACCCAGTGTTGGTAAAGAAAGCCAATGGGAAATGGAGAACTTGTGTTGATTACTCTGATTTAAACAAAGCCTGCCCAAAGGATAGTTTCCCGCTACCAAGGATCGACCAACTGGTCGATTCAACAGCCGGACACGAGTTACTATCATTTATGACGCGTACTCTGGCTATAATCAAATTCCGATGCACATCCCGGACCAAGAGCACACCAGCTTTGTCACAGACGTCGGGTTGTATTGCTACGTAGTAATGCCCTACGGATTGAAGAACGTAGGAGCAACTTACCAACGTCTGGTAAATCGAATGTTCAAAGATCAGTTTGGAAAAACGATGGAAGTCTACGTGGATGACATGCTTGTGAAGTCACGACAATCAAACGACCACATCCGAGACTTAGCAGAGATGTTCGATATACTGAGGCACTTCGGGATGAAGATCAATCCTTTAAAATGTTCGTTCGGCGTGGCATCAGGAAAATTCTTGGGTTTCATTGTGAATGCACGAGGAATTGAAGCTAACCCGGAAAAGATCCAGGCCATCCGAGATATACGAGTACCCAGAACCATCAAACAGGTGCAAAGCTTGAACGGAAAAGTGGCTGCGCTGAGTCGATTCATATCCAGAGCTACAGACAAGTGTATTTCGTTCTTTGAAGTTATAAAGAAAGGAAAGAGAAACTTCGAATGGACCACCGACTGCGACGAAGCGTTCTGGGCTCTGGTAAGACACCTGGAGAGTCCCCCGGTGCTGTCGAACCAGTAGACCACGAGATGTTGTACGTATACTTAGCGGTCTCTCAACATGCCATCAGCACAGCCCTGGTCCGCGAGGAGGACCGAGTTCAAAGGCCAGTTTACTATGTTGGTAAACGCCTGACGGGGGCGGAAAGGAACTATCCAAAGATTGAGAAACTCGCCTATTGCTTGGTGATTGCATCACGCAAGCTTCGTCCATACTTCCAGGCACACTCGATCAGTGTCTACACTAACCAACCATTGCGACAAGTACTCCAACGATCGGAAACTTCTGGAAGGATGCTAAAATGGAACATTGAGTTGAGTCAGTTCGACATTGCCTACCTGCCACGAAGGGCTATACAAGGAAAAGCACTAGCTGACTTCATCGCCGAGTTCACTCTGCCAAATGAACCGAGCGGACACAGGGTCGCACCTCCCGTTCGATGGAAGATGTACACCGATGGGGCATCTAACGACCATCGCTCGGGGGCAGGTATCGTCCTCATAACCCCAGAAGACCGATCAATCTGCTACGCTTTGAAGCTTGAATTCGCAGCAACAAATAACGAAGCCGAATATGAGGCATTGATTGCTGGCTTGAAACTCGTTATCGAGTTGGGAGTGAAGTCAATCGAAATCTTCTGTGACTCACAGCTGGTAGTTTATCAGGTGCGGGGAGACTATCAAGCAAAGGGGTAGAGACTGGCTCCTTACCTTGCTCGCACTCGAGAACTACTGGCAAGTCTCGAATATTATGACATCTCCCATGTCCCACATGAACAGAATAGAGAAGCTGACTCGTTAGCAAAGTTCGCAAGCACTGGCGATGCACAGCAGATGGGATTGTTCCCTGTTGAGACCCTACTTGCCCCAAGTATATACATGATGGAGATAGATTTCGTCTTGGAGACCGAAATCGAAAGGGAATCGTGGTTGACCCCGATCAAACAGTACTTACTACATGGAGATTTGCCTGAGAAGAGGAGCGAAAGACGCCAAGTCCTTCGTAAGGCCTCGCGTTATGTAATACAGAACGGAGTAATGTATCGCAGGGGATTCTCGACCCCCTTACTCCGGTGTGTGGCCCATGATGAGATAAAACGGGTACTGGAGGAAGTCCATGAGGGAGAGTGTGGTGATCATACCGGGGGCAAACTTTGGCAAAGAAAATCCTCCGCCACGTATACTATTGGCCAACCGTGAACCACGACTATGTGAGGAAATGTGACAAATGCTAGATATACGCGAAAATTCCAAGAGCCCCGCCGACGGAACTCATGCAAATGGTTAGTCCCTGGCCATTTGCAATGTGGGGAATTGACCTGATTGGTTCTTTACCCTTAGCCAAAGGAGGCACGAAATATGCAATAGTGCAGTCGATTATTTCACCAAACGGGCAGAAGCAGAGCCTATGGCCACGATCACCACCAAGAAAGTCATTAATTTCGTTGTACGAAATATCATATGCCGCTTTGGTCTTCCACGGACCATCATAACAGATAACGGGACTCAATTCGAGAGCAAAGAATTCAAAGAATTTTGTCAGAAGTATGGCATCGAGAAAAGGTTCGCAGCAGTTGCTCACCCAAAGGCGAATGGGCAGGTAGGAGCTGTAAACAAAATAATCAAGTTCATATCGATGAAGCGTTTGGAAAAAGCTAGAGGCAAGTGGGTAGATGAACTCCCGACAGCGCTTTGGGCCTATAGAACTACCCACAAGGTTGCGACTGGCCACACACCATTCGCATTGGCGTACGGCACGGAAGCCGTCATACCCGTAGAACTTGAAGTTCCATCACATCGAGTGACTCATTACGACCCCGCGTCGAACCAGGATCTCTTACTGGAATCATTGGACTTTATTGACGAAAAACGCGAAGAAGCTGATCTGAGAGCAGCCTCGTACAGATATCGGGTTACGAGATATTATAATGAGAAAGTCCGACCAAGAATCTTTGATGTGGGAGATCTCGTTTTGAAATGAGTTTTTCCAGTCCCGTCACATATGAACCCCGCATGGGAAGGTCCATACGTCGTCGAACGGAGGCTTGGAGAAGGAACTTTCAAGCTAGCGACCGTCGATGATGTGACACTCCCCCGAGCATGGAACAACGAGCACTTGCGGCGTTACTACACTTAATCTATTTCCTTTATGCAGTAGTTGCACTTATTTCCAGTATGTTTCCATTTCCAGTTCTTGGCATGTAATAAGACAATTCAGCTTGCTCTCATTAATAAAGGCTTGAATCCACCTTTTTCATAAATGATTAATGTCTCTACGTATGATATTCCTGTGACAAGCGGCTGAAAATTATGATATTCTGACTAGCGTACGAACGCTCAGAAACAACTTAACATCTCCAAGTCCCCGGAGCGTGGATTGGAGTACTCGGAGTCCCCGGAGTGCGGACTCGAGCATAAACGATTTTAAATCTCCAAGTCCCCGGAGTGCGGACTGGAGTACTCGAAGTCCCTGGAGTGCGGACTCGAGTATAAACGATTCTAAATCTCCAAGTCCCCGGAGTGCGGACTGGAGTACTCGAAGTCCCCAGAGTGCGGACTCGAGTATAAACGATTCTAAATCTCCAAGTCCCCGGAGTGCGGACTGGAGTACTCCAAGTCCCCGGAGTGCGGGCTCGAGTCTAAACGATTCTAAAACTCCAAGTCCCCGGAATGCGGGCTGGAGTACCCAAAGTCCCCGGAGTGCGGACTCGAGTATAAACGATTCTAAATCTCCAAGTCCCCGGAGTGCGGACTGGAGTACTCGAAGTCCCCGGAGTGCGGACTCAAGTATAAACGATTCTAAATCTCCAAGTCCCCGGAGTGCGGACTGGAGTACTCGAAGTCCCCGGAGTGCGGACTCAAGTATAAATGATTCTAAATCTCCAAGTCCCCGGAGTGCAGACTGGAGTACTCCAAGTCCCCGGAGTGCGGGCTCGAGTCTAAACGATTCTAAATCTCCAAGTCCCCGGAGCGCAAACTGGAGTACTCGAAGTTCGCGGAGTGCGGACTCGAGTATAAACGACTCAAAATATCCAAGTCCCCGGAGCGCGGACTGGAGTACTCGAAGTCCCCGGAGTGCGGACTCGAGTATAAACGACTTAAAATCTCCAAGTCCTCGGAGCGCGGACTGGAGTACTCGAAGTCCCTGGAGTGCGGACTCGAGTATATACGATTGAAAATCTCTAAGTCCTCGGAGCGCAGACTGGAGTACTCGAAGTCCCCGGAGTGCGGACTCGAGTATAAACGACTCAAAATCTCCAAGTCCCCGGAGCGTGGACTGGAGTACTCGAAGTCCTCGGAATGCGGACTCGAGTATAAACGATCCAAAATCTCCAAGTCCCCGAAACGCGGACTGGATTATTCGAAGTCCCCAGAGCGCGGACTCGAATGTAAGTGATTCAGATCTCCAAGCCCCTTGAATATGAACTATGACACAAATGGCTTGGACATGCCGAGTCCCCGACATGCGGGCTAGGAAATATTTTAAATACATGAAGCACATAATGGAGATTGAACAACTCCAAAGAATTCCCAAGCTATGTAAAGGTGAACCAGGAGGTCTATGTTATTCACAGCAGTTCGGATTTCACTCACAATCACAAAGAAAACTGAATGACAAGAATCTTTTGAAAAGACAGAAAATGAAACTGAACTTTATTCCTGAAAAGCTTTTCGCTACAAAAGCGCTCCGAAGTCCGGAGTCGACAGCCTATTTACACAGTCTGCAAAAATCATTACATGACCTAAATTAACTCTCGTTGAACGAGGACGATGGTCACTTCTGGTGTTTCTTTGACTTTTTCCCGGATGATTCCTTCCCAGAGCGCTTACCCTTGGAATCCTTCCCTGATGAAGGGGTGACGACCGAAGATGTAGGGGGAACGTCCATAGGATTGGACCCGCCAGGGAGGATGACCTTCAACGGTTTGTTCAAGGGGTCGTTCAGGTCCACATCCTGATGCTCAGCCTTAACTCTGGCTGTCACTTCCTTCTCTTTATCGAGCCGCTCCTTCATGCTCGGCTCAGATGCATGCTCATAGGCGCCCGTGATTTCTATTTCAAAACTCTCGGAAGAAGAGTCAGACTTGCCTTCATCGAGTGCCCCGATTACTTGGGCATCTGGGCCAGGACCCTCGCCAACTCGAGCAGCCTCACTTGTTTCTTTCTCCAGCTCCTTGGGGACATCGCTCCTCGGAGTGGGCTCGGGGTCAGAACAAAGTCACAAGAGAACAAATGTTAGAGCACGATAGCTTCTAGAAAAACACAGAAACCCTATAAAGCAAAGAAGTTGCTTACCGGGTGCCGGTGGAATCTCGGTTGTCAGAGGGGTCTCACCCTCCGGGATGGGAGATAGAACATGAACGCCAAGCCCGGGGGCATCCGGATCGTAGCCAAGGTGCTGCTCGAAGGGATCAAGTACCGTTCGGCTAGCCGGCTGAGTAGGCACACGAACTGGGGGCACGATGCCGGATGGACCAATAACCACTTCCTTTCCTTTCCTCGAGGGGGAACCTTCGCTATATAGGGCCTTAGCCGCTGATAGGTCTGAAGGTTCTTTTCCCTTCAAGAACTCTTTAATCAAAGCTTCCTCGTCGACCTCTTCGACGCCGCTCTCGGCCTTCCTGATTTGAATCAGGGTCTCCCACGCCTCGATCAGAGACTCAAGGTAGCCCTCACCCAAAAAAGTTAGATCTCGATGCATGAGAACTCCGGCGTTGAATTCAGCTATGAGCGGGTCGAATTCAGTCTTGATCTCTTCCCTACCTTCCTCCCTGGCCGCCTCAAGGCGAGAGTCGATGTCGGCAGTTGCTTTCTTTTTGCTTCCTCGCGAGCCTCATTCTTTAGTGCCTCGACTTTGGAGAAATCATTCTCGAGTTTCTCCTTTAGGAGCCGGGTGGCGACGATCTCATCGCAATAGTGTTGTGCCTCAACCTGGGCGGCCAATTTTTCTTTCTCCTCCTCATGGAGTTGCTCTTCGAGTTCCTTGACCCGTTGGCTGAGTATGTCCCGCTCCTTCTGAATGGAGTCCTTCTCCAAAGCTAGAGCACCACACCGTTGGACTGACTCATCAAGCTCCTTCTTATGAGTTAATTCAGGGCGGGAAACAGCCTCGACAGTGTCCTTAGCGCGCTGACGGGCGACCTCAAGCTCAGACTTATAAGTGGTCAACTCGTCATCCTGGGCCTTAATGATATCCCTGTCATGAATAGCTTCAAGCTTTAGGCGGTCAATTTCGTGCTGGCGCTCCATAGAGACTTCAGAAAGCTTCTCAGCTAGATGAACGAATGCGTCATGTTGAACATAGACGTCGTTGGTACAGGCAATGGCATTTTGCTTAACATCTCCGAGTATAGGGTGAATCGCTGGGAGAAACTTTAGCCCATCAAAACAAATCTTCGGAAATTTGGCCTTGAGTTCGGTCAGTTTCTCCGACACTGTCGGGCCTGTCGCTGGAGCGGGAGGAGACGGCTTTGAAAGTTCGCTCCTCCTATGAGAGTCTTGGGAGTGCCGGGTAGAAGAGGAGTCAGAGTGTTGGTCCCGAGGTGCATCGGAATGCGACCTCTTATGACCGCGCTTTTCTTTGCTTCGCTCCTGATGAGAAGAGGTCTCCTGGTGGAGTTCGGGCTGATAATGAGTTTTCTTTCGAAATGACGAGTCCCGGGAATGATAATCTCGGTCGCTGTCGCTATCTCTGTCTCAACGCTTCTCGAGACCTGAGTCCCGACCGGATTGGCGTAAAGTTGACAAACCGCGAAGGCGGTCATATCCGTGCGAATGCCCCATGTCACCTGCAAAGAATTCAAACAATAGCGAATCAACGAGGGAACAAAATGAAGTAGTTGCAAAGCGAAGTGCACGTGTCCGTGTGTGTCCTAGTGTTCCCCCCTGACGGACCAGTGGCTTTGCTAACGGGAGTCTTTTCCCCTCGGTTCGGGGCTGGGACACTCGCATCGCCCCTGGCGGGTGAGCGAAACTTAAACAACTCCGGGTCATTGAAATCATAGTTGAACAAGTCATCGGGAATGGAGAGGTTCGATAAGCCCTTCAAAGAACTTTCAACGCGCTGTGAAGAAGCCTCTTTCTCTGGCTGGATAGGCGTAACTTTGGAAGTCCCACCAACCTTCTCCTTCCTCAACTTGCACGCCGGCTTCTTTTTCCCCTTCGAAGGGGAAGATGACGTTTCAATATCATGAACTTCGACCGCAGGGCCCAAATCCTTACCTTGCTTTTGAGGTAGATTGTTTGGAATTTCCCCCTCTTCCGGTACTTCAAGAGAAGGGCGAATAGATGATTCAGGCAGTTTTTTCCCTCTAGCGGGTACGGGTTTGGGAAGCAAGGCGCCCTCAGGAAGACTAATCCGGCGGCCAGGAGATAGCAGACCGAACCTTGATAATGACTCATTGGAAATGAGGGCTCGGATATCTCGTTCCTCGGCAGGAAGGGCTCTAATGGCTTCGACAGCATCAGAGTACCCTCGACCCTCGGGACATGGAATGGAATCTGAAAAGATGAAACGATAAGTTAGCAGAAGCTTAAAACCGATTGGGAACGGACATCAATTCAGGAAGAAGACTTACTTCCTTCAACCCATCTCCTCGCAAAACCCTGTGGGCAGAGCACGTAAAACCATTCCTGTTTGTACTGGGCGAATTTGCCGCTCCACGCGCTGGTGAAAATTTGGCACTTCCGATGTGGCTCAAGAAACATGTAAGAGGGACTGTCTCCCCGTTTCTTGGTAATGTATATGTACCTAATATCGCCATGGGTTGGGGGCCTAGAGAAGACGGCCATAAAGAGCACGTACGTGCCATAGATGAAGGCGTGACCGTTTGGATGTAGCTGTGATGGGGCGACGTCAAGATACCGCAGCACATCTCGAAGAAATAGATTGAACGGTGGTACGCTGCCAACCCAACACATGAACTTGCTGCACGCTGTATATCCCGCTGGGGGTAGATGTGGACGGTCGTGCCCCGACGGAACTAACACGTCGGAGAACGGGATACCATGAATAGAACATATCCGCTGAAGAGCGGCTTCGGTGACCCTCGAAGCCTGTGAGTCAATCGGGCTTTCCAATAAGATCGACGACTCCAAGGTATCAGGAGCCCAGTCGTGAGCGGGAGAAACTGACGGGTCAGATGTATCGGCGGCTGTTTGCTTTGAAGACGGTCCGGGTCTGTCGGAAATTGTTGCGGAACTGGATTTTTTAGACATCTTGAATAAATAGTGGATTCAACTAAGCATCTGCGTGAGCTATACTTGAAAAATGACCAATGTTAGAGTTAGCAACACGAATAATCCCCCCACATGGTGTGTGAACTAGTGCGTTCAATCGTGTATAAGCATTTAGAATAAAACTAAGCTTGTAATCGCTGCCTCTGAAAACCATCATCGCTGACCGTCTCCAAGAGCCTTCTGTATGGCGATTACAGTTCCAGGTTAAGAAAACGCTAAACGAAGTTATTCGGTTACGGCGAGTAAAGTTCGGTTATGAAATTGGACAAGATGTTAGTATGTTCGGCATTTGAGTTTGGTCGGCATGTCAGTATGTTCGGCATTAATGTTTGTCCGGCCTAAGTATGTTCGGCAAAGTCCTTGTTCGGCCTACAACCATCGTCCGGCCCACCTTCAGTTCGTACTGAGTGAGTATCGCCCGACCGAAATACTATTCGGCCGAAACAACACCCGGCCTATCCACTGACTCACATCCAAACCCATCGTTCGGCCAACAATATGTCATGCCGAACCAAGGTTGTGCTAAGTCTTATCACTCGGCACGGCCTCCATATTTTCCTCTCCTCCACCTAACTCATTCCCACGGCCTTATATAATACACAGAGGCCGTGCCGAACCACAGCGTCCCTCTCAAACAACGAAACAAACCTTACGAAGCGTTCGTCCCGAACCATCTCTCCCTACCTCACAACGATCGACCTTGGAGACATAATTTGATTCCTCCACACAGCCTGTTCGGAAACGACTCAGTCCTATGCGAATTTGTGGAAAGGAGTTGGGCAAAGGGATTATACCTAGTTCGTGGATCGAGCTTTAGGAAGGCTTAAGAAGTACTTGAAGTCCGATTGCAAGGATGGTTCAAAGATTCGGGGTTGAAAGGTGAAGGTGAAAAAAGAAAGGAGGAAGAAGAAGACAGGCTTTATAGGGAAGAAGAAGAAGGTGAAGAGACTCTGACCGGTTCTACCGGTCAAAACGGTGTCGATCGGTTACTTCAAATCGCTCGGCATTCGTATCGTTCGGCAAAGAACGTTCGGCATCCAAAGCACTCGATGGCATCGCACGAATTCTGTAGTACAAAGCACACCCTTATCGAATACAGGCGTACTTTGGGGGGCAAAATGTTACCTGGAAAATCGACCAGGCAACTAGAACGTTCGGTATTCAGAGTTGCACTCGGCATTGGAAAACTTTCGGCCATTCAGAATTACACTCGGCATAAGGAGCGCTTGGCATACGTGACAACCGGCATCTATAGACAGTCGGCAGGCAAGAACATTCGGCACCAGATAGTGCTCGGCAGTCCAAGATCACGCTCGGCATAAGATCGTTCGGCATGAAGAAGCAAAGGATCGTTCGGCCTCTAGAAGATCGCTCGGCGTCCCAGCATCATTCAGCGTAGTTCACTCAGCACAAGTGCTCCCCAGAGAAGTCAACATGCTCGGCTTGAGATCGTCCGGTATCCAGGAGATCGTTCGGCCTTGATTCGTTCGGCTGAAGAAGCCATTCGGTCAAACCCTTCACTCAGCCAAGCCCTTCACTCGGCATTACTATCGTTCGGCATTCCTGCCCCATTCGACCTGCATCTCTCATTCAACCTCTCGCCTCGCTCGGCCTAAAAAGGGGAGACTCGGCATGCTTCGTTCGACACACGGAGTTCGGCTCGGCGTGGCTTGTCCGGCCTCCCTGGTTCGGCGTACAGTACATACACTACTTGGACCAAGTTATTCGGCCACCTGGCCCACCAGGGAAGTCCAACCCACTTTCGTTTATAAATAAAGAGATAGGGGCACAGAAAACGGGATCAGATTTTAGAGAGCACTGGGGAGACTCTGCCGCATTAAATCCTCATTCAAGACTTATTTCTTTTACCTTGCAATTGTATTCTAATACTTAAGAATGGATTGTATCTGTAATCAAGTATCAAGTGGAAAATAAAGATCAGCTTCAAAGTGGACGTAGGCCACTGCGCCGAACCACTATAAATTTGGTGTTCATACTTCCCGCATTTTAATTTATGTTTTCTTCTCTTTTTCAGTTTGTTTTCTTCATTATTCTCTCTACACAATCTTTCTAAGGGTGTTAGTGACCAATTTTTGTGCTAACAGTATCAGAGCTTAGATTTTGTATATTCCTAGGCTTTGATGTGTACTTATTATAGATAGGGACAGTAGCACCCTAGATTGAGTCGAGTGTATTATATGTATGAGCGCATATTTGTTAGTAAAAATAAAATATTTTATATTGTGTTTGCTTATCCGTTGAGCTGTTTGTGAATTCTGCTCCGTATGTGGGATGTCATGTTATCGATAGGGATTTCCAAATACTTAAATGAGGCAAGTCGACATAGTATTATTTTAAATTGGGTATATGAAATAATTTTACCTCGATTATATTTTATACATAAAGGATTAATTTTTCAGAATTATTAAAGTGTATATAAATTGATAGTTTGGTTGTTTGAAAATGTAAATATATATAAGTTGATAAAAGCTATTTAAATTAAAAACAACAATTGTAGAAGAATAAATTGTATAAGCAAATGAATAATGAAGTATGGAATTATAATTAATACGATTTATAATCGTGAAATAATCTTATATATAAGAAGTGGAACTATATTAATATATTTATGAATATGAGTTGTAAATAAAAACAGATTTAACCAAGAATTTGAAAATTTGAATCCCGTTTATTTTGGAAGTTATTTTTCAAAGTTAAAGAGATTATATTATTATAAATTTAAATAAGATGAATAAAACTGAAATGAATCTTATATAAATGATGTGAAATAGTGAAATTATATAAGTAAAAGATTTATAAATGCGATTTATGAATAAAAGAAATTTTTAAAAGAATATAAAAGCACTGCATTCACTATTGTTACTAGGAAATAATAAGGGTGATAACTGCAGCATCATCAGTATCATTTTCGAGTTTCTATGTGATGGATTTGCTACCAATAGTAAATTGAAATTGAAGTTTTGTTGTGATAAGCAAATTTGGTTTAGAATCCAAGTTAAAATTGATAAAAATAAGTGAAACGAGTTTTGGACTTATAATATGAAGTAAGAATTTACTTTAGTAAAGCTAAAAGAAATTTGAGTTAGTAAGTGAATTATATGATTTGAAATTTAACTAAAAAAGGTTAAATTGAATTTTAATTGGATTAGATAAGTGATTACATAGTATGAATTTGGAAGTTTATAAATATAAGTTGTATAACTTATAAAGTGAGAAAAAGTAATTAAAACCAATTATTAAAATGTTTAAACAGTTTTGTTAAGAAAAACAAAATCTAAATTTGAATAAGGTATAAATTTGACTTGAGTGAAAGTTAATTAGAATAAAATATGAATTAAATTAGTAGTGAACTTAAGTTGTATAATGAAAATGAATGTAAATGTAGTTGAAATGAAATATAACTTAAGTAATGTGGAGTGAAGTTGATTTTGGTATCGAAGTAAATTAATAAAGTGAAATAAAATGAATTGGTATAAAAAAATGTTGATGTAAAGAGATTGAATAAATTTAAGTTAAGAAGCTGTAAATATAGTGAATACTAGAATTAAATCTGAATTGAATATCAACTAATTGAAATTAAATGTGTTGAACCAAAATGAATGTAAGCAAAGTAAATTAAATAAATTTGGTTATGTTGGATATACATTTGTTGTTAGATGAATGTTAGTAGATTGAATAAAAAGACATATGAAATTGAATTAACAAAATTGAAGCTAAATAATTGAATTCAAATGGGAAGTTAAGTGAATTCAAATAGAATTTAATTTAATTTGAATTAGAAGTGAACTAATTTGAGTATGAGTTAGTGAATGTAAGCTAATTAAATATGAATGAATGAATGTTAGTAAAATCCAATGTTAATGAATCAAATGTGATTAAATTAAAAACCAATTCAATGAATATTAATGAGAAGTGAAGGTATATTGATTTGGTTATGGATTGATTGGATGTAGATTTTGGTTTGTTGGATGATAGTTGTTTAATGGTTGGATTTGTTGCTTATTGATGGCATTTTCTATATTGACATATATAGTTGTTGGTATATGTTGTATATTGATATTATTTTCATATGTACATGTTTCTCATTTATTTGTTGAGTGTTTAGCAGGTGCGTATGGCGCGTTCTTCGCTTTTGGAGCTCGCTTTCGTGCTATATTAGCCGTATATGCTCGCTAGTAATATATAAGGCACATATCTCGGATTACATATCGTACTATTCCACTTTTTTCCCTTCGGGATGCCTCATCCTCGAAGATGAGATGTATATTTGTGATATATATATGTTGTGATCCTACTACAATCGAACCGCGCAAAGGAGAAGCTGGCGAATTTTTTTGAAATTTGAGGCGTTAGAAATTTTGAGAAAACCGGGAAAATTTATGAAAACTAAATTTTTGATATTGAGTTATAAAGTTAAACGATATTAGTTGATTTTGGAAAGATAACTATAAATGGGTTTGAAACTTAGAAATGTTTTTGTAAGTTTAACTATTGGATTTTGGAAAAAGTTAAAAGGTTAAATAGATTCGGTAAATCTAATTTGAACTAATGGTTTAGAAAAGTTAATAGATTTTGTGACCTTTTCTTACTTAGTGATTTCGAGGACGAAATTCTTTTAAGTAGGAGAGAATGTAACGACCCAGAATTTCAGTCATTTGAAATTCGTATATTTAATTGATTTTAAATATGCATAAGTTATATTTATAAGCTGAATAGATTATATTTCGAATATCTAGATTTAAATGAATAATTAAATTATTAATTTAATATTTGAAATTACTGAAATAATTGAAATTTGGATTTAAAATGAATAAAAATGATTTATAAAGTTGTTTTAAATTCTATTTGAATTAGAATGATGTTAGAGAACTTTTAAAACCGAATTAAAAGTTAATTTGTAAAATATTGAATATTTTAATATTTAATTGACGAGTGAAAATAGTCATTTTTCAAACAGTCTCATATTTCAACGAAACTTGTTTCATTGGATTCGTAATGTTATATTATTGTAAGATTTCAAATTTCGTGTCCATCGGATTTACGGTTTGTCCAGGGCAAGCTAAAACGCGTAGAAAACTGTTTAAGTGAATTTTAAATTTAAATTAGTCGATTTGAAAACCCATCTTTCAAATACGATCAAATTGGCTCCCGATATATATTCCATTGCGTTCGGAATACGGGTAAAACCTTATAAACGCCAGGCGGCACGTTTCGTTTCGAGTTCGGAAATTTTCCGGATGAATATTGTCATCAAATTTTCTATAAAACGACGAAACATTTTCTATTTGCCTTAAGACCTAACTAGGGTTTCACAGCCGCCACCATAAATTTTAATGGCCAAAAAGTGCCTAGTTCTTTCATTAATTTCTTCCAATCCTTCGATCTATTCCAAAAATCTTCAACTAACGAATTATAGAGGACGATGAGAGCTTCAAATCTATATGGTGATGATCGTGATCGACACAATATAGAGGGACAAATAGAGATGCGTTTGGCTACGGTTCGTGCACGTTTTCCCATGCGAGGGGATGGGCGAGTTGCACGTGGTTGAGGCCGAAGGTTGTAGTCGCATTGGGCTTCGAAACCCTGGTCGTCGATCGTCGTCATGATCGAGGTGGTGGCAAGCAACATCGAAATATTTACGTGAGCTATGAGTTTCTCGGGTGGGAACTAAACGAAGAAGAAGGAGATGCAAACAACGGCCTTGATTTGAAGAAGCTAAATCGTGCGGCCAGAAATAATAAAGGTTTTAAAATAAAAAAGGAAAATGATTTATATAATTATATTAAAATTGTGTAATCTTTAAAAATGCGTAACATTTTCATACGAGGTCCATTTCGCACGAAACAAATTGCGTTGGAACCATATTGACGAGCACTACATTGTGGAGCTTGATTGGGATTTATTTAAGCAAGTGAAAATTTTGGTTGAAATTAAATGTTTGTTTAATTTTAATCGGAATAAATCGCTATCGCGACGACTACAAGTAATGTGAGTACAACTCACTCTTTCTGACTCACTGATATGTTTATATAATTGATAAATAATATTATTTTTGATGATTGATGATTTTTTGTATGATATATGATATATTGATTGGTATTTGGATATATTCCTGCCTAGTGGAGCAGATGACCCTATACGTTCCCATGTATGAGCGGATGACCCTTTGTACATGCGTCTGTCTTGAAGCGGACATTGTACACATATTCTAATATGTATATTTGTTGCAGGTGACAGGTTGGAGGGATCCAACTGGATTCCGTACCAGTATTGATTTATTTATAGATATTGTTATATATTTAGTTATTATATCATATATGATGTTTTGGATGCCGTGATTGTTGTATTTGGCGCTGTTGCAGCATTGGGCCTATTTTTGGAATTTTAAAAATGTTAAAGTGATGATTTCCAAATTTAAAAGGATTTTCAAGTGATTTTGAAAATATGCATTTTGATGATTTTTGAAGTGTTAAAGGAATGGATTTATTTTAAATAAATAAATGTTATAATTTTTATGTTATAAAAATTATGTTGTTTTGAGAAATATAGTTGAAATGTGATTTTTGGAAATATGAAGTTGATTTTTTTATAAAATAGTTTAAACGGTGATTTTTCAATTTATTATAAAAGGTTTATATATAAGATTTACAAAATTAGATTTTTATAAATCGAAATGATGAAATTGTAAAGGAGATTTGTAAATGTTAAAATGAAGTTATAAATGAGTTTTATTGGTAAATGAGATTTATAGATTTATAATTAACGAAGTTATAAAGGAATGAATTTGTAAATAAATGAATTTATAAGCAATTAACTTATAAATTGGATTTTTGCATGCAATTGAAATATATATAGAATTGGTGAATAAAGGAATTTTATAACTTGAAGTTTTTATGAAATATATATGTGATTTATAAACATTGTTTTATAAATCCGAAATCAATTGAATTTGATAAACTAAATACAAAAGTTTATTTAAAGGAATTTTATTCACGATTTTTGACAGTGAATTATCCTTTAAATTAAATGTTGAAATAATATTAAATTTGGTAAACGATTTTATTCACAATTTTGGACAGTGAATAATATATTAAAGAAATGTTTTAGAAAGTGATATTTTAAAATGGAGTTAAATGGTTTGAAGAAGTTTTAAAATGTGTTAAGGATTGAAACCTTAAATTTCATCATTCATTGTTGAAATAGACGTTTTCGAGAAGTAAGAAAATGATGGACTGTAACATTGTTGTTATAGTACATGATTTTTGAAAGAAAAATTTTGTATAGTATTGGGATTTATATATCTATCTTAATTTCGAATCCCTATACTAGTGATTTTGGGTTGTCGTAACGATGTTTTACGCAACATTCGTTTTGGCCCAAATAAATGTGTGTAATAAGAATGTTTTCCTTAAAGAATAAAATATATGCTCAATTGTGATTATAGTGTATGCAATATTTTCTGAGTATTGAAAATAAATTGATTTGTGAATTACTTATTATTGAATAATGTATATGGAAATGTTTTCCAATATTAAAATGGTTTGAAATATATCTTTTTAAAGATAATTTGCAGTGAATATTTGGCAAGTAATTTAATTAATAAAAGATTAATAAAAAAGGGCCTAGTGATTGTTATGGTGCTGAATATTTGTCTGTTTGTTTTGATAGTTAAATAACCGACTATCAAATTGGCCCAAAAATTTTAGTTCCTCGATTTGATGTGGGAAATATTTAGTCATACACTTAGTTTGTAGCCTTCTGTGTAGGCTTGATTATCTTTTGTGTTGAGGATGTTGATTCGTGTAGTGCGGAGTATTACTCCAATCTATCGAGCTTCCTTCTTGGCCTGAAGGATAGAAAGTTGAAAGTTGGAGGCGTGATTAGTATATGAGACTTAGTTTATGTGTGGGTTGAGAAACGCTTTTGCATTGTTGGTGCAAAGAGACCGAGGTCAGATTTATCTAAAAACCACTTCGGACCAACGTATGTACGACGATTGTGCAAGTTGCTTATTGGTGATATTGATATTCTAGATTTTCATAGTGGGGGACTACTTGTTGATCGTTTGGGGTTAAAATCCCAATATACATCCAGTAGCAGTGGTCTCTTTGCTCTGAAATATCCAATGCAAGGACTATTCGCTACTAATCCTAGGGATTTCCGACAGGATGTGGTTGGAAAGTACCTTCGGTTTGTCATGTTCTTGGACAACTTGTATGGATGTTTGTCTGACATTGCATTTCTATAGATTACATACATTGGTTTTTACAAACGTACATCAGTGGTGGCGGAGAAGGCAACTTCTCTTAGCTTAACAACCTCCTTGAGACGTATGAGCTTAAGGGTTGTATTTTTGTGAAAGGCAATTAGTAGTCAACGGAAATGGCCGTGTGACATTCAAAGTGATGTGATTGTGACCGTGAAAGGTAATCTTTACCTCTAGCCTCATCAACCGGGAATGGCCAAAACAAGGTTAGATGCAGCAGGGCTAAGTGGGTCGCTCCCATTAGGGTATGATCATCCTCTTCTAGATATATCTTTATGCTCTATGACGTCGTGTATCAGATTATGTGGTTTGTATGCTTGGAGGGCCCTCGGTAAAGGTTGGTAACGACCGAAGGATGACATATTCGGTACCATCTAGTTATAGAGGTGGGCCGGTCTTGTGTTGGTAGAGGACAGATGTTCTGTGCTTAGGGATATCCATCTAGAGGTGTACCCCTTCGGATGATAGTTCCTTCACCTGGTCATTTGTATGGAAATCCAAACCCCACTACGTGTTTGCCATTTTGATTATATTACCCAATTGGGCTATATGCTGGAATTTAATCAATGTAACAATTTTGGCTATTATTAATATTATTTGTATATAGTAGACACTACTATAATATAAGAGGATTTGATATGATATGCTTTAGTTATCCTAAGGTAAAAACATGTTCGTGTTTATGTGTGGACTTGTCTTACGAGATACTTTTGTTTGATAAAGGAAAAGTTTGGCCATTTAATAAATTCAGTTGAGCGTGTTTTCTCACGCTGGTTTACCAGACTGATCCGGTCGTTCTTCCCTTTCAATGCTCGGGTCAGACCGAGTACATTTACAGGTTCAGATTTGGTGCTTTTGGAGCTTCGGCAGGAGAGATGGAGATCTTCATTTTCGTATACAAGTACTTGTTTTGATTATCCGTTGTGCTTTGTTTGTTGTTGTATATTATCGGCAATTGTGAGGACATGTTATTATAACCGTTCAAGTTGATAACCATTGATTGATTTTTGAACTCTGATTGATGTGTATATATATACAGTTTCTGTTTTGTGAATATCATTGATATGATATTATATGTTTTCCGATGCGATGTGAGATTCTGTATTATTCCGTCTGGTTCCGTCTTCTCTCTTTCTTCTCTTCTCTTCTTCTCTCTTCTTTTCTTTCTCTTGACTTTCCGTCAGTCTGTGCTTTTTGGATTGGACATGTGTGGATTATTGTTGATTCAAAGGGTATGGATTTTCGGGTCATCACAATTCAGGTAAATGAATGCACCTGCTTTCTTAGTGGACCTGATGAACCGAGTTTTTCAAGAGTATGTGGATAGTTTTGTGCTGGTGTTTATAGATGACATTTTGGTTACTCTAAGGATGAAAGGGAGCATGCAGATCATCTTAGAGTTGTGCTTGAGATGGTGAGACAACATTAGTTAAAGGCAAAGTTTTCCAAGTGTCATTTTTGGAAGAAAGATGTTAAGTTTCTTGGTCACGTGATTTTAGAGAAGGGCTTGTTAGTCGATCCAGATAAGATCGAAGCTATTAATAATTAGAAGTGACCAGAGACGGTGACTAAGATTGAATTTTTTTTTGGACTTGCTGGCTTTTACTTGAAATGCATCGAGGATTTCTCGCAGATAGCAGCATTTTTGACCAAGTTGACTAGGAAGGACATTAAGTTTATTTGGTTCGACAAATGTGAGGAAGTATTTTCTAAGTTAAAACATTTGTTGACCAACGCACCAGTGTTAGTAGTTCTAGACAGAAACCAAGGGTTTGTGGTGTACACTAATGCATGCACTTGATTGGGAGCTATGTTGATGCAGAAGGGTAAAGTGATTGCCTATGCTTAATGACAGCTTAGACCGCATTAAGTGAGATATCCTACTCTTAATTTAGAGTTGGCTATGGTTATTTTTGCATTGAAGATTTAGAGACATTGTCTCTAAAGAGAGAGATTTGAGCTATACATCGATCATAAGTCTTTAAGATGTTTATTCTCTCAAAAGGAGTTGAATATGAGACAATAGAGGTGGCAGGAGTTTTTGGCTGCTTATGATTTTGGTATAGAGTGTACACCTAGGAAAGCAAATAAGGTGGCAGATGCTCTTAGCAGAAGACGTCAGAATGGGGTGTTAGCTATCTTGGCATAGTGGAAGGATTTAGAAGCTTTGACTACTTGTAGTGTGAAGTTAAGATGGACTGTTAGTTCTACTCAAAGTATGTCCAAGTCGTCCTATTTAGAAGTTCGACTAGTATTGATCGAGAGAATAGCTTCTAAGTAGAAGGATGATCCAGTGTTAAAAGAGAGGACCAGAAGGCTTGAGGTTGGAACTCAGATCGATGATATAAAGTTTTTAATCTTGACCAGAGAGGATGGTTCAGAAAGAATGGACGGTTGTGTGTTCCGAATGTGGAGGACTTGAGGAAGGAAGTTCTTGGAGATGTCATCAGTCCAAGTTTATGATTCATCCTGGAGGGACCAAGATGTACCAAGATATGAAGATGAGCTTCTATTGGGAAGGTATGAAGAGGGATGTTAGCTTATGGGTTAGGTAGTGTGCAAACCGTCAATAAGTGAAGGCCGAACATCCGAAGCTAAGTGGATTGCTTTAGCCTTTAGAGCTTCTAGTCTGGAAATAGGATTCGATATCCATGGATTTTATAGATGGGTTGCCAAGGTCAAGCAAAGGAAATGAAAGTATATGGGTCATAGTGGAAAAATTGACCAAGAGTGCCCATTTCATTCTAGTTAAGTCAACTAGGATGGTACCTGCATTAATCAAGTTGTTTATGAAGAACATAGTTAGACTATATAGGATTCCTAGTAGTATAGTCAGCGATAGGGATGCTTTGTTTACCAGCAAATTCTACAAGAGTCTGCAGGATGTGTTCGACACTAAGCTTAAGATGAGTATAATATATCACCCTTACATGGATGGGCAGACAGAGAGAGTCAATAAGGTACTCGAGGATTTACTAAGAGCTCGTGTATTAGATTTTGGTGGATCTTAAGAAGATCACCAACATTTGGTTAAGTTTTCCTATAATAATAGCTATCGGACTAGTATAGGAATGATGCCTTTTGAAGCTTTTTATGCAAATCCATGCTAATCGCCAACATGTTGGTCAAAGAATGGAGACTGATTACTCTTAGGTCTGGATTTGGTTAGAGAGGAGTCAAAAAAGATTGAGTTGATCCGAGAAAGGATGATGGAAGCTCAGTCCAGACAAAAGAGTTACGTAGATAAGAGGCGTAAAGACCTAGAATTCTTGGTTGGAGATAAAGTTTTCATTAAGGTATCACTGATGAAGGGTGTGGTGTGATTTGGAAAGTTAGGGAAACTAGCATCGAGATATTTTGGTCCATTCCAGATTATAGAGAGGATTGGAAAGCTCGCATACATTGTGGAGTTGTCGAGATGTAGGGCAGGTGTCCATAATGTATTTCATTTGGCTCATCGTCGAAAGTATGTACATGATCCAGAGACTAATATTAGTCCAATAGGGTTGGAAGATTTGATAGTAGAGCCTAATTTGACTTTCGTTAGACACCCAGTTCGGGCAGTAGCGATAGATGAGAGAAGGTTGATGAACAAGACAGGTTGGTGAAAGTTTAGTGGAGCGACAACGAGTAGGACTGTACTTGGAGATAGAAGATAGCATTAGAGATACTTATCCTGATTTTCTTTGATGGTATCTCTATATTAGCTTTATATAGATAACTTCTAGTCACATAGGCTAGTATGATTATTAGGAGTCGTTACTGATGATTACTATGTTTAGTATTTAGTCCTTATTGAATTTGGAGGACAAAATTCTTTAAGGAGAGGAGCTTGTAACACCTCTAATTTTTAATAACATTCTTCATAAGATTTAATTAGATAAATTCAATAAAATAATGTAAATGGATGAGTGATAAAGGGATTGAGATTAGTAAATCAACTAGAGATTGTGCTTAATAATAATAAAATGGGCTACAAATGGTTAAATGTTAACTAATTAACATAAGGGCATTAGGGTAATTGGCGCACCCATAGTTCACGACCTTATACTCGCGATACCTTATCATTTGCATTCATTTTATCATAAACAAAAACGTAAGAAAAGAGAAAGAGGAACCGGCCATTAGGAGAAAAAAGAGAAGAAGAAAATTCAAGTTCAACCTTAGGATTCAAGCTAGGGGAATCAATCTCAAACAAATCTCAAATTCCTTATCTAAATAAAGGTGAATAATAATCAAAATATCTCTATTTTGGTTTATATATGATCATTTGATTTTTGGATTTAAGATTAAATCCAATATAATGATTTTTGATGATATGCTTGATTTTATGAAATGATAGATTCAAAGATGTTTGTTTGAAAACGATTAAACATAGTTTTAAGGTTAAAATTGTATGATATGATTTTAAAATGCCATGGGGAGGGAGTTGAGTTTCAATTTTTATAAGTTTCCAAGCTATGGATAATTTATTATTAATTTTCAAAAGAAAATATGGTCAATTGGGTTTAGAAATGAATTTCGATTATTATATGATGAATTTGTGTCTGAAAATTTTATATGTTAGATAACATATTAAAAGTGAATTTCTGTGAATTTTGGAGATTTTTACTGACAGATTTGGTATGGAAATTAAATTATTTTTAAAAAGGACCTAAATGATTTAATTATTTTGCTTAATGGAAGGGCTTATTTGTTAAAATTAATTATGGTTTAGATTTGAAAATATGCGGCAATTATTCGATAAATAATTTGAAAGGTTTAAGGCAACCAATTAATTGTTTACATGTAGGCAAGTTAGTTATAAGGAAATTACTTTATTTGGTAAAAATAGCCTATACCCAGAAAAGTAGGTTTCACCTCCTATAGAGGTACCTTTCGACCCAGAACTGATACCTTTAATCAATTTAAATCCTTCTAGATCGAAACCAACTACGCCAAAGCTAATACACATGATATCAAAATTGTTGGTACGAAGTGGATTGGAGAAAGGCGGAAGGCTTGGTGTCGATACATAGCTTCTGATGAGGTCGAAACTGTTTTTTCATTTTCTAAAGAAAAGCTCTTTCCTGTTTATTTAAATGCTTTTGAAGGAGTCAAAACTGAGGCTTTCGAAAGGGTCTTTTAAAAAAGCTTTCGAAATAGATTTTCCACCTTATTGTTTAAAGTAGTA
This sequence comes from Allium cepa, assembly GCA_030765085.1. Lineage (NCBI taxonomy): Eukaryota > Viridiplantae > Streptophyta > Magnoliopsida > Asparagales > Amaryllidaceae > Allium > Allium cepa. The sequence goes on from CM060931.1 coordinate 470,841,897, forward strand.
GCTTCCGAAGGAGCTACTTAGTTTTCAAATCAAAGCTTCGTGAAGAGGGTAGTTTCGACCAAGTCGAAGCCCTTCTGCCGCTTTTTTGACTTTCGAATGTGTTGAAGGTATCAATGTTTACGGAAGGTAGTTTTTCTTTTATAATGTAAGCCACTTCCTATAACTTTCGATAGGTGTTAATGGTTTCGAAGGCATTGGTTTCGAAGGGGGTTTCAAAACCAACCTTCAATTGTTTTACCCAAATGATTTATGCTTTAGAGGGTGGTGCCGATGCCATCAAGTTTTCCTAATGCTTATATATAATAAATAATGGTTTCAAAAGGGGTACGTTCGTCAGTGTTCACTTTGACCTAAAAGATATTTTAACATATAAATCCGACGGTTTTGAAATAGGGACTTTCAGTGGTTTCGAAAGGGGTACTTTCAATGTTTACGAAAGGGGTACTTTCAAGGGTTACGACGCTATGCTTCAAGAGTTAATTAGTAATACTTTAATACATTCAAAATGTTTCAAAAGAAAGGTTTTAAAGTGTTTCAAAAGGTAGAGGCCTAATGTTTTGAAAAGAGATTTATATTCTTTTGAAGGAGGTCATCCAGTGAGGTCGAAAGAAAGTTTTAAAAGGTTTCGAAAGCTTTAGTTTTTCAATACAAATAGCCCGGTCTCATTTAAAAGAAAAAACCATGGCTAAATAAAGGAGTTTTGAAATGGTTTTAAGTATGAATATTTAAAGAAGCTTTTCCTTAATAAAATAATCGGTTGAAGGGATTAACCATGTTTTATATGAAATAATTTCGAGGATATTAAAGCCACGTGAGTGGTACTATTATGTTATTATATTTGCTTGATCAAATATAAATAAATTCACACTAAAATAAACCCGTAACTACATTTTAAGGATAAAGAGGCAAAATAATCAGCTAGGTCGACCCAGTAGTGAATATAAATTGTTTAAAATCCTAAATGAGTAAAATTGCATCCAAGAGGTCAGGGAGACTAGAATATAGGATGCTTAACCTTGAGATTGTCGGATAGATAAGTTCATAGTAACCCTATGAAAACTTTAATTAGGAAGTTATTGGAGTTACTAATAGGTTCATAGTAATCATATGAAAACTATGATTTTAAGAGTGGTTGGCAGGGGCAATTGGTTTGTAGTGCACCCATGAAAACTGTATCTGGATTAGGTTATTGAGATAAGTCAATATGTTCCTAGTCAACCCATGAAAATTAGGATAAGAGGGAAGTTATTAGAGTTACCAATAGGTTCAGGGAGAACCCGTGAAATAATAATGTAATTGGCAGGGGTCAATAGGTTCTTAGTGATCCCAAGAAAATTATGAAACTGGGCAGGGAGCCAAAAACATTAAACAGGTTATTAGTAAGCCTATGAAAATTAATAAGTTAATAGTTACCCTAGAAACTTTAAATGAGACCGTTAGTCAGAAATGAATGGGGATGGGAAATCAATAATTTATTTACTTGTTTTCGTATCATCATATTATTTTGAATTGTTTTAACCATTGTAGAAGCAGAGTACAGTACATGGTTTTATAAAGTTTTAGGATACTAATAAGGGGAAAACCTGCTCCGCTAAGTGGCGTGATGTCACTGAATATCTAAATAGTTGAAATGGCAAATTATTATTCATACCGGGCTTTATGTCTAACTCGACATTTTTATTTTCCTCATAAACTCTCGGAAGATCAATTGACTTTAAGTAGTTTAAGGGTTAGTTTTTTAGGATCTCTTTTTAGACGAATAAAGCTACCAAGACGTGCAGAAGGCAAACTTGTTAATAAGAGTTGCTTTTATTCCATTGTGTTTTGGGTTGTTAGGGCAATTTTTTTTATTTCCTTATTATATACTGATCATCCAAGGGGACATCTTGATATGTCACTCTTGGCGTATTTTGCAATAATTGTATTTTATCTGAATGTGACCCACGTGTTGGGATTAGGTAATGAACTTGAAATGTTTGAAATGGAATGTGGAAATTGTTTGATGTTTTTAAATTTTTTCCATATTCATTTGTTTCTATGTAGTAGTGTATATAACATTACCGTATTTGGTCGCCGTTAATTAATAACTATGGATGACTGCAGCATTGATAACTATTTAGGCCCTTGGGCCTTCAAGTAGGGGATGTTACATAATCTCTTTCAAAACCTTTGAAAGTCCCTATTTCAAAACCATTGAAGTACCTTTTTCAAAACCATTGAAAAGTACCCCCCTTCGATACGAGTTAACTACTTTACTTTATAAAATTAGCCCGAAAGGCCAAAATATCCTTTCGAAACCAATGAAAGTATCTCTTTCAAAACCTTTATAAAACCATAGATGTCCTCATTTGAAATACTTCAAACTTGCCTTTCAAAACAATTGGAAACCTTTCATTCAAATACTAAAGGTAAGCCTTTCGAAAACATTGGGGAATCACCCCTTCAAAACTTTATCATATACCTTTTGAAAATATTGGGAAACATCCCTTTCGAAACCTACTTCTAATACCTTTCAAAGCATTAAAGTCCTTTTCTTAAAACGAACCTTTCGAAAGCATTGGGTTCAAGTAAAAATATGTGGAACATAGTTTCAAAACCTTTAAAACCATTCCTTTCGAAAACTTTGGGTTTAACTTTCAAAATATCAAAAGGGTTTTAAAAAACTATGTCGAAAGCAACTCTTCCGAAAGCAATTTTCTAAGTAAAAAAGTGGATGGTGTCGAAACCAACCTCTTTGAAAGCATTGGAGAAGTGCCTTACTTTTAAAAAAAGAAAGCACCCTTTCGACACCAATCTAGGTCGAAAGGTAAAATGCGGCAGCAATGGTTTTGACCCCATCGAAAGCATTTACTTAAAACAAAGGCGTGACCTCTTTTGAAAGCCCTTTTCTTTTTAAACACTTAACCAAATTGAAAGCTATCTCATTCAAAAGCATTCTTTTTGGAAGCAAAGCAAACACATTGGCTTTGAAAGCAAAAACAAGGTCTCGACCCATTCGAAAGCCCTGTTTCGACTCTTTACCTTTCGACTATGTCCAATTCACTACGTATTAAGTCTTTTATACCATGTGTATTGCTTTCGACCAAGGTAGCGGTGGAAGTAAGGTGTTGAAAGATAGCTGCCAAAAGTGGTGAAACAAAAAAACATTACAAAAACTGATTATTGACTTTATAAAGCAATTTCGTTTTAACTAACTTGCTTATTTGTCATCATACAATTGGTTGCCAATTTCTTTTCCAAATTCCTTTGCAAAAGTACTGCCGAATTTCAAAGATTAATAATTTAAAACATTTACAGATTGCCCATTCTCCTTTTATAAACATATAAAATATTTAAGTAACATACTTTAAATAATTTTATATACTTATTAAAATACTTAAGAAAATTCTCAAAAATTAGCATATATCACTTTTAATATGTTTTCTAACTATTTAAATTTCTAACCCAGAGCTAATCATATAATAGCAGAATTATTTAAACCCAATGTAAACATTTTATTTACTACAAAATTCATAATAAATCCACATTAATTTAGAAAATTATGAAACTTGAAACCCATCTCCAAAATATTATTTTTGATCATATCTCAAAATAGCAAGGCATTTGGATGTCATTTGCTAAGTTTTTCAAATTATCCTTATCATGAAATCCATATGAAATAGCATAACCATCAACAAGCATATATATATATATATATATATATATTCATCTAAACAATCAAAACATAGCAAATCATTTGCAAAATAATTTCGAAACTTAACTAGAAACTGAAAATCCTAAAAATGAGATATAATTTATTATTCAACTTGGCTTGTTGTTAAGGAGATGAGATTTGCTCTTGAATTGAATTGATTAAGCTCCTTCCTCTTGATTTTAGCTTACCTTCCCCTTTATCTTCCTCTAATGGTGGCCGACCTCTCTAGGTTTATTTTTAGTTGTGGATGTGTAAAATGAAGGTGGGTTAAGGGTTTAGGGTATAAGAATATGACAATTCCTATTTTTCCCTTACCTTATTATTTCTTTCTTACTTCATTTTAAATTCCCTTTACTTCATTAGTTATTTGGCACAACTACCTCTAATTATACAAATCTAAGTCCCTTAACCATTTCATCTTTATATTATTCTATTTAATTTAGCTAATTAAATCTCCTGAATAATTCTATCTAAAATTAGGGGTGTCACGGTCTTCCCTCCTTAAAGTATTTCGTCCTTTAAATTACAATAAGGCACTCATCGAAATCAATCATAAAGGTGAAACATACCATGAAACAAGTCAAGTATCTCGAATCCTACCTCAGTTTCCCAAGTGTAGTCTCTCTCGTCGTCACTCCATTGGACCCTGACCATTCTGACTGTCTTGTTCTTTTACCTCTTCTCATCTCTCGCGACTATACGAATTGGCTTCCTGACTGCAGTCTCGGTTCCACTACTATGCCATCTAATACAGTCGGTGCTATAGTAGTCTCTGGATCTCGAGTATACTTTGTTAAATGAGAACCATGAAAAATATCGTGAACTCCGGCCAAACTATTCGCTAACTCTACTCTATATTCGAGTTTCCCGATCCTTTCTACAATCGGAAAGGTTCCAACAAATCTCGGTGCCATCTTCCCTAGTTTCCCAAACCTGATCACACCTTTCATTGGTGATACCTTGACGAAAAAATAATCTCCAACTGATAACTCTAAGTCTTTCCGTCTCTTGTCAGCATAACACTTCTGCCTAACTGAGCTTCCTTCATTCTAGCTCGAATTAACTCAGTCGTTTTTTAGCTTCTCTAATCAAATCAGGACCTAGAACTAACCTATCCACGGTCTCTAATCAACAAACAAGAGATTTGCATGGCCTTCCATACAAATCTTCGAAAGGTGCAATTCTTATACTAGTCTGATAACTATTGTTATATGAAAACTCGACTAAGTGTAGATGGTCTTCCCATGATCCCCAAAATCTAACACACAAGCTCGTAACAATTCTTCCAAGATTTTGTTGACCCTTTCTGTTTGCCCATCTGTCTGCGGATAGTTAGCGGTACTCATCTTGAGCTTGGTACCCAAAGTCTCTTGTAGACTCCTCCAAAACTCACTAGTGAATAAGGAATCTCTGTCGCTTGCTATACTACTAGGAATTCCATGTAGTCTAACTATATTCTTCACGAATAATTTAGCTTAAACAGGTGCCATTTTGGTTGGCTTAACTAAAATGAAATGGACACTCTTGGTCAACCTGTCCACTATGATCCATATACTTTCATTTCCTCGATTCGAACTACGCAACCTATCAATAAAATCTATTGAGATAGATTCCCATTTCCATATTGGAACATCTAAAGGCTGAGGTAACCCACCCAGTTTCTAATGTTCGGCTTTTAACTGTTGACAGTTCAAACACTGCTTCACCTATAAGCCTACATCTCTATTCATACCTTCCCAGAAGAAACTCATTTTCATATCCTGATACATCTTAGTTCCTCTAGGATGAATAGTGAACTTTAAACGATGGCATTCTTCAAGAACTTCCTTCCTAATGCTTCCCCTATTTGGAACACACAATCGTCCTTTCTTCTTCAACCATCCATTCTGGTCAAGATTGAAAATTTTCAGTTCATCACTCTCTATTCCGTCCCTTAACTTCCTAATCCGTTCTACTAATAATGGGTCCTCTCCTTTCTTAGAAGCAATCCCTTCGATCATCCCTGGTCGAACTTCTAAACATGACAACATAATAGTTTCTATACTAGAACTACTCTTAGATCTCCACTGTACTCTGCATGTAGTAAATGCTTCTAAGTCTTTCCACTTAGCTATCATCACCAATACTGCATTCTAATATTTTCTGCTAAGTGCATCTATGAGCATGTTGCCTTTCCCTTATATGTACTCAATACCAAAGTCATAAACGGCAAAAAACTCTAACCACCTCTACTGTCTCATATTCAACACCTTCTGAGAGAATAGATACATTAGTGACTTATGGTCCATATACAACTCAAACCTCTCTCTCAAAAGGTAATGTCTCCACATCTTCAATGCAAAAATTACTATAGCTAATTCCAAATCATGTGTCGGATATTTAACCTCATGCTATTTAAGCTAACGAGATGCATAGGTAATCAGCTTTATCCCTCTACATTAACACCGCTCCTAATCCTGTTCCGCGTGCATCCGTCATTACTACTAAATTCCGATTCGCTTATGGAATAACTAACAAAGGAGAATTTGTCGGTAAGTGTTTCAGCTTCTAGAATGCTTCCTCATATTTATCTGTCTAAACGAACTTCACATCCTTTCGCGTTAGCTTGGTTATCGGTGTCGCTATTCGCGAAAAATCTTTAATAAATTTCGGATACTACCAGCTAGTCTAAGAAAACTCTTGATCTGAATCACTATCTCGGGTCTCTTCCATTTATTCACTACCTCGATCTTAGCAGGATCTACTGACAATCCTTTCTCTTAGACTACATAACTAAGAAACTTCACTTTTCTCTTCCAGAAATGACTCTTCGAAAATTTTGCTTTCAATTGATGCTACCTCAATGTCCCAAGCACCACTCTAAGATGAAATTCATGCTTTCTTTCATCCTTAAATTATATCAAGATATCATCTTTGAAAACCAAGACGAACCTATCCAAGTGCTCTTATAAAATTCGGTTCATCAAATCTATAAAGAATGTTGCCGTATTAGTTAGTCCGAACGACATCAGTAACTAACGATCCATATCTAGTCCTTAACGCTGTCAAAAAATAGTATCCTCAGCCACTCCGAGCTTATGGAATCCTATTGCGAAATCCAATTGGGAAAATAATTTGGCCCGACTCAACTGGTCGAAAAAATAGCCAAATCTAAGTAACGAATATCGATTCTTTATCGACTTTTCATTCAACTTACGATAGTTGATACATGATCTTAACGATCAGTCCAGTTTCTTCACAAATCACTGCGGAAACTTCCCAAGGCGAACAGCTTGGTCTAATAAAATTCTTGCCTTCCAAATCCACCAACTGCACCTTTAGCTCCCTCATCTCGGTATGCTTGGCGGTTTACTCACTGATTCTGCTCTTGGCACTAAATCTATCTAAAACTCAATAGCTAGTTTCAGCAGAAATACAACTACTGGTTCAAAGACATTTGCGAATTCTCTAACAATGAGAACTCGACTCAACTCGTCTTCCTCCTCCAGAACATCCAACAAAGCATTAACCTCAAAATTAGGTTTTTCTACGAAGTATATAATGCGATCACTACAATCAGGGTGTCTAATTGATATTTCCTACCATGGCAAAATATCATAGCATTGTATTTACTTAACCAATCCATACCCAAAATAATTTCAAACCCTATGAAATCAAACACATGCAAACTACAAATAAAGGTATGACCTAACAACTCAAACTCTAACTGGTCACGCTTCATCCCAAGTGTCGCATACCCTCTTATCAGAATTGCAACCCTTAAGGAAGTAACTAGGTATGTGGGTTCTAGGTTAAGCTTATCTACCAAACAATGAGATATAAAAGAATGCGATGCACCAGTATCAAATAGAACTCTAACTGATAAATCGTGAATCAAAGGCGTACCTCCCAACATAGTTTTCCCTTTCTTCTCTACTGTTGGTCTCGAGGCAGCTGGCTCTAATGCAAAAACTTTGCCTTTCCTATCTTTAGCTAGCTCCTTGCACTAGTTCTTATAGTGTCCAATCTGCTCACATTAAAATACCATATTCCTTTCTTCTCAACAGTTTTCTTTCCTTTGCCAGTCCAGCATTCATGAGCTAATGCCCATTCTTATCACACTTATAGCAGACAACTTCTTCCTTCCTTTCTTAGCAGCTCTACCCTTCTGAGCTCTTTTCTTGTGGAAAAACTTCCTTTTATGGCTCTACCCTCCTTGAGCTTCATTTGCCATATTATTCTCAAGAAAAAGAAAGCATCTCTTCATGCCTCAAGGCCATCTGAACAACAAATCACATGGATCTCTAATATGCAATAACATGGCCTTAGCAAGCTCAGGCTTCAACCTCTGAATGAACTTCTCATTCCACTTAAATCACCGTATAGCCCGTAGCATAGCCATATCTCGCTAGCTCCTCAAACGTAGTTGCATACTCAAGTACTGTCATGTCTCCCTACTCCAACTCAGCAAACCTCTTGAGCAGTGTAGACTTAGCAATCTCCAACATAAATCTTTCTTCGAACCTTCTCCTAAACTCAACCCATGTCATAGTTTTCTCACTGACTCCAACAGTCACACTGTTCCACCAATACAGTGCTGCTCCCTGTAACTTTCTGGAAGCAAGCCTTTTCTTTCGCTTATCATTGAGCCCCAAATTGGAAAAAAATCCTTTTGCAATGAGGTAGCTGATTCTCCACTTCAATTGCATCCTCAATACCAATAAATGGCTTTCCTCCCAACCGAGCATTGTCTCTACTCAAAATAGCATAGTTGTTGACCACTAGAGCTTCTTAATTTCCTCTAAATCTTCTAGAAGTAACCCCCACTTACATCATGTTGAAAAAGGCATTGCTCCCATATCGACTTGTGGGACACCAACACCCACATTTGCAGCTTGTGCCTAACCTGGGTTCCTCTTGGTATTTGGTCTGGCATTTCCATTAGTGGTGCTTCTCGGAAAAATGTTAACTCTTCCACTTCTAGCATCTATATCTGCATTTGAGTCTTCGTGAGATACAGAAGAATAGCCTTAGAGAGATGGGAGAATAAAGATAAAGCTTATACTTATATATAGCAAATACAAAGTAAGTTACTATAGCGTTAACCCATACCCCAACCTTTTCTCTAAATTTTTTTACGAATTTCTTTTCAAAATCATTTTAAGTTTAAAGTTTTTCATAAATCTATGCCTTGATAGAAACTTATAACATTCCCTATCTTTAGACCAAAAGCTAAGCACTACAGATGCTGTAGTCATCTATAATATTAACTTCCGGTGACAAGATACAGTGATGTTAATGATATCCATAATATCAGAGTCACATGAACATGAAATAAAATCATCACGGATTAAAACAGCGTTTCTAATTACATTTCAAAATAACATTTCATATCCAAATTACATAATCTCATAATCGATTCTTAGAAAAATATGCTAAAAGAAACATACGAAGATGCCTCCTTGGACGATCAAATTCCTAAATAGACATAGAAGTCTCAATATAACACAACGGAAATAAAACTCATAGTTCCTAGAAAGCAAACTTTACCCTCATGCTTGTCTTCGGAAGCTTTATCATCTACCTACTAAACCTGTAAAACTTCAACTCTAAATTTACTCAAATCAATTTGAGCACCCAAGAGTTTAAGGGGAAAACATAAACTTCGAGCCAGGCATATAGCTAGGTGTGAATAATACTATACATCTCAGTTATCTGATATTAAGTAAGACCACGCCGCTTAGCGGAATGGGTTTCCTCTCACCAATATCCCTTTTCAAAACATAGCTTTTGCAAATTAAAATCCTGCAATCAAACTGATTAAAGTTGTAATAGCAATATCGTATATGCATATAATTATGGTAACAAATGCACCATCCCTCCGAAATAACGTAGTTTTGTTTGGCTAACTACTAACCTTTGGCTAACTCAAGCCTGCTAGAAAAAATAACTAATAATCTAACACCTGTTAGACATACTTCTGGACGGTCTGTCCTTAACTTACTTCTCTATGGGTCGCCTGATCCTAATGGTTTTGTGGGCTTACCAATAACATATCCTTCTTCTCTATATATATATTCCTTTCTATGTGTAACCATCATTTAAGTCTTAACCATGACTAAGCCCTACACACTAGAATTTTGGATTAAATTAGTTTAGGGCCATAGCTAATGAGTAGGGTGGAACCATACACCAGTCCATATAGTCTTCTAATATCCGAGTCCTCTTCTTAGGGTTAACTGCCGTTTAAATTTTCCTTGAAAACTTAGCAAATTTATTTAACCCTTTAAATCAAACATGAACAAGGAAAATATACTATTGCTTTACTAAAAACCCTTTGCCATGTTATATATACTTTACTCAAAACATTATTGATGAAAACCTTTCAAAACCTTTGTTTAAACCTTTAAACAATCTCATTCAAAACCTCTAAAAGTCCCCTTTTCGAAACCTTTGAAAGTACCCCTTTCGAAACCATTGAAAGATCCTCTTTCGATACAAGTTAACTACTTTGCTTTATAACATTGGGCTGTAAGGCTAAAACATCCTTTCAAAACCAATGAAATTATTCCTTTCGAAATCTTTATAAAACCATAGACATCTCGTTTTAAAATACTTCAAACTAGCCTTTCGAAACCACTGGAAACCTTCCATTCAAATAATAGTGATAAACCTTATGAAAACATTGGGGAATCGCTCCATCAAAACCTTTATCATATAACTTTTGAAAATACCGGGAAACAACCCCTTCGAACCCTTCTTCTATTACCTTTCAAAAGCATTAAAGTACTTTTCTAAAAACAAACCATTTGAAAGCATCAGGTTCAAGTAAAAATATATGGAACATAGTTTCGAAACCTTTAAAACCCTTCCTTTTAATACCATTGGGTTTATCTTCCAAAATATCAAAAGGGTCTTAAAAGAACTAAGTCGAAAGCAACACTTTCGAAAGTAATTTCCTAAGTAAAGTAGTGGATGATGTCGAAACCAAACACCTTTGAAAGCATTGGAGAAGCAGCTTCTTAGTTAAAAACAAAAGCACCCATTCGAAACCAATCTGGGTCTAAAGGTATAATGCAGCAGCAAGGCTTTCAAACCCTTCGAAAACATTCACTTAAAATAAAGGCGACAATCTCTTTCGAAAGCCTTTTTCTTTTAAAACACTTAACCAAGTTGGAAGCTATCTCATTCAAATGCATTCATTTTGGAAGCAAAGCAAGTGCATTTACTTTGAAAGCAAAAACAAGGTCACGACCCATCCAAAAGTGCCTTTTCAACTCTGTACCTTTCGCTTGTGTCCAATCACTACATACCAAGTCTTTGATACCATGTGAATTGGTTTCGAGGAGGTGGAAGTTAGGTGTCGAAAGGTAGCTAGCGAAAGTGACGAAATAGTAAAACATTGCAAAAACTATTTTGTGACTTTATAAACCAATTTATTTTCAACTAATTTTCTTATTTGTCATCATACAATTGGTTTTCAATTTCTTTTCCAAAAACCTTTAAAAAAGTGCAACAAATTTCAAAGATTAATAATTTAGAACATTTACAAATCCACATTAGTTCATAAAATTACGAAACTTGAAATCCATCTTCAAAATATTATTTCTGATCATATCTTAAAATAGCAAGGCATTTGGATGTCATTTGCTAGGTTTTTCAAATTATCCTTATCAAAAATCCATATGAAATGGCATAATAATCTATAAGCACATATATTAATCTAAACAATCAAACATGGCAAACCATTTGCAAAATAATTTCGGAACTTAATTGGAGACTCCTAAAATTGAGATGTAATCTATTATTCACCTTGACATGCTGTTAAGCAGCTGAGATTTGTTCTTGAATTAAATCGATTAAGCTCCTTCCTCTTGATTTTAGCTTACCTTCACCTTTATCTTCCTCTAATGGTGGTTGACATCTCTAGATTTAGTTTTAGCTTGTGAACGTGTAAAATGAAGGTGAGTTTAGGATTTAGGGTATAAGAATATGACATATTCCTATTTTGCCCTTACTTTATTATTTCTTTCTTACTTCATTTTAAATTCCCTTTAGTTCATCCACTATTAATGTTATCTGAAATTAAGGGTGTTGCAGGCCATTTCAAGATTGAAAGAGGTTGTTGACTAATACTCTTTCCCTGATCATACCTGAAGGGAATTAGGATTGGATAGTGTATATCGGTCTTATGAAAGTTTTTTAGGTGCAATGTTGATGTAGAAGGGGCGATGATAGCTTACTCATTAAGGTAGTTAAAGCCACATGAAGCTTGCTATCCAACTTATGACTTGGAGATAGTAGTTGTTAACTGGGTTTTAACCAAGCAGAAGCTGTAATAACCCTAGTTTTGGAGATTACCTGTAAATATTAAATTATAATGATAGTTATGTTTTAATATTGTGAATTAAAATAAAAGTGGAGAAATTAAATTGTTTATTTGGAATAGACAATGAATTTTGGAAATCAAAATGAGAAAATGAAATTCCAAGGTTTATTTTATTTTTTTGGGTTGATAATAATGAAAATTATTTTTATTTGAGAGAAAATGTAGTAATTATATTAATTATTGCCCATTTACTTCTTTTAATAATTTTTAAAGGAAGTGGTTGATTTTTTAAAGGTATTTAATTAAATAAGAAAGTTGGAATTAGGTTTAAAAATGAGTTTTAATAATAAATTTGAGTTTAGAATGGTTAGTTATATTTTTCTAAGCAAGAAAGATATTTTAATGGAATTTTAGAAGTTAAAAATAAGATTTTGTGCATTTATTTGTGAAATTTGTGTGTTTTTTTATAAAATAAAGGATTTTAATAATAAAAATATTTTAAAAATTAAAATTAATCTTTTTATATAGTATAAAATATGTTATTTCATAAGTATGTAAATTTGCCTACTTTGTTGTGTGAAAACTTGAAAGAAAATGTATTGATTTATAACATAGTTTGTATATTTAAGTGTGCATATTTGATTAAGTGTGAATTAAATTAGCATAGGCTTGTTTTTCTCTAATTTGGGTCCAAAGCCCACTTAGCCAATTAAAACTAGAAAATGAGAAAAGAGAAAATAGTTTACCTGTATGTTCAAAACATACCTCGCCTTCTTCTCCAATAGCCAGTAAACAGAAAAAGAAAGAAACCTTAACAATTTTCAAATCCAAAGCTTTTAATCTCAAATTTCTTCAGTTCAAGCAGTAATTTTATCAAACTAAAGTGAATTAAAGGTAATCTAATCCAAAACCTAAACTATTTCATCAAATCCATATTTTGAGTTGTGATTTACTAATTACAGTAAATCTCTTTGTGCATGCTTTTGCTTCTTCATTTTTCAGGTTTTTAAAGGTCAAATCCAAGGCCAAAGCTCTTTTCTTTGCAAGAAAAATCAATTAATTCGCTGCAAAAATCTCTAAGGTGAGTAATCTCACTCATGCTAGCTATAAACAATCTTGCTTATTCATAATTAGTGTAAATTTGGATGTTTAGAGCTATAAAAATCAAGTTTTGATCATATTTTGTGCTCAATCCAAAAACTAAATTTTGTCTAACTTTGAAGCTGAAACGAAATTTGCCACAACTTATTCGTTTCTTAACCGAATTTGATAATTTTGGATGTTCTGAAAAGCGTAGATTATGAGCTACAAGTTTTATGTTTTGAATTTTTCAAAATATTGATGTTTGCTTGCTCAAAACTATGCTTGTTTGTTGTTGTCCCGAGAGCAATTTGACAACAACAACAATCACAGACCTGAGAAGTGTTTTGGCCATAAGTTTCTCATTTCTTATCCGATTTAGGTCAAAGCAATAAGGAATAATTTCTCTTTAGGTTAATTTCGATATTTTACTATTTGATTGACCTGAAACAGATTTGAAAATAGAAGTATAGTTCTGCCTTTGGCAAAATTCCCTGACTTTGAATCTGATATTGTTTGAGCTATATCTTTCTCGTTTTTGATCGAAATTTGATAATTTTTAATGTTCCAAAAAGCACAAATCCTGTTCTACAACTTTAGTTTATTTATTTTTCTTTAATTTTGAGGTTAGCTATGTCAAAATCGAATTTTTTTACTGCTATCCGTAGAGCAAAACCAATATTTTCTCTGTGTTTGAAACTGAAACGAAATTGGCCAAAACTTCTTCGTTTCTTAACCGAATTTGATAATTTTTATGTTCCCGAAAGCTTAGACCATGTTCTACAAGTTTCATTCATTATGTTTCCTAGAATTTTGAAGTTTGCTTGGTCGAAATTATGGTTGTATGTTGCTGTCCTGAGAGCAAGATGACAACAACAACAACAATCATTGACCTTCGATTTGTATTAGTTTTTTTTTACTCTTATTATCTTTCGGTTTTGAGGATGTTTTTGAGATATTTTGAGAGCTAAGATGCCTATTAATAGGGTAGCCAAGTCTTGATGGATTTGAAATTCAAATTTGAATTGAATTTGAATTGGATTTGAATGACAGTTTTGAGTGATTTCTTTGATTTCGAGCATAGATTTTTCCAAACAATTTTGAGATAATTTTTAAAATAAATTGGCATTTAAAATAATTATTTTCAAATTATTTTAAGTTATAAAATCTATTTATTCTCTATAATAAGATAATTTTCAAATGTCATCTTTAAAATTGACTTTGGAAAATGGTTTTAAAAACTTGTTTTCTCAAATAAATTATTTTGTATATAAAATACACATTTTTGCACTATTCGAGCAAATGAGAAGGATAATTAAACGGTTTGGTAAAATACTTGATATGGGACACATGTGTTTACCTTATAGGTTAATTCCTGACTTGTCCGTTAGATTGTTATGACCTTCAGGTTGAGTTTACTGATGAGATGAGGTAAACTTTTTACTGCTTTGAGTGTGAAATTTACTGGCGATTAGTAAACTGTTTAGTGCTAACGTGTGGTATGAGACGCATGTTAACACTATTTGGGTTCCTATTCGAGAGTTTGTGACACATTTGCCATTACAGCATGCCACCACTAGACCTTCAGGTCATTGCCACTGCGGCGTTTGCCACTGCGGCGTATTTGTCTTTGAGACGTTTTCCATTGTAGCGTATTTGTCTTTGAGACGTTTGCCAATGCGGCGTATTTGCCATTATGGCATATTTGTCATTGTGACGTTTTGCCTTCGGGCGAGGTACCTTTTTGAGGTAACAGTACCTGGCAAGACTTCGGCCACATGCACGTGCAAACACTTTTGAAATGGTTTCTTTGACTATTTTCCCTAGTGTATCGCCCCTTTCCGAAATCGGTCCTTTAAACCATTCGATATATCTTTATGGCGATTACTTATTGGGAATTTGAACTCATGGAAGTTCAAATTTTTGAGATTTGAATTGCCTACACCGGCGTTATATGAGATTTTCCTTTTGGTTTTACTTGAGATTTTATTCTCCTATTTGAAGATATATTTGCCTTATGGCATGTTTGAGATGGGATCTCTTTATGCATGTTTTGGGTTTGCCAAGATGGCGGGTCTAGGTTTTTGCCTAACCATATTTCATGGTTTATTAATGTCGATGATATAAGGCTCTCTACTTTAGCGTTCATGGGTTATTTTATCTCTTTTGAGATTATATGTTTGTATAGTGATACCATATTATCACTCGATGTAATCTTACACTTTAGGTTATTCCTTCCTATTCGAGAATATTATCACATTATATTTACGCTTATATTATCGCTTATCCATGTTGACTGATTTTTTTAGGTAGACTGACCTGTGTATTTTATACTCCGGTCAGACCAAGGTGTTTCAGGTTAGGTACATTTGGACTTAGCCTATTCTACTTCTACATGGACTATTCTACTAGCTCTTTCTGTTATAGCTTTTTGTATAGTCCTTTTTGGCTTGCTACTCTGATATGTATATTCTTTTGACTCGTGTTTGTATTGTGGTCGTCATATCACATATGTGATGTATCATTTTTTATACTCTGTGATGTATCTGTATATGTGTGTGTATATATGGGATTATCTACTGTTCTGTGATGTGTTTTGCATTTGAGTTGTTTATTTTTTTCCTGATAGATCCTATAGCCACCTATGGTTTTGTATTAAGTATTTACTGGATATGTCGATCCACAAAAAATGGCATTGTCGACGTATTCAATAGATATTCAAGACAATGCTATAGATGGTTGCTCATATCCAGCCCTATTCTCTTTATTAGCAGACATTATTACCCTGTAATACTCTTTGTTAATGTGGGTCTCGGTGTGGGGCGTCACATAAGCCAATAAATTTAGATCAATAAGGAAAAGTCGAAATGACTCAAAACTTGGAAAAGCACTAAGAGGAGATAGAGAAGTGACTTGGAAAATTTTCAGTCGATTTGGAGCCAAGCACATAGCTCGATATCGAGCTATGATAAGTTGATACTGACCTATAGTTCTCCCCTGTTCATCTTCCAAACTCCATACTTCTCATACACTTCTCCAATAGCTCATAACCAAGATATTTTTTCAGAGTACGGATTATAAATTCCAAGGTTAACCAGAAGAAAGCCAAGAAAGTAGGGTAACTCAAGTGATAGAGAAAAGATTACTATAATCAACCAAATGTCAATGAAAAGAGCTTGGAACCATCAACTAGAAGATAAAAGAGCAGAGCAAGAGTCAAAGTAAGATTTACACCAACATTTATAGCTTGGTATCGAGCTACATAGGTCAGTTTCAACCTATCTCCTTGGGTTGTGGTGCTCTGGTTTTTCTTGTATAATATTGGGACTTCATCTGAACTCTACTACAAGTAGGGTTCAAACCCAGAACCCTTGTTCCCCTATAAATACCAACCTAGCTGCAAATATATAAGGATCTGGTTTTTGCTAACTCCATAAACCAAAGCTCTACCTCTTCTTCATCTCTTACATCCACACAATAGTCACCTAGGCAGCCACCCTTGGCAATTCTTAACCATAGAACTTGTCAAACCCATGTACTAGTTCTCTCTAAGTTTCTATAATCCAACACAAACTTTATCAAATTAATCAACAAAAACTATAAAGTGGATGTAGGTATTGTCGAACCATTTTAAAATTTTTATATCTCTCTATTCTATTCTATTTTCTTTTATTTTTAATACAATCTACTAGATCTAAGTCATATAGGTTCCCTACAACTCAATCATGAGTATTGATCCATTTTTGGCATCAATATTTTGGCGGATTCATTAAGAAAACTGAATCCATGCTTAGATCTAGCTTTCTACTTTTGGATTGGATAGACTAGAAGTTAGTTTCGAAAAACTTTCTTAAAGAACTTAAAAAGTTGTTAACAAAAGTAATGGCACCAGGAAGATCCAATAGATCCTCAGGAGCTAGTGCTAGTGGTGATGAAGGAAATGCTCACCAAATGAAGTAAATAATGGAAATCCACTACCTTATTCCTCAATTCAACAGGAAGTTGTCACTAGAGGAGAGCTTAGTCAGATGATCAATGAAGTTAACTAGAAGTTTACAGATAGTCAGAAAGTTCTCATGGGTAAGGTAGATGCATCGCTAACTTTGTAGCCACCAACAACAAGAAGAGTCAAAAGAGAAACGTTTACTATAATAAAACAAGAGAACTCCTCAGTCTCTGGCTTAAACATGAGAGACAAAAAGAAAAAGCAGAAGGAAGTGACTGCTGCAGTTACAAGAAATATAGCAGAAGGAAGTAGAAGTACTCCCCCTGTAAGAAACCAACCCAGTACCAAGCCAAAATAACTCGGTATCGACCAAAATGTCCAACTTGGCGATGCTTAGAAGGGAGATGCATTATGTAGGATCGATTTCATCCTAGAGGGGGGTGACTAGGGTGATACTAATATTTATAAAAATTAATGCGGAAATATATACAATAATTGCAGCACAGATAATAACAGAATAATAAAAGCAGAAATAAAACACCACAGATTTACCCAGCTTCGGCAAAACATTGCCTACGTGCTACCCCCAAGGTTTCTACTAGAAATTAAGCAGTCAAATGCTTACACACGTAAACTTGCAACACTCGCTATCGACTAACCTAACTCTACGTTCAAAACCCTACCATAACTCAGCAACTAAGTTGCGAATTCTCGAACTACACCACCGTAGTTCGTACCCTAGTTTCACGACTAGATTTTTTAAAAGTTTAAAAGTAAATTACAAAATAAAAAACAAACTCAAAATTAAAAAACCCCAATTTTAGAATAAAGTCCAATAATATTTAAAAAATCGGCTGAAAGAAAATAGTGTAAGAACGTGTCCCTTTTTCTTTTTCTATTATTGACCGCTTTCTCTTTCGTTCAATTCCTTCGTTCGTTCCTCTTCGAGAAATTAGGGCTTCTGGAAATTGAAGCTGGCGATTCCAGTTGATCGATTGAATAGATATGTTTGCGTTGATTGCTTAGTCGATCGATCATCTTCCTTTGACTTCACTCGGCTGCTTCAGTTCACCGAGTTCGATTTTAATAATTCTGGAATGTGATTTCCTTTATTACTCTCGTTGATATGCTTGAACTCGACGATTTTAATTGCCGATGATGTTGATAGTATTTATAGCGAATAAAACCCTAAATTATCGTTCACTTGAATTCGTTTGATACTTTAGCACGGCCGTTCGATTTTAGTTGAATATGTGTGATTTGTTTAGACTGGTTCAATTCATATATTTCTTTGCTTGATTATCACGGCTTGCGTTTGCTTTGAATTTTGTTTCGTTCTTATCAAGGATTTGACTTCGGCCATTTGAACTTGTGATAATCTTGACTCTTTCAATTTTTATTATCACTTGGTATTGACTCTGACTTATTCGAGCTCTACCTTGGTCATCACGGCTTTGATTCTTTGGCATTTTGAATTTTTGTTGACTACTATTGCATTCTCTGGATTATAAGTTTAAAACTACCATTGAACTTGGTAGTCTTGCATTCCACTCATGTACATGTGCACTGATATATGTTGAGTAATTTGAACTACTTAATTCATTTTCTGTTGTGTGGCTTTAAGCATTGTCATGCACTTGATGTTGCCTGACCTATTTCCTTGTTCACTGTTCTGTTGCATTTGAAACTTTGAAATGTAGTCAACTTTGTTCTTGTGCATTTGTGTTCATCATGTAGTCTACTTGGAGCTTGTTGACATGTTGGGTTGCTCTGACCAGTTCATTGCATTCATGTTGCCAGGTTCATTTATGTTCTGGTCTTCATGTATACTTGAAACTGAAATGCTATGCACTGCATATATATGTATACATGTGTGTGTATATGTGTGTGTGTGTGTGTGTGTGTGTGTATTTATGGTGCTGTTGATGTATATGCAAGCTCCATTCATTTTGTGTTATTCACTGCCCTGGTCTTGTTCATTTGATGGTCTGACCATTTTGCTATTTAATTTGAACTATACTATTGAGGCTGTGTTCATTTTGGTTTTGTTGCATTCATTCTGTACTGGAGCTTGTAGCAGTCTGATATGCTAGCTAGAGTTGCTTCGAGTTACATTATAGCTTTTACTCTTGCATGGTTGTTTCGATGCATTGCATCATTTGTTGCCTTGTGTCAGACCTTATGCATATGTTAACAGTTTCTTGTATTGAAGTTTGTTTTTTCTTTTTGTTAACTTGAAGTTAACCTGTTTTCGTACTCAAGTTTTGTTGCTCTTTGGTGTTGAGGATTTGCTCAGTTGACTATGTTTTGGTCTGGTTGAAGTTGTTGTTGGTCCGGTTGTCATATATATATATTTGAAGTGTTGTATTGAGTCACTTTTGCTTATCCGTTTTGAAGTCTGGAGAAGTGTTTTACATATGAACTCAAAGTACTTTCTATCTTGGGTTTTGTAGTCTGTCCGAAGTTTGGTTTCACATGTTTTCATTTATGAACTTGCTGGTGTATCTTTCCCTACTGCCTTCTTTCATATGTTTGGTCTTGGCCATTTGATCATGTGCATAACATATATATGTATACATGCGTGTATGCATATGTGTGTGTGTGTGTGTGTGTATGTTTGGATCGGTTTCACCATGCAGTTTGTTGTCTTGTGCATGTTGAAGCTTAACTTGCATGTGGTTGGTCTGGATTTCATATGCACTGACCTAGTGTTTTGATATTTGAGTTCATTGATGACACGTATCCATGTATGATGTGTACTTCATTTTTGTTGCATGTTCACTTAAGTCTTGTACTTGACAATTTTGTGTTGTTTTTGAATTTCACCTAAGTTGAATCCAGCCTCAGCTCGGGTTTGACCTTGTGCTCACCTGTCCCTGCATTTTTATCAAGTGTATATCGGTGTGCATGACCATGTGGTATGTACAGTGATACACTGTGCATGTCACAAATTGTTCGTGCGGATGAATTCAAATTAAACGATGATGAACAACCCAAATAACTAAGGAAAATAATATTTTCAAAGACATGTTTTATTTTACAATTCCAAAATATTTATTTTTCAATTTTACTGCGTCAATATTTATTTTGTCGATAATTAAGATGCTGGATACAAATTGGAAAACAGTTGAAGAACAAATATGAGTGAACGAGTGATATGTAGTTAGGAAAGTTATGTAAATTGAAATGTAATTGATGTCGTGTTGTAAATACAATGGTATTGTAGAATGACAAAGTGTAAGTGTATAGTGAGGTTTAAAATCATACTATTTGAAATTGTAATAAAATATTTGTTTCAATAAAATATTTGTTTGAATTTAAATTTTATGCTACTATTTTCAGCAAATATTTATTTAATTATGTGAAAATAAAATAGTACAATAATAATACATTTAAATGAATATATATATATACACACACTATCATCAAACACAAATCATATACTAGCATATTCAAAATATTGTTGGTTTCTGACTCTGATGATGACATGCAGCTAGATGACGGTGATGATGGGTTGAATACTGATGCTAACCGATAAAAAACTAGAATTGGAGTTCAAACTGTCATTGCAAGACCAACCGGACATCAACAGAACTATATAGGAGTGGTTCTCTTGGAAAATGGAGAACCTAGACTTCGGCAGGAAAGCGAAAATCGTTTTTGGAGCCAAACACTCGGTGCAGGGCTTGATAGTTGACTTGCGAATTACCATGCTAGCGAGGAGTATACCGCTGGTATGGTAAAATGTTTGGGGAAGGAAAGCAAAGGCAAGAAGGATGAAGAGTAGGGTTCCCTACCAAGCCAAACTTTGTTTACTGAAATGTTCTAAGAGAAGAGTATCCACAGAAGTTCACTATGCCTACAATGCTATGCTATAATAAAAGTACTGATCCCAGACAACACTTACTCAAATATGAATGGAATATGGATGGAGCTAGAGCTACATATGCTGTTTATTGCAGGTGTTTCCCTATCTTCTTGGAAGGAGTCGCTTCCATGTGGTTTACCAGGCTCACATCGAAGTCTATTTCCTCTTTTGAGGAATTGGCAAAGAAGTTTCTAGAATAGTTCAAACCCCACACGACATGATAGAAGGACATTATGTCGTTATCTGGTTTTTCAAAAGGACCAAGGAGTCAA
Source organism: Allium cepa (assembly GCA_030765085.1). Taxonomy (NCBI): domain Eukaryota; kingdom Viridiplantae; phylum Streptophyta; class Magnoliopsida; order Asparagales; family Amaryllidaceae; genus Allium; species Allium cepa. The sequence continues at coordinate 470,863,065 of CM060931.1, forward strand.
TGAAAGCTTTCTTGAGCTGAACACCATTGTTACAGAAGTTAGCAATCTGAAGGAAGATCTTGTATTCATGGCACTTGTCCAGGGCATCCACGTTGACACGGATTTCGGTAGGTGGATAAAAATAAAACAACCAATTGCTACAAAAGAATTTCACTCAAAGGAGAATCAGTTCCTACGGTTGGATGAAGCAGGACTAGCCAAAAGAAAGGTTGGTGATGAACAATTGATGAAAGCAATCAAGAGAAAAATCATAGTAAATGTAGGAAACTTTAGTAATCGGAAGGAAAGAAATTAAAGTTCTAGTAATAGGCATAATGCGAATGCGAAATGTCCGTAGAACGTCAGATTGAAAGATTACATGCTCTTTCGTGTTATGTTGAAGAATATATATCTTGCTACTTAGAAAACTAAAAAATATAAGAAATCGTCCAGGAAGGAAAAGACAGAGCAAGAGAAAAGTTTTGGAGATGCACTATCGCTTCCATGAAACGCTCGGGTATGACATCAACGAATACCAACAGTTGAGGAATCTGATTGAGGATAAGGAATAACAAGCTCCAACAGTATTTTAGGAACAACAGAATGGTGGAGAAACTATAAGACCACAGGGCCTTTCTACCCATGAAAAAATGCATGGACCCAGTAGATGAGAGCCCTAGCGAGCTGATGAAAGACTAGTTATCAAATAAACTTCAAGCTAGCTGCTCACCCAGGAATGAAGTAGAAACCTAAAATAATACTGTTTCATTCATCCTTGTCCAATTTCCTTTGGCAAATAAGCCTCTCAGGGACACTGAGGGCATTGTAAATAGGTAGGAATTGCTATTTTTTCCAACTCATTAATAAAATCTGCTTATTAAACCGATGGAACCATGTTCCTGCAAGCAAAATTCCTGTGCCGCGCAACTCGCAATACAACTAAGAAAAAGCTCATTTTCCCTTGAATGATGGATGAGGAGTGCAGACTCGCTATCTGTCGAATCGATGGGTCATATCGATCCACAACCTTCTGAGAACTGATGTTGGCCCAAGAATGACAATGTCGGGAAGGTTTAAGCCACTTGACTGACGGGTTGTATAGGTCCTCAATTTTTTGAGAACCGGTATTGTCCCAAGACTAGCAACATCGAAAAGGCCAAAACTATCGCGTCAACGGGTCACATCAATCCTCAACCTTTTGAGAACCGAAGTCGTCCCAAGACTGGCAACGTCGGGAAGGTCAAAACGCCAAGTCAACCAGTCATATCAATCTTTAGCTTTTGAGAATTGGCATTGTTCTAAGAATGGCAATGTCAAGAATGTCTAAAACGCTGGATTAACGGGTCATATCGATCACCAAACTTCTAAGAAATGGCATTGTCCCAAGACGAGAAATAGTGGGAAGGTCTAAACCACTTGATCAATAGATTGTATCGATCCCAACCATCTAAGAAGTGGCATTGTCCTAAGATTGGCAATGTCGGGAAGATCCAAACTATTGGGTTAATGGGGAAAATTGCAATGACCCTAATTTTGATTAACATTATTTAGACGTTTAATTGGATAAATTAAATTAAACTAATGTAGATGATTAAGAATATTGGGATTTGTTAAATTAAAGTACTGGCCATGCCTTAAGTAATATATCAATGAATGGCATAATAAGGATAATACAACATGAATAAGAAAGAGTATTAGGCTAAGAGTAAAATAGGAAATAGGCTAATATTCCTAATGCAAACCTTCTAGTCTTTCACTCTTAATCATTCATTCACAAAAAAAACTAAAACCTAGGAGGTTTCGGCCGACTAGTAAGAAAGGAAGATAAAGGAAGAAAAGTTAGAGGAAAGCTAGGGAAAATCAACTACAACACAAATCTTAACATTCCTAATCAATCTAAAGTGAATAATTAGTTTACATCGCTGTTTTTGATGAATTATTTTGGTTTAAAGGTAAACCAATTTTCTTTCGCAAGTATATATCATGGTATAGTGGCTTAATGATTATATGCTTTAAGTTGATGATTTATAGAGATTTAATAAGAATTTTATGATATGTTTAGATTAGAAAACTTATCATATGATAACTGATTGACATGAGATTTAGATATGATATAAGAACCATTATTTTTAGTGGTGGGTTTCACGCTTTATAACTTTCTAAGTTAATATGGATTTATGGTGAATTTTCTAAGTTTAGAAAATGAGTAATTTGGTTTATAAATATTTTAAATAGTTAAAATATGTTTTTGTCCCAAAAGTTTGGATATAGGGAAGAGAACGGTTAATTTGATTTAATTTGATTTTTAGGGATTTTGCATAATTGCATAATTATGGTTAATAAATTACTTAAGTCGAAGGGCTTAAAATTTTTAATTTTTTTTAAGAAGAAGAATGGGTTATTTGCTAAAACGTTGTCAATTGTTCAATGCTAAGTTCGATAGCTTTTCAGAAAAGAATTTTGGCAAAGTATTTGCAGCCAATCATATTTTGGCAAATTATGTAAGTTAGGTGAAAAAGAATCACTTTGAAAGGTACAAAATTGGTTTTAAATTAAATTACAACTTTGCCACTTACCATGCTTGCTTGCACCACCATACTCCTGCTTGTAAACCTTTCGCACCCATTCGAAACCAATGCACATGGTATCTACCATTTGGTACGTAGTGTATTGGGGAAAGGCGGAAGGGAAGGATGATGTTGGAAGTATGCTTGCGAAAGGTTTGAAGCTGCTTTTAATTTCTTTTGAACCCATTGATCCGTCCATGTTCTAAAAGTATGCTTTTGAATGGGTTGCCGCTTTTGAACTCCTTCGATATCCTAGCTGCTGCACTAATTCTTCTACCTTAGTTAGAGGTCGCTTTTTGTAACCTCAAAATAAGGTATGCAAAAAAGAGGCTTTCACTTACTTACCTTCCGCATACCATATAAGCTGCCTTCCCCAATGTTTTTGAAATGGTGGCTTTTAAATGTATTCCCTATTTATACTTTTAGTTTATTTTGTTTTCAAACGATGGTTTCATAGCTATGCTTCCGTAACTTTTTACTTGAACCCAATGCCTTCAAAAGGTATGTTTTGAGTATTTCGAAAGGTATATTCTCAGCATTTTGAAAGAAAATTTTCCAAGTATTTCGAAAGGTATGTTTAATGGCTTCGAAAGAGGATGTCTAAGATTTTAAGTAATGATTTTGAAAGGTTTATTTCCAAAAAATTTGAAAGGAAGATTTTGGCCTTCTAGCCAAATGTTTTCAAGGTTAAAGTATTTATCTTGTTTCGAAGGGATAAACAACCCTATTAATTTTACGTTTTCATCGACATTGTTTTATGTAAAAATAATATACCATGGCATAGGTATTTTCTATAAAGCAAACAGTATATTTTCCTTGTTTAAATATGATTTAAAAGGGTTAAATCAATTTGAAAGAAATGTTTTTAAGGAAAATCGAATAGGGTGGTTAACTCTAAGTTTATGACTCAGATATTAGAAGACCAGATGAGACTGGTGTAGGGTCGCGCCCTATACTTTAACTAGTAGTCCATAACTAATATAAGTCCAAAATTCCAATGTGTAAGGCTTTGTCATAGGTAAGACTAAAATGAAGTTACACGCAGAAAGGAATATACAAATTAGAGATAGGTTATTGATGAGTCCACAAAACCATTAGGATTATTTGACCCTAAGAGAAGTAAGCTAAGGACAGATCGTCCATTACTATGTCTAACATAAGTTAGAATATTTAGTATGTCTAGTAGGCCAAAGTCAGCCGGTGGTTAATAGTTAACCTGCTAAAACTATATTGTTAGGAAAGATAGTCTATTGATTACCTGATTTATATGCATATATGTTATTTCTATTGTTATTTAATCAATTTGATTGCAAGATTTAGATTTGCAAAAGATATGATTTTAAAAGGATATTATGAGGGAAAAACCATTCCGCTAAGCCGCGTGGTCTCACTTAATATCAGTAAATCGAGATGTAATAGAATTATTCACAAATCTATTTATGTTTGGCTCGAAGTTTATGTTTACCCCTTAAACTCTTGGGTGCTCAAAATTTAATTTGAGTAGATTGATATTTAAGGTATTTTAGGTTTTAGTAGGTGATGAATAAAGCTTCCGAAGACGAGCAGGAGGCATGGATTAGAGATTTAGGAGTCTATCCATTATTGTTCCACTGTGATGTATTTATTGACCAATATGCTTATTTAGTACACTGATCATCCAAGAGGGCATCTTCGTATGTCTCTCCTGGCGCAATTTGTAACAATTATATTTGATCAAAACCTAGGAATCGTTTTGGGATTATGTTACTGAATATGAAATATTGATTTGAAATGTAATTAGAAAAGCTGTTTTGAAATCCGTGTTGATTTTATTTCATATTCATGTGCTTCTGATATTATGGATACCGTTAGCATTACCGTATTTTGTCATTGGAAGATAATACTATATATGACTGCATCACATATAGCGGTTAGCTTCGGGCCTCAAAATATAGAATGTTACAAAAATCGAACCCACCCGTCTAAGAGTAGGTGTGTAACGACCCGGAAATTTGGTCGTTAAATTTGAACATTTAATATATTTTAAATGTTGCATTTGAATTGTTAATTGATTTTGAAATATGTAGATTTGGGTTGAATCAATAAAATGAGTTATAGTTTCAAATATGACAATTAAATTGGATTTGGATAATAATAATAATTTAATATTTGAAATTAGGATAATTTATGAATCTGGGTGTATATAGATATGGAAATGGTTTGTAAAATTTATTTAAAGTCTACATGAATTTGAATTTTAATATTGGACCTTTGGATAGAATGCAAAGTCGATAAGTTAAAATTGGAATATTTATATTAATTTAATAATGGAATTTAATATATAGTAATAGCGTACATAATCTGATTTTGATTTAAAATAAATCAGAATGATTTCTAATGTGAATATAAATTCTATATGTTTTATAAGTAAGTTAGTAAAGTTTCAAAAGTGAAATTTTAAATGATTTTGGTTATTTTGTAAATCGCCCGATTTAATCGACGAGTTAAAATAGCCTTCCCGGGCACAGTCTTGGAATTCAACGAAACATATTCCGTTAGATCCGTAATAGTTAATTATTATCGGATTTAAGATTTTGTAGCTTTTGGAGTTACTATTTGTTCGTACGGGTGAGAAACGCGTTTAAATTAAAATCGAAAGTTTATTATTTTAAATCGATTTAAAAATCTATCTTTCAAATATGATTGAATTAGCTTCTGAAACATGTTTCATTGTGTTCGAAATATGGGTAAAACTTTATAAACGTCTGTCGGCATGCGTTGTTTGGAGATCGCTTGAGAAAGTTATTTAAAAAATAAATTTAATATTAAAATAATATTTTTATACGTATATAAATATGTTTACTCAGTAGCGAAACCCTAGTGATTATCCCAGCGCCGTTCTTAGCAATCAATGGCCGAAGATCTTCATATTTCATCTCGATTTTTCTCCAAATCTGTGAACAATCATCAAAGTTTTCAACTACAATGTTGTGAAGCACATTGAGATCCACCGTTCCAACGGTCGAGATCGTCGATGGTTATGTGGATTCGCCGGAATCGGCTCGAGTTGGTTGTGACTTAGAGTGCGTTTTCCAAAGACTGGAAGTGATCGAGCTTGCTTATTTTTCGGCAGATGATGGAGGACGGGAAGGGCTTCATCGTGATGGGTTTTGATCGTGTTCTAGGACGACGTGGTGGTCGCGGCTTGAAGAGGAAGAAGGCGTTGATGAGTTTGTTTTTGCCTGGACACGTTTGCGTTGTGGAAGACAAAGGCCACGGCCTGATTTTGATTGTTAATATAATGAAAATAAAAATGGGGTATTTATTTTAAATTTTATATAATTATATTCAAACTTTATAAATCCACAGCTGTTGCATGCATGATCTGAATTTGACAAAAAAGAAAGCGCCGGAATCGCAACAACGTGATCTACGAGCTATAGCAGATCTAGAGGCATTTGGAGCAAGCGAGAAATTTAAATAAAATCGAACGGGTTTGATTTTATTTGAAATAGTAACGCTCAACGAATTCAAGGTGAGTTAATCTCAGTCACATCTGGAATTCCAGTTAATTTAAATTGTTAAAATTTAAATTATTGATTGATTGGTTGAATGTGAATATTATTATCAGTTTGGATATGATATTTTATATAATCTTGTGTGTATATATATATATATATATATATATATATTGGAGTTATTGATATTCCCGCATTATATAGCGGATGTGACCCTATGCGACCCGCATAATAGCGGATGTTCCTTTATACCACGATATCCCCCTCGAAGTGGGATTGGCATTTTAATTGTTGTGCTAACATTTATGGATGTAGGGAAACAGGTTGGAGGGATCCAACTGGATTCCTTAGAATATTAACATTATTTCCATAATCAATACTATGTTATTCAATATCCTGTGATATAATTGAATTGGAATTTAAGTTACTCCATGCTATGGTTTGGATGAATATAAATTGGCATTTTAAAATATATAATAGAATGAATTGGGTTTTTAAAGGGAATAGAAAGAAAATTTTTAAGTAAATAATTATTGGGAATTTAGATAAATCAAGTAATAAATTTATAAGGGGATTTAAACCAGGATATCGGTTTGAAATTGATTAAGTACTTTGGAAACTGTGATTTAAAAGGAAATGAGAAAAATTTATAAACTGGGTTTATAAATGAAGTGGAATATTTATCAGTGGATGAATTTGGAAGTATATATTTCGGTGGGAATTTATAAGGAAAGTTGTAATTCATTTAAAAATAAAAGGGTGATTTTATACTTAAAATTTGGAAAATATATTTCCATGGGAAACTAAGAATATTTAAGGAAAAGATTTCAAAGTATAAACTAGAAGTTTTAAGAATATTTTTTTAGATTGTTTTTGGAAATTTATTATTTTAATTTTTTTAAGTGTAAAGTAAATATTTATTTAAGTTAATTATGGTAGTTAATTATTTTTAAAGATAGATTAGTATTACGATTTTTAAAAGGAAATTTTAACATAAATGTTTGATATAATAGCTATATTTTAAAATAAAATTTTAGTTTTAGTTTTACTCAGGATACACTTATAGATTTCATAAGTATTGTTTTGAATAAAGGATTTAGTAGGTTTATTTTAAATAATTTAAAGATATATTTTGAAAGTGATTATAAGGAGATGGGAAATGTGGTTAGAAATACAAAGTGATTTTATTTTTAAGTGATTGAAAGAAATTTATAGGATTGGAACGTAAATCGAATTGGGATAAATCAAGCAGGATTTATACAGGAAGGATTATATGGGTTATATTGAAATGGAGGCATATTTCCCTGAAAAGCCAAGTATATTCTCAAAAGAAATTTTTATGTATAAGATTAGGGTTTTAAAATTGTTTTAGAAGAATGTTTATAGAAATTTATTATTTAAATTTGTTTTGGAATTTTAAAGTAAATCTTATTCAAATTAATTTTAGTACTATTTATTTTTTAAAGTTAAATTAGTATTATGTTTTTAAAAGAAATTTTCTAATATTTGAAATTTATATAAAACTTTTATTTTTAAAAATAGTTTGTTTCTTAAGTTTTACTTGAAAAATGATTATAGAATTTCATGACTATCATTTTGAGTAAAGTAATTTAAGTAGTTTTATTTTTAAATGTTTTAAGTATATATTTTTGGGTAAAGTGATTTAAAAAAATCAAATTTAATAGGATTTGGAGTTTTTCAGTGGAAATAAAATAAGTGGTTGAATTGATTGTTTATTTGATAGTTAAATAACCGACTATCAAATCTGGACCCAAATACAACATTGGAATATCTAGAAGAGGTATGAGGATTATATGTTATAGTTACTGTTCAAGGTGCTATACTGTACATATAAACTCGTTCGTTCTTCTTGGACGTTTATAAGGAAATTCGTCCACAAATGATTAGAGGTGAACTCCAATCTTATTCTCGTTTGAGTATTCCTAAAGTACCGGGGTTGAGTTTAACGGGAAATATCGAATGTTGTTTCGAAGAGATTGGGATCAGATTCGTAATCCGAAAACTACTTTGATCCAACGAGAATATTTACGTGTTGAAGACAAGAGCTTTGAGTCAAAGATGGAGCGGTGAAGTGCAAGGGCTAATCGCTTCTAATCCTGAGGATGATTCCAAAATGGATGCAGTAGAAGTAGTGCTTCGTTTTCGTTCGGACCTGGAATGGACTTGTATGGATGAATGCTTTCAGAACATCGTCAGGAGGACGATGAGCATTCTAAGTGAGATGTGTTCTAAAAAGGTATTGCTAAGCCTCAAACCCCATCAACCGGGAATGACTGAAAATTAGGGTTTATGCAGCAAGGCTAAGTGGTTAGCAACTAATTAGGGTAAGGTCATCCATGTTTAGATGTCCCTTTTTCGACTATGTGGGTGGTTGCTAATACCAACCACAGGGTGATCTTATTCGGGCTATCCTGTAAGGGGTAGTCTGGTCTTGTGTTGCAGAGGATCAGGGTGGATCCTCGGTATGCTGATCTAGACCACATACCATGATAGGTGATATCCCGGTGCCTAGTCATTAGTTGGAAACCCATTCTCCCTACATGCCTTTATGGATTTTATTTGTAGAGCCTAGTATTGCTGGAATTTAATGAATGTAACAATTTCAGCTATTTGAATAAGTAATTGTATTTAGACACTATTATAATATTAGATGATTTTATAAGAAATGTTTTGGTTATCGTAAGGTAAAAAACCAACATGTTTATTTGTGGCGTGGCTTACGAACTTTGATTTTCAAAGGATTTTAGAAACTTTAATAATTCAAATTAAGTGTGTTTTCTCATGCTGGTTTTACAGACTGACTCAGATGTTATTTTGTTATAATGCTCGAGCCGGACCGAGTATTATAAATACCGAATAGGATGCTGAGGAGTTCAGGAGATGAGCTGGATAGCGAGACGTATCACACGTACTTGAAGTATATTCCGCTGTGCAGTATAAGCTTTATAGTCAGCTTTTGTAAGGACAAGTTAATATAACTATCCAATAATTGTTTTGATTGTGATGTACTCTGATGACCTAGTGTATAAAATAGATATATTTTATTTTGTGTAAAGATCAGTTATTATCTATTATATTATGTTCTGCTACAAATGTGAGATTCTGATGTTGTTTTGTTTCTCTTCTTCTACCTCCTTCTTTCATTCCCTCAGAAATATGTCTTTTCTGACACTCGATCGTCAGCATATTATATAGTGGCGTATTTGTGTCGATTTTCGAGGGACGAAAAGGACAGGTCGTCACATGTGGTATCAGAGCTTAGATTGGCGATAACCTTGGCTCTGGTGGGGATTACTCATTAATAATAGAGTCAATAGTACCCTAGAATGAGTTGAATGTATTAACAGCTACGAGCGTGTAATTGTTAGTGAATATAAAACTGTTTCTATATTGTGTTGACTTATCGGTTGGGTGTTTATGAATTCTGGTCGGTATGGGAAGTACAACTGTATCGATAGGGGTTCCTAAACTCTTTAACAAGATAAACCGACATAGTATTGTTTTAAAGTGGGTAAATAAAATAATTTTACCTAAAATTATATTTTGATATAAAAGAAATAAATTTTCAAAAAAAAATTATTATATATATTTGGATGTTTGGTTGTTAATATTATAATTAAATAAGCATCTAAAAATTTAAAAGGTCTATGTTTATAACCAAATAGAATTATAGGAGTATGAAATAATACAATGGAACATAACCAAGATTTGATTTAAACCAGAATTTAAATCTCCAAAATTTGGAAAATGTTTTTAAATGGATTTGAATAGAAAGCTTGGGAATTTTAAATCTTTGAAATTTTTGAAATATTTTCCAAAGTGTTTGAAGGAAATAGTGATTATTATTTTGGGAAATAATTTTTGAATAGAAATTGTTTTGAAATAAAATTTTGAAAATAAAGAAGCATTAAACTAACTTCAATTGCTGGAAAATAATCCTGATAATGATGGCGCATCATCAGCATACATTTTCGAGTTTCTGAGTGATGGATTACTACCAGATGGTTTGGGATGATTAATTGTTTGGACTTGTTTGATGAACAAGTTTATTTTGAAATTCCAAAGGGAAATTGTTTGGTAAAACCAAGTTATTTTGAAATCCGGAGGTTTGATTGATATATCAAGAGGGTATGTGTTATTTATGATTTCAAAATTGTTTTGTTTTCAAAACCAGGTAATTGAATTCTGGGAATTCTATTTAAATGATGTGAAATGTCAAAAAGAAATCGGTATTGAATTTTTAATGTAAGGTTGATATAGTTAAGAAAGGATATTGAAAATTTTAATCGTGGAATTAAAATTTAACTTAAGTAATAAAAGTGGATAAGATATATTGGGATTTAACTTAAGATAAGTTAAATAAAATTGAAGTTTGGTTTGAAATTGAAATGGATATTAAATGGAAAGGAAGGATAATTGTATGAGTATAAGTTACAATTATTGAATGGGATGAATACGCTTAAGTCCTTAACTGAAATAAATAATCCAAAATTATGGATATAAAATGTAAATAGACTCAAGTGAGCAATATAAGATCTTTAAGTAAATAAGTTTTTGGACTTATAAATTGGGAGATAGAATAATAAACCAGGATGAAGATGGTTTCGTAATAAGGTAAAAGAATGGGGAAAGTAAAATTTTGAATTTTTATATAGAGGTGAAATAGAACTTGAATAAGTTAAATATAAATATGAATGGTGAAATATTTATATAACTATATGTTATAAATATTTAATGTGGGTAAAGTTAAGTTTTAAAGCTGGTTATAACTTAAGCAGTGATATGAATGCTGATAATAAACCTTAGAAATAATTCTGTTAAATGGTTTATAAATAAATTAGCAAGCAAAGTGGTGAATAACTTTAATGGGAATTAAATAAAAGTTGATAAATTTGATTGGAATAAGAATCAAAATAAAATGGAAATGGAACTGATGCAAGAAGAAATGAAATTATTATGGAGCTGAAATGACTTAAGTAAATTATGAAATGATTGTTGTCGAGCTTTATGAAAAGGTTACGAATAAAACCTGTTTGGATAATGAAATTGAAATGCAAGAGTAAGGATTTAATTTAATAATGTAATTAAATTAATATAAAATTGAGTTGGAATTAATTTAAAATGATTATAAGTTTAAGAAATTGTTATTTTCTTGAATGACAGCAAATTGCGTAGAAATTAGTCGTTTGTCGTAAACAAAGTAAATGATTTAAAAGAAGTGAATAAATTTGGTTTTTGAATCAATAGGAATAGATTGAAATTTAATAAATTGGATTTGCATATAAATGTAAATGAATCATAAAAGAGAGGAAAATAAATCAAATTGAAAACAAAATTGATTGTGAATCAATTTGGAATTGAATAGAAGTAAATTTATGTAAGTAAGGCATATATTAATCATATTGAAGTGAATATGAGTTGGTCGTGGTAAATATGAATTGAGTATAGTAAAATTTGGTTGTAAATCATTTCGGGTGAATAAAATGAAATATGGATTTATGAAAGGAATTATAAATAGTGGTGAAACCTTATGATTTCTTGTAATATATGGATAACATGTAGGATTGTGAAGTTTATTTGTTTGGGCTATGTAATTGATGTGTTTGGCTAGTTAAATAAATGAAATGTTGTTAAAATTTCATATTGTTAAACCTTTGTGCATCTTGAGTAAGTACAGATATGGAAGGCAATCAGATAGAGTTTGGAGCGCTTAAATGCATAATAAACTAGCCGCTCGCTTAAAAATGCTTATGTGAGGTACGCCTACGCAATAAAATTAAGAAATGATAATATATTGCTACATATTTTGTTTTCCGACCGTGTGGGTCGATGTATATATATTTATATTTCTTTTAATATTGTAAGAAGATCTCAGTACAAAGGAGACGCTGTCAAAAAAATTCTAAAGTTTTGGAAGTTAGAATTTTTTTGGATGTTTTGGAAGTTTTCGATAACTAGAAAGTTGATTTTTGGAGCGATGTGAGAAATCAAAGTTTTGAGTTGTAAATGAAGGCTAATGATTTGGATTTAACTAAAGGGTTTTGAGAAATGGATGTAATTTTTAATTAAGTGGGTTTTGGGTAAGTTAATAATTTGGAAGCATTTTCCTACCTTAGCAAATTTCGAGGACGAAATTTTTATAAGGGCAGATGAATGTAATGACCCGAAAATTTGGTCATTAAATTTGAACATTTAATTTATTTTAAATGTTGAATTTGAATTGTTAATTGGTTTTGAAATATGGAGATTTGGGTTAAATCAATAAAATGAGTTATAACTTCAAATATGACAAATAAATTGGATTTGGATAATAATAATTTAATATTTGAAATTAGGATAATTTGTGAATCTGGTTGTATATAGGTATGGAAATGGTTTCTAAAATTTATTTAAAGTCTACCTGGATTTGAATTTTAATATTGGATCATTGAATGGAATCCAAAGTCGATAAGTTAAAATTGGAATATTTATATTAATTTAATAGTGGAATTTAATATATAATAATAATGTAAATAATCAGATTTTGATTTAAAATAAATCAGACTGATTTCTAACTTGAATATAAATTCTATATGATCTATAAGTAAGTTAGTAAAGTTTTAAAAGTGAACTTTTAAATGATTTCGATGATTTTGTAAATCGCTCCATTTAATCGACGAGTTAAAATAGCCTTCCGAGGCAGAGTCTCGGAATTCGAAGAAACCAGTTCCATTGGATCCGTAATAGTCAATTATTATCGGATTTCAAATTTCGTAGCGTTTGGAGTTACCATTTGTTTGTATGGGTGAGAAACGCGTTGAAAGTAAAATCGAAAATTTATTATTTTAAATCGATTTAAAAAGCTATCTTCCACATATGATTGAATTAGCTTTCGAAACATGTTTCATTGTGTTCGGAATATTGGTAAAACCTTATAAATGCCTGTTGGCATGCGTTCTTTGGAGATCGTTTGAGAAAGTTATTTAAAAAATGAATTTAATATTAGAATAATATTTTATACGTATACAAATACGTTTACTCAGTAGCAAAACCCTAGTGATTATCCCCAGCCGCCGTTCTTAACAATCAATGGCCGTTGATCTTTAGATTTCATCTCGATTCTTCCCCAAATCCGTGAACAATCATCAAAAGTTCTCAACTGCAAAGTTGTGAAGCGCATTGAGATCCATCGTTCCAACGATCGAGATCGTCGTTGGTAATGTGGATTCGCCGGAACCGGCTCGAGTTGATTGTGACTTCGAGTGCGTTTTCCAAAGATTAGAAGTGACCGAGCTTGCTCATTTTTCGACTGATTATAGAGGACGGGAAGGGCTTCATCATGGTGGGTTTTGATCGTGTTCTAGGACGATGTGGTGGCTGCGGCTTGAAGGGGAAGGAGGCGTTGATGGGTTCGTTTTTGCCTGGAAACGTTTGCATTGTGGAAGATAAAGGCTATGGCCCGATTTTGATTGGCAATATAATAAAAATAAAAGGGGGGGGATTTGTTTTAAATTATATATAATTATATTCAAACTTTATAAATCTGTAACTGTCGCATGCATGATCGGAATTTGACGAAACAGGAAGCGTCGGAATCGTAGCAATGCGATTTACACGCTACAGCAGATCCGGAGGCATTTGGAGAAAGCGAGAATTTTAGATTAAATCGAATGGGTTCGATTTAATTTAAAATTGGAACACTCGACGAATTCAAGGTGAGTTAATCTCACTCACATCTGGAATTCCAGTCAATTTAAATAGTTAAAATTTAAATTGTCGGTTGATTGGTTGAATGTGAATATTATTATCAGTTTGGATATGATATTACTTATAATAGTATATATATAGGAGTGACTGATATTCCCGCATTATATAGCGGATGAGACGCTACGCGACCCGCATAATAGTAGATGACCATTTATACCACGATATCACCCTCGAAGTGGGATTGGTATTTTAATTGTTGTGCTAACATCTGTGGATGCAGGAAAACATGTTGGAGGGATCCAACTGGATTCCTTAGAATATTAACATTATTTCCATAATTAGTGATATGCTATTTAATATCCTATCATAGAATTGAATTGGAATTTAAGTTATTTGATGCTATGGTTTGGATGAATATAAATTGGCATTTTAAAATATCGAATAGGAAGAAATTGGGGTTTTAAAGGGAGTAGAAAGAAATTTTTAAGTAAATAATTATTGGGAATTTAGATAAATCGAGTAATAAATTTAAAAGGGAAGTCAAACTTGGATATCAGTTTGAAATTGATTAAGTGTTTTGGAAACTGTGATTTAAAAGGAAATGAGAAATAGAAATTTGTAAACTTGGTTTATAAGTGAAGTGGAAATTTATCATTTGATAAATTTGGAAGTATAGATTCCGGTGGGAATTTATAAGGAAAGCTGTAATTCATTTGAAAATAAAAAGGGTGATTTCATACTTAAAAGATGGAAAATATATTTCCTTGGCAAACTAAGAATATTGAAGGAAAAGATTTCAAAGTGTAAACTAGAAGTTTTAAAAATGGTTTTTTAGAATGTTTTTGAAAATTTATTATTTTAATTATTTTTAAGTGTAAAGTAAATATTTATTTCAGTTAACTATGGTAGTTAATTATTTTTATAGAGATTAGTGCTATGATTTTTAAAAGGAAATTTTAATATAAATATTTGATATATAACTATATTTTGAAAAGAAATTTTAAGTTTTACTCAGGAGACTCTTATAGATTTTCATAAGTATTATTTTGAATAAAGGGTTTAGTAGCTTTATTTTAAATAATTTAATTATATATTTTGAAAGTGATTATAAGGAGATGGGAAATGTGTTTAAAAATACAAAGTGATTTTATTTTTAAAGTGATTGAAAGGAATTTACAGGATTGGAACGTAAATTGAATTCAGATAAATCGAGCAAGATTTACAAAGGATTATATGGGTTATATTGAAATGGAGGTGTATTTCCCTGAAAAGCCAAGTATGTTCTCAAATGAAATTTTTATGTATAAAGATTAGGGTTTAAAATTATTTTAGAAGAATGTTTAGAGAAATTTATTATTTTAAATTTGTTTTGGATTTTTAAAGTAAATCTTATTCAAATTAATTTTAGTATTAATTTTTTTAAAAGTTAGATTAGTATTATGTTTTTAAAAGAAATTTTCTAATATTTATACTTTATATAAAAAATTTATTTTTGAAAATAGTTTGTTGCTTAAGTTTTATTTGGAAAATTACTGTAGAATTTCATAACTATCATTTTGAGTACAACGATTTATGTAGTTTTATTTTTAAATGTTTTAAGTTATATTTTTGGGTAAAGTGTTTTAAATTATTATAAATATAATTTAATAAGATTTGGAGTTTGTCAATGGAAATAAAATAATTGGTTGAATTTATTGTTTATTTGATAGTTAAATAACGGACTATCAAATCTGGACCCAAATACAACATTGGAATATCTAGAAGAGGTATGAGGATTATATGTTATAGTTACTGTTCGAGATGCTATACTGTACGTATAAACTTGTTCGTTCTTCTAGGACGTTTATAAGGAAATCCGTCTACAAACTGTTAGGAGGTGAACTCCGATCTTATTCTCATCTGAGTATTCCTAAAGAATCGGGGTTGAGTTTACTGGGAAATATCGAATATTGTTTTGAAGAGACCGGATCAGATTCATAATATGAAAAACATGTCGATCCAATGAGAATGTTTTCGTGTTGAAGACAAGAGCTTGGTGTCGAAGACGGAACTGTGAAGTGCAAGGGCTAATCGCTACTAATCCTGAGGGTGATTCCAAAATGGATGTAGTAGGAGTAGTGCCTTCGGTTCCATTCGGATACGAAATGGACTTATATGGATGAATGCTTTCAGAACATCGTCAGGAGGACGATGAGCATTCTAAGTGAGATGTGTTCTAAAAAGGTAACGCTGAGCCTCGAGCCTCATCAATCAGGAATGACTGAAAGTCAAGGGTTATGCAGCAAGGCTAAGTGGCCAGCAACCAATTAGGGTAAGGTCATCCCTGTCTAGATGCCCCTTTTTTTCGGTTGTGTGGGTGGTTGCTGATCCCAACCGCGGGGTGGTCTTATTCGGGATATCCAGTAATGGGTAGTCCGGTCTTGTGTTGCAGAGGATCATGGTGGATCCTCGGTATGCTGATCTAGACCAGATACCGTGATAGGTGGTATCCCAATTCCTAGTCATTAGTTGAAAATCCATTCTCCCTACGTGCCTTTATAGATTTGATTTGTAGAGCCAAGTATTGCTGGAATTTAATGAATGTAACAATTTCGGCTATTTGAATAAGTAATTGTATCTAGACACTATTATAATATTAGAGGATTTTATAAGAAATGGTTTGGTTATCGTAAGGCAAAAATCCGACATGTTTATTTGTGGCATGGTCTTACGAGATATCTTTGATTTTGGAAGGATTTTAGAAACTTTAATAATTCAAATTGAGTGTGTTTTCGCATGCTGGTTTTCCAGACTGACTCGGGTATTATTTTATTATAATGCTCGGGTCATACCGAGTATTATAAATACATGATAGGATGCTGTGGAGTTCAGGAGATGAGCTGGATGGCGAGACGTATCACACGTACTTGAAGTATATTCCGCTGTACAGTATAAGCTGTATGGTCAGCTTTTGTAAGGACAAGTTAATATAACTGTCCAGTAATTGTTTTGATTGTGATGTACTCTGATGATGCAATGTATAAAACAGATATAGTTTCTTTGGTGTAAAGATCAGTTATTATCTATTATATTTTGTTCCGCTGCGAATGTAAGATTCTGATGTTGTTTTGTTTCTCTTCTTCTACCTCCTTCTTTCTTTCCCTCAGAAATCTGTCTTTTCCGGCACTCGATCATTGGCATATTATACAATGGTGTATTTGAGTCGATTTTCGAGGGTCTAGAAGGATGGGTCGTCACAAGGTATTTCCTCAAGAATGGCAACGTCGGGAAGGTCCCAACTTCCTAGTTGATGGAAAAAATTGACCCCAACCTTTTGATTACCAGCGTTGCTCAGGCAATGTGGGAAAGGTTTCGACCCGTCGAGTTAATGGGGAAAATCAAATCAAACCACTAGATCAATGGGTGAATCGATCCCATCCTTCTGGGAACTGGCATTGCTTCGGCAACGTCGAGAAGGTTCAAAGTGCAGAGTTGATGGGGAAAATCGACTCAAACTATCGAATCAACGGTGAAAATCGTTCCATGGTTTTTAAGTACCGATGTTGCCTCGGAAATGCTAGGAAACTGTAAACCACCAAGCCAACTGAACATTCGACTCAAATATCTTGGAACTAGACATCGTCCAGAGATAGGCAATAACAACAGGAATTAATCAGAGTCTAGAGATAGGAAACATCAAAGAAAAATCCAAGGAGTTGAGCTACTTTTGTATAGGTTTTCAAAGATAGAAATTGGTGCATGACTGGGATATCAACTCTAAATCTTGAATAATTTATTACGACGAAAGACGACAATGATGCATATTTACAATACACACATCTAGAATGACATTGGCTGATGATCTCGACATGGAAGAATTCGGATGTGGCAAACGAATTGATGGCACTAAAAATTTAAAGCCTAGAAACAAGCGGTAGAGTCAATAGTTCCCTTAGACAGAACTGTCATGTGTGAACCAAACTAGAGGCAACCGAATGAATTTCCTAGGATGTTCAATCTCTCATAAGATGTCCACACCTAAACATCTAGCCCTATTGATAGGGGCATGCACACCAACACTTGGTTGAAAAGAATTCGTTCGTGTGTGAACAGGAATAGCCGCAGAGTTAGTTGAAAACACAGTTCTACTGTGCCAAATAGAGTATTTTGGTTATCAACAACATAATTGAGTAACAGAATATACGAATATTATTTACAAGCAAAAGGTTATGGTAAATAAACATATTGCATAGAAATGCAAGTATATAATACAGGAAGTTACAGTACAAGCAATCATATTATATACACACACAGAGACAAACATATTTTATACATAGATAAGCAATCATATTATATTCTTGTGCTTGAAATTAGAGCGCTTATGCCCAATATCTTAATTGGCCAGTATAAACGTTATGGTGCTTCTCAATCACTTTACATCCCCTATAGGTTTCGGTTGTAAGATAGGATGGGTAATCCTACCTTTTATTGAATCAAAGGAGATACATAAGCTCATTGCATCTTAGGGGTAGGTTGAATCTACTCATAAAGAGGACATACAACGAGCTCAAAAGATAATAGCCATTTGGATGAACTTTGAATAGAGCCAATCTAAGTTCTTGCAGCACTGTCATAAGTAAAGGATTGAATAAAGGTACAAAACTTCCTAAGAATATATTGCTTGCATGATGTGAAGTCCAACAGAGGATTATGAACGAATTTAGTCCTTATCGACAGATGGGCATCATCCTTAGGGATGACATGTTAAAGACATATGTTATGAAGCGACCTGGTAGAAATGATTGAAGGCACCTACTCCGGTATGTTGTTTAAAATTCTCAATCTCGGAGATAGCTGACCATTTACTAACTCAACTGGAACTATTTGGCTTTGGTATTCAGAAGTTTCATAATGACTTGGCCTGATAGGAATAAATAGCGAAATAGGAGCTTCAGAAGACCTAGCTTTGAGAGGGGTAGACGTGGTAGTCCCTAAGAAGATGGTTTTGATGACAAAAACCTTATAATAAGATTATAAAATATAAATACTAACATTACAGTTTAGATTTATATGTATATGCAGGATTTAACCATGCAGGTAACAAGAATGAAGACTGTACAGTATAGGGATTCAAGACTGAAGATATCAAGATTGAAGACTCATGAATATCAAGATTATCAAGAGTTCAAGATTTCAATATAAGCAATTTAGTTAGGAATTTTGTTAAAACTTCGAGAAAAGCACTGACATCCTAAGATCCAATTTATCCATGGAATGGAATCCACTTCGAGCTTGTTAAATGGATGGAACCCTAAGTAGGATGGAACCTACGAAAAATCTAATGGAACTTTGTTTTATATCCACTAACTTTTATTAAAATGTTTTACAAAATTATATCTTGTTTTCAAAATGATTTTAAAACCTTCCTTTTAAAAAGATCAAAAACATCTATCCTCGTCTTAAAATACTTTTAGCCTTAGAATAATATTTATCTTCAAAATCAAAGTATCCTTGGTTTTAAACTATCTTTTAATATATTTAACTTTTAATATTTATACTTAGATTTAAATATATAGTAAAATTTTATATATAACAAAATATTAATCTCTATACTTATTTATGTATTTTAACTATAATTAAGTATATTTATAAAGTTTAAAAATAGTTTTAATACAAGTTAGAAGCTATTTTCAAAGAAAAACAAATCACCAAAAATACCATAGGCCTGTCAACAATCCCTAGGGACCCTTGTCGACAAGGTGGCAGTTTACTTCAAAAATTTGTGTTTCAAAGGAAGTGTCTATTCGTCATATCCTTTCATCAAAAGGACATGGCTGTTGTTCTACTATAAATAGGGACAGTTTTAAACGAATTTGTATTCATATTTTCTCTGATTTCACTCCTCTTCTTCTTCTACATTTCTTTATTTACATTTTTACATTACTCTGCCGAAATCACCGTTGAATCTAACTAGATCATTTATGGTTTGATTCTCTATCACTATCTCAACAAGATTCCAATGCTATTCAGAGTTATAGGCTTCTTTGTAATTAATTGAGTGAGAAAAGGTGTGATTGTAGCCTGTGAAATCAATCAAGTGAGAAAAGGTGTGATTGTAGCCTGTGAAATCAATTGGGCGAACTTGCTGCCCGTAAAATCAAGTATCTCTCCCCAAAGGATTTTGAATCTGGAGTGGTGTACCTCATGGCCTTGAAATCGAGGGTGTAATTGTAAGAATTGATTTTGAAAGGAAATCCATACTTGTGTGCGGGACTGGATGTAGGGTAACCCCGAACCAGTATAAAATCCGATGTGTTCTTTTTTTATTGCTTTTACTTTATTTCTCCATCTG
The DNA here is from genome assembly GCA_030765085.1 of Allium cepa. Taxonomy (NCBI): domain Eukaryota; kingdom Viridiplantae; phylum Streptophyta; class Magnoliopsida; order Asparagales; family Amaryllidaceae; genus Allium; species Allium cepa. Next base: position 470,883,146 of record CM060931.1, read on the forward strand.
TGTTTGATTCTGTGATCATATCTGTGTATGTATGTTGCATACATTTGTGTTCAAAGTAATATAAACCCAAAAAGAATTAGTAATTCCTTAAAACACTATTCACCCCCTTCTAGTGTTAATTCTAGCCTTAAGATCCGTAATCCGCATTTCTCACATTTGGTATCAGAGCAAGGTTTTAAAGTTTCATAATATGATTTTTGAAAAATCTTTTAAAATGGCTATGTTTAAAAAACTTGTTAATACTAGTTTAGAAATGTTCAGATCATCATTGTCTCTTGAGTCTCCATATAGTCAATATTCAAATTCAAGATGTCTACCAAAATTGTATGATGTGCAGGAAACATACTTTATGGGTGTTGAGGAATCAATCCACAATGGACAAATTGTGCAGATTAAAAAGAATAAATGGATACTCGATAGTGGATACTCTAGACACATGACTGGTAATTCAGATATGCTGAATGATATAATATACAAAGATGGAGGACTGGTTAACTTTGGAGACAACTCAAAAGGATATATGATTGTTATCGGCAAAGTCGGTAACTCTAAAACTCCTATTATTACTAGTGTTTTTCTCAATAATAATCTACTAAGTATTAGTCAACTCTGCGATAAAGGATATAAAATTAAATTTGAAAAAGATAAGTGTAGGATAGATTTCACCCTAGAGGGGGGTGAATAGGGTGATGGTATTAATTATAAAAATTAATTGCGGAAGCTTATAAAATGATTTCAACACAGAACACAGAATAATAGCAACACAGAAAAATAGCAAAATAATAAAATGCAGAAATAGAACGACACAGAATTTACCCAGCTTCGGCAAATCCCTGCCTACGTGCTGCCCCCAAGGTTTCTATTAGAAATTAGATAGTCAAATGCTTACACACGTAAATTCGCGACACCCGCTATCGACTAAACCTAACTCTACGCTCAAAACCCTGCCACAACTCAGCCACTGAGTTGCGAATTCTCAAACTACGCCTTGTAGTTTGTCCCCTAGTCACACGACTAGTAATTTCAACGGTTTAAAAAGAAATTACATATTAAAAACAATTTAAAAACAAAAGAAAACCCTTAAAAAACAATAGCCCTTATAAAATAGCCGACCCTTTTCTCTTTTCATAATTTGAGTTCGGTCCGTTGTTTTTTTTGAGATAGCTGCGGCTCTCTTCTCGTCGTTGCAAATTAGGGCTTCGTCCCTTCGATCCAATTTAGGGTTTTGAAACAGAAGCTGCCGATAGTTGATCGAGCGTATGATTGATTCTGGTCCTCTCTTTGTCGATTGTCTATTTCTTTGAGTTGCTCACTGCTGTTTCTATTTGATCGAGTTCGTCTACGATTTCGGTAAGTACTTTATTCCTTTTGCTTTGCTGGTTTTTGGCTTGCTTGAACTCGATGCTGAAATTGCCGATGATGATTTGTTTATATAGGGTTTGTAACCCTAGATTTGCGTTCGTACAAATATATTTGAATTTGTCAATTTCATTTGATCGGCCGTTCGATTTCACTTTGATGCTGATGATTTTTCCGACTTCTTCTATTTACTTGAATAATCACGGTGTTGATTTTGACTTGGTTTGTTTACTTGGCTATCACGACACCGTTGAATTTCGTGGCCACCACGGCTTGGTTGCATTTGACTTCGGTCATAGTTTGGTTTCGTGAATTTCTCGTTGACTTCGGTATGCTTCCACGACTTCAATACTTACATTGTTCATCTCGACTTGGCATGACTTTGTTCACTGACCTGTACATGTTGTGTTGTCTGTGCTTGTTAACTACTGCTTCAACTTGACTCCATTCAGTTGTTCACGGTGTCGATTTTGAGTTGTATTATTCCACGGCTCTGACTTTGTTTTGATAAATTGCTGCATGGATTTTTGACTGACAAATTGCTGCTTGGATTTTGACCATGGCTTCTTCTGTCAACATTCTAATATGTTACATTATTTTTACTGTATATAAATATTTCTCATGTGTTATTCTTGTCACCGTTCTTGTGCATTCATGCGCTTGATGTTCACTTATTGTTCGAGACAGTTTGCATTAATCTATTTCATGAATGCTTGCTGCCTGACCTTTGTTGTTGTGTTGATCTTGCTTGCTACCTGGTCGACACTTGCAGTTCACTGTGTCAAGTTGTTGTCTTCATATTGTCACTATATCATGTTCGATACAGTTTGCATTTCAATTGTTTGGTTGAAACACTTGAAGTTGTACATTCTTGTGTTTGTTCCATCATGTGGTCTGAATTTGCTTTGATCTCATTTCTAGTGTGCACTGAGCCTCGAGTGTATATTGAGTTGTGCCTTGTAAGTTTCATTTAGAGTCTGCACTATTGTTCCATTTGTTTGGTACACATGCTGTTCTGGTTTGAGGCTGTATATATGAGTTTTGCAATAGTAGTCTTTTGTACCATGCTTGTTGTGAGTTTGAAGTTGAAGTAGTCATGTATACTTTCTGGTTTTGGTTTCTTGATGCGGCTATGCACTGTATGTACATGTGCCATTTCATTTTCTTTTCTGGTCTGTTGGCACTGTTGTATTATGATTTGTACATTGAGTTGAATCCAGCTTAAACGCTCGGGTTCGACCTTGTGCTCGTGTCGAGATTTTATTTATATTGCACCTGAGTTGAACCCGTCCTTTTATTTTGGGTTTGACCTTGTGCTCACCTGTCCCTGTAACATTATCAAGTTTATATCAGTGTGCACGGCCTTGTGGCATGTACATTGATACACTGTGCATGTCACATTGTTTGTGTGTGATGAATTCAAATGTAAATGATGACGAACAACCCAAATAACTAAGGCAAATAATATTTTCAAAATCCATATTTTATTTTATATTGCAAAAATATTTCTTTTTCAATTTTACTGCGTTAGTGTGTATTTTTGCAGATTGCTCAGATGTTGGATTCTAACTGGAATGAAGTCGAAGATGAACTACGAGTGTGAGTGATATGTAGTGAGGAATTTATGTAAATTGAATTGTGATGTAATTAGAATAAAAATTGTATAGTGAATAGTGAGAGCTTGAATTTGTACTATTCAAAAATTGTAATAAATATTTGTTTGAATAAAATTTCTGTTTGAATTCAAATTCTGTGTTATTTAATTTTATTCAGCAAATATTTATTTAACCTATGAAAAATAAAATAGTACATTAACATATACATTTAAATGAATATATATATATGTTTATTATAAACAAAAATCATATAAGCGCATATTCAACAATAAGTGTCACATTGGAGATAATAATTTAACCATAATATTCGAGGAAATTAGGAAAAAGAATATCTATATTCTTAGTATGAAAGTTTCAAATGATAACCTGTGTCTTTTGGAAAATACAAGTGACCCTTGGATTTGGCATAAGAGATTTGGGCATTTGAATTTCAAACTCTTATCTAGACTGTCAAAACATGATCTAGTAAGAGGTCTCCCTAAAATGAATTTTAAAGTAGATAGTTTATGTGATATGTGTCAATTGGGAATACTTAGAAAAAGTTCCTTTAAATTAAAAGATATGATTTCAACTTCAAAACCTCTCGAATTACTTCATCTTGATTTATATGGTCCATCTCAAATTCCGTCAATAAATCATAATAAATATGTTTTTGTAATTGTAGATGATTATTCTAGATTTACACGGACAATATTTTTGAAACATAAAAGTGATACTTTTGAGTGTTTTAAGAACTTTGCAAAAAGGATTCAAAATCAACTTTCTTCAAAAATTATAACTATCGTAGTGATCATGGTGAATTTGAAAATGAAAAGTTTGAGGAATTCTGCAATAAAAAGGGAATAACTCACAATTTTTCATTTCCAAGAATTACACAACAAAACGGAGCAGTAGAACGTAAAAATAGGACGATTCAAGAGTGTGCGAGAACTATACATTCAGATAGTAAATTACCAAAATATTTTTGGGAAAAGCAGTTGCTACCGCCTGTTATATTTTAAATAGAATTTCAGTTAGACCTTTAACTAATAAGACATCTTATGTACTTCTTCACATAAAGAAACCTAAGGTATCTTATTTTAGAATTTTTGGAAGTAAATGCTTTATTTTAAATACAATAGATAATTTAGATAAATTTGATCCTAAATCCGACAAAGGTATCTTTATTGGATATTCTAATAGAAGTAAAGCATATAGAGTGTTTAATTTAAGAACTAACACCATCGAAGAAACAATGCATGTTTCATTTGATGAAATTCTCAATAATTTTGAAGATAAAAATGATGAAGAGGATTTAATCACTCAAAATCAAGAGTCAACTGAAACTAATAATGAAATTAATCGTCTTAATAAAAAGATTAAACTTTTAAAAGATCATCCTATAGAAAATATACTTGGAGATATGCAATCTGTTGTTACAACTAAAAATCAACTAAGTAAAATGAGCAATGTAGCCTTTATATCAACTATTGAACCCAAAAATCTAAAAGAAGAATCAACTAATGATTCATGGATTTTGGCAATGCAAGAAGAACTAAATCAATTCACTAGAAATGATGTTTGGGAACTTGTTTCTAGACCTGAAAATAAAACTACAATTGGAACAAAATGGGTTTATAAAAATAAAATAAATGAAAAAGGTGTGATTTTAGCCTGTGAAATCAATCAAGCGAGAAAAGGTGTGATTGTAGCCTATGAAATCAATTGGGTGAACTTGTTGCTCATAAAATCAAGTATCTCTACCCAGAGGATTGTGAATCTGGAGTGGTGTACCTCAAGGCCTTGAAATCGAGGGTGTAATTATAAGAATTGATTTGAAAGGAAATCCGTACTTGTATGCAGGACTGAATGTAGGGTAACTCCGAACCAGTATTGTAACAACCCGGAATTTTAGGCAATATCAATTTAATAATCTGTATTAATAATTAAATTGATTTGATAATTTTTCTTTATAATTTTAATTTAAATTTGGTAAATTTAATTTTCTAAAGGTTAACAAATATTTATTCTGATAATTGTGATCAATATCTTTCTAACAATTTAAAATGGATAAGATTTATTTTTCAAAGCTAATGAAATTGTATTCTGTTTATAATATATATATTTGATATATATTGTGAATAGAAGATCTTTTGTTTTAAATAAAGGTTGAAATTTCAAATTGTAATATATATGTATGAAGATGTTATGATTTGAGTTGTTTTGAAATTTATTTAATCTATTAATAATTAATATATGAATGAGTATTTTAATTTAAAGCTTTGTTTTAAAACTTAATATTTTTCAAAGGTAAATTTAAAAATTAATTCATTGTTTTAAAAATATTAGATAATTATTTATTTTTAAATATGATAGTAAACGGGGATTTAAATAAAGTTTTGATTTGCTTTCTTTTTAAAAATGTTTAAATTTAAAATAGTTATAAATGTATCTATAAAAGTTTTAGATTTTAAATACATGTATAAGAAAATATATTTGTATTATAATTAATTTTAGAATATTTCTTTTAAAAGTGTATTTATACATATGGAAACATTTATTATTAAGGAATTAAAATAAGTAAGTTCTATTATCTTTTAAATTAAGTAAAAATTTATTAAAAATCTCTTAGGTAACTTGTGTAAATAGGCTAGGATATCTTAATAACACTTGTAAAATAATTAAGTGAACTAAATGACAAATGTGAATTCTTGAAGACAAGTGGCACAATTCTCATTTTAATTTTAATAAACGTGTTAAGAAGAAAATTTGTTTTCTTTCACAAACATTTTTTTTCTCTTCCTTTGTGTTCATTTCACTTTTCAAATTAATGGCAACTAGGAAGTTTTCCAAAACCAGAAAATTCCTTTTAAAATCTGAAATTAAATCAAAAAGCAAATCAAAATTGAAATCTGCAAAATTAAGTTCTACTTCAAACTTCAATCTGCACTTCAAACTTCAGAGCCGCAACTTCAACCCAACTGCAAATTCAAATGGATATTCAACTTCAAAATCTGCAATTTCATATCAACTAAAACCTGCAATTCATGAAGTTCTTCATATCTCTTTCAACCTGCATTTCAAAGTGATGTTCAACTGCAAATTTAAAAACCTGCAATTCAAATCAAAATTACTGCAATTCAAGTTGAGATCAACTCAGCAAGCAGATCAAAGCTTTTCCAGATTTTAGAGCTTGGAAAGAAATTCAAGAATAAAAAAATAAACCTGCTCTGTTTATAAAATCTGCCCTGCATTTTTAAGGTGAGTAAACTTTAAGCTTAAAAACAGTTTTTATTAACTTTGCTTAAATATTGTGATGGATGTTTGTAGAAACATGGCTTGTATATGTTTATGAATATGTATGCATGTATGAGTATGTAATGTATCTGTTTATAACTGATGGAATATCTCTGTTGCATCACAGGATTGAATTCCACTAAAATAAATCCAAATACACTTCATACATTTAGCTTTAGTACTTGATCTCTAAATAGAAAATGAGTATGTTTGTGTAATATAAATTTTAAAAATGGATTCTGAAATTTTTAATTTACAGAAAGTTTTAAAAATAGGAAGAACAGTAAAATACTGGTTTATGTTAAAAATCAATGACTCAAATTCCTGCTTTGGATTATATAAATGGATTTGTAATTAAAAATGATGATTTTTAGCATGTTACTCAGAATTTTTAAATTGATGCTTAATTTGGAAATTGGGAATGAATGGTATCGGCAATTTGGTAAATTGCCGATGATCCACTTAATGATTGAAGTTGAATTCTTGGAGGTAGCTAGTTTTGGTATCATTGATGAAAGGAAAAATGCAAAAGAATTTTTCTATTGAGTGAATCGAAGGAATTTGAATCAATTAGGGTTTTAGAGTTGTTTTGCCTCGGCCGAACTGTAGAAGCTTTTGCGACGTGGAAGATTGATCGAGTTCGATTGATGGTTTTGGCGCTTTGATGATGGGGACGGAGAGGTGTAACGAACGTCGTGATGGTCGGCAATGGGACTTTGGTTCGATGTCGTTCTGCAGTTTTTTGAGTTTATAGGTCAAAATTTGATTCGCTTGCTTACTCTCGAATCTGGGTTTAGTTTTGGGGTCGCAAGTAATGATGTGACCGACGTCGATGGTCGCGACACTCACCAGAGGCCGGCGACAGTGGGACACGTGCACGCGTGTTTAGGTTGTGCACTGGAATGAGGAGCTGAGATTTTGAGTTGGGGAAGAAGGGTCGTTCCCGAAGTCGAGCTTGTGTATTCTTTGGTTCGACTCGAAGAGGGGAGTCACTGGGTTGCCTCGGGTAGCTCGCGTGAAGCTGCTGTGTTCGACTCGGGTTTTTGGGTTGCGTGTTTTTCTTTTGGGTTGGTCTATGTAGTGGCAAGTTTCTGTGTAACTTTTGTTGAGTTAATGAAGGTAAGCACTGTATTATAAGCAAGTTTATAAAAGAAACCAACATATATAGTTGAACTTGATATAATGTAAACCAAAAGTTTTAAAAGTAAATGTTAATCAAGCTTTAAAAGTATAAATTGAAATTATTTTTAAAGTTAAATTTATTTAAAATTATTTCTTTTTGAAAGCAATGTAATTACATTTTGGAGTCAATTTAAAAGAATATTTTGAATTTAAATATTAAATCAAAGTTTAAGTTTAAAATTTAAGTAATGATTTAAAACTAAAATTTCAAATTTATATTTGAAATAAATAAGATTAATTTATTCGTTTTAAAGTATTCTAAATTTTGAAATTTGTTTCTAAATTTCATATTTTCAAATAAGATTATTATTATGATTTTGAAAACCAAATAGGATAATTTGTTTTAAGTTGTTAAAATTTGATTTATTCAAATAATTCATTATAAGATAAATAAGGTTAGTTTATTTTTGATTGAATATAAGAATATTTAATATGATGCGTTAATAAGTAAGGTTTAATTAAGATTAACGATTTTCTTATTTAATTAAAGATTTAAAATATAAGAATATTAGTTAATTAATTAGTTAATTAATTTTAAATAATTAGTTAATTGTTTATTTAATTTTTAATAATCACTTAATTATGGATTAATTAAGTGTAATTACTTAAGAAGTAATTACTAGTTAATTTTTAGAATGTAATTAAGAATGTAAATTACTTATGGAAGTAATTTGAGGGAATTAGTCATGGGAGTAATTAATTGATGTAATAAATGGTTAATCACATGTTGTTATTAATTAAGGAATTAATTAGTATATTTGTTTTGAAGTTAATTAATTATGAAGTAATTAATTAATTTAAGAATTAAGGATCAATTAATGATGAAATTAATTATTTGTTAAGTAATTAATTAATGAAGATGTAATCAAGATTTGTTAATAGAAGTAATTAGATGATAATTACTTGTTAAGTAATTAAAGGTTAATTACTTAGTTAATTTTAGTTAATTAATTAATGTGATTAATTAACTAATGAATGTGATTAATTACTGGTGTAATTAATTAAAAATGTAATTAATTAATAAAGTAATTAATTAAGGATTATTTGTTAATTTAAATTGAATAATAATTACTTAATAAAGTAATTAAAGATTAATTAATTAGATTAATTAATCAAAGGGTTAATATAATTAATTAAGAAGTTAATTAATTAAGATAAGTAATTAAAAATTGTTAATTACTGATTATGAATAATAGAATGATTAATTATAAGTTAATTATTTAATTAATTAAAGGAATTATTAATTAATAAGGGTCATTAATTAATTAATGTAATTAATGATATTAACCAAAGTTGATTAATAAAAAAGTAATTAATTAAAATGTGATTAATTATAATTAATTAAGATTTAATGTAATTAATTATAATTGATTAATTAATGAAGCAAGTGAATGATCATTAATTATTGTAATTAATGATAGTAATTAAAGGTTAATTACTGTATATGGTTAAGGCTTTTACTTAAATGTAATTAAAAAGATAATTAATCAAGGAAGATTAATTAAGGAAGATCATTAGAGATGATTTATTTATTTATTTAGAATAAATAAATGGAGAAGGATTTAGGTAATCCTATTGATTAAGAACTAATAAATTCTGCTTTGGATGATTTATCAATATTGGTTGATTGATTGATATTGGATAATCAATATTGAGTGATTGATATTGGGTGATTGATATTGGTTGATAATGGATAATTTGGATATCTATGATATGTGAAATGCTACTGTGTGAGATGAATGTTGTTATGAATTATCTGTTGTGATAATGTAATTCATCTATCTGTTTATATCATCCTGAATATGAGTTTAAATCGTTTAAACCCTTAAGTACAACTTGGACATTAAAATGGCGTTTGGTTTCGGTGAGACCGGGATCGGGTTTTGATATTTGGGATCCGAAAACCACATCGATTCCAATTAAACGTTAGGTCGTGAAACCAAGTGGAGCAAGTAAAGACTCGAGGTGTAAGAACTATACGTCAGTATAACTCTTTGGGTGATTCCGTGATGAGTTTGATGGAATAGTGCTTATAGGTTCGAGATGGTGATTTAGAGTGCAAGGGTTATGGTCGTTGACTCTGAGGGTGATTCCCAAATGAGTGCAACGAGATAGTGCCTTCGGTTTCGTTCGAACCCGGAACAGACTTGTATGGATTGAATGCTTTCAGAACATCGTCAGGTGGACGATGAGCATTCTAAGATAGATGTGTTCTATAAAGGTAATCGTAGCCTCAAGCCTCATCAACTGGGAATGGCTAAAACAGGGGAGGTGCAGCAAGGCTTCGTGGGTAGCTCCCACTAGAGAGCAAGATTTTCCCCTGTCTAGAAGTCCCTTTTTATTCGGCTGTGTGGGCAGTTGGGTCGCGGCCAACTGCAGGGTTGTCTTGTTTGGGACTGTTCAGTAAGGAATGGCCCCGGCCTTGTGTTGCAGGAGAGTTAGGGTGGCTCCTCGGTACGGTGATCTAGGCCACGTACTGTGACGGGCGGTACCCCAGTAGCCCTGCCATTGATGGAAACCTATTCTTCCTATGAGACCCTACGGTTTTGATTGTATTACCCACTTTTGTGGCTAGTAGCTGGAATTTAATAGATGTAACAATTTCGACTATTTCTTATTTACTCGAAAACACTAGACACTATTATAATATCACTGTATTTCCTATCAAACGTTTTGGTTAGCGTAAGGTAAAAACTTTTCCATGTTTATGTGTGGGAAGTCTTACGTGATACCTTTTCTTTTCAAAGGTTTTCTAAAGTTAAACAATTTCAACCCGTTTACTCACACCAGACCCCTGTCTGACCCGAGTGTTTATTTTCTGTTTTATTAAACTCTTGGGTATTCATATTATGTATGAGTAGTCAAGTGATTCAGGTTAGCTTGACGAATTCTGAAGGAGATATGGAGCAGCAGGCTTCCACGTGTAGATATATTATGGTTCCGCTGTGTTTGTTTGATATCTGTATCTGTTGTACTTGAGTTATATAGTTAGACAGATGTTTATAACTGTCTAATATCTGTTGTTTTAAGTTGTATACTCTGATGTAATATGATACTATGTAATATTTTATGTGATATCTTATATTTCATTCATTCCACTGTGAGTTATCTGTTGTTGTTATGTTCTTCTTTCTCTTTCTTTTCTTCTTCTATACCTTTCTTTCTTCATTGATGATGCGATTTCCTGGAGATAGGAAGTCGGGTCGTCTCATTTTGGTATCAGAGCATTAAGCTGAGTGAATACCTAGGCTATAAAGTGTGTCTTTCTTGAGGGAGCATTAGGTTGAGTGAATACCTAGGCTCTAGAGCGGTGTCTTCCTTGAGAGAGCATACTTGTAATTTATATATATATATATATATATATATATATATATATATATATATATATATCTACCTGATCTGTTGGGTTATCTGTTCAGATTTTCCAACGTAAGTTTTAAAGGTAGATGGAGTAGTGGTGTGTGTGAGTAATACGACTACCGCTGATGGAAGAGGTCCATATGTTTGAGATTGGAAGTATTTGTCGAGATTGTAGACCTAATACCGTCTCAAGTAAGATTTGTAGTTTGGGGTAAGAATTTCTCTGATATCCGAAGGAAATCTTTTTAAAGATTCGAAGTTTATCTTTGAAGTGTAAATTTGGATCTATCGGAAGTGCAGAAGTAAGTGATGATATCTTGATAACTGCGTGATGTGATGCAGTATTCTTGGATATTTTTGAGGTGTTTTCTTTTGAAGCAGTTTGGAAGTGGTTGAGGAGCAGTTTTTACCTGTCGTAGAGAAGACTCGTCTGTGTAGAAGTTGTCTGGATCTTTGGCATGGAGGTTGTCTGTTTTGGAATATGAGACTAAGGTCTATAAGTTGTTTTGCTTTGGCATGGTCTCATCCGTCATTTCCTAAGGAGAGCGAGATGTTGATGCTTGGTTTGGAGCCCGAATTTCTTGAGAGATGTCTGCCATCTGGAGGGTGTTTTGTGTGGTTTGTTGATAGTTTTGGTTTTCGAGGAGCCTTTGGATTAGAGGTCTTTGGTTAGCTGTGGCAGCAGTGCAACTCGAAGTGTTCGGTGTGCTGTCGAGAAGGTCTTTTAGCTTTGAAGTATCATCGAGGTTGAGATTGGAGGCAACAGTGTGGCCGTTTCTTCGATAGTTCGGGAATTTTGGTGGTTATTCTATTAGCAGCCTGCGCAGTTGGTGAAAGTTTTCTTGAAGGGTTTACCTTTGTTTGGAGAAGCTTAAAGCTGTTCTAATTGGTAAAGTGAGGACAGATTATTTGGAATCCGAACTAGGTTGGATCTCAAAAGTGACTTGCGATTAGTTTGGGAATTTTTCTTGAGCATTCTTTTGTTTGAGACTGAGGGATTCTCATGTGGGAGTAGGAACTGCTGAGGTAATCAGAAGTTTGTCTGCATCTGGAGTAAAGTTCCATATTGTTTTGGTTCCAGAAGCGATTTTGGTGGTTAGCGTAGTAGGAGAGTTGGTGTAGCAGCTTGGGAATCTTTGGAATTTGGATTGGTTAGATCTAGTTTCTGAGTTAGATTTCTGTTATAAGGATGTGTGACCGAGTCAGATGTGTCACTAAGATTTTATGGATTTGATGAACAAAGTTTCCCTGATATATTGGATAAGTTTGTATTTGTGATCATGAACAGTACTCTCATCTATTTCAGAATCAAAGTTGCTCAGCGGAAGCAAGGTAGCAGCTGTGCAAGGAGGGAAGTAAATTCAGTTTGCTATTGCTTGAGGAAGTAGAGCTTGTGTTCTGGATTTCGACAGATTTTGGAAGATTTTTTTGTTGGATAGGATCCAGAAACTGGGATTGTTTGGTCTAGTTGTCCCTGGAAGTATCAGCATAGGTTGAGCTGATCAGGAAGAGCATTGGCAGCCCAGGATTGTCTGTTGAGTTATGCAGATATGAGATAAGGAGTTTGGAATTTGAAGTTTGGGACTTCATTGTTGTTAAGATTTCTCTGGTTAAGAGGACAGTATTTGGGTTAGATTGGTTGGCTAGTTCCGAGGCAGTTGGAATTTCTTATCTATGTTTTTGATAGGATAAGACTGAATTGCCAGTTTGGATAGCTGGAATTCTTATATTTCACGTATCTCTGAGGGAGTACGTATATGATTCATTATTGATTGTTGAATCTGCAGTCCAGTTGGATTTGGATGTTGAGTTAGACTTGGGTATAGTCTGATGTTCTATTCAGTTTGATAGATCTAGAGATGAGAGGAGCTCTGGATTTTGGTGGTGTAGTTTGTTTAGCTTTTGTAGAGCGAGTCTCCCAGTGATTTACACTTGGGAAACTCGAGATAATAATAGAGATTTATTCTGATTTGTATCAGGATAATTAGTTAGGTTTGTTTGTTTAATTGATTGCTATGGCTGTTAGTAACTGGATGTTAGGAATGCTTTGCTGTTTTAAATTAAAATCTTTGCTGGGTTATTAAATTGTCTTTGCTTTTAAATTTCGGGGACGAAATTCTTTTAAGGGGAAAGGATTGTAACGACCCGGAATTTTAGGCAATATCAATTTAATAATCTGTATTAATAATTAAATTGATTTGATAATTTTTCTTTATAATTTTATTTAAAATTGGTAAATTTAATTTTCTAAAGGTTAACAAATATTTATTCTGATAATTGTGATCAATATCTTTCTAACAATTTAAAATGGATAAGATTTATTTTTCAAAGCTAATGAAATTTTATTCTGTTTATAATATATATATTTGATATATATTGTGAATAGAAGATCTTTTGTTTTAAATAAAGGATGAATTTTCAAATTGTAATATATATGTATGTATATGTTATAATTTGAGTTGTTTTGAAATTTATTTAATCTATTAATAATTAATATATGAATGAATATTTTAATTTAAAGCTTTGTTTTAAAACTTAAAAATTTTCAAAGGTTAATTTAAAAATTAATTCATTGTTTTAAAAATATTAGATAATTGTTTATTTTTAAATATGATAGTAAAACGGGTATTTAAATAAAGTTTCGATTTGCTTTCTTTTTAAAAATGTTTAAATTTAAAATAGTTATAAATGTATCTATAAAAGTTTTAGATCTTAAATACATGTATAAGAAAATATATTTGTATTATAATTAATTTTAGAATATTTCTTTTAAAAGTGAATTTATTTATACATATGTAAACATTTATTAATTAAGGAATTAAAATAAGTAAGTTCTATTATCTTTTAAATTAAGTAAAAATTTATTAAAAATTTCTTAGGTAACATGTGTAAATAGGCTAGGATATCTTAATAACACTTGTAAAATAATTAAGTGAACTAAATGACAAATGTGGATTCTTAAAGACAAGTGGCACAATTCTCATTTTAATTTTAATAAACGTGTTAAGAAGGAAAAAAAAATTCTTTCACAAACATTTTTTTTCTTCTTCCTTTGTCTTCATTTCACTTTTCAAATTAATGGCAACCAGGAAGTTTTTCAAAACCAGAAAATTCCTTTTAAAATCTGAAACTTAAATCAGAAAGCAAATCAAAAATGAAATCTGCAAAATTAAGTTCTACTTCAAACTTCAATCTGCACTTCAAACTTCAGAGGTGCAACTTCAACCCAACTGCAAATTCAAATGGATATTCAACTTCAAAATCTGCAATTTCATATCAACTATAACCTGCAATTCATGAAGTTCTTCATATCTCTTTCAACCTGCATTTCAAAGTGATGTTCAACTGCAAATTTAAAAACCTGCAATTCAAATCAAAATTACTGCAATTCAAGTTGAGATCAACTCAGCAAGCAGATCAAAGCTTTTCTAGATTTCAAAGCCTGGAAAGAAATTCAAGAATAAAAAAATAAACCTGCTCTGTTTATAAAATCTGCCCTGCATTTTTAAGGTGAGTAAACTTTAAGCTTAAAAACAGTTTTTATTAACTTTGTTTAAATATTGTGATGGATGTTTGTAGAAATATGGCTTGTATATGTTTATGAATATGTATGCATGTATGAGTATGTGATGTATCTGTTTATAACTGATGGAATATCTCTGTTGCATCACAGGGTTGAATTCCACTAAAATAAATTCAAATACACTTCATACATTTAGCTTTAGTTCTTGATCTCTAAATAGAAAATGAGTATGTTTATGTAATATAAATTTTAAAAATGGATTCTGAAATTTTTAATTTACAGATAGTTTTAAAAATAGGAAGAATAGTAAAATACTGGTTTATGTTAAAAATCAATGACTCAAATTCCTACTTTGGATTATATAAATGGATTTTAATTAAAAATGATGACTTTTAGCATGCAACTCAGAATTTTTAAATCGATGTTTAATTTGGAAATTGGGAATGAATGGTATCGGCAATTTGGTAAATTGCCGATGATCCACTTAATGATTGAAGTTGAATTCTTGGAGGTAGCTAGTTTTGGTATCATTGATGAAAGGAAAAATGCAAAAGAATTTTTCTATTGAGTGAATAGATGGAATTTGAATCAATTAGGGTTTTAGAGTTGTTTTGTCTCGGCCGAACTGTAGAAGCTTTTGCGACGTGGAAGATGGATTGAGTTCGATTGCAATTGGGGGAAATTGTTGTTGATGGTCTTGGCGCTTTGATGATGGGGTCGAAGAGGTGTAACGAACGTCGTGGTGGTCGGCAATGGGACTTTGTTCGATGTTGTTCTGTAGTTTTTCGAGTTAATAGGTCAAAATTTGATTCGCTTGCTTACTCTCGAATCTGGGTTTAGTTTTGGGGTCGCGAGTGATGCTGTGACCGACGTCGATGGTCGCGACGCTCGCCAGAGGCCGGCGACAGTGGGACACGTGCACGCGTGTTTAGGTTGTGCACTGGAATGAGGAGCTGAGATTTTGAGTTGGGGAAGAAGGGTCGTTCCCGAATTCGAGCTCATTTATTCATTGGTTGGACTCGAAGAGGGGAGTCGCTGGGTTGTCTCGGGTAGCTCGCGTGAAGCTTCCGTGTTCGACTCAGGTTTTTGAGTTGCGTGTTTTTCTTTTGGGTTGGTCTGTGTAGTGGCAAGTTGCTGTGTAACTTTTGTTGAGTTAATGATGGTAAGCATTGTATTATAAGCAAGTTTATAAACGAAACCAACATATATAGTTGAACTTGATATAATGTAAACCAAAACTTTTAAAAGTAAATGTTAATCAAGCTTTAAAAGTATAAATTAAAATTATTTTCAAATTTAAATTTATTTAAAATGATTTCTTTTTGAAAGTAATTTAATTACATTTTGGAGTTCAATTTAAAAGAATATTTTGAATTTAAATATTAAATCAAAGTTTATGTTTAAATTTTAAGTAATGATTTAAAACTAAAATTTCAAATTTACATTTGAAATAAATAAGATTAATTTAGATGTTTTAAAGTATTCTAAATTTTGAAATTTGTTTCTAAATTTCCTATTTTCAAATAAGATTATTATTATGTTTTTTAAAACCAAATAGGATAATTTGTTTTAAGTTGTTAAAATTTGATTTATTCAAATAATTCATTATAAAATAAACAAGGTTAGTTTATTTTTGATTGAATATAAGAATATTTAATATGATGCGTTAATAAGTAAGGTTTAATTAATATTAATGATTTTCTTATTTAATTAAAGATTTAAAATATAAGAAGATTAGTTAATCAATTAGTTAATTAATTTTAAATAATTAGTTAATTGTTTATTTAATTTTTAATAATCACTTAATTATGGATTAATTAAGTGTAATTACTTAAGTTGTAATTACTGGTTAATTTTTGGAATGTAATTAAGAATGTAAATTACTTATGGAAGTAATTTGAGGGAATTACTCATGGGAGTAATTAATTGATGTGATAAATGGTTAATCACATGTTGTTATCAATTAAGGAATTAATTAGTATACTTGTTTTGTAGTTAATTAATTATGAAGTAATTAATTAATTTAAGAATTAAGGATCAATTAATGATGAAATTATTATTTGTTAAGTAATTAATTAATGAAGAAGTAATCAAGATTTGTTAATAGAAGTAATTAGAAGATAATTACTTGTTAAGTAATTAAAGGTTAATTACTTAGTTAATTTTAGTTAATTAATTAATGTGATTAATTAATAAATAAATGTGATTAATTACTAGTGTAATTAATTAAAAATGTAATTAATTAATAAAGTAATTAATTAAGGATTATTTTTTAATTTAAATTGAATAATAATTACTTAATGAAGGAATTAAAGATTAATTAATTAGATTAATTAATCAAAGGGTTAATATAATTAATTAAGAAGTTAATTAATTAAGCTAAGTAATTACAAATTGTTAATTACTGATTATGAATAATAGAATGATTAATTATAAGTTAATTATTTAATTAATTAAAGGAATTATTAATTAATAAGGATCATTAATTAATTAATGTAATTAATGATATTAACCAAGGTTGATTAATAAAAGTAATTAATTAAAATGTGATTAATTATAATTAATTAAGATTTAATGTAATTAATTATAATTGATTAATTAATGAAGTAAGTGAATGATCATTAATTATTGTAATTAATGATAGTAACTAAAGGTTAATTACTGTATATGGTTAAGGCTAATTACTTAAATGTAATTAAAAAGATAATTAATCAAGGAAGATTAATTAAGGAAGATCATTAGAGACGATTAATTTATTTATTTGGAATAAATAAATGGAGAAGGATTTAAGTAATCCTATTGATTAAGAACTAATAAATTCTGCTTTGGATGATTTATCTATATTGGTTGATTGATTGATATTGGATGATCAATATTGAGTGATTGATATTGGGTGATTGATATTGGTTGATAATGGATGATTTGGATATCTATGATATGTGAAATGCTACTGTGTGAGATGAATGTTGTTATGAATTATCTGTTGTGATAATGTAATTCATCTATCTGTTTATATCATCCTGAATATGAGTTTAAATTGTTTAAACCCTTAAGTACAACTTGGACATTAAAATGGCGTTTGGTTTCGGTGAGACCAGGATCGGGTTTCCATATTTGGAATCCAAAAACCACATCGATTCCAATTAAACGTTAGGTCGTGAATCCAAGTGGAGCAAGTGAAGACTCGAGGTGTAAGAACTATACGTCAGTATAACTTTGTGGGTGATTCCATGATGAGTTTGACGGAATAGTGCTTATAGGTTCGAGATGGTGATATAGAGTGCAAGGGCTATAGTCGTTGACTCTGAGGGTGATTCCAAAATGTGTGCAATGAGATAGTGCCTTCGGTTTCGTTCGAACCCGAAACGGACTTGTATGGATTGAATGCTTTCAGAACATCGTCAGGTAGACGATGAGCATTCTAAGATAGATGTGTTCTATAAAGGTAATCGTAGCCTCAAGCCTCATCAACTGGGAATGGCTAAAACAGGGGAGGTGCAGCAAGGCTTCGTGTGTAGCTCCCACTGGAGAGCAAGATTTTCCCCTGTCTAGAAGTCCCTTTTTATTCGGCTGTGTGGGAAGTTGGGTCGCAGCCAACTGCGGGGTTGTCTTGTTCGGGACTGTTCAGGAAGGAATGGTCCCAGCCTTGTGTTGCAAGGGAGCTAGCGTGGCTCCTCGGTACGTTGATCTAGGCCACGTACTGTGACGGGCGGTACCCCAATAGCCCTGCCATTGATGGAAACCCATTCTTCCTACGAGACGCTATGGTTTTGATTGTATTACCCACTTTTGTGGCTAGTAGCTGGAATTTAATGGATGTAACAATTTCGGTATTTCTTATTTACTTTAAAACCCTAGACACTATTATAATATCACTGGATTTCCTATCAAACGTTTTGGTTAGCGTAATATAACGACCCTGACTCGACCTTCGAAAATCGGCACCGAATACGACACTCGTATTCAAATGCCGCAGATCCAAACGTCGAACCTGGTTCGCCGGAGCTTATAACACATTAAGTAAATAACACAGCGGAAGAAAAGAATAGCATATAACAATATACAACATTTGATACAATAGCTGATACAACATGAATGATACAACAGAATGGTACAATAAATATCAACATTATCAGAGATACAAAGAATAGCAGCGGAAATAAAAGATAACACCAGCAGCGGAACAATATCTTCAATATAGTCTTCAAGAAAGAACTCCAGTATCAGTAATCTCCACCTAAAATTTAAATTCACCTTTTACATTTAAAACAGAAACAATTTTCTGTTTAAAATCAAACTTTGAAATTCCCTGAATTTAAACTATTTCAAAAGACCAGAATTTAAACTTACTTAAATTCATTATTAAATTCAGTTTTCAAAATCCAAAGTCTCAATATAGTTTGCACTTTGATTCAAACTTCATAAAACTGGGAACAGTTTCCTGTTTCCCCTTTTTTTTTTTTTTTTTTTAAACCGATTTGAATTTCTGCATTTAAATTAATACAAAATAAGAATTCAAACAATTTGAATTCATTCTTAGATTCAAGTTAAATCTTAAGTTCAATTTCAGATTTAATTTAAAACTTATCTTTCAAAATTCTAAAAAAAAAACAGAACAGTTTCTGTTAAATTTTAACCCTCTTACATTCTTGAATTTAAAAATGTTTTCAAATTCCCGATTTGAATTATTTAAATCCATAACTAAATTCAGGTTCCACCTAATTTCAAACTCCAAGTTTACATTCCTATTATCACTACAACACTATTCTTTTTAAAAAAAACTGGAAATACAATTCTGTTTTTCCTACATACAAACCTGAAACAAAATAACCCGAGGCAAACCCACCTCTACTTCGAGTCATTTCCACTTTTCCCCGAGACAAACCCGAGTCAAAATCCCTGCAACCCAGAACCTACCCCAAACCTGGAACAGACCAACCCCCTCCACTTCAAACCTGTCAACACCAATCTCTCCACCTCTCGACCACTATCAACATCCAAACTCCGGCACTAGCTTCATCACTTCACCATCCATCAATACCCTAAACACCTTTGAACTCGATGCACAGAGGAGTTCAAAATTGACCCAAAACAGTAACCCAAAATAAACTAGGGTTCATCATCAAAAATCCCAAATTTCCATCTCAAACTTGAATTGTGGATCAATTCAAAAAAATTCATATGTTTTATAATAGATAATCTATTCCCAGAACAAATTCAAACAATTCAAATGCAAGATTCAACTGAACTTGTCAAAGGTGAAAAATACAGTGTTTCTTGAAACTGCATTTTATTTTTTTACTGTAAATTTTAATCTTTGATCTAAAATTCTTGCATTCACTTAATGATTCTATAAGTAAATCTGAACATTAATTCATGATACCTATATTTCCCAATTTTTTTTCAGAATTTAGTTTGTTTATGTTTCCAGACATCACAGAAAACTAAACAACTTATATAGCCTTTAAAAATTTATTTTATCAGGAAATAAACCAATTCCATTCAAATTCTAATCCCTAATAGCAACCAGATTAATGAAAGAAAAACTATTTATCAAATTTGAACTCAACTATAACAATCAGAACCTTAGAAATCAAGCATGCATTGCATTCATATATGCACAGGCAGTAGAAAAAAACATGTACAAAAATTTAACTTCAGCAAATAAACAAACATGCATTCCTAATTAACTTATTTTAAATTGAGTGTTACTCACAAGCATTAACAAGAAAATAGGTTTCAGGAGGGAAAGTTGCTCACCTAGTTGTTGAAGACAGAGGAGAAGCTAAGGCCTGGAAATTTGCATTTTGAATTTGCTCTGCCCCCGACCTTTTCTTTGATCTGTTTAATTTGATTCTTTTCTTTTGTTCTTGACTGTTTGTTGTTGAGCCTGATCTTGCATTGATTTATAATAGTGAATCCTTGATCTTTTATTTGATTGTTGAATTGTTAAAAGCTTCAATTTTTTTGCTTTATTTTTCCAGGCTGCAGGCTTTACATTTTTTTATTTTTATTTTTTTCTTTAATCCTTTGAAGCTTTTATCTACAAAGTTTGTAAGAAGAAACTTTGATTATTTCCTAGTGCATCTGCTCATTTACTTCAACAATAACAACAAATCTTAAATTTTTACTTACAGCTTGATTCTTATGCAACAGGGAAGGACTTTGCCTGTTGCTTGAAACCCAGAAATCAATTTAGTCTCTGAACTTGCTTTTTCTTTCTGCAACTGATAATTACAACTTATTTAAATTCTTTCTTTGTTATTGATAAACAACATTCAATTCAAACTTTTAAAGAAAATTACTTGCCTTTTATTTTATTTCCAGGTCTTCAGTTTTTCTTCCAGACTTCTTTTCTTGTTTTCCAAATCTGTTATGCTTGATCCTCTTTACATTGCTTCAAGTTTGTAACTTCCAGATTTGATTTTCGTATTGCAGTTTGAATTTGTTGAAGCTATTGAAAACACCTCTTGTTCTTTTCTTATTTTTTTTTTGTTCTGGTTTTCAGATTTTTATCAATTTTGTTTCTTTGGTGTTTGAATTTAAACTTGCTGGAAACCAATTTGAACTGAAGTTGAGTTGTTGAGATTTGAAATGCCAAATATTTGATTACTGATTTGTTCAGATTTGGTGAGATGTTTAAATATGATTGCATATGGGAAAATGAAGAGTTTTTGAAATTTTTTTTATCTTATTATTTTATTAAGGAAATGATGTTTTTATGCCACTTGTTAAAAACAATCTTAAGTTTTAAGATCTTGTTAATTCTTCTACTCCACCCTCATGTGCATGTATACTTCCTTATTTATATATTCACATTTAAAATTTTCAAAGACAAAAGATTTTTTTTTATTTTTATATTTATATTTTCAAAACAAAATTTTATTTCAATTATTGCTTACACTTAATTTTTTTTTCATAACGTTCATATACTTATATATTTTTACAATTTTCATTCATACATTTATTTATTTATTTATTTTGTACAACCTTTAAAAGAAAAGAAGAATGTAAAATTTTTGATTTCATATTAACAAAGGTCACATTTGTTTAGATAAGAGAATTAAATCCTAAAAATAAATCCTTTTCTGAAATTTATTATATCTTCCAAATAAAATTAATATTTTAGAAAACAACTATCACTATCATTTTATTAATCTCAAAATTTTAAATTCTATTTTTATTTTTAATACATCATATTTTGAAATTCAATATTTATTTTATAAACCACTTATCCTTAAATTTCTTAATATAAATTACTATTTAAAATCAAAATTATTTATTTATCCTAGAAAATTTTCTAATAAATTCACAATTTATTTCCAAAAATAAATTTAATCGCCAATTTAAACTTGATAAATTTTCAGGAATGTTACAGATTTCCCCCCTTAAAAGAATTTCGTCCTCGAAATTGCAAGGAAGACGAGAAAGAAAAGATAATAGATAAAGAAATGATTGATCAGATCAGAATCGAGATATTTATTCTGCATTTGGTCTACCCAAATCAGAATATCAATAATATGAGAACGAACTCATACAATTATTACACAAGATATTTGGGTCCACCTGTCTACGAATATGCAAGGGCATTGATTAGTTTGAAGGGATAACTAATCGTTCGTAGAATATATCGGATCCCAGAGAATAGATGGATAGATAGATTCAATCTTCATATTAGTTAACCAGTTTACTTAATTTAAAATTTCCAATTTATTTAATTTTTCAATTTCAAATTCATTAGAGTTTAGATCGAAAAGCTGATAAGAAATCGATGAAGATACAAAGTAAGAATTTTCTACAACGATACGTATGGCCATCATCACACCGAAACTTCTTTCTGGAGCTGTCACGAAGCAATCAAAAGAATTTGTGAATCGAATCAAAGGAGATTGATAGAGAAAAGTTGTTTCCGCTATTGCAGGGTATCGACCATTTGTAGTCGTATTCCCTGTCCCCTATCTCGTCCTCTTCTCGCACTCATACTCACTATCAGTGGATAGTAAGAGAATTTACTGAGGCGTTCGAACAGATATCTTAAGGATATACTCATTCTAGGGTAAACTTCACCCTATCTCTAATGAGTTACTTAATGTGTTATACTCCTGAGCTAAGGTTTTAACCATCAGCTCTGATACCACTTATAACGACCCTGACTCGACCTTCGAAAATCGGCACCGAATACGACACTCGTATTCAAATGCCGCAGATCCAAACGTCGAACCTGGTTCGCTGGAGCTTATAACACATTAAGTAAATAACACAGCGGAAGAAAAGAATAGCATATAACAATATACAACATTTGATACAATAGCTGATACAACATGAATGATACAACAGAATGGTACAATAAATATCAACATTATCAGAGATACAAAGAATAGCAGCGGAAATATAATAATAACACTAGCAGCGGAACAAATCTCCAAAATAGTCTTCAAGAAAGAACTCCAGTATCAGAAATCTCCATCTCCAAGGCACCAATCCAGAATAGCTCGAACTCCCAAATCAAGATGAAGAGAAGCAACTCGATCCAAAATGCGATTGCCAAATCCTAAGGCTGAAAGCTATCGAATCTACACCTACTATGGATTATCTAAAAATCCCAACTCTAGACTGCCCGTGTGGGAAAATGGTGGGCACCCAGAGTTTAGGAAATGAACAATAAACTCCAGGTCAGTCATGGGACTGGTATGAGCAAACAAAAACATTTGGTCTTAAAAACAAACAAGAAAATTTAAATTTGAAATCCGCAATGCTTTTTAGAAAATGAAACTACCATAAGGCCTCCCGCCACACACACAATGCAAACGCAGAATTGGAGGAGATTTCTCCTTATGATAGTCAAAAATGCTTACTACGCAAAAATCAAATCATTTTTGATATTATTATTAGTGCATAGGGTAGAAAACAATTTCGAAAGTAGAATATAAATCCTAGCCAGCATAGACATTCCGAACTATGCCTACTATAGCTACCATCCAAACAGTGGTGACCACCATAAGTGAATGGCAGGTAATACAACTAAAACCGTACAAGGCACGTATTGGATGAATGGATTTCCAACGAATGGTCAGGCTAAGGAACTTCCTACTGTCAATGGGATCGCCTCTGGCGGGACGTCCCGAGAAACTAACGTTACGGTTAGATCTCTGCCAACACAAGGCCGGGTTACCTCTGTAGCTAGGTAACTACTACACGAATATGCCATCCCCCGGTCCTTTGGGACCTTTATCCGAGGCGCCTCAAAGCAACAACCACACAGTAAATGAGATTGGAGCAACCACATAGGTTAAATACCAGGGCTCCATACCTGATACCACCCTTTACCAGAAGGAAATGACATACCCTAAAGGGAGCGACCCTCATAACCTTGCCGCATCTTTCCTGTTTCGACCATTTCCGGGGAGTGAGGTCCTGATGCAGTCTCGTCCACAAAGCTACGCTTTGGCACAAAGCCATGCTTTGGGTCAACAGATGACCAAAGCAATGATCACAAAGATAAATGATCAAACAAATGATCATATCACAAATGATCAACCAATGATCATCACACAGCAGCACTCAGCATGCCACATTACCAAATTTGGGATATATCACTGATAAATATCAACTACATAACCTCTGAGCTCGTACGTCTCAGAGAAGGGTGTTAAGCTGAGAGAATGAATTCTCCGCCACCAAGCAGAAATGTATTTGATAGAAATCAGTTAACATCTCAAAGTGTAATGTCGGACATACAACCATACAAGTCTGTTCCGGGTTCGAACAGAACCGAAGGCACTTCCGAAGAAGCCCTTGCAAATCCGGGTATCCACAATCCCGATCGGACTTTCCATCACTAAGGGAATCTCTATACCGTAGCTACTCGGTGCAGAGACAATCGATAGGTTATCCTAACGTTCTCGAAGACACCCGGTCTTCAACACCGGTCTTCAAATGCAATCCATAACGTCGTATCACTATTCGGAATGGGCTATATGACACAAGGTCCTCTCCCGGCTAAACCGAATAGTAAGCGCCATATTTTAAAACATATGGATATGGGATTTCAGTTAAGTCACAACTTAAAAATCCAAACTTTTCTTTTAAATGGTTAAACAAATTACCATTTTAAAATCTTCAAACAAAATGATTTATTTCACAAAGTTCACAAAGATCCATTCATAGATTTCCAAAACAATTTCTATTTCAATTTGATTAACTCATTTAAATCTTTAAATTAAAGATTTAACTTATAGCTTTCAAAACCCGTTTCCAAAGATTTATCTATAACTTGGAAAACCATTTCATTTTAGATTCGAAATCATTTTAACACACATTGGGAAACCATTTCTTATATGAAAGCTTCTATTATTTGAAAACAACAGTTTTCGTTTCAGAAAAGTCCGATTTATACAAGTTGAAATCTTGGGTTAAATTTAAATTCCAAACACCACTTTTTAAAATGGTTTAAAAACCCATATAAATCCATTTATAAGTTGGATAACTTTTTAAACAATAGTTTCCAAATTTTAGAATTCAATTCCAAATATTGAATTCAAATTTAAATCCAATTATCTAAATTTTCAAAACTTAATCAAGTTATTTAAAAATAACCATTTTCAAAAGCTTCAATTCTAGTTCAAAAACTATTTTGGATTTAAAAATTTAATTTTAAAACAATTTCAAAAATCTGTGACTTAACTAATTTCCACGTGCAATCCATATTTGTGTGTGTATAAGTGTGGTCCAAGGGTTCAACACAATAGTACACAACATCAATCATCATAGATTCAATCATCACGATTCGATGTGGGTTTCGGATAACCAAATGGAATCCGACTCCCTGTCGCATCGAAATTCAAATGTCGTTTTACAGGTCAAAAAATTTGCATATTCATATAATCATATATATATCACAGATATAACATCTTAGCACGAAGCATCAAATAGCATCACATCACATATCAAAATATCAATCCAACACACATCATTCAGTAACAATCAAACATCTACAATTAAGATGAATAAATTGTATGGTTTAAAATTAATTAACCATATAATTACTTTCATTAGTAATCTTTAATTAATTATCATTAATTACAATTGATTTAGTCTTAATCACCTTCATTAATTAATTAAATAAATTTTTCTTTAAATTAATTAACCTTCAAACATTTGATTAATAAAACTTTAATCATTAATTATCCATACTTAATTACTTTAACATGTAATTAATCACTTAATTAATTATTCTTAACTATTTTATTCATTAATCATTAATCAAATAATTTAATCCTTTAACTAATTATTAATTAATTCTTCAATTAATAACTCAAATGATTAACTCTTAATCACATTACTTAATTACTTTTAATAAAGTATTTGTCCTTTACTTAATTACCTTTAGCAATTAATCACTTAATTACTTCCCTAAGTATTATATTAGATTAATCCAAAGTGATTAACTTAATTAATCATAATATAATTACTTAATTAACTAATTAACTTAATCATTTAAAATTAATTAAATGATTCTTAAACTTATTATATTAAAAGATTCTTAATTAAGAAAACCACTATCTTAATTAAATCATTTATTAACCCATAACTCTTGATAATTAAAAATGATTTAATTATCTTCACAAATTTATTTGTCTTTAATTAAATCAAATTTTAAATTACTCAAGATAATCTCTATTATAATTGATTACCCAAATTTAAATCATTAAACTTTATTTGAAATAAAATATAACATTCATAAATCAATTGTAATTAAACACATTTTAAATTGAACTTTTAAATCTTTTAAACCTTTCTAAAGTTCTTTAAAAAAAAAAAAAATTAAATACAAACTTAGTTTCAAAATCCACTTCTTTTTTTTAAAACTTTCATATTTATTATATATAAAACTTATTTAAACATAATTTTGAAACAAATCTAGTTTTATATATAAACTTATTTAACTTTTGTTTAAAACTTTAATCATTTACAAATCATATTATCTTTGTTTAAATTTTAGGAACCTTACTGTTAAATATTTTAAAACTTTTAAACTCAAACTTAAACCCAGTTTTAAATCTCCACCTAAAATTTAAATTCACCTTTTACATTTAAAACAGAAACAATTTTCTGTTTAAAATCAAACTTTGAAATTCCCTGAATTTAAACTATTTCAAAAGACCAGAATTTAAACTTATTTAAATTCATTATTAAATTCAGTTTTCAAAATCCAAAGTCTCAATATAGTTTGCACTTTGATTCAAACTTCATAAAACTGGGAACAGTTTCCTGTTTCCCCCTTTCTTTCTTTTTTTTTATTTTAAACCGATTTGAATTTCTGCATTTAAATTAATACAAAATAAGAATTCAAACAATTTGAATTCATTCTTAGATTCAAGTTAAATCTTAAGTTCAATTTCAGATTTAATTTAAAACTTATCTTTCAAAATTCTAAAAAAAATAACAGAACAGTTTCTGTTAAATTTTAACCCTCTTACATTCTTGAATTTAAAAATGTTTTCAAATTCCCGATTTGAATTATTTAAATCCATAACTAAATTCAGGTTCCACCTAATTTCAAACTCCAAGTTTACATTCCTATTATCACTACAACACTATTCTTTTTAAAAAAAACTGGAAATACAATTCTGTTTTTCCTACATACAAACCTGAAACAAAATAACCCGAGGCAAACCCACCTCTACTTCGAGTCATTTCCACTTTTCCCCAAGACCAACCCGAGTCAAAATCCCTGCAACCCAGAACCTACCCCAAACCTGGAACAGACCAACCCCCTCCACTTCAAACCTTTCAACACCAATCTCTCCACCTCTCGACCACTATCAACATCCAAACTCCGGCACTAGCTTCATCACTTCACCATCCATCAATACCCTAAACACCTTTGAACTCGATGCACAGAGGAGTTCAAAATTGACCCAAAACAGTAACCCAAAATAAACTAGGGTTCATCATCAAAAATCCCAAATTTCCATCTCAAACTTGAATTGTGGATCAATTCAAAAAAATTCATATGTTTTATAATAGATAATCTATTCCCAGAACAAATTCAAACAATTCAAATGCAAGATTCAACTGAACTTGTCAAAGGTGAAAAATACAGTGTTTCTTGAAACTGCATTTTATTTTTTTACTGTAAATTTTAATCTTTGATCTAAAATTCTTGCATTCACTTAATGATTCTATAAGTAAATCTGAACATTAATTCATGATACCTATATTTCCCAATTTTTTTTCAGAATTTAGTTTGTTTATGTTTCCAGACATCACAGAAAACTAAACAACTTATATAGCCTTTAAAAATTTATTTTATCAGGAAATAAACCAATTCCATTCAAATTCTAATCCCTAATAGCAACCAGATTAATGAAAGAAAAACTATTTATCAAATTTGAACTCAACTATAACAATCAGAACCTTAGAAATCAAGCATGCATTGCATTCATATATGCACAGGCAGTAGAAAAAAACATGTACAAAAATTTAACTTCAGCAAATAAACAAACATGCATTCCTAATTAACTTATTTTAAATTGAGTGTTACTCACAAGCATTAACAAGAAAATAGGTTTCAGGAGGGAAAGTTGCTCACCTAGTTGTTGAAGACAGAGGAGAAGCTAAGGCCTGGAAATTTGCATTTTGAATTTGCTCTGCCCCCGACCTTTTCTTTGATCTGTTTAATTTGATTCTTTTCTTTTGTTCTTGACTGTTTGTTGTTGAGCCTGATCTTGCATTGATTTATAATAGTGAATCCTTGATCTTTTATTTGATTGTTGAATTGTTAAAAGCTTCAATTTTTTTGCTTTATTTTTCCAGGCTGCAGGCTTTACAT
The DNA here is from genome assembly GCA_030765085.1 of Allium cepa. Lineage (NCBI taxonomy): Eukaryota > Viridiplantae > Streptophyta > Magnoliopsida > Asparagales > Amaryllidaceae > Allium > Allium cepa. The sequence continues at coordinate 470,911,296 of CM060931.1, forward strand.
TTTTTTATTTTTATTTTTTCTTTAATCCTTTGAAGCTTTTATCTACAAAGTTTGTAAGAAGAAACTTTGATTATTTCCTAGTGCATCTGCTCATTTACTTCAACAATAACAACAAATCTTAAATTTTTACTTACAGCTTGATTCTTATGCAACAGGGAAGGACTTTGCCTGTTGCTTGAAACCCAGAAATCAATTTAGTCTCTGAACTTGCTTTTTCTTTCTGCAACTGATAATTACAACTTGTTTAAATTCTTTCTTTGTTATTGATCAACAACATTCAATTCAAACTTTTAAAGAAAATTACTTGCCTTTTATTTTATTTCCAGGTCTTCAGTTTTTCTTCCAGACTTCTTTTCTTGTTTTCCAAATCTGTTATGCTTGATCCTCTTTACATTGCTTCAAGTTTGTAACTTCCAGATTTGATTTTCGTATTGCAGTTTGAATTTGTTGAAGCTATTGAAAACTGCTCTTGTTCTTTTCTTATTTTTTTTTGTTCTGGTTTTCAGATTTTTATCAATTTTGTTTCTTTGGTGTTTGAATTTAAACTTGCTGGAAACCAATTTGAACTGAAGTTGAGTTGTTGAGATTTGAAATGCCAAATATTTGATTACTGATTTGTTCAGATTTGGTGAGATGTTTAAATATGATTGCATATGGGAAAATGAAGAGTTTTTGAAATTTTTTTTATCTTATTATTTTATTAAGGAAATGATGTTTTTATGCCACTTGTTAAAAACAATCTTAAGTTTTAAGATCTTGTTAATTCTTCTACTCCACCCTCATGTGCATGTATACTTCCTTATTTATATATTCACATTTAAAATTTTCAAAGACAAAAGATTTTTTTTTATTTTTATATTTATATTTTCAAAACAAAATTTTATTTCAATTATTGCTTACACTTAATTTTTTTTTTTTCATAACGTTCATATACTTATATATTTTTACAATTTTCATTCATACATTTATTTATTTATTTATTTTGTACAACCTTTAAAAGAAAAGAAGAATGTAAAATTTTTGATTTCATATTAGCAAAGGTCACATTTGTTTAGATAAGAGAATTAAATCCTAAAAATAAATCCTTTTCTGAAATTTATTATATCTTCCAAATAAAATTAATATTTTAGAAAACAACTATCACTATCATTTTATTAATCTCAAAATTTTAAATTCTATTTTTATTTTTAATACATTATATTTTGAAATTCAATATTTATTTTATAAACCACTTATCCTTAAATTTCTTAATATAAATTACTATTTAAAATCAAAATTATTTATTTATCCTAGAAAATTTTCTAATAAATTCACAATTTATTTCCAAAAATAAATTTAATCGCCAATTTAAACTTGATAAATTTTCAGGAATGTTACACGTAAGGTAAAAACTTTTCCATGTTTATGTGTGGGAAGTCTTACGTGATACCTTTTCTTTTCAAAGGTTTTCTAAAGTTAAACAATTTTAATCCATTTACTAACACCAGACCCCTGTCTGAGCCGAGTGTTTATTTTCTGCTTTATTAAACTCTTGTGTACTCATATTATGTATGAGTAGTCAAGTGATTCAGGTTAGCTTGACGAATTCTGAAGGAGATATGGAGCAGGAGGCTTCCACCTGTAGATATATTATGGTTCCGCTGTGTTTGTTTGATATCTGTATCTGTTGTACTTAAGTTGTATAGTAAGGCAAATGTTTATAACTGTCTAAATTCTGTTGTTTTAAGTTGTATACTCTGATGTAATATGATACTATGCAATATTTTATGTGATATCTTATATTTCATTCGTTCCGCTGTGAGTTATCTGTTGTTGTGTTCTTCTTTCTCTTTCTTTTCTTCTTCTATCCCTTTCTTTCTTCATTGATGATGCGATTTCCTGGAGATAGAAAGTCGGGTCGTCTCAAGTATAAAATCTGGTGTGTTCTTTCCTTTATTACTTTTACTTTATTTTTTCATCTATGTTTGATTCTATGATCATATATGTGTCTGAATATTGAATACATTTGTGTTCAAAGTAATATAAACCCACAAAGAATTAGTAATTCCTTAAAACATTATTCACCCCATCTTCTAGTGTTAATTCTAGCCTTAAGATCCATAATCTGGATTTCTCACAAGAGGTTCTTTCACTTTGAGTAACAAACCTTGAATAATGAGATGATAGATGAGCCATTCTAAACAAAAAAACACGGCATTCAATATGGTTAGGTATGTTTTACTTTGAATAACAAACCCATTGATCGGGGAAAGTGTAATGTGTTAATGTATGCAGTATGAGTTCAGTGTCCTATACACCATGAACGAACCATCTTGTGTAGATAGCTCACTCATGCTAGAAAAACAAGCCGCATCGTACTTTAAAATTATATTTTGAAACTTACCTGTTATTGATGAGTAACCGATAACAGAGTCGCTGTCCTGAGCAACATGGAAAGTTTTTCATTTTAGGATCACTGGAAGTGAAGAAATGAGAAAAGCAGTGTGGTGGGGTCATTTACTATATTCTTTTTTGAAATAAATTATCACACTGGAATTTAATCAGCTATCAGGATTTAACCAAACTTCAAAGAGAGACAATTGATTCTAGCGAACCTTACTTGTCTTCTCAACCATGTGCATTTGAATAGGGCAAAGCTAAAACTTCGCCACCAATCAAACGAAACCCAAAATTCAACCATCTACCCTCAATTGCAATCGACCAAAACCCCATCGCCATCGTCATCGCCATGGCATCGACAGTTGCCGACCTCAAGTCGTGTACAATTGGATCGGTGCTCAAATATGTTTAGGTGAAAGGAAAGCAAGGAATAATGAAAATAACTTAGTGATTTTTTCTAAGTGATTAAGTTATATATAGGTCAATGGGAAACCCTATAGCTCGGTACCAAGCTATATAGTTTGACGCCTTTCTGTTTTTCTCCCTCACACATCACTTAGTAGGCACAACAAAGAGAAGATATGCTAATCTAAAGTGTGAAGTTATCTCTGGAGTGCAGATCACGTTCTCAATGCAAAATAATGAAATTCCAATTATAACTAAAGTAAAGAGCTAAAGGAAAAATCAATCAAGTGATAACTACATTTTGACAGAGCACTTGAGCGATCAACTAGAGTTTACAGGATAGTAGTTCAAGACTTGTTTCGATCTAGAGCATGCTTTGTTTCAACGAAAGCATACTTTTGGAGGGCAAGTGTTAACCAGGTTTTTAACTAAGTAGAAGTCAATAGAAGTTAAAACGATAATACGAAGATGAAACGACTCAAAACCTTAGGAAATCACTTTGAAGAGATAGAGAAGTGACTTGGAAAATTTTCACTCGGTTTGGAACCAAGCATATATCTCGGTATCGAGCTATGATAGGTCGGTACCGACCTATAGTTCTCCACTGTTCATTTCCTAAAATTCATAATTCTCATACACTACTCCAATAGCTCTTGATTAAGTGGTTTTTCCAGAGTATGGACAACCAGATCCAAGGTTAATGAGAAGAAATCCAAGAATGCAAGGTAACTCAAGTGATATAGGAAATATTATTAGAATCAACCAAAAGTCAATGAAAAAATATTTGAACCTATCAACTAGAGATAGAAAGGTAGTGCAAGAGTCGAAGTTGGATTTGCACCTACATTTACAGCTCGATACAGAGCTACATTGGTCGGTACCAACTGATCCCCTTAGGTTGTGGTGCTCTAGTTTCTCTTGTATAATATTGGGCCTTCATCTAGACTCTACTCCGAGCAGGCTTCTGACCTAGAACCTATTTCCCCTATAAATACTAACCTAACTGCAACTAAAGAAGGATCTAGTTTTGCTAACTTCATACATTGAAGATCCACCTCTTCTTGATCTCTTACCTCTGTACAATAATAACCTAAGCAGCTACTCTAGGCAGTTCTTAGCTATAGAACTTGTTAAATGCTTGTACTAGTGACTTATACTCTCTCTAATTCTTTATTATCCAACAGAAACTCTATCAAATCAATACTAGAAACTATAAGATGGAAATAGGCCAATGATTGCTGAAGCACTATAAAAATCTTGTGTTTGTCTATTATATTTTCCTTTATTTTCAACACTATTATTTAGATCTAAGTCTACAACCCAACCTTGGGTGCTGATCCACTTTTGGAATCAACAGCAGTAGTGATCTTTGCTTTGAAGATTTAGAGGCATTATCTACTGGGAGAGCAGTTCGAGTTGTACATGGACCATGAGTCACTTAGGTACTTATTCTCTTAGAAGGTGTGAATATGACGCAACAAAGGTGGTTAGAATTTTTGGCAGCATCTGACGTTGGTATTGAGTATTCCCTAAGAAAGAGGAACAAGGTTGATGATGCTTTATGCAGAAAGCAAAAAAATGAGGGTATTAGTCATGATTGAGGAATATAAGACATTAGAGATATCAGGCATTCATCCTGTAGTTTTGGATAGAATTGCCGCAAGGCTGAGAGAGGGCCCATTGTTAGCCAAAAGAATAAGGCAATAGGAGATTAATGTGGGTATTTATGATCTAAAAGGATTCAAGTTTGACTCTAAGGGATGACAAATGTTTTAGTTATAATAATCACCTTATTAGAGATAATATATAAATCTTTTAGAAACAAGTATTGGAGATAAGTATATAAAATCATCTTTTAGTGATAAGTATATAAAATCTTTTATATCAAATGTTCATCGTCATAATAAACTTTTTAAAGGGAATAACAAACCCTCGTGGGTATGGTTTTCCAATACCTAACACTTAGGAACCTAGCATAGGAAATGCGTACAAATTCTAATTCTTATGTAGGTGCCCGATAATAAAAAGGAAAGACGGATACTTGATGGTGGTTGCTCAAAACACATGATGGGAAATAGATCTATGCTCACTAATATAGTCTACATGAATCGATGCACCGCCACTTTTGGAGACAACTACAAAGAATATGTGAATAGAAAAGGCGATGTGTGCAATGATGGAATGTCTAGCTCCTGTCCTATACAAATGCCCTACTAGTTAAAAATTAAAAGCTTAATTTATTGAGTGTAAGCTAACTTTGTGTTAAAGGTTTTGCAATTTCTTATGAAAAAGATAAATGTAATATTTTTTAATAAAATACTTATTTAATTTTTGTAAGTATAAGAAAAAGAAATATTTATATTTTAAAAATGAAAATTAACTATAATAATGATATGCGTTCTTAGAAAAGGTAATTATCCGTGGATTTGGCACAAATACTTTTGTCGCACTAATTTTAAAAAATATAAACAGACTTTCTAAACATGCTTTAGTAAAAGGTTTGCCAAAATGAATTTTAAAGTTAATAATTTTATTTGATACATGCCAATTAGGAAAACTCCCTTGACCTTCTTTTAAATCTAAAAAGTTTATTTCAAGTTTAAAACCTTTAGAATTGCTTCGCCTAGACCTATTTGACCAATCCAAGTAAGATTGCTAAATCATGACAAATATGCCTTTGTTATAGTAAATGAGTTTTCTTGATTCAGTTGGACTCCGTTTTTGAAATATGAAAATGATACATTTGAAGTTATCAATCTTTCAGCAAAAAATTCAAAATTTGAAAGTTTTGAAAATCAAATACATTAGAATTGATCATGATGATAAACATGATAACGAATTTTAAATAAATTTTGTAATAAAAAGGGATTAATCATATTTTTTTCCTTTACTAGAACTCAACAGCAAGATAGAGTTGTAGAAAGGAAAGATAGGACCTTGCATGAATGCGCAATAACTTTAATATGTAGTAACCAATTAACGTAGAATTTTTGGGCCGAAGTTGTAGCTACCGTTTGTTATGTTCTTAATCTTGTTTTTATAAGACCCTTGACTAAACATACCCCATACAAACTTTTAACGGAAGAAAACCAAATATTTCTTACTTTAGAAATTTTGGCTGAAAATGTTTTATTCTAAACACTAAAAATCAACGAGGTAAATTTGATCTAAAAGCCGATGAAGGAATTTTTTGGATATTCGAAAAGAAGAAAAGCCATAAGATTATTAACAAAATAACAAATACTGATGTTTTCAAATTATCACCACGTATTTTAAAAGATCATCAAATTTATAATATTATTTGTGAAGTAAATTCTAGGGTTAAAACCAGATGTCAATTAAATCAAATGGGACATGTAGCATTTATTTCTAACGCAGAGCCAAAGGTTTAATAAGAAGCTTAAAATGATGGTTTTTGAATAATGGCAATGTAAGAAGAATTAAACAAATTTGAAAGGAACAACATTTGAGAATTGGTTCCAAGATCTAATGATCAAACCTTTATAAGAACAACATGAGTTTCAAAAATAAGGTTGATGGAAATGGAGATATGATTATAAATAAAGCTAGATTAGTAGCATAGGGTGTATGTACCAAAATTGGACACAACACTCTTCGAAAGTATTCAAAGAGATAAAAATGAAGAATAGAAATGTAAAATGAGGATTATCTAACAAACACTTCAAAAATAGATAGTGAAAACACACTAAAACACAATAATTTAGAGTGGTTTGACGTATGGTCGTCGTCCACTATGAAGTTAATGATTTTATTGATATTCACTTGCTGATTACAACTGACTACGGCAGATTACAACGGATTATAATGATGAAATTCGAGTACAACAGCAGCCTTGGAGTGAAAAGATGAATTCGGCAGAGTTTGGACGTCAAAAAGCTAAAAGATCCTTTTTTTGTAGGCCCTGGGCTCTATTTATAGGAGTAGGAAACAAATATCTCGCTCAGATCTCGGGAGACTTCTTCTGGCACATGGGCGGGGGGGGGGGGGGGGGGGCATGCGATCGATCCTAGGTAATTTTGACTCAATCCGTGATCAATACAAATGAATTGCGTATTGACCAAGAATTAATCCAATCGAGTCAAAATTTGACAAGAACATTCTTTAGGTTGTATGCAAGCTTATATGAAAATTTCATAGCATTTGGACTGGTGGATTGCAAGTTATGGTCGATGCAAATTGGAGGTTTTCGGTTTCGGTCCCCTTCACATCGATACGATTCGTATCAACCCCTTCGACTCGCTGCTGGTCACGTGCCTGTGGGTGACGTGGCGCTTGATTTTTGGATCGCTCCACTTTCGACGCCAAGTTTAATGAGTCGTTCGAACGCTTTCACCTCATTCATATTGAAGACGCTACCTTGTTCGCATCGATGGAGGTTGCACAGTTCATTTCGATGAAGGTTGCACAGTTCGTGTCGATGGAGGTTGCACAGTTCTTATCGATCGTGTAGTATGTTGTTCATATCGAACAGAACTAGCTCTACTCGTATCAATCGTTATTGTGTCTCACTTCGTGCCGATCCTTTGTATGTCCACTGCGTATCGGTAAGGGGTGTTGGTTTCGCATCGACGAAAGGCCGATCGATACGAACTATGCATGGTACTCAATCAATATGAAATGGACATTAACGTTACGATCAATGGATACGAAGTGCGATGCTTTTTCATGTCCTGATCGATTTGAACTGAGGTCACTTGGTGGATATGAACTAACGAGTCTTGATGGATTCGAATGAAGTTATTCTAAGATGGATACGAGCTAGACAGCTGCCGTATGAAGTGGAGCTTGTTTGATAGTGGAGTCGAATAGATCGATATGAACAAGCATTCCTCTTGATGGATACGAAGTGGCGCATCCTGATGGGTTCCAAAAACAGGCGACTTGATGGATGTGAACAGATGGATAGCGCGATGGATCCGAACAGATCGATTAAAACCAAGGCTTATTTATGGATGCGAAGTAAGGTTAATTCCTTTGATTTGCATCGATCACATCTTGAGCATACGAACTCTGATTGACTTGAAATTTGGAATGTTGGCTTTCTTATCTTTATTGGCCATGTCATATCAATTGTTGGTTGATCCGGACTCGGACAAAATTCATCGACATCTATAGTGAGCCTATGCTTATTCGACCTTTGGGATGACCGGTCTGTGGTTCTCAATAAATTCTTTGATATCTCGGCCTTGCCAAAAGGCGGGATAACATTTGCCCTCCAAAGTACGTCTTGTGAGAACACGATGTTCTTTGAAAAGCTGTAATCTTCATCCTGGATAGTTCCATCTGACTCATTAAATAGTTATCGTCTTCTCGTTGGAAGCTGTAATCTTTGATTGATCATAGAGACATAAATTATGAACTGTAGATTGCCTATTATTGTACTGTGCACTGTTGTAACTGATTGCTGTTTAATAGCGATTATTCTCCTGTTTTTGTAACCATCATCAAGCGAGTATTCAATTCCTATAGATTTTGAAAATTGAATATTAGTCCGACATACATGCATATATGTTAACTGACTCTTGTTAACGTTCGCACGTTCACAAGTGGTTGTTAATTTTTTCGTATCGAATTCCGTACCGATCCTCTCCTAAATCGATGTGAAATTCAAGTTGCAACAACATTTGATGGTTGTTTTTGAATTTTTTTGTATTATATCAATCCTCTCCGGGATCGATTCGAGGAGTTGAAAACGTGCGTTCATGTCAATGGTGATCGATACGAACCCATTGTTTTCCAATTCACTTCGCATCGATGGAAGTGATCTTCTATGGACTCCAAAGCAATGGATGCAAAACTATGATTTTGTATCGATGGAATCCTCACTGATGGACATGAGATGGACACTTTGTATTGATGGACTTCAGAAGGACTCGAATGGATGGATACGAATAGGCAGCTTCGTATCAATAGAAGAGACCTGTTGAAACCGATCGTATAAGGATGCGAGTCGTCATTTGCCTTTCATATATAAGGCCTCCGTACTTAGAATATTTTCTTTACTTGCTCATTTTCCCTTCGGCCTTGCTCTCGTATTGACAAAACAGAAGGAAATAGGAAGAACCGTCCTCGTCCCCAAATCATTCAGCCTGTTAATCTATTGAACTAATCGTTCAAATTAGGTAATTAATGAACTAAACCCATCTAAAAACGATGAGACTTGAGTTCCTATTCCACTTCACACGTGTTTATGGTCAAATCTAGTGATACTTAGGCTGGGGGTAGGCCGGAGTGTGACGCCTCACCTCTATACTCACGCTAGCCAAGGACACTACGGAGTAATGCCGTCAACTAACGTGAAGAATAAGGCTGTTGAGGAGCGACCATCCGTGTAATTGCCTTGTGAGAGCAACAGTATGTCAGATAGTATAACAAGAGTAAATCCGACACACCGATACAAACTCAAAGCATCTACACAGTGGCTACATATGATCTTTGGAAACAAATATAGAAATAATCATAACATAAATCAGTCATAGATATCCATATCACAAAGGCGAAAAAAGATATGAATATAACACTTAGAAGTGTTTATCAGAGTAGTGGTCAAACAAGATCCATAGTATAACAAAAGAATAGATACAAGTGCTAGACAAAAGAATATGTATACATCAAGGAGTCTCTATCTCGAATGTATAACAACAACAACTACCAATATAGTGTAGTTAGCCAAAAGTCAGGTAATACTCCTAGATGAGGAGTCAAGTAGAAGCACCTGTAACATCTCGGTCTGACCCGAGTATTATTTAAGAAGAAAATAATAAACGGATCAGTCTAGCTGTAAATATTAGGTAAAACGAGATAGAGTAAGAGATATGATAAAAATGTATGATAACAAAATGTCATACTACAACAAGTATACATTAAATAACAACAAAAATCATACAATATCTCAAGAAACCTCGAAGCACTAGAAAGAATGTCGTGTTCTTTGTTTTTATTCACTAAACCACAAATATTGACAAACTTATCAATGCCAATCGTAAAATTTGTTGAAACACAAAATCACAAAAGTTAGTGAAACACAAATTCACCAATGCACAAATATTGATAAAGCTTATCAGTTATAAATCACGAATTTTGGTGAAACACAAATTCTAGAAATCATCAATAGAAATCCAGAAATCACAAAAAGGGGGAGGCCTATCACAAAAAGGGAGCATGGAAACTCACCAACACGTGCATCACAAACGGAACGCTATTCCATGGTTGCTAACCATCAATTTGAGCCGAAGCTCCACAAACGGCCCGAAGACCATGGGTTGCTACCCCCACCAATTTAAGTCCAAACTCCACAACACGGGGTTTAGTCTCCCTCACAAACAAAGAGACATCACACATCACTAGTCAAAATCACAAAAATGATCCTTATCGATCATCAAGAAGTGTCAATTACACTAAGCTAGTAAATAAATGAGTTTAGCTTCATGTCCCATAACCACTGACTTAACTTAAGTATTTACGAACAAATTGTAGATCTCCACTCAAAAGTTGTCACAAGAGTTTCAACCGAACGAGTCTAAGAATTAACCGACAAAGTAAACGCAAGCGTTTCATACCACTTGTTTTGCAAAGTCATTTAATTGGATTTCTCGAACGAATGAGGTAAAGGTTTGTATATACTAATAGATTGGAAAATGGTTTTATAAAGGACTGTGTATTAAAAATAGAGTTGAAATCATCTTTGAGAAAGAGTTTGAATATTTACTACTAGTATAGAAACCTTTGCGTTTTAAAGTAACAAACCATAAAGATGATTGTAAGAACAATCAATCACCAAAATTTCACGTTCAAAGATGTGAATTAAATCCAAAGAAATCGATTCCAAACTCATCAAAATGGATATACCCAAAAATTCCAAAATAGAAGTTATCAAGGTCGATAATAAATGATAACAACAAATCGAAAAACCACGAATCGATAAAAATTAGAATTTCAAGCAAAATAGGCTAAATAGGCAAAAACAAGCAGGTCAGTCGACTGATTACAGAGGCCAGTCGACTGATTGCAGGAAACAGAGACCTCCAGCCTCTACAGACAGCCCAGGAGCATTCATTTGCTACAGCCAGTCGACTAACTGCGAATGTCAGTCGACTGACTGGCACTGGGGCTGTTTTTCAGCCTATCAAATGAAGAGCAACTCCTCCAAAATTGCAACCGGACGAGCAATGGGCGCTAGGGGTTTATGCCAATCGACGACCCGACCCTATAGGCTCTTCGATACACCACTAAAAGCATGATCAAACATCAAAGCTATGATTTTTAAAGATTTGACTTCAAACACCAACAATTGGAATACTCATAAAACCAATTCAATCCAAGGAAAATGGACATGGAATAGAAGTTAGGAATTCATACCTAACAACAGATGAAGGTTATAGACATAGATATGAGATAAAATCTCACCTTTTACTCAAAACAATGAAAACGAAGCTATAGAGAAAGGCAAGAACAATCACTCTTCAATTCTAACCCAAGAACCTTGAATCTAAGCTTAAAAGAAAAACATTTCCTAAGTTAGGGTTTATGAATTTCTGAAATTGAAGGTAGAATGGTTGGAGAAGAAGAAGAGGATGCTTACCAATAGCTTCTCTTTGAATTTGGAGTTAGAGCTTGGATTTGCAATGGAACTTGGGCTTAGGAATTCTAATTCTTTTTCTCTTCCCCCATTTTTATCTAAAGTTGAAGGTATTAGGAAATGAAAGTGAATGAAGAGAAGTGGGGTTTGAGCCAGAGTTAATAATTTAGGCTAACCCAAATCCAAAGTCCAAAGTGCATAGGTCAAATTTTAGCTAGCTCCAAACATTTCAAAGTTTATACTCAAAAAGGTCGCAAACGGCGTTTTGAACTCAATGGAAGTGGTCCCGAGTCCTAATTTGATCGTATGCAAAAAGTAGCATTTCAGACTATAATCCGACCAACGATGCTGTATTTAAATAAAATATATAAATACACAATCGTAAAATATGCGGGTTGTTACAGACTCCCCTCCTTAAAGAAATTGCGTCCTCGCAATATTTAAGAAGAAAAATAAAAAGTAACAACCATAAAAGCATATCAACACAAAAGAAATTTGAAATAAAAAGTTCACCTCAAAAAGCACGAGAAAGTAAGTCCGGATGTGTTCGGTTGATGAATTCTCTAGATTTCCAAGAACAATCCTTAAGATTTGAGGACCATTGAACCTTCACAAGAGGGACATCTTTATTTCGAAGGCATTTAACCTCTGATGCAATAATGCGAATAGGATGTTGCTCATAAGTCAAATCAGGCGAAACTTCAATTTCTTCCATAACACTGGGCTCAAGAATAGAATTGGAATCTCGAAGGCATTTCCGTAATTGAGAAACGTGAAACACATCATGAATAACATAAAACTGAGCCGGTAAAAAAAGGCGATAAGCCACGGAACCAATACTTTCGGTGATGGGAAATGGAACAATATATCGAGGTACTAATTTTCCCGATCGACTGAAACGCACAACACCCTTCATAGGTGAAACAAGAATAAACACAAAATCTCCCATAGAAAATTCTAATTTCCTTCTTCGGCATCGGCATAGGATTTTTGCCTACTTTGAGCCTCTTTCATCCTATGGCGGATAAGGTCAATCTTTTCTATGGAATCACGAATAAAATCTGGACCTAAAACCAGCCTCTCGCCGACCTCAAGCCAACAAGAAGGAGATCGGCATGGCCTTCCATAAAGTGCCTCAAAAGGTGCCATGCCAATTCTAGATTGGAATCTATTATTATAGGAAAACTCAACAAGAGAAACACGATCCTCCCTACCTCCACCAAAATCAAGAACACATGCATGAAGAAGTTCTTCAAGAGTTTGATTCACACGCCCAGTTTGTCATCGGACTGAGGATGATAAGAGGTGCTAAAATTAAGCTTTGTTCCTAACGCTTTTTGAAGACTCTTCCAAAATCCACCAGTAAACAATGGATCACGATCGCTAATAATAGAAGTAGGAACTCCATGCAATTTAATAATTTCTTTAATAAAGAGTTTGGCCAAAAGAGGTACGGTCCGATTGGACCGAACGGGAATAAAATGGGTGGATTTTGTAAGTCTATCAACTATCACCCATAGTCTATCTTGACCAGAACGAGAACGGGGAAGGCCATCAATAAAATCCATGGAAATTTGGTCCCACTTCCAAATTGGAATGTCCAAAGGTTGCAATAACCCACCGGGCCTTTGGTGCTCGGCTTTAACTAGTTGGCAAGTCATGCAACGCCTAACAAAGTTAGCAATATCAGATTTCATCCCATCCCAATAATAAAGTTTCTTCATATCCGCATACATTTTACTATTACCGGGATGAATGATAAATTTAGAACGATGAGAATCTTCTAAAATATCTTTATGAAGATCACTAATATTTGGCACGATAAGCCTACCAAATTTTCGAATACCGCCACGAGAATGAATATCAAAGTCTGTAATGACACATAAAATTTTAGCAATTTTTAATTGGTTTATAACGTATTGAATTAGATTTTTGAGAAATTATTAATAATAAAATTTTGAAAAAAAAATTATTTGGATTACGTATAATTATAATTGATTCAGAAATTTGCATGAAATCAAGGGAATCGACTGTTACCATAAATTTTATTTCTTTCCTATCCATTCAAATTTTACATCAGTTACAAACCAATCAATACCTTACCTTTATTACTCCATGTATTCGTGCTATAGCTCTTTAATTTTCTATCCGTTGCTATTTCATTTCAGGTTTGTTCCTTCCCTATTTATTCCATTTCAAACATTTTCTCTTCTCTCTGGCAGAAACATAATATTTTACATCATATATATATATATATATATATCTCTGTAGCTTGCATTCATTCGTTTATTCACTTTTACGTTTCTCATACTTTCTACTTTATTATCCTTAATTCACATGCTTGACGTTATCATTTCAGTTTCTTTCCATTGAATGTGGCACGTTTTATTGTTAACGTTTTATTCCATTTATATGTGTGGCTTTCCTTTTGCAACCTGTTCCATTTCTATTTCCTTCGTTTTCAAAATTTGAAACGTACAGGCTGGACCACAGTATTAATTGCTTTAATAATTTTTCCAATTCACATTCAAACGTTGCTATTTCTAACTACTAATAAATTTAGAAATCAGTGTATGTTAATTTATGGCATACGTTCAAAGCATTGGCTTTTATTATTCAGCTCAATTAAGGGTGACCGTTGCCATCACATAACCGGTAAAAGACTTGTATACGTTTTATTTGTTTATGTGGCAATGGTTCACATTTACACTATTATTGCCTTTTTAACTTCATTGGTTTTCATTTATTTTTGTACGTTTCGTTTCATTTATTTTCGCTTGAATTTTTCCATATTCGTTACTTTACATTTATATTGTTACGTTATTTTTACGTTCATAAAACTTTATACGTTTATTATAATTGATTATTGCTCATCTTGGCCTATATAATTCCATCCTTATATTCTTCTTCCTCTCCTCTTTTATTCCTCTGCTCTGAGAAATACAGTTCATATGCTTGCTCATCAAACCTTTCCACCTGCTCCTATTTTTCGTAGTCTTCTCGCCACCAAAGTTCCCCTCCTCCACTTCATGCCTCATCCTCATCTCCTCTCTTTTATATAATAAGGTAATATCTATATTATAAATATATTGTGTTGTATTTACCTAAAAGTTAAAAGCTATAATCTGTTTACCTTTTTATACTTATATATATGAATTCATACGAATTATTACAAGTTGTCTTATATGCATATATAGTACGTTGATGATTTGTAAATAGCTTATATATACAATTGTTATATACACACTTGTCAACATACAATTGGTTACATAAATAGGAGCATGTGTGCATATTTAGCCATATTTTACATATATGGTCTGCATATTTGTTTATATATATAATTGTAAGAGCTGAATATATTTAGATTTATATCATTTTTTTAAATCGATCATTTTTTTGCAACAAGTCTTATATAAATAATATGTTCACATATATATATGTATTTTACAGTTTTAATGTATGTGTTTTAGCACATGGGTTTTACATTCAGACCTTTTATTTACAATTTATATTAAAAAGTATGTTATAATCTCTTGGTTATATTCAAATTTATTATATATATCGTTTGCAGTAATAAATTTTATTATTGATAAAAATGTAAGTTACATATGTCACTGTAATTATGCACATAACTGATACATAAAGATATATTAGTATATAAGTTTATATTTGTGTTATAGGCACGTTACTTTATATTTAAAATAATACATAAATAATCATATGTAGGTAGTTGCGTGTTGTAGTGGGTGGGTTAGCTTATAGTAGTGAGGATTCGTAGATATTTAGAAATTTAAAAGGCTGTGCATATATTTTGTAAAAGGCTGTGCATATATTTTGTAAAGGCTGTGCATATATTCATAGTCTAAAACCTATTATATATAATAGTTACAGTTATATTTTGAAGTGTGAGTCATAACAGAATTATAAAGGTTACTGTATAAGTACTTATACTTGTATGCTGATGGGTCTGCATAGATTTATAATGGGTCTGTATACATTTGAGTAACATGAATGTAGTGGGTGGTATATATATAAATATCTTACATATATTGGTTTATACATATACATACTATTTTGGACTTAAGTTGATTCCGTCGATACTAAATTTATAACAAATATTGTTTTAATAATAACATACAATTTATTTTACATGTTTGACTTTAGTATATAAATCCACCTATATACCTTTTACCTTCATCGATCCAGTTCTGATTCGTTTTATCAATTCTTGATCATCAGCCTTGTTCGTCCAATTCGTGTTCAAATCTTACTTTGCTTTGAGTTGCTATTTGAACTATTCGATGGTCTAGATCGTGATCCAATTCGTATCTTGTCGAGTCATCAAAATCTCTAGCCTCGAAAGGTGAGCAATCACTCACGATTAACGTTCTTGTATTTTATTAAATTTGATTTCAATTGAAACGACAATTGAAATATAATGTTGTAGTTATTTTGTTATATATGCTATCTGTAACTGTTCACCTGTGGGATATGACACCATATCCTGTTGTTTATATTTTATTTAAATTATTAATGATATATGCCTGTTATTATTTTATTATCTGCTATCACTCTTCAAGTTCCCTGTTAGTATAGAATTCACTATGGATTGAAATGATACATACCCGAATGGACTTTAGAATAGGAGAAAATCCTTATGGGTTGAAATGATAAACCCAAGCGATTTTCATTTGAACTGAATTGGGATTACGGGTCGAAATGATATCTACACGTATATATATACACTTAATTACGGATTGAAATGATAAATATATGTATCACTTAACCATATGATAGAAGTACATATAGACGCTGTTGGTCCGTATATAAATATTTTGAAATGATTTTCTAGGGTTTTAGGAGAGATATAGGGTTTTAGTTAATACTGGAAATATTTTTATATATAAATATGTTTAATGTAAAGTAGATTAAGTGGTAAACTTTAACTTAATAAAGTTTGATTTAATTAATAGAATATGTTTAAGTATTTTGTTTTAAATAGATTTCCAATGTTTGTATATGTTAAGGAAGATAAAGTTGAATCGATTGGAATGATATTTAATTAATAATTTTGTTTAATTAAATCAAATTCGAAACTTATTAAATTTGAAAACTTAAAATATAGTTCATAACATAACTTTGACTTTAGTGATTTAATGAATATTTACGTTTAAAGAAATTGAAGGAAAATATAATGAATTGTAATATAAGGCTATATAAGTAATATTGAGTGGATATTTCAAGAATAAATAACAATGAAGTTAAATCAAGATCTATATTAAACTATTAGGTTTAGTCTGAAATGTTGAAGCTTTGAAATACGGGACTTAAATAGTTAAATTGTGATTCAGATCTGTATTTGAAATTGATAAAATTTGAATTTGTTCTTTAGAAGACTAAATTGAATGGAAATTGAAATTTGATATTTTACTTAATCTGAATAGGAAAGTCGAGTTGATTTTTGAAGTGATCGGTGAAACTTGAGGAAATTATAAATACTTTACTATATAAAATTTTCAAAATCTATATATATATACACACTATTTTAATATTGAAGTGAAAATGATATTTTGGTTTTGAAATATAGATTAATTTGAAAGGACCACGGTGTTATAGTGTATATTTCTACCTTGTAAATAGTTCTATAGATACTTAGGGGATGGTTATCCCAAACATCCTTTAAGTTACTTGTATTTCAGTTGATATTTCACTTGAGTTGGATTTATAGATATAAGAATGCTAATCCTGACTCGAGTGTTTTTTGTTTTGCTTTACGCTCGGGTCAGACTGAGTGATACAGCATTTGAGACTCACCTTCGAAGTTGGAGCTTTGCTTGAAGATCCAGCTATCTATCCTTTCAGTCATCCAGTTGATTGGTTTGGAGAAGTCATCTGCTCGTACTGGAGACATCACTGCATCTGAGATATTCTGTTGTATTTTATTTCTAACTCTGATGTTTATATAGTAGCTTTATGAACTACTATTCATTTATTCCGCTGCGTATTATTGTACTACTATGTATCCATGATTCTGTGATTGATTTATTTACTGTTTATGTTAAGTTTGCCAAATTTAAATTAACAATATGATATTTTGAGCAATTCAAGTCCGATATGTACGGATGCGAATGATTGAAAATAACGGGCCGTTACAATTGGTATCAGAGCTTTGGCTCTAGGCAAATTTAGCATGTATGGAAAATTTAATTACGGAATCACTTTCGTTCGGGCTTGAACCCCTTTCTCTTGATTGGAAGTTCCTTTGAATTTTGGAATGTTCCTCGGTTCCGAAATTCATTCTTGTCTCTCCCTATTTATATTCGTTTGATTCTGGAGTATCCTATAACTCCACTAAATGACTTGTAAAGGGGGTGAAAACTCCTTTACAATTGGCATTGATTCACCAAAGATTTCTGTATCCTCGGATTACGATGCTGTTATATCTTGATATGCCGAATTCTATCTCTGGCGATCGAATATCGATTTGTTTTGGAATTCTGCATCGATTATATTCCTGAAGTCACGGATGACCCGGTTAATGTCGCCCACGATTTGTAAAAGTATATCCATCTTCGATTTTGTAATTTAATTATCTCATCTTCGATCGAGTCTATCTTTGAATCAGAATTCTATTTGATTAGAGTTCCTCTAATTCGAATCTCTATCTTTGTTTTGAAACCCATCCTTGAACCATCCTTTGAAAAATCGGGTATGTTCGTATTTTGGAAATTGTTTTATTTACCAAAATGATTATTTTGATAACTATGATTTTATTCTATATATAAAAGTGAAATATTTTCGATAAGGATTATATATCTTTTAAAAACGAAAGTCTGAAATTTTGAAAGGATGTGAAATTTTGAAAATTTATACGAAATGGATTTATATAAAAATAATTTATAACTGAAGGGTTTTAATTGGAAATTTGAGAGATTGTACTCCGGTGTTTTGAAATAGGTTTTAAAATTTTGAAAAAAATATAATAATAGGATTTAAAAGTATTTTCCAAATAAGAAATGTTTCAAATGAGTTCAAATGAACTCCAATGATTTCGAAGAAATTTCGAGAAGTTTTCAAGAAAATGGAAGTCCAGAACTCACTTATGTCGTTGGAAATTAAATAATTTCGGTAATGAGTGCACGCATCATTGAGATTGATTTTCGAGTTTCAGAGTGAAGGAGAGGCCACTTTAATAGCTTTGTTATGCGAGTGATTTTGTGAAACCAATTTTTGATGTCAAATTCCGAAGTATGTTTTGATATTCGAAAGATATAGGTATATATATATTTGAAATAATTTAAAGTAAGTCGGTGTTCAAGCCTCGAGTTTTCAATTTGATTTAGTATAACTCTATTTATAAAAAAAATTGATTTACTAATTTGTTACTGATTTCCAACTCTTGGATTTGAAATTTGATTTCACCGACTATTTTGAAGGTTCGAGCACTTCCAAATCAAGGTTTAAAATTTTAAAACTAAGAAATTTCGAAGAGTATAAAATATTTGATCAAGAATATTAGTTTAGTTTTGTACGTTTAAAGTATGAAGAGTATGACTTAAGTAAATTTGAAACTTTTGTTAAATAAATAATTTGAAAAAGGAAAAATTGGATTTTTCATATAGAAATAAATAGTTTAAAGGTTTTAAAGGGATAGTTATAAATTTGGAAACCATTTTAAGTATAATTAATTTTGAAAAAATATTTGGTTTTGAAATTAGATTGGAATTAAAACCAGTACTTATAGGGTGATTTTGGAAATAAATTTGTTTGGCTTGAATTATGTTAATTTGGAAATTGGGATTGTTTTCTAAACCTATTATTTTGGAAACTTTGAAACTAGAGATATTTAATTTGGAAGAAATGTTTTGGGGGAAATCATATATGATTTTGAAACTGAATTGATATTGAAATTGATTGAAATTTGAGAACCATATGTTACTAAATACTTGATTTGGAAGTTATCGAACTTATATAAAATGGATTTGTATAAGAAAGATACTCAATTTTAAAAGAGAAATCTTATATAATCGAAGTCTATATAAGTATGATTTGATATACTATTGATTTTGGAGAGTATTCGATTTGATAATGAAATCCTATATAATGAACTTTATATAAGTATGACATTTGAAAGTGATTTGAAAGGTACTATATGATATATATTTTTGAAATAAAGATATGGGAAGTGCCTTCTGCTTGATGTCTGCTTTGTGGCCACATTGTGGATTCATTATATCGATATTATTCTCTCTGATTTTTGGCTTTTCGGATGTGATACTCGAGTGTCCCACCGTGGCGTAACCCACGGTTTTTCTTGTGAGCGCGACTGCATAGCGCAACTACCTGGCTGAGCTGGCCTAGGGGTATGGATTGTTTCCTGGGGTATCCAGGCGTAACCATTGTGTATCCTGCACTCTATGTAGGTCGCATTAGTAGCGAAACCGCCTGGCTGAGATGGCCTAGGGGTACGGATTGTTTCCTGGGGGATCCAGGCGTAGCCATTGTGTATCCTGCACTCTACTAGTCATTATGGCATAACTCGCAGGGCTGAGAAAGCTTACGGATATGGATTGTTTCCTGGGGGATCAAGACGTAACCATTGTGTACCTACGAACCATGGTTAAACAAAGGTTTTGGTTTGGTTGTTTTGTTTGGATTGTACTTTCCATATCTGTTTTAAAAGTTTTTCAAGTATTTTCACTGGGTGTTGAAACAGGTCTACTAAGTACTTGAAGAATTCTAGCTTTGCACCTGATCAACGCATGGCCAGAGTCTGCAAGAACGAGGATAAACTTGTTGAAACATCGAGTTATAAAAGTATTTTCGAAAGGAAAATAAGTTCAATATAAAAGTATTTATTATAAACGTATTTCCAACAAAATAATTTGTATTAATATTTGAAATTGAAATTCTTATGGTTTGAATTAATTATTCATTCCCGATACTATTCTTTTGAATCTACTTTATCTACTCGGCTTTATTTATTCACCTATATTCTCTTTTCCGAATCTATCTTCTTTCCTTCTTTTGAATATATCCTTTAAAATATTGTTTAGCTATATACTACCTGGTTTAATAGTAATTTTTTTAGTGTTTTATAAATAATTGATCTCATAATTAATTGAATGGATTTAATAAAATGAGTAATCTATTAAATATTAATTAATTTAAATAAAAAAGTATATGGTTTTAAATAAATTGTTTAATTTGTTTTTCAAAGTCTAATTTTTCATCTGGATGTTTCTATTCTCCTACTTCGTTCCTTTTCGGGGACGAAAAGTTTTGAGTGGGGGAGAGTGTAACGACCCATAAAATTTTAGCAATTTTTAATTGGTTTATAACGTATTGAATTGGATTTTTGAGAAATTATTAATAATAAAATTTTGAAAAAAAAATTATTTGGATTACGTATAATTATAATTGATTCAGAAATTTGCATGAAATCAAGGGAATCAATTGTTACCATGAATTTTATTTCTTTCCTGTCCATTCAAATATTACATCAGTTACAAACCAATCAATACCTTACCTTTATTACTCCCTGTATTCCTGTTGTAGCTCTTTAATTTTCTATCCGTTGCTATTTCATTTCGGGTTTATTCCTTCCCTATTTATTCCATTTCAAACATTTTCTCTTCTCTCTGGCAGAAACATAATATTTCACATCATATATATATATATATATATATATATATATATATATATATATAGCTTGCATTCATTCGTTTATTCACCTTTACGTTCACTACTACAAAACAGGCCATTTGCATCGGTTGTTTACCCTCCTTTTGCATCAGTTCAACAACCGATGCATATGCAACCGATGCAACAGGCTTAATACTTTTGCATCAGTTCTGAAACTGATGTAAAAAGATCCTTTTTGCATCGGTTGTTACTAAAAACTGATGCAAAATATCATGGTTGGTTGCTTGAACACAGCCCCATGTTGCATCGGTTGTAATGAAAACCGATGCAACAAAGGAACTTGTTGCATCGGTTGTTGTTAAAAACCGATGCAAGCTAATCCCTCTATTGCATCAGTTTTTTATAACAACTGATGCAAACTAATCCCTTAGAAACCATTATTACAGTACTCAAATAAACTATATATATATATATATATATATATTATTGATAATCTTTATATATATATACAAAAGAAAAAAACATACACAAAAAATAAAAATAAAAAGATTATTTCATTATCATTTACAAATTCTGCTTTGGTTTACAAATTTTCACCTTCATTTACAACATTGATTTCTGTCATTTACAACATTGATTGAAGAATAGAACTTAAATATATTGTCACATATACACAAGATGACGAATATGACAAATTTGAATCAATAATCTTCATATAAACCAGTAAAACCTTTTCCACCTCACAAAATATAGAAACAAAACTTCCTTAAACTTGATAAACTGTGATTTTTTCAGCATGAGCATCAGTTTTTTGAAAAGGAACATCTGCTTCAGTAATCAAAACAAAATCTTTGGCAACCGAAGAATGTTTACAAGACATAATCATGTAAAATTATGTGTAAAAATTACTTGTTTCCAAGAACTGAGTGGAGGTCCATAATCAGCTTCTACCACTTGCAACCCAGAGCTTCTCCTAGGCCTTAGAAAAAGTCCCTCTTTTGATATCAAGATGCAAATGATCAGTCCATCAATATCTGCAACTATGTCCACACTAGTTTAACCCAGCAAGTTTCAGCAACTGTTTCCAGCATCCAACACCATTTTTCCTTGTATAACTCTTTAGCATCACATCATCCTATCTTGATCATATGGCCCTGTAGTCATACTTATATTATCATCATACCTTGATGATGTATCGTTATCAAAAAGACATTAAAAAGGGTTATACATCTTCATATCAATAAAATGCTGAGAAAACTAGGGAGTATCTACTGCTCGCAATGCATTTAACTTTTCGTTCATCCAATCAGAAAACAAAAAAAAAATGCCCTATTTCTGAAATCACCAAAAAAAAAGCGAAGTTTAGGTGACAAGTTTATGCTAAGTATCAATAGCGTATTTCTAAAAATTCATATCTGAAATCTGATTTCTTAGAGGCAAATACTGATAAGAATTTACCGATTGAGATGCCCAATTAAAGATCCCACCATGGAATAAGAAATTCTAATCTGTCGTTCATTTTCTGACACACTTGCTATTGTAATAATCTCAAATTGCCATGAATTGTCTTTCCTCCTCCTACCCAAACAAAATTTTCAAAAAAAATAAGTCAACCAATAAGTCAACAAAGTTTACAAAAATAAGTAACATTAATCCAAATAAAACAACATTTCGAGAGTAATTTGTATTTACCAATAAAACAACAAAGTTTATAAAAGTAATCCAAATGTTAAGTAGCATACTATTGATTAGTACTAGGGCATCAAATAAGTCAAACAAAGTTTACAAAAAATTCCACTTTTTTGGTGATTTAATTTTGGCTGTAAGTTAGCAAATCAATGAGTTGGATGAATTTATCAAACACTGATCATAATTCATCATGCTTAATGGATTGTATTTATCTAACTACCTATAGACAGAACTTGTCTCTACTTCATAAAGGAGATATATAATGCAGATGTTAAATAAAAAATTAAGCTATCAAAGTTTAAGAATTGAGGCAACCTACCTGTTATTTGTTGGTTATGTATCAAATGTCAAAGTAGCACAAATTACTGAAAGTTTACAAATACATTTACTCCATGATGATTTACTGAAAGTTTGCAGGTATTGTAGTTTAAGTTTTTGCCACAGCAACCATTTACGTGATGATTTACTCATAAAGTTCTTGCCACAGCAACTCATGTTAATTTACTCATTAAATCAGAGCAACTAACATTGAATTTCTCTTGCATTGAACAGCTCTGAACAAGCCATTTTCTTAAGTTTTCTGCCATATGTTAACCTTATGTTCCTTAACCTTATATCCGTGCATGGATGGGTTAAACTACAGTCAAAATTTATTGCTACCGGTGTAGCTGATGTTCCAGTAATATTCTCATATGAAACTCCGCTTATCTTAATGCCTGAACTCTGAAATAACGTAATGATACCAACGAGCACTCTAACTTAAAAAAAAATGTAAGGAAAAAAATGGGAAATGAAATTAAATTAGCCTTTATGCATTACTTGTTTGGGGCACTTATCATAGGGGCAGTAAGTTTGATCAATAATTACTGGGTTATCGACGTTTTTCATGACTGCATGCTGAAAATTAACTCCATATACAAACCCATCGCTTGGTCTTGCCCATGTCTTGATTCTGAAGCCATTCATGGTGGTATCAAACACAACATTCCTCACTGTAATATTCTGAACTCCTGCCTCATGCTTCCTTTCAGCTAAACTCCCAATGCTTCGTTACAGAATCCAAATACATTAGATATATGCAACTCGTATATGTTTCATAACATATATATACTTATAATTATCAAATATAAACTTACCTAATGCCATGTCCAGGTCCACAATATACGTGTTTGACCAAGACATTAGTCGATCCCGGACCCATAGATATACAATCATCTCCAGTTCCTATAGAAGTACTTGTTATGTTAACTCGATCAGACTTCTCCGCATGAATTCCATCAGTGTTGGGACTATCATAAGGAGCTTCAATATTGGAACCTTCAACTTTCACATTGTTGCTTCCAAATATCAACATGCGAAACAACTCGCTGTTCTGCAACATAACAGCGCTTACACGTACATTCTTGCATATGCTGAACGCTAAAGACTGTGATAAAAACAATCAGTACAGATTTGATCAGCCCTAACAGTGATGTAATAATTTAAGATATACATTATTATGATACGAGAACTCACGGTAGCACCAATGGGGCAGTTTCGTCTAGCAGCCTTACAGTTCCAAAACCTTTGCCCTCGGCCGTCGAACAGTCCACCATTAATAGATATTCCATCCACGTACATAAAACCAATCCAACTAAATTTGGAGTTATAATCCAAGGGAGCGATTAGGGTACCTTTGTTGTATGTAGTGAAGTAAAAGATAATAAGAGAACGGCGTAACCTAATCTCAACAAATACTGAGTTTCATCAGATGCGGGTTCAATGGGTTCACCTTTACCCGAACCCTTATTTATTTTGTATCATTCTGGGCCATGGTTCTTAGCCCATTTAGTTTGTATTTATATTCAAGACTCTATACAGTTTCCTTATTATTCTTTTCAGTAATAAGAAAATACGTTGTCTTTCTCAAGCTCTGCAAATATCACAATTATACACAACAGTAAATCAGAGATTTCAACTTGGTATCGGAGCCATTCATCGCCTAACGGCAAATCATCTGGGCTGTTGAATCTGAATCACCATCAGATACTGTGTCATCACCTGGTGATCAGAATACTCATCAGAGATTCTCTCATCATCTGAGTATTGATCAGTGCCGTGCCTGAAGATCAAAGATCTTGGCTGCAACTGATCAGAATAAAAGCAAAGCAGAAAGAAGTGCATCAAAAAATTCACCATCAGAGTCAGAAAAAAACCATCAAGAAACCATCAAGAAATCACAAAAGGGGCTGTTACCTGGCCAAGAACCCATCAGTTAAATCTCATCATTTGAGTTTGGCTGTAACTAACCTGTATCTTCCACTGTTGATCCTCTCTGACTCTGTAAGTGCCTTCTTTTTCCACTTGTTGATTACATATCTCTCAAGTTATCATGGCAGGAGATAATAGCAGCACTGCCACATCAAGCACTGTCCCTGTATCTCATCAGAATGCCACTGAAAGCCTCATAAAGACTGTGATAAGTCCCCAGAATCAACTTGTCACGGCACATCTTGAAGAAGATAACTATCTTCTATGGAAAGTTCAAGTGGAGACAGCCATTAGAGGCTATGGCCTTGAAGAATTTTTGTATGGCACCATCACTGTTCCACCCAGATTTATTACTAATCAAGAAAATAAAACTATCAGCAATGATGAATTTATAAAGCACCAAAGACAGGACAGTTTAATTTGTTCTTGGTTATTATCGTCTATAAGCATAAAACTGTTACCACAGGTAATAGGTAGTAAGACAGCAAATGGGATCTGGTCAACCATAGAGAGAATTTTTAATTCTCAATCAGCTGCCAAGATCATGCATCATAAAAGACAACTACACAGTATCAAGAAAGACAATCAGACCATGGGTGAGTATCTGACAAAGATAAAAAGTCTATGTGATATGCTTGATGCTGTTGGTCATAAGATACCACACTCAGAGCAAGTACTGATAATACTAAGTGGTCTTAGTGAGGAATATGAAGCAGTTGTAGCTGTTATATCATCTCAAAGATTGACCCCCTCTGTTGAAGATGTTCACTCAATCCTCCTTGCTCATGAAGGAAGAATTGAATACAAGAAGTTCAATGAAATAGATATGTCTGCAAACTTTGCCTCTAGTTTCAAAAATAAAAATCAGTACAACAACAATCAGAATCAGCAAAGAAGCAATCAGTCTATAAGGGGAAGAGGCAGAGGAAGATGGAACAACAATAATAAACCAAGGTGTCAAATCTGTGAAAAAGTTGGACATACAGCTACCAAGTGTTACTTCAGATTAAATTTGAACTATGTACCAGGTCAGAATACAAACAATCAAAGAGGTGGGAACCCAAGTGCAAACTTAGCCCAAGTTCAACAGGATCAAAATGGTCAGTCAGATACTTGTAGAAATCAAATCACTAAACCAGAACATATTCAAGATGAAGCATGGTACCCAGATTCTGGAGCTACTAATCATTTAACAAGCAATCTTGACAATTTCAATCTTGGGAACAAAGAGTATAAAGGTAAACAATCAATTACCATGGGGGATGGTAAGTGTATTAGAATAACACATACTGGTAGAACTTATATTAAAGGTACTAGACAGTTATTTTTAAACAGTTTGTTAAGAGTCCCAAAGATAAAAAAGAACCTCATCAGTGTTTCACAATTTGCAAGAGACAACAATGTCTATTTTGAATTTTTTCCCAAATACTGTCTAGTAAAAGATATTTTGACTAATGAAATTCTTTTGCAGGGTGATGCTGATAAAGGGCTTTACAGATTCAATTTTATTAACTCCACCAGTGTTGTAAACCAGAAGAATAATTGTAACTTGACTGAGGTGAATCAAACAGAAGAGAATAGAAATATTTTTGATCTGTGGCACTACAAATTGGGACACCCAAATGTAACTATTGTTAAACAAGTTCTCAATGAAAACAAAGTTTCTTTCAAAAATATTCCTGATCCATATATCTGCACCTACTGTCAAATGGGCAAAAGCCATAAATTAGCATTTAATGATTCTACTACTATGTATTCTAATCCACTTGAATTAGTTGCTGCAGATATTTGGGGTCCTGCTCCAGTATGCTCTGACTATGGTTACAAATATTATCTATCTTTTATTGATGCTCATTCTAGATACACTTGGATCTATTTACTGAAAGCTAAGTCTGAAACATACAGTGTAGTGTTACATTTCATAACCCTTGTTGAAAAACAAATAGGTCACCATGTCAAAATTATGCAAACTGATGGGGGTTCTGAATTCAAACCATTGGCTAAATACTTTAATGATAAGGGGATAGTACATAGGTCTACATGCCCCTACACTTCTGAACAAAATGGTTTGATTGAAAGGAAACATAGACATATAGTAGAATTAGGACTCACACTTTTAGCACAGGCACATTTACCACTAAAATTCTGGCCAGACTCTTTTAATACAGCTGTTTACTTAATTAATAGATTACCTACAAAAGTATTGAAAGGTAAAAGTCCTATGGAAAGACTACTAGGCATTAAACCTGACTATCATGCTTTAAAACCATTTGAATGTCTATGCTTTCCTAATTTAAGGCAGTACAACACAAATAAACTAGATTTCAGATCCAAACCATGTACATTTCTTGGTTATCCCAATAACCAGAAAGGATACAAGTGCCTGGATAGTAAGGGAAAATTGTTCATTAGCAGACATGTAGTCTTTAATGAACATGTATTCCCCTTTGGAAACTCTGATATGGAAACATCCAAAAAGATATACAACCCAAAAGTATCTATACCTGATTTACCTGTATATTCTAAAATCTGGGAACAGGAGACTGAGAGTACTGCTAACACTAATGATTCACAATCTGCCATGTTCAATGATTCTGGTCATGAAACAACAGGTGGGGCCAGCCATCTCAATCAGTCTCCCATCTGCACAAACCAACAAGAGCAACAGATTAGTCAAACTTTAGATAGTCAGCAGAGTCAAAGCAGAAGCAATGATAATGAAGCACACTCTGAAGAATTACAAGTCAGATCAAGCCATCCAATGACTACAAGGTCTAAAAGTGGAATATTTAAGCCAAAAATCTATACTGCAATCAAAGCAACAGAGGAACCAGAAAACTTTGAACAAGCTATAAAAGATAACAACTGGAGAGCTGCAATGGATGAGGAGTACAAAGCTCTCATCAAAAATAAAACTTGGGATTTAGTCAATATTCCAGACAACAAAAATATTATTGGTTGCAAGTGGACATACAAGTTAAAGAAAAATGCAGATGGAACAATTAGCAGATATAAAGCTAGACTTGTGGCTAAGGGATATACACAGCAATATGGATTTGACTTCAACGAAACTTTCTCTCCTGTGGTGAAACCAACTACTATTAGGGTAATCTTCACTATTGCCTTACATAAGCAGTGGAGAATTAGGCAATTGGATGTTAACAATGCATTCCTGAATGGAACATTACATGAAGAAATTTATATGGAACAGCCACAGGGTTACATTCAGAAAAAGAAGTGTGTGTGCAGACTAAACAAGGCTATTTATGGTCTGAAGCAGGCTCCAAGAGTTTGGTTTGAAAAACTCAAAAGCACACTTGTCAGATTGGGATACCAATCAACAAAATCTGACAATTCTTTATTTATCAAAATTAATAAAGAATCTATTATATATATTCTGGTGTATGTTGATGACTTACTAATTACAGGAAATGATGACACAGCAATCAGTGAACTTGTTCAGTATCTGGACAAGCAATTTTCTGTCAAGGATCTTGGTGATCCCTGTTATTTCTTAGGTATTGAAGTCATCAGAAAATCAAAGTCAGAAATATTTTTAAGCCAGAGAAAATATATCAATGAAATACTACAAAAGTCAAATATGAAAGAAGCCAAGTCTCAGCCTACACCTATGGTCTGCAATCATCAACTGTCAAAGCACAGGGGGGAACCAATATTTAACATAAAACAGTATAGAAGTGTTGTGGGAGCATTACAATATGCAACCAAAACCAGACCAGATATATCATTCAGTGTTAACAAGTTGTCTCAATTTATGCAGGAACCACTTGATGAGCATTGGAAAGCTATAAAGAGAATACTGAGATATTTAAAGGGAACAACAACTTATGGTCTATCTCTAAAGGCATGCAAAACACTCAATGTGACAGGGTTCTGTGATGCAGATTGGGCAACAGACCGAGATGATAGAAAATCAATTTCTGGCTACTGTATATACATTGGAGAAAATCCAGTTTCATGGTGCTCAAAAAAACAGTCAACAATATCCAGATCAAGCACGGAAGTGGAATATAGAAGCGTGGCTAGTGCAACCGCTGAAATTATGTGGATTCAATCCTTACTGAGTGAATTAAAGATCAAATCCAACATTAAACCAATGCTATGGTGCGATAATCAAAGCACAGTATATATGTCTGCTAACCCAGTGCTTCACGCAAGAACTAAGCACATAGAAATCGACATTTATTTCGTTCGCGACCATATTCTCAAAGGCAGTCTACTTGTTAATCACATACCTGGGACTTACCAAAGGGCTGATGTTCTCACCAAAGCCTTAACTTACCGAAACTTCATAAGGTTCAGAGATGACCTGAAAGTGAAAGACACAGCCGGCATCGACTCTGCTCTAGGCAATACATCAGATGAGCCAGCATCAACTCAAGAGTCGAGCAAAGAGAGAAGTCTCAACAAATCAGCCTTTAAAAGCTAGGGTTCAGCTGGTTCTTGCAGCACTCAAGCCTTCAAATCCATAAAGGAGATCTCTTTCACTCAAAATAGCAGAAAGATTCTAACTTTCTCTCAATTTTCTGCTTAAAGATGAGAAAGGCGACTTGCCCTAGCCTCTGATTTGAGGGGGGGAGTAAAAGATAATAAGAGAACGGCGTAACCTAATCTCAACAAATACTGAGTTTCATCAGATGCGGGTTCAATGGGTTCACCTTTACCCGAACCCTTATTTATTTTGTATCATTCTGGGCCGTGGTTCTTAGCCCATTTAGTTTGTATTTATATTCAAGACTCTGTACAGTTTCCTTATTATTCTTTTCAGTAATAAGAAAATACGTTGTCTTTCTCAAGCTCTGCAAATATCACAATTATACACAACAGCAAATCAGAGATTTCAACTAGTGATGCCTTTATTATTGCATGGTCCTCTGAATATAACTGATGATACGTAAAATGTTCCATTTGGAATGTAAATGGAGGATGGATTTGCTGACCCGCATGCTTTGGTCCATGCATTTGCTAGTGGGCCGGACGTGTCAGTCTTCCCATCGGGTTTTGCCAAGTTTGTAGTGCCTAGTATTATAGGTACCATTGCGTTTTATCATTGTTGAAAGAACACTAGGTTCCAACTGTCACAGTAAAAAAAAAAACTACGACCTTGACCATTATGAGTACAAAAACTAAAAGTAAGGGAAATAATAAACCAGAATAGCATGATTTTTAAGCATAGGATGATCAACATCAGGCTGACTGTAAATATCAACACAATAAAACATACATATTTTTTACATAGAGAAAGACTTGATATTGGTCAAAACAATTCAGCATTAATTACTTGTATAGAATTGCACTGAGTATCCCACAGTGTAATTCAAGGAAAGCTGCCCTTGAAAGTTCTATGCAGGCATTCCACTCAGGCATGATTCAGTGTTACCGGTCAATGGAAGAAGATGTATACCCCCTATTCCACCTCAGCAAGAACTTGAAAACTCCATATCTAAAACTTTTGCGGTATTTATTGTATCATGTCATAAGAAGTGTAATAAAAAAATTTATACAACTGTTGGCTAATACCATGGTTATGGAGCATGAGGAAAAAAAGTACTTACTCAAATAATTGTTTAGCCATTCAGTGGCGGTAGTTGTTAAAAAAAATACTTACATAGGGAATACACATCAACTTTGATTGTAGAGAGGTTTTTATAAGATGAACTGATTGTCATTTGTAGTTTAAGTGTAATTAAGCAAGTAAGATCAGTTGTCCTTCTTGTGCCTTTTATCATGAATCCCAGAGGTTTTTATCTCTGAGTTGATGTCGACTTCCTCATCATCCTAGAAGCAGCAAATAAATAGAATTACGGTTGTTACGGTGTCGAATGCACATAATTAAGTTAAAAGTTATAACAGGTATTTGGTTGGTATCAGCATGTAGGTTAAAATTTTGAATTTTAAGATTTTTATTGTGTACTTGCAGATTGAAATGAAGTAGGAACATAAACTCACATTGATCACAGCTTCTGTGTGTAATCCCTTCCTAGCTAGTGAGGAGGCATTGCAAGATACAACTTTGCCACTGGTAGTGACTACTTATTTAGAAGCATTAACTCTGAGGTTGAACATGCATGGTGTTAAGATAATACAACTTCACACACATACATGTAGTGGTTTATTAAAATATTAATAAAAAAATGATGTTTAAAAACCATTGATATATAATCGTTCAGTTAATATAATTGCAATGCATAGTTAACCATAGCTGCCATAATCATATTGTAATTTATAATTAGTGGGTAGTAGACTATATTCACACAAATCAAAAGGCAATATCAACCAAAATATTGGTGCATGCAACGGCGAATAATGATTGTAAATCAAATATAGCACAGCTAATTTCAATTTGTGATATAGCAGATTATTATGCCGTCTAATCAAGTAAAACACAACCAAAATGTTAATAATATTCTTTACAAAGAAGAACATGCCAGAGTTAGAAGGAAAGGACGATAAAGTACCAGGCATAGTGCTGCAACCAAAAAAACATTAACCATGCATAGCATG
Source organism: Allium cepa (assembly GCA_030765085.1). Lineage (NCBI taxonomy): Eukaryota > Viridiplantae > Streptophyta > Magnoliopsida > Asparagales > Amaryllidaceae > Allium > Allium cepa. The sequence continues at coordinate 470,942,788 of CM060931.1, forward strand.
ACCAATTTGATTGTCGTTAGCATGTTCTGCAATTACATATGTTACACATGGATTTAGTAACACTATAACTCTGTCCATAATTACATGAGCAAACATGCATTAACTAATACTCAGCTTTAAATTACACCCTATGTTGTAGACGTTCAAGCAAACGCAACTAACTACAACCATTTCATTTCACAGCTTTTAAGAAATCCAAAATAGACTACCAGTAGCTTTCTTTTGTTTGGCAACGGTTCAATTTGGTATAACATACTATAGTAATGTACGATCCCAAAAAATAGTCTTAGCACAAGGAATTTAACATTTGTCCTTATGCAGGAGTGCAAAAATAGGTAGTAAACTAATGGTTTAAAAAATAAAACGTCATACCAGTTTAAATAAAGTTTATCGAAACTTAATATAGTAAGAAAAACTTTTGGGATTTTCAACAGCCACAATGTAGTAAGAAAAATTGATGGTTTATAAACCCATTTTATAACCAAATTTTAAGATGATTAAATGTAGACGAATTCACTTGCTTTGATGCTACCATTCGTAGTGCAAAACTAATTGTAAAATATAGGGATTAGTTATAAGGAAAAAATTAACTTGATATTGTTAACAGTGTCAAAACATTGAGAACCATAAGCTTGTAATAATCAACCTATTACTCTGCCAGAAAATGATATAGGCGATAAATTGAAAACTATCTTCTAACGAATATAATCCGTAGTCTCCTAAAATATCGTAAACGCATAAGAATAAAAATAATGATAAAGCATGGTAAGTACTCTTCCATATAATAATAAAAATTAGTGAAGAACGAGTAAAATAATTGATTGATGAGCAACAATCAAGTTCAGATGGGTGTCAACACAGTTAATACTCGATCTTATAGTAAAAACTAAATGCTTAACCAAACCTTAAACTGGTGTGAAATATATCATTCAGTTAGAAAGTTGTATATCCTTATATCTAATCTCAGCATATTCTTAAAAGATATTAAAATCCTCCCACTTCATGTCGATACCGCTTGTATATAATCTGCAGTGTTGAAGTTATAACTTTAGATACTTACATTTTGATTGAATTAGCAGGAAAATAACATATTCCATGTAGTACAGCTCAATGCATGATGTATGTTATAGATTATGCAAATATTTATTTAAAGAAACATTGTAAAAATAAGTTTGGACTTTAGACATAAATCAGATACAAAAGGTACTGCAGTGATAGTACTTAATATGCAATTCACTTCTACATGGTTCTAAATAGAGTCAAATATTGTTTATAAATTAGATGTGAACATGGATCTAAAATAGAAAATACTTTTCTAAATTAAGAAAAAACCTACAAATAACATTAAAGAAATAATTATATAATTATAAGTACATTAATTAATTGGTGTGCATGTCTCAAGATAATTATAAGTGATTTTCACTCTGCAAGAGGTTACCAAACAATTGTACATGATGCCTAATTAAGTTAAAAGAGGATGAAATTATGATAATAAAGCACAAAACGATGATGTAAGTACAAAAAGAGGTTACCAAACATGTGTCCGTGTAAGCTGCTTTCTCTGATGATGCAAATCAACATGAGTTTTCCATGCATCTTCCCTCATTTCTTCTGCAATTTTCAAAACACTCGTTCACTATCTTCGTAGTTACTTCTGCTTTATGCATAGCATATAGCCTTCTAGTTCTTGCTCAGGTTGGCATCTCTCTAAGCAAAATAAGTAAAATCTTATTGTATTTCCATTTGAACTCTATAATCATGTAAAAATCTGAACTGAACCTGGAGCAGTTCCCAACCAGCACCAGCACTTAAATCCAAAAAAATGACAACTTCTAATAAGCGATCATCTGCCAAACAATATCTGATGTAGATTACTTGAAAAGAAAGTTGATTTACTCCAAAAGGTTTAGGTTGGCAATAAAGTACAAGCATATGCATTAAGAATAGCATGAAGCGAAAAAATTTATAAGCATATGCATTTAATAATTCGGTTTCAAACCTACAGAAATTAAAGGTTGATCGACTATATGGAAATACAAATTTATAAGCTTCATAACCTTTTAAAACTCTATCGAATTCTGGTGCAATTTTACGTATTTTTCTTAAATAGATTATACTACTTGGATTACTACCACAAACTGAACTGCAAAATGAACATAATGATATGCTTATTTCATAAGCTTTCTTAAAGACCACCTTCTTACGATTGTATGGAAAACAATATCTAACCATGAGACTATTCATTTCTAAAATAATAATTAATATATTTGGTTAACTGCATCACTTAACATATCTCCAATTACTAATTTGATTCTGAACTTGGCTGGAAAATATCATGTTTTGTCAGCGACGCTAGAAGAATGGTCCGATGAGGAAGTTGAATCCATGATCCAAGTTGAGGGAAATTTATGTGCAAACAAGGTTTATGAGGCTTATCTTCCTAAGGGAGTTTCAAAACCGAAGCCAGATTAAAGTAACGAGGAAAGAACAAGTTTATCGAGTAAACGTATCGACTTTGCATCTGAACTAATCTTAAGATTTTATTTTCTAAAGTTAAATGTATTGTTTTTTATAGGTCCAAGTGCGAAACACAAAGGTTTTTAAGCCAAATTTGTGTATGGTCTCTTCCAAAATGCCTTTCAACTCTTCTGATTTAGCAAAGAGTCTGGACAGTAATTTTGCTTCATACGGTTTCAAGAGACAAGTGAGTTATCCATCTATATCATTGATCTTATTTATAGATTATGTGAATGTGAATTCGTATTAAAAGTCATTGGAAATTTGAAGGTGAAAGTAATAAGAGGAACAGATTTAGTTATAATACCTGATGCAAATAGCTTGACTAATTAAAGATCTGTAATTTTTCCATTACCAATAGATTTGATATTACGAACATATTAATCGCTGCCTGCACTTGGACTCCAATTTATCGCTGCCTGCGATCCTTGTCTATTGTCCCGCAGAAACCGGGAGAGCCGATAGCGCTTTCACCTCCAGAACTTATCGACTTTGATATCCTCACGAGTAGTCATATATAAAGTAATCTTTATCTCGATAGCATCTCAGAATAAAAACAATGTTAAACTCTCCGAACAAATGGAACAAGCATGGTCAGCGGCTTCATCTCACTTCCAAGCGAATTCGATTTTCAAGCAACTTGAGATCCAGAACTGTTGTGACTCCTCAATTTTTGATAACTTTTCTCAGAAGATGATTTTGGGAAAGATGAAAAGGGGGAGAGGGATTTAGGGTTTTCGAAAGGACGAAAAGAAGAGTTCGCGGTGAAAACTGAGAGGGAACCGAAACAATTTACCGCTAACTTTTTTTCAACGTGGGAATAGTATTTTTGCATCTGTTGTAAATACAACTGATGCAACTAACATTATTTGCATCGGTATATTTTCTTCGGTTGTCGATGATAACCGATGCAAATTGTATTTTTTTACTATCTACTGCTTTCCACATACCAAATGCATCGGTTGTTAAAGCGTAATCGATGCAAATACTTCTATTTGCATCAGTTGTTGTAACAACAGATGCAAATGAGGCGAAGCAACATGCGTATTTTGTAGTAGTGGTTTCTCATACTTTCTACTTTATTGCCCTTAATTCCCGTGCTTGACGTTATCATTTCAGTTTCTTTCCATTGAATGTGGCACGTTTCATTGTTAACGTTTTATTCCATTTATATGTGTGGCTTTCCTTTTGCAACCTATTCCTTTTCTATTTCCTTCGTTTTCAAAATTTGAAACGTACAGGCTGGACCACAGTATTAATTGCTTTAATAATTTTTCCAATTCACGTTCAAATGTTGCTATTCCTAGCTACTAATAAATTTAGAAATCAGTGTCTTTTACTTAATTTATGGCATACGTTCAAACCGTTGGCTTTTATTATTCAGCTCAATTAAGGGTGACTGTTGCCATCACATAACCGGTAAAAGATTTGTATACGTTTTATTTGTTTATGTGGCAACGATTCACATTTACACTATTATTGCCTTTTTAACTTCAATGGTTTTCATTTATTTGTGTACGTTTCGTTTCATTTATTTGCGCTTGAATTTTTCCATTTTTGTTACTTTACATTTATATCGGTACGTTATTTTTGCGTTCATAAAACTTTATACATTTATTATAGTTGACTATTGCTCATCTTGGCTTATATAATTCCATCCTTATATTCTTCTTCCTCTCCTCTTTTATTCCTCTGCTGTGAGAAATACAATTCGTATGCTTGATTATCAAACTTTTCCACCTGCTCCTATTTGTCGCAGTCTTCTCGCCACCAAAGTTCCCCTCCTCCACTTCGTACCTCATCCTCATCTCCTCTCTTTTATATAATAAGGTAATATCTATATTATAAATATATTATGTTGTATTTACCTAAAAGTTAAAAGCTATAATTTGTTTACCTTTTTATACTTATATATATGAATTCATACGAATTATTACAACTTGTCTTATCTATATACATAGTATGCTGATGATTTGTAAATAGCTTATATATACAATTGTTACATACACACTTGTCAACATACAATTGGTTACATAAATAGGAGCATGTGTGCATATTTAGCCATATTTTACATATAGGGTCTGCATATTTGTTTGTATATATAATTGTAAGAGCTGAATATATTTAGATTTATATCATTATTTTTAAATCGATCATTTTTTTGCAACAAGTCTTATATAAATAATATGTTCACATATATATAAGTATATGTATTTTACAGTTTTAATGTATGTGTTTTAGCACATGGGTTTTACATTCAACCCTTTTATTTACAATTTATATTAAAAAGTATGTTATAATCTCTTGGTTATATTCAAATTTATTATATATATCGTTTGCAGTAATAAATTTTATTATTGATAAAAATGTAAGTTACATATGTCAATGTAATTATGCGCATAACTGATACGTAAAGATATATTAGTATATAAGTTTATATTTGTGTTATAGGCACGTTACTTTATATTTAAAATAATACATAAATAATCATATGTAGGTAGTTGCGTGTTGTAGTGGGTGGGTTAGCTTATAACGGTGAGGATTTGTAGATATTTGGAAATTTAAAAGAATGTGCATATATTTTGTAAAAGGCTGTGCATATATTTTGTAAAGGTTGTGCATATATTCATAGTCTAAATCCTATTATATATATTTTGTTATAAATAGTTACAGTTATATTTTAAAGTGTGAGTCATAACAGAATTACAGAGGTTACTATATAACTTATACTTGTATGCAAATGGGTCTGCATAGATGTATAATGGGTCTGTATACATTTGAGTAACATGAATGTAGTGGGTGGTATATATATAAATATCTTACATATATTTGTTTATACATATACATACTATTTTGGACTTAAGTTGATTTCGTCGGTACTAAATTTATAACAAATATTGTTTTAATTATAGCATACAATTTATTTTACATGTTTGACTTCAGTATATAAATCCACCTATATACCTTTTACCTTCATCGATCCAGTTCTGATTCGTTTTATCAATTCTTGATCATCGGCTTTGTTCGTCCAATTCGCGTTCAAATCTTACTTTGCTTTGAGTTGTTGTTTGGACTATTCGATGGTCTAGATCGTTATCCAATTCGTATCTTGTCGAGTCGTCAAAATCTCTAGCCTCGAAAGGTGAGCAATCACTCACGATTAACGTTCTTGTATTTTATTAAATTTGATTTCAATTGAAACGACAATTAAAATATAATGTTGTAGTTACTTTGTTATATATGCTATTATCTGTAACTGTTCACCTGTGGGATATGACACCATATCCTGTTGTTTATATTTTATTTAAATTATTAATGATACATGCCTGTTATTATTTTATTATCTGCAATCACTCTGCAATTTCCCTGTTAGTATGGAATTCACTATGGGTTGAAATGATACATACCTGAATGGACTTTAGAATAAGAGAAAATCATTATGGGTTGAAATGATAAACCCAAACGATTTTCATTTGAACTGAATTGGTATTACGGGTCGAAATGATATCTACCCGTATATATATACTTAATTACGGATTGAAATGATAAACATCCGTATCACTTAACCATATGATAGAAGTATATAAAGACGCCGTTGGTCCATATATAAATATTTTGAATTGATTTTCTATGGTTTTAGGAGAAATATAGGGTTTTAGTTAATATTGGAAATATTTTTATATATAAATATGTTTAATGTAATGTAGATTTAATAGTAAACTTTAATTCAATAAAGTTTGGTTTAATTAGTAGAAAATGTTTAAGTATTTTATTTTAAATAGATTTTCAATGTTTGTATATGTTAAGGAAGATAATGTTGAATTGATTGGAATGGTATTTAATTAATAATTTTGTTTAATTAAATCAAATTCGAAACTTATTAAATTTGAAAACTTAAAATATAGTTCATAACATAACTTTGACTTTAGTGATTTAATGAATATTCAAAGAAATTGAAGGCAAATATAATGAATTGTATTATAAGGCTATATAAGTAATATTGAGTGTATATTTCAAGAATAATTAATAATGAAGTTAAATCAAGATCTAAATGAAACTGTTAGGTTTAGGTTGAAATGTTGAAGCTTCGAAATACGGGACTTAAATAGTTAAATTGTGATTCAGATCTGTAATTGAAATTGATAAAATTTGAATTTGTTCTTTAGAAGACTAAATTGAATGGAAATTGAAATTTGAGATTTAATTTAATCTGAATAGGAAAGTCAAGTTGATTTTTGAAGTGAACGGTGAAACTTGAGGAAATTATAAATACTTTACTTTATAAATTTTTCAAAATTTATACGTATACTATTTTTATATTGAAGTGAAAATGATATTTTGGTTTTGAAATATAAATTAATTTGAAAGGACCACGGTGTTATAGTGTATATTTCTACCTTGTAGATAGTTCTGTAGATACTTAGGGGATGGTTATCCCAAACATCCTTTAAGTTACTTGTATTTCAGTTGATATTTCACTTGAGTTGGATTTATAGATATAAGAATGCTAATCCTGACTCGAGTGTTTTTTTGTTTTGCTTTACGCTCGGGTCAGACAGAGTGATACAACATTTGAGACTCACCTTCGAAGTTGGAGCTTTGCTTGAAGATCCAGCTATCTATCCTTTCAGTTATCCAGTTGATTGGTTTAGAGAAGTCATCTGCTCATACTGGAGATATCACTGCATCTGAGATATTCTGTTGTATTTTATTTCTAACTCTGATGTTTATATAGTAGCTTCATGAACTATTATTCATTTATTCTGCTGCGTATTATTATACTACTCTGTATCCATGATTCTGTGATTGATTTATTTACTGTATATGTTAAGTTTGCCAAATTGAAATTAACGATCTGATATTTTTAGCAATTCAAGTCCGACATGTATGGATGCGAATGGTTGAAAATAGCGGGTCGTTACAAAGTCCTTCAAACCTTCAATATTAATTTTATCCCTAAAATTTTGGCTAAGAAAAGCCAATTCGGGATCTAGCTTTTGAGCTTCAAGGATGCGGTCTAAAAGAGAAGGATGAGCCTCAAGGCTACATAAAAGAAGAGATGCACGTAAGTTGGATTCACGATCTCGAATCTCACAAATGGATGAAGTCTCGAGATCATTCCACTCAGATATCATCATAGAAACAACCGCTTGTTGCTTACGACTAAGTGCATCGGCAACATGATTTCCCTTTCGAGAGTATAAAGAATATCAAGATTATAAGATGCAAGGAACTCGAGCCAACGTTGTTGATGCAAATTGAGTTCCTTTTGGGAAAATAAATACTTTAAAGATTTATGATCTGTGTAGAGAACAAATTTCTCTCCCAAAAGATAATGACGCTAAATTCGAAGGGCGAAAACAATAGCCACGAGCTCTAAATCATGAGTGGCATATCTTGCCTCGGCTGGCTTTAATTTCCTAGAAGCGTAAGCAATAACACGATCCCTTTGCATAAGAACGGCTCCCAAACCAACACGACTAGCATCGGTATAAACAATAAAATCTTGGTTCCCTTAGGGAATCACAAGAATGGAAGCATCGGAAAGGAGTTCTTTTAATTTCTGAAAAGAAGCTTCACATTTGTCCGACCAAATGTATTTAACTCCTTTCTTTGTCAAGCTAGTAAGAGGCACGGAAATTTTAGAAAAGTCTTTGATAAAAAGACGGTAATAGCCCGCTAATCCAAGAAAACTACGGATTTCCATCACACCTTCCGGTCTCTTCCAATTTTGTATCGCTTCAATCTTTGAAGGATCCACGAAAATTCTGGATTCAGAAATAATATGGCCGAGAAATTTCACACGAGATTGCCAAAAGTGGCATTTAGAAATTTTTGCTTTCAACTGATTGCTCCTAAGAGTTTCCAACATAATCCGAAGAAGCTTTTCATGCTCCTCCTCGGTTTTAGAATGCACAAGAATATCATCTATAAAGATGAGAACAAATCAATCGACGAAGTCTTTGAAAACTCGATTCATAAGGTCAACGAAATAAGCTAGAGCATTCGTTAAACCAAATGGCATAACAAGCCATTCATACGATCCATAACGAGTACGGAATGATGTCAAAGGAATGCTATCCTCTGCAATACGAAGCTGATGAAAACCGGTTGCTAAGTCTAATTGTGAAAAGACTCTAGCACCACAAAGTTGGTCGAATAAATCATCAATCCGAGGTAAAAGATATTTATTCTTGATCGTTAGATCATTAAGCTTGCGGTAGTCAACGCAAAGCCTAAGTGCACCATCGGATTTCTTCACAAAAATGGCAGAAGCTCCCCAAGGAGAGGAACTAGAACGAATAAATTGCTTCGTCTCGAATTCGGATAATTGTTTGCGCATCTCCTCATTTTCTTTATTGGACATACGATAAGGTGGAAGAGAGATAGGTAGAGCTCCAGGGATTAGACTAATTCTGAATTCAATTGCTCGCTTAGGTGGTAATCCTAAAACGGGCTCAAATATGTCAGAAAATTCACGAACAACGTGAATAAGAGAAATGACATCCTCCTCATTATCATTATCGTCATCATGAGGATTTAAAGGATATAAAGATGCTGTGAAGTTGGAATCCGAATCTTTAAGAAAAATAGAAATCTTCTTAATAGATTGAGGATGTCAAAGATGAATAGTCCGCTCAGGACATAGGATATGGGCTTCATGATGGTTAAGCCAATCCATTCCCAAAATCATTTCGAAGCCCAAGTAACGCATGACATGCAAATTGGCTTGGAAAGAAAAATCACACAAAGTAATATCGACATCTTTACAAAGCAAACTAAGTGTTGCGGATCCACCGACCAGATTCGCAATTCTCAAAGAAGTCATTAAAGTCATAACACTTAAAGAAAAAGTATCAACAAGTTCTTTTGATATAAAAGAATGGGATGCACCTGTATTAAAAAGAACTCGAATAGGTTGATCACGAAACATAATAATGCCATCAAGGATAGAATGAGAAATACCTTGACCACGAAAAGTGTCACTAGGGGCTTGTACAACATTTAGCTTTCCCTCCTTCTTACCTTGAAGTTTGGGACATAAAGATATATAATGGCCCGAGCTTTGGCAATAGCGACAACTAAGGGGCTTTGAACACTTATTTGCATAATGGTCTTTAGAACCACAATTGTAGCATTCTCCACGGCTAGAGTTAGGAGTCTTTGCTACATGTTTCCCTTTCTTGTTGGGATAAGGACCCATGAACTTATCAGGCCTCTTCTTGTTGTTGTTGAAGTTCGGTTTGGCACCCACAAATTCAATATCACCCTCTTTATCAGCCTCTTCAAGTCGAAGAGCGATATCAACAAGCTGATCGAAAGCACATCCAATTTCAGAAGTAATGGCTTCTTGAGATTCTTATTCAAGCCATAGATAAATCTCTGATTTTTCTTCAATGGGGTATTTATATACCCGACCCCATAATTAGAGAGAGATTTAAAAGATGCGACATATTCTGCCACAGAAGATTCACCTTGAACAAGGTCTATAAAACGACGGGCTAAAGTCACTTTCTCAGCTTCTGGTACAAACTTCGATTGAAATCTTTCCCGGAATTGCTTCCAAGTAAGATCCGCTTCAATAATTTCAGAAATCAAAAGTTCGTACCAATCTAATGCTCTCTCCTGGAGCATACTAGAAGCCACTTGAACTCGATGAAGATCAATAAGATTCATGCGAGTAAAGATGCGATCGCATGTTCTAAGCCAAGCTTGGACTTCAATGATGTTTTTGGTACCCTTGAATGGCTTCCTACCCAAGTTGGTATAATCACTGCACAAACGTGCAAACCTAGATTTAGGGTGAGTAGGCTCTGGAATGGGTCCGGCAGCTTGAGCATTCTTTACAAGATCAAGAAGCTGTTGGGCAGACATAAATACTCCATCCTGGGGAGTAGCACTAGATTGACCGGCGCTGGAACGGCCTGGTCTAACCATTTATCTTCTTTAAGAAAGAAAGAAAGAAGAAGAAAAGGTTAATCTTAGAATGAATATCAGACAAATCTTGATTGATAAAACAAAGCATCACAAAGAAAATAGGATAGATTGGGTCCAATGACTCGAATAAAATCCTAAGGCACGACTCCTAAGATGGACTTAGGACGATGATCCTTGTTAAATTATTCTACATTGTTCCGAAGTTTGGCTCTGATACCATGTTGTGACGCCCCCCTCTATACTCACGCTAGCCAAGGACACTACGTAGTAATGCCGTCAACTAGCGCGAAGAATAAGGCTGTTGAGGAGCGACCATCCGTGTAATTGCCTTGTGCAAGCAACGGTATGTCAGATAGTATAACAAGAGGAAATCCGACACACCGATACAAACTCAAAGCATCTACACAGTGGCTATATATGATCTTCGGAAACAAATATAGAAATTATCATAACATAAATCAGTCGCAGATATCCATATCAAAAAGGCGGAAACAGATATGAATATAAGACGTAGAAGTGTTTATCGGAGTAGTGGTCAAACAAGATCCACAGTATAACAAAAGAATAGATACAAGTGCTGGACAAAAGAATATGTATGCATCAAGGAGTCTCTATCTCGAATGTATAACAACAAAAACTAGCAATATAGTGTAGCTAGCCAAAAGTCAGGTAATACTTCCAGATGAGGAGTCAAGTAGAAGCACCTGTAACATCTTGGTCTGACCCGAGTATTATTTAAGAAGAAAATAATAAACGGATCGGTCTAGCTATAAATATCTGGTAAAACGAGATAGAGCAAGAGATATGATAAAAACGTATGATAACAAAAATGTCATAGTACGACAAATATACATTAAATAACAACAAAAATCATACAATATCTCAAGAAATCTTGAAGCACTAGAAAGAATGTCGTGTTCTTTGTTTTTATTCACTAAACCACAAATATTGACAAACTTATCAATGCCAATCGTAAAAGTTGTTGAAACACAAATTCACAAAAGTTAGTGAAACAAAAATTCACCAATGCACAAATATTGGTAAAGCTTATCAATTATAAATCACGAATTTTGGTGAAACACAAATTCTAAAAATCATCAAAAGAAATCCAAAAATCACAAAAAAGGGGAGGCCTATCACAAAACGGGAGCACGGAAACTCACCAACACATGCATCACAAACGAAACGCTATTCCATGGTTGCTAACCATCAATTTGAGCTGAATCTCCACAAACAGCCGGAAGACCATGGGTCGCTACCCCACCAATTTGAGTCGAAATACCACAAAACGGGGTTTCGTCTCCCTCGCAGACAAAGAGACATCGCACATCGCTAGTCAAAACCACAAAAATGATCCTCATCGATCATCAAGAAGTGTCAATTACACTAAGCTAGTTAATAAATGGGTTTAGCTTCATGTCCCATAACCATTGGCTTAACTCAAGTATTTACGAACAAATTGTAGATCTCCACTCGAAAGTTGTCACAAGAGTTTCAGCCGAACGAGTCTAAGACTTAACCGACAAAGTAAACGCAGGCGTTTCATACCACTTGTTTTGCAAAGTTTTTTAATTGGATTTCTCGAACGAATGAGGTAAAGGTTTGTATATACTAATAGATTGGAAAATGGTTTTATAAAAGACTTTGTATTAAAAATAGAGTTGAAATCATCTTTGAGAAACAGTTTGAATATTTACTACTAGTATAGAAACCTTTGCGTTTTAAAGTGACAAACCATAAAGATGATTGTAAGAACAATCAATCACAAAAATTTCACGTTCAAAGATGTGAATTAAATCGAAAGAAATCGATTCCAAACTCATCAAAATGGTAATACCCAAAAATTCCAAAATAGAAGTTATCAAGGTCGATAATAAATGATAACAACAAATCGGAAAACCACGAATCGATAAAAACTAGAATTTCAAGCAAAATAGGCTAAATAGGCAAAAACAAGCAGGTCAGTCGACTGATTACAGAGGCCAGTCGACTGATTGTAGGAAATAGAGACTTCCAGCTTCTACAGACAACCTAGGAGCATTCATTTGCTACAGCCAGTCGACTGACTGCAAATGTCAGTCGACTGACTGGCACTGGGTTTGTTTTTCAACCTAACAAATGAAGAGCAAGTCCTCCAAAATTGCAAACGGACGAGCAATGGGTGCTTGGGGTTTATGCCAATCGACGACCCGGCCCTATAGGCTCTTCGATACACCACTAAAATCATGATCAAACATCAAAGCTATGATTTTTAGAGATTTGACTTCAAACACCAAAAATTGGAATACTCATAAAATCAATTCAATCCAAGGCAAATGGACATGGAATAGAAGTTAGTAATTCATACCTAACAACAAATGAAGGTTATAAACATAGGTGTGAGATAAAAAATCTCACCTTTTACTCAAAACAGTAAAGAAGAAGCTGTAGAGCAAGGCAAGAACAATCACTCTTCAATTCTAACCTAAGAAGCTTGAATCTATGCTTAAAAGAAAAACATTTCCTAAGTTAGGGTTTATGAATTTTTGAAATTGAAGGTAGAATGAGTTGGAGAAGAAGAAGATGATGCTTACCAATAGCTTTTCTTTGAATTTGGAGTTAGGGCTTGGATTTGCAATGGAATCAGTGCTTAGAAATTCTAATTCGTTTTCTCTTCCCCTATTTTTATCTAAAGCTTGAAGGTATTAGGAAATGAAAGTGAATGAAGAGAAGTGGGGGTTGAGTTAGAGTTAATAATTTAGGCTAACCCAAACCCAAAGTCCAAAGTGCATAGGTCAAGTTTTAGCTAGCTCCAAACATATCGAAGTTTATACTCAAAAAGGTCGCAAACGGCGTTTTGAACTCAATGGAAGTGGTCCCGAGTCCTAATTCGACCGTATGAAAAAAGTAGCATTTCGGACTATAATTCGACTAACGATGCTGCATTTAAATAAAATATTTAAATACACAATCGTAAAATATGTGGGTTGTTACACGGAGCTTGGTTGAGGAACGGTTAATGGCACTTAGATGGATCGGGGAAGAAGAAGGCGCTTCGTTTCGTACCGATCTCTACTGACTTTACTCTTGTATCGATTGGAAATCTAGTATTGTCATCTGGCTTCTCGTATCGATTGTGGAATGACCGCTTAGTATCAGCCGCTTCGTATCGCTACTGATCGATATGAAGGTGTACATCTCTGATTAATACGTGGATGGTGAGTTCGATCGATGCGAGGTTGACGACGTTCGACTGGTATGAAATGGATTGAAATTGATCGACACGAAATGGAGGTTGAATTGATCGATACGAAATGAAGGTCGAATTGATCAATGCCAAATGTTCATTTTGAATCAGTTCAAAGTCTTCGGCACTGATCGATATGAATCATGTATCCTGATAGATACAAAACAGATTGTTACGAACCAGAGTTCTTGCGACCGGTATGAGTCGAACCTTAATGGACTTGAAACCTCTTCCACACTCAAACACCCGACATCGACAAGCTTCTGCCTTGCGTATCTGAACTTAATTGATGAACTGCATATTTGACCGCCTTTCGAAGCTCGTCGACGGAACTGTAGCTCAATAAAATCTTAACAAATTGTAATTCGGATCGGTCTCTAAAGTCTGGATGGAATGGTTGTGACGGTCAGCAATGATGGTCACTCCAGTTGAATTTCGAAGTCTCGTCATTTGCATGTTTTTTCATATTCTATTGAATTTTTCAAGTAATATACCGCACTGCACTGCACAAAACATTCACACACTTCACACTGGGAGATGCACAGGCTTATTATCGTATAATGATGATTTCTCATAAGTTAGTTAGTTATGGAACCTTCAAGCTTACGACAACAAGAAGTTCAGAGTTCACTCCCTCCAACAATCAAGATACCGGCCATCGCGGCCGAAGTCATAGATCCGGCTCCGGATGAGATACTAGGTGCAGTTTTCATCTACACTCCACCAGATTCTATATCGTCCAACGTTTCTAAAGACATGTTGGGATGGATATGCTTAAGGCACAGTTTGCCAAAGGATGACGTGCCATTGCCGAGACCGAACGATAGACTCTATTTTCCACCGGAAGGATTTATTGCTTTTAACCGTCATGCATGTACAGTTGGTACGCTTCCTCCATTTAATTGGTATATTAGGGAAGTGCTATCTTTCCTCGGGATCACCCCATCTCAGCTACACCCTAATGGATATGCGTTGCTAAACAGCCTATTCATCGTGTTCATGGAACATCTCTTTCGACCACCTATCCCGATCGAGATTAGATACCTCTTTAATGTCAAGAGTCGGGGAGATAGCCCTTCTTATATGTTCATGGAATCGATCAGGAATTGTTAGGTGGTAACAGCATCTTGGACTAGGTGGAGTTAGTTCAAAACGGAATGGTTCTACATTTGATGTCCCCCGGGATTTGCTAGCCGATAGTTAGCTAGACGTAAGTGTTGCGACCTTTTCCAGTAGTTAATCATAATTAGTGTCAAACTAATATTTCCTTTTCCTTTACAGCTGCAATTCCATAACCCAAAGGCGTGCATTTCAAAGAAATGGTGCAGGTTCTCCGAGAAGTTCCGAGCAAAATAACGGAGATTGACTCGTAACAGACAGGAACTTGAGAACTGTCAGGCTGATTGAGCGAAACCAGAGTATGAGGCTTGAGGGAACGCAGAGGGTTGCCCTGAAGAAACGGGTCAAACGTAAAATGCTCGGAGTTGTTATAACTAAGAGGGTTGATCCAGAAAGAACACCCACTGACGATGAACTTGTGGCTGGGCCTTCTGACACCCTTCAAGATTCCAAAGGAAAAAGAAAAGGCAAGGCAGCTGCTTCTAAACATTCTAAATCCATGAGATGGAAATCTATGGTCGTGTCTTCGCCCGTTTTCGAAATTATAATTTTGGAGACTTCTCCCCTGCGAGTGGAAAATCTTTTCAAAGGGCTCACCGATATCCCAATCCATGATTAAGTATCACTCCATGATGACGTCGGGTTGGATAAGCTCCAACACGCTTTAGATTTAAGTGAGTCTCTTCATACTAGTGTGGTCGACACTTTCGGTTGGTCTAGGGGTTGCACATACATATACACTTCACGGCACTACACGATCCCTGACCATAAGTTGCTTACTTTGGAAGATTACTATCTCCATTCTTCTTTTACTTTGCAGATACAGTGTCTGGCCGAGGCTCAATGTTAGGGAGTCTTCGAAAAGCTCGTCGATCTTCAACATATTATAAGTCGCGTCGGAGAGAGGCAGATAGGGGCTATGACCATGGATACTCTAGTCAGGAGCGACACGACAGAGATAGGGAGTACAAACACCGATCCCGACCTCATTCTTCCCCTCCTAGAAACCCTACACAGCCTCCTGTTTATGCCACACGTCCTCCGGCACAAGCCGTCTTCTCACGTTTCAAGGCTTGAAACTCACCATCATAGAACTGAAACAATGTCCCCCATAATTGCAGAGCAGGTCCTTACCGAGCCTATAGGGGAAGGAGTGATTGAACTTGCCCAATTGAAGAAGGATTTTCTAGATATTTGCTTTGATGGTTATATTTTCCCCTCACACCTAAAGAGAATTTCAATGGAGGCTGAGAACACAATGCATGATTACATCCATGACATTTACACTCAATACAAGGAGTGGGGGAAAACCGCGAAAAAAGCAACGAAGCTGGTTGAGCGGACAGCTATCATTGAGAAGTTAGAGAGTGAGCTTGCTCAAAAGGACTATATTGTCTAAGTGCTAAATACTGAAGCTAAGTCCTCCTGAAAGTCAGAAATAGAGGCCATTCATAAAGCCGATGAGCCCAACTCAACCATAGAGAGGATGAGGCAATCACATTACGCCCTGGTGGAGGAGATGGGCCATTAGAACACCACCGTTACTGCCGAACGGGATGTGACCCTCAAAGAACTCAATGAGCTTAAAGCCAAATTTTGTGAGATTGCCAAGGATAGGAATGATGTGAACAAAGCAGCCTAGGAGGCATGTGAGCAGACCGTAATGCTCATAGCTGAACGGGATGCGGCAGTGGATAAGGTCCATGTGGTGGAGACCGAGGTCGAGGAGAGGATCCAGACGGCAGAGTCCAGGCTAGAGGCTGATATTGAAGATCTCCTCATCACTTACAACACTAATGTGCTGAAGAATAGGAACTTAGCCTGGCTTGAAAATTACTCCGTGCATCTTCACAACGTGTGGGGCCGATTGGTCAAGGAGAAGAAGGCAGCGCATCTAGATGAATTAATCGATGAATTTGATCTTGAGAATCGTGTGCTGAATGAAGATGAAAGAAAGATTCTCCATGATCCGATGATCTTGCATGAAAAGGAGAAGCTCGATGCCCAATGCTCGAAAGTTAGGGAAAGTTTAGGTGTTGACATCATGATACAAGTTTGGATATTCCTGCACCAACTCAATCTGATCCTGCACCAGCGATTGAACCCCAATCTGTCCCTGCTTATAATCCGTAACAGTCAACGCTATCTCCTACTAAAGAGCATACTTCTAAAGCCGCTCATCCATCCACAAGCCTAATTGAGGAAGCTACTCTGAACATTCTTCATCTGTGTCTAAAATAAGGGTCTTGACTTGAAGCGCTTACTAACAGTTTTTCTTTTTCTCTATCCAGTGATTGGAGTTACACTGACAGTGCCTCCTACAGCCCAAGAATCGCATCAAACACAGGAGACTATCATTACTAAGGCGATCACCATAATAACGACTGCGTCGATCGATGGAACGTCGGGGGCACACTTTCCTTTGATGAGCAGATGATGGATGAAATCATCAGTCGCCACAGTTACCCATTTGGACCTACCATTTGTCATAAGTGGACTTGCGCCTACTACTGGCTCTTTAATGCAGACCACTGATGCCCCCAACGAGGCTCGATCGATTCGTGAAGAAGAAATATTGGCCGAAATCAATGCTGAAATGGAGGCAGCGAATCGTGATGGCAGTTTTAGAGGTAGAATGGCGGCGCCGGTCCGGCTCCATTAAGAATGATATCCCCCGGTGGTACAGTTACAGATACCAGCATGTCTATTCTGCCTCCTGTAGCTGATCCAGTTCATCCGACTCCACCTTCAGGAGGCATCATCATGTACTCAAGTTCGGAGGAGGACGTTGAGATCATGCCTCCGCTAGAGATCGATCATCGAAAAGCAAGAGCTCAAAGCGGAAAATCACTAGCGGTTCAATCGGGTCCACGCCGAAGAAGAAGCCCAGGAAGGAGAAAGAGTAGATAGGCCTCTTCGGCATATCTTTTAGTAGATAAATAGGAATCCATTTTCGCTTTCCTTTCATAGGCCGTGTATAGATGCGGGTTCGGCCCTTGCTAGTAGGAATCTTGGAAAAAACTTGTATATGAATTTTTTTCACACATAGTTGAAATGAAACTCTTTTTTGGCTTCAACTTTATTATTGTCTTTCATGCTTAAGTGTTTCAGTATTTGAATTTCAGTTCAGTGCATTTACGGAGTTCCAACCTTTTAGTTGAGTTTGTTTTTATTTGTCAAGTCCAGAAATTACAGACATGAGTCATGACCGAGGATTAAGTTGAACTTTGATGTTGCACTGCTTCTGTCAATGGTTAACACTTAATTTCTGCCCCCAGTTACGGGGATAAGTTATAAAGATCGGCCAACAATTGCATTTCGCCTTCTTTTTGTTGAGCTTAACATCGTTGAATCGATGTGAAAACAAGTGAGAGTCGAGTGGTCGAATCACACTTGCTTACTTATTAAAGATAACTTCTATGCTTCGGCGACCTGCATTTGTATGTCAACGGTTGATCACGCCTGTTTAATTTTTAAGTATATGTCCACATTCTGGGGGCTTAAGTTATTTTATGATTGGTCAGTCACACCTGAATTATGTTTATATTCTGACCACACTCTGGGGACTCAAAGTTATTTACGATCGACTCCCTGGTTCGCACTCTAGGAATCTGAAGATAATCGACATTTGTACTCTGGTTTGCACTCTGGGAACCGAAGTTAGTGTTTATACTCCAACTCACACTCTGGGAACTTGGAGTCCATGCTTATACTCCGACTCGCACTTTGGAAATACGGAGTTAATGTTTATACCCCGATTCATACTCTAGGATTTGGAGTTGGTGTTTATACTCTAGTTCGCACTCTAGGAATCTAGAGTTGACATTTTTACTCCAATTCGCACTCTAGGAATTTGGAGTTGGCCGACAGATGGTCAGTCGCATCTGTTTAGGCTTTTAGGATTTCGTTCGCACTCAGAGAACGATGGATTTATCAGGATCGTGGATTGTCGGTTCACATCCACCTTGAGCTAACAAGTGAGGTTATTAAATGGACGGGTCTATCCTTCTCGAACTTGGTTAGGATACGTCGAAGTCATTAGGTGGACGGGTCCACTCTCTTCGAAACCGCATTTATAAGCTTATACTCCAGCTTGCAATCTAGGACACTAGAGTTAGTTAAAGGATTGTCATGTATCAATCCTTTTTGCCTTTTATGTAGTGACTTGTCCGCGAGCTCAGGTTTCACTTAGTGAGTGACCGGTCATATCACAGTCACTCCCTGTTTGAATAAATTCCACTGTACGATGGAACTTAGCTCTTTGTACGTCGTGATGGTCATATGTCATATTCAATAAATCATAGCTCTGGCTTGAAGAGATGGCATTTTATTGCTGAAATAAGAAAATATGGCAAAGTCAGTTGCCTTATTACAAATTCAAATTTCGAAATGCAGAAACAAATTGCAAGTGAAAATAGACAAAAATAGATAAAGCCTGTCATCTATAGTAGCGATGGAGACTCTCGCTGTTCTAGGCTCTCGTCAAAGTAAGACCATCAACGGCCGATAACTTAAATGTGTCATCTTTGAGTTTTCGTTCGATCACATACGGTCCTTCCTAAGTTGGTTTCATGTGCGAAGGAACCGGAAAGATTCTTTTGAAGACGAGATCGCTAAGTTCAAAGGTTTGGGATCGGACCTTAGCATTTTACAATCGGGCGACTCGACTTGGGTATGCGGCTGCCCTCGATTCTGCCTCTTCGTGCTTCTCATCCAATAAATCTAGGGATTCAGCAGGTAATATGGCATTTGTCTTCTTATCATAGTAAGTCACACAATGAGAAGGTACTTCCATCTCGACTGGAATGACGACTTTTGAACCATAGGATAGAGAGAATGGAGTGTGTTTGGTCACGGACTTGTGGGTAGTTCGATAATCCCATAAAGCCATAGGAAGTTCATAATCCCACTTGCCCTTGGCCCTTTCCAGTCATTTCTTCAAAATAGACTTTATAACTTTGTTCACAACTTCGATTTGTCCATTCGCTTGGGGGTGTGCAACTATAGAGAATTTTTTTTGGATATGGAATCGTTGGCAGAAGTCTTTGAATTCAACACTATCGAATTGGGTCCCATTATCAGTAATAATAGTGTGTGGGAGACCAAATCGATAGATAATGTTGCGCATTACAAAGCTGATCACTTTCTTTGTCGTGATTGTAGCAAGGGGTTCGGCTTCCGCCCACTTTGTAAAGTAATCAACTACAACTATGGCGTACTTCGCACCACCTTTGGCCAGAGGTAGAGAGCCAATGATATTGATGCCCCATACCGCAAACGACCATGGACTTACCATTTGGGTTATCTCAGTTGGTGGGGCTCCAGGACTCTGAGCATGCTTATGAAATTTATCACATTTTCTGGCATAATCTGCGGCATCATGGTTTACAGTTGGCCAATATATCTGTATCGGAGTACTTTCTTAGCAAGAGCTTGGCCCCCGGTGTGATCGCCACATTCTCCTTCGTGTACATCATGTAACACTCGCTTAATTTCATTGTGCGCGATACATGGAGTATAGGAACGGAATACCCTCTTTTATACATGACTCCATTATGAATAGTGAACCGCGAAGCTTTTCAAAGAATCTGTCTCTTCTCACTCGTACGCTCAGGTAGCGTTCCATGCTCAAGGGAATTTTGGAATGGAGTCGTCCACGACTCCTTATGGGGAGTGATTTCAAATACAAGGTCTGTCTCCATCTGATCAATGCTTGGGGAAGATAACATTTCCACAGGAGAGAGTCCCATTTGCCTAACTTCACCTGTACTTGCTAACTTCGCCAATGAATTAGCCTTTTGATTGCACTCATGGGGTATGTAGTAGATGGCATAATAATCAAACTGATTAAGTATTTCTTGGACTCGAGCTAGATAAGCAGCCGGTCTTCGATCTTTGGCCTAATATTCGCCCCGAACTTGACATACAAATAGTTGCGAATCATAATAAATTTCCACAGCACTCGGGCAAGTTTCAATCCGGCAAGCAAGGCTTCATATTCAGCTTCATTATTTATCACACGAAAGTCAAACTTTAGAGCATAACATATGGACCGACCTTCGAGGGTTTCAAGTACTAATCCAGCACCCGAGCATCGGTCGTTTGATGCACGATTAGTATGCAGCTTCCAAATATACTCGGGAGATTCATTGGTTTGGGGAAAGTCCTCTGATAGTAAATTCTGCTATAAATCTGCTAGGACTTGTTCTTGAATGGCTCGCCTCAGGGTGTAAGTAATATCAAACTGGCTCAATTCAATTTTCCATTTGAGTAACCTACCAGTTTTCTCAAGCCGCGTAAGGACCTGTCATAACGGTTGATCGGTGTAAACAGTGATGGGATGAGCCTAGAAATATGGACGGTGCTTCCTTGAGGCAATAACGAGACAATAAGCCAGTTTCTCTAGCTTCAGGTAATTTCTCTCTGCTCCGATTAATCGTTTACTAACATAGTAGACTGGTCTGCACTAGATCTTCCTCCCGAACCAAGGCAGCGCTGATTGCGTTTTTTGATACCGCCATGTATAGGTATAATTGCTCGTGATCGATAGACTTTCACAAAATCGACGGTGTGGAGAGATGTTGAATCAGTGCTCGGAATGCGCCTTCACACTCCGTGGTCCATTCAAAGTTTCGTCTTCCTTTTTGGATCAGATCGAAGAAAGGAATACACTTGTCGATGGACTTTGAAATGCACCTGCTCAATGCTGCTACCTTCCCGTTGAGGCTCTGGACTTGCTTTATGGTCCTTGGAGTCTTAAGATTTCTGATTGCCCAGATCTTTTTGGGATTTTCTTTGATTCCTCGAGCATTGACGATGAACCCAAGGAACTTTCCGGATGCGACTCCAAAGTGGCATTTCAATGGATTGAGCTTCATCCTGTATTCTCAAAGGATGCTAAACATTGATTCCAAGTCTTTAACATGATCAGTGGGGAAACGTGACTTCACCAGCATGTCATCTACATATACTTCCATGGTCCTTCCAGCTGGTTAGCGAACATTCGATTGACTAGTCGTTGGTATATAGCCCTGGGGTTCTTGAGTCCGAAGGGCATGACTTTGTAACAGTAGAGTCCCAGATCGGTCACGAAGCTGGTATGTTCATGGTTGGGTAAAAGCATGGGTATCTGGTTGTAATCGGAATAAGTGTCCATAAAAGATAATAATTCGTGCCCAGCCATTGAATCAAAAAGCTTATTAATTCGAGGAAGTGGAAAACTGTCTTTCGGGTAAGCTTTGTTCAAGTCTGAGTAATCAACACACGTCCTCCATTTCCCAAGTACGGGATTGGATACCCACTCAGGGTATAAGGCATCTCGAATAGATCCATTCGATTTCAACTTATCAACCTCTTCTTTAAGGGCGACATATCTCTATGGATCCATACCATGCCTTTTATGTTTGACCGAGATATACCATGGGTCAATATTCAAAGCGTAGCTCGCAATGTCCGACGAGATCCCACACATGTCAAAATGCGTCAAGGCGAATATGTCGAGGTTCGCCAGGAGAAATTCAACCAACTCCTTCTATGCATGTTGGCTTAACTGAGACCCAATCTTCACCATCCTTGAATCATCATCGTCATCGATCTGGGACATCGATTGTCAGTTTGGCCGGGAAGGCTTGACTGTCTTTAGTTTCATCTTCACTTTCAGTATCTCTTGGGTCAAGATCCCTTTGGAATTGGTTGGGGTGCCCGGGTCTGGGCCCAGTCACCAATTGTCAATTATCAACAAAATGGATGCAAAGAGATTCCTCTATGCCCTTTCCTTTCTTGTTTCGTTGTGTCCCTGCGTAGCTCAACAAATAACAGGCCCATCCAGCAGTCTGATCACATTGAACGACTCCAACCCTACAATCGATGGGGAACTTTAGAGTCAAGCACTAGGCTGCTCGGAATTCAGCAAGGGCCGGTCGAACCAAGAAATCATTATAAGGGGAGTCTATGTCCAACACAACAAACTGCAATATCCGAACTCTTCGGCATTGTCCAACTCCCAACTCCACTAGTAGTTCCATCACTCCAGTGGGTATAGTAGCACTCTCATTGAAGAAGTGGATTTGAGACTGGCAGGGTTTCAAATCTTTGGCTTCCATCTTCGTTTGACTGTATGCTCGCTTAAACAAAATATTCACAGAGCTTCCACTGTTAACCAAGATCATCTTCATCCAAGCGGGACCTACCTGGGTAGATATGAAAAGTGGATCAATAGTGGGGGCTTCGACCTTATCATCGTCTCTATTTCGGAACACGATGCTGTCAATCATCGTCTTCTGTTGCTTGGCTAGAGCCCCATCGTCACAATCACTACAACACTCAAAGTCCGCATACCTGATAGAGCTGGCATACGACTCCATTTCCCTCTAGCTTTGTTCAAGTCCGCATGCCTGATAGAGTTGACGGGACCACACCTCCTGATTGCGACGCCCGCACGAACTGATCCAACTTCCGTTCACATATATGCTTTTCAATGAGATCTTGCAAATGGTGACACTCATTTGTATTATGACCATAACTCTCATGAAATCTACAAAACTTCCCTATTTGGATTTGTCTCTCCGATGATGGCTTCGGAGCAAGCTTCTTGTATTGAACGATATTACAGGTCTGCAAATATACATTTTCCAGCGACGTGTTTAATGGAGTATAATTATCGAACATTGGAGCTGTATGTCGTGGACCTCGGTTTTGATCTCATTTTTTGTTTTGATTTCCATTATCCCTCTGTTGAATTTCTTTATTCTGGATATTCAACTGAACTTTCCCGGAGCTCTCGTCAGACTATTTAACTACAACATTAATTTGGATCCCTATCATACTAGGCCCCATGTCATCTTATTTCCTAGATTGTTTCACGTCCTCTCTTTTCAAGAATTGGGCTGCCTTGGAGTAGGAACGATCCAATGTTGTGGGAGGCTTCCCAGCCAACCAGTTTCCGAACTCGAAACCAGGATTGATCCCCTTAGTCAATGCCATCAAGATAGAGTTGTCATTAGGATTGCTTATCTCTGCACACGCAGCATGAAACCTCTCTAAGTAGCATCTAAGTGTCTCTTCGGGAACTGGAGTGACACTGGACAGAGTATTGACATCTTTAGGCCTCGTAACTTGCATGCGGAATTGTTCTACAAACTTAGTGGCCAATTGGTCGAAGCAAGAAATGGATCGAAGCGACAATCGTGTGAACCACATAGTAGCAATGCTCCCCAAAGAAATGGGAAAACTATGGCATTTACTGCATCATTGGCTCTCGCAACATTCATTGGCCATTCGTGCTTTAGAATGTGTTGATTAGGATCAGAATTTCCTTTGTAGACTGGTAAGGACGACATTCTGAATCGTCGAGGTGGTTCAGCATAGAGTATTTCATCTGTGAAGGAAGTGTGACTTTCGGGAGATTCCCTAATCGTCATTTGTAAGACCTTGACTCTCTCGAATCATCTGACGAATCATCATCGGTATATCTGATATTTGGACATTATGTGCACGTTAAGCCAAGGTGTGGTCGAGTTCCACAATGGGAGGCTTGATCAGACGCGGTCGACGGTCCATGTCTCGCCTCCTTGGTTCTAAGTCTTCGAGGACGTACGGTTCAAGAGTACATCCATGCTAACGATGGTTCAGATCAGGCTGATTCGGGCATCAACTCCTGCTTCAACAGCGGTGGTGGTAGCGTGGTTGTTTATGGTGTAGTGAGGAACAGTACCTCCCTAGGAGGAGGGTCCGGTCTGGTAGCTGGTTGATGGGTCAACTCTCAGTTGTCCAACGTTCAAAGTAGGTTGATGTCCGGTGTCTTGGGTGTAGCTTGCGTCTAGTCGTAGGCGTGTAGATCTGTGATGGTGTTAGTTGAGGCTGAACTTTCGGTGGAGGAATAAGAAGCATGACCTCTTCTGGATCTTCTACGCCTTTGGCGATTCAGCTGGTTAGTCAACTCTACGTTGGCACGCAGCTGTTCAATAAGTTGCTGACGACTCTGAGTCAGCTCTTGCATAAGCATTTGAAACTCCTATCGGGTGACAGGGCCAGATGGATTCGACGGTCCAACAACATTCTGGTTGGATGGAGGCAACTACGCGGGATTCTGTCTATCCTGTCCTTCTTGGTCTACAGCAGTAGAAACTGTCCTTGTGCTAACCATGGTAGATAATGAAATCCTTTCCTAGATCTGATGCAAATCTAAATAGGTTAGAAGGATTCTGAACTTGAGATTTGGATCTTCTTCTTGGATATGTGCAATCCATTATCGATAGTAGATCCAAGGAGTAGGAGAAAAAAAGTGTTTTGTCAGTGAAAGCACCAAAGTGTTTGTACCAAAATTGGGCACAATACTCTTCGGAAGTATTTGAAGAGATAAAAATGAAGAATAGAAATGTAAAACGAGGATTATCTAAAAAAATATTTCAAAAATAGATAATCAAAACATGTAGAAACACAACAATTTAGAGTGGTTCGGCATATGGCCTACGTCCACTATGAAGTTAATGATTTTATTGATATTCACTTGCTATTTAACAACTGACTACAGTGGATTACAATGATGAAATTCGAGTACAACAGCGGTCTGGGATTGCAAAGATGAATTCGATAGAGTCTAGATGTCAAAAAGCCAAAAGAACCTTTTTTGTAGGCCCTGGGGCTTTATTTATAGGCATAGGAGGCAAATATCTCGCTCAGATCTCGAGAGACTTCTTCTCGCATGTGGGGAGCCCATGCGGTCGATCCCAGGGAATTTCGACTCGATCCGTGATAGACAGGAATGAATTTCATATCGATCAAGAATTTATCCAATCGAGTTGAAATTTGGCAAGAACACTCTTTGGGTTATATGCAAGCTCCTTTGAAAATTTCATAGAATTTGGACTGGTGGATTGCAAGTTATGATCATTGCAAATTCAAGGTTTTTGGTTTTTGCTCCCCTTCGCATCGATACGATTCATATCGACCCCTTTGGCTCGCTGCTGGTCACGTGCCTGTGGGTGACATGGCGCTTGATATTTGGAATGCTTCACTTTCGACGCTGAGTTGACCGAGTCATTCCAAAGATTTCACCTCATTCATATCAAAGGCGCTGTTCGCATCGATGGAGGTTGCATAATTCGTATCGATGGAGGTTGCACGGTTCATATCGATGGAAGTTCCCTAGTTCGTATCGATCGTGCAGTATGTTGTTCGTATCGAACAGAACTAGCTCTGTTTGTATCGATCATTATTGTGTCTCACTTCGTATCGATCCTTTGTATGTCCACTGCGTATCGATGAGGGGTGTTGGTTTCGCATTGATGAAAGGCCGATCGACACGAAGTATGCGTGGTACTCGGTCGATACGAAATGGATGTTAACGTCACAATCAATGGGTACGAAGTGCGATGCTTTTTCATGACCTGATGGATACGAACTGAGGTCACCTGATGGATATGAACTAACGAGTCTTGATGGATTCGAACGAAGTTATTCTAAGATGGAAACGAACTAGACATCTGCCATATGAAGTGGAGCTTGTTTGATAGTGGAGTCGAATAGATCGATACGAACAAGCATTCCTCTCGATGGATACGAAGTGGCACATCCTGATGGGTTCGAGCAACAGGCGACTTGATGGATGTGAACAGATGGATAGCACGATGGATTCGAACAGATCGATTCGAACCAAGGCTTTTTGATGGATACGAAGTGAGGTTAATTCTTTTTATTTCATCGATCACATCTTGAGCATAGGAACTCCAATTGACTTGAAATTTGGAACATTGGCTTTCTTAGCTTTGCTTGCCATGTCATATCAATTGTTGCTTGATCCCGACTCGGATAAAATTCATTGACATCCACAGTGAGCCTATGCTTATTCGACCTTAGGGATGAGCGGTCTGTGGTTCTCAATCAATTCTTTGACATCTCGGCCTTGCCAAAAGGCGAGGTAACACAAGGGTATAACCAAGAAGAAGGATTAACTACGAAAAAACTTTTTCCACTGTTACTTGTTTAAAAGCTATAATAATTTTACTAGCTTTTGTTGTCCATCATAGTTTAAATAATTTTCAAATGAATGTAAAAATTGTATTTTAAATGGGTATATCAATGAAAATGTTTTTCTACTACAACCTCCTCTCTTTACACTTGAATTTGAATTTTTTTGCTAACTGGGTTTTAACCAAGCAGTAATCAACAAGAGTTAGAACGTTGAGACGCAGATGAAAAGACTTGAAAACTTGAAAGCATATCGAAATAGGGTGGCGAAATGCCTTAAAGAAAATTTTACGGAGCCAACATCTGATCTCGGTGCCGACTTTATGAGGTCGGTGTTGACATCTCACACCATCACATTTCTCACTTAAACATTGAACTAGCTCTTTTTTGCCTATTTCATATGTGTCCAAGAGATATCAGAGGATTCTGAATAGCCAGTCACCAGATTTGGAGAACTAGCAGTCAAAATAACAGAACAAACTAAGTCATAGAAGAACTATCACCAATATCAATCAGATACTCATAGATACATCATGGAACACTACAATGTAAAGTAGAAAGGGGATACGAAAGAGGTCAAGTCCATTGAAGTTAACTGCAGATGTCGATACTGACATGAGAAGTTGATACCGACATGACGTGTTAACTTGGTGGCACTTGAGATTTTGTACTCTCTTGGTCTTTTATTTGAACTCTGCTCCAACTCTTCTCTTGGCTCAAGTTGACTGCTACCCCTATAAATAAAAACTATACGGCAACCATGAAAGGATCTTTATTCCACTATCATTATGCAGGAACATTGTCTCTTCTTTAACTCTTTCCTCTACAACATAGTCACCAAGGTAGCTACTGTAGACATTTCTATGATTTAGAACTTGTTTAGCCCCTGTATTTGTGACCATTTCTTTCTCAAATATTTTGTAATCTTACACAATAAGATTAAGCAACCATTAAGTTGATAGGCTTAGTTACAGCCGAACCATTATAAAATCTTGTGTCTTTCTTTCTTATTTCTTTTAGTTTATTGCTACCCTCTATTATCTATTCCCTATTCTAACAGCGCTGGTGTTTTCACATACTCATCTTAGGTGTTGATCAAACTTTTGGGTTAAAATTTTAGTTCTTTCACTGAGAACATATAAACCCAAGCTTAGATCAAGATTGATATTTTGTGTTAGAAGAGATCCAATAGTTAAATCTAGGGAATTTGCTTTGAAGATTCATAGGCTTGCCACTAGAGATCAATGGAACCTAGAAAATAAAAAAACCACTTTTGGAAGATCAACAGGAGTAATAGTTGATAGTGATGATGCAAACCCCAACAAACTAAAGTAAACAATGCTAACAATCACTGAACAGAGGTTAATGCTGGTAACCTAGCACCAGGTGCATCCACTCAACAAGTGGTTGTAACTAAAGGAGAGCTTAATCAACTGAACTAGAAGATAGATGATAGTCAGAAGGCACTTATGGGTAAGATTGATGCTTTGTTAGTGCTACAACCAACAACTGCCTCAAGAACTGGGCCAAAAACTACAAAGACTGTAAAACAGAAGAATTCCTCCGTCTTTGGCTTGAATAAGAGGGATGGCAAGCAAAAGTAAAAGGAGATAGTTGGTGGAGCTACTAGACTGGTTATTGAAGGTAATGGAAGTACCCCTCCCACTGAAGGACAACCTACTGCAAACCCTAACCTTGGAGTGAAGGCTCTACAAGGAAATATTGCAATGTTTCTCTTCGATTTTGAAAATGACATGCAACTTGATGCTAAAGGACTGGAATTGAATGCTGACACAGGCAAGAAAAATGTCAAAAAGGAAGTTCAAACTACTACTATAAGGCCAACCATGCGCCAATAGAATTCTACAAGAGTGTTTCTCCCAGAGAATGGAGAACCTAAGCTTTATTAGCAAACCAAGGTCATTTGCGGAGTTAAACGCTTGGCGTGTACCTGATAGTTGACCTGTGGACTACCGGACTAGTGAGGCATTCATCATGGACATGGTCAAATGCTTGATGAAAGGAAGTAAAGGCAAAAAGGACGACTATTGGGGTTTTGCATCAAGCCAAACTCTATTAATTGAAAACATTCTAAGGGAAGAATACCCCTAGAAGTTTACTACCCTATTGTTCCATCTTGCAATGGGATAATGGACCCCAAGCAGCATTTGTTTGAGTATAGTTAGAATATGGACAGAGC
Organism: Allium cepa; assembly: GCA_030765085.1. Classification (NCBI taxonomy): domain Eukaryota; kingdom Viridiplantae; phylum Streptophyta; class Magnoliopsida; order Asparagales; family Amaryllidaceae; genus Allium; species Allium cepa. The sequence continues at coordinate 470,971,755 of CM060931.1, forward strand.
CAAGGCAACAGATGTTGTCCACTACTGATGCTTCCCTATCTTCTTGGATGGTGTTGCTTCTATGTGATTTACTAGACACCCATCAAAATCCTTTTTTACCTTTGATGAGTTGGCAAGGAAATTCTTGGAATAGTTCAGACTTAACACGACATAGCTAAAAGATTTTATGTCCCTACTTGGCCTTTTCCAGGGACCAAATGAGTCACTAAAAACTTTTATGAACCGGTTTGGTAACCTGGTTACTAAAGGGAGCAATCCTGACGAAGATATGGTATTCATGGCTTTAGTTCGAGCTATCCATTCGGAATAGACTTTGGAAGATGGATTAAGATGAAAAAACCAACCACCATGAAGGAGTTTAATAGAAATGCTAGTCAATATATGAGATTAGAAGAGACAGACGCATTGGATGTCAAGACCACCAGTGTGGAACCAAAGGAGACAGTTTAGAGCAATATAGCGGTCAATTTGGATAGAAAAAAATACTAGAGCCATGAAAGGAAATGCACGAAAAAATGGAAATTACAAAAGGAAGAACAAAAACATTAGTAGGCATAAAAGGAATGGAAAGAGAATCAGGAACCTAAGTCTCGAGGAGTATATACTATTGAATGATAGCTTATTGAACACCTATCTTGCGACTCAAGGATCTGAGTGATACAACAAGCCTCCCAGAAAGAACGAATCTAAACGATAAAAACAATCAGGGAATTTCTACGGCTTCCACGAGACTCATAGGCATAACGTAAATTAATATCGACTTTTGAAGGACTTAATCGAGAAACTAATAAAGAACAATAGGCTCCAACGGTACGTGAAAAAATCTTAAAACTCTGACCGACCAACTGGGCCCCAAGTTACAAGTAATCAAGGAAATCAGGCTGGGCCAACAGAGAAGGTACTTGTCAGATTTATCAAAGACTCATCTTAAGTACCATTTCTAGAGGGCCTTACCCAACATTGAAAAGCTAAGGTAAGATAGAGAGATAGCTGTTTCACTAAAGATTTCTCCTAATGAAACTTGTTATGCAATATAGGATGGAACTTCCAACAAACAACAAAAAATAATCATAGATGATGTTATATTTCGAAGTCGGGATACTGAAGGAATAGAGGCTCCAACTCTTGACTCGCTGGTGGTAACCATCAGAATTGGACCAGAAGTTGTGCATTGAGTACTGGTTGATAGTGGGAGCTCGATCAACATCTTATTTCGATGTATGTTTCATCAAATGAACATAAGCATCAAAGATGGGACTGTCATGGAATTAAGATTCTCGGTTTCATAGGAGAACTAAGATAGCCAGTTAGGATGATTGACTTACCTATAGAGATTAGAAAAGTAGAACAAAGCGTAGTCTTTATCCAAACCTTTATGATAGCTGATAAAATATCTACCTACAATTCTTTCTTGGGTCAACTGGCCCTTGCTAATTTCATAATTGCTTTGGCTCCTTATTGCCTTAATGAAGTTCCCAATGAATAATAGGGTTGGAGTCAAGAGGGGCTATAAGAGAATGCTATGTCGCTGAACTACGTAAATCTAAGCATCATGAGAAGGGTAATGATGTAGGGAAGTCACTCTATATTCGTGACTCGCAAATATAGCAGCTATAGAAAGACCCCTCGCTCGAGGACTATAGCCGCCGTGGTAAGGCTTTGGAACCTAGGATGAAGAGTTCAAGGGAGGAGCGAGGAGCATGGACAGTGTTTATGGTTGCTGTCCTTATTAATACGGATCTCTCGACTCGGGTCTTGAAGATAGGTACATAACTTGGAGTCTGGATGCAAAACAAACTGATATAATTTATTTGTGCCGATAAGGATGTGTTCGCTTGGATGCATTTCGATATGTTTGGGATATCATCGGAGATACTATGTCATGCACTTAATATAGTTCCTAAATTCACACCAATAAGGCCAAAAAGGTGCAGCCTGGGTCACGAGCAATTCGCTGCATTGAAGGAAGAAGTAGATAAGTTGCTAGCCAACGACTTTATCAATGCCGCAACATTTAGGCAACATATCTTGAATGGATGTCAAACCCTGTGTTGGTCAAGTAATCGAATGGGAAGTGGTGGACTCGTGGCGACTACTCGATTTTGAACAAAGTTTTCCCTAAAGATAGCTTTCCATTGCTTATAATCGATTAGCTAGTTGAAGGAACTGTAAGACATAATCTGCTCTCATTCTTAGATGCCTACTCAGGATACACTCAGATTATGATGCATGACTCCGATCAAGAGATCACCAACTTCATCATTGGCTTAGGACTTTATTGTTACCATGTGATGTCGTCCGACTTAAAGAATGCTGGTACTACTTACCAAGGATTAGTGAATTTAATATTCAAGAATGAGATTGGACATATGATGGAGGTATATATGGACGAGAACTTGTGAAGTTACGAGTCCCTAGAAACCATCTGGATAATCTCTTGGAAATGTTTGAAATCCTTCAGAAGTACGAGATGAAATTGAACCCCTTGAAGTGCACGTTTGGTGTTTCATCGTGAAAATTTCTCGGGTTCATAGAAAATGTGAGGGGCATCGAAGATAATTGCGAACAGATAGCCGCCCTACAGAATGTCATAGCCCCCTCAAGAAAGAATAAATTGCGTAGCTTAAGTGGGAGTATCACAACACTAAGTCGATTCATTTCTAAAGTGACAAACAAGTGTACATTATTCTTCGACACACTTAAGAAATGTATGAAGACCTTCGAGTGGGATCGGGATTGTCAAACAACCTTCGAAGACTACTATGACACATGGAGACTCCATCAATCCTATCCAAGTAGGTGGAAGAAGAAGACTTTTTCATCTACTTGGCATTTTCCTATCATTCTCTAAATGTAGCACTTGTATGAGAGGAAGCTAGAATTCGACGAACCGTCTACTACATCAGCAAATGCTTCACTGAAGCTGAATGAAACTATCCAAAGTTGGAAGATTTAGCATATTGCTTACGGTAGCATCGAGGAAGTTGCAACCGTACTTTCATGCTCATCCAACTAATGTGTTGACGGATCAATCTTTAAAATAGATACTTTCTCGACCTGAGACTTCAGGGCAACTTCTAAAGTGGAATACTGAATTGAGCCAGTCTGACATGACTTATTATCCTTGAAGGGAAATTAAAGGACATACACTGGTTGATATCATCGTAAAATTTACCATTCGATATGGTGAAGAGTAGGAGACAACAAAAGTGGTATCATGACGGAATTTTTTATCGATGTTGCATCAAATGAATTCTGCTCGGGAGCGGGAGTTATGCTTGAGACTCTCGAAGGACGATCGATCTACTATGCCTAAGACTAGTGTTCCCTTCTACCAGCAACAAGGTAGAGTATGAGGCATTGATAGCAAGATTGAAAATTGTGAAGCAATTGGGAATTCAAGCTGTGCATATATGCAACGACTCTCTAAATGTCATTGATTGATCGTTTTCGCTTTATAAGATAACTGGGCTATAGGAGAGTTTCGGTAGTCATTTTTTAGGTAAAAAGGGAATATCTAGCTAAAGGGAAAATCGAGCTCACTACTTGTCAAAAGCAACTGCTCATAAATTGAACACTACATGATAACCATATTCCCTGGGAACATAACGTGAAGGCCGATTACTTAGTCAAGCAGGCCAATTCAGGAGATGCATAATCAATTGATTAGTTCTGGTTGAAATGTTAACTGCTTCATGCATAAATCAGAGGGATGAAGATTGTGTTTTGGAGACCGCGGAAGAGAAATAATCATGGATAACTCTAATCAAGGATTATATGCTTAAAGGAATACCTCCTAAAAACCAGAATGAATGAATGAAGCTCTTTTGAAAGGCAACGCGGTTTGTGCTACAAGATGGAGTACCATACAAGATAGGCTATCCATGCCTTACTAAAAGATATAACCAAAGGCAAAGCAAAGAAGGTTCTAATGGAAGTCCATGAAGGCAACTGAGGCGACCACACTAGGGGCAGACATTGGCAAAAAAGGTTCTACGTTATGGATATTTTTGGCCCACAATCAACCAAGATGCAGTAGACTATGCCAAGCATTATGATCGGTGCCAAAGAGTTTCAAATATCTCTAGAAACCTATCTTTAGAAATTACATAAATGGTCAGCCCTTAGCCATTTGCGATCTAGGAAATCGATTTAATCGGAGTACTACCAATAGTAGAAGAGGAGCCAAATATGGTATTATTGTAGTTGATTTCTTTACCAAATGGAATGAAGCGGAACTGCTCACCACCATTACCACCAAAAAGGCAATCAATTTTGGTTATTTGTAGGTTTAGAGTACCATAGAAAATTATAAAGGACAATGGAACTCAGTTCGAGAGTGCTAAATTCAAGGACTTTTGCAAGCGTTATCAAATCGAGAAGAGTTTTTCCATGGTAGCGCACCCGTAGGAAAGCGGACGATTTGAAGAAGTAAACAAAATAATCAAATTCACCATCAAGAAGCAATTAATGAAAGCTAAAAGAAACTAGGTAGACGAACTTCCACTTGCACTATGGGCATATAGAATAAAACATAAATATGCGACCGGGCACTCATCGTTCACCTTGACATATGGTTCAAAAGAAATGATCCTAGTGCAACTAGAAGCCCCTCTCATCAGAGATGACACTTCAATCAAAACGTAAATGATTGGCTTCTACTCGAGTCAATTAAAACCAAAGTTCGTAATTTCACCTTTGAAGTGGGAGGCCTCATCCCAAAATGGATCTTTCAGGGTATGGGAGCGCTTGATCCAAACTGGGAAGGACCAACATTATCGGCTAGAAACTTGAAGACAAACCTTTCAAACAGGGAACGGTCGATGAAATTCCGATTCTCCATGTCTATAACAACGATTCGCTATGGCACTACTTTATTTAATACCAATCTATGTATTTCCTATTTTCACAGATAAGCCACTCAGGGATACGGGGGCATTGTAAATAGGCAGGACTCGCTTCCTTTTCATCTTATTAATAAAAATTTCGCTTCTTAAACAAATGGAACTGCCTCCATGTGAGAAAATCGCCAAGTTGATGGTAAAATTTACTCCAACCGCTAGATCGATGGGGAAAATCGATCCCTGCCTTTTGAGAACTAATATTGCTTCGGTGATGCTGAGAAGGCCTAAATCTTTATGTGCCCCATAAGTCGCACTTTGCTGCTTGAACCGATGGAAGTATGTTCAAGTATGCTCTATTCCTTCGCTGCTTGAACTAATAAAACATTGTTCAAGTGCTCTTCATTCATACGGTGCGTGAACCGATGGAACCATATTCAAGTATGCTCCATTCGTTCGCTGCTTGAACTGATGGAACTGTGTTCAATTACACTCCATTCGTCCGCTGCTTGAACTTAAAGCCGTGTTCAAGTATACACCATTTCTTCACCTCTCGAGTCGATGGAACCACGCTCTTGCAAGCAAACTCTAGTGCGCCACCCGTATGTTGCACGTCTGTAATGACCCTAATTTTCAACAACATTGTTTAGGATATTTAATTAGCTAAATAAAATAAAATTATGAGATGGTTAGGGGATTGAGATCTGTGATTAATAAGGGGTAGTCATGCCAAGTTAACAATTGAACTAAAGATGAGTTAAAATGAAAAAGAGAAGGGGTGAAATAGAAATGAGACATAACCATATGCCCTAAACCCTCATGTATCTCATACTACATGTTCATATCATAATCCAAAATTTAAAATAGAGGCCGGCCACCATTAGAAGATAAAAGAGGAAGAAAAGCTAAAGGAAGAAGCAAATCAACATTTAACCATTCAAATCTCAAACTCCTTAATCTCAAAGCTAAGGTGAATAATGACTACATCTCATATTTCCTAATTTTTTTGGTTTTAAGTTACATTGGAATTATTTTGCAAGGTTTTGCCATGTTTTTATTGTTAGAAATAAATATACATGCTTGTTTATGATTTATGATATTTTATACGGATTTTATGATATGTTTTAATGTGAAAACCCTATTAATTGACATCCAATGCCTTGCGATTTTAGATTTAGATCCGAAATGATATTTCATAGATGGATTTCAATTTTCATAATTTTCTGAATTAATGCGGATTTTATATTAATTTTCTAGTGAGGAAAAAGGGTATTTGGGTTTAACATAATTTGTGGCTAAATTATATATGCTTTGGGTCTGAAATTTATATATGTCAGAAAACATATTAAAATGATTTAAATAAATTTTTGTAGAATTTTCCTAAGTATTTTAGTAGATATATAAAATTATTTAAGGTATGGGACTTAAATGTTTTATATATTTATAAAAAGAGAAGGGGTGTTTTGTAAATAATTTAAATTTATTATTTCTGAAATCTCGGCAGGACCTTTAGAAAAGAAAACTAGCAGCCAATAATATTTTGACAAACAAGGCAGGTTAGTTAAAAAAGGTTACCTTAAAACGCTAAAAATCATATTTTACATGCTTTTTACATGTTTCACCACTTTCAGCACCTAGATTTCGACTGGGTACTTCCGCCTCCATCAGCATCGAAACCAATGCACAGAGTATCAATGATTTGGTACATAGTGAATTGGACATAGGCGAAAGGTATTAGGTCGAAACATTGGGTTCCGATGGGGTCGAAGTTATACTTTGCTTTCAAATGGAAATGCACCTACTTTTCTTTTGAAAGTAATGCTTTCAACTTGGTTGGCTTTCAAATACGTCCAATTGATTCAAGGAATGGATTCAAATGAGGTTATGCCTTCGTTTTAAGTAAATGCTTACGAAGTGGGTCGAAACCCCTTTGTTATCGTTTTCTACCTTTCAAAGAAAATGGTTTCGTAAGGATACTTTGTTTTTAAAACCTAACCACTTCTCCAATGCTTTCAAAGGGTTGGTTTCGACATCATCACTTCTTTACTTAGGAAATGCTCTTGAAAGAGTGCTTTCGACTTAAACGTTTTATGACCCTTTTGCTCTGATAAAGGTAGAACCCAAAGGTTTCGAAGTTGATAGTTTTAAATGGTTTCGAAAGGTTGTTCCACATGTTTTACTTCAACCCAAATGGTTTCGAAAGGTTTGATGTTTTAATGCTTTCGAAAGGTTTTTAGTGAAGGTTTCAAAGGGGTGTTTCCCCAACGGTTTCGAAAGGTTTGAAAGGAAAGGTTTTCCAATGTTTTCGAAAGGCAGTGTTTATGTGTTTTAAAGATAGGATGTATAAGGTTTCATAGATTTCGAAGGAAATGTTTTTCAGTGTTTTCGAAAGGTTTATATGAATGGTTTTGATTATAAAGGGTTTACTTAGTTTTAATTGGGATACTTTCAATGGGATCGAAAGGTGTACTTTCAACAATTTAAAATTCTTTCGTCAACAAAGATTTGTGTAAAGAATATATATATAACATGGCAAGGTGATTTGAGCGAAGCATAGTGTTTATTTTCTTTGTTAAAGTATGATTTAAAGGTTTAAATAAATTAGAGAAGAAAGTTTTCAAGGAAAATTTAAGGGAAGATTACCCTAAGTAAAATGACTTTGATATTTGTATACCAGATGGGACTAGTATTGGGTCATGCCCTATACATCAGCTATCAGCCCCTAGCGAATTTAGTCCAAAATTCCAGTGTTTAGGTCTTTGTCATAGATAAGACTAAAATAATGTTACACACAAAAAGGAATATATTTTTACAGAGGTAGGTTATTGGTGAGCCCGCTAAACCATTAGGATCAATTGACCTAGAGAAAGTAAGTTAGGGATAGACCATCTAAAAAAGGAGTATCTAACAGATGTTAGATTATTTTTTATATTGTCTGGTAGGCCCGAGTCACCCAAAGGTTAGTAGTTAGCTAAATAAAACTATAGTGTTTGGACCGATAGTTCATTTGTTACCTGATATGTATGTTTACATAAAATGCTTTACAGTTTTAACCAGTTTTGCTTGCAGGATTATGATCTGCAAAAGATACATTATTATTCACGCTAGACTTTATGTCTAACTCGAACTTTATGTTTTCCCCTTAAACTCTCAGGTGCTCAAAATTGATTTGAGTAGGTTGAGGGTTGAGGATTTACAGGTTTTAGTAGGTTCATGAATAAAGCTTTTGGAGGCGAGCAGGTAGCTCATGGATAGCTATTTAGGAGTTCCAGCTTTATTTTGTCTAATTTCATTGTGTTGTATTATTTTAGTTATGACTACATAGTATTCTGGTTAACCAAAGGGGCATCATCATATGTCGCTCTTGACATATTTATGTAATAATTATGTTTGTTTGAACCTGGGAAACGATTGGGATTATGTAATGGAATATGAAATATGTTTTGTGAAATGTAATCAGAAAAGTTGTTTTTGATATCTGTTATTTAGTTTCATATTCATGTGTTTTAGATGTTATGGATATCATTAACATTACTGTATTTGGTCAACGGAAGTTAATACTATGGATGACTGCAGCATCTGCAGCACTTAGCTTCAGGCCTCCAGATAAGGGATGTTATAATATCGCTGCTTGAACCAATGGAATCACATTCAAGTACGTAATCCCCGTACACCGAGAGGTCATCTGTATTTTATAAGTACCTCTTTCCCTCCAGCAATGTCGAGAAAATTTCCTATCAAAGGATTGATGGAAGTTAGCACTGCTCTGGCAATATCATGAATGGCCAAACCACTAGATCGACGACAACATTGGAATAAGATCTAAGTGCCTACGCTGTACAAAAGTTTCCAGAGACATAAACTAATATGCAAACATAATCTCATCTATGAACTTCGACGAATTCTTTTAAGGAATGGAATGCTCAGAATTGAGCATCAAAATCAGGTTCCCAAAAATAGGAGCCTACTACACAACCCAGCCTGGGGGAAACCAAAGGAGTTGCCCAGAACAACTAGTCTCTAATCAATTGCTTGAACCCAGAGTTCGGAGTAACCAGCTCTGTGGAGTAGGGGCATACATACACCAATGTACAGTCTGAACAAGCTATGCCAAAATACACCACAATTTTATTATGTCAAACAAATAATTTTGGCAACCACGATAGAACTAGGCGAAGTAGTACACAAAAATCATTGCGAATTTCACTATTTACATGCACAGAGGTGTGGTAAATGCACACATCACTTAGTACAAAAGTATATAATATGGAAATTCTAATACAGGCAATTGTGTCATGTACACACAATGCTATATAAGTAGGCATAATACATAAATTTAGTGAAAGTACACTGGAAAGATTGCAGTGGAAACGTTAGTTTTCATTATCAATACCATTCTTTGTACATTTAAAACATTTAGGGCTATACCCACACAATATCGGCTTGTTTAGACACAACAAAAGAGAAATATAGACTCTATAATGCAATAAGAAAAATAATAATAAGCACAAACTTTGTACTCGAAAACACTCAAATAATACAAAGGACACATACCAACATGACTACAACTACTCCACTCCACCATCAGTCGAGAAACCATACCTTCTTCCTGCCTTTGCTACCTTTGCCTGGGAGGATTGAGATCTTCTTCCTACCATCCTTATCAGTCCCTTCTTCTATAATGGGGCTAGACCCTTTAGATCCTCGATAACAGCGCTTCCCTCCTTTTTACATACGTAGCTTGATAGTGGTCAGAGTCTTAGACTTCACCTCCTCCTTTTCCTTCTTTAATTGAAGCCCTTTCTTTTCCTCTTTTAGCCTCTCCACATCATTGTCTTGTCTATTGGCTCTAACTCACCAGCAACAACTACCTCTTCATCCACAGATATAAAGATGTCCTACGGATTCTACAGCGCTTCTATCTTCTCGAAATTGGGTCTAGGTCCGGACTTGGAGACTGGAATCATGCCAGAAGCAACTATAGAGACAATAGTGAGAGCAGCAAAGAGAGCAGGGGTTACTAAGGTCTGAGTAGCTAGGTGCAGTGAAGGAAGAGTAGGCCGATCTACAATTTTTGAAAAATAGTTGTATAGTTTAGTAAAATATTCTAGATTTAATTGAAGCGCTTGGAAAACTGGAGAGATGAAGGAAATACCCGATCCAAGAGTTTGAGTTTGGCCACAAACTACAACTTTGAAGTTTCCTTTGCCAGTCCCCATCTTTAAGGGTTGCACAATTATCTAGAGAAAATCGTGGTTCACCTAAGGTTTTAGAAGATAGATGAACATGAGCAGCTTCGAAAACAGTAGTTGTGGATACCGAAATGGTTACCACTTGCTCTTGGAAAGTAGAAACAAGTTTTTATACTGACCTGAAGAGCTTGGGCTAGTAAAGTCTTGGCAGCGGCATCCTTCTCTCTCTCTCTCTCTCTCTCTCTCTCTCTCTCTCTCTTCTCGAAGGATCTATTTACCAACAGCTAGAAACTTCATGTCATTGGAGCTAAGATAAGCGCCCATTAATTCCTCCTCGGAGCACATATCCCTGGCTTTCGTTAATCTTACCAGCACTTCCTCCTAGACCATGGAGAGAATCCAAGGATATTAATCACAAAGCCATTTCTGGCTACCCTTGTTTATCATATTACAGGTTTAGAGGTGAAGCATTTTGGCGTCCATCTGGCCTAACACATCATCCTACACTATTCGAAGCACCAAAAGCTCTTAATGTGTGACTACATGGTTGATCTCTTCCGCCAGTCTGCCACCTATAGCTTCTTCTTTCTCCTTGACCAATTGTGCATTCTCCTTGTGGAGTAGGATAAGTTCGGCGATGGTGGCAGCTTGACCAGCCATGGTTTGATCTCGAGATTAAATATTGTTCTCTACAATACTGATATGCTTTGTCTGTTTGCTGAACTCTCTATGAGTGCCCTTGAGCTGGTCTTTAATCACGATAAGCGCTCTGTCATGAGCCTGGTTTGCCTGGATCAGTATCTTGTCACTAGCAGCCTTACCCTTTAATGTTGCATCCCTCTCAACTTTCAGCTTGGCTATTTCGATATCGTGATCATTGATTGCTTTATCATGGTCTATCCTTTCATCCTCGAATGAAAGAATTTCTTGATAGTTGATACGGTTCATGTCTGAAAGGGCCTTCATGAGATGCTGCCAATCAAACCCAGCTTCTAAATCCTTGCGGACTGTCTCAAAATTACGCAAGGAAGCCATTATGTTGGTGGGCTTGATGTTCTTACCGAACTTAATATCCTTTAAAAATAAATGCGGGTAGGTAGCTTGGAGCATAGGTGGACCAGGTGGGAGTACAAACTTCTCCTTTTTGCATGAAGAACCGAGGGCAGCTATAGTTGTTATAGCTCGGGATGAAGGGACTTCCTGCAGTGCAGCTGTCTGAGCTTCAATGTGAGGGGGAGTAATGGGTAATGAAGCCTCCTGACATTCACAAGAGTCTCTATGGTGCTTGTGTACATCATCGAGAGCACTACTCTCATCGTTCCCTTTTCTTTTCTCTCCCCTCTCGTGTTCTCTCTCCGATTGGTAACCCTCCTCTTCATTTCTCTTCCTCCTCTCCTCGTCTATTTAATGATAAAAGTGATTGGAAGGATTCGAAGTTTGATCCTTTTATGAGCCAGATTTTTGATGAAGTTGGTGGTACAGTCCGTGGCCCATGGAACCTGAAACAAAAAGGAAAGTGAAGTTAACACTTTGGATAGGAAAGTTGACTCGATGTAGAAATACATGTCCATGTCCCTAAAGTGAAGTGTGTAGTACCGATGACCCCCTATGTACTCTACCAAAAGTATCGGCATGGTTTAAGGGTTGGAATTTTTCCACCTTCACTCATAAAAGCGCTAAAAGAGATGTCAATTTAAGATTTGATCTCGTCCAACATTCGAGATTTCTTGAATTCTTTTTGGTGAATGGAAACATCTCTTAGAAAGTCATAAATTGATGTAACTTTGATGGGAGTCATAGTAGCTTGACCTCCAACAGATTATGGAGTTCCAACAGTGGTTTGCCTGGAGGAGGGAAAATCGAGAGCCTGAGGCTCAGTACCTCAGTGATCAATAGATCCGAAGAAGGAGTTTTAGGAAGGCTTTCAGGTCCTCGAGCATCTTCTTGTGATCCAATCTGTTGTCCTGCATAGGAATACCTACGGGATGCACATGTTATTTTTTGGAACATAGAGATTCTAAAATGAGAGGAATTTATAAAATAAAACTCACTTCCTTTTAACCAGAAGCGATTGAATCCTTCTAGGCAACACATACACAAGTATTCGCTTTTGAACATGGAATGTTTGTTATGGAGTTTCCCGATGACCTTACATTTGGTCTAGTCCTTGATGATTACGAAGGATGGGCAACTTTTCTCTTCTTGAAATTGAGAAGATATGTAAGCTCATGGAATCCAGAAGGGCGTTCAAGTCTTTATATGGATAAGACATACAGTGAACTCAATAAACCAAGTCCATTTGAGTGAACCTGAAACAGAGCAAGCCTAATTTCTCCAAGGAAACTCCTCACGAAGGAAATAAAAGGCAGGACAAAGCTTTCGAGACATGTAACGTCCCGTAAAATTTTCGATAATTTAATTGCCAATTTTTTTAAATGTTTGTTATCTGATATTGGAAAAACAGAAATTTGTGATTCACTAATGAAATAATAACTAAAATGAGAGGTAATAAGGCTAGCCTAATTATTTATTAACTATTTGAATGAAATTACAATTAATTGAATTTGTGTAAATGTTATACTAGGCTATAAATTGAATATGAGAAAACAAATGTAAATATTGAATTAATTAATGAATTAATATATATTGAATGGTAATTGAATAAAATCAATGTTTAGTAAGAAATTATAACATTGATTTCGAAATGATAAACTTATAAAAATGTGATTGAGAATTAATGATAACAATTATTATAAGTTAATCATTTATTTAGTCCATTAAATCAAAATTTGTAATTAATTGCAATGAATCTCAATTCAAAGTTATATTAGTGTAAAATAAGGAAATAATTGGAAATAACGTTAATTCTATTCATAATATGACAATTGGTTGAATGAAAATAATGGACATCAAGATTTATTAATTTATTGGAATTTAAACTTAATAATTGGAGTCATTGCAATTAAATGAAATTTAATATTTAATTATTACGTTAATAGAAATTAAGATGAAATCTGAGAATATTAATGTAATAGATCATGAATCCAATGTTAATTTCATCCTTTTGACAAGAATGAATTGAATAATAGAATAAAAAGTAAATTAAATGGAATTTATTGGAAATTAAATTTATAATTTCTGAATTTAATGAAATTAAGGTTAACACCGAAATTGATAAATTAATCAACTCTAAATTGACATCTAAATTTGTTTAAATTAGTGTAAATGATTAAGAAATTTGAAAATGATAAGAATTGTCAATTATAGAATTGAAATTGAAAATTTGATTTAATTAATTAATTATTAATTTATTTAATTAATTATTAATTAATTTAATTAATTATTAATTTATTTAATTAATAGAGAATTAGCCATTTTAGCCACTAACTCGGATTTCGATGAAGCCAATTTCATCGGATCCATAACAATAAATTATTGTAGGATTTCAAGTTTCGTAACGATCGGGCTTGTCGTTTGATCGTACGGGCTCGAAACGTCTAGAAATCAATTTAATTGAAATCAATTGAAATCAATTTAAAATAAGCTGATTTTGGAATAACTTCTTCATATGATGGAATTTGGACTTGAAATCTATTCCATTGCGTTCAAAATATTTAAAAACATATATTTTGATGTATGGGTTGACCCATTTTTGTTCTAGAGTCGAAACGGGCATTTCGGGCCATTTTATCGTTCAATGTGTAAATCAATCATGTCCATCTAGTCTATTTTCAGCTTTGTCTATAAATCCTAGCAGCCTTCCTAATTCTCATTTTTCTGTACATACATTTCTTCTTAACTTCTCATTCCAATGGCAGACAAACAAATCCCAGTTCAATTTCAAATCAAATTCCAAATCAAAATTTTAAACACCTCAAAAAAATTCGAAAAAAATATAAATTAAAGATATCAACGATGTGAATCTGCGTCTATTTCTGCAATCGATGCTCGAGTCAATCTCAAATCGCAGTCAGAGTCGAACTGGGTGTTTTTGATTTCGTCATCAATCGACGAAATTGAAATATGGGTTTTAAAGGGCTCGTCGTATGGAGTTCGACGCTAGTGGTCGCTTAACCTGGATTTGCATGTGGCGGTGGGAATTTCTTGATTAGGGTTTCAAAACAATGCGGCAGCGCAATGTTTTGGAGAGGCCGACATGCTCGAGGTGGGGCCGGTAGGTGTGGCTCGCCTGGACGGGCAAGATGGTGGCGGTGGGTTAGCCTATGGTGGCCGGAAGCATTGGTATGGCTTGGTCAAAGCTCAAATGGCGGGTGCGTGCCTCGGATCGTTGTAGCTCGCATGGAAGAAGCGTGCAGAGGGGTAACGTGTCGTGTATTGACCGGTTAGAAATCTTATTTATTGATTTTTTTAACATTGTGATTTCAAAAGTTCTTATCGCAATAACTTTTTCATGCGAGGTCCGTTTCATGTGCGATTTTCTCCATTAGGATCGTAATAAAATTCCGGACATTTTGATGCTGGTTTGGATGAATTCTAAGACCATCCAAATTTTGGGCTTAAATTGGATTTAAATTCATAAGGTGAGTGTTTTAACCCACTCACAACTTCTAAAATTCCTTATGTTTGTTAAATTTAATTTATATTGTGATTATGAATTTATTTATGACTGTTTCGTATATTTTTAATCATCATCTCAGTTAATTGCATTTATTTAAATTAAATCGTTATTTAGTTTATTATTGAATATAACTGCCAGTCAAATACCTGTTATCTATTGTCGATTATATATTGATATTGATTGATTGTTTTGGATGATGATTGTAATGGATGTGTGATTTTGATGATGGCTGAATGGATGTTTTATTTTATATCATTATAATCTGCAAGTTTGTTATAGATTTATTTTTATTAATTCAGGATTGCGGTTTGAAATGATATACAACCGTATTTTAAAAAAAAATTGCGGATTGAAATGATAAATATCCGTATCACTTGACCATAGGATAGAAAATTATATATAGACATCGTTGGTCTATATATATATAAAAATATTTTGAAAATGATTTCTATTGTTTTGACAATATATATATATATATATATATGGTTTTATTGGATATTGAAATTATTATAAATAAGTTCTAAATGAAAGAAGATTTAAAATTTATTTGGAAATGTATATAATTAAGAATTGTTTTAGATATATCGATTTGAAACTAATTGGTTTGGAGATTTAAGGATATGATTTTTATAACTTGATTTTGGTTTAAGGTGAATTAAATGAATTTTTCAAGTATGAATAAATTGAAGGAAATATTTAGTTATTTGTAATTTGAGTTTTATTTAAATAATAATGGATTTATTATGTAAAAATATTTTGAAAATAAGTAATAGAAAACTAAATTTTTGAATCGTAATTTCCAAACTTAGTTTTGAAATTGTTGAATACTTAAAGTTTGAAGTATACTGAATGAAGTAGGATGGTGACAGCATTCCTTTGAGGTATATACATGGACCGACTCCCGTGAGCTCGCATAAGGTGGCTAAAACAAGAGTGATTCCGGGCCAGTGAGGTAGCTCCTTTTATCAGACACACTCCTTCGATACCATTCTATTATATTCTGACTTTGAGATTGATTCGGTGGCCACTTTTGATTTTTGATTTTGGGGGTGTGGCTCGAGGTGGGCGGTAGCTGCGCGCTATGCGTCACCACCAGTCCGAATAGTAATTGGTATATCTACCCTGGCATTGCCTTGTGTATGTGTCACCCACCCTAGCGAGCCTTGTACGAGTTTAGTTTTCTCCCATACCCCATGGAGTATTTAGGGTAGTCTCCCAATCTGGAGATACGCTAATACTGGATGGACTACTGGGACTATTACATGTTAAGGGGAATATTGGGTCTCTCCTTAACGCTATATAAAAGTAAGTTTATTTTACTATAGACATTATTATAATAGCGAAATATTACTACATAGTAAATAGTTTAAAGGATCCTTAGGAGATGTGAATCCCGAGCATCTCTTAAGTTACTGCACCCATGTTCGACACTGGATAGGAGATGTCAAAACCCGTAAACATCTCTGACGTCATTCCACTCATATTTATTTTTGTTGATTTAATTCGTATAAGATCTTTTAGTTCTGACTCGAGTGTCTTATCTTTTCAATTCGCTCGAGTCAGTCTGAGCATTTCAGGTTTTGAAGACCTTATTTCTGGAGGACGAAGGCGATGATTTTATTATTACTATTATATACTATATTATTCTACTGCATCATGTTGTTCCACTGCATTGTCATTTATTATTTTTGGGTATATGTAACTCTGATTCTGTGTTATAAAGTAAAATCAAATGTTTTGTAAAACAGCTTCATGAACTGTTATTTGATTATTATATTTTGTCATTCCGCTGCGAAATTCTGTTTGTTTTCTTTCTTTCTTCCTTTTTCTTATTCATCCCAATAACAATTCACCCTTTTGTATGGTTTGAGTCTTACGTGTGTGGTTTATCGTCGATTTAAACGTACGAAAAGGCTGGTTGTTACATTTGGTATCAGGGCTTTGGTTTAGCGATAAACCCTAACTTTGTGGGGTCTGACTCTTTATTTATAGGGTAGTAATGCCCTATGATGAGTCGTTGAGTGTACATATATGAGAGAGCTTATTTGTTAGTGTTATAAAAGGTTTTGATATTGTGTTAATTTGTTCCATTTTGTATTTATAAATTCTGGTTGGTGCATAGGACGCTATGACATCAATAGGGATTTCTATACACTTAATAGGATAGACTGACACAATGTTTGTTTTAAATATAATTGAATGAAATAATTTTGCTTATTATATTTGTTGTATATTAAGTAATAAATTTTATAAAGGTTACATTTGGTTGTAATATATTGGTTGGTAGGTAGTGAAATTTATTAATATTGGTTGTAAAATAAAATTACAAATAAAAATAAAGTAAGATTGGAAATTTAGAACTTAAGTTCCAAGGTTTTGAAACTTTCTTTTGAATAATTTTGGAATATAGTAATAAAATTGTTTAGAAGTATTTTTTGATACAAATATTTCAATATAATTTGAAAGAATTGTTTTAAAGAAAATTTTGGAAAGAAATAAGTTCTGCACTCCCTTCTCTGTTGCTGGAAAATAATTTCGGTGATGAGTGCACTTGCACTCCCTTCATCGACATTCATTTTCGAGTTTCGAAGTGGAAATGCCACTGTAGTAGTTTTACTGCAGATTTATTTTGATAAACAAATATAAATTTTAATTTGTTCTAAATATAATTGGATATATAAATTGTAAGTGTATACATCTATCTATTATTTTAAAATGATTTGACATTTAACTCGGTATTTAGTTCTTAAGATTTCGTTAATTAATAGTTTCAATTATTGTATGGTAACTAATTAATAATTTGAACCTTTAATTAAAATAAGAGATTAAATGCTGCGTTATAAATGAAATAACAAGAAAGTTGAAATTTGTAACCTATAAAAAAAGATATGATTTTTGAACATTAAATTAATTTAAAAGAAATGAGATAAACTTGTATAAATTTCAATTGCATTCTTAAAAAGCATATATATATATATATATATATATATAACTTACCAAATACTAAAAGTCGAATGTTTAATAAGAAAATGTAATGAAAATTGTACGAGTAAATTTATGTTATGAAAGTGTTCAATAAATTTCTTTTATTAGTAAGAATTGATGTTATAATGGTGATATACTTAAATTGTAAATTGGAAGGTTATTGCAATTAAATGTGATAGAAAAGAGATCATTGTAAGTAAAAGATTATAAACTTAAGTTAATTAAATTGTTATGCCAAGTAACTGAATAGAACATGAATATTTTTAACAAATGAAAGTAAATAAATGAAATTAAGTAGTGAATGAATACATAAAATACAATAAAAAGAGAATTGATAGGATGTGAATAAATGAAATGAAGTTAGTAAGTAATAAATGAAATAAATGAAGATAAGCATTAATTGAATAAAAAGGAAATCAAATAAAAAATGTTATGAAATGAAATTAATAAGAATGAACTTGATCTATTGTTTGAAATTGTTGTTTGTTTGGTTTATGGTTGTTTGGGCAAGGATACTTTAAATTCGTTTAGATGTATGAATAATCTATTTAGTTTCATCTAAGACTGTTGAGTAAATAGTGTGCTTAGTAGTTTATTTTCCATTCTGTAGAATTTAAAGTTTTTGAACTCGAACAACTATTTGTTTGTTTGAGATGGATGGATAATTGAATTGTGATGATTCTGTATGATGATTGTATGCTGTGGTTGCAAGTGATTGTTGTTGTTTGACATTGATTTGTTTGCTAGTGGATGAAACAAAATTATTATTTCATTCTATATAATTATTAACTCCTTTTGGATTATATAAGCGAAATACAGGTTATGGAAACAACTGCTACTGCTTTTGGTTTCATAATTAAGCGTAAATTGCCCGACTAATAAGTATGTCCTCGGATTACGGTTTTATAGCGTTATTATATTGTTTTTCCCGTTGTTGGGATATATTATTTTGAGATATTGTGATATATATTGTTATATTTGATATTATATTTTCTTCCGAGCCTCCCCGTACAAAGGAGACTCTGCCGAAATTTTTCGTAAATTTTGGACATAGAAAAATTTTGAAAAATGTTTTCCAAATTTTATTAATTTAGGTATAAAAATATTTAATAGTTATAAATTGGTATATTTTATTTAGATTAATTAATTTTGTAAATTTATTTGTTTATAAAGTTAATATTTTGAATAAGATGTATTGTTGACTTAATTCTTTCTTTTCCCTTCTTTTTCCTTTTCAGAGATGAAAAGTTTTGAGTGCGGGAGAGTGCAATGACCCGTAAAATTTTCGATAATTTAATAGTTAATTTTTTTTAAATGTTTCTTATCTAATATTGGAAAACAGAAATTTATGATTGATTAATGAAATAATAACTAAAATGAGATGTAATAAGGCTAGCCTAAGTTATTTATCAACTATTTGAATGAAATTACAATTAATGGAATTTGTGTGAATGTTATACTAGGCTATAAATTGAATACCAGAAAACAAACATAAATATTGAATTAATTAATGAATTAATATATATTGAATGGTAATTGAATAAAATCAATGTTTAACAAGAAATTATAACATTGGTTTGGAAATGATAAACTTATAAAAATGTGATTGAGAGTTAATGATAACAATTATTATAAGTTAATCATTTATTTAGTCTATTAAATCAAAATTTGTAATCAATTGCATTGAATCTCAATTCAATGTTATGTTAGTGTAAATTAAGGAAATAATTGGAAATAATGTTAATTCTATTTATAATATGACAATTAGTTGAATGAAAATAATAGACATCAAGATTTATTAATTTATTTGAATTTAAACTTAATAATTGGATTAATTGCAATTAAATGAAATTTAATATTTAATTATTACGTTAATAGAAATTAGGATGAAATCTAAGAATATTAATGTAATACATCATGAATCCAATGTTAATTTCATCCATTTGACAACAATGAATTGAATAATAGAATTAAAAGTAAATTAAATGGAATTTATTGGAAATTAAATTTATAATTTCTAAATTTAATGAAATTGAGATTAACACTGAAATTGATAAATTAATCAACTCTAAATTGACATCTAAATCTATTTAAATTAGTGTAAACGATTAAGAAATTTAAAAATGATAAGAATTGTCAATTATAGAATTGAAATTGAAAATTTGATTTAATTAATTAACTATTAATTTAATTAATAGAGAATTAGTCATTTTGGCCACTGACTCGAATTTCAATGAAACCAGTTTTATCAGATCCGTAACAGTGAATTATTGTAGGATTTCAAGTTTCATAACGATCGGGCTTGTCGTTTGATCGTAAGGGCTCGAAACGCCTAGAAATCAATTTAATTGAAATCAATTTAAAATAAGCTGATTTTGGCATAGCTTCTTCATACGATGGAATTTGGACTTGAAACATGTTCCATTGCGTTCAAAATATTTAAAAACATATATTTTGATATATGGGTTGACCCATTTTTGTTCCGGAGTTGAAATGGGCTTTTCGGGCCATTTTATCGTTCAACGTGTAAATCAATCGTGTCCATCTAGTCTATTTTCAGCTTTGTCTATAAATACCCTGTTATAAACCCTAGCAGCCTTTCTAATTCTCATTTGTCTGTACGTACATTTCTTCTTAACTTCTTATTCCAATAGCAGACAAACAAATCCCAGTTCAATTTCAAATCAAATTCCAAATCAAAAATTTAAACTCCTCAAAAAAATTCGAAAAAAACATAAATGGAAGATCTCAATTATGCGAATCTGCGTCTGTGTCTGTTTATGCAATCGATGCTTGAGTCAACCTCAAATCATAGTCATAGTCGAATTGGGCGTTTTTGATTTCGCCATCAATCGACGAAATTGAAATATGGGTTTTGAAGGGCTTGTTGTATGGAGTTCGACGCTGGTGGTCGCTTGAACTGGATTTGCATGTGGCAGTAGGAATTTCGTGGTTGAGGTTTCAAAATCATGTGGCACGCAATGTTTTGGAGAGGCCGATGAGCTCAGAGTGGGGCCGGTAGGTGCGGCTCCCCTAGATGAGCGCGATGGTGGCGATGGGTTAGCCTATGGTGGCCGGAAGCGTTGGTATGGCGTGGTCAAAGTTCGGATGGCGGGCGCGTGTCTCAGATCGCTGTAGTTGGCATGTGAGAAGCGTCAGAGGGGTAATGTGTCGTGTATTGACCGGTTAATTTTTTTTTTAAACTATGATTTCAAAATTTCTTATAGCAATAACTTTTTCATGCGAGGTCCGTTTCACGCACAGTTTTCTCCATTAGGATCGTAATAAAATTCCGGATATTTTGACGTTGGTTTGGACAAATTATAAGACTGTTCAAATTTTAGGCTTAAATTGGATTTAAATTCAATTTAAATTCAAAAGGTGAGTGTTTTAACCCACTTACAACTTCTAAAATTTCTTATGTTTGTTAAATTTAATTTATGTTGTGATTATGAATTTATTTGTGATTGTTTCATATATTTTTAGTCATCATCTCAGTTAATTGCATTTATTTAAATTAAATCGTTATTTAGTTTATTATTGAATATAACTGCCAGTTAAATACCTGTTATCTATTATCATTTATATATTGATATCGATTGATTGTTTTGGATGATGATTGTAATGTATGTGTGATTTTGATGATGGGTGAATGGATGTTTTATTTTATATCATTATAATTTGCAAGTTTGTTATAGAATTATTTTTATCAATTCGGGATTGCAGTTTGAAATGATATGCAACCGTATTTTTTTTTATATTACAGATTGAAATGATAAATATCCATATCACTTGACCATAGGATAGAAAATTATATACAGACACCGTTGGTCTATATATATATATATATATATATATATATTGAAAAAGATTTCTATGGTTTTGACAAGATATATATATATGGTTTTATTGGATATTGCAATTATTCTATAAACAAGTTCTAAATGAAAGAGAATTTAAAATTTATTTGGAAATGTATATAATTAAGAATTGTTTTAGATATATCGATTTGAAATTTATTGGTTTGGAGATTTAAGGATATGATTTTTATAACTTGATTTTGGTTTAAGGTGAATTAAATGAATATTTCAGGTTTGAATAAATTGAAGGAAATATTTAGTTATTTGTAGTTTGAGTTTTATTTAAATAATAATGGATTTGTTATGTAAAATATTTCAAAACTAAATAATAGAAAACTGAATTTTTGAATCGTAATTTCCAAACTTAGTTTTGAAATTGTTGAATACTTAAAGTTTGAAGCGTACTGAAGTTGAAATAGTTTATTTTGTGGATCAAATCTATTTTTTTTAAATCAATATAATTTGGAATAGTTTATTTGGAAACTGAATTGAAATGTATGATTTGAGATTTGGTTAAATCTAAAATTTTGGAATCCGAGTTGTTTTGGAATTGATTTGTGAAATTGGAAAAAAGCTAGTTTATTGTATAAAGTATTTTAATATTTCAACCATTTAAGTGGTGGAAGTCATGCTTCAAAGTTACGAGTTCAAAGTATTATAATTCGAAAGTGTTATACTTTAAGTGTTTGATTTCGAAGCGTTAAACTTTGAAAGTGCTATGATTTTGGAAAAGATATATTTGAAATAAAAATGATATTATATTGACTTGGGGTTTTATAAAAATTATATCATATTGATGTGGTTTTTGAAATGGAAATGATATCATATTTATATGGTTTTGAAATGGATATTATATTCTAGTTTTGAAGTATAATTATTTTGAAATGATCATGGTGTTATAATAACGTTTGGTTGTTAAAGAGATCGGGATCGGAATTTGTCATACTTTCTGCCAACTCCGAAAACCACTTTAACAACCATGTATGCAGTGGAGATTCCAGAATGAAGTAGGATGGCGGCGGCGTTCCTTTGAGGTATATACGTGGACCCGAGTCCCGTGAGTTGGCATAAGGTGGCTAAAACAGGAACGATTCCGGGCCAGTGAGGTAGCTCCTCTTATCGGACACACTCCTTCGATACCATTTCATTATATTCTGACTTTGAGATTGATTCGATGGCCACTTTTGATTTTTGATTTTGGGGGTGTGGCTCGAGCTGGACGGTAACTGTGCGCTATGCATCACCACCAGTCGGATAGTAATTGGTATATCTACCCTGGCATTGCCTTGTGTGTCGTGTCACATACCCCAGCGAGTCTTGTACAAGTTTGGTTTTCTCCCATAGCCCGTGGAGTATTTAAGGTAGTCTTCCAATCTGGAGATACACTGATACTAGATGGACTACTAGGACTATTACGTGTTAAGGGGAATATTGGGTCACTCCTTAACGCTATTTAAAAGTAAGTTTATTTTACTATAGACATTATTATAATAGCGAAATATTACTACATAGTAAATAGTTTACGGATCCTTAGGAGATGTGAATCCTGAGCATCTCTTAAGTTACTGCACACACATTAGACACTGGATAGGAGATGTCAAAACCCGTAATCATCTCTGACATCATTCCACTCATATTTATTTCTGTTGATTTAACTCACATAAGATCTTTTAGTTCTGACCCGAGTGTCTTGTCTTTTCAATTTGCTCGGGTCAGCTGATAATTTCAGATTTTGAAGACCTTATTTCTAGAGGACAAAGGCGAAGATTTTATTTTTACTATTATATACTATATTGTTCTACTGCATCACATTGTTCCGCTGCATTGTCATTTGTTATTTTTAGGTATGTGTAACTCTGATTCTGTGTTGTAAAGTAAAATCAAATGTTTTGTAAAACAGCTTCATGAACTGTTATTTGATTATTATATTTTGTCATTCCGCTGCGAGATTCTGTTTGTTTTCTTTCTTTCTTCCTTTTTCTTATTCACCTTAATAGCAATTCGCCCTTTTATATGGTTTGAGTCTGACGTGTATGGTTTATCGTCGATTTAAATGTACAAAAAGGCTGGTTGTTACAAGACACATATAGGCTACAATTAGTGAAACCAGCCGAGGGACGATGTACGAATTCATTTCTTGCTGGTTGGCAAACATCTTCTACATGGATGCCATGTTGTAAGCAAATGTTGCTATTAATCTTTTTAGTCAAAATGGTGGAAACATGTTCTGACGGGTGATTTATGATTAACCTTGGAGGAAATGGGAGTAGAACGAGATCCTTTAGCACTGTTTGGCTCTTAAATTCGGAGGTCGTAGGTTGGTTGGTTCTAATAGAAATAAATGGTGAAACCGGGGTGGTAATGGATGCACACATTAGGAGATGGTCCTTCACCAGACATGTGGAAAGATGACTTTTGAGTCATTCTAAGATAGCAGAACTCAACATTCAACATATTCAGGTAAATTAAACTTGAATCAAGAATTCCCGTGCGACCGACATTTGGAATTTAAAGAAAGCTAAAGTGTGTTGATCCATTGAATTCTAAGTGTAAGCCGGGACAAGTGCATGTGTTATCTATATGAAATGAGTCTAGTGTCCCAAACACTAAAAAAAGCCATTCGGTGTAGATAGCTAACTTGAATTCGAGAAACTGTATCGTCCTTTGGAATTATCATTCTATGCTTACCCATTGATATATCATCTGGAGCGACGCCGAAAGTCTTTCTTTTCATGATTACTAGTAGTATAGTTGTAGAAAGGTGAAACAAGGGAATCATCTAATATGACCGAATTCAAGATTAATTGTCATATCGAAATCAACTCGACGACTAAACTTAGTTAATCTCATAAGAAAAACAATCGAAAGAGACAAGTAAAGCTTTTCTCTAAAATCACATGTGTCTAATCGAAAGAAACCCTAATCTTTCGCCTCATGACTAAGCAAATATATATGATTGTAATTGTTTTCCATCTCACGAGATCAACCAAGCCTCAACCACCTCCTCAACAATCACGACCTAGCATTACAATGCCACCTACCTCCAAGCTAATTCAACAAATCAATCATGGCCTAAGGTTTCAAAGGTATTCAGAACCGAAAATTATTGACGGTGATCTAGGTGATGGAAGCAGTGTTGCATGATGCCGAGTAGGTTGGACAAGTGACGACAGTTGGGGGTGTTGCTGGAAGTGATTAGTGGCGAAGTCGAAGTGGCAGATGAAGGCAGGTCGCCACTTAGAAGATCTCGTGTTGGGTTTCGGAATTCGATAGCTAAGATAAGAAAATGGGGAGCTCTTAATTTATCAAGTATAACGTATAGAAAGAAAAGAGCAAAATTTTGCAAAGCGTACATGTCGGTACCGGCATCCCATCTTTCACCAAAAATCGATCAAACTACTCACAGTAAACCCATTTAATTATATAAAACAGCATGTGATTTCTGGTATCCAAATTATGTATTCCACGTCGAGAAGTGAATTCCAATTTTAACTAAGAGAAGATAGTGAACAGAAATTGATCAATTAACGCCAAATAAAAGCACCATCTTGAGATAGCACTTAAACACTCAATAGGAATTCACAGGATGGCAATCTAGGACTTGTCTCGCTCAATAGCACAGTTTGTTTTCAACAAAAGCATGCTCTATGCGGAAAAGTTAACTGGGTTTTCTACCATGCAGAAATCAACAAGAGTTAAAACGTCGGGATGAAGACAAAACGACTTGAAAACTTGAAAGCACGTCGACATGGGTTAGAGAAATGCCTTAGAGAAATTTCAGCCAATATGAAACCATCATTAGATATCGGTGCCGACTTCAAGAGGTCGGGTTTGACATTTCACGCATTCACATTTCTCTACTCCCCGCAAAAAAATAGGAACTAACGGGCCATGAAAGATTGGATATGCCCTCTACCATATCTGTACAAAAAAAATAGTTTATTTTGTCTAGGCTTTGAAGTGTGCCTTGTCTACGTCTCTTTGTTCGTGGAACTTGGCGGTACGGGCAACAAGATTGTGGAAACAGGAATTCCTGAACCTACCACTGGACCCATTTAACCAAAGATTGTCTTTCATTGAAATTTTTGAAGATTTCCCTAAAACTTTGCCAAAGAGCGTAAGCGCGATTGACAAGCGCCCAGAACGAAATCTCTTAGTCACACCCATAATAATAAACTTGCAAAATGGATCTGTTTATCATAAAGAGATTCGTTGTTCCAGACCCCGCTTCGCCTTAATTGTTATTCGAATGAAAAGATCATAAAACTTATGGTAAATGTTATGTCTTGGTCCGAGTGAGGATAGCATTTCTCTTCTACATGTCTATGGAGTTTTTAAAAATCCAAACATCTCAGAGATAGATATAGAGGTAGGAATTTGTTGAGCGAACCAAAATCAATTTACCTATCGTCTGGAACTAAATAAAAAAATTCCCTTGCCTGGTGTGAACTACGCCCCCTTCCGAGAATAGATGAATGCTATTTGACATTAGTTCTTTCACCGAGTTTCGGATCCTTCTACTAGCCCTTAAAGAAATAGCCATTCTAGCATCGTGTATTCCTCCAACTCCCACAATGCTCTTTACTTAATAAGTTTAGTACTTTACATGAGCTCTTCTTGGCCTATTTCATGTGTTCCTAAGAGATATTAGAGGATTTTGAATAACCAATTACAAAAATGTGAACACTAGCAGTCAGAATAATGGAACAAACTAAGTTATAAAAGAACTGTCCCCAATATCAATCAAATACCCATAGAAACATCATGGAACACTACAACATGAAGTAAAAAGGGGGGACACAAAAGATCTCAAGTCCATTGAAGTTAACTGCACATGTCTCAACCAACATGAGAAGTCGGTACCGACTGACACATGTGGCACTTGAGATTTTGCGCACTCTCTAGGTCTTTACCTGGATTCCGCTCAAAGTCTTCTCTTGACACAATATGACTACTGCCCCTATAAATACAAACTATAGGGCAACAAAGAAAGGATCCGGGTTCTACTATCACTACGTAGGAACGTTGTCTCTTCTTCAACTCTTTCCTCTACACCTTAGTCACTAAGACTACTACGGACATTTTTAGGATTTAGAACTTGTCTAGCCCTTGTACCTATAACTCTTTCTCTCTCAAATACTTTGTAATCTTACACAACAAGACCAAGCAACAATTAAGTGGACGTAGGCTTAGGTAACAGTCAAACCACTATAAAATCTTATGTCTCTCTTTCTTGTTTCTTTTATTTTATTACTATACTCTATTATCATTTCCCTATTCTAACAAAGTTGTGCTTTCGCAAACTCATCTTGTGTGTGGGTCCATTTTTTCGATTAACAATTTCCAAACCATGTTTATAAACTTATGAAAGCTCTTTACGGAATCAAACAAGCACGCGTGCTTGGTACGAATGACTAAAGAGTTATCTTAATAAACCCTTGTTTTGAGATTGGTAAAGTTAATACTATACATTTTATTAAACGGTAAAATATTACATTTTAATAGTTCATGTTTATGTAGATGATATAATATTTGGTTTTACCAATAAAAATTTGTGCAATGAATTTTCTAACATTATGAAAAAAGAATTTGAAATATCTCATTTGGGTGAACTAATTTATTTTCCTAGACTACAAATTAAACAACTGAAAGATGATATTTTTATAACCAAGAAAGATACTGTAATGATTTGCTTAAGAGATTTGGAATGAGAAATAACTCGATTAAACATTCACCAATGAGTACTAGCCTACATTTAGATAAATCTGAAAACAGTAAAGATATGGATCAAAAATTATGTAGAAGTGTGATAGGATTTTTGCTTTATTTAACGGTTAGCGGACTGGATATAATGATGAGTGTTTGTTTGTGTCATAGATTCCAAGAAAATCCCAAATGATCACATTTATGAGCGGTGAAGTGGAATTTTCATTACTTAACCAACACTAGAGATTATGGACATCTTCATATGAAACGTTGTCCGTTCGAATTGGTGTCATATAGCTATGCCGATTTTGATGGATTCAAGATGGATCGAAAAAGCATGGGTGGTACTTGTCGTTTTATAAGAGTCTTTAGTTTCGTAGTTTAGTGAAAAACAAAACTATGTTTCACTTTCGATGTGTGAGGCAGAATACATCTCAACTGCTTTGGCTTATGTCTTGAATCATTTACATGCAATAAACACTTCAATATTTTAGTGTAAATTTATCTAAATCACTCATATTTTGCAATAACACTAATGCTAAAAGTTGTCGTATTAATCATTCTAGAAAAAAATTTACGGATATTAAAACATAACTTTTCTAAGAGGTAACATAGAAAAAGGTATCGTATCATTGGATTTTGTAAATTTAGAAGATTATATTGCTAATATTTTAACATAACCATTTGTGAAAATGCCATTTTAAAATTAAGAAGAGAACTCGTTATTAGTTCTGTAAAAGATTTATTTAAAAATTATAAGTATTTTTAAATAATTTTATTATATATAAGTGTATAGTTTTGAAAATTAATTAATTTTTTAAGACATATCATCGTTCAGACATCTAAAAGTATTTTCAAATGTTTGATAATCCATTCAGACGTCTGAATAGGATTACCTAATGTATGAACACCTGTTTTTCTTTTTTCCTTCTTAGCTAAAATTCAAGCATTGGTAAAATAATCCAAATGCCTTAAAATACCAAAAAATAAGTTGAAATGTTTCGACATAAAAACCCTATAACAATCACGCATCTAATTAAGCATTCATACATCCGGTCGATTGTAAGACTGACATGTTGACCAATCAAGACACTTCTTTCCATACTATTTTCCTTAGTTTTACCCATTTGGTCCTTCTTCCTTCTATTTACTTCATTTTTATGAAACTAAAAATTAATTTTTACCCTCATGCCCTAGCCCCCAAATTAATTAATTTCTTTTTCCAATGGCCCTTAAATCTGAAACAAAGAAAAGGAGATCTGAATAAGCTTCTTCCACTTAACTTCCTGACATAAATCTAGAACAAATCAAAGAATGGCTTCATCATGACAGGGATGTTAGTGATAGATTCAAATCTTTATATTCCATGAAGATTTTTACAGGTACTTTCTACAATTAGATGATTTTCTCGCATATCAACTCAAGAATTTCACCGATAGGGCTAAAGCAACTTCCTTGATTGAATTTGAGGACAACAAAGCCAAAATTAATATTTTAGCATCCAACTTTTCTTTTCCAATCTTAATGGAAAATATATTAAACTTCACAATGACGAAGGTTGGCTGTAGTGTATATGGTAAAATTGCCAGGTATCGTATAAATGATGTAGGAAAAATTCTTAAATGTGGATGCAAAGGAATTGACCTAGGGAATGTACAGATTAATGATAGACAAAGGGATTAAACTAGCCACCATATTTGGAATGATGTCAAAGGTAAGGGAAATTCAAAAGATCTTAGACCATAGGCCTATCTTTTAGAAAGAATGATCACTAGTTCCTTCATTCCAATAACCTGGAATCATGAGCTTATATATGATATGGATCATAAAGCTGTACATGCTGTCTTTAGAAATATAAAAGTGAATTGGGCTAGCTTCATCTATAATGAAATTATAACATTATTCTTCCAAAAGTGAAAAACTATCACTTATTCTCCCTTGATTGCACGGCTTTTGAATGACTTAAATATTCAATGTTATGAGGATACTCCTATGGAAAAATCTTATTGGAGAAAGAAATTCTTTAGCTTGATGAAACTTCCTAACTTGGTCCCTTAATATGTGTCCTTTGAGGAGTACACGCAAAAGGTCAATGCTTCTTTAGAACTTGAACCACCATCCTACTCCACTCCACATGATAAAGAAAAGAAACTGAAGAAGAGGATTCAGGTGAGTAAAATGAAAGCAGCAACGAAGAAGATAGTGAACCAAGTGATGCATCATCTGTCAATGTTATCATGCTTACTTTATCTCAATTCAGATGGAATCAAGTTTATCAAAGCGCTATATAACCTTCTAAAAATCAAAAGAAGATGGAAAAGAAAATGTCTAGATGTCTGAAATCAATTGAATTAAGGGTCGACAAGATTGAAAGGATGTGAGTAGTGTAAAAGCTTTAAGTTAGAAGAATTTAAGTAGAAAGTTAAGGTCCCTAACACCTCCTCCTACCGATCAAGATGTAATGGTAAATAGAGATGTTGAACAAAATTGGCTATTTTGGGATTGAGGTAAACCTTTTTTTTTACTTATCTTCTTCTTTAAAAATTGCTTTTTAACTTTGTTTTATGACTTTCATAGGCTCTCTGAACATCAGGACCTTATAATAATGCATGATTATTGAAAACTGTCTTCTCTGGTCTGCATTATGAGAGTTCCATGCTTTGTTTGTTCACTTTATGTTGTTTCATGTGTTGATGTATAAGTTATTTAAGTTGTCTGTGTAACATTCTGATACTTTTGAAAGTTTGTAGGATTGTTGGTGTTATGTGACTCTGTGGGAATAATGGTTTGTTTATGTTGTGTGACTTTCTGATTGTCCTGTGACTTCTGTTATTAATGTGGCGCAATCATATGTGCTTTGTGACCGTTCTCTTTACTTCTTTATTATTCATTTTGCTCCTTTTCTCTTTTTTTTTATTTTTTATTTTTATTTTTATTTTTTCCATGACAAAAGGTGAGAAAAATCGAGCGAATCAATTAGGGCAATTTTGTAGTCAATTTGGGATGGATGTTCCAAACGTTAACAAATCCCATAGAAGAGATAATAAATCCAAAGAATTTTTTAGAAAAAAGAAGAAATTTTATTCTCATAAAAAGATGGAACAAAAAGCCCACAGAAAAGAAGAAAGATTAAATAAAAAGAAAAAGAAAATTATCCACTGTTATAAATGTGGAAAAGTTGGACATTATGCAAATAGATGTAAACTAAAAAAGAAAATTGATAATTTACAGATTGATAATAAACTAAAAGAAACGTTATCTAAACTTTTGCTCGACTCTAGCTCTGAAAATAGTTCAGAAATAGAATCTGAAAATGATTCAGATTATTCAGTTACTACTGAAAACCTTAAAGGTCTTGACGAAGAATCATCACAATCGGATGAATGTTGTGAACCTTGTGGACAGGGAAAACCCTGTCTAAACCCAATAATAGAAAAAGAAGATGAAAAGGATGAATTTTATAAAATCCTCTCACAATTTCAAGATTTAAATATAAGTGTATTAACTAATAATAATATTATAGAATTCTTAAAATTGGTTAAAGACCCGGAATTAAGGTCAAAAATGATAGATCAAATGGAAGATATTCCAGAAACAAACAAAAATAATGAGTCATCAATGGAGACATTTCAAAATATTGGAAATTCTAAAAATCCGTATTCCATGAATGAAGTTCATAAACTTTTAAAAGAACGACAAAGAATTGAATATCCTACTACTGTAGACGAACTTAATATTGAAATCCAAAATCTTAAAAAAGAAATCCAAATAATAAAAAATGAAAATAGTAATCTTGATTATAGACTCTCTTTTCTAGAACAGTCAAAACAAATTATTCCTATTGAAAACAATCAAGTAAATTGTTCTCAAGAAGGATTTTTTTCAAAATTGGATGTCATAATATCCCAAAAATGGTTTATCAAAATAACCCTTCTAATTGACAACCATTTTAAAAAGGAATTAACTGCACTTATAGATAGCGGTGCAGATATGAATGTAATTCAAGAAGGAATAATTCCAACTAGGTATTTTCATAAAACCACAAATTCATTAAGTCATGCAGGTGGAGGAAAACTTGATATTAAATTTAAATTACCACATGCTTATATATGTAAAAATAAAACTTGTATTCCTACAAGCTTTTTACTAGTAAAAAATATTACTAACCAAGTCATACTTGGAACACCATTTATAGATAAAATCTATCCTATAACAAATATTGATAAGAATGGAATAACAGGTATTTATGAAAATAAAACTATTACTTTTGAATTTGTAACTAAACCCTTTGCAAAGGTCTTACATGAAATAAAAGATCTCTTAACTCAAAAAACCTATCATTTAAATTATCTAAAGCAAGAAGTTGTTTCTCTTAATATAGAAGAAAAATTCCAAAATTCAAAATTACAAGACAAAATTAAAATGATTTATAACAAATTTTCTATAGAAATTTGTAATGACCATCCAAATGCCTTTTGGGATAGAAAAAAACACCTTGTTAGTCTTCCATATGAAGAAGATTTTGATGAAAGAAAAATTCCTACAAAAGCGAGACCATGTCAAATGAATTCTGAATATCTAGGGTTGTGTAAAAAAGAAATTGAATCATTATTACAAAAAGGTTTGATAAAACCATCTCAATCACCCTAGTCATGTACTGCAT
The DNA here is from genome assembly GCA_030765085.1 of Allium cepa. Lineage (NCBI taxonomy): Eukaryota > Viridiplantae > Streptophyta > Magnoliopsida > Asparagales > Amaryllidaceae > Allium > Allium cepa. The sequence goes on from CM060931.1 coordinate 471,003,581, forward strand.
TCTATGTAAATAAACATAGTGAACAAGAAAGAGGAGTACCTAGATTAGTGATAAACTACAAACCTCTTAATAAGGTTTTAAAATGGATTAGGCATCCAATTCCTAACAAAAAAGATTTATTAGATAGACTATATGATTCCATCATATTCTCTAAATTTGATTTAAAGTCTGGTTATTGGCAGATCCAAATTTCAAAATCTGACCAATACAAAACCGCTTTTAATGTCCCAATTGGACATTATGAATGGACAGTAATGCCTTTTGGTTTGAAAAATGCACCCTCTGAATTTCAGAAAATAATGAATGATATTTTTATTCCGTATAGTGAATTTATTATAGTTTATATTGATGACATTCTAGTATTTTCAAAAGATATTGAAATCCATTTTAAACACTTAGATATTTTCAAAAAAGTTATTATTCAAAATGGTTTGGTAATATCAAAAACAAAAATGTCTTTGTTTCAAACAAATGTAAGATTTTTAGGCCATAATATCGAAAAGGGAAAAATAATTCCTATAAATAGAAGTATAGAATTTGCTTCAAAGTTTCCTGATATAATAACCGATAAAACTCAGTTACAAAGTTTTTTGGGTAGTTTAAATTATGTATCCTCTTATTATATTAATTTAGCAACAGATGCTGCTGTCTTATATGATAGATTAAAAAAGAATCTAGGACCATGGACAGAACAACATACTCAAGCTGTTAAAATTATAAAAGAAAAGGTAAAGAATTTGCCTTGTTTGATGCTTTCAAATCCAAATTGGGAAAAGGTAATTGAAACGGATGCATCGGATATAGGATTTGGAGGAATTTTAAAGCAAATATGCCCAAAAACAAAACAAGAATATCTTGTTAAATTTCATTCAGGAAAATGGACTAATAGTCAGAAAAACTATGCAACTATAGCCAAAGAAATTCTTGCTATTGTAAAATGTGTTTTAAAATTTCAAGATGATTTATACAATCAAAAATTTATTATAAAAATTGATTGTAAATCTGCTAAATACATGTTTAATAAAGATTTTAAACATGATGTGTCAAAACAAATGTTTGCCAGATGGCAGGCTCATTTGGCACCTTTTGATTTCGAAATCCTTTATAAAAAGGGTGAAGAAAATAGTCTTCCTGATTTTTTAACTCGTGAATTTTTACAGGCAGATGATTCCTAGAGGAAGGGGTAATTTCCCCTATAGAGGAGGCAGAGGAAATATCCTAGCCCAACATGGTAACAGAAAGTTGATAGCAAAAAGTTTAACCAATTCAGGAGGTAATAGCTCTAATGATCCTCTATACAAGGAATTTTTAGAATTCAAGAAAAGGCAAGAGGCTAATAGCCAAACAACTAATAGCCAAACAGCATCCTCTTCATATGCTAGCATAACTGGCAATGAAGAAAATGAAGAGAATATAACCACATATGCAGAAAATCCTCATAAGGAAGTCATAATTCTTTTGGAATTTAATGATCTAAAAAGGGAAAATGATCCCTGGAACCTAATGCAGAGATATTTAGATACAGCATCATTTGCTATTACGACATATAAACAAAGAGGATATTATAAGGCAATATTGAAAGCCTCTGAAACTTGTGAAATAACACATTTTAATGCAGGAGATCCTAATGTTTATAGCTTCAGCAAAATAATTATCAAAAGGCTTATATTGCCAGAAGAATGGGGGCTATCTACCCTTAAAGAAAAGGAAATGTTTTTACCTGATAAAAAGGTAGGTACTATCAAGTATAATTATTGGGATTATGTGGAAGCACTAAATAAAGTATTCCTTTATGAAAATAATAAAAGGAAGCATTCGTGGTTCATTAAAATCTGTGCGGAAGTTTATAAACGTCCTGTACCAAATTGGTTCTACGAATGGTGGACAAATTATGGACCACCTCTTGATATTCTCCCTGAAAAACTAAAAGAATTATATTCTGAATGGGTTGTTGTTTCACCCGAGCTTAATAATCTTGACCAATACCTTATGATATCAGGATCTGGTCCGATATATTTCTTTATTGAATTTTCCATCCCTTGGATATGGAAATGGAAACCTGAAATAGGTTATACTGAAAAGGAAATCCCATGTCTGCAAAGATGTTTCTTTACTAAATTTTGGGATAAATTAACAAGGATTGATAATAGCACAGGTCAACTATTTGGCCAAGAAATGATATCTGAAATAAGCAACAAAATAAAGATATATCAGGAGCAGGAAGATGTGATTCAACATAAAGAAGCTCCAAGCACGTTCCAACATATCATCAGAAAATTAAAAATGCAGAAAGGGACAGCAACTAAAGAAGATATTCTTTATGCATATATTGCAAAAGTGAAAAAAGATTTAATAAGAAATCTTGGAAAAGAGGACACGAAATCAGACACGTCAATGGCATCTTCAAAGGCAAAGGACATGACCGGAGATGATAATTATTCAGATCTAAATGATGAGGACTTTGCCGAAATATTTGACAAACTTGAGAAGGAGGCCCACAATGTGGGAAAAAACAAAGCTAAAATGGTGCTAGATTAGAAAGCTTTTAACAGGTGGCCAGAAACTTTAATAATTGAAGACAGGTGGCCATATTAGAGACAGGTAACCTATTCTACCTACTACTTTAATAAAGACAGGTGGCCATATTAGAGACAGGTAACCTATTCTACCTACTACTTTAATAAAGTAAGAAGATGCTTTTCCGGATTTGAAGCATTTGGAATCCGAAGTTCATGTCCATCCTCAACTATATATAGGAGGCATTTCATTTGAAGAAGGCAGACTCAATACCATCCATCCTCTTCTCTACTTCAAGCTTTCTGCCATTAATAAATAGTGTGTAATAATTAAGTGTGTACTGAAGAAGAAGGCTGTTTCTTCTAGTTTATATTTTGCTGTGTTCTGTAAGTTTTTATTTCTGTAAGTTTTTATTTTGTAATATATTGTGTAATATAAGCCTGAATGGCAGGCTAGTTTAATTATGTGTTGAATTACTCCTACTCTATATGTGTGTTCTCATGTGTTCGTAATTTTAAGGAATACATGCTAAATTAAAAATACTGAATATGGGTTAAGAATAGCATCAGGAAACAGTAATTACTGATTAACTTAAGTCATGTACTTATGCCCGTTTTAGCCATCGTAAGGCGTTTTTAGGGCCTTCTTTTACAAGATTTGTTAATAAGTATTTATTGTTAAACAGATGCTTAACTTGTAAAAATACCCAGTATAAATTTTTGTATTTTAGGTTTAGTATGTAAAATCCTGAAAACACTGTAGCAAAATTCGTACTGTAGCAAAACACTGTAGCAATATACTAAACCAAACTTTTGAACAACATTTTACCCTGTATATTGTGAATTTTGCCCGACGTTTTAAGACTGAATTTTGCCAGCGTTTTAGTAATGGTATCAGAGCCATGGTTTGCACATATAGTTTCAGAGTAATTCGACACATATTCAATAAAATGAATATGATTAGGAAAAAGGATACTGTTAAAAACAGTATTAAACAAGAATATGATATTCCCCAAAATTTAGACTTACTAAATAAATGGACAATTCCCAAAATTGAACCTAAGGTAATATACCAATTAGGTACTTTTGAAAGACTTGGTTTAAAACAAGTAGTTAAGACTACAGAAGAGTCAATTTCCCTAGATAATGACGAAATGATAATTAAACTATTAAATGACAAAGACTTACAGCCTTATAGGCAAACACATAAGTTTATCCATATAGGTTTAATACAAATTGCATTTAAACCTTTAACTCTGGAAGGATTACCAGAAAGCTTTATAGCTGCTTTAAGAGATGGTAGAAATTTAGATTGGAAAAAATCATTAATTGGATTAATACAGTCTAGTCTGGCACATGGTCCAGTTTATTTTAATGTTTATCCATTTATAGGGGAGTAAATATACTTTTCATATTCATATATTTATGCAAATGTGTAGTTTTCATCATCTAAAAGGGGAGAATGTTAGAGACTCCATTTCCAGTTTTGAAGTGAAAACTATACATTTCATAATATATTGTACAAGCTTTGTTTTAGGTATAAAAACTCTTGGAGATTAAGAAGACTATGACATATTACATAGACAATGTGTCCGAAGATTGAAGATCAAAATAGAGCTGTTGTAAGTTGCAAGTCTTTGATAAAAACTTGTATAATTTCCTTTGATAATACACAAAAAATTCTGTTTTATGTATTTATTTTAAAATTTTCTTCAATTCTATATCTAGAAAACTTTTCAGAAATAACTGTCGCTTTTCAAAGAAACCAGACATTTGATATTTATTTCAGATGTCAGAAAATTGGCAAAAATGAACTGTTCCCTTTCTATTACTAACCATATATGACATAGACGTCTGAACAACCAATAAGATTCCAAATGAATTTTCAGATGTTTCACTAATATTTTTAGATGTTTAAACGCTTGTTAAACTATTTTTAAGACTATAGTTTCAAACATCTAAATTTCAAACTAGTCGTTTGAAAAATGATTCAGACATCTGAATAACGGAGCTTTTGAACTAATTCTTTTATATTTCAACCCTTTATAACTTTTAAATGTCTGAATACCTATAATGGGCATTTTTCTTTGATCAGTCAGTTTTTGTTTTGAAAACTCATCTTCTTTAATCAAAGGCTGTGTTTACTATAATGGTGATTTCTCATCAATAAAGACTTTTAGAACACTATATAAAGATTGTAACGACCTACCTTTTCGACCATTGAATGTCGACAGTAATGCATTCACGGTATTCCTGTGTCGAGCATCCAAGTGTCGAAAAGACCGATTGTTAGGGTAAAATAAAAAACTGAACAAGAAAGAAGGCACACAGTATCAGAATCTCACAGTGGAACGATAACATATAATATCAAATGATAGTGTATACTGTCATTCTAAGATACATAACATTTCAGAGTTAAATTTTTAAATACTATCATCAACCTGGATAGTTATAATAGCCCGTCCTTACAAATGTTGATAGGTATAATATAGTAATGTAGCAGAAATAAGAACACCATGATAGGTGAAACATCTAGCTCGTCTCCTCAAGATCCAATGAACATCCAACTAAAACCTGCATTTCTCAGAATAATCGAAAGGGAACACAATGAATTTAGGAAAACAAAAACCGCATGTGAGACCTAAGTCTATTATGAGAAACTCTAGAAATATGTACATAGCATATAACATTACTTTTGAGACTACACTTAATGCTATAACGGTTATCTCCTCAAAAAGATCACCATCTAATAAGTACATAAAGTGATACAAAAGATTATGCTTAGGGTGTAGAATGTAAATCAGAAAATAGTTATGCCGTGTGTATGCTACAATAGGAAGAGGTATACAATCAATACTCACTAAGGCACAATTTCATAACTATGTCGGTTTTTCATGGAGGTACCCTAGATACAGCGAGAACGATCGTCCTGCAGAAAGATCAGATATATCCTTTCAAGAAACGTACATTTTTATGGAATGCGCTATAGGAAATACATAGCTGGCCCATGCCAAAACACTCATGTGTCTGAATGCATCACTCCCGCCTGCATATCTGTAAGCAACAATAGATGGAGCCGCCTGCACCCTTGGGATAGCTAAACCCCTTGGCTATGCATCCTACCTCTAGTTTCTGTCGGTACCAATTGTGAAGTAATGTTTAATACCTCAACACATGAGCCACAACTCGAACAAAATACGCATCCGAAAATGGATTCTAGCATTTTGAACAGATCACAAATCTCTACATAGATTCGAGCATCTCAAACAAATCACGAATCTCAACACAGATTCCAGTATCTCAAATAGAACGCAAACCTGTTCCAAAACATAGATTATGCATAAAGTTTTGAAGTGGTTACAGTTTCGAGTCATCTCATATAAGTACACTCATTCGCTTACTAGGTGCTCCAAATCCAATCAATAGATTTTCGGTTAACTCAATCCTAATTCTTTCAAAGATAAACAGACAATACATAAGGGTAGGGATGATCTCCTATTCAGATAGATTTCCTAATCATTCGTCCTAGAAGAGTAAGATGAGTTTATACATACAATATAACATCACCAAAAATAACTGTACCATAAAACTCTCGTATTACTTTTAGATATTCCTTAAGTCATTTTGGTCAAATTCAACAACAACAAGAATGATCGTATACGGAAACTAGGTCTCCTATACTTATCATGTTTTCGACCTTCTCAACCCACACTATCCCTTAATCAAGAATGAAGCTGGTCACTTAAAGCACCATTGCTTCTAAACCCAACATGAGCATCAGTCTTAACTATAATAGAGATAGAACACGGCTACATCGTCTACTTATAGTGCTAAGTACAGGACTACATACTTTCCACAAATGAGTAAATACACAAAGCACGATCAAGTAACACAAAACATGACCAAGTAACACAAAGCAGGATTAAGCCACACAGAACATGATTAAGTTACATAAAGCATGATTAAGTCACATAAATGACTCCTGATCCTCTTTTTATTTAATTAAACCTTTATTAATTAAACATCTTTTATTAGTAAAAATATTTTTTTATCTAATAAAACTTCTTTTAGTAATCAAAACTTTTAACTGATTAAACTCCTAATTAATTAAAAACCTCGTTATTAATTAATACCACTTTATTAATTAATAATCCTTATTAATTAATAAAACTTCGCCTATTAATTGCTATTTCCTTCAAAAGTTAGTTCTTAAAGCTTGAGTTCTTTTATGCCAATGCTCCTCCCTAAGGGTTCTCAAATCGTATGAAGCCGTGAAGCTTTTAGATACTTTCTTTTTATACTTATATAGATTTAATTTATCTTTATAAAAGGTATATACTTGTACTATACTATTTCACTATTTATTTAAACTCTTTTCAATACTTCAAAAAGTATTCATATGCTTATCTAAGCAATATAAGTATATCCATAAATCATTAACGAGATTTGCATACTTTAAACCTTTATTTTTTTTGTCTTTTTTCAAAAGATTCCATCGTTCTTATCTTTTTAAAAATATCTATTTAAAGGGCGTAATTTTATTCACAGATCTATTTAAAGAGTTTAAGTTAAATGTTACTTAAACATTGTCACGATAACCCCCTCTTCTCTTATAATTATCTTTAGAACATTCTTTTCCAAGATCTAATTATATTCATAAATATAATAAAAAAGGGTTAAAGACAAATATTATTAACACGTTGTCATAATAAACCCAAAATCATTACATACTTGTTATTATCTTTAAAATATCCATTTGAAGATTAAGTATGTCTTCATGTATTAAGCAAGGTAACATACTTTTAATAACCCTTACAAAACAATTTATTATAACATAGTTGTTACAATCCAAAGCTTCTTTTATACTATTGTTAAATACTTAACTTTTCCAAACATATATACATACATGACACGCACACACATATATATACACACACTTTAAAAGTACTTATAAATAAGTTTAAATATCCATGTAAAATATAACTAAAAATAACTAATTTATAATTACCAAAAATAATCAAAAGCATGTTTATAATTTAAAACCCTTTACTTTAAAAATTCATAAATAATTATTGAAAATACGTTTAAAAATTAATAATTTTCAGTAACAAGTAAATTTTATAATACTAATTAAAAATGCAAAGAATCCATATGATGTTTTTCAAAGTTGACTTTAGAAATCACCGAACATGAGTATTTTCAAACTACATTCATAGTGACCTTTTGGCTTCTAACTTTCACAACTTCCATTCATAATTTCTATAAATTCCTAAATCAATTCCTTTATGTCAAACACATCAAAACATGTGTAAAGAACACTCAAATATATATCTTCACAATATATTCACATTTTAACCAGTTTAACTTATGTTAAATACAAGGGATTTCAAAGTGCATTTATATCTACTATTTCGCTTCAACCATTCACAAACACAGTTCAACTTCACATATTACATTTAAAACGTGTAAACAACAAGTCATGGCCATGATACATGTTTTATAGTGTTATAAGTGATGTTATACTACATATAATGTTGTTACTTGCTTTCCGAAGTAAGGAGGGTCTAAAAGTAATAACTTGCATTGTTATCTATTTTAACTTATAATTAACACAACAAACATTATATAAACAAAATAGAGAATTGATGGTGAGTTAGTTCACCCAAGCTCGAGACAAACTAGGATGTAGATAATCTCAGTACGAGTGCAACGATAAAGAACGTGTCTTGATTGGACCACGTGCGCAAAAGATACGAAATTTATAAAAATTCGAATTGAAATATTAATTAACTAACTAACCTTATTAATTAACAATTTACCTTAGTCCCCCTTTTAATCTTTCTCCCTCAATCTTGCACAGTGATACATGGATACGACCCACAACCACCTTCTTCTCTCTTCACCATCTCACTACATGAACCACTAATTGATGAATGGACTTTGCCAACACATCTCCGTTTGCGCACACTTCATAGCGCACTCCATTTCTTGAAGCTCGCTCCACCCAGAAGACAGCGACTTGTTGCCTCCATATGGCCATGCAAGTGTTATGAGTTGCCTCAAGCCATCGGGGTTCTGGAATCTTATGGGAAGGTGCTCCTCGACAAGAGAATGATCATGGCACACTCGGTTTCGTCCAAATCCCCATATTTTCGGCTATCCTTAATCGTAGCTTTGGCTGCCAAAAATGAGCATAGCTAAATTCAACTGCACCTAACATTAAAACTATGGATTTATAGCTTTCTTCCATATAAGTCTAACAGATCCGATGCCAAGCTCTATCTACGCCCGTAGCTTTGGATTTAGTTTATTTTAGGTGGCGGTTGTGTTTTATTTGTTTACAGAAGGAAGGAAGGGGGAAAGGAATAAAGTGAGTGAAGTGTGGGTTTATTTGTAATGTTATATATATTATATTTAATTTTCCACATTAATTGCAATGCGTTTTGAGCTCGAACGGCCATACAGTACATCCAATCGTCATGGAACTCATTGACGTTCATCTTATTATTCTAATCCCAATGACATTAGTTTCGTTAAACTCTTAGACGGTGCTCTGGGATGATAATCTCCTGATTTTCCATGGCATCCTAACCTGAATCTGTAATGCTCGGTCTGACCCGAGCACTATAATAAAATAACACCTGAATCAATCTGGAAAACTAGCGTGAGAAAACACGTCCAATTTGAATTATTACTCTTATCAAAATCCTTTTGAAAAACAAAGGTATCTCGTAAGACCACATCACACATAAACAAGACGGGATTTTGCCTTACGATAACCAAAACATTTTATATCAAAATCCTTTGATATTAGAATAGTTTCTATAGAAAATAAACTATAAAATAGCTGAAATGCTTGCATCTCACATTTCAGCATATTTGTATACAACTAAAACTGTACAGGCTCGTAGTGGATATTAGATTCCACAAAATGACCGGGCTACTGGGGTACCGCCCTCCATGGTACACCTTTTGAAAAATGTACCGAGGACCTCGCCTGGATCCCCTGCCAACACAAGGCCAGCTTACACCTGACCTAGAGAGCACCGAATATGTTTTCACCTCGGGTGTTCCCACCCTAATCGAGCGCTCTCTTTTCCATGCACAACCATATCCATAATTGTAATATAATATATCTGAGGGTATCTAGAAAAGTGATAACATACCCTACTTGGGTGCGACCACTTAGCCCGGCTGCATCTCGCCTATTTTAGTCATTACCGGTTGATGAGGCTTGAGACTGCATTTTACCTTTTAGAATAGCATTCATACTTGGAATGCTAACACTACCTTCCAAACCACGATGCAAATGATAGCATTCATCCATACAAGTTATTCTAGGTTTGAACAAACCAATTTACAAAATCACCATCTTCATTATCTTCACAATATCAAAATTCATAATGCACAAACCGGATCGAAGTGGTTTTTGGATAATTAAATCTGATCCTACTCACTTCAAAACAATTAACGAATTTGGCAAGATTTGATAGTCGGTTATTTAACTATCAAATTTCACACATAAGCAGTCACTAGGCCTGATTTTATAAATCTTTCAAAAGCACTCATTTCAAAATATCTTTACCAAGATATATATATATATATAAATCTCTTCCAGTATATTCAATAAATAAAAACAATTTCAAATACTTCTATCCATGACCGGATATTTTTCGAGTCATATCAATCCTTAGAAATAATTTCCAAGTCCTACTTAATATTTCATTACATAGAAAAATAATCCTATAAAATCATTTCTTCGCTAAAATATATCCAAACCTTTAATTTCAATACTTAGGAAAATATTATAAGTTTATTTTCCAAAATCATTTCTAATATCCATAATTGAAAATATTCTGTATTTATCTCATAAATCTTCGGAATTTTTATAAATTTTCTTTTACAATTTCCAAAAGTTATCGATTATACTTATTTATGATATAACCAACAATTTATAACTCCTTTAATGAATTCAAGTTTATTTTAACTTCTCGTGTAACGACCCGTATTTTACGTGTCGACATATCGTAAAATAGTTACCATCAAGTCGTGTGAATGCTAGATCGAGTGGAGCGACTTATGGGAGTCAACGACTTAGTGCTTAAGTCGTATGAAGGTTAACTCGTGTAGAGGCTTAGGTTGAAGGGTAGCTTTAGTTGTTCGGAGTTGGGTCGTGTACGAGTTAGGACTTAGTGGTAGGTCGTGGCTTCTTTGAGTCGTTGGGGACTTAGGTCGTTAGGTGGTTGGATCGGCAGTATGATAAGCAGTTGAGTCGTAAGCAACATAAGGAGGTTGGACGGCCTAAGGTGAACGAGTTAAGGATAGGTCGTAAACAACCTATGATGAGTCGCATGTGTGTTCAGTTAGGTCGTGAGTCTCTGAGTGTTTAGTTAAGTCGTGGACAAGTTAGGGTTAAGTCTTAAGTCGGTAGGTCCTATGTTCCGTGAGGTCGCGACTTATGGGAAGTCGTTAGGTCGTTGAACGACTCATGATAAGTCGCTGAGTCGTGTGAGCGACTTAGTGTTAGGTCGCAAGGGGGGGCCTATGTCGTTAGGTCGCGCGTGCGTGTCTTAGGTCGTAAGTTGTGTCTGTTGAGTCGCGCGTGTTAGGACGTTGAGTCGGCAGGGGCTTGAGTCGTGAGTCGGCATGTGTTCTGGGTTTAGGTCGGCAGGGGACTAGGTCGTGTGACCCTGTGTAGCGTTAAGTCGCATGAGTCGTTAGGTCGTTGAGTCGACCATACGGCTTAAGATTTAGGAAACACGGCAGTGTAGATAAGTCGTGGGTCGTGTCTGGGTTAAGTCGCTATGCCGCATGTTTTAGGTCGTTAGGCAGTTGGGTCGTGCATTAGTGCTTAGGCTTAGGTCGTTAGGTCGGCGACGACTTAGTTAGGTCGTGGACGACCTAAGGGGGGGCGGCGACCTAAGGATTTCAGCCTATAAATAGAGGGGTTTGGCTCACTTTTTGGCACCGGATTTTGGAAGCGACGAAGTGCTGCCATTTTGAGAGCTCGACTTCAACACTTCTTCACTTCTTTTCTCCTCTCTAATCTAGTGCTACCATCCATCCAAGATCGAAGATCAAGATCAAAGATTCAAGAGCCAAAGTTGAAGATCTTCATCCAACAAAGAGAGATTTCATCGTTTGAAGCGAGATTTTGCCGGATCAAGCTTGTTTCTTTGCTGTCCAGATCTGGAGTTGGTTGTTTTTAAGGTGTTTAGGTGATTCGGTGAGTGGTAGTTATCTCTCACACGGACCCAAAGGAGTATATTGGATTGGTGGCTTGTTTATGTGTTAAAGATAGTGATTTCTTGCATTTTCCCTAAGTATGCATGTAGATCTATCATCTATGAAGTTTTGACACCTATTTTACTATATGTTAACTTATGTAAGTTCATTCATCAAGTTATAGAGATATTGTTCATAATTCATGCTTGTTAGAATGCATGTTAGATTTGAACTCTTTATTTACGAAATTGCCATTATTGTTGTAATCGTTTATTTAGATCTTGTTTGAATGACTGATTGCTTGGATTAATGTTTGATTTGATTGATTAGTTGATCGATAACTTGATTTGGGCAAGTTGGTCGAAGATGATTCAAAAGCTAAGTGGAAAGGCTCTTGAATAAGGAAAGCTGCTGGTGGCATATGAAGCGGATGTTGGAGCTCATATGGATAGATTTGATGATGATGTTGAGATGGGACTTTGCCATGATGCGATGAGGCAAACCATGATGTTGAGATGGGACTTTGCTATGATGCGATGAAGCAAAGTATAATGTGAGAAAGCCTTGGTTTGATCCAGACGGGATCATCCCAAGCATGTTGATAACTCGGTGGTGCGATTCGAGTTGGTTGATAATGGTTAGCTTGAGAGGCGCTTGAGCTAGTATGGGAATAGTCGTCGAGGAGGATGACTAGAAGGCTGAGATTTTATCATTATTGAAGGTTCTAGCATGCTCAAAGCAAGAGTACGTTGGAACGGGCTGCGACGACGTTCCAAGCACGGGCTGCGACGACGTGCTAGTACTCTGGGTAGTTGCGAAAATTCCTAGGCACGGGCTGCGACGACGTGCGGAGTTATGTCTAGAACCGGGGTTACCATTAGCCCTTGACAGGCGGTCATTCAACTAACGGTGATATCGAGGCAATGATAACAGTGATAGCCAGAGTCATGGATGTTTGGTTGTATCATCATTCGGTCTCAAGAGCGGTGTTTTCTGGGTGCTTATCTGATCTTGGTTTAGGCCTTGGGGGTTTGTATTTGGAAAACATCGACCTTGACTCGAGTGATAATTACTTTATTTCGAATGTCTGCTTTGCTATGCTTGTTTATGCTTAGTGGGTCTGGGGGCTATTACTGTAGAATGAGGTGGAGTGGGATTGTTAAGTTCCTATTCCTTTTATCCTTTATGCTTTTTTGGTATGTTTGATAGTTAATTTACTGCTCACTAAGACTGTTGTCTGACTCAAGGTTTTATGTTCAACTCTTATTACCTTGGGCTGTTCATCCATGTTGGGATGGGCAGACTAGGTAGCAGGTGACATGTGCTGTTCTTGGTTATCAATGATGCAGATGACGAAGACGAGCTGGAGGCTAGCATATTAGTTTTCTTACTATATGTATTGGATGTTCCGCTGCTTGTATATGTTTTGAGTGTTATGTAGTGAGGCTTGATGTATTGATTGTTCAGATGCTTGTATCAAACCTTTATGAAGTCTATATGATGATATTCTGTTATAAGCTTCACTATATACATATATTTCTCTATTGTATTTTGTCCATGCGCTGTGAGTTGTACGATAGAGTTTCTGTTTTATCTTACCCTGACTATCGTCCATGGCTGCTTGGCACGCCTTTCAGCGCACCATTCTCTTGTTTTTGTGCGGGAGTCATGGGCGGTCGTCACATCTCGAGTGTAACTATTTTGGAAATTTCCATAAATTTCTAGAAATTCCATTATAACATTTCACTTATACAATGACATCCATTTAACGAAATCTGATTTACAATCTCAAGAGCATTTATAAACAAATTCCAATTACTTTCTTTTAAATTCTATGTATATGTAATAAAAATAAACTTTAAGATCGTGGTTAAATAATTATTTAAAAACATTAAGCACTTTAAAATAATGCCAATAACTAATTTCAATTCATTTAGAAAATTACTAATCGATTTATAAAACTTGTTTAAAATCTTAGATTTCATTTCAACCAATTTAAATATTTAAATAACTAACTTTCTAAAATATTTCAATACTAAAATAGTCTTAAATTGCATAGTTTTATAATTATAAATCCTCTTTTTTTTTGAAAAATAAACTTAACTTCTCGATAAAAATATATTTTTAAAATTCCAATATAACCAATTTTTAATTTATAAATCTTTCTCTCAATTCATAACACATTGACCAGTTTCCTAATTTCATAACTTTTCTCACATTCCAAAAATTGACTCTTAATATTACTTTTTAAACCGATACCCTATCTCATTGTAAATTCTCATTGTGGATTTATATCTCCAATTTATCAAATGATAATCATCTCACTTTATTTATAAACCTTGTTTATAAATTTCATAATCTTATTCCTTAGCTTATAAGATTTACATTACTAAAGTCAATTGATAAATCGATTTTCAATTAAAATCCCATTTATAAATCAATTTCTTAAGTAACCCAAATAATATTCCAAAACCAATCAAATCTCTATTTCTACTTCCATTTCGTATTTAAAAAAATCTTATTAAGATCCATTTTTTAAACATCTTTAATTTAAAATTCTCTAGTTGAAACCATTTTATGAAAGAGTAATTAAATATCCAAAATCCAATCATTTATTTTATTCTATTCAATTTCATTTTAAATAATTCCAAAATTCAATATAAATATTTTATTTTCAAAATCTCCTTTGAATTTGTTATTTAAATTAAAAATATAATTTTTTTAAATACTAAAATTTTAGGAGCTACTATAGCATCCAATAAATTAAACATATCACAATCCATAACAAGATATTCACATTATATATTAATATATATGAAACACTCAATATATTTTGAGGAATCCAGTTGGATCCCTCTAACTTATTTCCCTGCATTATGTTATATAACATAAAATGCCAATCCCACTTCAAGGCGGGTTATCGCGATAATATAGGGTCATTCGTTATTATGTGGGGTGCATAGTGTCTCATCCTCTCCAATCGACAGGAAGTATAACAAACTACAAATACATACATACATACATACATACATACATACATACATACATACATACATACACTACTATATATAATACAACATCCAACTGCTAATAATATATCTATTCAACCGATCATCCAATAACTAATTTTAAATATTATAAATTAAGCTATTCAACCAATTTGAGTGAGAATTACTCACCTTGATTTTTAATTTGCCAAACACCCAAATTTTAAATTATCTAAAATCCCAGTTGAGTCTGAAAAATTCCAAACCAATTCCCATGTGTGATATTCGATGCCATGAGCACAACGCAACTGGTTTCGTTCATTTTGGACCTCGTACGAATGAGTAATTAATTTAATAAGCATTCGATTTTATATAAAAGAAGTATTTCATTTAATTACAAACTTAATTTGCTAATTACATTTTATAGTATAATTACCTTCCAGAACAAAAACTAATCGTGCCCTAAACCTCCTTCCCTTCACGCTTTAGGCAATCGCCAGATGAACTTACACACTCGGTCAAAACTCGTCATCGCTCTGCCTCCCCTGCTTCGGACCCCACCAAATCGCCTAACATTCTGCGAATGAAACTCCAGCTCCAAATGCACCTCGCCCAAATATTGTTGCACCCCTCGACTTCGCCGTGATCGTAACTCCCCAAACCACCGCAACGGCAGCCCTCCGCCCCAGCACGAGCCCCACAACCCTAAATGAATCGAACGAAATCACCTCCTCCCAGCGACGCCGCACTCGAGTCTGATCAAAGCAATCACGAGTTTATCATGATTTATCTTCTTTCCTTCATTTGTTTTTTTATTTGTTTCAGAGCCGATTTCGATTTCGTTCCAGAAAATGAAAGAGGAGAATGCAATTTTAAAGATGAAGAAGGGTGGCTTCGTACATGATAAGTTGGGTTAAGTTCAGGGTTAGGGTGGCATTGGGTTTGACTTTAACCATTTATAGTATTATTTAATTTCAAAAATATCTCGTAACTCGAAATCCTGAACTCCTATCGAGGCATGCCGCCTGACGTTCCTAAAGTTATACACCTATTCCGAACGAGATGGAATAAGTCTCGAGCACTAATTCGATCGTATGTGGAAGATAGCTTTTTGAACCTAATTATTATATTAAATTTTCAATATTAATTTCAACGCATTTCTGTCCCGTATGACCAAACGATAACTCCATACGCTATGAAATTTGAAATCTGGTTATAATACATTATTACGGATCCAATGAACTAGTTTCTTCGAATTATGAGATTGTACTCCTGATCGCTATTTTAACACGTCGATTAAATCGACGATTTCAAAAATTTGCAAAACCACTTTAAATCTCATTTTTAAAATCTTGCTCGCTCAATTCTAATTTAAATAGAATTTGTATCAACATTAGAAATCCTTTTGATTCATATTCAATTTTAATTTTAATTATTTACCATTAGCGTGTTATGACAAGTCGTTATATTTGAAATTTAAATTCATTTTATAATTTCAACCAAAATCTTCATATGCAAAAAATCAACTTATTTTCTGAATCCAATATTTAAAACCATTTAAACGTTGAAAATCAAATGAATGAAAATCCAAGTCGTTACATTCCTTCCCCTTTAAAAGAATTTCGTCCTCGAAATTGCCATGGTAGGACGAATGATCCAAACCCAATAACTTTTCAAAACCCACTTAGTCAAAACTCGATACTTCACTTTTCTAAATCCTTACGTTCCATACAAAACATTTAGTTTCCATTTCTAAACAAAATCTCTTATTCCAAATATAAATCAAAATCAGCTTTTGGTTAACAAAAATTTTCAAAAGTTTCCAAAAAATTTTGAAATTTTTTCTAACACACTAAATTTTCGAAAGTTTTTGGCAGAGTCTCTCTTGTACGAAGAGCCTTTTGCAATATGACAAATATGATAAAAAGATATACGTCGGCTCTCATGGTCGGAAACACAATATATATATATATATATATATATATATATATATATATATATATATATATATATATATATCGTGCTAAATTCGTAAGCGCACCTTATTTTAGCGTTATTAAGCAAGTTCGCTTAATTTATATGCAATTACGCAACCAAAATCTATCTAAACAGCTCCCTGTACCTGTACTTACTCAAATGAAGCATATAAGTTTCATAACCATGAATTTTTATAACATTGCACCCATTTAACCAATCTAAATATAAGTTTCGTAAAGCAAACATGTCATATCATGTATTTTAGAACGCATATGAAATTACAAGGTTCAAACATTCAATCATGCACTTTCAAATTGATTTTCATACAATTTATTCAATTTTAAATTTATTCACACACCATTCAATTGCATTCTATTCACATTCACACTTACTATATTCGTATCCATCTTATTAAGCTTAAATTTATCATTGATTCTAAATCAATTTATCTATTGTTTGTACCTCTTCGGATGTGATTGAGGAGATTAAAGTAAAGAAATTAAATAGGATCGATCTCCATCTTGTTCGTATCAATCAAAATGATGTCCATTTAGGCTGAGACCGATCAGAGACATTCTTGAGGAGATAAGCAAGCTCTTGTGAAAATTTGATAGCATTTGGACTTTTTGATTTCGAGTTATTATCGATCCGATGTTGGTTTTGTAGGTAGGCTGGAGTGTTCGTATCGATACTTGCGTATCGATCAGCCTTCGTAGCGATCCCTCTGCATATCGATCAGATGACGTAAAGCGATAGTCCATGAGAGATCCAAGTTTTATGCTAGAGGATTGCTTCCTTTGGTTGACCATGCTTTTTTGTATCGGTCAAGTGTAACTCCTTTGGTATCGATGCTGGTATGCGTTCTTCGTATTGATCATTGGCTCTCTCCATCTTATCGATAAGGTGAGTGATCGATACGAGACATGCCGCTTTTTTATGATGGATACAAACTGAAGGACATTGTTGGATGGATACAAACTGATGCCTATGGATCGATGGATACAAACAACATGGTTGCAAGGTGATGGATACGAACTGGATGGATACGAATTAAACTTGCCTCTCATGAAAATTAATCGATCCATATCTTGAGCATACGAACTCCGATTGACCTAAAATTTGGAATTCTGCCTTCCATAGCTTTGTTTGTTATACCAAGCTAGTTGGAGCGTGATCCAGACTTGGACCAAACTTGCCAGTATCCATAGTGAACCTGTGTGTAATCGATCTTCGAAATGGGTTATCCTTGGTTTTCAGTCAAGTAATTAGTGTCACGGCCTTGCCAAAAGGCGGGATAACATCTGTTTTCCATTGATTCCCATTCAAGTTATTCACTAAACTTTGTTCGCTTCATTCTATGTTAAACAACATTCCAATCTATGTTAATTTATTTATGAATCATTTCATAAATAATCACTTAAGATAAGTTCCCATTGTAATCAAATTCCATTCATTTTAAATTGATTCTCATTTAATTTTTTCGCTTTCATTTACTTAGTATATCCAATTTATACTATATCACTTAGGAATCATTCCATTAATTCATTTCAATCACTAATAATTTCATTTGACTCATTTCAGGAGTTCACTTCATTACCTCACTTTTCAAGTGATTTATATTCAATTTACTCAATTCCCATTTCACCTTCCATTTATAATTCAAAATTTTGAATCCCTATTTCTTTACCATATATAAACCCATTTTCATTTTGTTTTGACCATTGCATTTCTCAATTCATAAGTTCAAGAACTTATTTACTTAAAATCTCATATTGCTTACTTGAGTCCATTCGCATCTTACAATCATAACTCTAGATTATATATCACTTATAGCTTAAGTGTATCCATTCCATTCAACAATCATAACTTATAGTTATATAATCATTTTATAATTCAAACTTTATATTCAATTAAGTTCATTTCAAATCCAATTCAATTTTATTTAACTTATCTTAGGTTAAATCAACCTATATTATTCATTTTAACTTACTCAAGTTAAACTTTAATTCCAGGATTAAAATTCACACTTTCCTTTCTTATCTATATCAACTCCAAATTATAAGTTCAATAACTGATTTTCTCCTGACTTCACAAATCATTTAAAATGGAAATCCCAGAATCCAATTGTGTGCGCCAAAATTGGTCACAAACCCCAAGTATCGTGAAAGCACCACTATATGAATATGAATCAACAATATTCGAGCATAAGTCACAGATCTAAGCAAACAACAGACAACAATCCAGAAATAACAAACAGAAACACAAGATTTATAGTGGTTCGGCTATCTCCGGCCCACGTCTACTTCAAGTAATTAGCTTTTATTGATGTTCTTCGCTGGTTATAGTCGATTACAGCAGATTACAATGAAGAATTTCGAGTACAACAATGATGGTAAGGTGTAGAATTGAATCCGGCAGATTTTGGACGTCGAATAGCCAAAAGATCCCTTTTCTGTAGGTTACAGGGGGCTATTTATAGGTGTAGGAGGCTGATATCGCGCTCAAACTACGGGAGACTCCTTCTGGCACGTGAGTAGGTTTATGCGATCGATCCTAGAAAGTTTCGCTCGATTCGTGATTGACGCGAACTAATTTTGTATCGATGAAAAAATGATCTAATCAAGTTAAAACTTGGCAGGAATGTTCTTTAGCTTGTACGTAAGCTCCTGTGAAAATTTTGTAGCATTTGGACCTATGGTTTATGAGATATGATCGATGCAAGATCACGCTTTTCGTAGACTGTCCTCTTCGAGTCCATGCTTTCGTATCCCTTCCGTTCGACTCGATCGAGGCATGTGTATGCGAGGTGACATGGCGCGAGATTCTTGGATCACTCCACCTTTTCTGCCAAGTCGACCGAGTCGTTCCTATTCGAATTCCACTCAGATCCATCCACCTACTTTCATTCGCACTCGTCTACCTCGACCCTATTCATATCTTTGGTCCGTGTCCATCGAAGATGTAACAAATCGATTTTTGTCGGGATCCGAAGGTCGGCATTCTTACGTCCACTGTATCAAATGCCGCATAATCGAATGCCGGAAAACCAAATTGTTAGGGTTAAAAAGAAGAGGTAGAAAAAAAGATAGAAGAAGAAAGAAACAGAACAGAAACAATATCAGAATCTCACATATCACAGCGGAACAACATATAATAGATAAATGAATAATCTTTAAATCAAAGAGCTATATCAGTTATTACATTACATCACATCAGAGTGTACAACAACAATATACAACACAGCAAAACAATGGACAGTTATACAACATGTCCTTACAAGTGAAATACACAGCGGAAAACATAATATCATATACAAGTAATACGTCTCGCCATCCAGCTCGCCTCCTGAGCTCCAAAGCAACTCCTAAATCCAGAATGACCTGATAACCTGACTCTAGACTGCCCATGTGGAAAATTATGGGCACCCAGAGTTTAGGAAGAGAACAATATACTCCAGTTTAGTCATGAGACTGGTGTGAGAACTCAAAACAGTTATTTATCTTTAAAACAACAACAACAAGGGAAGTGAAAAATATCCGCAATGCTTTTGTAAAATGAAACTACCATAAGGCCTCCCCGCACACACACAATGCAAACGCAGAATTGGAGGAGATTTCTCCTTATGATAGTCAAAGATGCTTACTACGCAAAACAAATCATTTTTGATATTATTATTAGTGCATAGTGATGAAAGAATTTCAAAAATAGAATATAAATCTTAGCCAGCATAGGTACCATTATATTATGCCTGCTATAGCTACCATATTAAATGGCAGGTTCTACAACTAAAACCGTACAAGGCTCGTATTGTTTCTTTGGATTTTCCAACAAATGATCAGGCTAAGAAACTTCCTACTGTCAATGGGATCGCCTCTGGCGGGACGTCCCGAGAACCTAACGTTACGGTTAGATCTCTGCCAACAAAAGGCCGGGTTACCTTTGTAACTAGGTAACTACTACACGAATATGTCATCCCCCGGTCCCTTTGGACATTTATCCGAGCGCTCGATAACCAACATCACACAGTAATAAATATAGTGTGTCAACATGAGTAAGTATCTGGGCTCCATACCATGATACCACCCTTTCCAGAAGGAAATGACATACCCTAAAGGGCGCGACCCTCATAGCCTTGCCGCATATTCCTGTTTTGACCATTTCCGGGGAGTGAGGTCTGACGAAGTCTCGTCCACAAAGCAAGGCACAAAGCCACGCTTTGATCAACAAATGATTAATGAATGATCAACACACAACAGCACTAAGCATGTCACATTACCAAATTGGGAGTATATCGCCGATAACCTTCAACTACATAACCTCAAAAGGTGTTGAGCTAAGAGAATAAATTCTCCGCCACCAACAGAAATATATTTGAAAGAAATTTGCTTTATATCTCAAAATGTAATGTCAGACACGTAACCATACAAGTCTTTTCCGGGTTTGAACAGAACCGAAGGCACTTCAAAAGAAGCCCTTGCAGTCCGGGTATTCACAATCCCGATCGAATTTCCCATCACAAAGGAAATCTCCATACCGTAGCTAACGGTGCAGAGACAATTGATAGGTCATCCTATCGTTTTCACAAATACCTGGTCTTCACCACCGGTCTTTAATGTTATCCATTACGTCGTATCATTATTCGGAATGGGTAATCCGAATAACGAGCGCAATAATTTAAAAATAAGTGTAGCATTCAATTTCAACCAATTCACAACAAATAGCTATTTAAAGGTCAATATCGATAGTCTGTTATTTAACTATCAATCAATATTCACAACATCACCCGATTTCAAATAATTTTCCAAATTATTTATTTTCAGAAATATCTTTACAAGATATATTTTCCACACTCCAACCATTTGAAAACAAATTTCAAATCATTTTTCACCTTTCAATCTTTGAAAACAATTTCAAATCAATTTCCTTAAATGGAAACACTTCCAAATATTTATCCATTTTCAATTTAAAATGGTTCATTTAAATCAATCAAATAAATCCTTACCGATTTATTAATTTACGTTCCAAATCCGTAAATTTATTTCCACACTTTTAAAAATAAATCAACGCTTATTTTTAAACTAATTTCCCTTTCTTTTATAAATTCCATAGCGAATTTACAATTCCAAAATATCTATGAATATAAGATTTTCAAATCGATTTCTAATATTCATTTTCAATTTATCTTTAAAAGATAAAATTTCAAAACATTCACTTCATATTGGAAAACATTTCCATACTTATTTAATAATAAGTAATTCACAAATCCATTTATTTTCAACACTTGGAAAATATTCAATATACTTAAATCGAAATTAAGTATATATTTCATTCTTCAAAGAAAACGTGCGCTTAAACACATTTATTTGAGTCAAAACGAATGTTGCATAAAACATCGTTACGACGACCCAAAATCACTAGTATAGAGATTCGCAATTAAGATAGATTTATAAATCCCAATACTATATAAAACATTTCCTTTCAAAAATCATTTACTATAACAACAGTGTTATAGTCCACTATTTCCTTATTTCTCGAAAACGTCTATTTCAACAATGAATATTGAAATCTATGGTTTCGATATTTAATACCTTTTAAAACATCTTCAAAACAATTAACTTCATCTTATAATATCACTTCCCCAAAAACCATTTTATTTAATAATATATTCACTGTCCAAAATCATGAATATACTTCCCAACCAAACTCTTATTATTACAACATTTAACTTAAAGGATAATTCGCTGCCCAAAATCACGAATATATCTCCTTTAATAAACTTCTATGTTTAATTTATCAAATTCAATTGATTTCGGATTTATAAAACGACGTTTATAAATTCACATATATATATACATATTTTATAAAAACGCCAACTTATAAAAATCCCTTCATTAACAAATTCTATTTATATCTCATTTAAATGCCAAAATCCAATTTATAAGTTAATTCCTCATAAGTCTTTTATTCTACAAATTCATTCATTTTATAACTTCACAATTTATAAATCTATAAATTTCATTCACTTATGAAATCCATTTATACTTCATTTTAATACTTATAAAAACTCGTTTTATAATTCCAATATTTTAATTTATAAATATCAATTTTATAAATATTTTATATAAATCATTTATAATAATTCAAAAATCTCAATTTAAACCATTTTATAAATTAATCAACTACTTATTTCGAAAATCACATTTCGGTTATATTTCACAAAAATTATAATTTTTATAACATAAAAATTACAACGTTTATTTATTTAAAATGAATAAATTCCAAAATTAAATTTTATTATGAATTCTCAACTTAAATTTTCAAAAATCCAATTTTATTTATTTTTGGCATCTAACGATACCAAAAATATATTCGGCTAAAATTTAGCCTTTAAGGATTCCAATCACAAAGATAATCACGCAGATTATAAATAGATCAATAAATAGATCAGCACACAATATCGAAACAAATTCAAATGTTTGAGGAATCCAGTTAAATCCCTCCAACCTGTTTCCCTGCATCCAAAGATATTAGCACAATACCAATTCCGCTTCGAGACAGAATATCGCAGTATATGGGATTTATAAAATACTATCCGCTATTATGCGGAGCAATAGGGCCTCATCCTCTATATAATGCGGGAAATCAACTCCAAGTACATATATAATACCAATTCCATACAAGTTGGAATTATCGCGGTATATGTTTTTAGTAAATAATATCCGCTTAATATGCGGCGTATAGGGTCTATTTCACTACAACAGATAAAAATTATCATCCAATCACACAATCAAGCAATTTTAAATCTAACTATTTAAAATTTAAATCGAAACAATTCGATTGAGTGAGAAGTTCTCACCTTGAGTTTCCGATAACAGTTGCAGCGTTTTATTTCGAATAAAATTAAACGTGTGTTTAATTTTACCCAAAATTTTCACTAGCTCCAAACGACTCTAATCCGGCTCCATTGCGTAGTGTTCGTGCATACGAACCCGACGCAAATTGTTTCGCGCGTTTTCGACCTCGTATCAAAAGGATATCACATTTTAAGGTTTACACAAATTTTAATATAAATAAATTTACATTCCTTTTAATTTTTAACCTAAAAACAATCTGGGCCGTTGGATTAGCTTGCTCCACATCAGGGCCGACCGTTTTCTTTCTTCCCCCTTCCTAGTTTTGCACGCGACCGTGAACCCATATATCACGTTAAACCCTAGATTGCCGAGCCCATCTCAAACATCGAGGCCCCGATCAAATACCTCCACTACGAAGCCCACTGCGCCACCCATCATCGGCAAGGAGCACGTCCATCTCGGTTGCCATCACGTGGAGAAACACGCGAATTGTAGGATCTAGATTAACCCTAGAGGGGGGGGTGAATAGGGTTATAGCAAATTTTCTCGATTTAAACGTAAAAACAAACTGCAGAAATAAATATGCCGAAAAGTAAA
This sequence comes from Allium cepa, assembly GCA_030765085.1. Taxonomy (NCBI): domain Eukaryota; kingdom Viridiplantae; phylum Streptophyta; class Magnoliopsida; order Asparagales; family Amaryllidaceae; genus Allium; species Allium cepa. The sequence goes on from CM060931.1 coordinate 471,027,737, forward strand.
TCATACACAAAATTTACCCAGCTTCGGCAACCCCTGCCTACTGCTGCATTCCCAGATTTCTATTATAATTAAGCAGTATCCCGCTTACAAACACTCTACTAGACTCGCAAACCCTTTTGCTCCGCTCACAAACACTCTCATAGACTCGCACACCCTGCTCCGCCTATAGAGTTTCGCTTACTCGCAAACTCTGCTCCGCCTATAGAGTTTTGCAAACTCGCACACCCTGCTCACTGAACTAATTCTAACTAGACAATCTGACACTACCTACAACCTAGGTGGTGATTTACCAATTCTTTTGACTCGAAAAGAAAAACAGACTTCAAAAATAAAAACAGGAGCAAAAATTAAAATACAAACTTGACTCCATAATTTTTGCTCAAATAAAAAAATTGAACACTATTAAAATTAGACTAAAGCCCTTTAAAAATAAAAATAAATTAAATCCCCTTTTTAACAAACAAGGCCGACCCCTTGTTCTTTAACCCGATCCACTTCTATTCTTTGACCCGTTCCTTCTTTTGACTCGTGAAAAAAAATGGCAGCTCTGTCAATTTGGGGGTTTTGTTCCCTTGCGAAAGTTTGGGCTTTGTTTCCTCGTTCGATCTGATTTGTGTTGCTCTTGCGCGCTGCTTCTGATGATCAATTGTCTTGTTTGCGTTGCTCCTGCTTCTCTGATGATCGATTGTGAAATTAGAGCTTCTGGAATTCGGCTACAATTTGGTATGTAACTTTCCTTTTTGCTTTTCTGGATTGAATGCTTGAATTCGATTGTTGCTCTGCTTACCGATGATGAACTTGGGTTTGTGTTTGAATTTGATTCGATTTTCCCCCCTTTTCGATGATGGTTTGGGTGATGTATTTGTATGAATTCTGAGACCATTGAATTTGTTCGTATTCATTTGATACTTTCCAAAAAAAATTCTTTCCTGAAATATCTTCAACTTGATGCGCACGGCTTTAGCTTGAGAACGTTCGATTGCCTTGATTGATACGGCAAAAACTTTCTCTTTTACTTTCTGACTTTTTCAAAAATTCGTACCTGAATTTTAATTTTCCTGTTTTCGGCAATTTCCATTTTTGTACTGCGTTGATTTCTTTCATGGTCATCTGATTTTGTGACTGTGTCTCCATGACTTGCCATTACAATTGCGTTGACATTTAACTGCAAATATTCCTGTAACATGGTCGTGATTCATCTTGTAGTCTTCTTCTATTGTATACATGTCCACTGCAGTTTCCTCACTGATGCATTTGGACTTGATTGTGTTGATCTAATGCATTGTTTCATTTCTTCAAATCTGCCTGTCGAACTTGCTTTGTATCATTGTGCATTGTTGTACTTGTGACATCCATGTTGCAACTAGTTTGTGTTATTTCTATATATTTGCAGTAGTCTTCATTGCTCATGTATCTGCTGATGTTGTCTCTTTTATATTTACACTCTGTCTACTGCATAGTGGTCTCTGAGTTGCTGTGTTGATCACTGATTGTGCATTTGTGGTATGGTTTCACTTGGGCTTGTAGTTGATGTTTATAATTGTTCAATATGGTACTTGCATGCATTGTTGTTTATATGAACTTGGTCTCTGTAGTTGTACTCTGGTTGTTGCAGTATTCATGATGTTGGCAATTTTGTTCTGGTCATTGCTTGGTTTCTGTTCTTTGTTGGTGTTGGTCTGACTTGAACTTTCATTGTTGAGTTTATTGCTGTGTTGCTTCATGAATTGTTTTGCTTCATGTAGTCAATGAACATTTGTGGATGAACTATGTACATTTGCCTGAATTTGTTTACTTGGTGGCTTTGAGCATTTTTACTTTATGTTGCAGCTGGTCTTTGCATTGCTGTGCATACTTGTATTTATGTGCCACTGTTTGGTTGATGTGCATGTGCTTGTATTTCCAGTGTGCACTTGTTTGTACTGTCATTTTGCTGGAATGACTACGACATTGTTTTGATGCTCTGTTTTTGACTTGTGAACTACCCTGTGTTGAATCCAGTTTTTCAAAAACTCGGGTTTGACCTTGTGCTCGTGTCGTGATTTTAAATATATTGCACATGCGTTGAACCCGGTTTTTCATTTGGGCTTAACCTGTGCTCACCTGTCCCTGTAGCATTATCAAGTGTATATTGATGTGTACGGCCTTGTGGCATGTACAGTGATACACTGTGCATGTCACACTGTTCGTGTGTGATGAATTCAAATATGAATAATGACGAACAACCCAAATAACTGAGGCAAACAAAAATTCAAAACTCATATTTTATTTTATATTGCAAAAATATTTCTTTTTCAATTTTACTACGTTAGTGAATATTTTTGCAGATTGCTCAGATGCTGGATTCAAACTGGAATGCATTTGAGGACAAAATACGAGTGTGAATGATATGTAGTGAGGAAATTATGTAAACTGAATTGTGATGTAATCAAAAATGAATATGTATAGTGAGAGCTTGAATTTGTACTATTCAAGATTGTAATAAATATTTGTTTGAATAAAATTTCTGTTTGAATTCAAATTCTGTGTAACTTGTTCTGTTTGAATTCAAATTCTGTGTAATTTATTTTATTCAACCAATATTTATTTAATCTATGAAAAACAAAATAGTACATTACCAAATACATTTAAATGAATATATATGTTTATTATCATCAAACAAAAACATATAAGCGCATATTCATACACTCTCCCCCTTTTGATGATAACAAACATATATTTAAGATTTTGACCGTGTTAAATGTATTTGATCAATGATATACTCTAATTGCTCCCCCTATTTAAATGCTTCCTTTCTACATGATGCTCCCCCTACATATATGCATACAAATAGAAATATATACAAATGAGCCTATATGCAACTGGAAGATTATTTGACCTTTGCTTGATTCTATTTGACAAAATCTTAACTTTTCTCTCCCCCTTTTGTTATCAACAAAAGTATAATAGTGTGAGAGAAAAATAGAGATAAAGTGATCGATGTTAATCCAACATTAAACTCAAATTGAATATAAATATTAAACTTCAATAAGAATCAAACAATAACCATAACTACCCTTTTTAGGCCCACATTCCACTTTTAGAAATGATGGATATGATGTTCATATAAAATCATACAGTTGAATCTTCTTGTGGTACATTTATATCAGGAATTTGAATATCTACTAATCATGCATAACCGTTAGGACTTTTAAATGAGATTAGTAGTATTCCGATTTAATTTTAAAAATGAATTCAAGTATCTTCTAACCACGCATAACCGTGAGGACTTTTAAATGGGATTAGAATCAACTTGTCTATTAAATCAATTAATTTTGATATGCGTTCCATACATGCATAACCGTGAGGACTTTTAAATGAGCATGGAAGCACATAATCAAAAATCCAAGTAGTTCACCCATGCATAACCGTGAGGACTTTTAAATGAGAGTGAATACTTTGGATATTTATTTATTTTTACAAAAAAAATGTGAAATGAAAAACAAACGATCCCTGATTATAGTACCACATATCGACAAACTATATTTAAGTTTTGATAAACAATGGTCGATAGAAATATGATATATATATGAATGATCATGGAATCTTTACCCAACAAAAAGTTTTATAACCCTTGTTTAAATTCCTAAAGAAATTTTCCAAATATATTCTCTTGAGTAATGTATGTTAATTATCAACACTTATCATCTTTTCAATCACTATTTGTCTTTTCGATAATCAGCAGGGAGTCGGATTAGTCAAAAATTGTCATTTAAAATCAAATAAGAATGACTAATCTGAAAATATGGTCAACAATGATTTTCTCGAAAGGGTTATATGAGAAAAATTCTGCTATTTGAAAAATTATTTCAAGTGAGAAATATGCAGATATTTTCTTTAAGAAACGATGCAGCAAATGAATGTTTCAAAGATTAATCACGTTACACTAGTAATTTTTCTATCAACTATATTACCAGTGTAATCTGCATTTGAATTTAAATTTCACTCAATATTCACTCGTTGGATGTCAAAGACCAGATTGTGAAATTTCAACAAACTATCTCAGAATGAAATTTGAAATGAAGCCATGTTAACACTCAAACAAATATCATAGTGTTAATTTCAGAAACCATAGGATAAACAGTAATATTCATGAGTAATCAACAGTCAATCAACATCTTAATTATTTCAAAAACAATTTCTTGAAGTTTCAACAATTTCTTAAAATCCTTTTTAACAGCTTTCACATGAAATTTGAAATCGTGCAAATTTACAAGCAGTGACCAAAATGTCAAAACAAATATATCTACGTGTAGCATGAGTAATCAAAGATCAATAAAATACCATCATTTGACCGAACAAATTTATATGGATTAGTTCAAAGTTGAAAATCTGATTGGTCATCATTTAAGCACAAATCAAGGTCATAAATAAAAAGAAGTCAAAAAAAATCATATCAATTAAGAATAAGTCAGAATTAAAGACATCATTCATTTCATCATCACCTTACCGGCTGATTTAATTCAGATTACGGTGCAAATTATCACATTTAATATATCGTTCAAAACAAATTTACCTGTTTTACCTTTACGATAATTTTTCGTTGTTGTCCATTGTGATTCTATCACCTTTATACTAGGCTAAGGAACTTTGCTTTGTCGCCCGTTGTGTTTCTGGAACAGCCAAAAATCCAGAAAACACTGTTGTTGTTCCTTAGCCTGCCACCACACCTACACGGGAAAAGATTTATGTGACCTATTTGTTTTTATAGGTCCATGGTTGTTAGTGGCAGAAGATTTAGAAAAATAATTTTGTGGAGACCCAAAACTATTTATATTTGTTCCTTTTGGCACCCAAATTTTTTTAACTTTGAGAGATTTTATATTTGTGCCTTTTGGAACCCAAATTGGTATGGTTTTCACATGTTTGGGCCTATGCCAACAATTATTGTGATCGTGTCCATATTTTCTACAAATTGTGCACATGGAATTTTCTTGATTAATATCGCTTTCAACATTTTCAGATTGATTATATCCAAGTCCTTGTCTAGCTGTATTAACAGTTTGCTTTCCTAATAGCAGATTCAACGATTTCTTACTTTTTGAAAATTTATCTAAAGTTATTGACAATTGTTGGACTTGTATTTTGAGAGATTCATTTTCGTTCAATAATTGTGTGCACTTTTTGATAGAATTTTCTCTCCTAGTATTTTCGTTCTCTTTCAAAATCAGAATTTCATTTTCAAGTGATTTTATATTAATTTCTGATTTTTTAATTTCTTCTTCGAATGTTGGACACTTATCACACTTAGGGATCCTACTTTGATAGGTTTTAACTAACTTTTCGAGTTGTTCATTTAATTCTATCAAAGTATCTTTTTGAGATTTAAGTTTGGCATACTTCTCCCTAAGTCATTTAAAACAGCCATTCACTTCGTGGAAATAAATAAGTAATTCAGAGTGAGTGAGTTTTGATACCTCGCTTGGCTTCATATTGTGCTCTCTGTTTTTTAATTTTTGATTTAGAGCTGGATTTCCGTATTTGCAGTTCCTCCTTTTGAATTTCTTCATTGGTAATGCCAGCTCGACTGCTCCATCATCATCATCCTCATCACAACTGCTATTTACCAATCCTGTTAAGCACATTTCTTTAACTAAGTCAGTTGTGGAGGACATCTCATTACTGTTGACTTTTGCACCATATATTGCATCGAGAGTATTCCAGATTTTCTATGCATTTTCACAATGAGAGACAAAATAAAAATTATCACGATTAATATGAGAATATAATATATGCATAGCAAGAGCATTAATCGAGAGAATTTCCTTATTTGTTATATCACACCCATTTTCAATAATATCCCAACATTTAATATTAACAGATTTTAAATAAAATTCCATTTTCAATTTCCAGTTCAAAAAATCTGTTCCATCAAAAATAGAAGGAATAATATTGGAACGACCCTCAAAAAAAGTATTATCTGGTGAATTCATGACTCTAGAGTTAAAGAAAAATACCGTGCTCTGATACCACTTGTAGGATCTAGATTAACCCTAGAGGGGGGCTGAATAGGGTTATAGCAAATTTTCTCGATTTAAACGTAAAAACAAACTGCAGAAATAAATATGCTGAAAAGTAAATCACACACAAAATTTACCCAGCTTCGGCAACCCCTGCCTACTGCTGCATTCCCAGATTTCTATTAGAATTAAACAGTATCCCGCTTACAAACACTCTACAAGACTCGCAAACCCTTTTGCTCCGCTCACAAACACTCTCATAGACTCGCACACCCTGCTCCGCCTATAGAGTTTCGCTTACTCGCAAACTCTGCTCCGCCTATAGAGTTTTGCAAACTCACACACCCTGCTCACTGAACTAATTCTAACTAGGCAATCTGGCACTACCTACAACCTAGGTGGTGATTTACCAATTCTTTTGACTCGAAAAGAAAAACAGACTTCAAAAATAAAAACAGGATCAAAAATTAAAATACAAACTTAACTCCATAATTTTTGCTCAAATAAAAAAATTAAACCCTATTAAAATTAGACTAAAGCCCTTTAAAAATAAAAATAAATTAAATCCCCTTTTTAACAAACAAGGCCGGCCCCTTGTTCTTTAACCCGATCCACTTCTATTCTTTGACCCGTTCCTTCTTTTGACTCGTGAAGAAAAATGGCGGCTCTGTCAATTTGAGGGTTTTGTTACCTTGCGAAAATTTGGGCTTTGTTTCCTCGTTCGATATGATTTGTGTTGCTCTTGCGCGCTGCTTCTGATGATCAATTGTCTTATTTGCGTTTCTCCTGCTTCTCTGCTGATCGATTGTGAAATTAGAGCTTCTGGAATTCGGCTACAATTTGGTATGTAACTTTCCTTTTTGCTTTTCTGGATTGAATGCTTGAATTCGATTGTTGCTCTGCTTACCGATGATGAACTTGGGTTTGTGTTTTAATTTGATTCGATTTTCCCCCCTTTTCGATGATGGTTTGGGTGATGTATTTGTATGAATTCTGAGACCATTGAATTTGTTCGTATTCATTTGATACTTTCCAAAAAAAATTCTTTCCTGAAATATCTTCAACTTGATGCGCACGGCTTTAGCTTGAGAACGTTCGATTGCCTTGATTGATACGGCAAAAACTTTCTCTTTTACTTTCTGACTTTTTCAAAAATTCGTACCTGAATTTTAATTTTCCTGTTTTCGGCAATTTCCATTTTTGTACTGCGTTGATTTCTTTCATGGTCATCTGATTTTGTGACTGTGTCTCCATGACTTGCCATTACAATTGCGTTGACATTTAACTGCAAATATTCCTGTAACATGGTCGTGATTCATCTTGTAGTCTTCTTCTATTGTATACATGTCCACTGCAGTTTCCTCACTGATGCATTTGGACTTGATTGTGTTGATCCAATGCATTGTTTCATTTCTTCAAATCTGCCTGTCGAACTTGCTTTGTATCATTGTGCATTGTTGTACTTGTGACATCCATGTTGCAACTAGTTTGTGTTGTTTCTGTATATTTGCAGTAGTCTTCATTGCTCATGTATCTGCTGATGTTGTCTCTTTGATATTTGCACTCTGTCTACTGCATAGTGGTCTCTGAGTTGCTGTGTTGATCACTGATTGTGCATTTGTTGTATGGTTTCACTTGGGCTTGTAGTTGATGTTTATAATTGTTCAATCTGGTACTTGCATGCATTGCTGTTTATATGAACTTGGTCTCTGTAGTTGTACTCTGGTTGTTGCAGTATTCATGATGTTGGCAATGTTGTTCTGGTCATTGCTTGGTTTCTGTTCTTTGTTGGTGTTGGTCTGACTTGAACTTTCATTGTTGAGTTTATTGCTGTGTTGCTTCATGAATTGTTTTGCTTTATATAGTCAATGAACATTTGTGGATGAACTATGTACATTTGCCTGAGTTTGTTTACTTGGTGGCTTTGAGCATTTTTACTTTATGTTGCAGCTGGGCTTTGCATTGCTGTGCATACTTGTATTTATGTGCCACTGTTTGGTCGATGTGCATGTGCTTGTATTTCCAGTGTGCACTTGTTTGTACTGTCATTTTGCTGGAATGACATCGACATTGTTTTGATGCTCTGTTTTTGACTTGTGAACTGCCCTGTGTTGAATCCAGTTTTTCAAAAACTCGGGTTTGACCTTGTGCTCGTGTCGTGATTTTAAATATATTGCACATGCGTTGAACCCGGTTTTTCATTTGGGTTTGACCTGTGCTCACCTGTCCCCGTAGCATTATCAAGTGTATATTGATGTGCAAGGCCTTGTGGCATGTACAGTTATACACTGTGCATGTCACACTGTTCGTGTGTGATGAATTCAAATATGAATAATGACGAACAACCCAAATAACTGAGGCAAACAATAATTTCAAAACTCATATTTTATTTTATATTGCAAAAATATTTCTTTTTCAATTTTACTGCGTTAGTGAATATTTTTGCAGATTGCTCAGATGCTGGATTCAAACTGGAATGCAGTTGAAGACAAAATACGAGTGTGAGTGATATGTAGTGAGGAAATTATGTAAACTGAATTGTGATGTAATCAAAAATGTATATGTATAGTGAGAGCTTGAATTTGTACTATTCAAGATTGTAATAAATATTTGTTTGAATAAAATTTCTGTTTGAATTCAAATTCTGTGTAACTTGTTCTGTTTGAATTCAAATTCTGTGTAATTTATTTTATTCAACAAATATTTATTTTATCTATGAAAAACAAAATAGTACATTACCAAATACATTTAAATGAATATATATGTTTATTATCATCAAACAAAAACATATAAGCGCATATTCATACACGAATGAATGGTAGGCGAACGCGGCCTTCAACACTTCCCTCTGGCCGACGAAACGAAATCTCAGCCGTATAGATCGATAGAGCTCGCGAAGCTTTACAAATCTCGTGTTGGAAGTTTCTTGAAATGGTTTATGGATTGAGAGAAATTAGAGAGGAAAGAAAACGAATTTCTGGCCATTGATTTGGAAGTGGCGGCTGCTGAACTAAACCCTAGGGTTTTGCAAAATGAAGAGAGTGAAGGCCCTTTTATAGAAATTTCGCCAAAACACTATTCATTTCCAAATTTACGAACTCCAAATCTCGTATGGTAACCAGCGTTTCTAGGGTTTGTCTCGCGTTTCGAACACAATGGAATAGGTTTTGGGAGCCAATTCGATCGTCTGTGCGAGTTACGGCAATAAATGATCAAATTTAAATTAAATCGGTTAATAAAATTTCTATGCGTTTTAGCTTGCCCCGGACAAACGGTAAATTCGATTGACACGAAATTTGAAATCCTACAATAATATCACATTACGGATCCGATGAAACTGATTTCGTCAAAATCCGATGCTTTTTGAAAAATGGCTATTTTAACTCGTCAATTAAATATTAAAATACTCAATTTTCACAAATTAACTTTAAATTGGATTTTAAAAGTTCTATGACGTTATTCTAACTTCAATATGATTAAATAAAATTTTAGAAATCAATTTTAATCATATTAAACCCAATTTTCAATTATTTCTGTAATTTCAAATATTAAATTATCGATTTAATTATCCAATTAATCCAGATATTCGAAAAATAAATTATTCGACTAATAAATTTTACTCGTTGATATTTAAAATCAATTAAATATCTGAATTTCAAATAACAGAAATTCTGGGTCATTACAAACTTCCCCCTTTAAAAGAATTTCGTCCTCGAAATTACCAAGTAAGAAAAAGTTACAGAATCCATGGACTTCTCAAAACAATCCGTTCAAATTTGATTTACAAATCTCTTAAGCGTTTAACTTTTCCAAATCCATATTTAAACCTCTTACAAAACTTTACTAATATTTTCAAATCCATATATAGTTATCTTTTCAAAATTAACTATATTATTTAACTTTTCAACTCAAATCAAAACTTAGTTTTCACAAAAAAATCTCCAAAATTTTTCGAAAATTTTCTAACGCCTTAAATTTTTAGAAAATTTCGCCATAACCACCTTTGTGCGGCTAGCTCGGTACGACTATAAAATGGCACAACAGGCCCCCAATTTCAAAAAGAAAACGAAAAGCCAAGCGGCTAGACAAGAAGATCATCAAATTTCATACCGAAATTCAAATACGTACCATTTTGTCGAGCAATTGAATTTTATCTTTGAAATCAAAATCCCAATTCTATTTCCTTTAATACACCTGTATATCCTGCTAGGCATAATATCTAATTACAATATTAAAAAAAACATCTTGCACAATTCAAATTGGTTTCCCATTTATGCATGCTTGATTTGTTAACATTAAATTTTACTAACATTCATTCATTCGATTTCAGTTAGTTTACATTCACTAATTTACATTCACATTAGTTCACTTTCAATTCAAATCAAATCCAGTTCATATTCATTTACTTTCAATTTGGATTCAATTGCTTTAGCTTCCAATTTCACTAATTCAATTTCATCAACACTTAATGAATTCATATACAATCAACTAACAATCATATAACAACCAATGTATATTCAACACAACCGAATTTATTCATTTTACATTCAACATTCATATTCACTTTGTTTTCCTTCAATTTGGTTTAACACATTTAATTAGCTTTAATGAATTAACCCTTATATCCATTATTCCATATCAATTTATGTACATTCAATTGATTTACATTCACTTCATTCATTAATTCAATTTCTAATTCATTTAACATTCCAAATTGAATTTCATTTATATAACTCAAGTTTATATTTATCACTTTACTCATTTTACTTCGGTACCAAAATCAACTTCATTCTACATTACTTAAGTTATATTCCTTTTCAACATTCAATTTCAATTACATTTACTTGCAATTGTAAATTTATTTATCCACATTCACAATTTTATTTTCATAATTCAAACTCACTTCCAATTCATTTGTTACTAACCCAAATTTATTTTTAACTTAATAAATTTTCTTTAAGTAATCATTTCTTATATATATAAGATCATTTCACTTAGCCTCCTTAAACCTTTCTTTAAATTTACTTTATTTAATTGATTCACTTATACTTACTTTAATTTAACTCCACCCTTTAAGTTAATTTTATTCTATCAAAATTCCAACTGTATAAGTTATCAACTCATTTACAATTGCCATAAATATTTTAAAATAGGATTCCAGAGTCTTTTCAACCTTTCAAAACCAAGTTTGAAATCAATTCAAATTATCTTTTGAATTTCCAAAACCAAACCCAAATTTTCCAAACAACTTTAATTTAAAACAATCTGGCAGCAATTCCTCTTTTGGAAACCCGAAAATGAACACCGATGATGTCGCGATCATCACCGGAATTATTTTCCTACGACCGAAAAGAGTTTAGAGCTTTTATCCTTTCAAAAACATTTTTCCAAAATCTTTGAAATTTATTTTCAAAATCAAAAGGGATTTAAACTTTCCAAATCCTCAAAATTTTCAAATTCTTTTCTAAACATTTCCAAACACTTCTCTGGAATTTTATTTTAAATTACAAATCATATATACAATTCATATTCATAAATTCCATTTGTATGTGAATTTATTTCTTAACTTTGGAGTTACGATTTCAATTTCCTACTCAAATGATAATAATATTATCACTTCCTAACAAACATGCAGCCATCTACTATAATAATTTAAAAACTTATTCCCTTTTATATACAAAATAGCTTTGGATAAAATTATTTCATTTACCCTATTTTAAAACAATATCGTGTCGAATTGTTTTGTACAAGTGTTTAGAGATCCCTATCGATGGAGTTGTACAGACTATACCGACCAGAATCCATATACCACTCCACAAACCAATCATCACAACATAAAACAATTTTATTTTCACTAACAAATACGCGCTCATAGCTATTATTACACTCAAACTCATTCTAGAGTACTACTGACTCTATCTCTAATGAGTAATTCCCAACAGAGCCAAGGTTGTCACTTAACCAAAAGCTCTGATACCACATGTAACAAATCGATTTTTGTTGGGATCCGAAGGTCGGCATTCTTACGTCCACTGTATCAAATGCCGCATAATCGAATGCCGGAAAACCGAATTGTTAGGGTTAAAAAGAAGAGGTAGAAAAAAAAGATAGAAGAAGAAAGAAAACAGAACAGAAACAATATCAGAATCTCACATATCACAACGGAACAATATATAATAGATAAATGAATAATCTTTAAATCAAAGAGCTATATCAGTTATTACATTACATCACATCAGAGTGTACAACAACAATATACAACACAACAAAACAATGGACAGTTATACAACATGTCCTTACAAGTGAAATACACAGCGGAAAACATAATATCATATACAAGTAATACGTCTCGCCATCCAGCTCGCCTCCTGAGCTCCAAAGCAAATCCTGAATCCAGAATGACCTGATAACCTGACTCTAGACTGCCCGTGTGGAAAATTATGGGCACTCAGAGTTTAGGAAGAGAACAATAATCTCCAGGTCAGTCATGGGACTGGCGTGAGAACTCAAAACAGTTATTTATCTTTAAAACAACAACAACAAGGGAAGTGAAAAATATCTGCAGTGCTTTTGTAAAATGAAACTACCATAAGGCCTCCCCGCACACACACAATGCAAACACAGAATTGGAGGAGATTTCTCCTTATGGTAGTCAAAGATGCTTACTACGCAAAACAAATCATTTTTGATATTATTATCAGTGCATAGTGATGAAAGCATTTCGAAAATAGAATATAAATCTTAGCCAGCATAGGTACCATTATATTATGCCTGCTATAACTACCATATTAAATGGCAGGTTCTACAAATAAAACCGTACAATGCTCGTATTGTTTCTTTGGATTTTCCAACAAATGATCAGGCTAAGGAATTTCCTACTGTCAATGGGATCGCCTCTGGCGGGACGTCCCGAGAACCTAACGTTACGGTTAGATCTCTGCCAACACAAGGCCGGGTTACCTTTGTAACTAGGTAACAACTACATGAATATGTCATCCCCCCGTCCCTTTGGACCTTTATCCAAGAGCTCGATAACCAACATCACACAGTAATAAATATAGTGTGTCAACATGAGTAAGTATCTGGGCTCCATACCATGATACCACCCTTTCCAAAAGGAAATGACATACCCTAAAGCGCGCGACCCTCGTAATCCTACCGCATATTCCTGTTTTGACCATTTCCGGGGAGTGAGGTTTGATGAAGTCTCATCCACAAAGCTAGGCACAAAGCCACGCTTTGATCAACAAATGATCAATGAATGATCAATACGCAGCAGCACTAAGCATGTCACATTACCAAACTGGGAGTATATTGCTGATAACCTTCAACTACATAACCTCAAAGGGTGTTGAGCTAAGAGAATAAATTCTCCGCCACCAACGGAAATATATTTGAAAGAAATCTGCTTTATATAACAAAATGTAATGTCAGACACGTAACCATACAAGTCTGTTCCGGGTTCGAACAGAACCGCAGGAACTTCAAAAGAAGCCCTTGCAATCCGGGTATTCACAATCCTGATCTAATTTCCCATCACAAAGGAAATCTCTATACCGTAGCTAACGGTGCAGAGACAATCGACAGGTCATCCTATCGTTTTCACAAATACCCGGTCTTCACCACCGGTCTTCAATGCTATCCTTTACTTCGTATCACTATTCGGAATGGGTAATCCGAATAACGAGCGCAATAAGTTAAAAATAAGTGTAGCATTCAATTTCAACCAATTCACAACAAATACCTATTTAAAGGTCAATATTGATAGTCGGTTATTTAACTATTAATCAATATTCACAACATCACCCGACTTCAAATAATTTTCCAAATTATTTATTTTCATAAATATCTTTACAAGATATATTTTCCACACTCCAACCATTTGAAAACAAATTTCAAATCATTTTTCACCTTTCAATCTTTGAAAACAATTTCAAATCAATTTCCTTAAACTGAAACACTTCCAAATATTTATCCATTTTCAATTTAAAATGGTTAATTTAAATCAATCAAATAAATCCGTACCAATTTATTAATTTACGTTCTAAATCTGTAAATTTATTTCCACACTTTTAAAAATAAATCAACGTTTATTTTTAAACTAATTTCCCTTTCTTTTATAAATTCCATAGTGAATTTACAATTCCAAAATTTCTATGAATATACGATTTTCAAATCGATTTCTAATATTCATTTTCAATTTATCTTTAAAAGATAAAATCTCAAAACATTCACTTCATATTGGAAAACATTTCCATACTTATTTAATAATAAGTAATTCACAAATCCATTTATTTTCTACACTTGGAAAATATTCATATACTTAAATCGAAATTAAGTATATATTTCATTCTTTAAAGAGAACGTGCGCTTAAACACATTTATTTGAGTCAAAACGAATGTTGCGTAAAACATCGTTACGACGACCTAAAATCACTAGTATAGGGATTCGAAATTAAGATAGATGTATAAATCCCAATACTTTATAAAACATTTCCTTTTGAAAATCATTTACTATAACAACAGTGTTATAGTCCACTATTTCCTTATTTCTCGAAAACGTCTGTTTCAACAATGAATGTTGAAATCTATGGTTTCGATATTTAATACCTTTTAAAACATCTTCAAAACAATTAACTTCATCTTATAATATCACTTTCCCAAAACATATCCATTTTATTTAATAATATATTCATTGTCCAAAATCGTGAATATACTTCCCAACCAAACTATTATTATTACAACATTTAACTTAAAGGAAAATTCGCTGTCCAAAATCACGAATATATCTCCTTTATAAACTTCTACGTTTAATTTATCAAATTCAATTGATTTCGGATTTATAAAATGACGTTTATAAATTCACATATATATATATATTTTATAAAACTCCAACTTATAAAAATCCCTTAATTAACAAATTCTATTTATATCTCATTTAAATGCCAAAATCTAATTTATAAGTTAATTCCTCCTAAATCTTTTATTCTACAAATTCATTCATTTTATAACTTCATAATTTATAAATCTATAAATTTCATTCACTTATGAAATCCATTTATACTTCATTTTAATACTTATAAAAACTCGTTTTATAATTCCAATATTTTAATTTATAAATATCAATTTTATAAATATTTTATATAAATCATTTATAATAATTCAAAAATCTCAATCTAAACCATTTTATAAATTAATCAACTAATTATTTTGAAAATCACATTTCGGTTATATTTCACAAAAATCATAATTTTTGTAACATAAAAATTACAATATTTATTTATTTAAAATGAATAAATTCCAAAATTAAATTTTATTATGAATTCTCAACTTAAATTTTCAAAGGTCCAATTTTATTTATTTCCGGCATCTAACGTACCAAAAATATATTCGGCTAAAATTTAGCCTTTAACGGTTCCAATCACAAAGATAATCACGCAGATTATAAATAAATCAATAAATAGATCAGCACACAACATTGAAACAAATTCAAATGTTTGAGGAATCCAGTTGGATCCCTCCAACCTGCTTCCCTATATCCAAAGATATTAGCACAATACCAATTCCGCTTCGAGATGGAATATCACAGTATATGGGATTTATAAAATACTATACGCTATTATGCGGCGCAATAGGGTCTCATCCGCTATATAATGCGGGAAATCAACTCCAAGTACATATATAATACCAATTCCATACAAGTTGGAATTATCGCGGTATATGTTTTTAATAAATAACATCCGCTTAATATGCGGCGTATAGGGTCTATTTCACTACAACAGATAATAATTATCATCCAATCGCACAATCAAGCAATTTTAAATCTAACTATTTAAAATTTAAATCGAAACAATTAGATTGAGTGAGAAGTTCTCACCTTGAGTTTCCGATAACAGTTGTAGCGTTTTATTTCGAATAAAATTAAACGTGTGTTTAATTTTACCTGAAATTTTCACTAGCTCCAAACGACTCCAATCCAGCTCCATTGTGTAGTGTTCGTCCAGATGAACCCGACGCAATTGGTTTCGTGCGTTTTCGACCTCGTATCAAAAAGATATCACATTTTAAGGTTTACACAAATTTTAATATTAATAAATTTACAATTCTTTTATTTTTTAACCTAAAAACAATTTGGGCCGTTGGATTAGCTTGCTCCACATCAGGGCCGACCGTTTGCTTTCTTCCCCCTTCTAGGTTTTGCACGCGACCGTGAACCCATATATCACGTTAAACCCTAGATTGCCGAGCCCATCTCAAACATCGAGGCCATGATCAAATACTGCCACTGCGAAGCCCACGGCGCCACCCATCATCGGCAAGGAGCACGTCCATCTCGGTTGCCATCTTGTGGAGAAACGCGCGCATGAATGGTAGGCGAACGCGGCCTTCAACACTTCCCTCTGGTCGACAAAACAAAATCTCAACCGTATAGATCGATAGAGCTCGCGAAGCTTTACAAATCTCGTGTTGGAAGTTTCTTGAAATGGTTTATGGATTGAGAGAAATTAGAGAGGAAAGAAAATGAATTTCTGGCCATTGATTTGGAAGTGGCGGCTCCTGAACTAAACCCTAGTGTTTTGCAAAATGAAGAGAGTGAAGGTCCTTTTATAGAAATTTCGCCAAAACACTATTCGTTTTCAAATTTTCGAACTCCAAATCTCGCGCAGTGACCGACGTTTCTAGGGTTTATCCCGCGTTTAGGACACAATGGAATAGGTTTCGGGAGCCAATTCAATCATCTGTGCGAGTTACGGCAATAAATGATCAAATTTAAATTAAATCGGTTATTCAAATTTCTATGCGTTTTAGCTAGCCTCGGACAAACGGTAAATCCGATTGACACAAAATTTGAAATCCTACAATAATATCACATTACGGATCCGATGAAACTGGTTTCGTCGAAATCCGATACTGTTTGAAAAATGGCCATTTTAACTCGTCAATTAAATATTAAAATATTCAATTTCACAAATTTACTTTAAATTCGATTTTAAAAGTTCTATAACGTTATTCTAACTTCAATATGATTAAATAAAATTTTACAAATCAATTTTAATCATATTAAACCCAATTTTCAATTATTTCTGTAATTTCAAATATTAAATTATCGATTTAATTATCCAATTAAATCCAGATATTCGAAAAATAAATTATTCGACTAATAAATTTTACTTGTTGATATTTAAAATCAATTAAATATATGAATTTCAAATGACAAAATTCTGGGTCGTTACAAACTTCCCCCCTTAAAAGAATTTCGTCCTCGAAATTACCAAGTAAGAAAAAGTTACAGAATCCATAGACTTTTCAAAACAAACCGTTCAAATTTGATTTACAAATCTCTTAAGCGTTTAACTTTTCCAAATCCATAGTTAAACCTCTTACAAAACTTCACTAATATTTTCAAATCCATATATAGTTATCTTTTCAAAATCAACTATATTATTTAATTTTTCAACTCAAATCAAAACTTAATTTTCACAAAAAAATTTCCAAAATTTTCGAAAATTTTCTAACGCCTTAAATTTTTAGAAAATTTCGCCATAACCTCCTTTGCGCGGCTAGCTCGGTGTGACTACAAAATGGCACGACAGGCCCCCAATTTCAAAAAGAAAACGAAAAGCCAAGCGGCTAGACAAGAAGATCATCAAATTTCATACTGAAATTCAAATACGTACCTTTTTGTCGAGCCATTCAATTTTATCTTTGAAATCAAAATCCCAATTCTATTTCCTTTAATACACCTGTATATCCTGCTAGGCATAATATCCAATTACAATATTAAAAAAAAACATTTTGCACAATTCAAATTGGTTTCCCATTTATGCATGTTTGATTTGTTAACATTAAATTTTACTAACATTCATTCATTCGATTTTAGTTAGTTTACATTCACTAATTTACATTGACATTAGTTCACTTTCAATTCAAATCAAATCCAGTTCATATTCATTTACTTCCAATTTGGATTCAATTGCTTTAGCTTCCAATTTCACTAATTCAGTTTCATCAACACTTAATGAATTCATATACAATCAACTAACAATCATATAACAACCAATGTACATTCAACACAACCGAATTTATTCATTTTACATTCAACATTCATATTCACTTTGTTTTCCTTCAATTTGGTTTAACACATTTAATTAGCTTTAATGAATTAACCTTTACATCCATTATTCCATATCAATTTATTTACATTCAATTGATTTACATTCACTTCATTCATTCATGAATTCAATTTCTAATTCATTTAACATTCCAAATTGAATTTCATTTATATAACTCAAGTTTATATTTATCACTTTACTCATTTTACTTCGGTATCAAAATCAACTTCATTCTACATTACTTAAGTTATATTCCTTTTCAACATTCAATTTCAATTACATTTACTTGCAATTGTAAATTTATTTATCAACATTCACAATTTTATTTTCATAATTCAAACTCACTTCCAATTCATTTGTTAGTAACCCAAATTTATTTTTAACTTAATAAATTTTCTTTAAGTAATCATTTCTTATATATATAAGATCATTTCACTTAGCCACCTTAAACCTTTCTTTAAATTTACTTTATTTAGTTGATTCACTTATACTTACTTTAATTTTACTCCATCCTTTAAGTTAATTTTATTCTATCAAAATTCGAACTGTATAAGTTATCAACTCATTTACCATTGCCATAAATATTTTAAAATAGTATTCCAGAGTCTTTTCAACCGTTCAAAACCAAGTTTGAAATCAATTCAAATTATCTTTTGAATTTCCAAAACCAAACCCAAATTTTCCAAACAACTTTAATTTAAAACAATCTGGCAGCAATTCCTCTTTTGGAAACCCGAAAATGAACACCGATGATGTCGCAATCATCACCGGAATTATTTTCCTACGACCGAAAAGAGTTTAGAGCTTTTATCCTTTCAAAAACATTTTTCCCAAATCTTTGAAATTTATTTTCAAAATCAAAAGGGATTTAAACTTTCCAAATCCTCAAAATTTTCAAATTCTTTTCTAAACATTTCCAAACACTTCTCTGGAATTTTACTTTAAATTACAAATCAAATTTACAATTCATATTCATAAATTCCATTTGTATGTGAATTTATTTCTTAACTTTGGAGTTACGATTTCAATTTCCTACTCAAATGATAATAATATTATCACTTCCTAACAAACAAACAGCCATATACTATAATAATTTAAAAACTTATTCCCTTTTATATACAAAATAGTTTTGGGTAAAATTATTTCATTTACCCTATTTTAAAACAATATCTGTCGAATTGTTTTGTAAAAGTGTTTAGAGATCCCTATCGATGGAGTTGTACAGACTATACCGACCAGAATCCATATACCACTCCACAAACCAATCATCACAACATAAAACAATTTTATTTTCACTAACAAATACGTGCTTATAGCTATTATTACACTCAAACTCATTCTAGAGTACTACTGACTCTATCTCTAATGAGTAATTCCCAACAGAGCCAAGGTTGTCACTTAACCAAAAGCTCTGATACCACATGTAACAAATCGATTTTTGTCGGAATCCGAAGGTCGGTATTCTTACGTCCATTGTATCAAATGCCGCATAATCGAATGCCAGAAAACCGAATTGTTAGTGTTAAAAAGAAGAGGTAGAAAAAAAAGATAGAAGAAGAAAGAAAACATAACAGAAACAATATCAAAATCTCACATATCACAGCGGAACAACATATAATAGATAAATGAATAATCTTTAAATCAAAGAGCTATATCAGTTATTACATTACATCACATCACATCAGAGTGTACAATAACAATATACAACACAACAAAACAATGGACAGATATACAACATGTCCTTACAAGTGAAATACAAAGCGGAAAACATAATATCATATACAAGTAATACGTCTCGCCATCCAGCTCGCCTCCTGAGCTCCAAAGCAATTCCTGAATCCAGAATGATCTGATGACCTGACTCTAGACTGCCCGTGTGGAAAATTATGGGCACCAGAGTTTAGGAAGAGAACAATAAACTCCAGGTCAGTCATGCGACTCGTGTGAGAACTCAAAACGGTTATTTATCTTTAAAATAACAATAACAAGGGAAGTGTAAAATATCCGCAATGCTTTTGTAAAATGAAACTACCATAAGGCCTCCCCGCACACACACAATGCAAACGCAGAATTGGAGGAGATTTCTCCTTATGATAGTCAAAGATGCTTACTACGCAAAACAAATCATTTTTGATATTATTATTAGTGCATAGTGATGAAAGCATTTCGAAAATAGAATATAAATCTTAGCCAGCATAGGTACCATTATATTATGCCTGCTATAACTACCATATTAAATGGCAGGTTCTACAACTAAAATCGTACAAGGCTCGTATTGTTTCTTTGAATTTTCCAACAAATGATCAGGCTAAGGAACTTCCTACTGTCAATGGGATCGCCTATGGCGGGACGTCCCGAGAACCTAACGTTACGGTTAGATCTCGGCCAACACAAGGCCGGGTTACCTTTGCAACTAGGTAACTACTACACGAATATGTCATCCCCGGTCCCTTTGGACCTTTATCCAAGCGCTCGATAACCAACATCACATAGTAATAAATATAGTGTGTCAACATGAGTAAGTATCTAGGCTCCATACCATGATACCATCCTTTCCAGAAGGAAGTGACATACCCTAAAGGGCGCGACCCTCATAACCTTGCCGCATATTCCTGTTTTGACCATTTCCAGGGAGTGAGGTCTGACGAAGTCTCGTCCACAAAGCTAGGCACAAAGCCACGCTTTGATCAACAAATGATCAATGAATGATCAACACATAGCAGCACTAAGCATGTCACATTACCAAATTGGGAGTATATCGCTGATAACCTTCAACTACGTAACCTCAAAGGGTGTTGAGCTAATAGAATAAATTCTCCGCGACCAATGGAAATATATTTGAAAGAAATCTGCTTTATATCTCAAAATGTAATGTCAAACACATAACCATACAAGTCTGTTCCGGGTTCGAACAGAACCGAAGGCACTTCAAAAGAAGCCCTTGCAATCCGGGTATTCACAATCCCGATCGAATTTCCCATCACAAAGGAAATCTCCATACCATAGCTAACGGTGCAGAGACAATCGATAGGTCATCCTATCGCTTTCACAAATACCCGGTCTTCACCACCGGTCTTCAATGCTATCCATTACATCGTATCACTATTCGGAATGGGTAATCCGAATAACGAGCGCAATAATTTAAAAATTGAAAAGTGTGCGGTGGACGAGTGCACGTACTAATATAGTACACACGGATCGTGTAATATGGAATATATATAAATGCGGAAATAGATGATAGTAGCAAAGTAAATAAAAATAGAAAAATCACACCAGAGATTTTTATACTGGTTCGGAGCACCGTCCTACGTCCAGTCCCAGACTTCTATCTGGATTTACACTATTAACTACCTCGCTTCACCCGGAGGAACAGGTTTACAACACCCGAGCAAACGAACGGGATTTCACGCCTCTAATACAATGAGGACTTTAACAATTGCCTCTTACAACACCGAGGACTTCAACACTTGCCTCTTACAACACCGAGGACTTCAACAAAGATGAATATAATTGTTTGTTGACGATATGTGTTCTTGCTAACACAGTTTTGTCACTTGTAGTACAAACTTCCTATAATCTTATGCTCAAAATATGTGAATGATGTTTTGTGAAGATTAAGGGAAGTATATTACTTATTGAATCAAAAGATATGAAATAATTTCAATGATTCAATAAGCAATTAAAATAATTGAGAGCTTTTAGAATGCAGGAGTATTTAGAAAGTAAGATCAGAAATTAGAGTAGAAAAACATATATTAATCTATATTCATCTCTTTGAATCAGTGATTTAGATGAGTTTATATATAGAAAAAATGGTTGTAACTCTTTGTGAACAGTAGCCATGAATAGATATGACCATTGATGAAAGGTAAGAGATGCAACCATTGGAGAAAGAAGTGTCTTTTGGAAAAGGTTGCTCTCTGTTTAAAAAACGGTCGACAGATCAAAAAATGGCCAGTAGACAGGATTTCAAATATATAGTCGTTATGTGCATGTGTGCACGTTCATTGTGCATTTTACACAGAAACGGTCGACCGCCTGATTTATGACCGGTCGACCGGTCCCTGTTAATTAGCTCAATGAATGTGCAATGCTATTCAAACATATATATATCGATATGATTATTTGAGGATAGATTTTAACAAGTTTATCACTATTACAATATCAAATAATCAACCTATAATCTAGAGTACCATATGTAGCTCTTGTGTGCCTCTTTATAGCCATGATGTCTTTGTTTTGTCGATCGCCTTTATTTCTTTGTCAGAAATCAAAAACTTCATAGAACCTGTGACTCAACATTCTCCCCCTTTTTGATTGATGACAACATATATCTGAAGTTCTGAATCTCCCCCTGAATATGTGATCTCCTTCTGAGATTTTGTTTTTATTCTTTATATATATATATTCCTGCAAATAATTGTTAGCACTATCTGCCCCTTTGTCATCGACAAAAAGGAATAATAGATAATGGAATAATATAGGAGTATATCAACCAGAATATCCATGCATAGCAAAAAAATATAACATATCCAAACATACCAGAGTATCATACACACCATAATATCATACGAATAAAAGTAACGACACTATTTAGTACAAGTGTCGAATGATGTTTTAAATTACTAAACCAAAAAATAGAGATAGAAAAACAGAATCTAGGATGAGTCAGATGCTGTCTCCTCTTGATCATCTTCTTCCTCATCATCATCATCATCTTCCTCTTCATCGTCCTCTCTAGATGATTTTCCACGACCATGTCCACTAGTACCAGCAGACTCCTCAGTTGATGATCAGTTGAAAACAGGAGGAGCAGGACGTTTGCCTGGGTCTTGAGCAGAGATGGATGTGCTACATGAAATAGCATCCCATAAAATACCAAAGAATGACTTGAATTTGTTGAAGCGTTTATCAATTTTTGTGTCAATGCGCTTGAGTCTTGATTCAAGCAAGAATTGATTACGCGCAATAGTTTCAAGTGATTCTTTTGTGGTGGATTTTGATTTCAACATTTTAACTTCTTCAGAACGAGGTCGAGAGGAAGTAGCTTTTTGTTTTGTTGGACCTTTTTGTTGCCATTGTTCAAACGACATAATCTGAAGGTAAGGAGGGGGAAGCTTCATGCGTTTGATGGTTACGGAATCAATACAATTTTGTTTCGAGGTGGCAGAGTCAGGAGGTCTTACGCCACAAGCTAGTAAAATACGCATGATATATTCATTGAAGAAAAAGTGAGGTCGCGTAGAGTTGTTCACCTTGAGAATCTCGTCAAATAGCATATGAACCCAATTGATTTGGATATCTCCATAAATAGCATAAAGGGCCTTGACGTTTTCTTTGTATACAGCTCATAGTTTCCTAGTCTAGGAAACAAAGAAAACATCAAGACGCGATGTTGTAGTCTGGCAGTGCGTCGAAGTCCAATTGATTTTGTGCCATCACTGTTGTCCTCCATGAATTGATGGCTGATGCTATTGCGAGTGAAGACTTCACAGAAATGTGATGAAAAATCATCGCCTTGATTTGGAATACCCAGTATAGAAGCTATCCTATCATGAGTGATAAAAATTTGTTTGCCACATACGACAGACAAAATGACTCCGTTCAGATCATCAGGTTTATACTCGTCCAGGTTCATGTTGGCATAGAACAATTTTATCATCAAGTGATTTATTTCCATATTGTTTTCTGAAAAATCGATCAATGGAGAAAGATTGGAGTTATTTGCTAACCTACAGATTCCATAAGATGTGAAATCATCAAATTTGATGTAAGAACCCGGATGAAATTTGTAGTTAGTCATTTGATTCCATCTTGTGATAGCTACCGGATTTTCGAGCCATTTCTTAGCGGAGATATTGAGTGATGAAGTTCCGGAGGATGACCCTCTCTTGGGTTTCTTTTGCGGAGGAGCCATTATTTTAGAAAATTTGGAGAATTGGAATTTGGAATTGAGAGAATAGGGTTTTTGGAATTTGGGGATAAATAACCGGTTGAGACAAATGAGGAGGAGGATGGAAAAAAGTGACGCAAAGTATATATAAAAACTGAATATACGTATACCAGTCGACCGCTCTAATATGGCCGGTCGATCGTTTTCATCCAGAGGCTAAACGGTCGACCAGTTCTATTATAGGTGGTCGACCGGTTTTGTTGCCTGATGAAAAACAGTCTCTTTTGCAGTTTTTTGAGAATATGTCGAGCTATATAATTCATATTTCACTCTTATTATAAAATACAAACGTTATTACATGAGTGATAGAGAGAAAACGTTACAACATGTACATATATATAAATCTAATGAAGAGTGGAAGAATCGTCATTAGAATTTTCTTTATTATCTTTAATACAATGTGTCCATGGACTCCAGTTTTTCTGAGCACCTTCATTCCTATTATAATTCCGATCCCAAGAGTTAGGACTCCTAGATGTTGACGGCCTAGACGGCATTGGTTCATGCACATCATGCTTGTTTGAACCACAAAAGAATGATGCCATTTTTTCTAAAACAGATAAACGTGCCGATGTCCGTTGTTGTTCATGATAAACTGGCTTTGCCCATAATGAAGCTGTCTTTGAAGATCTATTTGATGTTTCTGATAGTGGTGAATCTCGTCGATCTGTGCTTTGGTACGAGGAGAACAAAACAGTGCCTTCTTTACTCGTTTTGAGGTTGGTGTACTGCCAAGAGTACTGTAACAACCCGAGTTTTTGTGAAAATTTATTATCGTCATTTAAATAATTATTGTCGCTAGCAAATTGTGGATGGAGTTTTTGTTTTACCGGGTTGAAATTCTTAAAAAAATAAAATAAAATTGGTCAAGTGTTGTGAGCTTTGAAATTGTGAATATCGGCCTCTTATTTTTTTTCGAGTGCCGTTCGAACCATCCCCCTCTTTACGTTCTTTAACCCGTTCCCCTTTTTTATTTTCTTCATTTTTCCCATTCACTAGCCCGAAAGCAAACGAGAGCGAGAGAGTTAATGGCGGCTTCGTCCTCCTTCCTCTTCGTCCAAAAATTGGGGCTTCAACAATCATTTAACAACTTCAAATCGTTCGTGTTCGATTCCGATGGCCTCTGCTTCGATTTGGCAACAAGGTGAGTAATTTATACTCACATCTAATTCAAATTCTTTGACCTCGTTTACTTATTTCGTTTCTTTGTTTCGGCCTTGACTTGATTTTGGATGTTGAATTGGTTTCGAATTCGCTAGTTCGACTTTGGCATTGACTTGCGTACTGTCGGCCTTGGCATTTTTTATTGGCATTATTTGAAACCACTTCTGATATGAATGTTTGACCTTGACTTGTTTATCTTGGTTTTGGGTTTGGTGTTGCATCCATTGTGATATTTGTAGTAGCACTGTGCTTGAATCATTTTTGTAGTCTGCACATTGCATGCCTGATGGTTCTGTCCACTTCGAATTGTGATCTTTGTAGTTGCTTGAGGTCACTCATATGCTGTTAGCTACTGCATACTTGTAGTTATGTGCCAGTTGAGTTTGAGCATGTTTCCAGGCTAGTTCATTCAGGTTGTATTTGGTATCTTCACTTGAATTATTTAAAGTGTAGGTTGCTGAACTGTTAGCTTCAACTTTGAACTTGATCATTAGTAGCTAGTCTGCATTTACATACTTCACGGTAGTACTGCCCCTGCCTATTTCAAACTGCATTTCGATGTTCTCTTGACATCTGTTTTGTTTTGAACTCAAACCCACTGAACCTTATTGTTATATTTGAACTTTATGCATGTTGTCCCTTGCACCATTCATCAGTTGCATCCATTATGTTTGTTGCGATTTGTGACATTCAGGTCAGTTGCACACTTAATTCATGTGGTCTGGGTTCTTCCCTGACCTATACACTTTGATATTTTTAGACCACTGTCTTCATTGCATATGGATAATTTCTGAGGCATATCGTAGCATTGCTTGCATTACTGTCTCATTTCGATATTGAGGTTCACTGTTTGGTTAGACTTGAACTGACTGCACACATATATGTATATGTTTACTTCATGTACATATTCATATTTCATATGTTGGTCTGGTCCTGTTTTTGCATTGAACTGTACTCAGTTTAACTTGAGTTTTGTTGCACTGCATGTTGTATACATTGAGTAGCCTGGTCTTTGTTTCTTATTCATCTGATGGAAAATTAGTCCAGATTTGTGTCCCTTTTGTCCATGTTCACATGAGTTTGCTTCGTGTTGCGTGGTGCTGCATATTCACCACTGTCTTAACTGTATTTGACTCACTGCTTCGAGTCACTTGCGCATGCTCTCTGAAGTTGTGGCATTCATTCTTTACTACCCTGATTATGTTGCAGCCATTTTACTGTATATATATATATACAATGGAGGCTGTACATTAGAGTTTTGTTCATGCCATTTGGCACCGTGCTTCGAGTATATAAGCAGTTTCAATTTGTGTTGAAGCTGTCTTGACCCTTTGAACTTAGTTGATGTTGGTTTTGTGATTTTTGGTTCATTGCAGTTTGATGTAAATTGCATCTTTCTTTTGCACCATGTTGTATCATTGCCATGTGTATTTGGTCATTCGAGCCTTCGTGCTTTGTTGGTTCAGGTTGCATAAATCCATTTTGCCTGCATCACTTGTATACTACATTTGCTAGTCTAGTCATTGCACTACACTTGTTTATGTGCACTTGTATATGCACAGTACTTGTTCATGTGCATTTATACATTCTTTACTTTGTTTTAGTGTACATGACTTGCTACTTTGCTCATCGCCTTGTGTTGAGCCTAAAATTCATTGGGCTTGACCTAGCATTTGTCTCTGCAATTTAATCGACACTTGGCCTTATGATATTCACGGCGACGCTTGTGAATGTTCATTGGGTACATCATCACTATAGTGGCAAGGCAGTGCACGCAAGCGTGAACTGCAGCCACACGGTATTCAATGGGTACATCATCACTATAGTGGCAAGGCAGTGCACGCAAGCGTGAACTGCAGCCACACGGTATTGGTTTTGGTGTTATTTCTTTTGCTTTTGATTTATGGATCTATTTCGTATTCAATAGGTTGTAGTGGCGTGGCAGTACACGCTTGCATATACTGCAGCCCTACTCGAGTTGTCGTTTTAATTGATGTTCCCAATTACTTGATTGTTTCCTTTGTCCAATTCATCCTTATTAGTGATTGGATAGACGAGATTTATTGTGATTGTCATCTATTCGTTATTTGATTATTATTGCTTCTGTGCATTAATAACTGAGTTTGAATTAGACTGACCCGGGTATTATTTTCTTTTGATTGTAATACTCGGTTCAGACCCGAGTTATTTCAGGTTGTAGATATTCTGCTTTGGGATGCTGCTCGAGCTATGAAGTTCTTTCATATCTTTTGGAGTTTTCGTGTCATAGTATAGGTTGATATGTCTTCATGTATATTAATCGTTAATGTACTTGTATATGTAACTTCCTGAGTCGACTGTTGTAGTTGTATCACATGTACCGTGTCAAATGTATTGTAACTGACATCAGTTATTATATATATATATATGAGACTTTTTGTTTCATCTGTGTTCCGCATTTATATTATCTGTCTTATTATTTTATATTATTGTCCTAGACTATTATAGCCACTGTGTAGTAGCTTTGAGTTTGCATCGGCATGTCGGATTTCCTCCTGAAATGAAATGCACGCTTTTACTATCTGGCATATCGGTGCTCGCACAAAGCAATTACACGGATGGTCGCTCCTCAACAGCCTTATTCTCCGTGCTAGTTGACAGCACTACACCGTAGTGTTCTTGGCTAGCGTGGGTATAGAGGTGGGGCGTTACAGCTTGGTATCAGAGCCTGGAGTTTAGAACAAATATAAAACATAACTTAGATAGTACATGTGTTACAACTATTTGTCGATGTTTTATCTCACATCTTTATCTAAAATCATCTTTGATTTGTTAGGTATGAATTCCTAACTCTTATTCATGAGCATTGCTGCTATTCTCTGTTGCACTTACTCATTCGAGTATGCACTGCTAAGTATCCTTGTATATATGCATTCTTATCTCGGATTTGTGTACTGGATGGAGTCTCCATGCAATTGGGTTTTGGGTATCAATCTTTGAGACAAATTGCATTTCAATTGTCGACTCTGTCTGTTTATCCGACATATTGCATTTCAATTGTCGACTCTGTCTGTTTATCCATGGTTTGTTGGCTTTCATGTGCCTCTCTCTGATAGTTTTAAAATTTCTTTGGTATAAAAGAAATTGTCTTGGACTTTGCCTGGTCGATATCGACATTGACTTAACTTTTACTTTTGCCAAAGTCATTCAAGCATTTATGCTCGTTCTGCTTTGTTTTTTTCAATTGTTGATCGATTCTTCTTTTCCGGATAGTTGTTATCACCTTTGTCGACTTTGATAACTTCTATTTCTGGAATTTTTGGGTATTCCTACTTTGATGGATTGGAATCGAATTCTTCGGATTTTATTCACGTCTTCGAATGTGAATCTTAGTGAATTGATTTGGTTTTCGAATTTAGTCGATTCTTGATTATTTCTCGATTTGTTGCTATCATTTATTAGCAACTTTGATGACCTTTTCTTCGGGATTTTTGTGGACATACCTTTCGATGAATCCGGTATCGATTTCTTTGGATTCTATTCACGTCTTCATATGTGAATTCTTGTGATTGATTGTTTCTACAATCATTTTTGTGATTTGTCACTTTAAGAATATAAAGGTTTCAATACTAGTAGTAAATATCAAAACTCTTTTATCAAAATGTTTTCAACTCTATTTTCAATACCAAACTCGTTTTTAAAACCGTTTTCCAATCTATTAGTATATACGAATCTTTATTTCACTCGTATGAGAAATCTAATTAAACGGCTTAGTAAAACAAGTGGTATGAAACGCTTGCGTTTGCTTCGTCGGTTAATTCTTGGACTTGTTCGATTGAACCTCATGTGACAATTTTCTAGTGAAGATTTACAGTTTGTTCGTAAATATTTAAGTTAAGCAAGTGGTTATGGGACATGAAGCTAAACTTTTACATTTACTAACTTAGTGTAATTGACACTTCTCGTTGATCATGACGATCATTTTTACGGTTAGACTAGGCCTCATCGGTGTGATTTCGTCTCACACATATCTCTTGGGCTTTGAGGATTGTCTAGACACCATTTGTGTGATTTCGTTCACGCATACCTTTTCGGTTAGACTAGGCCTCATCGGTGTGATTTCGTCTCACACATATCTCTTGGGCTTTGAGGATTGTCTAGACACCATTTGTGTGATTTCATTCAGACATACTTTCCTTTTGTTTGCGAGGTTAGACTAGACACCACTTGTGTGATTCCACTCACACATACCTTTTTGAATTTTGGTTAGTCTAGACCTCAATCTGTGTGATTTCGACTCACACATGTGGGGTAGCGCCCCACGGTCTTCGGACCATTCGTGTGTCAAAATTAATGGCTTGCAACCATGAGATAGCGTCTCGTTATGCGTTGCACGTGTTGGTGATTTTCATGCTCATGTGTAGGTGAGATTCCGTGCTCCCGTTCTCGCTTTGCGTTGCACGTGTTGATGATTTTTCATGCTCGCGTGTAGGTGAGATTCCGTGCTCCCGTTCTCGCTTTGCGTTGCACGTGTTGGTGATTTTCATGCTCACGTGTAGGTGAGATTCCGTGCTCCCGTTCTCGCTTTGCATTGCACGTGTTGGTGAGTTTTCATGCTCGCATGTAGGTGAGTTTTCGTGCTCCCGTTCTCGTTATGCGTTGCACGTTCTGATGAATTTTCATGCTCGCATGTAGGTGAGTTTTCGTGCTCCCGTTCTCGCTTTGCGTTACATGTGCTGATGAGTTTTTATGCTCGCGTGTAGGTGAGTTTTCGTGCTCCCGTTCTCGTTATGCGTTACATGTGTTGATGAATTTTCATGCTCGTGTGTAGGTGAGTTTTCATACTCTCCTTCGAGTTTTCATACTCCGTTTGAGTTTTCATACTCTACTTTGAGTTTTCATACTCCGTTTGAGTTTTCATACTCTGTTCGAGTTTTCATACTCCGTTTGAGTTTTCATACTCTCCTTCGAGTTTTCATACTCCGTTCGAGTTTTCATACTCTCATTCGAGTTTTCATACTCTCGTTCGAGTTTTCATACTCTTATCTTGTGATTTCTGGATTTCTTGTGTAGATTTCTAGAATTTGTGCTTCACCAATTTTCGTGATTTCTATTGATAAGTTTTATCAATTCTTGTGCATTGGTGAATTCGTGTGTCATTGACTTGTTATGAGTACAAGTTTAGGGTATGATATCCCTTTCTATCTTTGAGAAGATTCTTGTGACACTTTTGATGAATGAAGATCCACTTATCGAAGTTTCTACCGATATCGCTGTTTTAATCACGTGTTTTTTTAAAAAAAAAAATTGTTTCAAAAATAAAAATCGTTTTCAAAATTTTTATAGTTTACGCTTTCAAAAGAATGAGAAAGCGATTTAAACGTTTCAGCAAAATCGAGGACTATGACCCCTTTCTTTTACTAATTCGTTTAATTCCGGACTTGTCCGTTTGAGGGTGAAAATTTGTAAATTCCTTTTATAAAATTAAAAGAATGTTTTGTGATTGTATTGCTCATTGAGTGCTTTAAGAATTCTGGTCGATGCGCTTGATCAACGTTATCGATAGGAATCTCCTAGACGCTTTGATGAGACAATCAGACACAGTAAATTGAATTTTAAATGTAAATTTGTCTGAAAAGATAATTACATAAAGTAAATTGTAAATTTCGAAAGTTTTAGCTTTTCAGGAAAGAATACTATTTAAAACAACTCTTTTCCGACACTTCTATTCTTGTGATTCCCGAGGGAACCAAGACTTTATCGATTGTACCAATGCTAATCGTGTTGGTTTGCATACCATTCTCTTGCAGAAGAGAACGTGCTGTCTCTTGTGTTTCTAAATCATTAATGCCTATTGAGACTAGATATGCTACTCATGATCTAGTGCTCTTGGCTATTGATTTCGTTCTTCAAAATTTGGCACCATTATTTTTGGGTGAGAAATTTGTTCTCTACCCTGATCATGAATCTTGGGAATATTTATTTTCTCATAAGGAACATGATTTGAGTCAACCACGTTGACTCGAGCTCCATACATCTTATGATCTTGATATTATTTACCACTCCCGGAAGGGAAAATCTTGTTATCGATGCACTTTGTCGTAGGCGACAAGTGGTTGTTACCTTTTGTCCATTTATTCCTTAAGATTGCGAGGACGCAATTTCTTTAAGGAGTCTGTAACAACCCGAGTTTTTGTGAAAATTTATTATCGTCATTTAAATAATTATTGTCGCTAGCAAATTGAGGATGGAGTTTTTGTTTTACCGGGTTGAAATTCTTAAAAAAATAAAATAAAATTGGTCAAGTGTTGTGAGCTTTGAAATTGTGAATATCGGCCTCTTATTTTTTTTCGAGTGTCGTTCGAACCGTCCCCCTCTTTACGTTCTTTAACCCGTTCCCCTTTATTATTTTCTTCATTTTTCCCATTCACTAGCCCGAAAGCAAACGAGAGCGAAAGAGTTAATGGCGGCTTCGTCCTCCTTCCTCTTCGTCCAAAAATTGGGGCTTCGGCAATCATTTAACAACTTCAAATCGTTCGTGTTCGATTCCGATGGCCTCTGCTTCGATTTGGCAACAAGGTGAGTAATTTATACTCACATCTAATTCAAATTCTTTGACCTCGTTTGCTTATTTCGTTTCTTTGTTTCGGCCTTGACTTGATTTTGGATGTTGAATTGGTTTCGAATTCGCTAGTTCGACTTTAGCATTGACTTGCGTACTGTCGGCCTTGGCATTTTTTATTGGCATTATTTGAAACTACTTCTGATATGAATGTTTGACCTTGACTTGTTTATCTTGGTTTTGGGTTTGGTGTTGCATCCATTGTGATATTTGTAGTAGCACTGTGCTTGAATCATTTTTGTAGTCTGCACATTGCATGCCTGATGGTTCTGTCCACTTCAAATTGTGATCTTTGTAGTTGCTTGAGGTCACTCATATGCTGTTAGCTACTGCATACTTGTAGTTATGTGCCAGTTGAGTTTGAGCATGTTTCCAGGCTAGTTCATTCAGGTTGTATTTGGTATCTTCACTTGAATTATTTAAAGTGTAGGTTGCTGAACTGTTAGCTTCAACTTTGAACTTGATCATTAGTAGCTAGTCTGCATTTACATACTTCACGGTAGTACTGCCACTGCCTATTTCAAACTGCATTTCGATGTTCTCTTGACATCTGTTTTGTTTTGAACTCAAACCCACTGAACCTTATTGTTATATTTGAACTTTATGCATGTTGTCCCTTGCACCATTCATCAGTTCCATCCATTATGTTTGTTGCGATTTGTGACATTCAGGTCAGTTGCACACTTAATTCATGTGGTCTGGGTTCTTCCCTGACCTATACACTTTGATATTTTTAGACCACTGTCTTCATTGCATATGGATAATTTCTGAGGCATATCGTAGCATTGCTTGCATTACTGTCTCATTTCGATATTGAGGTTCACTGTTTGGTTAGACTTGAACTGACTGCACACATATATGTATATGTTTACTTCATGTACATATTCATATTTCATATGTTGGTCTGGTCCTGTTTTTGCATTGAACTGTACTCAGTTTAACTTGAGTTTTGTTGCACTGCATGTTGTATACATTGAGTAGCCTGGTCTTTGTTTCTTATTCATCTGATGGAAAATTAGTCCAGATTTGTGTCCCTTTTGTCCATGTTCACATGAGTTTGCTTCGTGTTGCGTGGTGCTGCATATTCACCACTGTCTTAACTGTATTTGACTCACTGCTTCGAGTCACTTGCGCATGCTCTCTGAAGTTGTGGCATTCATTCTTTACTACCCTGATTATGTTGCAGCCATTTTACTGTATATATATATATACAATGGAGGCTGTACATTAGAGTTTTGTTCATGCCATTTGGCACCGTGCTTCGAGTATATAAGCAGTTTCAATTTGTGTTGAAGCTGTCTTGACCCTTTGAACTTAGTTGATGTTGGTTTTGTGATTTTTGGTTCATTGCAGTTTGATGTAAATTGCATCTTTCTTTTGCACCATGTTGTATCATTGCCATGTGTATTTGGTCATTCGAGCCTTCGTGCTCTGTTGGTTCAGGTTGCATAAATCCATTTTGCCTGCATCACTTGTATACTACATTTGCTAGTCTAGTCATTGCACTACACTTGTTTATGTGCACTTGTATATGCACAGTACTTGTTCATGTGCATTTATACATTCTTTACTTTGTTTTAGTGTACATGACTTGCTACTTTGCTCATCGCCTTGTGTTGAGCCTAAAATTCATTGGGCTTGACCTCGCATTTGTCTCTGCAATTTAATCGACACTTGGCCTTATGATATTCACGGTGACGCTTGTGAATTTTCATTGGGTACATCATCACTATAGTGGCAAGGCAGTGCACGCAAGCGTGAACTGCAGCCACGCGGTATTCAATGGGTACATCATCACTATAGTGGCAAGGCAGTGCACGCAAGCGTGAACTGCAGCCACACGGTATTGGTTTTGGTGTTATTTCTTTTGCTTTTGATTTATGGATCTATTTCGTATTCAATAGGTTGTAGTGGCGTGGCAGTACACGCTTGCGTATACTGCAGCCCTACTCGAGTTGTCGTTTTAATTGATGTTCCCAATTACTTGATTGTTTCCTTTGTCCAATTCATCCTTATTAGTGATTGGATAGACGAGATTTATTGTGATTGTCATCTATTCGTTATTTGATTATTATTGCTTCTGTGCATTAATAACTGAGTTTGAATTAGACTGACCCGGGTATTATTTTCTTTTGATTGTAATACTCGGGTCAGACCCGAGTTATTTCAGGTTGTAGATATTCTGCTTTGGGATGCTGCTCGAGCTATGAAGTTCTTTCATATCTTTTGGAGTTGTCGTGTCATAGTATAGGTTGATATGTCTTCATGTATATTAATCGTTAATGTACTTGTATATGTAACTTCCTGAGTCGACTGTTGTAGTTGTATCACATGTACCGTGTCAAATGTACTGTAACTGACATCAGTTGTTATATATATATATATATGAGACTTTTTGTTTCATCTGTGTTCCACATTTATATTATCTGTGTTATTATTTTATATTTTTGTCCTAGACTATTATAGCCACTGTGTAGTAGCTTTGAGTTTGCATCGGCATGTCGGATTTCCTCCTGAAATGAAATGCACGCTTTTACTATCTGGCATATCGGTGCTCGCACAAAGCAATTACACGGATGGTCGCTCCTCAACTGCCTTATTCTCCGTGCTAGTTGACAGCACTACACCGTAGTGTTCTTGGCTAGCGTGGGTATAGAGGTGGGGCGTTACAAGTACGAATGCATTGGTGATGATACTTCGGTTTTTGTTTTGGTGTTTCAGGAGAATAATACTCCTCTGGTTCAGAACTTGTAACGGAAATGTGTGATTTTTGAGCACACTCATCACAAATGTGGGCCATAGAAAATTATGTATAGAGCCTTATGCTCAGATAAGAAAAGATGAATAAAGAGAGAAGTTTTGACAAGCTTATAAAGAAATTCCTTATACATAAGCCTGTGGATGAGAGTGAATAAAGAAATTTGACCGTGAAAGCAAGCAAAGGCTCTTATTTAAAGAAAATAAATAGCTTTTCTTAAAAAAATGCTATAGTTAAAATATAACCAAAGGAAAAGACAATCATTAGTAATTACTAGTCAAGATCTTTTCTTGAAATTAAACCAAGCTCTCTTCGTAATCTAATAAAACTAGATTCGAGCAGAGGCTTAGTAAAAATGTCCGCTAATTGATTATCAGTTTGGACATATTCAAGACATATATATCCTATTTCAATATTATCTCTAAGGAAATGATGACGGATATCAATGTGTTTGGTTCTAGAATGATTCACTGGATTCTTAGAGAGATTTATAGCACTTGTGTTATCACAGTATATAATAGAATTTGATAAATGAATATCAAAATCTTGAAAGGTTTGTTGCATATATAGTACTTGAGTACAAGCGAGAGCTGCTGATATATATTCAGCTTCACATGTTGATAGTGAAACACAATTTTGTTTCTTACTAAACCAAGAGACAAGTGATTTTCCAATAAAATGGCACGTACCACTTGTACTTTTTCTATCCGTTCGCGAGCCGCCAAAATCAGCATCACTATATGATACTAATTCAAATGGACATTCTTTTGGATAAAAAAGACCGAAAACTTTGGTATTATTAAGATAACGAATTATACGTTTCACTGCTCGTAGATGTGATTCCTTTGGATCTGCTTGAAAGCGTGCACATAGACAAACACTCATCATTATATCCGGACGACTAGCTGTAAGATAAAGAAGAGAACCAATCATGCTTCGATATAATTTCTGGTCAACACTCTTACCATTTTCATCCTTTTTAAGATGTGTAGTTATACTCATAGGAGTTGGTTTACCAGATGTATTTTCTAATCCGAAGCGTTTGATAAGATTTCTGCAATATTTTTCTTGATTGATAAAGATACCACTCGAAAGTTGTTTGATTTGAAGCCCAAGAAAATATGACAGTTCTCCCATATGAGACATTTCGAACTCTTTGGTCATAATACTTGCAAATTCCTTGCAGAGTTTATCGTTTGTTGAACCAAAGATGATGTCGTCTACATATATCTGGATAACTAGAATATCCTTTTTAGAACGTTTAATAAACAAAGTTTGATCGACTTTGCCTATTTGAAATCCTGAGTTAATAAGATAGCTACGTAATCGTTCATACCAAACACGAGGTGCTTGTTTTAAACCATACAGAGCTTTCTTAAGTTTGAACACATGGCCAGGATATTTTTCATGTACGAACAAAGGAGGTTGTTCGACATAGACATTCTCTTTGATAAATCCATTGAGAAAAGCACTTTTGACATCCATCTGATAAAGTTTGAAATTATGGTGACAAGCAAAAGATAATAGGATTCTAATAGCTTCTAATCGAGCAACTGGTGCATAAGTTTCTTCATAATCGATACCTTCTTCCCGATTATACCCTTGTGCTACTAATCTTGCTTTATTTTTGGTGATATTTCCTTGTTTGTCAGCCTTATTTTTATAGACCCATTTAGTACCAATAACTGACTGATCAGTTGGTCTTGGAACAAGTTCCCAAACGTCATTGCGCTCGAACTGATTTAGTTCTTCCTGCATGGAAATGATCCAGTAATCGTCTGTAGCAGCTTCTTTTGGATTCTTAGGTTCGATATTTGAGAGAAAAGCGACATGACCCATTTGATTGAGTTGACTCCTTGTTCTGACATGTGATGTTACTTCACCGATTATATTTTGGGCTGGATGGTCTCTTAATATCCTTGGTGGTGATTGTAACTCACATATTTGAGGAATATTCTCAATAATTATTTCCGAGTCAGAGTCAATATTCGTGATAATTGGATTGTCAGTGACTATTGATTCGTCATCATCTGATATAGTGTGAGGATGCTGATAGAATTCATCAAAAGAGACATGAAGTGATTCTTCAATAGTTTTGGTTCGTTTATTAAATATACGATAGGCCTTACTTCGTTCCGAATAACCGACAAATATTACTTCATCGGCTTTTGGATCGAATTTGCCAAGCTTGTCTTTCGTATTTAAAATAAAACACTTGGAACCAAAAACTTTGAAGTATGAGGTTTTAGGCTTTCTTTTGTTAAATAATTCATAAGGAGTATTCTTGGTAAGAGGTCTTATGGACACACGATTTAAAACATAACAGGCAGTTGCGACGGCTTCTGCCCAGAAATGTTTTGGTAAGGTGGTTCCATTCAATAATGTTCTTGCACATTCTTGTAAAGTTCGGTTCTTCCGTTCTACAACTCCGTTCTGTTGTGGAGTTCTGGGAAACGAGAAATTATGATATATACCTTTCTTTGTACAAAAATGTTCAAATTCATTATTTTCAAACTCTCCGCCATGATCACTTCTTATATTTTTAACTTTAATCCCTTTTGATTTTTGAATTCTTTAGACAAAAGATTTGAAATGATCGAAAGTGTCACTTTTATTTTTTAAGAAAATTGTCCATGTGTAACGAGAGAAATCATCAACAATTACAAGCACATATCGACTGTGATTTATTGACTGAACCCTAGTAGGTCCAAATAAATCCATGTGTAGTAACTCAAGTGGTTGTAATGTTGATATGACTTTCTTGGATTTAAAAGATGATTTGGTCAATTTTCCTAATTGACATGCATCACAAATGTTGTTAACCTTAAAACTCATTTTGGGTAGTAGTCCTCTAACTAGATTGTTTTTGGCTAGCTTGTCAATAGTTCTGAAGTTTATATGACAGAAGCGTTTGTGCCATAGCCATGGATCATTATCATTAGCCACAAGACACATATCTGAATTATGATTAATATTCATATTCAGAATATATATATTTCTGTCTCTATAACCTTCGAAAACTAAATTATGGTCTTTATCTAAAATACTACACTTATTATTTGAAAAGGAAATTGTAAAACCCTTGTCACGTAACTGACTAATACTAAGTAAATTGTGTTTTAAATTTCTAGCTAGCATGACATTAGTAATAAGAGGTAAGTTAGATGTACCGCAATTGCTCACATCGCCTTTGCCGATGATATAGCCTTTTGAATTATCTCCAAAAGTGACGGAGCCACCATCTGAGTATGTAATATTTGTTAATAGCTCTTGTCTCCAGTCATGTGCTTCGAGCAACCACTGTCCAATATCCACTTTCCTCTTTTCTTATGTGGGACCTGCAAAAAATAAAATTAAGTCCATGGTACCCACTTTTTATAGGGTCCTAAGAGTTAGGTCTTAGGAGTCCAAACCCATACGGGTCTGGTATCCCCTTTATATACATAATTAGTATTAAGATGCACAGTATTCATGAATTGCTGAATGTATTTGTTCCTAATCAAATTGTTATTTGTTTTAGGAACCCATATTTTGATAGTCTTTGTATTTTTCTTCTGAAATTTCACAACTGGCTTTGGTTTGGAATATAATAAACTAAGATTTTTCTTAACTTCAGTCTTTTGTACTTTCTTCTTTCTTTTATTACCAAGATGTTTCTTGATTTCTTGTTTCTTATATCCCAAACCTTGTTTATCTGAAATAGATTGTGAACTTTCAATGATTTTTGTCAAATTTTCTCGACCTTTGTTAAAGTTAGAAACATTTTGCGTAATGTTATCTAACTTAGTTTGTAAACTAGCCTTTTCTAGGTCCAGAATTTTGACTTTTGCCTCAAGCTCATGATTTTTAGTAGTGAGAGCATCATTTTTCTTTTTTTGAGTTTCAATTTCTTGACTCAAAAGAACTAGTTGAGAGTCAACATTAGATGATGATTCTTGAAAATTTTCAAGTTCTTCTTCTAATATTTTCTTCTCGTCTTTTAACATATCTCGTTCAAATTCTGCTCTACTCAAATCTGCTTTGGTTTCTTTTAGCTGTCGTTTTATGTCTTTATATTTGACTATCAATTCAGCATTAATTTCAAGCATTTCATCGAATGTAGGAATTTGTACCTCATCTTCTGTTGCCATGAAACATACATTTGCTTGTTCATCTTCCGTATCACTATCACTTTCTGATGAGTCTGTTTCATCCCATGTTACCAAGAATGTTCGTTTCTTTGATTTGTCCTTCTTATATCTTAATTTGTTTCATCACTATCACTTTCTATAGAGGATGATGTTTGTTTATTTGATCCAGATTTCTTTCTATTATAACGACTGGCTTTTCGCTGTTTTAGGAATTTTTTGAAACCTTTTGCTATGAATGCCAGATCTTCGTCTTCAGACTCTGATTCATTTTCGTCTTTTTCAGCATGGAATGCCACGTTTTTCTTTTCTTCTTTTTGTTCCTTTCTAGTCTGCAAGTTAGCTTCGTAGGACATTAGATTTCCTATCAATTCATCTGGCTTCATGACAGAAAGGTCATTAGCTTCTTCAATTGCTAATACTTTTCCTTCCCATTCACTAGTCAGAGAATGTAGGACTATTGAAACAACATCAAAATCAGAATACTTTTGTCCTAAGCCAATAAGTGCATGGTGGATAGTTGAAACCGTGAATACATATCATTGATTGTCTCATTTGGTTTCATTTTGAAATTTTGAAATTGACTTTTCAGCATGGCTATTTTGGATTGTTTAACCTTGTTAGTACCTTCATGAGTGATTTTTAGCGTTTGCCAAATTTGATATGCAGTAGTGCAGATACTAACACGGTTATATTCATTTTGGTCTAATGCACAAAACAACATATTTATTGCTCTTGCATTTACGGCTGCTGCCGTTTTCTCAGCCGCAGTCCATTCTGAATAATCAGTTGTTGGATTCACTATTTCTTTTTGAGTTGCATTCCAAGCATCATAACTATTTGATTGCATAAAGAATGACATACGTGTTGCCCAATAACTATAGTTAAGACCATTGAAAAATGGAGGTCTTTGTGTCGATTGACCTTCCATGTAAGTGGTGTTTTGAGTGCTAGTACTTGCGTTATTTGCCATATTACAAGAATATATCAAATAACTGTGTTACGGTTATATGATGGCCGTGCTCTGATACCAAATGTAAAGTGTGCGGTGAACGAGTGCACGTACTTATATAGTACACACGGATCGTGTAATATGGAGTATATATAAATGCGGAAATAGATGATAGTAGCAAAGTAAATAAAAATAGAAAAATCACACCAGAGATTTTTATACTGGTTCGGAGCACCGTCCTATGTCCAGTCCCAGACTTCTATCTGGATTTACACTATTAACTAGCTCGCTTCACCCGGAGGAACAGGTTTACAACACCCGAGCAAACGAACGGGATTTCACGCCTCTAATACACTGAGGACTTTAACACTTGCCTCTTACAACACCGAGGACTTCAACACTTGCCTCTTACAACACTGAGGACTTCAACAAAGATGAATATAATTGTTTGTTGACGATATGTGTTCTTGCTAACACAGTTTTGTCACTTGTAGCACAAACTTCCTATAATCTTATCCTCAAAATATGTGAATGATATTTTGTGAAGATTAAGGGAAGTATATTACTTATTGAATCAAAAGATATGAAACAATTTCAATGATTCAATAAGCAATTAAAATAATTGAGAGCTTTTAGAATGCAGGAGTATTTAGAAAGTAAGATCAGAAATTAGAGTAGAAAAACATATATGAATCTATATTCATCTCTTTGAATCAATGATTTAGATGAGTTTATATATAGAAAAAATGGTTGTAACTCTTTGTGTACAGTAGCCATTAATAGATATGACCATTGATGAAAGGTAAGAGATGCAACCATTGGAGAAAGAAGTGTCTTTTGGAAAAGGTTGCTCTCTGTTTAAAAAACGGTCGACAGGTCAAAAAATGGCCAGTAGACAGGATTTCAAATATATAGTCGTTATGTGCATGTGTGCACGTTCATTGTGCATTTTACACAGAAACGGTCGACCGCCTGATTTATGACCGGTCGACCGGTCCCTGTTAATTTGCTCAATGAATGTGCAATGCTATTCAAACATATATATATCGATATGATTATTTGAGGATAGATTTTAACAAATTTATCACTATTACAATATCAAATAATCAACCTATAATCTAGAGTACCATATGTAGCTCTTTTGTGCCTCTTTATAGTCATGATGTCTTTGTTTTGCCGATCGCCTTTATTTCTTTGTCAGAAATCAAAAACTTCATAGAACCTGTGACTCAACAAAAATAAGCGTTGCATTCAATTTTAACCAATTCACAACAAATACCTAATTAAAGGTCAATATTGATAGTCGGTTATTTAACTATCAATCAATATTCATAATGTCACCTGATTTCAAATAATTTCCCAAATAATTTATTTTCAAAAATATCTTTACAAAATATATTTTCCACACTCCAACCATTTGAAAACAAATTTCAAATCATTTTTCACCTTTCAATCTTTGAAAACAATTTCAAATCAATTTCCTTAAACGGAACACTTCAAAATATTTATCCATTTTCAATTTAAAATGGTTCATTTAAATCAATCAAATAAATCCTTACCGATTTATTAGTTTACATTCCAAACCCGTAAATTTATTTCCACACTTTTAAAAATAAATCAACGTTTATTTTTAAACTAATTTCCTTTTCTTTTATAAATTCCATAGTGAATTTACAATTCCAAAATATCTATGAATATATGATTTTTCAAATCGATTTCTAAAATTCATTTTCAATTTATCTTTAAAAGATAAAATCTCAAAACATTCACTTCATATTGGAAAACATTTCCATACTTATTTAATAATAAGTAATTCACAAATCCATTTATTTTCAACACTTGGAAAATATTCAATATACTTAAATCGAAATTAAGTATATATTTCATTCTTTAAAGAAAACGTGCGCTTAAACACATTTATTTGAGTCAAAACGAATTTTGCGTAAAACATCGTTGCGACGACCCAAAATCACTAGTATAGGGATTCGAAATTAGCATAGATGTATAAATCCTAATACTATATAAAACATTTCCTTCGGAAATCATTTACTATAACAACAGTGTTATAGTCCACTATTTCCTTATTTCTCCAAAACGTCTATTTCAATAATGAATGTTGAAATCTATGGTTTCGATATTTAATACTTTTAAAACATCTTCAAAACAATTAACTTCATCTTATAATATCACTTCCCCAAAACATATCCATTTTATTTAATAATATATTCACTGTCCAAAATCGTGAATATACTTCCCAACCAAACTCTTATTATTACAACATTTAACTTAAAGGATAATTCGCTGTCCAAAATCACGAATATATCTCCTTTAATAAACTTCTATGTTTAATTTATCAAATTCAATTGATTTCGGATTTATAAAATGACGTTTATAAATTCACATATATATATATATATTTTATAAAAACTCCAACTTATAAAAATCCCTTAATTAACAAATTCTATTTATATCTCATTTAAATGCCAAAATCCAATTTATAAGTTAATTCCTCATAAATCTTTTATTCTACAAATTCATTCATTTTATAACTTCACAATTTATAAATCTATAAATTTCATTCACTTATGAAATCCATTTATACTTCATTTTAATACTTATAAAAATTCATTTTATAATTCTAATATTTTAATTTATAGATATCAATTTTATAAATCTTTTATATAAATCATTTATAATAATTCAAAAATATCAATTTAAACCATTTTATAAATTAATCAACTACTTATTTCGAAAATCACATTTCGGTTATATTTCACAAAAATCATAATTTTTATAACATAAAAATTACAACGTTTATTTATTTAAAATGAATAAATTTCAAAATTAACTTTTATTATGAATTCTCAACTTAAATTTTCAAAAATCCAATTTTATTTATTTTCGGCATCTAACGATACCAAAAATATATTCGGCTAAAATTTAGCCTTTAACGATTCCAATCACAAAGATAATCACGCAGATTATAAATAGATCAATAAATAGATCAGCACACAACATTGAAACAAATTCAAATGTTTGAGGAATCCTGTTGGATCACTCCAACTTGTTTCCCTGCATCCAAAGATATTAGCACAATACCAATTCCGCTTCGAGACGGAATATCGCAGTATATGTGATTTATAAAATACTATCCGCTATTATGCGGCGCAATAGGGTCTCATCCGCTATATAATGCGGGAAATCAACTCCAAGTACATATATAATACCAATTCCATACAAGTTGGAATTATCGTGGTATATGTTTTTAATAAATAACATCCGCTTAATATGCGGCGTATAGGGTCTATTTCACTACAACAGATAATAATTATCATCCAATCACACAATCAAGCAATTTTAAATCTAACTATTTAAAATTTAAATCGAAACAATTCGATTGAGTGAGAAGTTCTCACCTTGAGTTTCCGATAACAGTTGTAGCGTTTTATTTTGAATAAAATTAAACGTGTGTTTAATTTTACCCGAAATTTTCACTAGCTCCAAACGACTCCAATCCAGCTCCATTGCGTAGTGTTCGTCCATACGACCCCGACGCAATTTGTTTCGCGCATTTTCAACCTCGTATCAAAAGGATATCACATTTTAAGGTTTACACAAATTTTAATATAGATAAATTTACATTTCTTTTAATTTTTAACCTAAAAACAATCTGGGCCGTTGGATTAGCTTGCTCCACATCAGGGCCGACCGTTTGCTTTCTTCCCCCTTCTAGGTTTTGCACGCGACCTTGAACCCATATATCACGTTAAACCCTAGATTGCCGAGTCCATCTCAAACATCGAGGCCATGATCAAATACCGTCACTACGAAGCCCACTGCGCCACCCATCATCGGCAAGGAGCACGTCCATCTCGGTTGCCATCACGTGGAGAAACGCGCGCATGAATGGTAGGCGAACACGGCCTTCAACACTTCCCTCTGGTCGACCAAACGAAATCTCAGCCGTATAGATCGATAGAGCTCGTAAAGCTTTACAAATCTCGTGTTGGAAGTTTCTTGAAATGGTTTATGGATTGAGAGAAATTAGAGAGGAAAGAAAACGAATTTCTGGGCATTGATTTGGAAGTGGCGGCTGCTGAACTAAACCCTAGGGTTTTGCAAAATGAAGAGAGTGAAGGTCCTTTTATAGAAATTTCGCCAAAACAAACCAGCGTTTCTAGGGTTTATCCCGCGTTTCGGACACAATGGAATAGGTTTCGGGAGCCAATTCGATCATCTATGCGAGTTACGGCGATAAACGATCAAATTTAAATTAAATCGGTTAATCAAATTTCTATGCGTTTTAACTTGCCCCGGACAAACGGTAAATCCGATTGACACGAAATTTGAAATCCTACAATAATATCACATTACGGATCCTTTGAAACTTGTTTCATTGAAATCCGAGACTGTTTGAAAAATGGCTATTTTAACTCGTCAATTAAATATTAAATATTCAGTTTTCAAAAATTAACTTTAAATTCGATTTTAAAAGTTCTATAACGTTATTCTAACTTCAATATGATTAAATAAAATTTTACAAATCAATTTCAATCATATTAAACCCAATTTTTAATTATTTCTATAATTTCAAATATTAGATTATCGATTTAATTATCCAATTAAATCTAGATATTCGAAAAATAAATTATTCGACTAATATATTTTACTTGTTGATATTTAAAATCATTAAATATCTGAATTTCAAATGACAGAAATTCTGGGTCGTTGTAGAAGTGAGCACTTTCGTATCGATGCCTGAAGTGCGTTTCGCATCGATCATATACGCGTTGATCGATTCGAAGCAACCTTAGATATGCAGGATCGATACGAAGAAGATGTAAGCAGATGGATATGAAACAGGGGATTTCACGGATGCGAACAAGGTTGGTAGAGGGATACGAATGAAACCTTACCCGATGGATACGACGGAGGTCTGTAGAGCCGATGGATTCGAACTGAGCTTACCTGTGGTCGATACGAAATCA
Organism: Allium cepa; assembly: GCA_030765085.1. Lineage (NCBI taxonomy): Eukaryota > Viridiplantae > Streptophyta > Magnoliopsida > Asparagales > Amaryllidaceae > Allium > Allium cepa. Next base: position 471,072,392 of record CM060931.1, read on the forward strand.
TGGATTCGAAGTGCACCACCTGTTCCCATCCTAATCGATACGAACATCATCGATTCGAACCATTGCCTATCGATACGAATAGTATCAACTCGAAATGCCATCTGCTGATCGATGCGAAATGCATCGATACGAACTATTCCTTACGCATTTTAACTCATCCATATCTTGTGCATACGAACTTCGATTGACCTGAAACTTGAAACGTACCCTCTCCTAGCCTTGATCATCATCTTCAATCGATTCCGTCCTGATCGGAGCTCGGCCAAATTTTAGCGACATCGACTGCAGCCTCGTTTCCAATAGATTTTCAATCCTGATATCCATTCTTCCTTACCAATTTGTTGATATTCCATTCTTGACCAAAAGGTGGGATAACATTTTCCCCCAAAAATATGCCTTGTGGTAAGAAGGTGTGTTTTGAATAACTCTGAATCCGATATCCAAAGTCCATAGCCAATTCCATGTCCATTCAAACTCGATAACCGAGTTTTAATCCATCCTTATCCAATAACCAATAACCGAATCCAAGATCTCTCCGAGTCGATATCCAAATCTGTAACCTCTCCGGGTTCTTGCCAAGCGCAATCCACACCTGATGATCGTGGTCCAGTGTCCCTGGACGTTGAATAATGCCATGGCATAAGTCCTAAGCAGAATTCCGGTCACTCGGGACCCTTGTCGAGCATAGTCCATACTCGATGACCTGAAACAATAGCCAATAACATAGGGCCTAAGTCCTGGGCCGAATCATGGTCTCTTCTGACCCTTGTCGAGCATAGTCCATACTCAAACGACCTGAAAATAACGATGAATAATACAGGGCCTAAGTCCTAGGCCGAATCCTGGTCTATCTGGACCCTTGTCGAGCATAGTCCATACTCATCGACCTGAAAATAACGATGAATAATACAAGGCCTAAGTCCTGGGTCGAATCCTGGTCTCTCTGGACCCTTGTCGAGCATAGTCCATACTCAATGACCTGAGTAAGCTGACTTACCACGTTCGGGCAAAGCGAATCACCTTTACCAGGTATAATCCATACCCAACGACCGTTTACCAAACCAAACAAAAATCCAATCCAAAATCCAAATCAAATCAGAAAATCAAAAATCCAAACCATCATCCAAAATAGAAAACAATCATTCAAGCGAGAATCCAAGCCAGAAAGCAAACAAAACCAGGAGTTCAAACCAAACTCTAAAACCAAACCAGAAAATACGAGTATCCAACCCACAAATGGAAAGCAGATTTCACAAACCATAGCATTGTGGTCTACCACCATTCAGAGCGTGCCTAGGGGCCATCTCCGTCCCCGTACACGTGTAATTGATTTTGCCATTTGCCAGTGGCTTGCTACTTATTTCATAACATCCCAGTCAACTGATAACCAACCGACCATCATCCCTGGGCTTCACACCATCATGGTTTTAGGTAGACGGTGGTTTCTCCTGTTCCACCGCTGCATTCCGAGCCCTAACATACTGCCTCAATTGTCCATTCATTACATGCTCCTCAATTATGTCCTTTAAGTGCATGTAGCTATTGGTATCATGTCCATCCAAATCATGGAAGAGACAGTGCCTTCTTGATGCCCTTTCACGTTCAGAAGGTTCTCTCCTAGCTGGCCTTCGGTAAGGAAGGCGATTCCGGGTTTCCATGTATATCCGCTCCAATGTTTCATTCAATCCAGTATAGGTGAAGAACTTCGGCTCCCTCCATCATATCCTGGCCTTTTCCGAATCATCATTAAGCTTCCTTTTTCCGTTTCCTTTATCTCTGTCCAAGCCTCCACTGGATGGTCCTCAACCCTCGGTCTCATTCACCTCCCTTGACTTCAAATCTATACATGCATCTTCTTGCCGAAGGAATCTTTCAGCTTTGTGAAAGAATTCCTCAAGATCCAGTGGTGGGTCTCATATCAGAGATACTTTGAAATCTGAATCCTCTCTGATTCTCGAAACTGCTGCCATTAGAACCATCGATGGATCTGGCCGATTCACCGAAGAAACCGCCACATTGAACCGAGTCAGGAAAGCTCTGAGTGACTCATCCGTCCTTTGCTTGATTGACGTCAGTGTCATCACCTTCTTTGGCCTCTTGATATGGATCCAAAATTGCCTTAAAAACCTGCCCATCTACTCTTTCCACGTCCTAATAGATCCCTCTTCCAACTGCCTAAACCACATCGCAGCTATATCTATCAAGTATGGAGGGAAACATCGGGCCATAACTTCCTCCGATGCCTGTAGCACTTCCATGTGTCTGGTGTATCTCATCAGATGATCTGTTGGATCAGCCTTGCCATTGTATACCTCCATATTAGGTAGCTTAAACTCTATTGGATTCCGAGCTATCCTGATTTCACAAGTAAAAGGACTCCTCTTTACGCCCACCAGATCTCTATTAGTCAAACCTCCATGCATAGTTCTCCTAATGATCTCAGCTAATCCAGTATCGTCCGTCAAAGGTTTCCCCATGCCCCCGAGGGAATTCTGGTATATATTCTTTATGTGGCTCATCTCTAGCCTGTTGAGCTCCATTCATTGGACTTCCAATATTAGATCCTGAGGGTCTACCCATAAGTCCTTGTTGATTGCCTTCTAGTTCTGCATTCTGACCTTGAACCTGACCTCCGTTGGTCCCTGCAATCCTAACTCCTTGTTTTGCATTCGCAGTCGCTATAGTTGGTCCAAGGTTTGTGTCCCTGCAGCTCTCATCTGCTCAAAGAAAGTCTGCATCATATCTTGTTGACTCTTCAACAATCTCTCATGTAACGAATTTGCCATAGCTTCCATTTCGTCCCTGGTAATATAGATAGAAGCCTGTCCTTCTCCGGCTTCGGAGGACGCCTCTTAACTTCCTCCTTGTTGGCTTCTCTTAGTTCTTTGTCTTCTACTTGTTTTCGAGTCATTGTCTCTAAGTCTGAATTCTTCACGCTTTAAAATCTAAACCTCAAATCCGGTATAGCGGGTGCTAATTGTTCTCAGTGAAAGCACCAAAGTGTTTGCGCCAAAATTGGTCACAAACCCCAAGTATCGCGAAAGCACCAATATATTAATATAAATAAACAATATTCGAGCACAAGTCACAGATCTAAGCAAACAACAGACAACAAACCAGAAATAACGAACAAAAACACAAGATTTATAGTGGTTCGGCTATCTCTGGCCTACGTCCACTTCAAGTACTTATCTTTTATTGATGTTCTTTGCTGGTTACAGTCGATTACAGCAGAGTACAATGAAGAATTTCGAGTACAACAGTGATGGTAAGGTGTAGAATTGAATCCGGCGGAGTCTGGAAGTCGAATAGCTAAAAGATCCCTTTTCTGTAGGTTCTAGGGGGCTATTTATAGGTGTAGGAGGCTGATGACACGCTCAAACTTTGGGAGACTCCTTTTGGCACGTGAGTGGGCCCACACGATCGATCTCAAAAAGTTTTGACTTGATTCGTGATTGACACGAACCAATTTCGTATCAACTAAAAAATGATCTAATCGAGCTGAAACTTGGCAGGAATGTTCTTTAGCTTGTACTTAAGCTCCTATGAAAATTTTGTAGCATTTGGACCTGTGGTTTAGGAGATATGATCGATGCAAGATCATGCTTTCCGTAGACTGTCGTCTTCGAATCCATGCTTTCGTATCCCTTCTGTTCGACTCGATCGAGGCACATGCGTGCGAGGTGACGTGGCACGAGATTCTTGGATCGCTCCACCTTTTCTACCGAGTCGACCGAGTCATTCCTATTCAAATTCCACTCAGATCCATCCACATCCTTTCATTCGCATTCGTCTACCTCGACCCTATTCGTATCTTTTGTTCGTGTCCATCGAAGTGAGCACTTTCGTATCGATGCCTGAAGTGTGTTTCGCATCGATCATATACGTGTTGATCGATTCGAAGAAGCCTTAGATATGCAGGATCGATACGAAGAAGATGTAAGATGATGGATACGAAATGTGGGATTTCACAGATGCGAACAAGGTGGATAGAGGGATACGAATGAAACCTTACCCGATGGATACGATGGCGGTCTGTAGAGCCAGTGGATTCGAACTGAGCTTACCTGTGGTCAATACAGGATCATGGATTCGAAGTGCACCACCTGTCCCCATCCTGATCGATACGAACATCATCGATTCGAACCGTTTCCTATCGATACGAACAGTATCGACTCGAAATGCCATCTGCTGATCGATGCGACATGCATCGATACGAACCATTCCTTACGCATTTTAACTCATCCGTATCTTGTGCGTACGAATTCCAATTGACCTGAAACTTGAAACGTAGCCTCTCCTAGCCTTGATCATCATCTCCAATCGATTCCATCCTAATCGAAGCTCGGCCGAATTTTAACGATGTCGACTGCAACCTCGTTTCCAATATATCTCTAATCCTGATATCCATCCTTCCTTGCCAATTTGTTGATATTCCAGCCTTGACCAAAAGGTGGGATAACACCAATCACCCGGTATTATTTCAAATCATTTTTGAAATCATAAATATACATATATCAACTTTTGTATATCAAAATATATATATTTGATAATTTTTAAACAACTCGGTTTTTCTCAAAACAATTCCCTTCGGAATTTCTAAAACAAAACTTGTTTACCAAACAAGTCCAAAATAAATAATTATGGTAGCAATCCATCATTTAGAAACTAAAAAATAAACACTGATGATGCGGCCGTCATCACCAGAATTTTTTTCTAGCGATTGAAGTGAGTTCAGTGCTTTATCACCTTTGGAATCCATTTTAAAACCTTCAATTTAGAAATATTCCAAAAATAATATCACCATTATCCTTATCAAAACACTTTGGAAAACATTTCCAAAAATCTCCAAGATTTAAAAATTCCTCAAATCTTAGTTCAAATCCATTTAAAAACATTTCTCAAAGCTTCCGGGACATAAGTTTCCAAATTCTGATTTTAATCAAATTTTAATTTTAACTCATTTGTATAATTCATACTTATACCCTTCAATTTGGTTATATAAACCATTTAAATTTTATAATCTTGTTTTGATTATAATAATAACATCCTAACACATCAATATACTATAATAATTTCAAAAAATTATTTCATTTATATCAAAATATTATTTGAGTAAAATTATTTCATTTAAACACTTTAAAACAATACTATCTCGATTTAGCTTGTCCGGAGTTTAGAAACCCCTATCGATATAGTTGTACAGACCGTACTGACCAGAATTCATAAACACTCAACCGATAAGTCAACACAATATAAAATAATTTATATCCACTAACAAATACGTGCTCATTCTATTGATACACTCAAACTCATTCTAGAGTATAGCTGACACTATCTCTAATGAGTAATCCCCACCAAAGCCAAGGTTCTCGCTTAACCTTCAGCTCCGATGTCAACTATAATTGTCCGGGAATTTCGACCCTAAAAAATTAACATCAATACGTTCACAGTATGGCAAGACGAGCAATCGTGTGTCGAAAATACCAGATCATTAGGGTGAAGAAGAAAAGGTATAGAAGAAAGAACAGAACCAATAACACAGAATCTTGTAATCGCAGCGGAACAATATGTAATATATAATAACTGATCTTTATACAATTAATATTCATACAATCATCAGAGTATAATAATCAATAAATCAATATGGAAAGTTATAACAACTTGTCCTCACAAGTGTTGAATATACAACATAGACACATAGCGGAAATAACCAAGTAGGTATATACGCCTAAGAATCCTCCAACTTATCTCCTAAGCTTCCATAACATCCTAACCTGAATCTGTAATATTCGGTCCGACCCGCGCATTAGAATAAAATAACAACCGAGTCAGTTTGGAAAACCAGTGTGTGAAAACACACTCAATTTGAATTATTACTATTATCAAAATCCTTTTGAAAAACAAAGGTATCTCATAAGAGTAGGTCACACATAAGCACGACAGGTTTTTACCTTTCGAAAACCAAAACATTTTATATCAAAATCATCTGATATTATAATAGCGTCTATAGAAAATAAACTATAAAATAGCTGAAATGCTTGCATCTCATGTTTCATCATATTAGTATACAACTAAAACCGCACAGGCTCGTAGTGGATATTGAATTTCATACAATGACTGGGCTACTGAGGTACCGCCTGCTACGGTACACCTCTTGAAAAATGTATCGAGGACCTCGCCTGGATCCCTACCAAGACAAGCTCGGCCTACCCCTGACCTGGATAGTACATAATATGTTAACATCTCGCGTGATCCACTCTAATCGAGCGCTCTCTTTTCCATACACAACCATATCCATAATTATAATATAATATATACGAGGGTATCTAAAAAGGTGATAACATACCCTACTTAGGTGCGACCCACTTAGCCCTGCTACATCTCCCATGTTTTAGTCATTCCCGGTTGATGAGGCTCAATGCCACCTTTTACCTTTTAGAATAGCATTCATGCTTGTAATGCTAACACTGCCTTTCAGACCACGATGCAAATGATAGCATTCATCGATACAAGTTGTTCTGGGTTTGAACAAACCAATTTGCAAAATCACCGTCTTTATTATCTTCACGATATCATAATACGGAACGCACAAATCAGATCGAAGTGGTTTTTGGATAATTAAATCCAATCTCGGTCTCTTCGAAATAATTAACGAATTTGGCCAAATTTGATAGTCGATTATTTAACTATCAAATTTCACACATAAGCAGTCACTATGCCTATAAATCTTTCAAAATCACTCATTTCAAAATATCTTTACCAAGATATATATTCAAATCTCTTCCACTATATTCAATAATTGAAAATAATTTCAAATACATATATTTATAACAGGATATTTTCCGAGTCATATCAATTCTTAGAAATAACTTCCAAGTCCAACTTAGTATTTCGTTACTTAGAAGAATATTCCTATAAAATCATTTTGCCACTAAAATATCTCCAAACCTTTGATTCCAAAACATAGGAAAATACTTAGGAAAATATTATAAGTTCATTTTCCAAAATCATTTCTAATATCCATACTTAAAAAATATTCCGTACTTATCTCATAAATCTTCGGAATTTCTATAAATTTTCTTTTACTTTTTCCAAAAGTTATCAATTATATTATTTATAATCCAACTAACAATTTGTAACTCCTTTAATGAATTAAGATTCATTTTAACTTCCCGAGTCCAACTATTTGGAAATTTCCCTAAATTTCCAGAAATCACATTTTAACATTTCACTTATACAATCATATCCGTCAAACGAATTCTAATTAACAATCTCTATAGCATTTATAAATAAATTATAATTACTTACTTTTAAATCTATGTATATATAATAACAATAAATTTCTAGATCGTGGTTAAATAATTATTTAAAAACGTCAAGCATTTTAAAAAAAGTCAATAATTAATTCCAATTCATTTATAAAATTTCTAATTAAATTTTAAAACTTGTTTAAAATCTTAGAATTCATTTCAACCAATTTAAATATTTAAATAATAAGCTTTTTAAAATATTTCAATGTTAAAACAGTTTTGGATTGCATAGTTTAATAATTACACATCCTCTTTTTTTTATAACAAACTTAACTTATCGATAAAAATATATTTTTAAAATTCCATTATAACCAATTTTCAATTTATAAATCTTTCTCTCAATTCATAACACATTGACCATTTTCCCAATTTCATAACCTTTCTCACATTCCAAAAAATAGACTATAACATTTCTTTTTAAACCGATTACCCCATCTCATTATGAATTCTCACCGTGAATTTATATCTTCAATTTATCAAATGATAATAATCTCACTTTATTTATAAACCTTGTTTATAAATTTCATAATCTTATTCCTCAGCTCATACAGATTTACATTACTAAAATCTATTTATAAATCGATTTCTACTTAAAATCCCATTTATAAATCAATTTCATAAATAACCCAAACTATATTTCAAAACCAATCCAACCACGATTTCTACTTCCATTTCACATTTTAAAAAAATCTTAATTAAAATCCATTTTTTAAAAATCCTCAACTTAAAATTCTCTAGTTGAAACCATTTTACAAAAGAGCTAACTAAATATCCAAAATCCAATCATTTATTTTATCCAATTTAATTCCATTTTAAATATTTCCTAAATTCAATATAAATATTTTATTTCCAAAATCACCTTTGAATTTCTTATTTAAATTAAAAACATGATTATTTTTAGATACTAAAATTTTAGGCCAATGCTACTATAGCATCCAATAAATTAGACATATCACAATCCATAACATCATATTCACACACATAATAAATCAATATATATCAAACAATCAATATATTTTGAGGAATCTAGTTGGATCCCTCCAACCTGTTTTCCTACATCCACAGATATTATATAACACAAAATACCAATCCAACTTCGATGCGGGATATCGCAGTAATATAGGGTCATCCGCTATTATGCACGGCACATAGTGTCTCATCCGCTCCAATCGACGGAAAATATAACCAACTACTAATGTATATACTACTCTATATAATATAACATCCAACTGATAATAATATACCAATTCAACCAATCATCCAATAATTAATTTTAATTATTATAAATTAAACTAGTCAGTCAAATTAGTGAGATTTACTCACCTTAATTATTAATTTGTCGAACATCTAGGTTTTAAATTATCTAAAATCCCAACTGTCTTCGAAAAATTCCAAATCAATTCCCATGCGTGGTATTCTATGCCACGAACACAACTAGTTTCGTTTATTTTGGAGCTCATAAGAATGAGTGATTAAATTAATAAGCATTCAATTTTGAGTAAAATAAGTATTTTGTAACAACCCGCATATTTTACGATTGTATATTTAAATATTTTATTTAAATATAGCATCGTCATTCGGATTAAAGTGCAAAATGCTACTTTTTGCAAACATTCGAATTATGACTAGAAACCACTTCATTGAGTCCAAAATGGCGTTTGCGACCTTTTTGAGTATAAACATTGATATGTATGGGGTTGACTAGAATTTTGCTATTTTCTATTGGGCTTTGGATTTGGTTTGAGTTTCAGCCCACTAACCCAACTCATCTAATACCCTAACTCCACCCCCTCTGCTTTTCATTCATTCCATTATTTTCCTAACACTTAAACTAAAGAAAAATGTGGGAAGAGAAAAGAAAACAAAATTCCTAATCCCTAGTTTTCTTAGCAAATTCAAGTTCTAGCTCCAATGAGACGACCCGACTTTCCACTCCCGGAAAATCACATCATCTTTAAGAAAGAAAGGGATAGAAAAGAGAATAGAAAGAAGAGAAGAAAGGAACAACACATCAGAATCTAACAGCGGAACGAATAAACTATATTAATAACATAAACATTACATAGTTTACAACAATTATCAGAGTACACAGATATACAACACATACTAGACAGTTATAAACACCTGTCTAGTTATACAACTCAATACAACAACTCAGAGAACACACAGCGGAAAACTATATATATCTACTCGCAGAAGCCTCCTGCTTCATTGCTCCTCCACAATTCGTCAAAGCTAATCCTGAATCCTAACCTGAATTCCCTTGACTACTCATAAAAATATGAGTATCCAAGAGTTTATGAAAAACAAAAATAAACTCCGGGTCAGACATGGGTCTGGTGTGAGTAACAGGTTAAAGTTGCTTAACTTTCAAAAATCTTTTGAAAAGAAAGGTATCACGTAAGACTTCCCACACATAAACATGGAAAAGTTTTTACCTTACGCTAACCAAAACATTTGATAGGAAATTCAGTGATATTATAATAGTGTCTAGGGTTTTCAAAATAAAATACAAAAATAGCTGGAATGCTTACATCTCATGTTCCAACATAGTTAGGCACAATAAAAACCGTACAGGCACTTATTGGATTTTGGATTCCATACAATGGCAGGGCTACTGGGGTACCGCCCGTCACAGTACGTGGCCTAGATCAACGTACCGAGGATCACTCCCGACCCCCTGCAACACAAAGCCGGACCCATTCCTTACTGAATAGTTCCGAACAAGACAACCGGGTGGTTGTAGCTAGCAACCACCCACACAGCCGAATATAAAGGGACTTCTAGACAGGGATCAATCTTGCTCTCCAGTGGGTACGACCCACGAAGCTTTGCTGCACCTCCTGTAACGACCCGTATTTTATGTGTCGACAGATCGTATAATAGTTGCCACTAGGTCGTTAGTATTGTTTGAGTCATCCAGAGTTAGGTCGTGTGGGCGAATTAGGGAAGCTAGCAACCTAAGGGGTGGACCGAGTTAAGGAGGTAGGGCGACTTAGGCAGTGGCCGAGTTAAGAAACTGGAGCGACCTAGTAGTTAGCCGGTTTAAGATAGTAACCGACCTAGGGATTCGACCGACCTAAGTATAGTGGACGACTTAGGAGTTAACGACTCATAGATGAGACCGACCTATAGTGGTAGCCGACTTAGTAGTTGGCCGACTTAAGAGTTAACGGCTTAGGGAGATAGCGACTTATAGGGGTTAACGACCTAAGTATTGGACCGACTCATAGGAAGGGACGACCTAAAGGATGGAACGATCTAAGGGTTAGTGGCATAGGTCGTAAGACTCTGTGTGTTTAGATAAGTCGTAAACGAGTTAAGGATAGGTCGGCCATATGGTTAAGTCGTTAGGTCGGCTATGCCGTGTTGTGGTTAAGTCGCGTATGTGTTCGTTTGTGTGTGGTCTTAGGTCGGCTATGCGTTGGGTTGGATGTGTGTGTTAAGTAGTTGGGTCGGCACCTAGTTAGGTCGTGTATCGTTGAGTCGTGTAGAGGCTTGAGTCGGTAGGTCGTTAGGTCGGCAAGGGTTAGGTCGTGACCGACCTAGGAGCGACCGACCTAAGAGGAAATCTGCCTATAAATAGAAGTGCCCATCTTCATTTTTGGGATCCGGATTTTGGAGCAACGAAGTGCTGCTATTTTGACAGCTCGACTACGACACTTCTTCACTTCTTTTCTCCACTGTAATCTAGTGCTTCCATCCATCCAAAATTGAAGATCAAATCGAAGATCCAAGAGCCAAAGTTGAAGATCTCCATCCATTGAAGAGAGATTTCATCGTTTGAAGGGAAATCTTGTCGGATCAAGCTAGATCCTTTGCTGTCCAGATCTGGAGTTGGTAGCTTTTGAAGTGTTTAGGTGATTCGGTGAGTGGTGGTTATCTCTCACACGGACCCAAAGGAGTATATTGGATCGGTGGTTTGTTTGTGTGTTAAAGATAGTGATTTCATGCATTTTCCTTAAGTCTGCATGTAGATCCATTGTTCATAAAGCTTTGATATCCATTTTACTATATGTTAACCTATGCTAGTTCACTCATCAAGATATTACTTAGAATTCATGCTTGTTGAATTTGGACCCTTTTAATTACGAAATTGTCATTATTGTTATAACTGTTTATTTAGATCTTATTTGAATGATTGATTACTTGGATGAATAATTGATTTGATTGATTAATTGATTAGTGATTAAATTTGGACAAGTTGGTCGAAGATGATTCAAAAGCTAAGTGGAAAGGCTCTTGAATAAGGAAAGCTGCTCGTGGCATATGAAGCGGATGATAAAGCTCATATGGATAGATTTGATCATGATGTTGAGATGGAACTTTCCTATGATGTGATGAGGTAAAGCATGATGTTGAGATGGGACTTTGCTATGATGCGATGAAGCAAAGCATGATATGAGAAAGCCTTGGTTTAATTCAGACGGGATCATTCCAAGCATGTTGATAACTCGGTGATGTGGTTCGAGTTTGTTGATAATGGTTGGCTCGAGAGGCGCTTTTGCTAGTATGTGAATAGTCATCAAGGAGGATGACTAAAAGGCTGAGATTTCATCGTTGTTGAAGGTTCTAGCATGCTCAAAGCAAGAGTACGTTGGGACGGGTCACGACGTCCCAGACACGGGTCACGATGACGTGTTAGTACTCTGGGCAGATTCGATAGTCCTAGGCACGGGTCACGACGACGTGCGGAGTTATGTCTAGAACCGGGGTTACCATTAGCCCTTGGCGGACGGATGAAATAATGGGTCGGTCATTCAATTAACGGTGAAATCGAGGCAATGATAACAGTGATAGCCAGAGTCATGGATGTTTGGATGTTGGTTGAACCATCATTCTGTCTCAAGAGCGATGCTTTCTAGGTGCTTATCTGATCTTGGTTTAGGCCTTGGGGGTTTGTACTTGGAAAACATCGACCTTGACTCGAGTGATAATTGCTTTACTTTAATTGTCTGCTTTGCTATGCTTGTTCTGCTAGTGTGTCTGGGGGCTATCACTATAGAAAGAGGTGGAGTGGGATGGTTGAGTTCCTATTCCTTTTTACCCTTTATGCTCTTTTGGTATGTTTGATAGTTGATTTATTGCTCACTAAGACTTTTGTCTGACTCAAGGTTTTATGTTTAACTCTTATTACCTTGGGCTGTTCATCCATGTTGGGATGGGCAGACTAAGTAGTAGGTGACAGATGCTGTTATTAGTGACCAACTCTATTGATGACGAAGACGAGCTGAAGGCTTTTGCATATTGTTTTCTTACTATATGTACTGGATGTTTCGCTGTTTGTATGATTCTCTGAGTGTTATGTGGTGAGGCTTGCTGTATTGACTTTTCAGATTGTTGTACCAAACTATTATGAGTTTATATGATGAATTCTGTTCTATGGAGCTTCACTATGTATACTTTTCTATTGTATTTTATCCATGCGCTGTGAGTAATACGATAGACTATTCTGTGTGTACCTTACACTGATGATCGTCCATGGCGGCCTGGCACACTTTACAGCGCACTATTTCTTTGTTTAGTGCAGGAGTCATGGGCGGTCGTCACATTTGGTATCAGAGCTTTGGTTAATCGATTTTAGCCAACGCTCGCTGATGTAACTACGTATGAGAGACGTAATTGTAATTTTGATGGATGATTACTATATATATAATATAGTAGCTTAGAAGGATTTGAACTTATTATGCAGTTGTTTCTCAGGGTATATTAATCATTTCTTTTAGATATTAGGAATGAGTCGAAGAGGGAGACCAGCTGCTAGAGGAGGCCGTGCTGTTGAGGGGGCTGCTGATTATGCTTCTATGTTCGAGGCTATGATGACTTCGATCATGAGAAGGATGCCAGTTCCAGGGCCATCAGTAGATGTTGGAGTTCAAGTTCAAGCTCCAAAACCAGTGGATTTTGCTAAGTTGTGTAAAGACTATACTGCTCTTGGAGGAAAGGTTTTCTTGGGAACAGAATCAACCATAGAAGTCCAGAGATGGATAGATGCTTGTAGAAGGATCTTTGGTGATTTGGGAATTGAGGATGCAACCAAAAGGAAGCTTGCATCAAGACAGCTTCAGGGAAGAGCTTCTGATTGGTGGAACTCTATCACCATTGATACTCCAAAGCAATTCCAAGCCAGATTTGAAGCTAAGTTCATTTCTATAGCTCAGAAATCTGTTCTGTTTAAGAAGTTTGTGGAGCTCAAGCAAGGTGGAAGGCCAGTTCTTGAGTATGTTTCTGAGTTTGAAGCCTTGTCCAAGTATGCTCGGTCGTATATTGAATCTCCCTATCAGAAGAATGAGAAGTTTGTGACAGGTTTGGACAGTTATCTTTGGAGGCAGTTGGTGGATCATTTGGATGACCCATTTGAGAAGCTTGTGGAAAAAGCTCTTAGGCATGAGAATTTGTTTCCTAAGAAGGATATGTTGTTGCTGTGACCAAGGAGCAAAGTGGAAACAAGAAGAGAAAGCAGCAGCAGCAGAAGGGTAAGGATGGCCAGAAGAAGCCGAAGGGTGAAGTGACCTGCTACAACTGTCGGTAGAAGGGTCATCTCTCGAGAGATTGCAAGAATCCGAGAGTGCCGGTGAAGTGCCACAATTGTGACAAACCGGGGCATATCAAGAGGAATTGTCCAGAACCGAGGAAGGACAAGAAGATTGTGCAAGCCTATGCTTTGGGGGCGGTGCCATCATCTTTGAAGGCTCCTACTGCTGAAGAGGAGGGAAAGAGTGTGGTAGTTCAAGGTACTCTTTCCATTTGTGGTGTTCCAGTTAGAGTGTTATTTGATACTGGGGCGTCGCATTCGTTTGTTAGTAATGATCTTGTAGGCCGGTTGGGTTTGGAACCGGATATTGTTGATAGACCATTAGTTGTGACTAATCCAGTTGGGGGTTCGTCTTGTTTGTGTATGGTATGTCGTGGTCTAGTTATATCGAGTTATGATTGCTCTTTTGTTTGTGATTGTTTTGTTCTGAAATTTGCGGGGTTCGGAATTATTTTGGGTATGGACTGGCTTAGGAAGTATGCGGCAAGGGTTGATTGTAAGAGGCTAGAGGTGACAGTCGAGAATGTGGAAGGGCGAAAGGTTGTGGTACGATGCAAGCATGAGGAAGGCGTCTTCATGAGCTTCATGTATTCGCTGGTTGTTCCACAAGATGGACTGTCATCGGTGCCTATTGTGAATGGATTTGAGGATGTCTTTGACGAGGTCAAAGGGTTACCGCCGCATAGGGAGATCGAGTTTCGTATCAATCTAGTTGAAGGAGCCAGACCTGTTGTGATGCCTATTAGGCGGATGGCGCCTAGGGAACAGCAAGAGTTGAAGGTGCAAGTTGATGACCTTTTACAGAAAGGATTCATTCGGCCTAGTGTGTCCGAATGGGGTGCACCAGTTGTGTTTGCAACCAAAGCGGATGGATCGTTGAGGTTGTGTGTAGATTATCGTGAGCTGAATAAAGTGACTAAGAAGAACAAGTATCCGTTGCCGAGAATAGATGACTTGTTTGATCAGCTTCACGAAGCTAAGGTGTTTTCTCAGATGGATTTGGCAACGGGATTTCACCAGTTGAGAGTAGCAAAGGATAGTGTTCCAAAGACTGCTTTTAGGACACCATCTGGTTTCTATGAGTGGCTGGTAATGCCGTTTGGATTGACCAATGCACCAGCATATTTTGTGGATCTTATGAATAGAGTGTTCAGAGATCAGTTGAACAAGTTCGTACTTGTGTTCGTGGATGATATTCTGATTTATTCCAGAACTGAAGAAGAGCACAAGACGCACTTGCGTATTGTTTTGGAAATTCTGCGAAAACATCAGCTGAGGGCTAAGTTTTTGAAGTGTCACTTCTGGAAGAGCGAAGTGAGATTCTTAGGCCATGTTATCTCTGGAAATGGAATAGCGGTTGATCCCGCCAAGGTGGCAGCAATCCAGGATTGGGTTAGACCTAAGAATGCGTCTGATGTGAGAAGTTTTCTTGGATTAGCAGGATACTATCGTCGGTTTATCAAAGACTTTTCCAAGATAGCTGCACCGTTAACAGGATTGACGAAAAGGAATCAAGTATTCAGATGGGAAGCTAAGTGTGAGCAAGCTTTTGGAATCCTGAAAGAGTGACTGACAAGTGCTCCTGTTTTGACTATTCCAAGTGGGAATGATGAGATGGTGGTTTACACCGATGCATGTGGTACTGGACTTGGAGCAGTGCTGATGCAAAAGGATAAAGTTGTTGCATATGCAAGTCGACAACTGAAGCCGCATGAAAGGAATTATCCGACTCATGATTTGGAGTTAGCGGCGATTGTATTTGCTCTGAAGATGTGGAGACATTACCTATTGGGAGTTCGATTCGAGTTGTTTACAGATCATAAGTCGTTGAAGTATCTGTTCTCCCAAAAGGATTTGAATCTTCGACAACAACGATGGCTAGAGTTTTTAGCATCATATGATTTTGGTATAGCCTATACTTCGGGAAAGGGTAACGCAGTGGCAGATGTGTTAAGTCGAAGACATGCAGGATTGGGAACCATGTTTTCAGAATGGAAGAGTCTCGAGTATTTAGGTAGATTTGACTTCAGGCCTAGATGTGAATTGGAGCCTGAGATGTTGGCAAACTTATCGATAAGACCTACTCTAGTGGAAAGAATTGGCGAGAGCCAAAAGCGAGACGATAAGCTTATCAAGATTATCCGAGATTTGAGATCTGGATCAGACCCAGATAAGGATAAAGGATTCGAAGTCAATCGAGAGTGTTGGCTTCGGAAGCAAGGACGACTAGTTGTTCCCGATATAGATGAACCGAGAGATGAAGTTCTGAAGAAAAGTCATCACTCGAAGTTGACAATTCATCCAGGTGGAAATAAGATGTATCGGGATATGAAGAGAACCTATTACTGGGAAGGTATGAAGAAAGATGTTGGAAATTTTATTTCCAAATGCATGAACTGCCAATTGGTAAAAGCCGAACAGAAGAAGCCAAGTGGATTGCTTCAGCCGTTAGAAGTTCCTACATGGAAGTGGGAGCAAATATCGATGGATTTTATCGATGGACTACCGAGGACCAAAGCAGGAAATGAAGGGATTTGGGTCATCGTAGATCGTTTGACTAAGAGTGCAAGATTCATTCCTGTTCGATCAACTAGGACTGCATCGAAATCGGCTGAGTTGTATGTTAAGTGGATAGTTCGATTCCATGGTATTCCGAAGAGTATAGTGAGCGATCGAGACCCACTGTTCACTAGTGGATTTTGGAAGAGCTTCCAAGAAGTTTTGGGGACTGAGTTGTGTATGAGTACAGCTTATCACCCCCAAACAGATAGTCAGGCCGAGAGAGTCAACAGAGTTTAGGAAGATCTCTTTAGAGCATGTGTTTTAGATTTCGGAGGATCATGGGAAGATCATCTTCATTTGGTGGAATTTGCATATAATAACAGTTACCAGTCAAGTATTGGTATGGCACCGTATGAAGCATTGTATGGAAGACCGTGTAACTCTCCGACATGTTGGTTGGAAACTGGAGAAAAGCTGATACTTGGGCCCGAAATGATTCGACAGACTTCGGATTGCATAGAGATCATTCGACGACGAATGAAGACAGCCCAAGATCGTCAGAAAAGTTATGCCGATAAGCATCGTAAGGATTTGGAATTCGACGTAGGCGATATGGTTTTCGTGAAGGTTTCTCCACTGAAGAATGTTATTCGATTTGGGAAGAAAGGAAAGTTGACTCCGAGATTTGTTAGACCATTCCCGATCATCGAGCGAATTGGAAAGCTCGCCTATAAATTGGAATTACCAGAAAAGATGTCGAGTGTGCACAATGTTTTTCATGTATCATATCTACGGAGGTATGTGCACGACCCAAGTATAGTGGTTTCTGCTGATAGCTGTGAAGATTTGGAAGTTGATCCAGTTATTAGAGGACCTCGTAAGCCGCTCCGTGTTGTGGAAACTGACATGAAACAGCTTAGGAGGAAGGTAGTCAGGTTGCTCAAGGTACAATGGAGTGATGATGTTTATGACTGTACATGGGAGGAGGAAGAGAGGATGAAGGCAACTCATCCTGAACTCTTCGAGGTATGGCCCTAAGGTGTCGTGACATCTCATGAATTTGTAACTTGTTCCAGTCTTAGAATTCTGAATTTGTAATTTGTAACAAAATTCCTAATCCCTAGTTTTCTTAGCAAATTCAAGTTCTAGCTCCAATGAGACGACCCGACTTTCCACTCCCAGAAAATCGCATCATCTGTAAGAAAGAAAGGGATAGAAAAGAGAATAGAAAGAAGAGAAGAAAGGAACAACACATCAGAATCTAACAGCGGAACGAATAAACTATATTAATAACATAAACATTACATAGTTTACAACAATTATCAGAGTACACAGATATACAACACATACTAGACAGTTATAAACACCTGTCTAGTTATACAACTCAATACAACAACTCAGAGAACACACAGCGGAAAACTATATATATCTACTCGTAGAAGCCACCTGCTCCATTGCTCCTTCACAATTTGTCAAAGCTAATGTTGAATCCTAACTTGAATCCCCTTGACTACTCATAAAAATTTGAGTACCCAAGAGTTTATGAAAAACAAAAATAAACTCCGGGTCAGACATGGGTCTGGTGTGAGTAACAGGTTAAAGTTGCTTAACTTTCAAAAATCTTTTGAAAAGAAAGGTATCACGTAAGACTACCCACACATAAACATGGAAAAGTTTTTACCTTACGCTAACCAAAACATTTGATAGGAAATTCAGTGATATTATAATAGTGTCTAGGGTTTTCAAAATAAAATACAGAAATAGCTGGAATGCTTACATTTCACGTTCCAACATAGTTGGCACAATCAAAACCGTACAGGCACTTATTGGATTTTGGATTCCATACAATGGCAGGGCTACTGGGGTACCGCCCGTCACAGTACGTGGCCTAGATCAACATACCGAGGATCACTCCCGACCCCCTGCAACACAAAGACGGACCCATTCCTTACTGAATAGTTGTGAACAAGACAACCCCGTGGTTGTAGCTAGCAACCACCCACACAGCCGAATATAAAGGGACTTCTAGACAGGGATCAATCTTGCACTCCAGTGGGTGCGACCCACGAAGCTTTGCTGCACCTCCCCTGTTTTAGCCATTCCCGGTTGATGAGGCTTGAGGCTACGATTGCCTTTATAGGACATATCACTTAGAATGCTCATCATCCACCCGACGATGTTCAAAAAGCATTCAATCCATACAAGTTCGTTCCGGGTTCGAACGAAACCGAAGGCATTATCTCGTTATACTCATTTTGGAATCACCCTCAGAGTTAACGACAATAATCCTTGCACTCTAAATCACCATCTCGAATCTATAAGAACTAATTCCGTCAATTCATTACGGAATCACCCACAGAGTTATACTGACGTATAGCCCTTACACCTCGAGTCTTCACTCGCTCCACTTGGATTAGCGACCTAACGTTATTTGGAATCGATGTGGTTTTCGGATATCCAAATATGGAATCCCGATCCCGGTCTCATCAAAAACCAAAGCGTGTCTTTTAGGGTCCAAGTTGTTTTAAAGGTTTTAAAACAATTCAATTACAGTATCTATATACACAGATATCATAACTGATAATCAATCATTATCACATAACAGGTAATTCATATCACCAACATCACATAGATATTCCATATATAACCATCACAATAGATAACCTATGTTATCATCACAATACAATCAAACATCCTTACCACACAATAATATTTATCTCATTACTGAGATCACAAAGCATCCAAGACAATCAGTGTCATCCATTCATACATAAGCAAAGATTAACTCATCATAATATAATTAACTTAAAATGAATTAAATTAATTATCTCTAACTCTAATTAATTTAAATTGAATTAAATTAATTACCCATCTTTAATTAATTTAAAATAAATTAAATTAATTACTTCATCAATATAAACCTTGCTTACTCAATCATTTAATTGATTACAATCAATTAACCATTCATTATTAATCACCTTAATTAATCACTCTTGATTAATTATTCTTAATTACATTCATGTAATTATCCTTAATTAATTTCACAAAATTAATTATTCTCAACTAAACAGTAATTAACCTTTAATTACTTCAATTAATTAATTAATCGTAATTAATTACATTAATCCTTAATTAATTACATTAATTAATTACGCTTAATTACTTATTATTGATTAATTAATCATAATTAATCATCTTTAATTACATCATTGATTAAATAATTAATGATCCTTAATTATTTCTTAAATTAATTACTCAAAGTAATTAACTAACTTAATTACTATATTAAACCAAATTAATTATCCTTAAACTAATTTCTTAATTAATTATTTGATTAATTACCAAATAATTAATCCAAATTATCTCATACTTAAACATCTCCACTTAATTACAATTGTAATTATTAAACAATTACTTAACTAAGTAATTTCCAATTCATTAATTACATAAAGTAATTATCTATAAAACCCAAGTGTTTATAATTAATTAAACTTAATTAATTAAACTTAATTAATTAAAATAAACAATCTCATTAAATTAAATTAACTACATTAAGTAATTAATTTCTTAATTACTTTATCAAGTAATTACTCAAACCATTTATAATAGATTATTATTAAATTAATTAATCTAATTAATTATAAGAATTAACCATATTAATTAATTGTTAAATAATCATGGTTAATGACCTTCATTAACCATCCTCAAATTATTTTATTAAGGTAATTAACTTAAATTAATTACAAATTAAATTATCTTTAATCATTCATTAATTAAAATTAATTATTAAATTAATTAACCTTGAATTAAAACTTAATTACATAATTATTATTCATTTATCATTAATTAATAATCCAATTAATGATCTTAATTATAAATTGATTAATCATTAATCAATTATTAATTCCAAATTTAATTAATTAATTAAATTAATTAATCTTAATTACCTTATTAAACAAATTAATTCTGAAATATTTATCTAAATTAAATTTTCATAAACATAATTTAATTATGTTTAAAACAATTTGATTTAAAACAAAGTACTTAAGAAATTTCCTTTTAAATTTCAATTTAAATTTCAAGCTTAAATAGAATAATTTTAAAACTTATCAAAGTTTTAAATAATTTAAAACTTATTTAAAATTACATGTCAAAACAAAAGTTTGACTTAAAAATGCAATCATAAGAATTTGAAGTTAAATTTATTTCAAAATTTTAGAAGTTTCAATTCATTTTTAGTTTAAAACTTCAAATTTAAATCTTCTTTTAAATTTGAAACTGAACTTCATTTTAAACTCAGGTTTCCAGTTTTAAAATTTATCTTTAAATCTTGCATCATATTTTAAAAACTTCATTATTTAAAATTTCAACTATTTACCAAATTGAAACAGTTAATTAAGTTAAATTTTAAACTTTTATTTCATTTTAAAAACTGGAATTTAAATTCAAATTAGAAATTCAAACCTGAATTAAATTTAAACTTAAACATTACCTTACACAAAAACTTCAGATTTGAATATTTTAAAAACCAGATTTTAAAGAAAACAGGTCTGCAACCTGAAGCCTGCAAGTTACAGAGAAACCCGAGAAAAATTAAATTCTACTTTGGGTTATATGCATCACCACTTCGAGTTTTTCTCAACTTACTTCGAGTTTTACAAAAACTCCCCTGAACATTCAACACCCCAACAGTTACCAGAAAACATGTCGCCGTGCATATGCACGGCGACCACCACCTCTGGCGATCATTAGTGATGATCCAACCACTACCAGAAACCCAACAATACCCCACAGCAACCATCAGGTCGAACAAAAATCCAAAGATTCAAACTTTAGCTCTGAAACCCCCAAATTTTAAAAACCTGGAAATTTTTTACAGGTTTCAACACAAAACCTGTCAACGACCATAGATCGCCACTCCGATCACCTGACATCCAACCTTTCCGGCCACGAATGCTTCTACACACCCTCTACCCATATCCCAAACACCAAGACACTCGGTCAATCCACCACTTCAAACTGACTCAAAGCACAAACCTATCCAAAACTAGGGCTTTATTCTAAAAATCAAAACTGCAATTCAATCTAGCAAATTTAATTACTTCTTTGATTTTTCTAAGGATCTAAGATCCTTCCTTTATAACTCAGAGAGAAATTTGAGTTTTCTTATACTTCAGATTGCAAGAATTTTCACAAATTCTTATTTTGTTTCAAGAATAAACTGTCACTAATCAAACACCTAAAAATACTATTACTTGATTTAAAAATCAAGTTGCAGTTTAAATATTTGATTTATACTACTAAATTACCACATCCATTTGTTTGAGTTTTGATAAAAAAAAATTAGCATGCATGATGCTTTTCCCTGTTTCCAGAGTCAATTCATAATTTTAACTTCTTGACATTTTTAAACATGAACTGACGAATATAATACAACTTACTTTGCATCTAAACATGGATTAAATCTTAAGTTTATGAAATTTTGAATTGTATCTAAAGTCTTGAATTCTAGAATAAAAAGAAATTCATCACAACAAGCAGATATTCAAACTCATACATATATACAAACATTTTAAGTTACTCATCAGTAAACAATTCAAGCAACTATATAAATTTAAATTAGTTTTAAAATAAATGGTTACTCACAATTTGATGAATGTAGAAAACAAATGCAGAGCTCCTGTTGATCATTTGAAAATTTGCAGAGATATGATATGCATGTATGCTTCCTTTTATAAATTTGCAGAAAATGAATATGCAGGGTCCTTGTTTCTCCATTATGCAGAAGACATAAAAAATGCAAGCTTGACTCTTTGCTTAAAATCTGAGTTGCTCATGCTTATAATCTCAGCCCAAAATACTTGCATGCAGGTTTTTGCTTTGATTGTAAATGAAGATGAATTTGTGGTATGCAGATGTTGGAACATGGTTTAGATTATGCAGATGAAGGATATGAAAATGCTTTTGATTTTAGAATATACAGATTTGGATTTGGGTATGCAGGTTTTACTTTGATTGTGAGGTATGCAGATTTGAATATGGGTTTGGGATATGCAGATTTTAATCTTTGATTTAGATTTTGCAGATTTTTTTGATTCAAGAAGTTTGAAGATTTTCTTTGGTTCAGGAAAATGTAAATGCAATATGGAAATGAAGATGCAAGTTCAACTAAATGTATTTCAGATTTATGAAATAAAAGAAAGATCAAAACTAATTTTAACACTTGTCTATTATTACAACACTTGTCAATTTACTCTTTTAAAAATGCAACACATGTTATCCTTTAAAGATAATTAATATTTATTTACAAAATAATGCATATGTATTTAACACTTGTTTTCTCCTTTAAAATGATTATTACTAATTACAAATGTATGTTATATTAGCTTAATTTAAATTGTTAGTTTATATTTGAATATGTGTATAAATTATAAAAGAAATAAAAACAAATTATATTTATAAATGAACTTATACATATTAAAAATTAAAACCATTTAAGACTTTATACTTTTAAATTTAAATTCAGCTAAATTCAAAATCAAATATTTTCAAATCAAGTTATAAATATAAATTCAATTTGAAATAAAAATTACAAATCTTATTCAAAACTTATTTAAAAAGTCATTTTACAAGAAATTATATTTTTATTAATAAAATATCCATTTTATTAAGTCATAAAACCATTTGTTAAATTTATTCTAAATTTAAAACTCAATACTAATTTAAAACAAATCTCCAAATTGAAATGTATATATATATTAGAATTTTAAAACATGATTTAATTATTAAATTTAAACCAAAATCATTTATATCATTTAAAAGATAAAATAACCAATTTAAATATTTATTGAAGAAGATTATTAAGTCTATCAGAATATCAATATCAATTTAATTTTAACTACAGATTATTAAATTGATATTGTTAAAAATTCCGGGATATTACATCCAAAATCAAGGAGAAGCTTGGGTAAGCATCCGTTTCATCTTCTCCATCTCAATTCCTCTTCAATTTCAAAAATTTCCTATAATCTAATTTAGGAAATTATTGCTTATTATCTTAGATTGGAGTTTCTAGAGTTGAAGTTGAAGAGTGGTTGATCTTTTCTTTGTTTTTGAGCTTCTCCTTCATTGTTTTTGGTTTAAAGGTGAGTTTTTGAGCTCACATCTACGCCTATAGCTTTCATTGTTGTTAGGTATGAATTCCTAATATCTATTCATGTTCATTTGCTTTTGATTTGAATTGTTTTGGTAAAATTTTCAATTTTGGTGTTTTGAAGGCAAAATCATTAAAAATTATATCTTGGATGTTTGAACATGTTATTTTGGGTGTATCGAAGAGCCTATAAGGTTGGGTTGTCGCTTGGCATAAATCCCTTGTCTTCGTCGCTCGTCCAATCGCTTTCGGTTTGGATGTTTGCCCTTTTTGGGCTAGGTTGATTTTTGCCTAGTAGGAAATTTCAGACGTTTGGAAGAAAATCCAAACGTCTGATTTAAAATTCAGACGTCTGGTTGAAAAATCCAAATGTCTGGAATTGGTCCCTGGAAAAATAAAAAAGGCAGAGACAAAATCCAAACGTCTGGTTAATGATTCAGACGTTTGGTTGGTAATTTCAGACATCTGGAACTATTCATTTTGCCTATTTTTGCAGTTTTTGAGTGGATTTCCAATTTTAATCGATTTTTGTTGATCCGGTTAGTTGTTATCACTTATTATTGACTTTGATGACTTCTTTCTTTGGAATTTTGGGAATATCCATTTTGATGGATTTGGTATCGATTTCTTTGGATTTAATTCACGTCTTTGTACGTGAATTTTTGGTGATTGATTGTTTTTACAATTATTTCTATGGTTTGTCATTTTAAAATGCAAAGGTTTCTATACTAGTAGGAAATATTCAAACTCTTTCATCAAAACGATTTCAACATTTACTTTTAATATAAAGCTCTCTTTTAGAACCATTTTCCAATCTATTAGTATATACAAACATTTTCCTCATTCGTTCGAGAAATCCAATTAAATGACTTAGAAAAATAAGTGGTATGAAACGCTTGCGTTTACTTTGTTGGTTAATTCTTAGACTCATTCGATTGAAACTCTTGTGACAATTTTCGAGTGGAAATGTACAATTTGTTTATAAATATTTAAGTTAAGCCAGTGGTTATGGGACATGAAGCTAAACTCATTTATTTCCTAGTTATTGTAATTCACACATTTTGTTGATCAATGGTGATCATTTTATGGTTTAGACTAGCGGTGTGCGATGTCTCTTTGTCTACGTGGGGGACTGTACCTCGTTTTATTGAGCTTCATCTCATTTCTTTTATAGGCTAACGACCTATGGGTTCTTTGGAGTTTCGTCTCATTTTTATGGGCTAGCGACCCATGTTCTTTTATGGTGATCGGTTCATCGGGCGTAACGCTATACTACGTCTCCATATTATTGGAGTTCAGTTCATCGGGCGTAAAGATGTACTACGTCGTTGTTTCGTGTTATTGGAGTTGGTTCATCGGGCGTAACGCTATACTACGTCGTTGTTCCGTATTATTGGAGATCGGTTCATCGGGCGTAACGCTGTACTGCGTCGTTGTTCCGGATTATTGCAGTTTCAGGTTCATCGGGCGTAACACTGTACTACGTCGTTGCACCAGCTCTATGGTTAGCGACCATGGAATAGCGTTCCGTTTATGATACACGTGTTGGTGAGTTTTCAAGCTCCCGTTTTTGATAGGCCTCCCCCTTTGTGTTATCTGGATTTCTAATTAATGATTTCTAGAATTTGTATTTCCCCAATTTTTGTGATTTACATTGACAAGTTTTATCAATATTTGTGGTTTGGTGATATGTTAAAGAATATGACATTCTTTTTGGTGTTTGAGAATATTCGAGATATTGTATGATTTTTGTTGTTATCTAATGTATACTCGTTACAATATGGCATTATTATTATCATACGTTTTTGTCATATCTCTTAACATATCTCATTTTTATATGATATTAGTAGCTAGACTGATCCATTTATTATTTTCTTCTTAAATAATACTCGGGTCGGACCGAGGTGTTATAGGTGCTTCCACCTAATTTCTTAGTAGGGACTAGTTTCTGACTTTTGGCTAACTACTTTAGCTTAGTAGTTTTTGCTTTTATACATTTGAGATAGAGACTCCTTGATGTATACTTATTATTTTGTGATATTATGGATATTGTTTGACCACTACTCTGATGTACACTTCTATGTGTTACATTCATATCTGTTTTCGCCTTTGTGATAAGAATATCTGTGACTAATTTGTGTTATGCTTATTATATATTTGTTTCTGAAGTCCACATAGCCACTGTGTAGTAGCTTTGAGTTTGTACTTGATATGTCAGTTTTCTTCTTTAAATGAAATGTGTGACCTTCTATTTGGCATATCGGTACTCGCACAAAGCAATTACACAGGTGGTCGCACCTCAACGGCCTTATTCTTCATGCTAGTCGACGGCATAACTCCGTAGTGTCCTTGGCTAGTGTGAGTATAGAGGTGGGGCATTACAGCAAGGTATCAAAGCCAAAATTCGAAACAATATAGAATATTATAGCAAGGATCATTGTTCTAAGTCTCTCTTAGGAATCGTGCCTTGGGATTTAATTCGAGTCATTGGACTGTTCGATCCTATTTTCTTTTATGATGCCTTATTTTATCAATCATGATTATTTGATATTCATTTTGAGAATAACCATTTTCTTCTTCTTTCTTTCTTTCTTAAAGAAGAGAAATGGTTAGACCAAGCCGTTCTAGCACCGGTCAATGCGGTGCCACTCCTCAGGATGGAGTATTTATGTCAACCCAATAGCTCTTAGATCTCGTAAAGAATGTTCAATGTAACGATCGAGATTTTCGACTCATGAAAGTTGACATCAATACGTCTACTGTATCAACTGCCGCGCAATCGAATGCCGGAAAACCGTACCGTTAGGGTTAAAGAAGAGGTAGAAGATAGAAGAAGAAAGAAAGAAAAAGCAACAGAAACAATATCAGAATCTCACACTCGCAGCGGAACAACATATAATAGATAAATGAATATTCTTTAAAACAAGCAACTATATCAGTTATTACATTACATTACATCACATTACATTACATTTATCAGAGTTTGCAACAATAAATAGCGGAAAAGAAATACTATATACTAGTTGATACGCCATGCCATCCAGCTCTCTACACAACTCCTGAATTCCAGAATAACCTGATAACCTGACTCTAGACTGCCCGTGTGAAAATTGGTGGGCACCCAGAGTTTAGGAAGGAAACAATAAAATCCAGGTCAGTCATGGGACTGGTGTGAGAACTTAAAACAGTTATATCTTTAAAAACAAACAAAGAAATATTTTAAAATAGATTCGCAATGCTTTTTAGAAAATGAGACTACCATAAGGCCTCCCGCGCACACACACAATGCAAACGCGGAATCGGAGGAGATTTCTCCTTATGATAGTCAAATATGCTTGATACGAGAAATTTTCTTTGATATTATTACTATAAGTGCAAAGTGTAGGAAAACATTTCGAAAGTATAATATAAATCTTAGCCAACATAGACATTCCGAACTATGCCTACTATAGCTACCATCTAAATAGTGGTGACCACCATAAGTTAATGGCAGGTTATACAACTAAAACCGTACAAGGTGTGTATTAGAGTTTGGATTTCCAACAAATGGTCAGGCCAAGGAACTTCCCATTACCACATGGGTACGCCTCTAGAAAGACGCCCCGAGAACCTAACCGGATCTCTGCCAACACAAGGCCGGGTTACCCCTAACTGGGTAACTACTGACACGAATATGCCATCCCCCGGTCGCAACCGACCTAGATCCCGGGATTCACCAACAACCACAAAATAATAAGTTTGCAGCAACAACGTAGGTTAAGTATCAGGGCTTCATACCATAATACCACCTCTATCTAGAAGGAAATGACATACACTAAGGGGGCGCTTTCCCCTAATAACCTTGCCGCATCTTTCCTGTTTCGACCATTACCGGGTTGTGAGGTCCGACGAAGTCTCGCCCACAAAGCTACGCTTTTCACAAAAGCCATGCTTTGATCAAAAAATGCTCAGCTGCACTTCGTATGCCACATTACCAAATTGGGAATGTATCACTAGTAACCATCAACTACATAACCTCTGAGCTCGTACGTCTCGGAGAAGGGTGTTAAGCTAAGAGAATAAATTCTCCGCCACCAACAGAAATGTATTTGATAGAAACCAGCTTTACATCTCAAATTGTAATGTCAGACACACATCCATACAAGTCCGTTCCGGGATCGAACAGAACCGAAGGCACTTCCAAAGAAGCCCTTGCAATCCGGATATTCACCAATCACGACCGGACTTCCCATCACAAAGGGTGATAAAATCTCTATATCGGAGATCAGCCGATGTACAGTCATTTGACGATAATCCTTCCGTTTTCAAAAATATCCGGTCTTCAACACCGGTCTTCAAATGCTATCCATTTCGACATATCACTATTCAGAATGGGATTTATGACTCAAAGGTCCTCTCCTGGCTAAACCGAATAACGAGCGCTTATTTTTTTTAAAATAAGTGTAGCATTCAAATTCAAGCAAATCACGACAAATACCCATTAAAGGTAAATATTGATAGTCGGTTCTTTAACTATCAAAGCCAACATAGACATTCAGCACCATAACAATCACTAGGCCCTTTTAATTTATCTTCCATAAATTAAATAACTTGCCAAATATTCACTTCGGTTTATCTTTGAAAAGATATATTCTCTAAACCCTTTCAATTTCTACATTGGAAAACATTTCCAAATACTTATTTAACAATAAGTAATTCACAAATCTATAAATTTCATTCACTTATGAAATTCATTTATACTTCATTTTAACACTTATAAAAACTCGTTTTATAATTCCAATATTTTGATTTATAAATATCAATTTTATAAATGTTTTATATAAACCGTTTATAAAAATTCAAAATCCCAATTTAAACTATTTTATAAAATTCATTAACTCCATATTTCAAAAATCACATTTGAACTATATTTCTCAAAAATCACAAATTTTATAAAATTAAAATTTTAACGTTTATTTATTTAAAATAAATCAATTCCAAAATTCAATAAAACGTATACTTTCAAAAATCACTTTAAAAATCCTTTTAAATTCGAAATCGACACTTTAAAAATCCTTTTAATTTTTCAAAATAGGCCCAATGCTGCAACAGCACTAAATATAACAATCACGGCATCCAAAACATCATATCTCATATGATAATAGAATATATCACAATATCTGTAAATAAATCAATACGGATGAGGAATCCAGTTGGATCCCTCCAACCTGTTTTCCTGCATCCACAGATGTTAGCACAATACCAATCCCGTTCCAATACGGGATATCGCGGTACATGGGTTTATAAAATATTATCCACTATTATGCAGGGCAAAAGGGTCTCATCCGCTATATAATGCGGGAAATCAACTCTAAGTACATATATAATACCAATTCCACATCAAGCTGAAATATCGCGGTATATGTGTTTAATAAATAACATCCTCTTAATATACGGCGTATAGGGCTTATTTTAAAACAATAGATAATAATTTATCATTCAATCACACAATCAAGCAATTTTAAAATCTGATTATTTAAAAGTTAAATCGAAATTAATTCGATTGAGTGAGAAGTTCTCACCTTGCTTCCAATAATAGTTGTAGTGTTTTATTTCAAATAAAATTAAACGCGCGTTTAATTTTATCCAAAATTTTCACTAGCTCAAATCAATTCCAATCCAACTCCATTGCGTAGTGTTCGTCCATACGAACCCAACGTAATTTGTTTCGTCCAAAACGGACCTAGTACGACAAAGATACAATGTTTTAAAGTTTTAAACGAATTAATATAAATAAATTTAAATTTCTTTTTATATTTTATACCCTTTATCCGTCTAGACGTTGATTTCTGAGCCAAGAAGATCTAGCAGCACATACTTCCTTCTTCCTCCGTTGCTCCTTTCTTCCCAAGGTTGTTCGAAAGCCAAGGCCGCCCTTAGTCCATGAATTATTGCTACCACATCCTTCACTTTGGCGACGATCAGCGACCACCATTGCGTAGCCCATCACACGAGCTACCCACTGTCTCAACCCTGATGAATTCGGTCACGCCATGATCTCGAGATTCGCGTGCGAACGTTGGCACTTGAACAAGAATTTTCACTGATCCGTTGCGCTATTTACGATCATAGCCGTATGGATTTAAAGATATCATCGAGCTCTACAAGTTTCATTTAGGAATTGAAGGCTAAAAGTGTTTGGATCGAGACAGATTAAGAGGAGAAGAATTGAAATTTTTGGCCATTGATAATTTAACTGGCGGCTAGGTTAAGAAACCCTAGTTTCTTTGCAATTAAGAAAATGTGATGTCCTTTTATAGAAAATTACGCGACACTATTCACCCGAAATTTTTCCGAACTCCAAATGAAGCGTGCGGCCTGGCGTTTATAATGTTTTACCCCCATTCCAAACGCAATGGAATATATATTGAAAGCCAATTCGATCATATTTGGAAGATAAGTTTTCGAATCAATTATTTAAATTCAAAATTCACTCGTATCGATTTCTACGCGTTTTAGCTTTCCCCGGACAAACCGTAAATCCGATTGACACGAAATTTAAAATATTACAATAATATAACATTACAGATCCGATGAAATCGGTTTCGTCGAAATCCGAGATTGTTTGAAAAATGGGCATTTTAACTCGTCAATTAAATATTAAAATATTCAATTTCTGCAAATTAACTTTTAATTCAATTTTAAAAGTTCTATAACATCATTCTAACTCCAATATGATTTAACACAACTTTATAAATCATTTTTAATCACATTAAACCCAATTTCCAATTATTTTTGTAATTTCAAATATTAATTTATCGATTTAAATTATCTAATTAAATGTAGATATTCAAAAATACAATTTATTTAACTTAAAATTTTTACTTGTTAATATTTAAAATCAATTAAATATACGAATTTCAAATGGCAGAAATTCTAGGTCGTTACAAACTTCCCCCCTTAAAAGAATTTCGTCCTCGAAATTACCAAGTAAGAAAAAGTTACATAATCCATTAACTTTTCAAAATCATTTGTTAAAATTAAATTTCAAATTCACTTAAGTGTTTAACTTTCCCAAAATCCAATAGTTAAACTTCTTACAATAACTTTACTAAGTTTTCAATCATACTTAGTTATCTTTTCAAAACCGACTATAATGTTTAACTTTCAACTCAAAATCAAAATTTTAGTTTTCTCAAATTTTCTAATTTTCTCCAAAAATATTCTAACGCTTTAAATTTTCAGAAAATTTCGCCATAATCTCCTTCGCGCAGTTCGATCCGAAAAAAATGGCAATATATATGTATATATCACAAATATACATCTCATCTTGTAATGAGGCATCCCGTAGGGAAAAAAGTGTAAAAGTACGATATGTAATACGAGATATGTACCTTATGTATTATTAGCGAGCATATACGGCTAATATAGCACGAAAGCGAGCTCCAAATGCGAAGCAAGCGCAATCCACACCTACTGAACACTCAACAATAATGAGAAACATGCATATATGAAAATAATATCGATATACAACATATACCACTATAGCACATGCAACAAAACAACAAATGCAACCATCGAACAGCTATCATCCATAACCAAATCAATATAGTTTCACTTCTCATTAATATTCAATGAATTAGTTTTTCATTTAATCACATTTGATTTATTAACATTGGACTTTACTAACAATTATTTATTCATTTTCAATTAGTTTATATTTACTAATTTATATTCAAGTTAGTTCACTTCCACATTCAAATCAAATTACATAGCTTTCAATTTCATTAATTCAATTTCATATGAATTTCTACACAATCAACTAACAACAATCTAACAATCAATGTACATCCAACATTACCAAATTTCTTTACTTTGCTTACATTCATTCAATTTGGTTCATCACTTTTAATTAGCTTTAATGAATTAACACTTACATTCATTATTCCATATCAATTCTTTTTTCATTCGATTGATTAACATTCAATTCATTAGTTCGTTCAATTGTTAATTCATTTAACAAATAAGGTTGTATTTCGTTTATATAACTCAAGTTCCTATTCGTCGCTTCACTTTATTATTTTACTTCGATAACAAAATCAACTTCATTCAACATCACTTAAGTTATATTCCATTTAAACATCATTTGCTTAACTTAACTTAAATTTCCACTTATAAATCCAATTCAGATTCCAATTCTAAAGTAATTTCTATTTAACCTTTACCGAAGTCAAATTTCATCAATTGTTCAAATTCATATCTGGTTTTGCTTAACAAATTTGTTTAACCATTTTATTATTTGGTTTCACTTACATTCAACAATTACAACTTGGATTTTTAATTTCAAATTTGTTTATCACAACCGAACTTCAATTTTCAATTTACTATAGTAGCAAATCCATCACACAGAAACTCGAAAATGATACTGATGATTGTGCAGTCATCACCCTTATTATTTCCCAGCAATAGTAGTGAATTCAGTGCTTAATATTCTTTCAAAAAAAATTCTTTTACTTATAAATCACATTTATGAGTCTTTTCTTATATAATTTCCCTATTTTCTTTTTACTTATATAAGATTGTAAATCATATTAATTTTAATTCTGTACTTTATAATTCATTTGCTTATACAATTTATTCTTTTAATTAACTTATATATATTCTTACATTTTCAATAACCAACAATCAACTTATATACACTTTAATAATTCTGAAAGATTATTCCTTTATACAAAAAATATAATCAAGGTAAAATTATTTCATTTACCCAATTTCAAATGATACTGTGTCGGTTTATCTTGTTTAAGAGTTTAGAAACCCCTATCGAAACAGTAAGCTAGACTGCATCGACCAGAATCTATAAACAATCAACCGATAAGTCAACACAATACAAAACAATTTCATATTCACTAACAAATACGTGCTCATATCTATTATTACTCTCATACTCATTCTAGAGTACTGCCGACTCTATCTCTAATGAGTAATTCCCAACAGAGCCAAGGTTGTCACTTAACCATATGCTCTGATAACAAATTGTAACGATCGAGATTTTCAACTCATGAAAGTCGACATCAATACGTCCACTGTATCAACTGCCGCGCAATCGAATGCCGGAAAACCGTACCGTTAGGGTTAAAGAAGAGGTAGAAGATAGAAGAAGAAAGAAAGAAAGAAAAAGCAACAGAAACAATATCAGAATCTCACAATCGCAGCGGAACAACATATAATAAATAAATGAATAATCTTTAAAACAAGCAACTATATCAGTTATTACATTACATCACATTACATTACATTTATCAGAGTTTACAACAAAAAACAGCGGAAAAGAAATACTATATACTAGTTGATACACCATGCCATCCAGCTCTCTACAGCAACTCCTGAATTCCAGAATAACCTGATAACCTGACTCTAGACTGCCCGTGTGAAAATTGGTGGGCACCCAGAGTTTAGGAAGGAAACAATAAACTCCAGGTCAGTCATGGGACTGGTGTGAGAACTTAAAACAGTTATATCTTTAAAAAAACAAAGAAATATTTTAAAATAGATTCGCAATGCTTTTTAGAAAATGAGACTACCATAAGGCCTCCCGTACACACACAATGCAAACGTAGAATCGGAGGAGATTTCTCCTTATGATAGCCAAACATGCTTGATACGAGAAATTTTCTTTGATATTACTACTATATGTGCAAAGTGTAGGAAAACATTTCGAAAGTCTAATATAAATCTTAGCCAACATAGACATTCCGAACTATGCCTACTATAGCTACCATCTAAACAGTGGTGACCATCATAAGTAAATGACAGGTTCTACAACTAAAACCGTACAAGGTGCGTATTGGAGTTTGGATTTCCAACAAATGGTCAGGCCAAGGAACTTCCCTTGCCATATGGGTACGCCTCTGGAAAGACGCCCCGAGAACCTAACCGGATCTCTGACAACACAAGGCCGGGTTAACCCTAACTGGGTAACTACTGACACGAATATGCCATCCCCCAGTCGCAACCGACCAAAATCCCGAGATTCACCAACAACCATAAAATAATAAGTTTGCAGCAACAACATAGGTTAATATTAGGGCTCCATACCATAATACCACCTCTATCCAGAAGGAAATGAAATACACTAAGGGGGCGCTGTCCCCTAATAACCTTGCCGCATCTTTCCTGTTTTGACCATTACCGGGGTGTGAGGCCCGACGAAGTCTCGTCCACAAAGCTACACTTTTTACAAAAGCCACACTTTGATCAACAAATCCTCAGCAACACTTCGTATGCCACATTACCAAATTGGGAATGTATCACTAGTAACCATCAACTACATAACCTCTGAGCTCGTACATCTCAGAGAAGGGTGATAAGCTAAGAGAATAAATTCTCCGCCACCAACAGTGTAACGACCCGCAAATCTGTACCCCTTGAGTCATCACTATTCTACCTAAAACAACTCAAGTTGTATAGAAATACGAACCATTTGGGTTAAGGAAGAAGAGGTAGAAGAAGAAAATAGAAATCAATAACAGAATCTGTAACGACCCTGGATTTTTGGACCTGTTTATTTTAATACATATTTGTTTTAATTAAATAAAAAGTAGTTTGATCATCTTAAAATGAATGTGATTTGGAAATATTGCCATTTATTTATATAAACTTTATTTTAAAAACGAGATTGCTTTGGAAATTTGAAATAAGTATCTTAGTAATATTCACAACAAAAATCTTTCATATATAAGTTAATTAAAATACTTTGCTTTGTTTATATTTAGTATAAAATAATACATATAGATAATAAAGGTTGAAAATTCTAAAATAAGAATTTCTTAACAATATTTTTAATAAAATTACCTTCTCTAATTAAATTATAATGCTTTACATTGCTAACATTTGATCAATAAATACATATGAATGATAATGTTTAAAATTTAAAATCTAATTCTAGAAATATAAAATATAAATGTAAGACATGAGTCAAACTTATGTATACAATTTAAATAAAATATAAATGGGAATAAATATAAAGATAAGTGTAATGACCCGCCATCCGTCTCCACAGAATGAAGCATCATTAATAAGAAAGAAATGGGAATAAATATAAAGATAAGTGTAATGACCCGCCATCGATGCCAAAGACTTCCTAATCCAGAATTCTTCGAGAAACTCGGGTCTCAAACCAGACAGTAACATCCTGTTGAACCCAGCCACAACATCGAAGCAAACATACTTCTAAAACTTGTTCCAAAGAAAAATCTTCGGAAACATCTATAGTCACTGTGTCTCATTACACAACTACTCATTCCTCAGGTATCGAGATACCATCATTTCCTTCTGCCCAACCGAAAGATCCAAACTCTACTCATCCAACTCAGAGATGATCTTCGAACCTTTACAGGTTACCTTCAGAGATAAATGAAATCCCTCATCATTACAAAGCTTATTCGAGACGGTATTAGGTCTACAGTCTCGACAGATACACTCCCAACTTTAACACTCAAACTCCAACCATTGGTAGTCGTGTTACACACACTACTAACCCTTCTACCTTTATAACTTACGTTGGAAAACCTGAACGGGTAGCCTAACAAATAGGTAGAAATATTTATATATATACATATATATATATATATATATATATATATATATTAAAAATACAAATACGCTCTCTCAAGATAGACACCACTCCAGAGCCTAGGTATTCACTCAACCTATTGCTCTGATACCACTGTAATGACCCGCCATCCGTCTCCACAGAATGACGCATCATTAATAAGAAAGAAAGGGATAGAAAAGAGAAAGGAAGAGAAGAAGAAGAAACACATTAGAATCTAAAATAGCGGAACGAATAAATTATATTAATAATATAAAATATTACATAGTTTACAACTACTATCAGAGTTACTCAGAATTTACATCACATACTAAGCAGTTATAAACACATGTCTAGTTATACAACTCAATATAACACAACAAAGAGATACAACACAGAGAACACACAGTGGAACTATTATCTACAACGTAGAAGCCTCCTGCTCCATTTGCTCCTCCAATATTCGTCAAAGCTAACCAGAATCCCTTGGCTACTTGTAAAAATTTGAGTACCCAAGAGTTTATGAAAACAAAAATAAACTCCGGGTCAGACATGGGTCTGGTGTGAGTAACAGGTTAAAGTTGCTTAACTTTGAAAAACCTTTGAAAAGAAAAGGTATCACGTAAGAGTTCCCACACATAAACATGGAAAAGTTTTTACCTTACGTTAACCAAAACATTTGATAGGAAATCCGATGATATTATAATAGTGTCTAGGGTTTTCAAGTAAATAAGAAATAGCCGAAATTGTTACATTCATTAAATTCCAGCTACTAGCCACAAAAGTGGGTAATACAATCAAAACCGTTGGCACTTATTGGATTGTGGATTCCATACAATGGCAGGGCTACTGGGGTACCGCCCGTCACAGTACGTGGCCTAGATCAACGTACCGAGGACCACTCCCGATCCCCTGCAACACAAGACCGGAACCATCCCTTACTGGACAGTCCCAAACAAGACAACCCCGCAGTTGGCGTACGTTCCAACTGCCCACACAGCCGAAATAAAAAGGGACTTCTAGACAGGGGAAAATCTTGCTCTCAAGTGGGGGCTACCCACGAAGCCTTGCTGCACCTCCCCTGTTTTAGCCATTCCCAGTTGATGAGGCTTGAGGCTACGATTACCTTTATAGGACATATCACTTAGAATGCTCATCGTCCACCTGACGATGTTCTGAAAGCATTCAATCCATACAAGTTCGTTTCGGGTTCGAACGAAACCGAAGGAATTATCTCGTTACACACGTATTGGAATCACCCTCAGAGTTAACGACGATAACCCTTGCACTCTGAATCTCCATCTCGAATCTATAAGTACTATTCCGTCAAACTCATTACGGAATCGCCCATAGAGTTATACTGACGTATAGCCCTTACACCTCGAGTCTTCACTCTTCACATAAAATTCAGGACCTAACGTTAATTTGGAATCGATGTGGTTTTCGGATATCCAAATATGGTAACCC
The DNA here is from genome assembly GCA_030765085.1 of Allium cepa. Classification (NCBI taxonomy): domain Eukaryota; kingdom Viridiplantae; phylum Streptophyta; class Magnoliopsida; order Asparagales; family Amaryllidaceae; genus Allium; species Allium cepa. Next base: position 471,108,934 of record CM060931.1, read on the forward strand.
GATCCCGGTCTCATTGAAATCCAAAGCGTGTCTTTTAAGGCCAAGTTGTTTTAAAGTTCAAAACAATTCAATTATCTATATACACACAGATAGATAAATCATAGATTCACAATAGGTAATCAACATTATCATCACAATAGATAATCTATATTATCATTATCAAAAGATAATCCAAATCATCATCACAATGCAACCAATGCATCCATATCACTCAACATCTCATATCTGAGATTCAAACTAATCAAGGCAAACAATATCATACATCCATACTTAAGCAATGATCTATATTCACCATTTGTAATTAATTTAAAGTGAATTAAATTAACTACATCATTCTCAAATTAATTTAAAGTGAATTAAATTAATTACTTCATCAATAAAAATCTTGCTTATTACCATTAATTAATTACAAATTAATTAATTAACTATCTTTCAATTTATCACCTTAATTAGTCACCTTTGACTAATTATTCCTTAATTACATTTAAGTAATTATTCTTTAATTAATTTTACAAATCAATTATACTTAACCAAATACAGTAATTAACCTTTAATTACTTCACAAATTAATTACTATAATTAATTATATTAATCCTTAATTAATTACATTAATTAATTACCTTAATCACTTATTATTGATTAACTAATCTTAATTAATCAATCTTAATTACATCATTAATTATATTAATTAATGATCTCTAATTACATTTAAATTAATTACCTTATTTAAATTAATTACATTAAGAAAGTAATCTTAATTTAACCCATAATTGTTAATCACCGTTGATTAACCCATTTAGTAATTGACTACCTTTAATTACTTTACCAAATAAATCAACTACTCCATAATTAATTGTCTCAAATTAATTCCCTGATTAATTCATAAAGTAATTATACTTAAAATTACTTCAATTATCAAATCATCTTTAATTAATTACGTATAGTAATTACCCATTAATTATACTTCACAAATCATCAAATGATTATTTTAAATTAATTAAACTGAATTAATTAACTTAATCTAATCAAATTTAAACTCAATTAATTATAATAAGTAATTAATTTACTTAATTACTTCCATAAGTAATTATACGTAACAATTTACAAAAATGATTATCCTTAAATTAATTAATGCAATTAATTATTAAAAATTAATTGAACTAATTAATTATTAAATAATCCTTAGTTAATGACATTCATTAACTATTAACAATTCATTAATTATTTTCTAAAATAATTAACTTATTTTAATCATTATTAATTAGAATTAATTAATCATTAATAACTCACTAATTAACCCTTAATTAATTAAATAATTAAGTGTTAATTAAAACTTAATTAATCCATTATTACTTGATTAATTAATTATTAATCATTAATTAAAATCAAATCTTATTTAATTAATTATTCTTAAATTACAATTAATTATTCTAAGAATAATTAATCTTAAACCTTTAAGATTAAACCCTTAATTACCCATTTATTAATTTTTTAAATAAATTAATAATTCATTTAATTACCCTAATAGTTAAATGAAACACAAATCATTAAATTATTATTTAACTTTAACAGGTTTTTTAAAATCAATCTAAATCTTTTAAATGATAAATAATACTTTATTATAAAAGAAATTTTACAAGAGTTAAAACAAATTTCCTTTTAAATTAAAACCATTTAAATTTTACATTATCATTCACATTTGTTTTAAACACTTTAAATTTATAAAACTTAAATTTATTTTATACTAAAGATTCAAATCCAAATTTGAATCAAATTTAAACTTTGTTTAAACATTACTTAAAATTTCAATTTCAAATTTAAATTCAAATTCTTTAAAAACATTTTAAAGAACAAACCCCCTTCAAATTATTTAAACAAAATTTAAATTTAAAAACTTCATTCATTTCCAGCTTAATATTCAATTTAAACTTGAATTCATAATTAAAATTAGATTTAAAATTTGTATTAATTCCTTGTTTAATATTTTTAAATTCGGTTAAAATTTGAAATAAAACAGTTTCTAATCTGTAACTCAACTAAAAACTATCAGGTTCAACATCTAAACATGAATCAACCCAATTACCCGAGCCTCCAACATGCAATCTTCGAGTCCTACACATCCCAACTTCGAGCAACACACGAAAGAACCCCAAAACAAACTCGAGAATCCTTCTTCCCCAAAAATAAACTACTGACACAACATGATAACCGTGCACCTGCACCAACTTGGCAAACATCTCCGGCCGTTCGCAACCCTACCCACAAGTCAACGATTACCTTCCCACCAATTTCCAACCATCCAAGAAACTTCAAAATCCCTAAATTGAATTTGAGCATTCAAGTTCAAAAATACAACAATGGCAAAACCTATAATTTGCTACAACACTAAAATCCGATCACCAGAGAATCCTTCCTCCCGGCCACGAACTACTCCACACCCCATCTATCATCAACTCGATTAGGGTACAACTCGATCACCTCTGGAGGTTGCGGTGATCATTTTCCCTGAGGAACCGAAAACTAGATTTAAAGTTTTCAATCCAAAATCCCCTTCGCCTCACTGCCTAAATCCATTTAACAATAATTTTCCTTAGATCTTCGCCCACCAATGCATCCCTAGAAAAGATACTGGCCTTCCCGAACACATAAATAGACAGTTACAACCCAAAATACCATTTCTGGTTAAACCAGAAATGCCCAACCATTTTTAAACTAAAAATTATAATTCAAGTTTTAAAATTCAAGTTTTTGTATAAGAAATCAACTTATACTTTTGGATCAATGAAATAAAATAACTAAATTTTCAATTGCTAAATATTTTCTCTGTTATATTAAGTTACCCAGAGACATTACAATTTTTTTTTTTAATGTTAAAATAAAAATTAAATCTTTAACTTATGTTAACAACCACATTTTGATTTAAATCTCCAATCCTAACACAGCTTAGATCAAAGAAAATGGAAATTTCTAGGCAATTCTTAAACCTGGAACTTAAGAACAGAAAAGCAAATTCACAGCAAGATGCACATCAACAAACATTCAATAATGAACTTATAGAAAGCATACACACATACTTATTTCAAAGTAAAATAAGCAACTAAATTCATATTTAAGTTATTTAGTAAAATGTTACTCACCAGTTATAGGGGTAGAGCAAACTTATTTTTTGGAAAAGCTTCCCCTGATGCATGCTTCCCAGAAAATGCAAGCATTTGAATTTTTGTAGGATGATCATACGGCTTCAGATGGTTTCAGATGCATGCAAGTTCCAGAGAAAATTTTTGCAGGCCTTTAAAAGCTTCAGGTTCTACTTTTATATTTTTTTTATGACTTGAACTTCAATTTCTTTTTGAACTTAAAACTCAGTTGCATGTATGCTTCCAGAAAACAAAATGCATGCTAGCTTTTGGGAATTTTGCAAATTTATTTGCAATTTGATTACAAGTGAATGCTTGTTTCCAGGTTGATTTTAAACAGAAATGCAGACTTCATTTATTCAGGTGAAAAAAATGCAGGCTTCCCAAATTTTACAAAGTGATTTCAGGTTTTGAATTGAAGGCTACTGTTTTGAGGATGGTTTTCAGATTCTTGGTTTTCTGTTTTTTTTAAAGAAGAAGATTTCAGAGAGCTTTGGTTAATTTTGGTTAGAGGAGATTATAGTTTATCAAATTTGTTTGAGAGGGGAAATTGTCAGGTTTTATTAAACAGAGATTTTATGTTTTGTGAAGATGAATTCAGATTTTTAGATCTGAAAATTTCTCTTAAGTTATGAAGAAGAATAGGGAAAAGAAAATGAAATGAGAAAAAGAAGTGTTTATATAAGTAAATTTTAAAAATAAAAGAAAAAGAAAATTAAATAATACACTTGTTCTAAATCTTTAACATTTGTCACTTTAATAGCTTTGTAACTTAACACATGTCTTTAAGGTGCTTTAAGAGATTACACATGTAAATTAAGAGTATTTTAATTTAATTTAATTTGTTTATAAAAGCTTTTAAATCTTATTTTATTTTTTATGTATATATAAATGAGTTTATCTCTTTTTTAAATTGAAAAGGAATGAAAACAAACAAATATAAATACAAGCTTATTCAAATAGTTTTAAATACTTGTCCTTTTAAATTTCAAAACATTCAATTCAAAATCAAATTATAAAGCTCCAATTTAAAAATCAAGTTATACATATGCATATATAACTCTTGTTAAATTAAAAAAAATTCTATTTCTATAAAAATCCATTTAGTTCATAAAAACTAAGTATTATCATTTTATTTTAAAAATAACAATTTAAACCATTCTAAATAATTTATAAATGAGATTATAAATTACTTCTATTACTTAATAAATTAAGATCATATGAAATTTGTATTTTAACTCTTATTTAAAATTTTAAGTAATATTAAAATAAAATAAAACAAAGCTTAAATGTTAATCAAATTTTAAATTCATCTTTAAGCTAATTAAAATATAAGTCTAAACAAATAAGATTTATTTTTAATATAAACCATATAATTATTTATTAAATTGCTTTGAAAAGTTAGATGTTAAATTTAAATCAAATTTCAAATTTATCAATTATAAATTAAAATTAGAAAATTGATTCATCTATTAAGTTCTAAATCAAAGTTTATCAATTTACAATATATACAATTATATATATTATAAACAGAAAATAGTTTATTAGCTTTAAAAGATAGAATCTACCAATTTAAATATTTATTATAAGATGATTATTATATCAATTCAAAATTTTATTATCAAAGAATTATCAAATCAAATAAATTTTTAAACACAGATTATAAAATTATATTGCCCAATTTCCGGGATATCACATTCCTCCTCCCCTTAAAAGAATTTCGTCCCCGAAATTTAAAAGCAAAGGTAATTTAATAATCTATCTTAAGATTTTATTTTAAAACACAAGCATATATTATCAAATATATGCTAACAACCATAACAACCAATTCAACCAAACAAACAAATCTAATTATCCAGAAAAATTCTGGATAAAATTTTCACTAGTTTCCCCGGTAAAAATATCGGGATACTCGCTCTATAAAATCCAAACAATCTATACTACTAGGATATAGAGCTCCTATCCAACTAGATCTTCAAAACTAAACAGGTTATCAGACTTCAGACAAGTCTGACTCAACAATCACATCCTTCTGAAATGCTGATTCCACAACCAGAGATAGATCATACACGTACTCCCTCAGAGATACGTGAAACTCATCGAATCCCAGTTATCCAAACTGGCAATTCAATCTTGAAAATCAAACACCAATCCTCACAAGAACACAGAAAAGATCCAATACACCTCGGAGCTGACTTACCCAGTCTTACCCAATCTTACAGCTCCTTAAATCAGAGAAAAATTACCCCAAAATCAAATCTCTAACTTCGGAATCCAAATTCCTTCCTCTCTTATCCACAAAACACTTATGACAATCCTGGGCTACCTTCACCTTTCTCGATCAGCTCAATCTTCGCTGATGTCTTTAGAAACAAACTGGACCAAAACAATTCAACAGAATGATGTGCTCAAGATCAATCCCAAATCAAGGATACCAACTCTACTCCACAAACATCAGAAGACCAACTTACTCCCCTTATTTGGAAAATATAAAACAAAAGCATTCCCAAACTACTTTCGCTGCACAACTCTGATCTGAAATAGGAGAAAAACTCGAGCACAAACTGGACAACATATCTCAGAAATATGGTCCAATAGATCCACAAAAGAAAACTCAGATATTCCACCTGATCCTTCTACTAAACTGAACCACCAGTATCACTCTTAGAATCTAGTCGATAAGAAAACTCAGCCTCCAGGTGCGGACAAACTTCTCATAGCTCAAGAGAACACTCAAACTATCGCAAGTCACTTTTGCGATCAACCCGTCCAATATCCAAAGAAAACTGTTCTCTCATTACAAATCAAAACAGTCTATGCTTAACTAGCCAACCCATCAAAGAAATGAATCTACCCGGCTGCTTCTGAACTCCTTCAGAAAAACTGCTAACCAGAAATCCTTCTTGTCAGCATAGAACACTCCGAGCTGCACTGCTAATATCGATGCCAAAGACTTCCTAATCCAGAATTCTTCGAGAAACTCGGGTCTCAAACCAGACAGTAACATCCTGCTGAACCCAGCCACAACATCAAAGCAAACATACTTCTAAAACTTGTTCCAAAGAAAAATCTTCGGAAACATCTATAGTCACTGTGTCTCATTACACAACTACTCATTCCTCAGGTATCGAGATACCATCATTTCCTTCTGCCCAACCGAAAGATCCAAACTCTACTCATCCAACTCAGAGATGAACTTCGAACCTTTACAGGTTACCTTCAGAGATAAATGAAATCCCTCATCATTACAAAGCTTATTCGAGACGGTATTAGGTCTACAGTCTCGACAGATACACTCCCAACTTTAACACTCAAACTCCAACCATTGGTAGTCGTGTTACACACACTACTAACCCTTCTACCTTTATAACTTACGTTGGAAAACCTGAACGGGTAGCCTAACAAATAGGTAGAAATATATATATATATATATATATATATATATATATATTAAAAATACAAATACGCTCTCTCAAGATAGACACCACTCCAGAGCCTAGGTATTCACTCAACCTAATGCTCTGATACCACTGTAACGACCCGCCATCCGTCTCCACAGAATGACGCATCATTAATAAGAAAGAAAGGGATAGAAAAGAGAAAGGAAGAGAAGAAGAAGAAACACATTAGAATCTAAAACAGCGGAACGAATAAGTTATATTAATAATATAAAATATTACATAGTTTACAACTACTATCAGAGTTACTCAGAATTTACATCACATAATAGACAGTTATAAACACCTGTCTAGTTATACAACTCAATATAACACAACAAAGAGATACAACACAGAGAACACACAGCGGAACTATTATCTACAACGTAGAAGCCTCCTGCTCCATTTGCTCCTCCAATATTCGTGAAAGCTAACCTGAATCCCTAGGCTACTCGTAAAAATTTGAGTACCCAAGAGTTTATGAAAACAGAAATAAACTCCGGATCATACATGGGTCTGGTGTGAGTAACAGGTTAAAGTTGCTTAACTTTGAAAAACCTTTGAAAAGAAAAGGTATCACGTAAGACTTCCCACACATAAACATGGAAGAGTTTTTACCTTACGCTAACCAAAACATTTGATAGGAAACCCGATGATATTATAATAGTGTCTAGGGTTTTCAAGTAAATAAGAAATAGCCGAAATTGTTACATTCATTAAATTCCAGCTACCAGCCACAAAAGTGGGTAATACAATCAAAACCGTTGGCACTTATTGGATTGTGGATTCCATACAATGGCAGGGCTACTGGGGTACCGCCCGTCACAGTACGTGGCCTAGATCAACGTACCGAGGACCACTCCCGATCCCCTGCAACACAAGACCGGAACCATCCCTTACTGGACAGTCCCAAACAAGACAACCCCGCAGTTGGCGTACGTTCCAACTGCCCACACAGCCGAAATAAAAAGGGACTTCTAGACAGGGGAAAATCTTGCTCTCAAGTGGGGGCTACCCACGAAGCCTTGCTGCACCTCCCCTGTTTTAGCCATTCCCGGTTGATGAGGCTTGAGGCTACGATTACCTTTATAGGACATATCACTTAGAATGCTCATCGTCCACCTGACGATGTTCTGAAAGCATTCAATCCATACAAGTTCGTTCCGGGTTCGAACGAAACCGAAGGCATTATCTCGTTACACTTGTATTGGAATCACCCTCAGAGTTAACGACGATAACCCTTGCACTCTGAATCTCCATCTCGAATCTATAAGTACTATTCCGTCAAACTCATTACAGAATCACCCATAGAGTTATACTGACGTATAGCCCTTACACCTCGAGTGTTCACTCTTCACATAAAATTCACGACCTAACGTTAATTTGGAATCGTTGTGGTTTTCGGATATCCAAATATGGTAACCCGATCCCGGTCTCATCGAAATCCAAAGCGTGTCTTTTAAGGCCAAGTTGTTTTAAAGTTTAAAACAATTCAATTATCTATATATGCACAGATAGATAAATCATAGATTCACAATAGGTAATCAACATTATCATCACAACAGATAATCTATATTATCATTATCAAAAGATAATCCAAATCATCATCACAATGCAACCAATGCATCCATATCACTCAACATCTCATATCTGAGATTCAAACTAATCAAGGCAAACAATATCATACATCCATATTTAAGCAATGATCTGTATTCACCATTTATAATTAATTTAAAGTGAATTAAATTAACTACATCATTCTCAAATTAATTTAAAGTGAATTAAATTAATTACTTCATCAATAAAAATCTTGCTTATTACCATTAATTAATTACAAATTAATTAATTAATTATCTTTCAATTTATCACCTTAATTAGTCACCTTTGACTAATTATTCCTTAATTACATTTAAGTAATTATTCTTTAATTAATTTTACAAATCAATTATACTTAACCAAATACATTAATTAACCTTTATTTTTTTTATTTTTTTGAAAAGTAAGAGTAAGAACTCATTTTATTGACTTATGTAGATTTACAAGAGCAATTACAAATCCACCAATTTCATTCAATTACAACCATCCTGGCCATTACAATGATAATAAAACAAACAAATACAAACAAAGAATTCATTACAAAGACCAAACTGAATAAATCACTGCATACAGACTAAGGAATCCTATTGAATATAATAATCCAGAGAAATAGCCATCTGCATGTACGTAAAACTTCCATGAACTTCAAATATGATTAGCTTTAATGTCTCTGAGAATGCTGCCATGAACCAAATTATATAGCTGTGCCAAATTCTTACATCCAATACCAAAAACTCTATTGTTCCTTTAAGACCAAATTGTATATATCAATCTCTTTAGCAGTTTAAGCAGCAACCTTGTCATATGAGTCTTCCATCTTGTAGCTTTGAACACATTAAACCATTCAATCGAACTAACAGGTGATGGTTTATAAAAACCACCGTTAGAAAGCAATCTATACCAAATCTGATACACAAAAGTGCATTCAAAAAACAAGTGAGTATTACTTTCAGTTTCTGAATTGCATAGAACACATAAGCCATCTGAAATAATACCCATTTTACAAAGTTTATCTTTGGTATTTAAAGCATTGGCCATCACTTTCCATAACAATAAATTTTCCTTTGCACTACCTCCAATATTCCATATTCTAGAATGCCAGGGGAATTGATAACAATTTTGACAGAGAGCATTATAAACAAGTCTAATGGAATGATGTTTACCCTTGTCAGACCAAATTAAGACATTGTCATTATTCTTAATGGGATTATCAGTGATGGCATTCCATAAATTCCTGAGTTGAGAGGAAATAGAATATGGTAAAACTATACCATCATCATGTAAAAACTCTTCAACCCTTGCCTGTTCAGAAATTCCAAAGCTTCTTCTCAATCAATTAATCCACTACAGAACTCAAGATCAACCCTTGTTTAGCCCATGGTGAATGCCAGAAAGATAAACCCTTAATCAAGACATAGATACACTGTACAAGAGGAATGAAAGTCTCCCTAAGCTTGAGAATACATCTCCAACCCCAACTGCAATTTTGTGGAATGGGCATAGTCCAAAAATTCTTTTTACCAATAAGATTATTATTGACCCATTGAGACCATAAATTCTTTTCAGAATCAAAGATCTTATTGAAATATACTGATATAATAGCCTTATTCCATAGAAAAATATTAGTAATACCAAGACCACCTTACTTTTTGGATTCAAATAGTTTGTAAAAAGAAATAGGAATCAACTTTCTGGAAAAAGGATCACCATGCCAAAGAAATTTATTAAGTGCACTAGATATCATATTAATAAGCTTAACATGAAGTATATAATGTCTAGTCCAATATGTTGTCATAGCCACTACAATTGATTGAATGATAGTTAACCTACCAGCTTGTGACAGTTTATCCATTGGCCATATCTGAAGCCTTTCAATAATCCTCTCAAAAAGTGGTAGGCAATTTTGCTTAGTAATTCTAGAGCAAAAGATAGGCAAACCCAAGTAGAAAGTATTTTTGGATAATTCCTGTAGACCTGAGCACCTAATAATATCATTTTTTTGAAATGAATTTAAACCAGCAACTAATATATTTGACTTGTGAAGATTAATCTGAAGGCCAGTAATAGAATAGAAAAACTCTAGGGATGAAATTATAGACTGAATATTATGATAAGATGGCTTAGTAAAAATGATAAGGTCATCAGCAAAGAGAAGATGAGTAATAACAGGTCTTTTACATTTGGGATGAAGCTGAAAATCTCCTTTAGCAACAAGATCCAACAAAATAGGATTAAGAAGTTCCATAACTATTATGAACAAGAATGCAGAAATTGGATCACCTTGCCTAACTCCTTGTACACTTTTAAAATAACCATACAGCCCACCCTCTCTTGAAATAGAAAACATAGGTGATGATATGCAAGTGTAAATCCATGCTAAAAAAGGCTTTGGGAAATTCATTCTGGACATGATTGCTAAAATTGAATTCCAAGCAATAGAGTCAAATGCCTTTTTAATGTCACGCTTTAACATGCACCTTGGAGAAATATTTTTCCTTTCATAACCATACAATAATTCTTGAGTTAAGAGAATATTAGCACTTATTGATCTACCCTTAATATATGCAGCCTGATTGTTGGAGATGATAGATGGCAAAACTAATTGTAATCTATTAGCTAAAACCTTTGAAATAATTTTATAAAGGATATTGCAACATGAAATTGGTCTAAAATCAACAACAGAAGATGGATTAACAATCTTGGGTATTAGAGCAATAGCAGTGGCAGCTAGTCCAACAGGGAGTTTATTATTAAGAAAAAATATTGGATAGCATTAATAATGTCAGACCCAATTATCTTCCAACTCTGCTGAATAAAATGTGCATTATAACCATCTGGACCTCCACAACTATCACTGTCCAAACTAAAGACTGCAGCTTCAATTTCATTATTAGAAATAGCACTGATTAGAGAATTGGATTGAAGGGTATTTAAGGTTGGAAGAGTAATATCATAGAGAGGTTTAATGTCAGGAATGAATTGATTGTTTGGAGCTAAAATGGATGTAAAATACCCCACAAAGGCTTCATTAATACCATCAAAAGTTTCCACCAAGTTTCCAAACATATCCTTAACCTGAAAAATGCATTCACGATTCCTTTTAACTTTTAAGTAATTATGAAAATATTTAGTGTTCCTATCAGCCTCTTTATCCATTCTCAAATGAATTTTCTGCTTGAGTGAAGACACTTCCTTTTGAATAACTTGCTCAAGGATATTCTTTAATTGCAGTTCAGTATGAAGTAAAGTAGTATCAAATGGTCTAGCACTCAGTTCCTCCTGTATCCTAATCAGCTGATTCCTAATTTGAGAAGAAAGTTTAGAATCCTTACCAAAAATTGCTGAAGACCAATTCCTAAGTTGAAATTTCAGAGCTTTCATCTTGAGAATAATATTTGGGAGAGGATCCTTGCCAAATTGCATACTCCAGACCTGCTTTAAAATATCATAGTAATCCACCTGCTTAGTCCAAAAATTAAAAAATTTAAAAGTGTGTTTCCCTCCACAAAAATCATTAACTCCCCAATGAAAAATTAATGAGCAATGATCAAATAAAGAAGGCTGACAAATGTGATAGAAAGATTTTGGCCAAAGATGAAGAAAAGAAAGATTTAATGATCTTAATTACTTCACAAATTAATTACTATAATTACTTCACAAATTAATTACTATAATTAATTATATTAATCCTTAATTAATTACATTAATTAATTAACTTAATCACTTATTATTGATTAACTAATCTTAATTAATCAATCTTAATTACATCATTAATTATATTAATTAATGATCTCTAATTAATCTTAATTTAACCCATAATTGTTAATCACCGTTGATTAACCCATTTAGTAATTAACTACCTTTAATTACTTTACCAAATAAATCAACTACTTCATAATTAATTGTCTCAAATTAATTCCTTGATTAATTCATAAAGTAATTATACTTAAAATTACTTCAATTATCAAATCATCTTTAATTAATTACGTATAGCAATTACCCATTAATTACTACCCTAAGTAATTTCTCTTTATTTAATTACATTAAGTAATTATACTTCATAAATCATCAAATGATTATTTTAAATTAATTAAACTGAATTAATTAACTTAATCTAATCAAATTTAAACTCAATTAATTATAATAAGTAATTAGTTTACTTAATTACTTCCATAAGTAATTATACATAACAATTTACACAAATGATTATCCTTAAATTAATTAATCCAATTAATTATTAAAAATTAATTGAACTAATTAATTATTAAATAATCCTTAGTTAATGACATTCATTAACTATTAACAATTCATTAATTATTTTCGAAAATAATTAACTTATTTTAATCATTATTAATTACGAATTAATTAATCATTAATAACTCACTAATTAACCCTTAATTAATTAAATAATCAAGTGTTAATTAAAAATTAATTAATCCATTATTACTTGATTAATTAATTATTAATCATTAATTAAAATCAAATCATATTTAATTAATTATTCTTAAATTACAATTAATTATTTTAAGAATAATTAATCTTAAACCTTTAAGATTAAACCCTTAATTACCCTTTTATTAATTTATTAAATAAATTAATAATTCATTTAATTACCCTAATAGTTAAATGAAACACAAATCATTAAATTATTATTAACTTTAACAGTTTTTTAAAATCAATCTAAATCTTTTAAATGATAAATAATACTTTTATTATAAAAGAAATTTTACAAGAGTTAAAACAAATTTCCTTTTAAATTAAAACCATTTAAATTTTACATTATCGTTCACATTTGTTTTAAACACTTTAAATTTATAAAACTTAACTAAAGATTCAAATCCAAATTTTAAACTTTGTTTAAACATTACTTAAAATTTCAATTTCAAATTTAAATTCAAATTCTTTAAAAACATTTTAAAGAACAAACCCCCTTCAAATTATTTAAACAAAATTTAAATTTAAAAACTTCATTCATTTCCAGCTTAATATTCAATTTAAACTTGAATTCATAATTAAAATTAGATTTAAAATTTGTATTAATTCCTTGTTTAATATTTTTAAATTCAGTTACAATTTGAAAATAAAACAGTTTCTAATCTATAACTCAACTAAAAACTGTCAGGTTCAACATCTAAACATGAATCAACCCAATTACCCGAGCCTGCAACACGCAATCTTCGAGTCCTACACATCCCAACTTCGAGAAACACACGAAAGAACCCCAAAACAAACTCGAGAATCCTTCTTCCCCAAAAATAAACTGCTGACACAACATGATAATCATGCACCTGCACCAACTTGGCAAACATCTCCGGCCGTTCGCAACCCTACCCACAAGTCAACGATTACCTTCCCACCAATTTCCGACCATCCAAGAAACTTCAAAATCCCAAAATTGAATTTGAACATTCAAGCTCAAAAATACAGAAATGGCAAAACCTATAATTTGCTACAACACTAAAATCCGATCACCAGAGAATCCTTCCTCCCAGCCACGAACTACTCCACACCCCATCTATCATCAACTCGATTAGGGTACAACTCGATCACCTCTGGAGGTTGCGGTGATCATTTTCCCTGAGGAACCGAAAACTAGGTTTAAAGTTTTCAATCCAAAATCCCCTTCGCCTCACTGCCTAAATCCATTTAACAATAATTTTCCTTAGATCTTCGCTCACCAATCCATCCCTAGAAAAGATATTGGCCTTCCCGAACACATAGATAGACAGTTACAACCCAAAATACCATTTCTGGTTAAACCAGAAATGCCCAACCATTTTTAAACTAAAAATTATAATTCAAGTTTTAAAATTCAAGTTTTTGTATAAGAAATCAACTTATACTTTTGGATCAATGAAATAAAATAACTAAATTTTCAATTGCTAAATATTTGCTCTATTATATTAAGTTACCCAGAGACATTACAATTTTTTTTATTTTTTTATGTTAAAATAAAAATTAAATCTTTAACTTATGTTAACAACCACATTTTGATTTAAATCTCCAATCCTAACACAGCTTAGATCAAAGAAAATGGAAATTTCTAGGTAATTCTTAAACCTGGAACTTAAGAACAGAAAAGCAAATTCACAGCAAGATGCACATCACATACATTCAATAATGAACTTATAGAAAGCATACACACATACTTATTTCAAAGTAAAATAAGCAACTAAATTCATATTTAAGTTATTTAGTAAAATGTTACTCACCAGTTATAGGGGCAGAGAAAACTTATTTTTGGAAAAGCTTTCCCTGATGCATGCTTCCCAGAAAATGCAGGCATTTGAATTTTTGTAGGATGATCATACGGCTTCAGATGGTTTCAGATGCATGCAAGTTCCAGAGAAAAATTTTGCAGGCCTTTAAAAGCTTCAGGTTCTACTTTTATATTTTTTTTATGACTTGAACTTCAATTTCTTTTTGAACTTAAAACTCAGTTGCATGTATGCTTCCAGAAAACAAAATGCATGCTAGCTTTTGATTACAAGTCGAATTCAAGTATTTTAAATTACCAATTCAACTATATAGCTTGAATCTACATGTAAAAGTAGAAAATAAGAACGAAGATTTTTAATCAAGAAATTTAGGAGCAGTTGACATTTGAATACAAATTGCTTTCCTATAAATTTCTAAAGATATAATCAATAATAAACATTGAAAATTCTTTTGAAGCAAGCGTGTAAATCAGGGAAGTGGGGAAAATGTTGTATAATTTTCTAGTTTAAGAATTAATCAAACAAGTAAAAATTAGGGCCTGTGATCAGTTTTTGTTCATGTTCGAAAATAGATCGTGTTCAATGACCACACGCGATCAAGTGTTATGATTTTTTTGAGATTGGTGGCTCTGCGCGTTGTCATGGCAGGGATGATATCTGGGTATCCACAGAGGTATGTGCGGCGGTGGCGAAACGTTTTGGGAAGGGGTCGTTTTGCAGTTGTTTCGAGCAGAGGTCCAAATTTCGAATTCGCATGTTTTGGAAATGATTCGAGTTGATTTTCGACTTTTCGTGTAATTTGTAACTTGCCTGCGACATTGATGTTCGTTGGAGGGCAGTCGCGCCGCCGTGCACATGCACGGCAGCGGTGTGTTTGTGTCAGCGCCGTAAAGGGGGTCTGTCCCGAGTCAAGCTCGAGTAAAAGTGAGGGAAGCTTCGAGTTGTATGTTGAGTTCGAATGCAAGCTCCTGATGCTAATTATTCTTGTTTTATAACTTTAGCTTACTGTTAAAAAAATAATGAAGAAGAAGAGGATGTTCAGGGCAGGACGCGGGAAAAGGATGGGGTGGAACCCGAAGCATTACTCGAGTTTTACCATGGGAAGTCTCGAGTTCCCTTTTAACTGCAGTAGTGTGTTTAGAGGTGAGTTAAGCGACAGATTACATCAAGTTTTAAAACACTGTAGAATTAAATAATGTTAACAGTTTAAGTTAAAAACTTAATACAAGTTTTGAGTATCTTAGTTGATACTTAACAATATTTTAACACTTAATTATTTCTTAAACTAAGCAATTACTTCAAGACGGGTATGAATTTATTAATATTTAAGTTTGTAGTTAGTAATATATCGATTTTCAAAAAGTTTTCTTTTAAAAGGTTAATTAAGTTGAATGATTAATATTGATTAATTATTTTTAGAAAGTAACTAAGAATGATTAACTTTTAAATTTTATTTAGAGTCGGATTGCTTAATGATTAAGTGATAAATTAAAGGGTAATTAACTAATTGAGTTAATTAATGAATGAATTAATAGTTAATTAATCAAGTAATTTAATTATGAATTAATAGTTAACTAATCAAGTAATTTAATTATGGATAAATAGTTAGTTAATTAAGTAACTTGATGAAGAATTAATTATTGATTACTTAAGTAATTAGCAGATAATAATTGGATAATTAAGTTTTATTAATAAATAATTAAAGATATTAATTAATGATCAGGGAACAGTTAATTAAGTAATTAAAGTTAAATCACTTGATTAAGGAAGTAATTAATTAATAGTGTGAAATAAAATAATTATGTAATTAAGACTTAATAATTAATTAAGAAATCATTAATTAAACAATTTGAAAAGAATAGGCGATTAATCGTTAATTAATGATTAATTAAACAAAGTTAAGTGGTTAACTCTCAGGTAATTAATTTTAAACTGAATTAGTTACAAATAGGACTTAAAGATGACTGCTTGCGGGATTGTTATGTTGAATATCTGATTGTGATATTTATTTGATGATATTCTGTGATGCTCTGTGATATGCTGAGTTATATTTATGATAATTGTGTATGATTCATCTGTGATAAATGCTATGTTAATTCAATTGTTGAATTTAAATTTTTTAAATTGTTTAAGTTAATTAGACAACTTGGCCTTTAAAATGGCGTTTGGATTTTGATGAGAACGGGATCAGGTATCCAATTGATATTCCGAAAACCACATCGATCCAATTTAAACGTTAGGTCGTGAATTATGAAATGAAGATCGAGATGGTGTTTTCAGAATGCAAGGGTTATCGTCGTTGACTTTGAGGGTGATTCCAAAATGAGTATGGCGAGATAATGCCTTCGGTTTCGTTCGAACCCGGAACGAACTTGTATGGATTGAATGCTTTCAACACATCGTCAGGCGGACGATGAACATTCTAAGAGATTTGTCCTATAAAGGTAATCGCAGCCTCAAGCCTCATCAACCGGGAATGGCTAAAACATGGGAGATGCAGCAAGGTTAGGCGGGTCATGCCCAAGCAGGACAAGATATTTCCCCTGTCTAGATGTCCCTTTTTATTTCGGCTGTGTGGGCGGTTGCTAGCTACAACTGCGGGGTTTATCTTGTTCGGGACTGTTCAGTAAGGAATGGTTCCGTCCTTGTGTTGTAGGGGGTCGGGAGTGATCCTCGGTACTGTGATCTAGGCCCTATACTGTGACGGGCGGTACCCCAGTAGCCCTGCCATTGTTGGAAATCCATTTTCCCTACGAGACCTTACGGTTTTGATTTGTATTACCCACTTTTGTGGCTAGTAGCTGGAATTTAATAGACGTAACAATTTCGGCTATTTTCTATTTACTTGAAAACCCTAGGCACTATTATAATATCACTGGATTTCCTATGAAATGTTTTGGTTAGCGTAAGGTAAAAACTTACCCGTATTTATTTGTGGGGAGTCTTATGTGATACCTTTATTTCAAATGTTTTTCAAAGTTAAACAACTTTGAACCGTTTACTCATACCAGACCCATGTCTGACCCGGAGTTTATATTTTGTTTTTTCATAAACTCTTGGGTACTCAAATTTTTATGAGTAGCCAAGTGATAGGTTTTGGACTTTGATTTCTGGAGAGCATGGACCAGGATTTTCCAGACGTATGTAGATATCTATCTAGTTCCGCGGTGTCAGTAGTTGATGTATACTATATCTCTGATGTATATAGTGATAGATGTATGTATGACTGTCATGTGTATTGATATTGTATAACTCTGATATGTGTAAAATTATGTAATATTTATGTGATATATTATATTTTGTTCCGTTCCGCTGTGAGATTCTGATGTTGTTATTCTTTCTTTTCTTTCTTTTCTATTTCTATCCCTTTCTTTCTTAATGATGATACGTCTTTCTGGTAGTAGAAGGGCGGGTCATCACAGTTGGTATCAGGGCGTAGGTTAGTGATAACCTTGGCTGTGGTAGGAATTACTCATAGAATAGGGTCTGTAGTACTCTAAAATGAGTTTGAGTGTATAAATAGATATGAGCACGTATTTGTTAGTGAATATAAATTTATTTTTATATTGCGTTGACTTATCTGTTGAGTGTTTATGGATTCTGGTCGATGTGTGGGACGCCATTTCATCGATTGGGATTTCTAAAGTCTTAAACAAAGTAAACCGACACAGTATTGTTTTTAAATAGGGTAAATGAAATATGTTTATCCAAAATTATATTTTGACATAAAAGAAATATTTTTCTGAAATTATTATATATATATATATATTTGGATGTTTGGTTGTTAATACTATAGTTGAATAAAAATTTAAAATTTGAGTGGTTTATAATCAAATAAAATTGTTTAAGTATGATTTTAAAGAAAAAGGAATATAATTAAAATTAGATTAAACTAGAATTCAAGTCCCGGGAATTTGAAAGGTGTTTAAATGAATTTAAACAAAAGGATTTGGGAATTTAAAAAAAAATTGGGAATATTGTTGAATAGAAATTGTTTTGGGAGGAAATTGTGGAAGTAAGGAAGCACTGAACTCACTTCAGTCGCTGGAAAATAATCCTGATGATGATGGCCACATCATCAGTATTCATTTTCGAGTTTCTAAAGTGATGGATTGCTACCAGGATAATTGGACATGATATCGTTTGGGTTTGTTGGGTTACAAGTTGTTTTAGAAATTTCAAAAGGGAAAATTTGTTTGGTGAAAACAAGTGTTTGGAATTTGAAATTTTGATTTGACATACCAAGTGATATGTGTAATTATCATTTCAAAATGGTTTTGGAAATGAAAACCGGGCAATTGAATTCTATGAAATTCTATTTAAATAATGTGAAAAGTTTAAATGAATCAACTATTGAACTTATAAAGTAAAGTTGATATTAATAAGAAGAAATTGAGAATTTTGATCCGGGAATTAAAAATTTAACTTAAGTAAATGAAAGTGAAGAAAATATATTTGAATTCAACCTGAGATAAGTTAATTGGAATTGAAATTGAATTAAATTGGATATAAAATTTGAAGGTAAAATAATTGTAATGTGAAATGAAAATTTATACCTTAAGATGGTAAGTGTTATATATATATATATAAAATCTAAAATTGTGGTTATAAGATGAAATGACTCAAATGAGCAATATAAGCTTGTAAGTAGGTAAATAAGTTTTGAGCTCATATATGGAGAAATAAAATTTAAAAGAATGGTAAGTAGCTAGATTTAACTAAGTTGAGTTGGAATAAAACTGAATTTAAATGAATTCAATCGAATTATAGATAATATTGAATGAAATAAAATTCTTAAGTAAATAAGTAAGTAAAGATTTGAGTTAAAATTGGTGTGAGTTGTAAACAAATCTAACTCAAGAATAAATTGAATGACCTTATTATAAATAAATTCAATAATGAATTGTTAATGAAAATTAAAATTTAAGAATGGATAAAAGAATAAACTAATCGAATAAATTAGTAAATAGTTGGGATTTGATTAAAGGAAAATCAAATCAAAGGTTTAAATGAAAATTGGTGGAATAGAATAAACTTAAGTTATTGGGTGGAACAGTTTGGAGTAAATAAATAACTTAGGTAAATTGTGAGATGATTATTTAAAATATTGGTTGTCAAGTTTTATAAAATGGTTTGGAATCAAAAATTTTAAAATGAATGAAAATGCAATGAAAAGATTGTGAATAAATTAATTTGGATGGAATCAAGTGTAAATTGAGTTGGAATCAAATTTAAAATTTGTTATAAAGCTTAAGTAATTATTTATTCACAATGATATTGTTGAATTGCATATGACAATGGTCGTTTGAAGTAACTGAGATTAGATAAAATTTTATGAATTATTAGAAGAAAAATAGAATGACTTTGAAATCAATTGGAATGAATATGAGTTGTTTTGCTCAAATGGATTACATATATAAGCAAGTAAGTTGTAAATCACTTAAGCTAAAGGGAACGATTTGAGAATTGGTTGGAAGTAATTGTAATAAGTGTTGAAACTATACATATGTGCTTATGAAAATATGTAATGCTAAACAAATGGAGGCTCTGCCAAAACTTTTCAAAAAAAAATGGGAACCAGAAATAATTTTTTTTAAAACTTTAGCAACAAAACGATTTCAAATTGGAGATTGAAATAAACTAGTGGATGAAACTAATTTAAAAATAATGATAGAAATCAGTTATTAATGGAAGATAGTCAATAAAATTCAATATTCAGAGCTGAAAATAAATTGAATTCACATGAAATTGGAAATTCAAATAAAAGATATAAAGGTTAAAGTGGTCGAGTAATAATATAAGAGTATATATAATGCTTATATTAAACTTAAAAAATGAATGGTGAAATTCTTAAGTAAATTTGATACTGATAAAATTATTCCAAGTGGATAGAAATCAAAATAATGTGAATAAAAGAAATTGATATAGTTGATAATCAATGAACATAAATACGTAGGATATACGTATATTATTTTATTCGCATAGCAAATTGATCAAGATTTGAGCACAGAATTTCGAGATAGTTATATCGATCCGAGTTAGGATTTTTCACTCGATTTTCGACGACGAACTATGGATATGGATTTTGATTGATTCTGGGAAATTCTCTATCATAGATGTGGCTATGACAGGAGAATGACAGTTTCTGATTAAGAAACCAGATCTTAATCCGCACTAGAAAGTCGGGTGGACGATACTAGTTCAGAAGTGAAATTGTGTGATCGAGCGAGCGATCGAATTTAATACCGCGTACGAATAATGTATGTATATCGTACGGGCTTGATTGAATAGATATTGAAATTCTGTAAAAATGTCAATAAAATTGGGAAAGAGTTGGTTCTGTAGCTTTCAGAATTGAATTGCCAGAACGGATGTATGGAATTCATTGTGTATTCCATATATCCCATCGAAGGGAATTTGTTCATAATTCCTCAATTATTGTTAATTCAATAGTTCAGGAATTTGGAAGTTGAGTCGAATTTAACTGTGGTCAGTAATCCAGTTCGGATTGTTGGTCATCGAGAGACAATTCTGGATAGTTTTGGGAAAACTTTTCCGGATTCATGTTCAGATAGCTAGTGTTCTTTGTTAGGGTAGACTGTTTGGTTATTTGTTAATATATGAAGGACATCTATGTTTGAATGATTGGTATAACAGATTTTAAGTTATCTTTGATTTAAATTTCGGGGACGAAATTCTTTTAAGGGAGGAGGAATGTAACGACCCTGGATTTTTGGCCCCGTTTATTTTAATAAATATTTGATTTAATTAAATAAAAAGTAGTTTGATCATCTTAAAATGAATATGATTTGGAAATATTGCCATTTATTTATATAAACTGTATTTTAAAAACGAGATTGCTTTGGAAATTTGAAATAAGTATCTTAATAATATTCACAATAAAAATCTATCATATATAAGTTAATTAAAATACTTTACTTTGTTTATATTTAGTATAAAATAATACATATAGATAATAAAGGCTGAAAATTCTAAAATAAGAATTTCTTAACATATTTTTAATAAAATTACCTTCTATAATTAAATTAGAATGCTTTACAATGCTAACATTTGATAAATAAATACATATGAATGATAATGTTTAAAATTTAAAATCTAATTCTAGCAATATATAATATAAATGTAATATATGAGTCAAACTTATGTATACAATTTAAATAAAATATAAATGGGAATAAATATAAAGATAAGTATAAATGTAAGTAAATTATATTGTACATATTTAAATATTGTTAGCTAAAGAACAAAATACAAATGAATATTAGTAAGTAAATTTATGAAATATAACTTAAATGTTGGTAGTTAAAATACAAATAAGAAATAAAAATAAAAATGTAACTACAAACAAGAAATAAAGTATAAACTACAGAATTAAAATTCAAGAACAAAATATAGAATAGAATGAAAACTAGGCCAAAGTATAAATAAAATAAGAGCAATGTATAAAATTATAAAACAAATTAACATCATATACATGAACATCTACCTGCAGATGTTATGCAAGTAAAAATAACAGGACAGATGTCTTCATCCAAAGGTATAAGACCTGAAACCCTGTATATGAAGTTCAACCAGAAGTTTTTAAAACAATCATTCTTATATAAATAAATATTTATTATCTCCATATGCATGACCAAAGTGAGGTAGAATCTAACTAATATATTTACACAAACATATATGTATTTTGAAGTTCAAACTGAAAAGAATAAGACAAATATTTATGTTTAAACAAATCTTCATATACACAAGAGAAGAAACTTGACACAAATATGTAAATGGGAGGATAACAAAATAAATATTGTATATAAACTATCTTCATTCACAAGCCAAGTTTGTCTGCAAAGACTAAACTGTATATAATATCTTCACACAGTAAACATTTTAATAAATATGTAAAGAAATATCAGCCAAAATTAATTAGATGTAAACATATTTGAAGACATGCATTTAATTAGCATGACATTTTGTCAATTCCAGCTGCAAGAAAATCCTTTCAGCCGAGATTTATAGTATCATTTCAATTTTGCAGTGTATTTAATACAAAGTCTTGTATGGTCAAACATGTAGGCTGTCCAGTTATAACCTACTGTCCAAGCCACTTCTATTTATAAAACATATTATTTTGTTCGTTTACAAAACTTGAGAAGCTAACTGAGATAAGAAAGAAATAATAATATCTTGTCTTTACAAACTCAATTCAACATCAAGGCAGAAGGATTTTCAAGGATTCAACTGCGGCCTTTCAACAAGAATTTTGCTTTCTGTTTCAACTATTATTAGGTGAGTAAACGAAAACTTTTAAGTCTTAAGTTTGATCTGTATGTATGATGTATTGGTAATCATATGTTGGCATATGTATTGTTTTATCATTCTGTGTTCTTATATGAGTACTCTGTAAGTTGAATATACAGTTTCTTTAGGTTACAGAGTTAAGTAGATGATCAAATTATAAAATATCTCCACTCAGTCATTTATAGGCTTATGTTTTAAAACAAAGTAAGTTGTTTGAATATAAATCAAGTTTTTAAAACTTGTTTCCAAATTTCCAGTGAAGCATATAACCTGTTCCAGTTGATTTACAGGTCAACCAAAAATCCTATGTTGAATTCAAGTATTTTATATTACCAATTCAACTATATAGCTTGAATCTACATGTAAAAGTAGAAAATAAGAATGAAGATTTTTAATCAAGAAATTTAGGAGCAGTTGACATTTGAATACAAATTGCTTTCCTGTAAATTTCTAAAGATATAATTAATAATAAACATTGAAAATTCTTTTGAAGCAAGTTTGTAAATCTGGGAAGTGGGGAAAAACGTTGTATAATTTTTCTAGTTTAAGAATTAATCAAACAAGTAAAAATCAGGGCTTGTGATCAGTTTTTGTTCATGTCCGAAAATAGATCGTGTTCAATGACCACACGCGATCGAGTGTTATGATTTTTTTGAGATTGGTGGCTCTGCGCGTTGTCATGGCAGGGACGAGATCTGGGTATCCACAGAGGCATGTGCGGCGGTGGCGAAACGGTTTGGGAAGGGGTCGTTTTGCAGTTAATGTGATGTTCCAAAAATTTAGGCAATAATTATTTAATAATTTCATTGATAATTATTTTAAAATGTGAAAATATTGATTTAATAAATTAATTCAAACTGGAATTATCTTTTGAAATTTATAATAGTGATAGTTTAATTTGGAATCTTATTGTTTTCAATGTTAAAAATATTTTATTTATAATGTATAAATTTTTAAACATTGTAAATAGAGGATTTGGTTTTAATTTTAATTTATGTTAAATAAAGGATATTTCCTAATTATTATATATAAATGTATAAATTGTAAATTGATTTAAATTGATTTAAATTAGTATTGTAAACTTTTCAAAGGTTTGTTTTAAAAATCTTTCTTATATTTTTATAGAAAGGTAAGTAAGAATTTGTTTTGTTTAAATTTTATTTTATAATAAAAGTTTGTTTTGTTTTATTTTAAAATTGCTTTTCTTTGAAATAAGATTTAAATCATTCTTGCTAAAGTATAACAGTTAGTTTGAAACCTTTTGAAATAAAATGAATTCAACACTTCTTTTCTTCTTAAAATCTTTTCTTTTGAAATTTAGTTTTAAAAGAATATTATTTTGAAAAATAATTAAACAAACATTAAAATGTAAGTATATAGTTTTATAAAGAAACTTATATATATTTATTTAAAGGCTAATGTTAATAAATCATTTGTAACTTGCTAAAAACAAATTAGAAATGGTTTAGATAAATTTAAATACATTTATAATTTGGAATTCTCTTTTAAATTTTGAAATATACATGTGTTAGTCATTTAACTAATAAAATAGACACTTGTAAAATTATCTACACCTAAACATAACAAGTGGCATTTGTTTTCAAAGCTTTTTATTTTATTTTGATAAGAGAATATAACAAATATTTTTCTTTTTTCAACCCATTTTTCTCATTTGAAATCTGAGTATCAAATTTCAGTAAATCTAAAACCAATCTTCAAACCTGCAAATAAATTTCTCAAAACAAATGCATGTTTAAGAATCTGCAAACAACAACTTCATATCTATAATTTAAAATCTGCATGCCATTTTCAACTTCAAATCTGAAACCTATCTGCAAATCAATCTTCAAACAAATCAAATCCAGAAAACCCAATTTCAAATCAAATCTGCAAATTGTAGAACAACTGCAAATCTGTGCATTTGAAAATGGAGTTGCATGCAATCTTCATCAACCAGAGGAGTAACTTCTGTAATCAAGTGCAAGCCAGGATCATCATGCACTTCAATAGGCAGGGTCCTGAAATCTGCATCAAATTGTTTCTGCATCTTCAATTTTTTAAAGGTGAGTGAACTTCTTGTTTTAAAAACAGTTTCTTTTAAATTAAATTTTATAAATTTCCTGAATGAAAACATTAGTTCATTAATTAAAAATTAGGGTGATTAAAACTGCCTTGTTATCTATTTATTTATTTACTGCAAGAAGTTGAATCTATATGTTGCATGTGAATATATAAGATTGGGAATGGTTGTATGGTTTTATGGTGATCAATATGATGTGTGAATATATATATATATATAGATATATATGTTTGGAATTACAGTAATACTAATCTACAGTTTTCTGTCTTAAAATAAGTATTAATAGAAACTTTATTCACTTGATTAATTTTTGTTAGAAAATAATATGTGTAAACAAAATATGTTGTTAGTATAAGTGTAGGTTCTGGAAAATGATGAATTAGTTAAAATAAATTAAGATCTAAATCTGTCACCTCTGAAATAATTATAGCAATAAGTATTTACAATAAAAATCAGGAAACCAACATCATTAATTATTTTAAACAGGATTATATCATGTATGCATGTTAGAAATCAGGAAGTATAAAAAAAATTTCACTTTTTAAAAATGAAGTTTGTAAATTAACATTCTGTTTTGAACAGAAAATTTTAGAAGCATCTGTAGGCTAGTGAATTTGGGGGTTAAGATGCCCACTGTAGTGGAGTTTTGTTGTGAAAATGGGGTAAGTTGGTGATAGATGATCAGAGGGAGAGAGTGGAGTTGGAAATTGTTTTTTTTTTCAGGTTTCAAAACCACTGTTTTAAGTGTTGTAGTGTTGAAGTTTTGAGGGTATGCACATACCCTCTGTTGCATTGAGTGGGTTAGGAATTTGAGAGGTTGTATAGGGAGTGTAGAGGTAGCTATGGCCAAGGTCGTGTCGGTGGTGGTGGCTGGAGGTGGTATTTCTGGGTGTTGACAGGTTGGTCTTGGTTGTAGTATTGAAGTTCTGGTGAACTTCTGAGATGCAGGGTTTTTGACTCGAAGCTATCCTAGGGTTTTTGTGCTTCTGACTCGAAGCAGAAGGTAGGTAAACTCGAAGTAAATTTATAGGTTCTCAGGTTAGTTTGATTACAGGGTTATAAACCTGTAGTTTGCAGTTTTTATGAATTTAAATAAAATTTATAATTTAAAGATCTTAATTTGATTTAAATATAAGTTAAGTCTGAATTCAAATGGAGTTTTGAGTTCAAGGTTTTAAAAATGAAAATTTTAAATTTAAACAAGGTTTAAATTCTGTTTAAAATCAAGATTTAAAAACAAAACAGTTTTAGGTTTTAAAAACCTGTGATTTTGCAGTTTGTAGTTTAAATAAAATTCATATTTTAAATTACAACTTGATTCAAGTATAAGTTAAAAACTAAATTCAAATGTAGTGTTAAATTCAAAGTTTTAAAAAAAAATGAAAACCTTAAATTTAAACCAGATTTAATTTTGGTTTTAAATCAAGATGATAAAAACTGTTTCAGGTTTTTAAAACCAGAGGGTATTTTGCAGTTTTTAGTTTAAATGAATTCATATTTTTTTTATAGAATCTGATTCAAATGGAAATTGAATCTAAATTGAAATGTAGTTTCGAATTCAAAAGTTTTAAAAATGAAAATCTTAAATTTAAACAAGATTTAATTTGGTTTTAAATCAAGTATAAAACAGTTTCAGGTTTGGTTTAAAACCAGATTTTTGTTTCAAAACAGTTTTTGTAAGTTTTAAATTTTGAATAAATTTAAATGGTTTAAGCAAAATTTAAGTGTGTTTTGAAATCAAGTTAAAAACTGTTTTTTTAGGTTTCTTTGGAAACCAGTTTGATTTCAAACAGGCTGTAAAATTTAAAGAAGAATGAATAAACATATTCAAATGTTTAAAAATAGATGAAATTTGATTTCAAATAAGTTTAAACTTGAAAGAATATTAGTTTCCATCAGTGTTGAATTAAAATATGAAGTGTTTAATGTAAATTGGAAAGTTGAAAATAATCAATTTATTTTCAAAGCTTGATTTATTTTAATCAAGTAATTTATTTTAAACCTTTTCTTTTATATTTAAGTAATGAATGTTGTTTAAACATTCATTTTTATTTTAAGGTTTACAATTATTTTAATTGGGATTAATGTTTAAATGATTAAACATTTTGAATCTTTAATTTTTTTTTTAAAATGAATTGGAATTTGAATTTAAATTTAGAAATGTATTGTTTAAATACATTTAGAATATAATTGAGTCATTTGATAAATTATTTTGAAAATATAACGATAATTAAGGATTTACATAATTATTTGATTTTAAATAATGGTTTAGATTAATTTATTAATTAGAAATGATTTATTAATAATTAATCTAATTCAAATTTTCTTAAGTATGTAATTTTGGAAATTTTGTTAATTAATAAATGGTGATAATTATCTAAGGATAATTTAGTAATTAATTAATGTAATTAATTTTGATAATTAACTAGATTAATTAATTGAATCTAATTAATTGAAATTTGTTAAGTATAATTAATTGTTAAAGTAATTAAGGAATTAATTACTTATTGTAATTAATTTGGATATGTGATTTATTTAAGTTAATTAATTTAGTTTAATTAATTTTAATAAATCATCTAATGATGTTATGAGAGTAATTACTTAATGTAATTAGTGTAGCAGGATTACTTAGAAAAATAATAATGACAATTGCTGGAATGTAATTAGTAATTTGGATAATTACTTTTGTAATTAATTAAGGAATTAATAAATGATTAATTATTGGTTAATGAATTTATAAATAAGTAATTAAAGTTAGTTAATTACTTAATTTAATATTAATCAAGGTGATTAATAATTAGATTAATTACTAAATGTAATTAATTTTATTTGGGAAATTTATTTAAATATTAAAGATCATTAATTAATATTAATGACGTAATTAAGGATTGTTTAATTAAGTAATAATTAATTAAGAGATTAATTAATTGTAATTAATTAAGGTAAATATAATTAGTTATAATTAATTAATAAATGAGTAATTAAATGTTAATTACTTATGATTAAGGTTAATTAATTAAAGACTAATTACTTATTGTAATTATTGAATGATTAATCAAGGATGTTTAATCAAGTTAAATACTTAGTGGGTAATTAATTAACTGGGTTAATTAATGGATGTTAAGCAGGATTTAAATGAGTAATTAATTTAATTTATTTTAAATTAATTAGAGATGGTTGTAATTAATTTAATTCATTTTAAATTAATTATAATTGTTGATTAGTAAATCATTGCTTATGGATGTTATTGATTGAATGGTTGTGATCTCAGTAATGAGATGAGTTGTATTTGTATGATATGAATGTTTGGTTTAAGTATGATGGTTTGTGATGGATTATTTGGTTGTGATGATTATCTGTTTATGGATGATACAGATTATCTGTTTATGATATGAATGTGATTATCTATTGTGAGATATAGTTTATCTATCTATGTGAATTAGATAATATTGAAATAAGTTAATTGTTTAAAACCCTTAAGTACAACTTGGACGTTAAGATGGCGTTTGGTTTCGATGAGACCGGGATCGGGTTTCCATATTTGGATATCCGAAAACCACATCGATTTCAAATAAACGTTAGGTCGTTAATCCAAGTGGAGCAAGTGAAGACTCGAGGTGTAAGGGCTATACGTCAGTATAACTCTGTGGGTGATTCCGTAATGACTTTGACGGAATAGTACTTATAAATTCGAGATGGTGATTTAGAGTGCAAGGGTTATCGTCGTTAACTCTGTGGGTGATTCCATAATGAGTGTAACGAGATAATGCCTTCGGTTTCGTTCGAACTCGGAACGAACTTGTATGGATTGAATGCTTTCAGAACATCGTCGGGTGGACGATGAGCATTCTAAGAGATGTGTCCTCTAAAGGTAATCGTAGCCTCAAGCCTCATCAACCGGGAATGGCTAAAACAAGAGAGGTGCAGCAAGGCTTCGTGGGTAGCACCCACTGGAGAGCAAGATTGATCCCTGTCTAGAAGTCCCATTTTATTCGGCTTAGTGGGCAGTTGTTAGTGTACACCAACTGCGGGGTTGTCTTGTTCGGAACTATTCAGTAAGGAACGGGTCCGTCTTTATGTTGCAGGGGAGTGGGAGTACTCCTCGGTACGTTGATCTAGGCCACGTACTGTGACGGGCGGTACCCCAGTAGCCCTGCCATTGATGAAATCCATAATCCAATAAGTGCCTGTACGGTTTTGATTGTGCCCAACTATGTTGGAACGTGAGATGTAAGCATTCCAACTATTTCTGTATTTTATTTTGAAAACGCTAGACACTATTATAATATCACTGGATTTCCTACCAAATGTTTTGGTTAGCGTAAGGTAAAAACTTTTCCATGTTTATATGTGGGAAGTCTTACGTGATACCTTTTGTTTTCAAAGGATTTTCTAAAGTTAAGAAACTTTTATCCCCGTTTGCTCACACCAGACCCCTGTCTGACCTGAGTGTTTATTTTCTGTTTTATTAAACTCTTGGGTACTCATATTACGTATGAGTAGTCAAGTGTTTCAGGATTGCTTTGATCGAGTTCTGGAGGAGATAATGGAGCAGGAGGCTTCAGCGTGTAGATATATTTAGTGTTCCGCTGTGTTTGAGTTGAGTCTGTTCTCTCTGATGTACTTGAATTGTAATTGCTAGACAGATATTTATAACTGTCTAGTTTGTGTTGTATTAGCTGTTTAACTCTGATGTATATGATACTATGTAAAGTTTTATGTGATATATTATAATTTATTCGATTCCGCTGTGAGATTCTGATGTTGTCTGTTCTTTCTTTCCTTTCTTTTCTCTTTTCTACCCCTTTTCTTTCTTCTTAGTGATGCGACTTCCTGGAGACTGGAAGTTGGGTCGTTACATTGTGGTATCAGAGCATTAGGTTGAGTGAATACCTAGGCTCTGGAGTGGTGTCCTTCTTGAGAGAGTGTATTTGTAATTTTGAAAATATATATATATATATATATATTATTTATTTCTGCCTACTTGTTGGGTTACCTGTTCAGGTTTTCCAACATGAGTAATAAAGGTAGATAGGGTAGTGGTGTGTGTAACACAACTACCGATGGTTGGAGTTTGAGTGGTTGAAGTTGGAAGTGGTCTGTTAGGGCAGTAGTGGGCATCTTGAGTAGTTCTGCAGTTGGTGAAGAATTTCACCGATCTCTGAAGGAAATCTTTTTAAGATTCGGAGTTTATTTTGGATTATAAGCTTGGTTGCACTCGTGTGAGTGGATTTTCTTGAGTTTGGATTAGTTGGGAGTTCTGAAGCCAGCAAGGATATTTTGGTATTTTGGTAACTTCAGGAAGGAGTTCTGTCTGTATTTGAGTTTGAGACTCAGTTTGGCAGAGTGTTTTGAGCTTGGTTTGGGAGCGAGTTTCCTGAGAGATATCTGTCTTTTGGAAGACTCTGTTGTGAAGAGGCTGGTGTAGCTTTGAGGTTCGATGAGTTTTTGGTTAAGGAAGTTTTGGCAGCATTAGCAGTAGTGAGTGGCCTGTTCTTCGATGGCTTAGAAATCTCTGTGATTCTTCTGTCAGTAGTCCGGGCAGATGGTGGAGCTTGTCCATTTCTTCTGGAAGCTCAGTTGGGTGTGATGTTTATGGTTAGAGGTAGACCACTAGTTCATCTTTGTTTTGAAGGCTTTAGCTGTTCTGATTGTTGAAGAGAGAATGATTTCTTGGGATCTGAACTGAGAGGAATCGTAAAAGTGACTTGCGATGGTTTGGAAGTTCTCTGAGTGATCTTTGTTTGGATTAAAGCATCTTTCGAGGATGTTTGAGTTATCGAAGTGGTTTGGTATTTTCTGGATATTTTCGAAGGAATCAAGATTTGCACCCGCATCAGAAGATTGAGTTCTGTATCGACTTGGTTCTTGGAGCTTTACCAGTGGTTCAGCATTGTAGGAGATTCTTTGAGAGTGAGATCTGTTTAAGTTGGCAGGATTTATCAGATCTGGTTTCTGGTCGAATTTTTGCTGTGGTGTTTGTGACCGAATCAGATAGGTCACTGAGATTTATGGAATTTGATGAACAATATTCCGGGATAAGTTGATCAAGTTTATACTTGTGTTCATCAACAACATTCTCGAATCAGAGTTGCGCAGTGGAAGCATGGTGGCAGCTATTCCAGAATAGGAGCATCCGATTCATTGGGAATTTGAGTTTTGTCTTGGATCAAAGATTTCTACAGGATATTCATTTTGGATCTGGAGACTTGATTGTTTTGTATCTGTTTGTTTTCCGGATAGGGTTGTATGTTTGGAATCTTCTTGTGATTCTGCAATAGAGTTTCTGTGGTGGATTCTGTTTGATCTAGAAGTTGAGGGCAGCCCAGGATCGTCATGAGAGATTTGTGGATGTGAGTATTGGATCTTTCTGTTTCTCTTAAGGATTAAGTGTTTGGTCTACAGGATTGAATTTCCAGTTCGGATGGCTGGAATTTGTTTTGTTTTCACGTATCTCTGAGGGAGTACGTGTATGGTTTATCTCTGGTTTTATAATCAGTAGTTCTGTAAGATTTAGGAGTTGATCAGGACTTATCTGTAGTCCTGTATTCTGTTTAGATTTGTAGATCTAGATATATATGAGCTCTAGATCTGAGTGGTGTGGCTAGTTTAGATTCTGTAGAGCGAGTGTCCCTGTGTTTGTACCTAGGAAACTCTAGGAAATGCTGTCCAGAATTTTTTTTCTGGGTAATTAGAGTTGTTTGTTTGAATTTGTTGCTATGGTTGCTAGTATTTGATTGATAGTATATGGTTGCTCTTTTTAAATTTAAAATTTGTATGGGATTATTAAATTACCTTTGCTTTTAAATTTCGGGGACGAAATTCTTTTAAGGGGGGAGGAATGTGATGTCCTGTAAATTTAGGCAATAATTATTTAATAATTTCATTGATAATTATTTTAAAATGTGAAAATATTGATTTAATAAATTAATTCAAACTGGGATTATCTTTTGAAAATTTATAATGGTGATAGTTTAATTTGAAATCTTATTGTTTTCAATGTTAAAAATATTTTATTTATAATGTATAAATGTTTATACATTGTAAATAGAGGATTTGGTTTTAATTTTAATTTATGTCAAATAAAGGATATTTCCTAATTATTATATATAAATGTATAAATTGTAAATTGATTTAAATTAGTATTGTAAAATTTTCAAAGGTTTGTTTTAAAAATCTTTCTTATATTTTTATAGAAAGGTAAGTAAGAATTTGTTTTGTTTAAATTTTATTTTATAATAAAAGTTTGTTTTGTTTTATTTTAAAATTGCTTTTCTTTGAAATAAGATTTAAATCATTCTTGTTAAAGTATAACAGTTAGTTTGAAACCTTTTGAAATAAAATGAATTCAACACTTCTTTTCTTCTTAAAATCTTTTCTTTTGAAATTTAGTTTTAAAAGAATATTATTTTGAAAAATAATTAAACAAACATTAAAATGTAAGTATATAGTTTTATAAAGAAACTTATATATATTTATTTAAAGGCTAATGTTAATAAATCATTTGTAACTTGCTAAAAACAAATTAGAAATGGTTTAGATAAATTTAAATACATTTATAATTTGGAATTCTCTTTTAAATTTTGAAATATACATGTGTTAGTCATTTAACTAATAAAATAGACACTTGTAAAATTATCTGCACCTAAACATAACAAGTGGCATTTGTTTTCAAAGCTTTTTATTTTATTTTGATAAGAGAATATAACAAATATTTTTCTTTGTTCAACCCATTTTTCTCATTTGAAATCTGAGAATCAAATTTCAGTAAATCTAAAACCAATCTTCAAACCTGCAAATAAATTTCTCAAAACAAATGCATGTTTTAGAATCTGCAAACAACAACTTCATATCTATAATTTAAAATCCGCATGCCATTTTTCAACTTCAAATCTGAAACCTATCTGCAAATCAATCTTCAAACAAATCAAATCCAGAAAACCCAATTTCAAATCAAATCTGCAAATTGTAGAACAACTGCAAATCTGTGCATTTGAAAATGGAGTTGCATGCAATCTTCATCAACCAGAGGAGTAACTTCTGTAATCAAATGCAAGCCAGGATCATCATGCACTTCAATAGGCAGGGTCCTGAAATCTGCATCAAATTGTTTCTGCATCTTTAATTTTTTAAAGGTGAGTGAACTTCTTGTTTTAAAAAAAGTTTCTTTTAAATTAAAATTTAATAAATTTCCTGAATGAAAATATTAGTTCATTAATTAAAAATTAGGGTGATTAAAACTGCCTTGTTATCTATTTATTTATTTATTTACTGCAAGAAGTTGAATCTATATGTTGCATGTGAATATATAAGATTGGGAATGCTTGTATGGTTTTATGGTGATCAATATGATGTGTGAATATATATATATATATATATATATATAGATATATATGTTTGGAATTACAGTAATACTAATCTACAATTTTCTGTCTTAAAATAAGTATTAATAGAAACTTTATTCACTTGATTAATTTCTGTTAGAAAATAATATGTGTAACCAAAATATGTTGTTAGTATAAGTGTAGGTTCTGGAAAATCATGAATTAGTTAAAATAAATTAAGATCTAAATCTGTCACCTCTGAAATAATTATAGCAGTAAGTATTTACAATAAAAATCAGGAAACCAACATCATTAATTATTTTAAACAGGATTATATCACATATGCATGTTAGAAATCAGGAAGTATAAAACAAATTTCACTTTTTAAAAATGAACTGTGTAAATTAACATTCTGTTTTGAACAGAAAATTTTAGAAGCATCGGTAGGCTAGTGAATTTGGGGGTTAAGATGCCCACTGTAGTGGAGTTTTGTTGTGAAAATGGGGTAAGTTGGTGATAGATGATCAGAGGGAGAGAGAGGAGTTGGAAATTGTTTTTTTTTTCAGGTTTCAAAACCACTGTTTTAAGTGTTGCAGTGTTGAAGTTTTGAGGGTATGCACATACCTTCTGTTGCATTGAGTGGGTTAGGAATTTGAGAGGTTGTATAGGGAGTGTAGAGGTAGATATGGCCAAGGTCGTGTCGGTGATGGTGGCTGGAGGTGGTATTTCTGGTTTTTGACAGGTTGGTCTTGGTTGCAGTATTGAAGTTCTGGTGAACTTCTGAGATGCAGGGTTTTTGACTCGAAGCTATCCTAGGGTTTTTGTGCTTCTGACTCGAAGCAGAAGGTAGGTAAACTCGAATTAATTTATAGGTTCTCGGGTTAGTTTGATTACAGGGTAATAAACCTGTAGTTTGCAGTTTTTATGAATTTGAATAAAATTTATAATTTAAAGATCTTAATTTGATTTAAATATAAGTTAAGTCTGAATTCAAATGGAGTTTTGAGTTCAAGGTTTTAAAAATGAAATTTTTAAATTTAAACAAGGTTTAAATTCTGTTTAAAATCAAGATTTAAAAACCAAATAGTTTCAGGTTTTAAAAACCTGTGATTTTGCAGTTTGTAGTTTAAATAAAATTCATATTTTAAATTTCAACTTGATTCAAGTATAAGTTAAAAACTGAATTCAAATGTAGTGTGAAATTCTAAGTTTAAAAAAAAATGAAAACCTTAAATTTAAACCAGATTTAATTTTGGTTTTAAATCAAGATTATAAAAACTGTTTCAGGTTTTTAAAACCAGAGAGTATTTTGCAGTTTTTAGTTTAAATGAATTCATATTTTTTTATAGAATCTGATTCAAATGGAAGTTGAATCTAAATTCAAATGTAGTTTTGAATTCAAAAATTTTAAAAATGAAAATCTTAAATTTAAGCAAGATTTAATTTGGTTTTAAATCAAGTATAAAACAGTTTCAGGTTTGGTTTAAAACTAGATTTTTATTTCAAAACAGTTTTTGTAAGTTTTAAATTTTGAATAAATTTAAATGGTTTAAGCAAAATTTAAGTGTGTTTTGAAATCAAGTTAAAAACTGTTTTTTTAGGTTTCTTTGGAAACCAGTTTGATTTCAAACAGGTTGTAAAATTTAAAGAAGAACGAATAAACATATTCAAATGTTTAAAAATAGATGAAATTTGATTTCAAATAAGTTTAAACTTGAAAGAATATTAGTTTCCATTAGTGTTGAATTAAAATATGAAGTGTTTAATGTAAATTGGAAAGTTGAAAATAATCAATTTATTTTCAAAGCTTGATTTATTTTAATCAACTAATTTATTTTAAACCTTTTCTTTTATATTTAAGTAATGAATGTTGTTTAAACATTCATTTTTATTTTAAGGTTTACAATTATTTTAATTGGGATTAATGTTTAAATGATTAAACATTTTGAATCTTTAATTTTTTTGTAAATGAATTGGAATTTGAATTTAAATTTATAAATGTATTATTTAAATACATTTTGAATATAATTGAGTCATTTGGTAAATTATTTTGAAAATATTAAGATAATTAAGGATTTACATAATTATTTGATTTTAAATAATGGTTTAGATTAATTTATTAATTAGAAATGATTTATTAATAATTAATCTAATTCAAATTTTCTTAAGTATGTAATTTTGGAAATGTTGTTAATTAATAAATGGTGATAATTATCTAAGGATAATTTAGTAATTAATTAATGTAATTAATTTTGATAATTAACTAGATTAATTAATTGAATCTAATTAATTGAAATTTGTTAAGTATAATTAATTGTTAAAGTAATTAAGGAATTAATTACTTATTGTAATTAATTTGGATATGTGATTTATTTAAGTTAATTAATTTAGTTTAATTAATTTTAATAAATCATCTAATGATGTTATGAGAGTAATTACTTAATGTAATTAGTGTAGCAGGATTACTTAGAAAAATAATAACGACAATTACTGGAATGTAATTAGTAATTTGGATAATTACTTTTGTAATTAATTAAGGAATTAATAAATGATTAATTATTGGTTAATTAATTTATAAATAAGTAATTAAAGATAGTTAATTACTTAATTTAATATTAATCAAGGTGATTAATAATTTGATTAATTACTAAATGTATTTAATTTTAATTATGTAATTTATTTAAATATTAAAGATCATTAATTAATATTAATGATGTAATTAAGGATTGTTTAATTAAGTAATAATTAATTAAGAGATTAATTAATTGTAATTAATTAAGGGTAAATATAATTAGTTATAATTAATTAATAAATGAGTAATTAAATGTTAATTACTTATGATTAAGGTTAATTAATTAAAGACTAATTACTTATTGTAATTAGTGAATGATTAATCAAGGATGTTTAATCAAGTTAAATACTTAGTAGGTAATTAATTAACTGGGTTAATTAATGGATGTTAAGCAGGATTTAAATGAGTAATTAATTTAATTTATTTTAAATTAATTAGAGATGGTTGTAATTAATTTAATTCATTTTAAATTAATTATAATTGTTGATTAGTAAATCATTGCTTATGGATGTTATTGATTGAATGGTTGTGATCTCAGTAATGAGATGAGTTGTATTTGTATGATATGAATGCTTGGTTTAAGTATGATGGTTTGTGATGGATTATTTGGTTGTGATGATTAACTGTTTATGGATGATACAGATTATCTATTTATGATATGAATGTGATTATCTATTGTGAGATATAGTTTATCTATCTATGTGAATTAGATAATATTGAAATAAGTTAATTGTTTAAAACCCTTAAGTACAACTTGGACGTTAAGATGGCGTTTGGTTTCGATGAGACCGGGATCGGGTTTCCATATTTGGATATCCGAAAACCACATCGATTTCAAATAAACGTTAGGTCGTTAATCCAAGTGGAGCAAGTGAAGACTCGAGGTGTAAGGGCTATACGTTAGTATAACTCTGTGGGTGATTCCGTAATGACTTTGACGGAATAGTACTTATAAATTCGAGATGGTGATTTAGAGTGCAAGGGTTATCGTCGTTAACTCTGTGGGTGATTCCGTAATGAGTGTAACGAGATAATGCCTTCGGTTTCGTTCGAACCCGGAACGAACTTGTATGGATTGAATGCTTTCAGAACATCGTCGGGTGGACGATGAGCATTCTAAGAGATGTGTCCTCTAAAGGTAATCGTAGCCTCAAGCCTCATCAACCGGGAATGGCTAAAACAAGAGAGGTGCAGCAAAGCTTCGTGGGTAGCACCCACTGGAGAGCAAGATTGATCCCTGTCTAGAAGTCCCATTTTATTCGGCTTAGTGGGCAGTTGTTAGTGTACACCAACTGCGGGGTTGTCTTGTTCGGAACTATTCAGTAAGGAACGGGTCCGTCTTTGTGTTGCAGGGGAGTGGGAGTACTCCTCGGTACGTTGATCTAGGCCACGTACTGTGACGGGCGGTACCCCAGTAGCCCTGCCATTGATGGAATCCATAATCCAATAAGTGCCTATACGGTTTTGATTGTGCCCGACTATGTTGGAACGTGAGATGTAAGCATTCCAGCTATTTCTGTATTTTATTTTGAAAACCCTAGACACTATTATAATATCACTGGATTTCCTATCAAATGTTTTGGTTAGCGTAAGGTAAAAACTTTTCCATGTTTATGTGTGGGAAGTCTTACGTGATACCTTTTGTTTTCAAAGGATTTTCTAAAGTTAAGCAACTTTTATCCCCGTTTGCTCACACCAGACCCCTGTCTGACTTGAGTGTTTATTTTCTGTTTTATTAAACTCTTGGGTACTCATATTACGTATGAGTAGTCAAGTGTTTCAGGATTGCTTTGATCGAGTTCTGGAGGAGATAATGGAGCAGGAGGCTTCAGCGTGTAGATATATTTAGTGTTCCGCTGTGTTTGAGTTGAGTCTGTTCTCTCTGATGTACTTGAATTGTAATTGCTAGACAAATGTTTATAACTGTCTAGTTTGTGTTGTATTAGCTGTTTAACTCTGATGTATATGATACTATGTAAAGTTTTATGTGATATATTATAATTTATTCGATTCCGCTGTGAGATTCTGATGTTGTCTGTTCTTTCTTTCCTTTCTTTTCTCTTTTCTATCCCTTTTCTTTCTTCTTAGCGATGCGACTTCCTGGAGACTGGAAGTTGGGTCGTTACAAGTTGTTTCGAGCAGAGGTCCAAATTTCGAATTCGCATGTTTTGGAAATGATTCGAGTAGATTTTCGATTTTTCGTGTAATTTGTAACTTGCCTGCGACATTGAGGTTCGCTGGAGGGCAGTCGCGCCGCCGTGCACGTGCACGGCAGCGGTGTGTTTGTGTCAGCGCCGTGAAGGGGGTCTCTCCCGAGTCAAGCTCGAGTAAAAGTGAGGGAAGCTTTGGGTTGTATGTTGAGTTCGAATGCAAGCTCCTGATGCTAATTATTCTTGGTTTATAACTTTAGCTTACTGTTAAAAAAAATAATAAGGAAGAAGAAGAGGATGTTCAGGGTAGGACGCGGGAAAAGGATGGGGTGAAACCCGAAGCATTACTCGAGTTTTACCATGGGAAGTCTCGGGTTCCCTTTTAACTGCAGTAGTGCGTTTAGAGGTAAGTTAAGCGACAGATTACATCAAGTTTTAAAACACTGTAGAATTAAATAATGTTAACAGTTTAAGTTAAAAACTTAATGCAAGTTTTGACTATCTTAGTTGATACTTAACAATATTTTAACACTTAATTATTTCTTAAACTAAGCAATTACTTCAAGACGAGTATGAATTTATTAATATTTAAGTTTGTAGATAGCAATGTATCGATTTTCAAAAAGTTTTCTTTTAAAAGGTTAATTAAGTTGAATGATTAATATTGATTAATTATTTTTAGAAAGTAACTAAGAATGATTAACTTTTAAATTTTATTTAGAGTCGGATTGCTTAATGATTAAGTGATAAATTAAAGGGTAATTAGCTACTTGAGCTAATTAATAAATGAATTAATAGTTAATTAGTCAAGTAATTTAATTATGAATTAATAGTTAATTAATAAAGTAACTTAATTATGGATAAATAGTTAATTAATTAAGTAACTTGATGAAGAATTAATTATTGATTACTTAAGTAATTAGCAGATAAAAATTGGATAATTAAGTTTTATTAATAAATAATTAAAGATATTAATTAATGATCAGGGAACAGTTAATTAAGTAATTAAAGTTCAATCACTTGATTAAGGAAGTATTTAATTAATAGTGTGAAATAAAATAATTATGTAATTAAGACTTAATAATTAATTAAGAAATCATTAATCAAACAATTTGAAAAGAATAGGTGATTAATTGTTAATTAATGATTAATTAAACAAAGTTAATCGGTTAACTCTCAGGTAATTAATTCTAAATTGAATTAATTACAAATAGGACTTAAAAATGACTGCTTGCGGGATTGTTATGTTGAATATCTGATTGTGATATTTATTTGATGATACTCTGTGATGCTCTGTGATATGCTAAGTTATATTTATGATAATTATGTATGATTCATCTGTGATAAATGCTATGTTAATTCAATTGTTGAATTTAAATTATTTTAACTGTTTAAGTTAATTAGACAACTTGGCCTTTAAAATGGCATTTGGACTTCGATGAGACCGGGATCGGGTATCTAATTGATATTCCAAAAACACATCGATCCAATTTAAACGTTAGGTCATGAATTCTGAAATGAAGATCGAGATGACGTTTTCAGAATGCAAGGGTTATCGTCGTTGACTCTGAGGGTGATTCCAAAATGAGTATGGCGAGATAATGCCTTCGGTTTCGTTCGAACCCGGAACGAACTTGTATGCATTGAATGCTTTCAACACATCGTCAGGCGGACGATGAGCATTCTAAGTGATTTCTCCTGTAAAGGTAATCGCAGCCTCAAGCCTCATTAACTGGGAATGGCTAAAACAGGGGAGATGCAGCAAGGTTAGGTGGGTCATGCCCAAGCAGGACAAGATATTTCCCCTGTCTAGATGTCCCTTTTTATTTCGGCTGTGTGGGCGGTTGCTAGCTACAACCGCGGGGTTTATCTTGTTCGGGACTGTTCAGTAAGGAATGTTTCCGGCCGTGTGTTGTAGGGGGTCGGGAGTGATCCTCGGTACGGTGATCTAAGCCCCGTACTGTGACGGGCGGTATCCCAGTAGCCCTGCCATTGTTAGAAATCCATTTTCCCTACAAGACCCTACGGTTTTGATTTGTATTACTCACTTTTGTGGCTAGTAGCTGGAATTTAATAGAAGTAACAATTTCGGCTATTTTCTATTTACTTGTAAACCCAAGGCACTATTATAATATCATTGGATTTCCTATGAAATGTTTTGGTTAGCGTAAGTTAAAAACTTACCCGTATTTATTTGTGGGAAGTCTTACGTGATACCTATATTTCAAATGTTTTTCAAAGTTAAACAACTTTAAACCGTTTACTCATACCAGACCCATGTCTGACCCGGAGTTTATATTTTGTTTTTTCATAAACTCTTGGGTACTCAAATTTTTATGAGTAGCCAAGTGATAGGTTTTGGACTTTGATTTCTGGAGATCTTGGAGCAGGAGTTTGCAGACGTATGTAGATATCTATCTAGTTCCGCGGTGTCAGTAGTTGATGTATACTATATCTCTGATGTATATAGTGATAAATGTATGTATGACTGTCATGTGTATTGTATTGTATAACTCTGATATGTGTAAAACTATGTAATATGTATGCGATATATTATATTTTGTTCCGTTTTGCTGTGAGATTCCGATGTTGTTATTCTTTCTTTTCTATTTCTATCCCTTTCTTTTTTAATGATGATACGTCTTTCTGGTAGTAGAAGGGCGGGTCGTCACAGAATCTAACCATCACAGCGGAATAAAATATAATAGATATTAACATATCTTTACACCAAAATCAAATATAGCTGTTTATATATTACATCATCAGAGTACATAAATCATAGCTCAACATAAACAACATACTAATGGATACACAGCAACTTAACACAGCGGAATATATACATAAACAAGTACGAAAATACGCATCATCATCTAGCTTGTCTCCTGTGCTCCACAGCATCATATCCTGTATCCTATAATTCTCAGTTTGTGTAACGTTTCGAATTTTGCCCACTCGAAAATCGACATCCATACTTCAAATCGTATTCGAATGCCATAGATTCGACCGTTCAAATCCGATTCGCCGGAGCTTATAACAATCATTAAGTAAACAACACAGCGGAATAAAAGAATAATACATTGATATACAGCTTTGATACAATAAAATAGCAGCGGAAAATAAAAATAGATAACATCTAGCATAAGAACAATATAACTCTGAGATAGTCTTCAAAAGAGAACTCCGAGAACTGCAACTCCATTTCCAAGAATCAATCCAGCAATAGCTCGAACCCCCAATAACGATTCACCTAGCATAAGCAAGACTGATGCGATCCAAAGACTGAACTAACTCCAGATAATCTACTACATCTGACTATCTGAAAAACCCAACTCTAGACTGCTCGTGTAGAAAAATTTTGAGCACCCAGAGTTTAGGAAAGAAACAATAAACTCCGGGTCAGCCGTGGGACTGGTGTGAGCAACAAAAACAGTTTATCTTTTATTCAAAATCAAATAGAGGAATATTTTTAAAGTCAATTCGCA
This sequence comes from Allium cepa, assembly GCA_030765085.1. Classification (NCBI taxonomy): domain Eukaryota; kingdom Viridiplantae; phylum Streptophyta; class Magnoliopsida; order Asparagales; family Amaryllidaceae; genus Allium; species Allium cepa. Next base: position 471,150,243 of record CM060931.1, read on the forward strand.
ATGCTTTTAAAAATGAGACTACCATAAGGCCTCCCGCACACACACACAATGCAAACGCAGAATCGGAGGAGATTTCTCCTTATGATAGTCAAAGATGCTTGATACGCATTAAAAAGAACATTTGATATTATTACTAGTGCATAGTGTAGTAAAAATCATTTCGAAAGTAAAGATATAAATCTTAACCAACATAGACATTTCGAACTATGCCTACTATAGCTACCATCCAAACAGTGTTGCGACACCATAAGTGAATGATAGGTTCTACAACTAATACCGTACAAGTTTCGTATTGTTTCTTTGGATTTCCAACAAATGGTCAGGCCAAGGAACTTCCCATTGCCACATGAGAATGCCTATGGAAGGACATTCCCGAGAACCAAACCAGAACTCTGCCAACACAAGGCCGGGTTACCCCTAACTGGGTAACTACTGACACGAGCACGCCATTCCCCGATCGTAAACGACCTTTCTCACGGGATCCCGATAACCAACAACCACAAAGTAATAAATTCGCGGTAATCACATAGGTTAAATATCTGGGCTCCATACCATGATACCACCTCTATCCAGAAGGAAATGTACATACCCTAAAGGGAGCTACCCCTCATAACCTTGCCGCATCTTTCCTGTTTTGACCATTTCCGGGGTGTGAGGCTCGACGAAGTCTCGTCCACAAAAACATACTTTATACAAAAGCCATGCTTTGGGTCAACAAATGATCATAGAAATGATCACCAGGATAGACGATCAAATAAATGATCCCATCACAAATAATCAATACAATGATCATTTCACAACAACACTCAGCATGTCACATTACCAAATTGGGAATATATCGCTGATAACTTCAACTATATAACCTCTGAGCTCGTACGTCTCAGAGAAGGGTGTTAAGCTAAGAGAATAAATTCTCCGCCACCAACAGAAATATATTTGAAAGAAATCGGCTTTATATCTCAATTTGTAATGTCAGACATACTATCCATAAAAGTCTGTTCCGGGCTCGAACAGAACCGAAGGCACTTACAAAGAAGTCCTTGCAATCCGGATATTCACTAATCACGTTCGGACTTCCCATCACAGATGGAGTCTCTATACCGGGGACCAGTCGATGCAAAGACATTCGACGAGTTGTCCTTTCGCTTTCAAAAAATATCCGGTCTTCAACACCGGTCTTCAAATGCTATCCATAACGACATATCACATATTCGGAATGGGATATATGACACAAAGGTCCTCTTCCGGTTAAACCGAATAGTGAACGCAATATTTACAAGAAATATATGGATATTGGGATTTCAATTAAGTCACAACTTATTACCCAAAACTTTTCTTCGAATGGTTTAACAAATCACCATTTCAAATCTTTTAAACAAAAGGATTCATTTTCACAACCTTTAACGGTTTAAACAATTTTCACATTTTAATCTTTTAAACAAAAGATTCATTTTCACAACCTTTAACGGTTTAAACAATTTTCACATTTTAATCTTTTAAACAAAAGATTCATTCACAGATTTTCCAAATCAATTTTTATTTCAATTTGATTAACTCGTTAAATCTTTAAATCAAAGATTTAACTTATAGCCTTCAAAACAATTTCATTTCAATTTGATTTAAACAAATCATCAATTTAAATCTGTTAAAAATAAACAGATTTAATTCATAGCTTTCAAAAAGAATTCATTCATAACTTAGGAAAATCATTTCTCTATTCAATCTTGAAATTCCCCTAATTAACTGGAATCTCAGTTCTTATCTAAAAGTGTTTATCATTTGAAAACAACAGTTTTCATTTTGGAAATCTGATTCATTTATACAAGTTGAAATCCCTGGGTTAAATTCAAATTCCCAAAAAAAATACTTTAAAAATGATTTAACTCATAATGACTAGTATAATATCATTAATCCCTAGTTTCAAATTACAGAATTCAATTCCAAATATCGAATTCAAATTCAAATTGAATTACTTAAATTTCAAAACTTAATCAAGTAAATTAAAATAAATTTTAACTTGAAATTTCATTCCAAAAGCTTTTCACATTTATTCCGATTCCATTTCCAAAACATTTGAATTTAAATATTCAACTTTAAAAACCATTTAAAAATTATTTTAAAATCTGTGACTTAATCGATTTCCTCGTGAAATCCATAATTGTGTGTGTATGGTGTGGTCCAGGGGTTTAACACAATAGTGCAACATCATTCCATCATCACAGATTAAAACACAGAAATATAGTTGATAAGCGATATAAATTATAACGCTCATTGTCCATTCACAGATTCACAGATAATATACAGATGCAAATAAATATACACAGCTCAATCTACATAACAAAATATCACAAATGATAGGATAATCAATTCAAGGCATTTCATACAAAATAATCATTCATAAGTAAGGTCAAGCATTTAATAATCATTTATAAGCAGGATTAATAAATTATTTAATGCTAAGTAATTCAATTCATTTCCAATTAAATTAATTACTTATGAATAAATTATTCAATCTTATTTATAAATTACCAATCATTTGACATAAATAAATTTATCAAACACTTTAATTAATTAAATTATACCTAATTGATCATATTAATTTAAATCGACCTTTAAACCAATTACTTAATTAATTAACCCTAATAAATCAAAATATCCAAAAATTAATTACAATAAGTGATTAATTCTCAATTACTTTCATTTGGTAATTTCATTTAAACAATTTATAACTAATTATCTAAATTAAATAATCCAATTAATTATTAACATTAATCACTTAAATCAATACTTAATAATCCTTAGTTAATTATCTTTATTAACTAATAAATTTCTTCAATTACCATTTTGAATTAATCACATTATACTTTGTATTAAATATTGGTAAATCACTTGATTTAAATCACTTTTTATCATTTATTAATATTTAAATAAAAAAAATTATCCTTTAATTATCCATCATTAATAAATTAGCTCTCAACAAATTAATTAATTTTTTTTTATCAGTACTTAATTAACCTTTAATTATTAAAGAATCTTTTAATTTATCACATTAATTTATTCAATTACATAAATTAAATCTTTAATAAATTAACCCTTTTTATTTAAATCTTTAATTAAAACTTAATTTAATTGAAATAATTTACTTTTAAACCTTAAACCGATCCCATACTTAAATAAAACAATTATTTAAAAGAATAAGTTAAAATTGTTCAAAACTTGAATTTTGTTTTAAAATTTTGAAAGCTGTTTTTATACCACCCGGGCCCTACTTCGAGTCAAACTTCGTTCTACCCGAAGACAACTTCGAGTTTTTCCCCAAACTTACCCGAGCCTTCAAAATTTCAATTTTTTTTTAAGTGTTAGAAATTTGACCCGGTCCTTTATCATTTTGCTTCGAGTCAAATTTCCAATTACTTCGAGTGAATACCCGAGTTGCTTGAGACAATTCTCGAGTCTTTTCCCTGCTTCATCCCCATTACTTCAGACCTCCCAAACTCACTGATACGAATGTGCCACGTGCACGTGCACGTCGCCGACGGTGAGCTCCAGACACCACCACCACCTCGAGCAAGTCGAAATTCATCCACGTATCAACTCTAGCTCGCAACAGTCCCCATTACTTATGCGAAAACAAATTCGAGTATATACTCGAAAACCTGGAATACGAATGCCTTCCCACCCCCAAACCTGTCAACGGCAGCTGCTCCCTCCACCGACCACCAGAAAACCTCCACCACCGGCCACGAACTCGACACACCCTCACCTAACTCCCCTTGGAAGGTCGTGCAGCTCGATGCACGAGAGGAGGCACGGCGATCTCATATTCACGCACCCTAAAAACTAGGGTTTAAAAATAAAAATGATCGCCGTAGTCGCCGCCGTGGATGATACCATCTCCGGCCATTTTTCCTACGACCGCCGTAGGCTCCTCTCCCATCCCAGAGAACCCCGAGGCCTCATCCCCCAATGATCACCAGAAATTGCCTCCAAACCAATTTTCGATCTACTGAAGGTTTCTCACCCAATACAACATTAACATTTATGGTTTTCTTTTTTTAAAATCATGTTTTTCTAAGACAATTCAAGATATATACTCAAATTAGCCAATTACATCATTTGGTAATAACATGTTATTAAGAATTGCTACTGTGTTTCTTGTTCCAGAGGAATTTCAAAACTTTGAATACTTCAACATGTTTTTAAAACTTAAATTATAATTTCACCAACTCGTCTTGTTTAAAATTCAAAATCTAATAGTCATTAGATAAGGAGTTTTGAGATTTTGGTTTGTTTTTAAACTCTGTAATTAGAAACAGAGCTGATATATGTTGTTAACAGGCATGCATACAATATTATTATACCTATATACATGCCTTCATCCCTAAACAAACAAGAAGACCAACTACTCATCATATCTCCAAGGATTTTTCATGCTTTCACACATAAAGGTAGATCAAGCTTGAAGATAAAAGTTACTCACCTGGAATATTGTGAAACAGAGAACAACTCTGTGTTTATAAGCTGTAGTTTTGATTTTTTTTTTTTTTTTTTTAGTTTTGAAGAAAATACTTGCTTCAGTTAAATTTAGTTTGGAGTGGACGAAACTGAGTGAGGATGATGGATATAGAAAAGAAGGCTCACTGGTTGATACTTCATTTTGTACAGGTAATGTTATTTTAATAAAATAGGCATGGTTGAAGTGTATTAGAGGTATGTTGTAGGATATCTTCTTTGTGCCAGCCTTAAATGCTTTGGTACTTGTTTCATTTGTTATCTCTTGCCTTGCATTCTAAGCTTTATAGCAACAGGCTATACTTGCCTACTTTGTTGACTTCGGCTGATGGTTTATATTTTTGATGGGGTTTAGGTATGCTATGGTGTACTAAAGCAAGGATATTAAATGCAAGTGTCTCCCATTTTGTTTATAGTAAATCCATATGCTTTGTATTTCTTTGTTTCGTTTATTTCTTGCTTTGTTACTTAGTACTTTGCATATTTATTCTCTTTAGTTTTGTTTTATACTTATTGTTTTTGTTTTATATATCAATGTTCTTATTTTATTCATAGCTTAAGTATAAATTGTTTTACTTTACAAAATAGGTGAACTTCTGTGACGACTCGTTTTCCCGTACCCTTTGAATCGACAATAAACCACCCATGTCTAACTCAAATTGCACGAAAAAACGGATCATCAAGGGTGATTAAGAAAAATAGACAGAACAGAATCTCACACGAATGGAATAACATATATTATTTCAATAAAAATATTTACAGCGGAAAATTTTGAAATACAATATCAGAGTCTAACCTAGATTCAGCTTGGACAGTTATAAAACCTGCCCTTACAATTGCTGACAACATCAAACAAAATGCACTAAGCAAAGGCGATGAAAGAATATCTTCATGCGTCCATGAATATCTCCAGCTCTCCCCTGGAAACTCCAACCGTCTTCGACTATCCTGAAACTACTCGGATCTGACCCAAGTATTGAAAATACCCGGATCAGGCTTGATAAACCAGCGTGAGAAAAACTCAATAATAAATGACAGTGTCATATATCAGCCTTTGGATAAAATTCTTTGAAATAAATAGTATCTCATAAGACCACGTCCACACATAAACACGAACGGGTTTTTACCTTATGATAACTAAAACACTTTTATATCAAAACCTTTGATATTATTTCTAATGACATCTCTTTGAAAACATTTGCAAATAAACTTATCAATCTTATCCGAAATGGTTACCCATATAGCATTTCGAGGCTATTCATTACGCCAATACAAACAAAACCGTAGGTTCTTATTGGAGAATGGATTTCCATACAAATGACCAGGCGCAGGATCTACCTTCCGAAATGGGTACACCTCTAGATGGATGTCCCGAGGCACAGAACATCTGCCCTCTACCAACACAAGACCGGCCTACCTCTGTAACTAGATAGTACCGAATATGTCATCCCCCGGTCGTTGCCGACCTTTAACCGAGCGCTCGTTTTCCATACACCACATTAATTAACATCCCGACGTCATAGCGGGAAGAAATATATCTAGAAGGGGATGATCATACCCTAATGGGAATGACCCACATAGCCCTGCTGCATCTAATCCTGTTTCGGTCATTTCCGGTTTGATGAGGCTTAAGGCTACGATTACCTTTTCACAAAGCACATATCAAATCTTTGAATGCCACATTGCCATTTCCGTTAACTACTAATTGCCTTCCACAAAAATACAACCCTTGAGCTCGTATGTCTCAAGGAGGGTGTTAAGCTAGAGAAGTTGCCTTCTCCGCCACCACTGATGTACGTTTGTAAAAACCAATGTACGTAATCTTTAGAAATGCAACGTCAGACAAACGTCCATACAAGTTGTCCAGGAACAGGACAAACCGAAGGTACTTTCCTCGGCCATTACTAGGCGAGAAGCCCTTGCAATCCGCAAAATCTCCATCACGAGGAGACCACTGCTATATATAACTCTACAATGGGTGCGCACCCTGAGCAAATCAACAAGCAGTCCTCACGCTATGAAGATCCACGGTCTTCAATCACCATCTTCAACATGTCTTCACGTTCGAACGTACACATTGGTTCGAAGTGGTTTTCGGATAGGAATTAACCAAATCCGACTCCGGTTCCTTCGAAATCCAATCATCGATAAAAAGTGAATATGAGAATATAGGATTTATTAAGTCTCTTTTCACTTTAATTCTCTTCGGATGATTTCGAAATTCTCTTTCTTTCAACTTAGGATAATTCTAAGTAATTCATTCTTTTGTTTTGGAAAATATCTCAGATTTCTTTACTTAATTCTTGATCCAAATTTCTTAACTTTTAACTTAAGGAAAACATTCCCTTTATAATATCACCTTCCAAAACATCCATTTAATTTAAAGGATTATTCACTGTCCAAAATCGCGAATATAATTCCTTTAACATTTAACTTATCAATTTAAATTGATTTCAGATTTACAAAACGGTGTTTATAAATTCCATTTTTATATCTCACTTGTAAGTCAAAATCCAATACTCTTATTTACCAATTCATTCCTTTCAAATCTTATCATTCCTAAAATTCATTATAAATTCTTTTCTAAACTTCACAGGTTCGTAGAAATCATTCATTTTGGAGATTGCTTAACTTTTGGGTAATACCAATCTTCTTTTATTTTGGAAAACTTAACAGAATCTTTTTATTTTGAGAGCATCCGGGCTTTCCTTTCGATCTGTTCCACCCCTCGCCTAAGAAAAGAAAACATAGGCCAGGTAAGTTCAGGGCACTGGTTGCTCCATCCCTAACCTTAGTTAAACACCTTGTTTTATCTTCCCAGATCTCACAGGCGGGACAAATGTACTAGTCGTTTCCGCATACTCAGATTTTCAACTTATTTTGGAATTGCTTATAAATATTCCAAATTATCTTTCAAAACGCTTAATTATCCTTTTTAAAACATTCACAATTGATTCTGGGAAACATCATTACATTTAAACTCATATTCCAAAAGTTATATAATTCACAGCATAAAAGTGCTGCGGAAAGTGCTATATAAGCTTATTTGATTAAAACAACTTTTAAACATTCGCTAATTCATATTTTCCAATCCAAATCTCTTTTAAATCATTTAAATAGATTTATCAAATTTATTCCATATTTTTCCATAATTAAAAACATCCATTTAAACAGATTTCCTTTTATGGTCACTAAACTGCACTAGCGCGATTTTTCTAGAAAATTGATTTGGACATAATTCAAAACCTACTTATCGAAACTTTGATTTTCTTTCTTCATTTAGAAGATATGGATATAATAGTCCGGAATTTTCTTATCTCGAAGAATTCCGAGCAATATTCCACTCTACACATTCATTTGAACTTTTCAACGCGAAATCGCGAACTACCGTTGCGCGACGCGTCTAGTTTTAACTTATTTTTCAACATTTGAAATAATTTATTCAAATTGGATTTCAATACTTATAAAATGATTAGAAACCATTTTAAATCAATATTTTCACCTTTTAAAGTATTTAATATATATTTTCACTCTTACCACATTAAAATATTATTATATTCCCATTATTTTTATATTAAATTTTAAATCCCAATTTTAACTCAATTTCAATTCTAATCTCAAATTAAACATATTTAAAACTTAGATTTCAAATCTAATTCCAATTTAAATTTCAATTTAATCTCAAACTAAACTTCACTTTTTCAAAATCGATTTTAATTTCAATTTCACTATTCATCTAACTTTCAATTTTCTAATTAGCTATTCTTTTCAAATCCGTTTCACTTCAAATTTCAAATTCTCTTTCATTATAACTTAAATTTCACTTCTAAATGAAAAGAGACTTGTTTTTCCACAATTTCTCATATTACTAAAATATGGTCTTTTAAACAAAAGTGATTACTAAATCAATAGGAATTTGATATCCAAATTATCATCACATCCATATAACAATCATATAACATCAACATTTTCAATATGGTAAATGTCATAATATTACTACGGATTATCCAACATATCCAAACAATCAACCAAACATACATATCATCAAATAGTGATTATCTAACATAACAATTTAGCATGATAATCAATATAATTTAAAAGCGATGAGAATTTCTCACCTTTACCCAAATGTTTAACTTCCTACCAACATTCATATCAACAACACTTCACTAAAACTTCAACTAATCAACTTTTACTCCATTTCATCGACCACTTCTTCCATAAGTTCGGCCTCCTCCTATTCTTCCTCTTTCTCCATCATTTCTTCACTTATTAGATGTTAAACCATGTTCTCATGGTATTCTAAGGTCTTTGACAAAGTTTGGTGGTGTTTGGAGTTGATTTAATATGGTTTTGAAAAAGTTAGTAAGCATTTTGGAAGAGAAGAAGAAGCCATTAAAATAGCTTAAAGGAAGAAGAAGAAAAGAAAGATTTGTGTGAAAATGAAAGAGGTATGCATGGCTATTTATAGGAAAAAGTTTGAAATAAAATATTATTATGTAAAATGACCAAAATGCCCTTTACTTACTTTTTAACTTAACATCACATTTCAAATCATGCTTTATGTCACTTTCACTTAAGAAGTAAGTAAAGTAAAGTAATAATTATGTTTGGTTTGATTTGATGTTGATTTGATGTTTACTTTTGACTTTTCTTACTTACTTTTCTTAATTATATTCTAGAATTTTCTAAGTATGTTTAGTAAAAGTAAACTTGATTAGTGAATTAATTAATACTTATACTATTTGAATATATGTTCCTATATAAGAAAATAAAGGTGCGACGACGTTGCGACAACTTTTAATTGACAAAACGTCGTTTTTCGACGAAATGTTTTACGGTCACATTTTGACGTTTTAGTTAAACTATGTATTGAAGTAAACCAAATTTAAAAATGAACTTTTTACTTCTTTAAATAAATTAAAACATGTCTCTTTATATTAAAAAATCATATTTAATTAATATCAAAATCTCTAATTTTACCGCGTATGTAAAATTAACAAAATGCGACAAATTTTGGTTATTTTTGTAAAACGATTATTAACAAACTTTTAAATCTTTTAACATACTTTTATTATCTTTATAAGATTTATCCTTTTAGATTTTAAATCGTTCGAAATCTCTCATTTTCGAAGTAGCGAAAATACGGGTCGTTACATTCTCCCCTACTTAGAAGCATTTCGTCCTCGAAATGAAAGTTAGATAAAGGAATCTATCTCATACTCATCTCCTCAAATAATTTGACTTATTTCTACTGATGATAGAAAAGAAGAAGGCCGATATCATAACAATACTAAAACAAATGATGCCAAACATGCATATAAAGATTCCCCACACTAACCTAAGTATCTATTACGTACTTACGGTTATATGTACATACATCAAGTCAAACTTCTATCCTTCCCATCCTAGTGCGTACTGCACACTTAAGATAATGTATCCAACTATCAAATAAGATTATACATCCAAAAACAACCAAACTAATACTATATCAAGATAAATGAATACATCCACATAACCCATCCTCTGACCTAAGCATGTACTACACCTGAGGTCTATATATTAAAACATAAGTCCAACCCTTATATCTTAGCGTCTACTATTTAAGATAACTATCCAACTACTATGTTGACATACCCAAAACATCATAATATATGTTATATTTGATTCGATCTATTATTCAATCCACAACTTTTCTTTCGAACTAGTATCGATCCCCCGATTTTCTATTGCGGACTTTGATCAGACTTCTTAATCACAAACTCTTGCTTTCCTTGCATAGCTCTCAACTATGATAGAAAACTCGTGTACATAATCACAAACTCTCATCAATGTTCGCCATCAAAAATTGAGTGATAAATCCCTTTTTTCGGATTGGTGTAAACACCTCAAAGTTCTATACTCAAATCTTAGATCAAAATTTATATGCCAAAATGATCTACGTTTAACTTATGTACTTATTCACATTTATCTTTACTTAATACATTTCTTCCAAAACTTCTATTAATCCAAGTTTATTTCACAACCATTTACTTTCTTCTAAATCCATTATTACTTAAGCTTACAAATATGACTTAACTTGTATAATATACCTTTACTTCCTAAGAGTATATATACATATCCCAAATCTTCAAATCGTCATTACTTTAATTAGCGTCTTCAACAAATGTGGAATTCTATTATTCCAAATAAATAAGTTATAAAACTCAATCCCTAGTTTTCTTTACCTAAGGTTTCAATTTAACTAATATTATTTATCTTATCCCTATATTAATAAGACAACTTTACTAAGTGTACATCCTTTTTCTTACAAAGTTAACTTATTTACCTATCCATTTGCCAAATCAAAATTTCTTAATCTTAAATCCATCAAATACCTTATAGTCAAATTTGTGAAACTTAATTCACATGGTATTTGTTATTTAAACATTTTCATCCAACATTCAACTACTAACCATATTATTCAAAACCATCCACTTTTCATCTTACTTCATTTTGAATTACAAATGTTACCCTAATGTATCATTAATTCAAATTTTTATATTAGGATGATATTTCTTATATCTCTTGTTCCTAAATTTCACTTTGATTTTTAAACTTAATCAAAGTGTCTAAATTTCAAATTACCTTAACTCATTTATAAGTTATAGAACTTATCCTTTCATAATATATTTACCAAAATTTCAATTTTGGCTTATCTTTTCTGTCTTATTGATAAGAATTTTTCTAAGTGTAAATTTTCACTTTACTTCCTCTAATTACACTTCTAGCTTCAATATTATCATCAAATATCTTATAATCAAATTGCGAATTTTACTTCACAAGATATTTGTACTTAGCTTTTAAATCCATTCATTATGATAATCACTTAATCATTATTATTTCTTAATACCAAAGGTCTAGGGGTATATGGTCAAAATTTTAAATTCTAGCTTTCAACTAATTAATTTTATATGAAATATCTTATAGTCAAATTTGTGCAATTCTAATCACAAGATATTCATATTTTAATTTCACTAAGCTAAATCACAATCAATCCTTAACCCAAAAGATAATAATATCCCCTTTAGTATTTATAATATAAACCCAAGGTAAAATTATTTCATTTACCAATTTCTTTTAAAACAAAATCATTTTTATAAATTTAACAAATACGCGCTCATATATATAATACTCTCATAACTCATTCTAGGGCGTTACTAACCCTATCTCTAATGAGTTACTCATCCTAGGATATTACTAATCCTATCTCTGATGAGACTTTACCCATAACAGAGCCAAGGTTCTCGCTTAACCTTCAGCTCTGATACCAAATGTCACAACCCGTTTTCCCGTACCCTTTGAATCGACAATAAACCACACATGTCCAACTCAAATTGCACGAAAAAACGGAACATGAAGGGTGATTAAGAAAAATAGACAGAACAGAATCTCACACGAATGGAATAACATATATTATTTCAATAAAAATATTTACAGCGGAAAATTTTGAAATACAATATCAGAGTCTAACCTAGATTCAGCTTGGACAGTTATAAAACCTGCCCTTACAATTGCTGACAACATCAAACAAAATGCACTAAGCAAAGGCGATGAAAGAATATCTTCATGCGTCCATGAATATCTCCAGCTCTCCCCTGGAAACTCCAACCGTCTTCGACTATCCTGAAACTACTCGGATCTGACCCAAGTATTGAAAATACCCGGATCAGGCTTGATAAACCAGCGTGAGAAAAACTCAATAATAAATGACAGTGTCATATATCAGCCTTTGGATAAAATTCTTTGAAATAAATAGTATCTCATAAGACCACGTCCACACATAAACACGAACGGGTTTTTACCTTATGATAACTAAAACACTTTTATATCAAAACCTTTGATATTATTTCTAATGACATCTCTTTGAAAACATTTGCAAATAAACTTATCAATCTTATCCGAAATGGTTACCCATATAGCATTTCGAGGCTATTCATTACGCCAATACAAACAAAACCGTAGGTTCTTATTGGAGAATGGATTTCCATACAAATGACCAGGCGCAGGATCTACCTTCCGAAATGGGTACACCTCTAGATGGATGTCCCGAGGCACAGAACATCTGCCCTCTACCAACACAAGACCGGCCTACCTCTGTAACTAGATAGTACCGAATATGTCATCCCCCGGTCGTTGCCGACCTTTAACCGAGCGCTCGTTTTCCATACACCACATTAATTAACATCCCGACGTCATAGCGGGAAGAAATATATCTAGAAGGGGATGATCATACCCTAATGGGAATGACCCACATAGCCCTGCTGCATCTAATCCTGTTTCGGTCATTTCCGGTTTGATGAGGCTTAAGGCTACGATTACCTTTTCACAAAGCACATATCAAATCTTTGAATGCCACATTGCCATTTCCGTTAACTACTAATTGCCTTCCACAAAAATACAACCCTTGAGCTCGTATGTCTCAAGGAGGGTGTTAAGCTAGAGAAGTTGCCTTCTCCGCCACCACTGATGTACGTTTGTAAAAACCAATGTACGTAATCTTTAGAAATGCAACGTCAGACAAACGTCCATACAAGTTGTCCAGGAACAGGACAAACCGAAGGTACTTTCCTCGGCCATTACTAGGCGAGAAGCCCTTGCAATCCGCAAAATCTCCATCACGAGGAGACCACTGCTATATATAACTCTACAATGGGTGCGCACCCTGAGCAAATCAACAAGCAGTCCTCACGCTATGAAGATCCACGGTCTTCAATCACCATCTTCAACATTTCTTCACGTTCGAACGTACACATTGGTTCGAAGTGGTTTTCGGATAGGAATTAACCAAATCCGACTCCGGTTCCTTCGAAATCCAATCATCGATAAAAAGTGAATATGAGAATATAGGATTTATTAAGTCTCTTTTCACTTTAATTCTCTTCGGATGATTTCGAAATTCTCTTTCTTTCAACTTAGGATAATTCTAAGTAATTCATTCTTTTGTTTTGGAAAATATCTCAGATTTCTTTACTTAATTCTTGATCCAAATTTCTTAACTTTTAACTTAAGGAAAACATTCCCTTTATAATATCACCTTCCAAAACATCCATTTAATTTAAAGGATTATTCACTGTCCAAAATCGCGAATATAATTCCTTTAACATTTAACTTATCAATTTAAATTGATTTCAGATTTACAAAACGGTGTTTATAAATTCCATTTTTATATCTCACTTGTAAGTCAAAATCCAATACTCTTATTTACCAATTCATTCCTTTCAAATCTTATCATTCCTAAAATTCATTATAAATTCTTTTCTAAACTTCACAGGTTCGTAGAAATCATTCATTTTGGAGATTGCTTAACTTTTGGGTAATACCAATCTTCTTTTATTTTGGAAAACTTAACAGAATCTTTTTATTTTGAGAGCATCCGGGCTTTCCTTTCGATCTGTTCCACCCCTCGCCTAAGAAAAGAAAACATAGGCCAGGTAAGTTCAGGGCACTGGTTGCTCCATCCCTAACCTTAGTTAAACACCTTGTTTTATCTTCCCAGATCTCACAGGCGGGACAAATGTACTAGTCGTTTCCGCATACTCAGATTTTCAACTTATTTTGGAATTGCTTATAAATATTCCAAATTATCTTTCAAAACGCTTAATTATCCTTTTTAAAACATTCACAATTGATTCTGGGAAACATCATTACATTTAAACTCATATTCCAAAAGTTATATAATTCACAGCATAAAAGTGCTGCGGAAAGTGCTATATAAGCTTATTTGATTAAAACAACTTTTAAACATTCGCTAATTCATATTTTCCAATCCAAATCTCTTTTAAATCATTTAAATAGATTTATCAAATTTATTCCATATTTTTCCATAATTAAAAACATCCATTTAAACAGATTTCCTTTTATGGTCACTAAACTGCACTAGCGCGATTTTTCTAGAAAATTGATTTGGACATAATTCAAAACCTACTTATCGAAACTTTGATTTTCTTTCTTCATTTAGAAGATATGGATATAATAGTCCGGAATTTTCTTATCTCGAAGAATTCCGAGCAATATTCCACTCTACACATTCATTTGAACTTTTCAACGCGAAATCGCGAACTACCGTTGCGCGACGCGTCTAGTTTTAACTTATTTTTCAACATTTGAAATAATTTATTCAAATTGGATTTCAATACTTATAAAATGATTAGAAACCATTTTAAATCAATATTTTCACCTTTTAAAGTATTTAATATATATTTTCACTCTTACCACATTAAAATATTATTATATTCCCATTATTTTTATATTAAATTTTAAATCCCAATTTTAACTCAATTTCAATTCTAATCTCAAATTAAACATATTTAAAACTTAGATTTCAAATCTAATTCCAATTTAAATTTCAATTTAATCTCAAACTAAACTTCACTTTTTCAAAATCGATTTTAATTTCAATTTCACTATTCATCTAACTTTCAATTTTCTAATTAGCTATTCTTTTCAAATCCGTTTCACTTCAAATTTCAAATTCTCTTTCATTATAACTTAAATTTCACTTCTAAATGAAAAGAGACTTGTTTTTCCACAATTTCTCATATTACTAAAATATGGTCTTTTAAACAAAAGTGATTACTAAATCAATAGGAATTTGATATCCAAATTATCATCACATCCATATAACAATCATATAACATCAACATTTTCAATATGGTAAATGTCATAATATTACTACGGATTATCCAACATATCCAAACAATCAACCAAACATACATATCATCAAATAGTGATTATCTAACATAACAATTTAGCATGATAATCAATATAATTTAAAAGCGATGAGAATTTCTCACCTTTACCCAAATGTTTAACTTCCTACCAACATTCATATCAACAACACTTCACTAAAACTTCAACTAATCAACTTTTACTCCATTTCATCGACCACTTCTTCCATAAGTTCGGCCTCCTCCTATTCTTCCTCTTTCTCCATCATTTCTTCACTTATTAGATGTTAAACCATGTTCTCATGGTATTCTAAGGTCTTTGACAAAGTTTGGTGGTGTTTGGAGTTGATTTAATATGGTTTTGAAAAAGTTAGTAAGCATTTTGGAAGAGAAGAAGAAGCCATTAAAATAGCTTAAAGGAAGAAGAAGAAAAGAAAGATTTGTGTGAAAATGAAAGAGGTATGCATGGCTATTTATAGGAAAAAGTTTGAAATAAAATATTATTATGTAAAATGACCAAAATGCCCTTTACTTACTTTTTAACTTAACATCACATTTCAAATCATGCTTTATGTCACTTTCACTTAAGAAGTAAGTAAAGTAAAGTAATAATTATGTTTGGTTTGATTTGATGTTGATTTGATGTTTACTTTTGACTTTTCTTACTTACTTTTCTTAATTATATTCTAGAATTTTCTAAGTATGTTTAGTAAAAGTAAACTTGATTAGTGAATTAATTAATACTTATACTATTTGAATATATGTTCCTATATAAGAAAATAAAGGTGCGACGACGTTGCGACAACTTTTAATTGACAAAACGTCGTTTTTCGACGAAATGTTTTACGGTCACATTTTGACGTTTTAGTTAAACTATGTATTGAAGTAAACCAAATTTAAAAATGAACTTTTTACTTCTTTAAATAAATTAAAACATGTCTCTTTATATTAAAAAATCATATTTAATTAATATCAAAATCTCTAATTTTACCGCGTATGTAAAATTAACAAAATGCGACAAATTTTGGTTATTTTTGTAAAACGATTATTAACAAACTTTTAAATCTTTTAACATACTTTTATTATCTTTATAAGATTTATCCTTTTAGATTTTAAATCGTTCGAAATCTCTCATTTTCGAAGTAGCGAAAATACGGGTCGTTACAACTTCTATTTTTATTGCCTAGCTTGTATTTGTATTTGTTTTGTTAATTTGTTTTTATCATTTTCATTCGACTATGTATATCTTTGTTTATTTAATTTAGCTTATACTTTGTTTTATTGATTTGCTTACTTTTTTTTTTCTTTATTTATTTGTACTTGTTTATACATATAAATGTATTTGTTCACTTGGTTTTTATGTTTTATTTTGTACTAGTATTTATTTGTTTGAAAACTTTATTTGCATTGCCTGCATATGTATGTTTTATTTGTTTGTTAATTTTACTTTGTTTTTGTTTACTTTGCTTATTTTTATTTGCTCACACATTTTGTTTTAAATGTTTAAATATAGCTGGTTTGTTTTGCAAGTTAATTCATATATATGTTTTGTTCCACTGCTTTGTCCTATTACTTTATAGTATGAATAACTTCTATGTTAACATGTTGTTAAAATTTATTTATGAGTTACTATATATATATATATATATATATATATATATATTTTTCTTAATTTATTTTATAACTCAAATATTTATTAAACCATTCATCTAAGATTTAAATTCAAATCAAAATATATATATATATATATATATATATATATATATACACATAAGATTTTATAATTCCAAATTGACTCATATATACCCAAATATACATATATATATATATATATATATATATATATATATATATATATATATATTCACATATATACATATATATATATATATATATTCACATATATACATATATATACCATAATTAAAAATTTAAATGATTTATATAGAATATATTTGAACTCGGGGAAACTCACATCACTAAATCGATTAATTTCACCGTTTTCTTCAAAAATAGATTTTAATTATCATTTTAAATTTATATAAAAATCCGGGGTCGTTACAAACTTCCCCCCTTAAAAGAATTTCGTCCTCGAAATTCGCAGGCACGAAAACAACACAGAGATAGACAGATTCGATCTCCTATAATTCCTCAAATACAAGATATGGATTCCAAATTCAAGTCGGAATATCTCAAAATATATACCAATTTGTCCCTCTTCGGACTTCGACTAACCCAAGAAATTACAACAGAATTTCAAAATTTGGTTATAAAAGAATCGTTTTATCGATACTATTCGATTTGGCTTCTTCTTCTATTAATCAATTTAACTCAATTTCAAATTTCCAATTTATTCAAAATTTTAATTCTAAATTTCAAATTCATTAAAGTGTGAATCAGAAATTGATAAGAAATCGATAAAGATAAGGATTTTCTATAACGAATCGTAGAGCCACATCATCTCGAAACTTCTTTCTGTAGCTGTCACGAAGCAATCAAAAGAATTTAGAAACGAATCAAAGAAAATTGATAAGAAAGTTGTTTCCACTGTTGTTACAGAGTATCGACCATTTATAGTCGTATTTCCCTGTCCGCTATCTCGTTCTCTTCTTACACTCATACTTACTATCAGTGGATAGTAAGAGAATTTACTGAGGCATTCAAATGGATATCTTAGGGATTACTCATTCTAGGGTTTACTTCACCCTATCTCTAATGAGCTACTTAATGTGTTATACTCCTGAGCTAAAGTTCAACCCTTAGCTCTGATACCAAATGTAACGTTTCGAATTTTGCCCACTCGAAAATCGACATCCATACTTCAAATCGTATTCGAATGCCATAGATTCGACCATTCAAATCCGATTCGCCGGAGCTTATAACAATCATTAAGTAAACAACACAGCGGAATAAAAGAATAATACATTGATATACAGCTTTGATACAATAAAATAGCAGCGGAAAAGAAAAATAGATAACATCTAGCATAAGAACAATATAACTCTGAGATAGTCTTCAAAAGAGAACTCCGAGAACTGCAACTCCATTTCCAAGAATCAATCCAGCAATAGCTCGAACCCCCAATAACGATTCACCTAGCATAAGCAAGACTGGTGCGATCCAAAGACTGAACTAACTCCAGATAATCTACTACATCTGACTATCTGAAAAACCCAACTCTAGACTGCTCGTGTAGAAAAATTTTGAGCACCCAGAGTTTAGGAAAGAAACAATAAACTCCGGGTCAGTCGTGGGACTGGTGTGAGCAACAAAAACAGTTTATCTTTTATTCAAAATCAAATAGAGGAATATTTTTAAAGTCAATTCGCAATGCTTTTAAAAATGAGACTACCATAAGGCCTCCTGCACACACACACAATGCAAACGCAGAATCGGAGGAGATTTCTCCTTATGATAGTCAAAGATGCTTGATACGCATTAAAAAGAACATTTGATATTATTACTAGTGCATAGTGTAGTAAAAATCATTTCGAAAGTAAAGATATAAATCTTAGCCAACATAGACATTTCGAACTATGCCTACTATAGCTACCATCCAAACAGTGTTGCGACACCATAAGTGAATGATAGGTTCTACAACTAATACCGTACAAGTTTCGTATTGTTTCTTTGGATTTCCAACAAATGGTCAGGCCAAGGAACTTCCCATTGCCACATGAGAATGCCTCTGGAAGGACATTCCCGAGAACCAAACCGGAACTCTGCCAACACAAGGCCGGGTTACCCCTAACTGGGTAACTACTGACACGAGCACGCCATTCCCCGATCGTAAACGACCTTTCTCACGGGATCCCGATAACCAACAACCACAAAGTAATAAATTCGCGGTAATCACATAGGTTAAATATCTGGGCTCCATACCATGATACCACCTCTATCCAGAAGGAAATGTACATACCCTAAAGGGAGCTACCCCTCATAACCTTGCCGCATCTTTCCTGTTTTGACCATTTCCGGGGTGTGAGGCTCGACGAAGTCTCGTCCACAAAAACATACTTTATACAAAAGCCATGCTTTGGGTCAACAAATGATCATAGAAATGATCACCAGGATAGACGATCAAATAAATGATCCCATCACAAATAATCAATACAATGATCATTTCACAACAACACTCAGCATGTCACATTACCAAATTGGGAATATATCGCTGATAACTTCAACTATATAACCTCTGAACTCGTACGTCTCAGAGAAGGGTGTTAAGCTAAGAGAATAAATTCTCCGCCACCAACAGAAATATATTTGAAAGAAATCGGCTTTATATCTCAATTTGTAATGTCAGACATACTATCCATACAAGTCTGTTCCGGGCTCGAACAGAACCGAAGGCACTTACAAAGAAGTCCTTGCAATCCGGATATTCACTAATCACGTTCGGACTTTCCATCACAGATGGAGTCTCTATACCGGGGACCAGTCGATGCAAAGACATTCGACGAGTTGTCCTTTCGCTTTCAAAAAATATCCGGTCTTCAACACTGGTCTTCAAATGCTATCCATAACGACATATCACATATTCGGAATGGGATATATGACACAAAGGTCCTTTCCCAGTTAAACCGAATAGTGAACGCAATATTTACAAGAAATATATGGATATTGGGATTTCAATTAAGTCACAACTTATTACCCAAAACTTTTCTTCAAATGGTTTAACAAATCACCATTTCAAATCTTTTAAACAAAAGGATTCATTTTCACAACCTTTAACGGTTTAAACAATTTTCACATTTTAATCTTTTAAACAAAAGATTCATTTTCACAACCTTTAACGGTTTAAACAATTTTCACATTTTAATCTTTTAAACAAAAGATTCATTCACAGATTTTCCAAATCAATTTTTATTTCAATTTGATTAACTCGTTAAATCTTTAAATCAAAGATTTAACTTATAGCCTTCAAAACAATTTCATTTCAATTTGATTTAAACAAATCATCAATTTAAATCTGTTAAAAATAAACAAATTTAATTCATAGCTTTCAAAAAGAATTCATTCATAACTTAGGAAAATCATTTCTCTATTCAATCTTGAAATTCCCCTAATTAACTGGAATCTCAGTTCTTATCTAAAAGTGTTTATCATTTGAAAACAACAGTTTTCATTTTGGAAATCTGATTCATTTATACAAGTTGAAATCCCTGGGTTAAATTCAAATTCCCAAAAAAAATACTTTAAAAATGATTTAACTCATAATGACTAGTATAATATCATTAATCCCTAGTTTCAAATTACAGAATTCAATTCCAAATATCGAATTCAAATTCAAATTGAATTACTTAAATTTCAAAACTTAATCAAGTAAATTAAAATAAATTTTAACTTGAAATTTCATTCCAAAAGCTTTTCACATTTATTCCGATTCCATTTCCAAAACATTTGAATTTAAATATTCAACTTTAAAAACCATTTAAAAATTATTTTAAAATCTGTGACTTAATCGATTTCCTCGTGAAATCCATAATTGTGTGTGTATGGTGTGGTCCAGGGGTTTAACACAATAGTGCAACATCATTCCATCATCACAGATTAAAACACAGAAATATAGTTGATAAGCGATATAAATTATAACGCTCATTGTCCATTCACAGATTCACAGATAATATACAGATGCAAATAAATATACACAGCTCAATCTACAGAACAAAATATCACAAATGATAGGATAATCAATTCAAGGCATTTCATACAAAATAATCATTCATAAGTAAGGTCAAGCATTTAATAATCATTTATAAGCAGGATTAATAAATTATTTAATGCTAAGTAATTCAATTCATTTCCAATTAAATTAATTACTTATGAATAAATTATTCAATCTTATTTATAAATTACCAATCATTTGATATAAATAAATTTATCAAACACTTTAATTAATTAAATTATACCTAATTGATCATATTAATTTAAATCGACCTTTAAACCAATTACTTAATTAATTAACCCTAATAAATCAAAATATCTAAAAATTAATTACAATAAGTGATTAATTCTCAATTACTTTCATTTGGTAATTTCATTTAAACAATTTATAACTAATTATCTAAATTAAATAATCCAATTAATTATTAACATTAATCACTTAAATCAATACTTAATAATCCTTAGTTAATTATCTTTATTAACTAATAAATTTCTTCAATTACCATTTTGAATTAATCACATTATACTTTGTATTAAATATTGGTAAATCACTTGATTTAAATCAATTTTTATCATTTATTAATATTTAAATAAAAAAAATTATCCTTTAATTATCCATCATTAATAAATTAGCTCTCAACAAATTAATTAATTTTTTTTTTATCAGTACTTAATTAACCTTTAATTATTAAAGAATCTTTTAATTTATCACATTAATTTATTCAATTACATAAATTAAATCTTTAATAAATTAACCCTTTTTATTTAAATCTTTAATTAAAACTTAATTTAATTGAAATAATTTACTTTTAAACCTTAAACCGATCCCATACTTAAATAAAACAATTATTTAAAAGAATAAGTTAAAATTGTTCAAAACTTGAATTTTGTTTTAAAATTTTGAAAGCTGTTTTTATACCACCCGGGCCCTGCTTCGAGTCAAACTTCGTTCTACCCGAAGACAACTTCGAGTTTTTCCCCAAACTTACCCGAGCCTTCTAAATTTCAATTTTTTTTTTTTTAAGTGTTAGAAATTTGACCCGGTCCTTTATCATTTTGCTTCGAGTCAAATTTCCAATTACTTCGAGTGAATACCCGAGTTGCTTGAGACAAATCTCGAGTCTTTTCCCTGCTTCATCCCCATTACTTCAGACCTCCCAAACTCACTGATACGAATGTGCCATGTGCACGTGCACGTCGCCGGCGGTGAGCTCCAGACACCACCACCACCTCGAGCAAGTCGAAATTCATCCACGTATCAACTCTAGCTCGCAACAGTCCCCATTACTTATGCGAAAACAAATTCGAGTATATACTCGAAAACCTGGAATACGAATGCCTTCCCACCCCCAAACCTGTCAACGGCAGCTGCTCCCTCCACCGACCACCAGAAAACCTCCACCACCGGCCACGAACTCGACACACCCTCACCTAACTCCCCTTGGAAGGTCGTGCAGCTCGATGCACGAGAGGAGGCGCGGCGATCTCATATTCACGCACCCTAAAAACTAGGGTTTAAAAATAAAAATGATCGCCGTAGTCGCCGCCGTGGATGATACCATCTCCGGCCATTTTTCCTACGACCGCCGTAGGCTCCTCTCCCATCCCAGAGAACCCCGAGGCCTCATCCCCTAATGATCACCAGAAATTGCCTCCAAACCAATTTTCGATCTACTGAAGGTTTCTCACCCAATACAACATTAAAATTTATGGTTTTCTTTTTTAAAATCATGTTTTTCTAAGACAATTCAAGATATATACTCAAATTAGCCAATTACATCATTTGGTAATAACATGTTATTAAGAATTGCTACTGTGTTTCTTGTTCCAGAGGAATTTCAAAACTTTGAATACTTCAACATGTTTTTAAAACTTAAATTATAATTTCACCAACTCGTCTTGTTTAAAATTCAAAATCTAATAGTCATTAGATAAGGAGTTTTGAGATTTTGGTTTGTTTTTAAACTCTGTAATTAGAAACAGAGCTGATATATGTTGTTAACAGGCATGCATACAATATTATTATACCTATATACATGCCTTCATCCCTAAACAAACAAGAAGACCAACTACTCATCATATCTCCAAGGATTTTTCATGCTTTCACACATAAAGGTAGATCAAGCTTGAAGATAAAAGTTACTCACCTGGAATATTGTGAAACAGAGAACAACTCTGTGTTTATAAGCTGTAGTTTTGATTTTTTTTTTTTTTTTTTAGTTTTGAAGAAAATACTTGCTTCAGTTAAATTTAGTTTGGAGTGGACGAAACTGAGTGAGGATGATGGATATAGAAAAGAAGGCTCACTGGATGATACTTCATTTTGTACAGGTAATGTTATTTTAATAAAATAGGCATGGTTGAAGTGTATTAGAGGTATGTTGTAGGATATCTTCTTTGTGCCAGCCTTAAATGCTTTGGTACTTGTTTCATTTGTTATCTCTTGCCTTGCATTCTAAGCTTTATAGCAACAGGCTATACTTGCCTACTTTGTTGACTTCGGCTGATGGTTTATATTTTTGATGGGGTTTAGGTATGCTATGGTGTACTAAAGCAAGGATATTAAATGCAAGTGTCTCCCATTTTGTTTATAGTAAATCCATATGCTTTGTATTTCTTTGTTTCGTTTATTTCTTGCTTTGTTACTTAGTACTTTGCATATTTATTCTCTTTAGTTTTGTTTTATACTTATTGTTTTTGTTTTATATATCAATGTTCTTATTTTATTCATAGCTTAAGTATAAATTGTTTTACTTTACAAAATAGGTGAACTTCTATTTTTATTGCCTAGCTTGTATTTGTATTTGTTTTGTTAATTTGTTTTTATCATTTTCATTCGACTATGTATATCTTTGTTTTGTTAATTTAGCTTATACTTTGTTTTATTGATTTGCTTACTTTTTTTTTCTTTATTTATTTGTACTTGTTTATACATATAAATGTATTTGTTCACTTGGTTTTTATGTTTTATTTTGTACTAGTATTTATTTGTTTGAAAACTTTATTTGCATTGCCTGCATATGTATGTTTTATTTGTTTGTTAATTTTACTTTGTTTTTGTTTACTTTGCTTATTTTTATTTGCTCACACATTTTGTTTTAAATGTTTAAATATAGCTGGTTTGTTTTGCAAGTTAATTCATATATATGTTTTGTTCCACTGCTTTGTCCTATTACTTTATAGTATGAATAACTTCTATGTTAACATGTTGTTAAAATTTATTTATGAGTTACTATATATATATATTTTTCTTAATTTATTTTATAACTCAAATATTTATTAAACCATTCATCTAAGATTTAAATTCAAATCAAAATATATATATATATATACACACACACAAGATTTTATAATTCCAAATTGACTCATATATACCCAAATATACATATATATATATATATATTCACATATATACATATATATACCATAATTAAAAATTTAAATGATTTATATAGAATATATTTGAACTCGGGGAAACTCACATCACTATATCGATTAATTTCACCGTTTTCTTCAAAAATAGATTTTAATTATCATTTTAAATTTATATAAAAATCCGGGGTCGCTACAGTCTGACCCGAGCATTACAGTTAATAACACCCGAATCAGTCTGGAATACCAACGTGAGAAAATCACACTCAATTGATTATTAAAGTTTCAAAAATCCTTTGAAAACAAAAGCATCTCGTAAGACCACGCCACAAATAAACATGTCGGGTTTTTTTTCCTTACGATAGCTAAAACAATTTTTATAAAAATCCTCTGATATTATAATAGGGTCTATACACAAATACTTATAAAACAGCCGAAATTGTTACATTATTAAATTCCAGCTACTAGCCACAAAGTGGGTAATACAAACAAAACTCGTACAAGGCTCGTAGGGAGAATGGATTTCCAACTAATTTCTAGGCACTGGGGTACCACCTATCACATTACGTGGCCTAGATCACAGTACCGAGGAGTACGCCCGCTCCCATGCAACACAAGACCGGGACTACCCCTTACTGGATAATCTCGAGTGAGATCACCTCGCGGTTGGGATCAGCAACCGCCCACTAAGCCAAAATAAAAAGGGACATCTAGACAGGGATGACCTCACCCTGCTTGGGTGCTACCCACCTAGCCTTGCTGCATAACCCCTGATTTTCAGTCATTCCCATTTGATGAGGCTTGAGGCTAAGTGTTACCTTTTAGAACATATCCATTAGAATGCCCATCGTCCACCTGACGATGTTTACGAAAGCATTCATCCATATATGTCCGCCCCGGGTTCGAACGGAACCGAAGGCACTATTCGTACTACATCCATTTTGGAAATATCCTTAGGATTAGTAGTGACTAGCCTTGCACTTCACTGCTCCATCTTCGAATCCAAACTTGTTTCCACGAAACGTACAAACCGGATCGAAGTGGTTTTCGAGAAATAAATCTCAATCCCAGTCTCTTCGAAACGATCAACGCATTTGTCCAATATTGATAGTCGGTGATTTAACTATCAATTAATATTCACAACATCCATCACACAATAAATAATTTTCCAATTTATTTATTTATCTCAAAATATCTTCACAAGATATATTTTCACTTTCAAACCCTTTTGAAAACAGTTTTCAAACTATCTTCCTTTTTTGAATAAATTTCCCAAATATTTTTCATTTCTTCTGAAATCACCAAGTACAACATTTAGATTTTGAAATGATTTAAAACACCTTATTATAAAATATACTTTTAAATATTTTAAATTAAAAACTACTTTAATGCTTTATTAAAAAAATATATATTTTAAAAATAATTAAAGTAAAGCTACTTTTAGAATATAGAACTAAATTTCTCTTTTTAAAACAAAACACCAAGTTACCTTAAATAATTACTACGATAATAGACTTGAAAAATATTTACTTAAAGATTTAAACATTTAGAAATAATTTTTTTCTCAAACATGCTTTTTAAAACAACATTAAACTTTTATCTTATATTTAAAAACTTACTTTGAAAACGTACTTGGCAATCCAGAGAAATATACTTCTCTTCACATTCTTCTTTAAATTACCAATTTCAAACACTTGAATCAATTTTCAAATTGATTTCCAATTTACTCCCTTTTTTCCAAAATTCATTAATTTCAGATTTAAATCCTTAATTATGATTTAAAATACATTTAACTGAAAACTCAAATTTTTAGATTTCTCAATTACTTCCTTATCCTTTTAAATAGATTTAAACTTTGAATTTTAAAATAATCATTATTCCTTTAATTAATATAACTTAAGTTTACAATTCATTAATTTCGTTTTATTCAAAATTCTTTTTCTTTTCATACTCGAAGTTATTTATTATTATTTCCATATTACTTCTATTTCTTTTCAATTCATTCTTAATTATTCAAATTTTCTATCATTATTTCACTTACAAATTTACTTCCTTTTATTTTCTTCCCAACAATCCAATTTATATATTTTGGTAATTCATTATACCCAAATATATCCAATCAAACCATAACATTCAATATTCCAATATAACTCATCATAGAATATCAAATAATCACAACAGAGAATATTAAATAATTTAAATAAATGTTGAGGGATCTAGTTGGATCCCTCCAACCCGTTCCCTGCATCCACAGACATTAGCACAATATAAATCAAATATTCCAAGATGTAGTATATACTATAATATAACACATCAATCAACTCAACCATTCAACCAATTATTTAAATTTAATCATTTAAATTTAAATTTAAATTTAAATCTAACTGAGTGAGATTAACTCACCTTTGATTCTTGTTTTGCAATCCGACCCAACCCACCTTGCTTCTATCAGACTTTGACCTTGTATAACAAACATACTATTTATTGCACTTTGAAATAACTTGAACAATTTATTTCAATTTTATAAATTTTCTTTAAGTGACTAAGAACAAATCAATTTCCATAATTCATTATTTAAAAATTTCACTAGTAAATGGAAATAGGTATATATGTGTATTTATTAATATTCGATCTAATCAAACAATTAATTATCATTTAGTAGATTTAGTTAACTAACTTTTATATAAACCATTATATTTTTCCAAAGTTCTCTCTCTATATATATATTCATATATACCTATTTTCTGTATTAAAATATGTATGCACCCTTATATTATATATGAAAATATGCTTTCTTCAGTAAATAGCAAAACTGTAGTTTGGTTCCAGTAAACTTCCTCTAATAATTTATTTTTAGTAACTACAACAATTAAATGAGCCTATCAAACAAATTAATCTCCATATTTCTCCAAATTTCTTCTTATTATTTCCAAATAAATTTAAACCTTGAAACTTAAAATAAATTTCTTTTTTCTTTATATAATATTACTTTAAAAGACATCAAGGATCTACTTTTATAAAATATCTACAACACATTTTTATTTTTTATTTTTTTAACCTAACCTATGTATGCATATATCTGTTAGGGAAGTGAAATTAATTTAAAAAAAACAATTCATTTTCTCATTGTCGAAAGACGACAGTAAATCAAAGGAACGAAAATACCTTAAACCCAAAAACATATCCTGCCAATTCCCCTGCTCGAACCCGAAGAACCCCCTAATCAACACCTCTGAGTCTCATCAATCAATGCACTTCATCTCCTCTTTATCACCTCCCCATACCTTTAGATAACAGTGCATCACCTCCTTACTTAATCGCTCCACTCAGCAGCTCTTTTGCAACTAAGCCTAAGCCGTGAACCCACAACCCAAATCCCCTGCAAAACCCTAGCTCGTCAACTCCAAGGACCTCGAGAACATCGCGGCCACACAGACTACACTGTCATCGATCTACCTCCTTCCACGCGACAACGCGAATCGCCTGGAATCGAGTACAGCTCGAGATTGATTCGGGTCTGAAGCTCCAGATCGGAACATTGAGGAGTGATTTGACCTCGGTTTTGGATCAGGATCGGAGTGTGATTCGAAATGAATGGGTCTTGATTTGGGAAGAAGGGAACGTGCTTGCGATTAAAAGCTCAGACGATTCTCTCTTCTTATTTTTTTCTTCGTTCGACAAGGCTAGATATGCGCTCCGCCATTTTCAAACGGAGGGAGAAGTGAAATTTGATTTCGATTTGTATAGAAAAAGAAGCGACCATTTTTTTTCAGAGAGGATTTTATTTTCGTTGAGAAATATACTGGCTTTGAAACTGTTAAGAGGAGATGTCCATTGTTTTTCAGAGGTACGAACTGTTTTATTATATTTTTCTTTTGTTCGGCTGAGACATGAAAGAAGGGATGTGCTAGGAAAAAGAAGTGGCGTGAATCAAAAGGACTACAGCGTTTTGAAATGAGGGGGAAAAACGTGCTGAAGTGAAATATTTCAGCTGAGGTTTGACTAAACTATGCAAATATATATTTCAATGCGTTTAAATATCGTACGCTCACACAACAACCCAAAACGCTACGAAATTTGAAATCCGATAATTATGCAATATTACGGATCCCATGGAACTAGTTTCATCGAATTTCGAGACTGTGCCTCGGAAGGCTATTTCCAAATATCGATTTAAACGATATATTTTCAGAACTGAATAAACACTTTTTAAATTCAAATTTAAAAGTTCTATCACCTTCAATATTATCAATATGAAGGTTATAAGCCTTCAAATTATTATTAACCGGCTTAACTTTCCAGATTCAACATTTAACTCAGCTTCAAATTATTTAATTCAATAATTTAATTATCAAAAAATTAGTGATATTTGAATTCAAGTTAAAAAAATTAACTTTTAAATATTAAAATCAATTAAATATTCCGATTTCAAAGGCTTAAAAATTCCGGGTCGTCACATTCCTCCCCCCTTAAAAGAATTTCATCCTCGAAATTACTAGTAAGGAAGAATGTCCAATATCCGTTACTATTTTTCAAAACCAAACAGTTTAATTAACTTGTCATACATATCTTTTATTATAGACCCACTATCATTCTTGCTAACTTCCCAAAACCTTCAATAGTTTTCAAATATTATTACATGCTCAATCATTCAACTTTCAATTTAAACCCAATTTTGAATTATCAAAATTTTCTCAAAAATTTTCTAACTCTCTAAAATTTTCGAAAAATTTCGCCAGCGTCTCCTTTGCGCGGCTAGCTCGGTACAACTACAAAATGGCCTCTACGGCTCCCAAATCCCAAAAGAAAACAAAAAGCCAAGTGGCTAGACCAAAAAACCCAATCAAATTTCATAGAAATTTAAGCATATACCTTTTTGTCGAGCAATTCAAATTTATCTTTTGAAATCAAAACCCATTTTACTTTTCCTTCATAACACCTGTATATCCTACATAGCAATAATATCCAATCACAACATTCAAAAACATTTATCGATTTCCTTACAAATGTCAATATTTATTCATTCAAATATTACTTAAGATATATTTGTAAGATCAATTTCCAATTAAGAATTCACCATTCCTTTCTTAAGTTTGGTGTAAGTATTTAATATGTTTCTTATATTTATTTTCACTTTACCATTCTAGTTTATATCTACTTCTATTCAAATTGATTCTTTCATTTCCATCCGAATTCAATTTATCTTCATCTCCGTATATTAAATTTTATCTTACATTTATCTGATTCATATTAAAAATTTATAGTAGTTTCATTCACTAATTTATTTCAATTTCCAGTTTGAAATCGTTTTGTCGTTAACAAAAAATTTTCCCAAAAATTTTCAAAAATCTTTCTAACTCACAAAATTTCTGAATTTTTTTGGCAGAGTCTCCTTTATACAGAGGAGCTTTTGCAATTTGAGAAGAGATATAAATATATATACATCGACCCACACGGTCGGAAAACAGAAAAACAGTTCATATTTCCTATTTGTATTGCGTAGGTGTACCTTATTTAGCATTTAGCGCGGCAAAACCAGTCAAACGACTTCCAACAACCTGTGCTTACTCAATTTAAACAAGTAAGTGCTAAATATATATGAAATGTAAAACATTTTTCTTATTTAAACAACCACAACACATCAATGCTAAAGAAAGGCAGTTTAAATAACTTCCACAATCAATTTATATGATTTAAATAACTAATTCAGTTGCTTTAATTCGCTTCCTTTCTATTTTAGTTGATAACTATGTCAATTTAAATCCCGATCCATTATTATATTTAATTTCATCTCATTTCTAATTTATTCACAACCCTTTACTTGCATTTCATTTCATTTCCATAATTGTTCCATTCAAAAACAATTTATTAAGCTTGGCACATTCAATACACATAAATTAATAACCATTTCCCAAATTAATTTGACCCAGACTTTTATGGTCTTCACTTTTGCTCGAAGCCAAACTTCTATTAACTTTAAACTTAAGTTAATTTACTTTCTTCAATTTATCTCAACTTCTCGACTTAAGCTCACATCTATTTAATTTGATTCTCAACAGATTCGATTTATAATCCCAAGTTTATAATGTATACACATATTCATTTCTAATTCCATAACCCAAGCTCATTTGAATAACATTTCGAAGTCACATTCCATTTATTTATACTTGAATGGAATTTATTCACAACTTAAACCATTTCTGTTTCAATTCGTTTTTATTTCACTTAACAACATTCAAAATATATGTGTCGAGCTCTATTTATTAACCACATTCGATTTGTTAGTATTCCAACTTGAATTGCATTTGATAATTACTATTTAATCCAAGTTCATTTTCAATTCCATTATTACTCACAATTTTATTTGGCCTATTTATTTATAATCAATCTCATTCACACTTTACTTTTTAACTCAGAATTATACCTTTTATATAACTAATATATTTTTATTATTATTCCATAAACGTTTTAAACAAGATTCCAGAGTTTAAACGATTTCCCAAAATTCCAAAATAACCTTTCAATTCAACTATATCAAAAATCCCTTTCAATTTCAAAACTAAACCCTGTTTTGCAAACAAACATCAACCCAAAACATCCAGGTAGCAATTCCGCTTTTGGAAACTCGAAAATGAACATCGATGATGCTGCAGTCATCATCGATATTATTTTCCAGCGACCACGGAGAGTTTAGTGTTGAGTCACAGGTTCTATGAAGTTTTTGATTTCTGACAAAGAAATAAAGGCGATCGACAAAACAAAGACATCATGGCTATAAAGAGGCACAAAAGAGCTACATATGGTACTCTAGATTATAGGTTGATTATTTGATATTGTAATGGTGATAAACTTGTTAAAATCTATCCTCAAATAATCATATCGATATATATATGTTTGAATAGCATTGCACATTCATTGAGCAAATTAACAGGGACCGGTCGACCGGTCATAAATCAGGCGGTCGACCATTTCTGTGTAAAATGCACAATGAACGTGCACACATGCACATAACGACTATATATTTGAAATCCTGTCTACTGGCCATTTTTTGACCTGTCGACCGTTTTTAAACAGAGAGCAACCTTTTCCAAAAGACACTTCTTTCTCCAATGGTTGCATCTCTTACCTTTCATCAATGGTCATATCTATTAATGGCTACTGTTCATAAAGAGTTACAACCATTTTTTCTATATATAAACTCATCTAAATCATTGATTCAAAGATATGAATATAGATTAATATATGTTTTTCTACTCTAGTTTCTGATCTTACTTTCTAAATACTCCTGCATTCTAAAAGCTCTCAATTATTTTAATTGCTTATTGAATCATTGAAATTATTTCATATCTTTTGATTCAATAAGTAATATACTTCCCTTAATCTTCACAAAACATCATTTACATATTTTGAGGATAAGATTATAGGAAGTTTGTACTACAAGTGACAAAACTGTGTTAGCAAGAACACATATCGTCAACAAACAATTATATTCATCTTTGTTGAAGTCCTCAATGTTGTAAGAGGCAAGTGTTGAAGTCCTCGGTGTTGTAAGAGGCAAGTGTTAAAGTCCTCAGTGTATTAGAGGCGTGAAATCCTGTTCGTTTGCTCGGGTGTTGTAAACCTGTTCCTCCGGGTGAAGCGAGGTAGTTAATAGTGTAAATCCAGATAGAAGTCTGGGACTGGACGTAGGACGGTGCTCCGAACCAGTATAAAAATCTCTGGTGTGATTTTTCTATTTTTATTTACTTTGCTACTATCGTCTATTTCCGCATATATATATATTCCATATTACACGATCCGTGTGTACTATATTAGTACGTGCACTCGTTCACCGCACACTTTACATTTGGTATCATAGCACGGCCATCATATAACCGTAACACAGTTATTTGATATATTCTTGTAATATGGCAAATAACGCAAGTACTAGCACTCAAAACACCACTTACATGGAAGGTCAATCGACACAAAGACCTCCATTTTTCAATGGTCTTAACTATAGTTATTGGGCAACACGTATGTCATTCTTTATGTAATCAAATAGTTATGATGCTTGGAATGCAACTCAAAAAGAAATAGTGAATCCAACAACTGATTATTCAGAATGGACTGCGGCTGAGAAAACGGCAGCAGCCGTAAATGCAAGAGCAATAAATATGTTGTTTTGTGCATTAGACCAAAATGAATATAACCGTGTTAGTATCTGTACTACTGCATATCAAATTTGGCAAACGCTAAAAATCACTCATGAAGGTACTAACAAGGTTAAACAAGCCAAAATAGCCATGCTGAAAAGTCAATTTCAAAATTTCAAAATGAAACCAAATGAGACAATCAATGATATGTATTCACGGTTTCAAACTATCCACCATGCACTTATTGGCTTAGGACAAAAGTATTCTGATTTTGATGTTGTTTCAACAGCCCTACATTCTCTGACTAGTGAATGGGAAGGAAAAGTATTAGCAATTGAAGAAGCTAATGACCTTTCTGTCATGAAGCCAGATGAATTGATAGGAAATCTAATGTCCTACGAAGCTAACTTGCAGACTAGAAAGGAACAAAAAGAAGAAAAGAAAAACGTGGCATTCCATGCTGAAAAAGACGAAAACGAATCAGGGTCTGAAGACGAAGATCTGGCATTCATAGCAAAAGGTTTCAAAAAATTCCTAAAACAGCGAAAACCAGTCGTTATAACAGAAAGAAATCTAGATCAAATAAACCAACATCATCCTCTATAGAATGCTTCAACTGTCACAAAAAGGGGCACATGCACAAGGATTGTCCGGAGCAAAAGAAGAAGTCGGAAAATGACAAATTAAGATATAAGAAGGACAAATCAAAGAAACGAGCATTCTCGGTAACATGGGATGATACAGACTCATCAGAAAGTGATAGTGATACGGAAGATGAACAAGAAAATGTATGTTTCATGGCAACAGAAGATGAGATACAAATTCCTACATTCGATGAAATGCTTGATATTAATGCTGAATTGATAGTCAAATATAAAGACATAAAACGACAGCTAAAAGAAACCAAAGCAGATTTGAGTAGAGCAGAATTTGAACGAGATATGTTAAAAGACGAGAAGAAAATATTAGAAGAAGAACTTGAAAATTTTCAAGAATCATCATCTAATGTTGACTCTCAACTAGTTCTTTTGAGTCAAGAAATTGAAACTCAAAAAGAGAAAAATGATGCTCTCACTACTAAAAATCATGAGCTTGAGGCAAAAGTCAAAATTCTGGACCTAGAAAAGGCTAGTTTACAAACTAAGTTAGATAACATTACTCAAAATGTTTCTAACTTTAACAAAGGTCGAGAAAATTTGACAAAAATCATTGAAAGTTCACAATCTATTTCGGATAAACAGGGTTTGGGATATAAGAAACAAGAAATCAAGAAACATCTTGGTAATAAAAGAAAGAAGAAAGTACAAAAGACTGAAGTTAAGAAAAATCTTAGTTTATTATATTCCAAACCAAAGCCAGTTGTGAAATTTCAAAAGAAAAATACAAAGACTATCAAAATATGGGTTCCTAAAACAAATAACAATTTGATTAGGAACAAATACATTCAGCAATCCATGAATACTGTGCATCTTAATACTATTTATGTATATAAAGGGGATACCAGACCCGTATGGGTTTGGACTCCTAAGACCTAACTCTTAGGACCCTATAAAAAGTGGGTACCATGGACTTAATTTTATTTTTTGCAGGTCCCACTTAAGAAAAGAGGAAAGTGGATATTGGACAGTGGTTGCTCGAAGCACATGACTGGAGACAAGAGCTTATTAACAAATATTACATACTCAGATGGTGGCTCCGTCACTTTTGGAGATAATTCAAAAGGCTATATCATCGGCAAAGGCGATGTGAGCAATTGCGGTACATCTAACTTACCTCTTATTACTAATGTCATGCTAGTTAGAAATTTAAAACACAATTTACTTAGTATTAGTCAGTTATGTGACAAGGGTTTTACTATTTTCTTTTCAAATAATAAGTGTAGTATTTTAGATAAAGACCATAATTTAGTTTTCGAAGGTTATAGAGACAGAAATATATATATTCTTAATATGAATATTAATCATAATTCAGATATGTGTCTTGTGGCTAATGATAATGATCCATGGCTTTGGCACAAACGCTTCTGTCATGTAAACTTCAGAACTATTGACAAGCTAGCCAAAAACAATATAGTTAGGGGACTACCCAAAATGAGTTTTAAGGTTAACAACATTTGTGATGCATGTCAATTAGGAAAATTGACCAAATCATCTTTTAAATCCAAGAAAGTCATATCAACATTACAACCACTTGAGTTATTACACATGGATTTATTTGGACCTACTAGGGTTCAGTCAATAAATCACAGTCGATATGTGCTTGTAATTGTTGATGATTTCTCTCGTTACACATGGACAATTTTCTTAAAAAATAAAAGTGACACTTTCGATCATTTCAAATCTTTTGTCAAAAGAATTCAAAAATCAAAAGGGATTAAAGTTAAAAATATAAGAAGTGATCATGGTGGAGAGTTTGAAAATAATGAATTTGAACATTTTTGTACAAAGAAAGGTATATATCATAATTTCTCGTTTCCCAGAACTCCACAACAGAACGGAGTTGTAGAACGGAAGAACCGAACTTTACAAGAATGTGCAAGAACATTATTGAATGGAACCACCTTACCAAAACATTTATGGGCAGAAGCCGTCGCAACTGCCTGTTATGTTTTAAATCGTGTGTCCATAAGACCTCTTACAAAGAATACTCCTTATGAATTATTTAACAAAAGAAAGCCTAAAATCTCATAATTCAAAGTTTTTGGTTCCAAGTGTTTTATTTTAAATACGAAAGACCAGCTTGGCAAATTCGATCCAAAAGTCGATGAAGGAATATTTGTCGGTTATTCGGAACGAAGTAAGGCCTATCGTATATTTAATAAACGAACCAAAACTATTGAAGAATCACTTCATGTCTCTTTTGATGAATTCTATCAGCATCCTCACACTATATCAGATGATGACGAATAAATAGTCACTGACAATCCAATTTTCACGAATATTGACTCTGACTCGGAAATAATTATTGAGAATATTCCTCAAATATGTGAGTTACAATCACCATCAAGGATATTAAGAGACCATCCGGCCCAAAATATAATCGATGTGGTAACATCACATGTCAGAACAAGGAGTCAACTCAATCAAATGGGTCATGTCGCTTTTCTCTCAAATATCGAACCTAAGAATCCTAAAGAAGCTGCTACAGACGATTACTGGATCATTGCCATGCAGGAAGAACTAAATCAGTTCGAGCGCAATGACGTTTGGGAACTTGTTCCAAGACCAACTGATCAGTCAGTTATTGGTACTAAATGGGTCTATAAAAATAAGGCTGACGAACAAGGAAATATCACCAAAAATAAAGCAAGATTAGTATTATAAGGGTATAATCAGGAAGAAGGTATCGATTATGAAGAAACTTATGCACCAGTTGCTCGATTAGAAGCTATTAGAATCCTATTATCTTTTGCTTGTCACCATAATTTCAAACTTTATCAGATGGATGTCAAAAGTGCTTTTCTCAATGGATTTATCAAAGAGAATGTCTATGTCGAACAACCTCCTTTGTTCGTACATGAAAAATATCCTGACCATGTGTTCAAACTTAAGAAAGCTCTATATGGTTTAAAACAAGCACCTCGTGCTTGGTATGAACGATTACGTAGCTATCTTATTAACTTAGGATTTCAAATAGGCAAAGTCGATCAAACTTTGTTTATTAAACGTTCTAAAAAGGATATTCTAGTTATCTAGATATATGTAGACGACATCATCTTTGGTTCAACAAACGATAAACTCTGCAAGGAATTTGCAAGTATTATGACCAAAGAGTTCGAAATGTCTCATATGGGAGAACTGTCATATTTTCTTGGACTTCAAATCAAACAACTTCCGAGTGGTATCTTTATCAATCAAGAAAAATATTGCGGAAATCTTACTAACGCTTCGGATTAGAAAATACATCTGGTAAACCAACTCCTATGAGTACAACTACACATCTTGAAAAGGATGAAAATGGTAAGAGTGTTGACCAGAAATTATATCGAAGCATGATTGGTTCTCTTCTTTATCTTACAGCTAGTCGTCCAGATATAATGATGAGTGTTTGTCTATATGCACGCTTTCAAGCAGATCCAAAGGAATCACATCTACGAGCAGTGAAACGTATAATTCGTTATCTTAATAATACCAAAGATTTCGGTCTTTTTTATCCAAAAGAATGTCCATTTGAATTAGTATCATATAGTGATGCTGATTTTGGCGGCTCGCGAACGGATAGAAAAAGTACAAGTGGTACGTGCTATTTTATTGGAAAATCACTTCTCTCTTGGTTTAGTAAGAAACAAAATTGTGTTTCACTATCAACATGTGAAGCTGAATATATATCAGCAGCTCTCGCTTGTACTCAAGTACTATATATGCAACAAACACTTCAAGATTTTGATATTCATTTATCAAATTCTATTATATACTGTGATAACACAAGTGCTATAAATCTCTCTAAGAATCCAGTGAATCATTCTAGAACCAAACACATTGATATCCGTCATCATTTCCTTAGAGATAATATTGAAAAAGGATATATATGTCTTGAATATGTCCAAACTGATAATCAATTAGCGGACATTTTTACTAAGCCTCTGCTCGAATCTAGTTTTATTAGATTTCGAAGAGAGCTTGGTTTAATTTCAAGAAAAGATCTTGACTAGTAATTACTAATGATTGTCTTTTCCTTTGGTTATATTTTTTTCTAAGAAAAGCTATTTATTTTCTTTAAATAAGAGCCTTTGCTTGCTTTCACGGTCAAATTTCTTTATTCACTCTCATCCACGGGCTTATGTATAAGGAATTTCTTTATAAGCTTGTCAAAACTTCTCTCTTTATTCATCTTTTCTTATCTGAGCATAAGGCTCTATACATAATTTTCTATGGCCCACATTTGTGATGAGTGTGCTCAAAAATCACACATTTCCATTACAAGTTCTGAACCAGAGGAGTATTATTCTCCTGAAACACCGAAACAAAAACCGAAGTATCATCACCAATGCATTCGTACTCCTGGCAGTACACCAACCTCAAAACGAGTAAAGAAGGCGCTGTTTTGTTCTCCTCGTACCAAAGCACAGATCGACGAGATTCGCCACTATCAGAAACATCAAATAGATCTTCAAAGACAGCTTCATTATGGGCAAAACCATCTTTATCATGAACAACAACGGACATCGGCACGTTTATCTGTTTTAGAAAAAATGGCATCATTCTTTTATGGTTCAAACAAGCATGATGTACATGAACCAATGCCTTCTAGGCCGTCAACATCTAGAAGTCCTAACTCTTGGGATCGAAATTATAACAGGAATGAAGGTGCTCAGAAAAACTGGAGTCGATGGACACATCGTATTAAAGATAATAAAGAAAATTCTAATGACGATTCTTCCACTCTTCATTAGATTTATATATATACATGTTGTAACGTTTTCCCTCTATCACTCATGTAATAACGTTTGTATTTTATAATAAGAGTGAAATATGAATTATATAGCTCAACATATTCTCAAAAAACTGCAAAAGAGACTGTTTTTCATCAGGCAACAAAACCGGTCGACCACCTATAATAGAACCGGTCGACCGTTTAGCCTCTGGATGAAAACGGTCGACCGGCCATATTAGAGCGGTCTACCGGTATACGTCTATTCAGTTTTTATATATACTTTGCGTCACATTTTCCCATCCTCCTCCTCATTTGTCTCAATCGGTTATTTATCCCCAAATTCCAAAAACCCTATTCTCTCAATTCCAAATTCCAATTCTCCAAATTTTCTAAAATAATGGCTCCTCCGCAAAAGAAACCCAAGAGAGGATCATCCTCCGGAACTTCATCACTCAATATCTCCGCTAAGAAATGGCTCGAAAATCCGGTAGCTATCACAAGATGGAATCAAATGACTAACTACAAATTTCATCTGGGTTCTTACATCAAATTTGATGATTTCACATCTTATGGAATCCGTAGGTTAGCAAATAACTCCAATCTTTCTCCATTGATCGATTTTTCAGAAAACAATGTGGAAATAAATCACTTGATGATAAAATTGTTCTATGCCAACATGAACCTGGACGAGTATAAACCTGATGATCCAAACGGAGTCATTTGGTCTGTCGTATGTGGCAAACAAATTTTTATCACTCATGATAGGATAGCTTCTATACTGGGTATTCCAAATCAAGGCGATGAGTTTTCATCACATTTCTGTGAAGTCTTCACTCGCAATAGCATCAGCCATCAATTCATGGAGGACAACAGTGATGGCACAAAATCAACTGGACTTCGACCCACTGCCAGACTACTACATCGCGTCTTGATGTTTTCTTTGTTTCCTAGACTAGGAAACTACGACGCTGTATACAAAGAAAACTTCAAGGCCCTTTATGCTATTTATGGAGATATCCAAATCAATTAGGTTCATATGCTATTTGACGAGATTCTCAAGGTGAACAACTCTACGCGACCTCACTTTTTCTTCAATGAATATATCATGCGTATTTTACTAGCTTGTGGCGTAAGACCTCCTGACTCTGCCACCTCGAAACCAAAATGTATTGATTCTGTAACCATCAAACGCATGAAGCTTCCCCCTCCTTACCTTCAGATTATGTCGTTTGAACAATGGCAACAAAGAGGTCCAACAAAACAAAAAGCTACTTCCTCTCGACCTCGTTCCGAAGAAGATAAATTGTTGAAATCAAAATCCACCACAAAAGAATCACTTGAAACTATTGCGCGTAATCAATTCTTGCTTGAATCAAGACTCAAGCGCATTGACACAAAAATTGATAAATGCTTCAACAAAGTCAAGTCATTCTTTGGTATTTTATGGGATGTTATTTCATGTAGCACATCCATCTCTGCTCAAGACCCAGGCAAACGTCCTGCTCCTCCTGTTTTCAACTGGTCATCAACTGAGGAGTCTACTGGTACTAGTGGACATGGTCGTGGAGAATCATCTAGAGAGGACGATGAAGAGGAAGATGATGATGATGATGAGGAAGAAGATGATCAAGAGCAGACAGCATCTGACTCATCCTAGATTCTGTTTTTCTATCTCTATTTTTTGGTTTAGTAATTTAAAACATCATTCGACACTTGTACTAAATAGTGTCGTTACTTTTATTCGTATGATATTATGGTGTGTATGATACTCTGGTATGTTTGGATATGTTATAGTTTTTTGCTATGCATGAATATTCTGGTTGATATACTCCTATATTGTTCCATTATTTATTATTCCTTTTTGTCGATGACAAAGGGGGAGAAAGTGCTAACAATTATTTGCAGGAATATATATATAAAGAATACAAATAAAATCTCAGGGGGAGATCACATATTCAAGGGGAGATTCAGAACTTCAGATATATGTTGTCATCAATCAAAAAGGGGAAGAATGTTGAGTCACAGGTTCTATGAAGTTTTTGATTTCTGACAAAGAAATAAAGGCGATCGACAAAACAAAGACATCATGGCTATAAAGAGGCACAAAAGAGCTACATATGGTACTCTAGATTATATGTTGATTATTTGATATTGTAATAGTGATAAACTTGTTAAAATCTATCCTCAAATAATCATATCGATATATATATGTTTGAATAGCATTGCACATTCATTGAGCAAATTAACAGGGACCAGTCGACCGGTCATAAATCAGGCGGTCGACCGTTTCTGTGTAAAATGCACAATGAACGTGCACACATGCACATAACGACTATATATTTGAAATCCTGTCTACTGGCCATTTTTTGACCTGTCGACCGTTTTTAAACAGAGAGCAACCTTTTCCAAAAGACACTTCTTTCTCCAATGGTTGCATCTCTTACCTTTCATCAATGGTCATATCTATTAATGGCTACTGTTCACAAAGAGTTACAACCATTTTTTCTATATATAAACTCATCTAAATCATTGATTCAAAGATATGAATATAGATTAATATATGTTTTTCTACTCTAGTTTCTGATCTTACTTTCTAAATACTCCTGCATTCTAAAAGCTCTCAATTATTTTAATTGCTTATTGAATCATTGAAATTATTTCATATCTTTTGATTCAATAAGTAATATACTTCCTTTAATCTTCACAAAACGTCATTCACATATTTTGAGGATAAGATTATAGGAAGTTTGTACTACAAGTGACAAAACTGTGTTAGCAAGAACACATATCGTCAACAAACAATTATATTCATCTTTGTTGAAGTCCTCGGTGTTGTAAGAGGCAAGTGTTGAAGTCCTCGGTGTTGTAAGAGGCAAGTGTTGAAGTCCTTAGTGTTGTAAGAGGCAAGTGTTAAAGTCCTCAGTGTATTAGAGGCGTGAAATCCTGTTCGTTTGCTCGGGTGTTGTAAACCTGTTCCTCCGGGTGAAGCGAGGTAGTTAATAGTGTAAATCCAGATAGAAGTCTGGGACTGGACGTAGGACGGTGCTCCGAACCAGTATAAAAATCTCTGGTGTGATTTTTCTATTTTTATTTACTTTGCTACTATCATCTATTTCCGCATTTATATATATTCCATATTACACGATCCGTGTGTACTATATTAGTACGTGCACTCGTTCACCGCACACTTTACATTTAGTGCTTTTATCTCTTTTTAAAAACATTTCAAATATTTTTAATTTCAAATCTTCCCAGATTTCAAATCCAACTCAAAAATATTTTTGAAATAGTATTATTATTTCTCCAAAACCATTGAAAACCACTTTCAAATGCAAAGGAATTTAAATTTTCCCAAAAATTCCAAATTGCAATCCCTTTAAATCTATATTCAAACATTCTCTGGAGTTTTATCTCATTTTAATTTCAAATATTTCTCTGGAATTTTATTTTAGAATTACAATCTCATTTGTATATAAAGTTGTTTCAATTTATAAGTCACATTTATAATCTATATTTCAAATTCCATTTTGTTAGATAAATTCATTCTTCAACTTTGGTTATAAGTTTTCAATTGCTTATTCAATTTCTACACAATAGTGTTAATAATTTTAATATTATCATTTCCTAATAACAAGCATCCAAATATACATAACTAAAATAACTTACAAAAATTATACTTTTATACACAAAAATTATTTGGGTAAAATTGTTTCATTTACCCATCTTAAAACAATATTGTGTCGAATTGTTCTACTCAAGTGTTTAGAGATCCCTATCAATGACGTTAA
The DNA here is from genome assembly GCA_030765085.1 of Allium cepa. Taxonomy (NCBI): domain Eukaryota; kingdom Viridiplantae; phylum Streptophyta; class Magnoliopsida; order Asparagales; family Amaryllidaceae; genus Allium; species Allium cepa. The sequence continues at coordinate 471,191,799 of CM060931.1, forward strand.
TTACTCGTATTGATCAGGATCCATAAACTACTCAATAAACCATTCAACACAATATAAAACCATTTTATATTCACTAACAAATACGCGCTCATATCTATTAATACACTCAAACTCATTCTAGAGTACTATTGACTCTATTTCAATGAGTATTTCCCACCAGAGCCAAGGTTATCGCCAGCCTACGCTCTGATACCAAGTGTAACGACCCACAAATTTGTACCCCTTGAGTCATCACTATTCTACCTAAAACAACTCAAGTTGTACAGAAATACGAACCATTTGGGTTAAGGAAGAAGAGGTAGACGAAGAAAATAGAAATCAATAACAGAATCTAACCATCGCAGCGGAATAAAATATAATAGATATTAACATATCTTTACACCAAAATCAAATATAGCTGTTTATATATTACATCATCAGAGTACATCAATCACAGCTCAACATCAACAACATACAAATGGATACACAAAAACTCAACACGGCGGAATATATACATAAACAAGTACGAAAATATGCATCGTCATCCAGCTCGTCTCCTGAGCTCCACAGCATCATATCCTGTATCCTATAATACTCAGTCTGACTCGAGCATTACAGTTAAATAACACCCGAGTCAGTCTGGAATACCAGCGTGAGAAAATCACACTCAATTGATTATTAAAGTTTCAAAAATCCTTTGAAAACAAAAGCATCTCGTAAGACCACGCCACAAATAAACATGTCGGGTTTTTACCTTACGATAGCTAAAACAATTTTTATAAAATTCCTCTGATATTACAATAGGGTCTATATACAAATACTTACAAAATAGCCAAAATTGTTACATTACTAAATTCCAGCTACTAGCTACAGAGTGGGTAATACAAAAAAAACTCGTACAAGGCTCGTAGGGAGAATGGATTTCCAACTAATGACTAGGCACTGGGGTACCACCTGTCACAGTACGTGGCCTAGATCACAGTACCGAGGAGTACGCCTGCTCCCCTGCAACACAAGACCGGGACTACCCCTTACTGGATAATCCCGAGTAAGATCACACCGCGTTTGGGATCAGCAACCGCCCACTAAGCCGAAATAAAAAGGGACTTCTAGACAGGGATGACCTCACCCTGCTTGGGTGCTACCCACCTAGCCTTGCTGCATAACCCCTAATTTTCAATCATTCCCATTTGATGAGGCTTGAGGCTAAGCATTAACTTTTAGAACATATCCCTTAGAATGCCCATCGTCCACCTGACGATGTTTATGAAAGCATTCATCCATACAAGTCTGTCTCGGGTTCGAACGGAACCGAAGGCACTATTCCTACTACATCCATTTTGGAAATATCCTCAGGATTAGTAGCGACTAGCCCTTGCACTTCACTGCTCCATCTTCGAATCCAAACTCGTTTCCATGAAACGTACAAACCAGATCGAAGTGGTTTTCGAGAAATAAATCTCGATCCCGGTCTCTTCGAAACGATCAACGCATTTGTCCAATATTGATAGTCGGTGATTTAACTATCAATTAATATTCACAACATCCATCACACAATAAATAATTTTCCAATTTATTTATTTATGTCAAAATATCTTCACAAGATATATTTTCACTTTCAAACCCTTTTGAAAACAGTTTTCAAACTATCTTCCTTTTTTGAATAAATTTCCCAAATATTTTTCATTTCTTCTGAAATCACCAAGTACAACATTTAGATTTTGAAATGATTTAAAACACCTTATTATAAAATATACTTTTAAGTATTTTAAATTAAAAACTACTTTAATGCTTTATTAAAAATATATATATTTTAAAAATAATTAAAGTAAAGCTACTTTTAGAATATAGAACTAAATTTCTCTTTTTAAAACAAAATACCAAGTTACGTTAAATAATTACTACGATAATAGACTTGAAAAATACTTACTTTAAGATTTAAACATTAAGAAATAAATTTTTTCTAAAACATGCTTTTTAAAACAATATTAAACTTTTATATTACATTTAAAAACTTACATTGAAAACGTACTTGGCTATCCAGAGAAATATACTTCTCTTCACATTCTTCTTTAAATTACCAATTTCAAACACTTGAATCAATTTTCAAATTGATTTCCAATTTACTCCCTTTTTCCCAAAATCCATTAATTTCAGATTTAAATCCTTAATTATGATTTAAAATACATTTAACTGAAAATTCCAATTTTTAGATTTCTCAATTACTTCCTTATCCTTTTAAATAGACTTAAACTTTGAATTTTAAAATAATCATTATTCCTCTAATTAATATAACTTAAGTTTACAATCCATTAATTTCATTTTATTCAAAATTCCTTTTCTTTTCATACTCGAAGTTATTATTATTTCCATATTACATCTATTTCTTTTCAATTCATTCTTAATTATTCAAATTTTCTATAATTATTTCGCTTACAAATTTACTTCCTTTTATTTTCTTCCCAACAATCCAATTTATATATTTTGGTAATTCATTATACCCAAATATATCCAATCAAACCATAACATTCAATATTCCAATATGACTCATCATAGAATATCAAATAATCACAATAGAGAATATTAAATAATTTAAATATATGTTGAGGGATCTAGTTGGACCCCTCCAACCTGTTCCCTGCATCCACAGAGGTTAGCACAATATAAATCAAATATTCCAAGATGTAGTATATACTATAATATAACACATCAATCAATTCAACCATTCAACCAATTATTTAAATTTAATCATTTAAATTTAAATCTAACTGAGTGAATTAACCCACCTTTGATTCTTGTTTTGCAATCCGACCCAACCCGCCCTGCTTCTATCAGATTTTGACCTTGTATAACAACCATACAATTTATTACACTTTGAAATAACTTGAACAATTTATTTCCATTTTATAAATTTTCTTTAAGTGACTAAGAACAAATTAATTTCCATAATTCATTATTTAAAAATTTCACTAGTAAATGGAAATAGGTATATATGTGTATTTATTAATATTCGATCTAATCAAACAATTAATTATCATTTAGTAGATTTAGTTAACTAACTTTTATATAAACCCTTATATTTTCCAAAGTTCTATATATATATATTCATATATACTTATTTTTGTATTAAAATATGTATGCACCATTATATTATATATGAAAATATGCTTTCTTCAGTAAATAGCAAAACTGTAATTTGATTCCAGTAAACTTCCTCTAATAATTTATTTTTTGTAACTACAACAATTAAATAAGCTTATCAAACAAATTAATCTCCATATTTCTCCAAATTTCTTCTTATTCTTTCCAAATAAATTTAAACCTTGAAACTTAAAATAAATTACTTATTTGTTTAAATAATATTACTTAAAAAGATATCAAGGATCTACTTTTATAAAATCTCTACAATACATTTTTTTTTATTTTTCTTTTAACCTAACCTATGTATACATATATCTGTTAAGGAAGTGAAATTAATTAAAAAAAAATCATTTTGTCATTGCCGAAAGACGACAGTAAATCAAAGGAACGAAAATACCTTAAACCCAAAAACATATCCTGCTAATTCCCCTACTCGAACCCGAAGAATCCCCCTAATCAACAACTCCGAGTCTCATCAATCAATGCACTTCATCTCCTCTGTATCACCCCCCATACCTTCAGATAACAGTGCATCACCTTCTTGCTCAATCGCTTCACCACTCAACAGCTCTTTTGCAACTAAGCCTAAGTCGCGAACCCACAACCCAAATCCCCTGCGAAACCCTAGCTCGTCGACTCCAAGGACCTCGAGAACATCGTGGCCACCCAGACTGCGCTGTCATCGATCTACCTCCTTCCACGCGACAACGCGAATCGCCTGGAATCGAGTACAACTCGAGATTGATTCGGGTCTGAAGCTCCAGATCGGAACGGCTGCATCATGGAGTGATTCGACGTCGGTTTTGGCTCAGAATCGGAGTGTGATTCGAAATGAATGGGTCTTGACTTGGGAAGAAGGGAACATGCTTGCGATTAGATTCTCACTTTTTTTTTCTTCGTTCGACAAGGCTTGACATGCGCTCCGCCATTTTCGAACAGAGGGAGAAGTGAAATTTGATTTCGATTTGTATAGAAAAAGAATTGACCATTTTTTTCAGAGAGGATTTTATTTTCGTTGAGAAATATACTGGCTTTGAAACTATTAAGAGGAGATGTCCACTGTTTTTCAGAGGTACGAACTGTTTTATTATATTTTTCTTTTGTTCGGCTGAGACGTGAAAGAAGGGACGTGCTAGGAAAAAGAAGTGGCGTGAATCAGAAGGACTACAGTGTTTTGAAATGAGGGGGAAAAAGTGTTGAAGTGAAATATTACAGCTGAGGTTTGACTAAACTATGCAAATATATATTTCGATGCGTTTAAATATCGTACGCTCACACAACAACCCCAAACGCTACAAAATTTGAAATCCGATAATTATGCAATATTACGGATCCCATGGAACTGGTTTCGTCGAATTCCGAGACTGTGCCTCGTAAGGCTATTTCCAAATATCGATTTAAACGATATATTTTCAGAACTGAATAAAAACTTTTTAAATTCAAATTTAAAAGTTCTATCACCTTCAATATTATCAATATGAAGTTTATAAGCCTTCAAATTATTATTAACCGGCTTAAAACCCCAGATTCAACATTTAACTTAGCTTCAAATTATTTAATTTAATAACTTAATTATCAAAAAATTAGTGATATTTGAATTCAAGTTAAAAAAATTAACTTTTAAATATTAAAATCAATTAAATATTCCGATTTCAAAGGCTTAAAAATTTCGGGTCGTCACAAACAGAAATGTATTTGATAGAAACGAGCTTTACATCTCAAATTGTAATATCAGACACACATCCATACAAGTCTGTTCCGGGATCGAACAGAACCGAAGGCACTTCCAAAGAAGCCCTTGCAATCCGGATATTCACTAATCACGACCAGGCTTCCCATCACAAAGGGTGATAAAATCTCTATATCGGAGATCAGCCGATGCAGAGTCATTCGACGGTAATCCTTCCGTTTTCGAAAATATCCGATCTTCAACACCGGTCTTCAAATGCTATCCATTTCGACATATCACTATTCAGAATGGGATTTGTGACTCAGAGGTCCTCTCCTGGCGAAACCGAATAACGAGCGCTTATTTTTTTTTAAATAAGTGTAGCATTCAAATTCAAGCAAATCACAACAAATGCCCATTAAAGTAAATATTGATAGTCGGTTCTTTAATTATCAAAGCCAACATAGACATTCAGCACCATAACAATCACTAAGACTTTTTAATTTATCTTCCATAAATTAAATAACTTGCCAAATATTCACTTCAATTTATCTTTGAAAAGATATATTCTCTAAACCCTTTCAATTTCTACATTGGAAAACATTTCCAAATACTAATTTAACAACAAGTAATTCACAAATCTATAAATTTCATTCACTTATGAAATTCATTTATACTTCATTTTAACACTTATAAAAACTCCTTTTATAATTCCAGTATTTTGATTTATAAATATCAATTTTATAAATCTTTTATTTAAACCGTTTATAAAAATTCAAAATCTCAATTTAAACTATTTTATAAAATTCATTAACTCCATATTTCAAAAATCACATTTGAACTATATTTCTCAAAAATCATAAATTTTATAACATTAAAATTTTAACGTTTATATTTTTGAAATAAATCAATTCCAAAATTCAATAAAACGTGTACTTTCAAAAATCACTTTAAAAATCCTTTTAAATTCGAAATCGTCACTTTAAAAATCCTTTTAATTTTTCAAAATAGGCCCAATGCTGCAACATCACTAAATATAAGAATCACGGCATCCAAAACATCGTATATCATATGATAACAGAATATATCACAATATCGGTAAATAAATCAATACGGGTGAGGAATCCAGTTGGATCCCTCTAACCTGTTTTCCTACATCCAAAGATGTTAGCACAATACCAATCCCGTTCCAATACGGGATATCGCGGTACATGGGTTTATAAAATATTATCCGCTATTATGCGACGCAATAGGGTCTCATCCGCTATATAATGCAGGAAATCAACTCCAAGTACATATATAATACCAATTCCACATCAAGATGAAATATCGCGGTATATGTGTTTAATAAATAACACCCGCTTAATATACGGCGTATAGGGTATATTTTAAAACAATAGATAATAAGTTATCATTCAATCACACAATCAATAAATTTTAAAATTTAACTATTTAAAATTTAAATCGAAACTAATTCGATTGAGTGAGAAGTTCTCACCTTGCTTCCAATAATAGTTGCAGTGTTTTATTTCGAATAAAATTAAACGCGCGTTTAATTTTACCCAAAATTTTCACTAGCTCCAATCAATTCCAATCCAGCTCCATTGCGTAGTGTTCGTCCATACGAACCCAACGCAATTTGTTTCGTCCAAAACGGACCTCGTACGACAAAGGTACAATGTTTTAAAGTTTTAAACGAATTAATATAAATAAAATTTCAATTTCTTTTTATATTTTATACCCTTCTTCCTCCGTCACTCCTTTCTTCCCCAGGTTATTCGAAACCCATGGCCGCCCCTAGTCCACGAATTATCGCGACCACATCCTTCACTTTGGCGACGATCAGCGACCACCATTGCGTAGCCCATCACGCGAGCTACCCACGGCCTCAACCCTGATGAACTCAGTCACGCCATGATCTCGAGATTCGCCCACGAACGTCGGCCACTTGAACAAGAATTTCCACCGATCCGTTGCGCTATTTACGATCATAGCCGTATGGATTTAAAGATATCATCGAGCTCTACAAGTTTCATTTAGGAATCGAAGGCTAAAGGTGTTTGGACCGAGAGAGATTAAGAGGAGAAGAATTGAAATTTTCGACCATTGATAATTTAACTGGCGGCTAGGTTAAGAAACCCTAGTTTCTTTGCAATTTAGAAAATGTGATGTCCTTTTATAGAAAATTACGCGACACTATTCACTCGAAATTTTTCCGAACTCCAAACGAAGCGTGCCGCCTGACGTTTATAATGTTTTAGCCCCATTCGGAATGCAATGTAATATATATCGGGAGCCAATTCGATCATATTTGGAAGATAAGTTTTCGAATCGATTATTTAAATTCAAAATTCACTCGAATCGATTTCTACATGTTTTAGCTTTCCCCGGACAAACCGTAAATCCGATTGACACGAAATTTGAAATATTACAATAATATAATATTATGAATCCGATGAAACTAGTTTCGTCGAAATCCGAGGCTGTTTGAAAAATGGCTATTTTAACTCGTCAATTAAATATTAAAATATTCAATTTCTGCAAATTAACTTTTAATTCGATTTTAAAAGTTCTATAACATCATTCTAACTCCAATATAATTTAATACAACTTTATAAATCATTTTTAATCACATTAACCCAATTTCCAATTTTTTTTGTAATTTCAAATATTAATTTATCAATTTAAATTATCCAATTAAATCTAGATATTCAAAAATAAAATTTATTTAACTTACAAAATTTACTTGTTAATATTTAAAATCAATTAAATATACGAATTTCAAATGACAGAAATTCTGGGTCATTACATTCAAGCTGTCGGACCCATTCTAGAGCCTACTCATCCTAGATCTGGGTTTGCATGCTTGTGCAGAGACTATACCGACTTGGGTGGAAGGCCATTCAAGGGATCCGAAAGTGTTATAGAAATCCAAGCTTGGCTTAGATCATGCGACCGCATCTTTTCTCGCATGAATCTTGTTGATCTCCATCGAGTCCAAGTGGCTTCTAGCATGCTCCAAGAAAGAGCATTTGATTGGTATGGGCTTTTTATTTCGAAGATTATCGAAGCGGATCTTACTTAGGAGCAATTTCGAGAAAAATTCGAATTAAAGTTTATACCGGAGGCTGAGAAGGTAACTCTAGCCCGATACTTTATTGACCTTGTTCAAGATGAATCTTCCATGACAGACTATGTCGCATCTTTTGTATCTCTATCTAAATATGGGGTAGAGTATATTAATACCCTGTTGAAGAAAATCAGAGGTTTGTTTATGGGTTGAATACTCAAAAAGCCTCTACTCATGAAACTAGAAGTTTCTTTTGATCAGCTTATTGATATCGCTCTTCGACTTGAAGAGGCCGATAAAGGACGTGATGTTGAAGTTGTGGGTGTCAAACAGAACTTCAACAACAACATGAAGAGGCCTATTAAGTTCAAATGCCTCAATCCCAACAATAAAGGGAAGCAAGAAACCTCGGTAGCAAAGACTTCTACCTTTAGTCGTGGACAATGCTACAATTGTGGTTCTATAGACCACTATGCAAATAGGTGTCCCAAACCACTTTTTTGTCGTTATTGCAAAAGTTCGGGTCATCTTATATCTACATGTCCCATACTTTAAAGTAGGAGAGAGGGAGAGCTGAATGTTGTGCAAGCTCCTGATGACACTTCTCTTGGTCAAGGTATTTCTCATTCTATCCTTGATGGCATTAATTTGTTTCATGATTATCTTATTTGAATTTTTTTTGATATGGGTTCATCGCATTATTTTATATCAAAAGAACTTTTTGATTCTTTTTCTTTAAACACTTTGGGCTTGATGACTATACTGAGAATTGCGAATTCGGTTAGTGGATCCGTAACACTCAGTTTACTTTGTAAAAATGTCGAGATTATTTTATGTGGTTATTCTTTTCGAGCCGATTTGCATGTTATGCGTTACTTAGGCTTCGAAATTGATTTTTAGGAAAGGATTGCCTTAATTATTATAAAGTCCATATCCTATGTCCCAAGAGGACTATTCATCTTCGACATTCTCAATCTATTAAGCAGATTTCTATTTTTTCTTAAGGATTTCGATCCCAATTCGATGGCATCGTTTTATTCTTTAAACACACATGATAAGGGAACTGTTATTTCTCTCATTCAAGTAGTTTGTGAATTTTCCAGTGTTTTTGAGCTTGCCTTAGGATCATCACCTAAGCAATCTATTGAGTGGTGCTAAGGTCCTTTTTAGTTCGACGTTGCCATCAATTTTCATCGGATACGAGTTGCAGAAGGCATCGTTCAACTTATCGCATTTCGCACTCGTTATGGTTCTTATGAATGACTCGTGATGTCATTTGGTTTGTCCAGCTAATTTCATCCATCTTATGAATCGAGTATTCTATGAATATTTCGATGAGACCATCCTTGCATTCATTGATTATGGATGAAAATTTACAAATCTTTTTAATAAGATACATTTATAATTTTAATTGGATTTTGTTCTTAAAACGAGCATAGAATATTAGTAAAATTTTAAGAGATATTTTTATCATATAGAAGATGATTTTGTGATGTTTTTCCCATTGAATGCTTTAAGAATTCTGGTCAATGCGATTGATCAACTTTATCGATAGGAATCTCCTAAACGCTATTGTGAGACAGTCAGACACGATAAATTGACCTAGAATAAGTAATTTTTTTTGAAAAGATGATTACATGAAGTTAATTATAATTTTGAAAGTATTAGATTTTTTGAAAAAAGGATCAATTAAGAGAACTCCTTTCCGATGCTCCTATTCTTGTGATTCCCGATGGCAACCAAGACTTCACTCTTTGAACCGATCTAGTCGTATTGGTTTGGGTGTTGTGCATTTCAATTGATCGGGAAAATTAGCACCTCGATATATTAGTCCATTTTCCATCACCGAACGTATTAATTCTGTGGCTTATCGCCTTTTCTTACTGGCTCAATTTTCTGCTATTCATGATGTTTTCCATGTCTCTCAACTACGGAAATGCCCTAGGGATTCCGATTCTATTCATGAGCCTTGTGTTATTGAAGAAATTGAAGTTTCGCCTAATATGACTTATGAGCAACATAATATTTGTATCATTGCTGCAGAGGTTAAACGTCTTCGTAATAAAGATGTCCCACTTGTGAAAGTTCAATGTCCTCAAATCCTAAGGATTGTTCTTGGGAATCCAGAGAATTCATCGAGCGAAAACATCCGGACTTACTCTCTCGAGCTCCTTGAGGTGAACTTCTTATTTCAAATTTTCTTTTGTGATGATATGCTTTTGTGGTTGTTACTCTTTGTTTTCTTCTTAAGTATTGCGAGGACGCAATTTCTTTAAAGAGGGAAGTCTGTAACAACCCGCATATTTTATGATTGTAAATTTAAATATTTTATTTAAATATAGCATCGTTAGTCGGATTAAAGCCCGAAATGCTACTTTTTGCAAACAGTCGAATTAGGACTCGAGACCACTTCCATTGAGTCCAAAATGGCGTTTGCAACCTTTTTGAGTATAAACATCGATATGTTTGGAGTTGACTAGAATTTTGCTTTTTTCTATTGGGATTTGGGTTTGGGTTTGAGTTTCAGCCTCTAAGCCAACTCATCTAATACCCTAACTCCACCCCCTCTACTCTTCATTCATTCTATTATTATCCTAACACTTAAACTAAAGAAAAATGTGGGAAGGGAAAAGAAAACAAAATTCCTAAGCCCTAGTTTTCATGGCAAATTCAAGTTCTAGATCCAAAATCAAGGAGAAGCTTAGGTAAGCATCCACTCCATCTTCTCCATCTCAATTCCTCTTCAATTTCAGAAATTTCCTATAACCTAATTTAGAAAATTATTGCTTATAATCTTAGATTGGAGTTTCTAGCGTTGAAGTTGAAGAGTCTTTGATCTTTCCTTTGTTTTTGAGCTTCTCCTTCATTGTTTTTGGGTTTAAAGGTGAGTTTTTGAACTCACATCTACATCTATAGCTTCCACTGTTGTTAGGTATGAATTCCTAACATCTATTCATGTTCATTCACTTTTGATTTGAATTGTTTTGGTGAATTTTCCAATTTGGTGTTTTGAAGTCAAAATCATTAAAAATTCTATCTTGGATGTTTGGACATGTTATTTGGGGTGTATCGAAGAGCCTATAAGGCTGGGTTGCCGCTTGGCATAAATCCCCAGTCATCGTCGCTCGTCCGATCGCTTTCGGTTTGGATTTTTGCCCTTTTTGGGCTAGGCTGATTTTTGCTTAGCAGGAAATTTCAAACGTCTAGAAGAAAATCCAAGCGTCTGGTTTCAAATTCAGACGTCTGGTTGAAAATCCAGATGTCTGGAATTGGTCCCTGGAAAAATAAAAAAGGCAGAGATAAAATCCAGACGTCTGGTTAATGATTCAGACGTCTGGTCGGTAATTTCAGACGTCTGGAACTGTTCATTTTGCCTATTTTTGAGTGGTTTTCCAATTTTAATCGATTTTTGTTGATCTAGTTAGTTGTTATCACTTATTATCGACTTTGATGACTTCTTTATTTGGATTTTTGGGGATATCCATTTTGATGGATTTTGTATCGATTTCTTTGGATTTAATCCACATCTTCGTACGTGAATTTTTGGTGATTGGTTGTTTTTACAATCATTTCTATGGTTTGTCATTTTAAAATGCAAAGGTTTCTATACTAGTAGTAAATATTCAAACCCTTTCATCAAAGCGATTTCAACATTTACTTTTAGTATAAAGCTCGCTTTTAAAACCATTTTCCAATCTATTAGTATATACAAACATTTTCCTCATTCGTTCGGGAAATCCAATTAAATGACTTAGCAAAACAAGTGGTATGAAACGCTTGCGTTTACTTTATCGGTTAATTCTTAGACTCGTTCGATTGAAACTCTTGTGACAATTTTCAAGTGGAAATCAATAATTTATTCATAAATATTTAAGTTAAGCCAGTGGCTATGGGACATGAAGCTAAACTCATTTATTTACCACCTTAGTGTAATTCACACTTTTTGCAGATCAATGGTGATCATTTTATAGTTTAGACTAGCGGTGTGCGATGTCTCTTTGTCCACTTGGGGGACTGTACCTCGTTTTATTAAGCACCGTCTCGTTTCTTTTATAGGCAAACGACTTATGGGTTCTTTGGAGTTTCGTCTCATTTTTATGGGCTAGCGACCCATGTTCTTTTATGGTGTTCGGTTCATCGAGCGTAACCCTGTACTACGTCATAATTCGGGATTATTGGAGTTCGATTTATCGGCGTAACGCTGTAACGTCATTGTTCCGTATTATCGGAGTTCGGTTCATCAGGCGTAACGTTGTACTACGTCGTTGTTCCATATTATTGGTGTCCGGTTCATCGGACGTAATGCTATACTACGTCGTTGTTCTGTATTATTGGACTTTGGTTCATCGGGCGTAACGCTGTACTACGACGTTGTTCCGGATTATTGGAGTTTCAGGTTCATCGGGCGTAATGCTGTACTATGTCGTTGCACCGGCTCTATGGTTAGAGACCATGGAATAGCGTTTCGTTTGTGATACACGTGTTGGTGAGTTTTCATGCTCCCATTTGTGATAGGCCTCCCCCTTTTTGTTATTTTGATTTCTAATTGATGATTTCTAGAATTTGTGTTTCACCAATTTTTGTGATTTACATTGATATGTTTTATCCATATTTGTGGTTGGTGAATATGTTAAAGAATATGACATTCTTTTTGGTGTTTGAGAATATTCGAGATATTGTATGATTTTTGTTGTTATCTAATGTATACTCGTTACAGTATGGCATTACTATTATCATATGTTTTTGTGATATCTCTTATCCTATCTCACTTTTATATGATATTTATAGCTAGACTGATCCGTTTATTATTTTCTTCTTAAATAATACTCGGATCAGACCGAGGTGTTACAGGTGCTTCCACCTGATTTCTTAGCAGGGACTAGCTTCTGACTTTTGGCTAACCACTTTAGCTTAGTATTTTTTGCTTTTATACATTTGAAATAGAGACTCCTTGATGTATACTTATTCTTTTGTGATATTATGGATATTATTTGACCCCTACTCCGTACACTTCTATGTGTTATATTCATATCTGTTTCCGCCTTTGTGATATGAATATCTGTGACTGATTTGTGTTACGCTTATTTTATATTTGTGTTCGAAGTCCACATAGCCACTGTGTAGTAGCTTTGAGTTCGTACTTGATGTGCCAGATTTCCTCTTTAAATTAAAAGGGTGACCTTCCATTTGGCATATCGGTACTCGCACAAAGCAATTACACGAATGGTCGCTCCTCAATAGCCTTATCCTTCGTGCTAGTCTACGGCATTACCCCATAGTTTCCTTGGCTAGTGTGAGTGTAGAGGTGGGGCGTCACATATTTCCTTTACTTACAAACTTAATCAGCTAATTAAATTTTAGTATAATTACCTTCCAAAACAAAAAATAATCGTGCCCAAAACCTCCTCCCTTCATGCTTCGGGCAATCACTAGATGAACTTACGCATGCGATCAAAACTTATATCGCTCCACCTTCCCTGCTCTAGACCCTACCAGATCGCCTAACGTCCCACGAATGAAATTCTGGCTCCAAACGCACCTTTCCCATAAACTGCCGCACAACACCCCTCGACTTCGCCACGACCGCTCTCTATTTCCACCACGAGATCCACAACCCTAAACAAATCGAAAGAAATCACCTCCTCCTAGCGTCACCACACTCGAGTCCGATCAGAGAAATCACGACTTTGTCGCGATTTATCTTCTTTCCTTCGTTCGTCTTTTTTAATCTGTTTAGCCGATTTCGATTTCATTCTAGAAAATGAAAGTGGAGAATGCGATTTTAAAGATGAAGAAGGGCGACTTTGTACGTGATAGGTTGGGCTAAGTTCAAGGGTATGGTGTTGTTGGATTTGATTTTAACCATTTATAATGTTATTTAATTTCAAAAATATCTCTTTCCTGTAACTCGAAATCCTAAACTCTTATAAAGGCATGCCACCTGGCATTTCTAATGTTATACTCCTATTTCGAACGCGATGGAACAAGTCTCAAGCCCTAGTTCGATCGTATGTGGAGGACAACTTTTTGAACCCAATTATTATATCAAATTTTCAATATTAATTTCAACGCATTTCTATCCCGTACGACCAAACAGTAACCCCAAACGCTGTGAATTTGAAATTCAATAATAATACATTATTACGAATCCAATGGAATTGGTTTCGTCAAATTCCAAGACTGTACCCAGATCGCTATTTTAACGCGTCAATTAAATCAACGATTTCAAAAATATGCGAAACCACTTGAAATCCCAATTTTAAAAACTTACTTACTCAATTCTAATTCAAATAGAATTTATATCAACACTACAAATCATTTCAATTTATATTCAATTCAAATTTCAGTTATTTACCATTTCCATATTACGATAAGTCGTTATATTTGAAATTTAAAAACATTTGACGATTTCAACCAAAATCTTCATACACAAAAATCAACTTATATTTCAGATCCAATATTTAAAACCATTTAAATGTTCAAATCAAATGAATGAAAATTCGGGTCATTACAATCCAATAAAAACTATGACGCGAGAAAAGTTATCGGAAAGGTCCAATAGGTTCCTAGTGATCCCATGAAAACTATGTTCGGATGATGTTATTGATAGAAATCAATAGGTTTGTAACGACCTTGGTATTTCGAACCACTCAAATCGACAATCATCCACTCATGTCAGACTTGAATTGCTCAAAACAACATATTGTTATTTTATATTTGGCAAAAACTCAACATATATGGTAAATAAACCAATCATAGAACCACAGACACAAAGTAATATAACAATAAGCAGCAGAATAGATAAATAGTAGTTCATGAAGCTACTATAAAACGTTGGAGTTTGAAACAAAATACAAAAGAATCTCAAATACAAATGAATCTCTAGTCCATAAGCAACCGACGAGTTTGAACATAAATGTCTGGAATAAACTAAAATAACTAAGAGCTAGATAGATAGATCTTCGAACAAAGCTCCAATCTCCAAAGGTGAATTGCAAATGCCGAGACACTTAGTTTAACTCGAGCATAAAGAAAAACACAAAACACTCGATTCTGGACTAACGTTCTTATATAAATAAATTCAACTCAAGTGAAATGTCAACTGAAGTGCAAGTAACTTAAAAGATGTTTGGGATTTCCATCCTCTAAGGGTCCGTGGAACTATCTACTATGTAGTAAAATACGCTATTATAATATGTCTATCAGTAAAGTAAAGTATTAAAGTAGTGTTAAGGCGTTACCCATATCCCCCTTAACATATTTTTATATATTCACATAGTCTATACAGTACCGTAATTCTTCCGTAAACTAGAAGGCTATCAAAGGGCACTCCATAGGTATGGTACAAACTAAACTCGTGGAAGGCACGATAGGGCATGTGACAAGGCACGCAGGGCAATGCCAGGGTAGACATACCATTTGCGGATCCGAATTGGTGGTAACGCATAGCAGCTACAACCGCCCACCTCGAGACACACTCCCAAATCAAAGGGTGCAACCAATCAAATCATAAAGTAATAGAATGATATCGAAGAAATGTGCCCGATCGAAGGAATGACCTCACTTGGCCCGACATGGCTCCTGTTTTAGCCATATCAAGCTGACTCACGGGAGTCAGGGCTATGCTAAAACCTCATTTAGAATTGTTGCCAAACCATCCTACTTCGTTCAGGAATCTCCACCATGTACATAGTTGTTAAAGGGATTTTTGGTATTGGCAGAGAGTATGACAATATCCGATCCCAGTCTCTTTAACAACCAAACGCTTATTTCACACCATAGTCATTTCATTTCAAATAGTTCATACTACATATCAAAATATCATATTCGAAATCATTTTTCTCTTCTGAAATCATATCACCTTCGAAATCATATTCAAAAATAGTTTAAATCAACATATCAAGATATTAGTATTTAAATCCATTAAAGTTAAATCATAACAGTTCCAACTTAAATAGTTTAAATATTGAAAATAGCCTACATATATTGAAAAAGTTATAATTTTAAAAATAGTTTATATTAAGAAATAGGTTATAGGTAAAAATAAAATAGTATCTATATGTTAAAAAGAGTTCATGTTGAAAATAGTTTCAAATTAAAAACTGTCTCTCCATATTTTACAAATCAATTCAAATCAACTTAATTCCAAAGTTTAATTTAATCAATTCTCATTAAAACCATTCAAAATTTATGTCGATTTCAAATCCAGGTTTGAATTAAGATTTTAAATCACTTCCAATTAAATACGTTTCAATGTTCAAATAATGTACAATAACCAACTTGATAAATGCCATTTATTCCAAAATTCAACTTTATTCCGATTTGAATTTCAAAATATTCACTAAATCATCTTAAATGACATTTAAATAAAACCTTAATATTACAAATGAATTTAATAATAAATATTCAATTTCAAAAAAAAAATTAGGTCGAATATTCATTTAATTACTTTTTATCAAATCAAATTGTAAAATCAAACCTTTCAAAATTTCAGAATCAATAAGTTCAAATCATCCTTATTTAAATTAAATTCTAAACAAATTTAATAATAAATCAGCTCTTATTGGAATTTGATTCCAAACAAATTAAAATTAATTCCTATTTAATCTATCTTTCCAACCTTCATTTACTAAAAGTTATTACAAAAAATCTATTTTGAAATATTGATATAAATTTAAATTAATACTTTTGAATTAATACTTAAACTTATATATATATATATATATATATATATATGTTGATTAAATTAAATTTTATTAAATTAAATCTTATTAAATTAAATCTTATTATTAAATTTTATTTTATATTAAATTTTATTTTATATATTTGAAAATAAGAAAATATAAGTGAAATCTTTAAAATTTATATTTTTCCAAAACTAACTTATAGACATAAAATTTTCAAATATATCATTTTAAAAATCTAAAGTTTAAAATATAATATTATATTTAAAAATCAGTATTTATTAAAATCCATATATTTGCTTTCAAAACCATAGAAATCATTTTTCAAAAATAGACCATTGATGTCCGCATATATTTTTTATCCACTGCTCCGTATATAGTTCTAGCAAACAAACAAATATATATATATATATATATACGATACACACACACACACTGTTGTTTTTCTCAAACAATGACGGAATAAATATATTTATATATATGTATTATGCAGCAGCATAAAATCTTGAATTTAAGACTAAAATTTTCTAACAGCCAAACTTGTGCAACTTGCACACGTAATACATATAAACAAACATATATGTATATATATGTGTGTTTATATATATATTTCTAACATGCACACCATATATATATCAAATAATATATATATACACACACACACACACGCACGCACATATACTTAGCGACGTATTTAACTTCCGTCGAACAATATATACGTACGTCCCATATATCCAATATATATATATACTAATAATATATTTTAGCAATATATATATATATATTAGCATATGGTAGTCAGATAGTCTGAACACACACACACACACACATACACATATATTCGCACATATCAGTAACATATATAAGCTGGTATTTAAATGTACAAGCATATTTAAAGCACTGAGAAAATCAATACTGAAGGGCACAATGATATATACACACACACACACACCCCTTTGGCCAATTTAACAAAGGAGGGAGACAGAGTATACTCTTCAGCCGACCTATATATATGCTACATATATAGACTTTCTAACATGCTATATATATATATATATATAAGAAGAAAAAGGCTCTCACAATGGAATAGAGGCTGATGGTGCTGTCACGTAGGGATGCAAGGGTGTTAGAAAAAGATGCGGGCTGCCAAGGGTTCGGTGATGGCTTCAATGGCTTGGCTTTGGGAGGAGGGTGGTTGTGCGTGGGCTCTGGAACTGTTCTGGTCGAGGCTTGTAGCGGCAGTGGGTGGTGAGATGATGGGATCGGAGATGAAGGGTAGGAGCTACAGGGTCGGTCAGGGTGGAAGTCTTGGTCAGCTGTTAGGTGGGTTGTGTCGCATGGGTTCCAGCTGAGGAAATGGCGGTAGAGGTGATCGGTTCGGGTTTGGGGAGGAGTTTCCATTGGTGAGGACAGGAAGGGAAGAAGATCTAGTGGGAGAGTCGCGGAGTGGATGCGGGTGGTGGTTGCTCGGGTGTGGTCGAAGAATGACGTGGAGCATAGGAAAATGAAGGAGGCGAGCAAGTTGAGGCCAAGTTTTGAAGGAAAGGCCGAAGGAAGGAGATAGGCTAAACTCAGGCAATAGCAACCGAAAATATATTCATCTTCCAAATCCTTTTTTTATATAAGGCTAAGAACAGAAAAAAAGAGAAAGAGGAATGATGTGAGCAAAAGAAGAAGATGCAGGCAAACAAAATGACTATATATTTTATATTCTTTTTCTCAGAACGAAAAGGAAGAAGTGAAAGGGACCGAAAGAAATAAACGAAACAGCTTATAATAAATTGGAATAGTAATGGTCCAAAAGTTGAATTGTTGGGAATATCAATGGCCGATGGCTATTGATTATCACGGTGAAAAATGAAAAGACAAAGAGAATCCAAAAGCCCAAATACGGAACAAGTACAACAAATCATTTTGTCGATTTCGCCGCGTACCGGACATCGAAATGCACAAATGAATATACTGTGGAGATCGGCACGACGAGGTGAACAGAATGGTATATAGATATCGGCAATACGATTAAGTTATAAAACTCGATTTTTTTGGCCATCGCAAATGCTGCTATTTCACCAAAATAAGATAAACGGAGCTAGAGTTGTCCAAATTTGATGACACAAAATATGACGTTTCACTCAAAAAAGGATAAATATTTTATTTATATAAAAATATTCAGATTTAAAAATTATTTTATTTTCATCAAATTAACTGATTTAAATTAAAATAAAATTACACAACAATACAAACTTCTATATTCTCTGATGAAAACTTGACATTTGTTACCTTTCAATAGACGCATACAAAATATCCAATTTTCATTGCTAAATTTAGTAGTTTAATTTCAAGCAAAATTTCAGTAATTATGTTATTAAAACCATTAAAATTTTGGGGTCGTTACACTCTCCCCTACTCAAAAGTTTTCTTTCCTGAAAAGGAATGAGGCAGGAGAATATGAACAACCAGAAAGAAAAGATAGATTGAAATACAAATTATCAGATACACAACAAATTCAAAACCATATAAATTTCATCAGTTTCAAAATTGATTAATATTCAATTAATTTGGTTTCAATCCATTTTATTTGATTAATTAATATTCATTGATATTCGTATTTTGTTGATTTTTAATTCAAGCTATTTCCATCCAATTTGATTTGTTTCAGTTTATCAATATTTGTTACCAAAATTTCTTTCGAAACAAAATTTGTTTGATTTAACTCATTTATTAAAACTATTTATTTTCACTTGAGTTGATGCCACTAAAATTTCAATTTCAACGATTCTTAAGTCCATACTTATTTTCCTAAATTGCATTCTTATTTATTATTTAATTTATTTCAATTAACATTTCTTATAACCTAAATTAGGTATATAAATGTTCATTATTACAATAAAAATTTATTATATTTCCTTTAACAAAATTTCATTTTTGGACATCTCATTACCCCTATTCCATATTATATACTATCCCATTACATTCAACCTTTCCAGGTACGTTTATAAATATTTCGAATGTAATTAAATACTATACAAAGTTTACTTTTTATTTACAAAATTTATTAAGAAAAATTTAGCTTGAACATTTTTATTATTTAAATTTCTCTTGTATAACCTTCAATTACATATCTGCATTAATAATTTAACGTTTTGAATATTTTAGGTAAGTTATTTATGTGTTAGAATGCAATTGATCATTATACAGATAATTTTTTTCCTAATATAATGGTTTTAGTTTCATTTCTTATTTTAAACTCTCTAATTATTCAAAATTTTTGCTTTATTTCAATTATTGGAACCATTACTTAACATAGAATTTTAAGAACTATATTTTCGGATTCACTTCAAACAATTTTGAAATAAAATATACATATATGTGTATATATATATTATATGTCAAATCAAATCTATAAATACATACATACATACATACATACATATATATATATATATTATACATCAAGTCATACCTAAGAAATTCAAATCAAATCCACTTTACAAAACAATTTTTTGTAGCAAAGCTACTAAGTGATCTCTCCACTTTGAGACTTGAAAATGAACGTCGACGATGCTGCAGTCATCACCGAAATTATTTTTTCCAACGATAAAAAAGAGAGTACCGACTTACTTCTTTTAAAATTCTTTGGAAACAATTCCATTCGAAAATACTTTCAAATAACATATTTTCAAAACTTTGAAAACAAAAATTTGGAAAGCACTAGAAATTAAACTCTTAAATCCTTAAATTAAATTCATCTCATTTTCAAACCTAATTTATAAAAAATGTTTATTAAATTTTCAACTCCTTAAAAATAGTTAATGATTTAGGAATGCCGGCGAACTAGTAAATGATAATCTAGTATTATCATTTCTAATAACCCATTTCATAAAATTATACATTTATATTATATATATATATATAATATAATCATAAAAAGAATTATTTTATTTACCAAATTCAAAAACAATATTGTGTAAGTTTTCTTTATTCAAGTGTTTTGGAATTCCTATCGATAGCATTGGCCAGACGAATCAATCGAAACCCAAATCATACTTAACAACTCAAATAACACAATGTAAAACGTTTTTATATTAATTAAAATACGCTCCCTCACACGATGATTCAATAATGGATCATAAAACAAGGATAGAGATTCAAATTTAAAGAGAACCTAAGATAATTTAACAATGAAGATAGCTCACAAGGATACATTAATAATTAAATTACAAAGGGGGGAAATGGATAGATTTATATTAATCACGGCGGCCATAACCTAGTCAACCGAGATTTCAGGAGCAAGATCAATGCGAAAATTCAATTTCCCGCTTGAGGGGAAAAGAAGTGAGTTCACCAAAACATCAAGATAATCGCTGACTATCGTTTGGATTCAAGATCACTATGCTGAGTATCAAACGAAGGATAAAACTACCTACAAAATTCTGAGGCATTCGACATTCAATAAGAGGAGAAGTACCAAGTCATCTATAGGAGAAACGATTCGGATTTTCAAGAAATAATAGCATCATAATCGAGGATGTAGAAATTTCCAGTGAATCGACACATGTTGTAAAGAGGTTTCCTCCTTTACAAATCATACGAAGGTTGACGGAACCGTCGATGGGATTAGTCTCATGAGGATGAAACTGATATTTGAGGTTGAAGCTATGGGATGCTCCGGTACCAAAAGTGAACAGAAAGGACAAGACAAGAATGAACTTCAGAACAATTGATATAACAATGTCCGGATGATGTTATTGATAGAAATCAATAGGTTTGTAACGACCTTGGTATTTCGAACCACTCAAAACGACAATCATCCACTTATGTCAGTCTTGAATTGCTCAAAACAACATATTGTTAATTTATATTTGGCAAAAACTCAGCATATACAGTAAATAAATCAATCATGGAATCACAGACACAGAGTAATATAACAGTACACAGCATAATTGATAAATAGTAGTTCATGAAGCTACTAAATAACATTGGAGTCTGAAACAAAATAGAAAAGAATCTCAAATACAAATGAATCTCTAGTCCATAAGCAATTGACGAGTCTGAACATAAATGACTGCAATAAACTAAATAACTAAAAGTTGGATAGATAGATCTTCAAACAAAGCTCAAATCTCCAAAGGTGAGTCGCAAATGCTGTGACACTCAGTCTGACCCGAGCATAAAGAAGAACACAAAACACTTGAGTCGGGGTTAACATTCTAATATTAATAAATTCAACTCAAGTGAAATTTCAACTGAAATACAAGTAACTTAAAGGATGTCTGAGATTTCCATCCTCTAAGGGTCCGTGGAGCTATCTACTATGTAGTAATATCGCTATTATAATACGTCTATCAGTAAAGTAAAGTATTAAAATAGCGTTAAGGCGTTACCCATATCCCCCTTAACACATTTTTATATATTCCCGTAGTCTATATAGTGCAATAATTCCTCCGTAAACTGGAGGGCTAACAAAGGGCACTCCATAGGTATGGTACAAACCAAACTCGTACAAGGCGCGAGAGCGCATATGACAAAGCACGCGAGGCAATGCTAAGGTAGATATACCATTTGCGGATCCGTACTAGTGGTAACGCATAGCAGCTACTACCGCCCACATCAAGACATACTCCCAAATCAAAGGTTGCACCAATAAAATCATAAAGTAATAGATGGTACCGAAGAAATGTGTCCGATCGGAGGGATGACCTCACTTGGCCTGGCATGGCTCCTATTTTAACCACATCAAGCTGACTCACGGGAGTTAGGGCTGCGCTAAAACCTTATATAGAATCATCGCCAAACCAGCCTATTTCGTTTTGGAATCTCCACCACATACATGGTTGTTAAACTAGTTTTCGGTATCGGCAAAGAGTATAACAATATCCAATCCCAGTCTCTTTAACAACCAAATGCTTATTTCACACTGTGGTCATTTCATTTCAAATAGTTCATACTACATATCAAAATATCATATTCGAAATCATTTTTCACTTTTGAAATCATATCACCTTCGAAATCATATTCACAATATAGTTTAAATCATCGTATCAAGATATTAGTACTTAAATCCATTAAAGCTAAATCATAACGATTCCAACTTTATTACTTTAAATATTGAAAATAGCCTGTATATATATTGAAATAGTTATAACTTTAAAAATAGTTTATAATAAGAAATAGATTACTGGTAAAAATAAAACAACATCTAAATATTAAAAAGAGTTCATGTTGAAAATAGTTTCAAATTAAAAATTGTCTCTCCAAATTTGTAAATCAATTCAAATAAACTTAATTCAAAGTTCAATCTAATCAATTCTCAATTCAAATTATCATTAAAACCACTCAAACTTTATGTCGATTTCAAATCCAGGTTTGAATTACAATTTTAAATCACTTCCAATTAAATATGTTTCAATATTCAAACAATTTACAATAACTCAATTTGATAAATGTCATTTATTCCAAAATTCAACCTTAATCCCATTAAAATTTCAAAATATTCGTTAAATCATCGTAAATGACATTTAAATAAAATCTTAATATTACAAATACATTTAATATTAAATGTTCAATTTCAAAATGTTTTTTAGGTCGAAATATTCATTTAATTACTTTTTATCAAATCAAATTATAAAATTAAACCTTTCAAAATCTCAGAATCAATAAGTTCAAATCATCCTTATTTAATATAAATTCTAAACAAATGTAATTATAAATCAACTCTTATTCAAATTTAATTCCAAACAAATTAAAATTTAAATTGATTCCTATTTAATTTATCTTTCCAACCTCCATTTACTTAAAGTTATTACAATAAATCTATTTTGAAATATTAATATAAATTTAAATAATTACTGCTAAATAAATACTTAAATATATATAGATATATATATATATGTTGATTAAATTAAATTTTATTAAATTAAATCTTATTATTAAATTTTATTTTATTTATTTAAAAATAAGAAAATATAAGTGAAATCTTTGAAATTTATAAATTTCCAAAACTAACTTATAAACCTAAAATTGTCAAATATAAAATTTTAAAAATATAAAATTACACATTATATATATATATATATTATATTTTAAAAATCAATATTTATTAAAATCCATATATTTCCTTTCAAAACCATAGAAATCATTTTTCAAAATTAGACCAACGGTGTCCGTATATAGTTTTATCCTCTGGTCAAGTGATACAGATATTTATCATTTCAATCCACAATTTAAATTTAATATTTATGGGTGTATATCGCTTCAACCCGTAATCCCATAATTTCAAAATGAATGAAAATCGGTTGGGTTTATCATCCCAGCCCATAACGATTTTCTCCTAATCATTCGGATATGTATCATTTCAACCCATAGAGATTTCTAAACTAACAGGAAACTTGAAGAGTGAGAACGAATACGATAATAATATAACATATCAACAACAAGTATATATCATCAGTAATAAATTTAAATATAATATATATAACAAGTTATGGTGTTATACGTCGTAGGTAAATAATTATAGAATGGCATGTCATATTTTAACGATTAAATAACTTAAAAATTCAAATTTAATAACATATTTCAAATGTCATTTCACGTGAATTCAAATTTACTAAATATAAGAATGTTAATCATGAGTGATTGCTCACCTATCGAGACTAGAGAACAATGGAAAGCAACTACGACAAAGAACAATGCAATGGACACTAGTATGAATCAGGCACGACAAGTTAATTAGCTGCGACAAGCACGAAACAGATTCTAGCACGATAAGTCGATGGAAACAAACAAATATATACATATACATATATGATATATATACACACACATTACTTTTTTTTCAAAAAATGACGGAATTTTTTTTATTTATACATAAGTATTATGTAGCAGCACAAAATCTTGAATTTAAGACAAACAAAATTTTCTGCCACCCAAACATGTGCAACTTGCACACGTAATACATATCAACAAGTATACATATATATTATTCTGACATGCACAACATATATATGTCAAACAATACACACACACATACTTAGTGACATGTTTAACTTCTGTTGAACATTATATATGTACATCCCATATATGCAAAATACACACACACAATAACATATGGCAATCAGATAGTCTGCGCACACACAGATATATATTGATAAATATATATAGTTGTCATATATATATTCGCACATATCAGTAATATATAAGCTGATATTTAAATGAGCAAGCATATTTGAAGCACTGAGAAAATCAATACTGAAGGGCACAATGATACACACACACACACCCCTATTCGGCCAATTGAAGAAAGGAGGGAGACAGAGTATACTTGTCAGCCGACCTATATATATGCTGCATATATATACTATCTAACGTGCTATATATATATATATATATATATATATATAAGAAAAAGGCTCTCACTACGGAATAGAGGTTGACGGTGCTGTCACGTGGAGACGTAAGGGTGCTAGAAGAAGATGCGGGCTATCAGGGGTTCGGTGATGGTTTCGATAGCTTGGTTCGGGAGGAGGGCGGTTGTGCGCGGGCTCGGGAACTATTCCGATTGAGGCTTGCAGCGGAAGTGGTGGTGAGATGATGGAATCCGGGATGAAGGGGAGGAGTTGTAGTGTCGGTCAGGGTGGAAGTCTGGGTCAGTTGTCAGATGGGCTGTGTCTCGTGGGTTCAGGCTGACGAAAAGGAGGTGGAGGTGATCGGTTCAGGTCTGGGGAGGAGTTTTGATCGGTGAGGCTAGGAAGGGAAGCGGATCTAGTGGGAGAGTCACGGAGTGGATGCAGATGGTGGTTGCTCGGGTGTGGTCGAAGAATGGCATGGAGCACAGGAAAATGAAGGAGGCGAGCAAGTTGAGGCCGAGTTTCAAAGGAAAGGCTGAACAATAGCAATCGAAAATATAAACATCTTCCAAATCCTTTTTTTTATATAAGGCTTAGAATAGAAAAAAAGAGAGGAATGGTGTGAGCAAAAGAAGAAGATGCAGGCAAAGGAAACGAGTTATCTATTTTATATTCTTTTTCTCGGAATGAAAAAAAAAGTGGAAAAGACCGAAAGAAATAAACGAACCAACTTATAATAAATTGTAATAGTAACGGCCCAAAAGTTGAATTGTTGGGAATATCAATGGTTGATGGCTATTAATTATCACGGTGGAAAATGAAAAGATAAAGAGAATCCAAAAGCCCAAATACGTAACAGGTACGACAAATCATTTTGTCGATTTCGCCGCGTATCAGACACCAAAATGCACAAATGAATATACTATGGAGATCGGCACGACGAGGCGAATAGAATGGTACACAAATATCAACGATAAGATCAAGTTATAAAAATTGATTTTTTTGCTAAAGGAAATTCTGCAATTTCACCAAAATAAGATAAAGGGAGTTAGAGCAATCCAAATTTGATAAAACGAAATATGATGTCTCATTCAATAAAGGATAAATATTTTATTTATATAAAAATATTCAGATTTCAAAATATATTATTTTCATCAAATTAACTGATTTAAATTAAACTAAAATTACACAACAATACAAACTTCCATATTTTCTGATGAAAATCTGACATTTGTTACATTTCAATAGACGCATACCAAATATCCAATTTTCGTTGCTAAATTTAATTGCTTGGTTTCAAGCAAAATTTCAGTTAATTACGTTATTAAAACCGTTAAAATTTTCGGGTCGTTGCAAGGTTCATAGTGATCCATTAGGAACTATAATTTTAAAAATATTATATAAAAAATCCAATAGGTTCATAGTAAGCCCATGAAAAATATGATTTGAAGGTTATTGGTCGAAACCAATAGGTTCTTAGTGACCCTATGAAAACTATGAAGTTGGACTGATTGTCCTTAAAAATTGAGATTGGTTATTAATCAGCCCATGAATAATAGGTTCATAGTGACTCTAGAAATACTATATATTTGGACGGATAGTCAGATAAATTGGGATGGGTAATCCAGGATATATTGCATTCTTGCATATCATCATATATTAATATGTTTTAACCATTGTGGATGCTGAAGCATAGTATGTGGTTAATGTATCTTGGTTAAGATACTAGCGAGGGGAAAACTCATTCCGCTTAATGGCATAGTCACACTAGATATCTATTTGGTTCGAGACGGTAGGTTATTATTCACACAAGACTTTGTCTGGCCCGAAGCTTTTATCGTTCCCCTAAACTCTCGGAAACTCAAAACTAATTTGAGTAGATTAAGAGTAAGGGGATTTTAGGTCTCCTCATAAAATAAATAAACATTCAAAGACGTGTAGAAGGCTATCTACGTATATATGAGTTCTATTCTGATCCACTATTGTTTAAATTTGTTTGAAAGGATGTAATGGCAAGTTATATATTTGCCAAATATTTAACTCTGATCAACCAAAGGGGCATCTTCATATGTCGCTCTTGGAATATTTTGTAATAATTATATTATCTCTGAATGTGGATTTACGAATAATATTATGTAATGAATGTGAAATATCATCTGTGAAATGAGATGTGAATTTTTTATTAAAATGAGTTGAATTTTTTTCATATTCATATGATTCTGATTATTGATATGATTAATATAGCTGCATTTTATCGTCGAGAATTAATAATTACGGATGATTGCAGTATCCATAGTAGTTAGGTTTAGGCCTTATAATGGAGGATGTTATAACTTGGTATCAGAGCATATGTTTATGTAAAAACAAAAAGAATTTTGAACTTAAAATTGTTTTTAAAGCATAATCCAAATGAATCAGAGAATAAGATTGGGGTATGGGATAACGCTATAATAACATACTTGTATTTGCTATATATAAGCATACGCTTTATCTCTACTCTCCCTCTCACTTATACCGTTCTTTTGTATCTTACTAAGGCTCGTACGCAAATTTACGAGAAAGAAAGATACGGAGGCAGGAAACGGAAGAGGAATCTAGGTGGAGGAAGTACAAGACCTAATGGAAATGCTCGGTCAAACATCAGGAAGAACCAGGGTCGACAGGCAAATGCTAATAAAAATGCAAATGCCAATTTAGGTGCTGCGACCTCACCCGTGGATTTGGGGCTATGTATCAATTCTTCGTCAATCTGATGCGAGATTGAACAGTTAGAGAAGTTTATCCACTGGTGCCAGTTGGTAAAACTATACCAAGTTGAGACAAGATCACACCAGTCTAGGTGGAAAACCTTTTTCGGGAACTGAAGATGCAACTGAAGTGGAAAACTGACTGTTGCACTACGTGAAAATATTCACTGATTTGGGATTAAAGGAAGAGCAGAAAAGAAGATTGGCCTCTTGATAGTTGCAGGGAGCCACTTTATTCTGGTGAAACGGAGTTACCGTTGGTGTACCCCAAGAGGAGTTGATTTGGGTAGATTATCGAAGGAGATTAGAAGAAATAGTTTTCTTCGAAGTAGCTAAGTGTGCTTTGTTGAGGAAGTTTATGGAATTGGAGGGGATATGAAGGTATTGGAATATTCTTTTAATTTTGATGAGCTATCTAAAGTTTGAGTGGCTAGGTTATACTTTTTCCGAATTATTTTGGGTATGGATTGGTTAAGGAAATATGATGCTAGGATATTTTGCAAGGACATGAAAATGTCATTGAGACACTCTGATAGTAGTGAGCGAATAGTATACTCAATTGAGAATTAGGGTCCAAAAGTTTGTGCTTTATTGGGTGCCGCAGAAGTGGAAGACGAATTGAATCGGATTTTAATTGTAAAAGAATTTGTGGACGTTTTTGAGTTGATTATAGGACTACCACCAAAATGGACTACCGAGTTTCAAATAGATCTTGTACCTGGAGTTGAATCCATAAATAGACCGCCTAGTAGAACATCACCTACAAAAATGAAGGAGTTAAAGGTGCAACTGGTGGACTTAGAAGAAAATATTTTATTAGACCGAGTAGTTCGCCTTGGGGTTCGGTTGCACAGTTCGTGAAGAAATCGGATGGTCGTTAAGGTCACGCATCGATTATCGTAAGTTGAATGAAAAGACAATAAAGAACCGATAACCTTGGCCAAGAATTGATGATTTATTTGATTAGTTGAGTGGAGCCAAAGTATTTTCCCAGTTGGACTTGATGATAGGGTTCCATTAATTGAGAGTGGTGGAGGATGGTATTCAATTGATGGCATTTCAAATAAGATATGGTTCGTACGAGTTGTTAGTGATGTCATTAGGATTGACTAATGAGCCCGATTTCTTTGTAGACTTAATGAATCGGATTTTTCGAGAGCAATTGGATAGGTTTGTATAGGTATTGATAGACACCATTTTGATAAATTCTAAGGATGAAAGAGATCATGAGATTCATCTTATAATAGTGCTTGGTGACGACCCACCTTTTTCGACAATTTAAGTCGACAGTAAACCACACATGCCTAACTCAAACCATTCAAAATGGCAAATTATCAATGAGGTTTAATCAAGAAAACAAGAGAAAAGAAGGAAAGCAATATACAAAATCTCACAGTGGAACGACAAAATGTAATGATCAAATAAAATAGTTCATGAAGATGTTTTACAACGTATGTTTAATTACAAAATTTTATAACATCAATCAGAGTACAGTAAGCAAACATACTAAATAATGCAGCGGAAAAATAATAATAAATACGATCACCAGTCTTTATCTTCATCTTCAAGGTACAATGTCTTCAGAACACTGAAATACTCTGGATGACCCAAGCATAATGAAAAACTATACAATTGAGTTAGAACTAAAAATTCCTATGTGAGTAAAATCAATGTCATGTAAAATATGAGTGTAATAACTTTAGATATGTTTCCAAGGTTTTCCATTCCTAATCAAAATTCGAAATACCAATCTAAACCACTTTAAGTAAAATAAATCTAAAGTTTTAATTGAAACTTAAACCTTTCAAATAATTCAATTATGATGAAATACATCATATATCACTTCAGCTTTAAGATTCCAAGTTAGGTCCTTTATACAATTTCATTTAAGCCCTTTCAATTTTCAACTTCTCAAGCTTGAATTAGAAAATAATAAAATTCTTATAAATCCAAATTATTATTTTCTTTAAAAAATATCACTCAAACCAATTGAAATTCAAGATTTTATAACCATTCAGTTTAACCAAACTTATGTCTGTATATAGTTTTCTACCTAATGTTCAAGTGATCAATTTTATAGATTTCAATTGCATGGTTATATATCATTTCAACCCTTAATTTACATGTCATGGGTATCCAATTTTAAAATGATTCAAATGACCATTTAAATGATGTCAATAATACACAAGCTGATAACAGGGATATATCATAATAAATAAACAACCATATATCCAACATATCAATTAATAAGCGTCCATTTCAATCAACATCCAAATCAACCAATATATCATAATAGTTACTAGTAATCAAATGTCAAGTGTTTAACTAGCAATTCAATTTCAATAACAATTCAAATGGCAATTCAATTCAATATCAATTCAAATGTCAATTTAAATTAATGAACAACAATCAAAAATATATATATATCAGATCATAGATCTGATTTAACTTGCAATGGAAATTTTAGTATTGTGTCAGTGGGTTTAATCACTCACCTTTGATTTATAGCCCATTAAAAATCCAATAAAAGTCGAAAACCTCAATAACCTCTAAATTCAAACAAACAAGTTTCATGTAGGTTGGAATTTCGATATGAATCCAATGGAAGAAACCGCACATCAATCGGAGTTCATATGCAAAAGTAATACGAGTTAGAAGATTGAATTTTAAATATTAAATGAATATAAACGAAGGGAAGAAATGTAATTACAGAATCATCTCCAAAACCCTAAGCATGCAACCCACTCGAACAAATAGAACCCAAAAGCCGCCAATCCATCGGCCAACCGTCGTCGCCTCGTGCACTGTCACCCCAATTGAAGACCACCCAAACAACCATCGCGCCTTCCTCCACCTACGCCCAGAAAGCCACCGCCTCCGGTATCCCTACGGCCTTCGACCGACGTTTGAACGCTGCCCACAACTTTCCAATTTCTAGGATCTCGTGCTCCTCCAACACAATCCAAGCCGATAGATCAATTGCCCCTTACCTCCTCTACAAGCCTGCACCCTTCGATCGATCCATTGTTGCCAATTTGCCATTGATTTGCAAAACCCTATAACGGATGGCTAAGAAAGATCCTCAATTTCTTGCCAAACTGAGACTCAATTGCAAAAACGAAATGCAGATCCTAGTCCCATTCATCGAGAGCTTCATGATGATATACTATATGATAGGATTGGAGCAATCTGAATTTTTGGATTTGATTTGAAATTGGAATTAGGGTTTTGTGATAAAGAACATTGAGAAGGAGCAGATTAGAACTGAGATGTACGTACGTAAATAGAACATAAGACTGCCAGGTTTTCATAATAGCATATACATAGACAAAGATGGAATAGGAATTGATGGAACAAATATCGATTGGCCAAAGTGATGACAAAAGCCCGAAAAACCCATTTCGTTCCCGAAATGAAACTAGGTCATCCTATATATCAAAATATAGAAATGAAACTAATTTGAGACCTTGATTCTATTATATATGAAAGAAATTAGCTTTGATAATCAAATTATATTCATTTTTACACGTTAATTGAAACAAATTATTATAAACTGATTTAATCACTTTAAATTCTAAATTAAAGTTTTCTATCATAATTTTTTATTAAATAGAATTTTAATAATCCTTTAAAATCCAAATTTTCATGTCAAACCCAAGATTTAAATATTAAATTAATTTTAACATTTGACCACAACTGTAATAAAACCCTAGGTCGTTGCATTTTAAATTTCCAACAAATTCTTTTATTTTGATTTAAATCCTTATTATTAAATCAACAAATACCTTATGTGTTAATTAGACATAATTTTCCATTTTATTACGCTCATCGCTCAACAGTTAATATTTTTGCTTATATTAACTACAATATTTCAGTTAATTAAATTTCATTTATTTTCAAATTGATTTCAAAGGTTGAAAAATGAGATGAAAAATTAAACAATTGTTACATTTTAGTGATTTAAACACATTTCTAAATTTTTTTACAACAAGGGTAATAAATTTACATACTAAATAATTGATTTCTTATTGTATGCTAACACCAATTTCAATCTAATAACATATCATTTCACCATTTAGTATATTATTGATTTTATTCCTTATTACTTACCATTGATTGAAATTATATTAAAACAGTTGTCAATTACATTCAATCAATATTATTAAATTATATTCTTATACACGTTACTTAAACATCCCACACCCCTTAGTATAGCTAAAAGGGCACCCTAAAAGATGTGGTGCGTTGTAGGTATAGTTAAAACTTCACAGAGACAAAGATTCATAAGACAAATAAATAAAACAAAGGAAACAGTAACCTATTAAAAATTAAAACTTCAAAAATAAGTCATAACCAAAACATGTCTCAAAATACCAAATACATATGTCTCATGAAAAATATCAATTCAGTCATAATATCAGAGTACATAAATAAAACCATCCCTCTCAAGAGTACCGGTACATCAAGTCCAAATGAAATAAAAACTGAAAGGGAGAGGAATGCATGAAGAAAAACTCTACAGCTGAATCTCCAAGAATATCCGAAATCTACTGCCCCTGCTTCTGCTAGCCTATGGGGGAAAAGGGGGAAAATAGAGGAGTGGGTCAGACTAAAAGTCTGGTGAGTGGAAGTAACTACTAGTATTTTTAAGCAAGAGAAAGATAATAGACTTAGCAATAGTTCTAGTATAAAAGGAAATAAAGGAAAAGATAAAGCTGAAATAAAATACTATTTAACTACGTGCTTTGGTTATTTTATTGTTTGCACTTGTCTTATATTGCTGCTTTGATTAGGCTGAAGTCCTAATTCTACCCATTGATCGGCCTTCTATCTCTGTTGTACCACTGTGAGCTACTCTCATCCTGTGGGTTCCACAGCAAAATACACCTGTTTAGAACTTTGGAATTCAATAGCGACTTATATCCTTGCACTGAGGCTGCACGCTCAATCACCGTCAGTTCGCACTATCTATTGCTCCCTTTTTTGACCACTTATTTACCTTTGGAACTCAGTAGCGACTTATATCCCTGCATCGAGGCCGCATGCTCGACCATCGTCAGTTTGCACTATCAGTTGCTCCCCCTTTTGACCTCTTATTTACCATTACTTCAGCATAAGAATGTCCAGCCTCATCTGATCTGTCGTGAGACCATCAGTCCTAGTCTGAAAGGGAAGTGCTGCCGGTACGGTCCTAAGAAACAAAATCTACTTGCGCCCCTTGCACTAATCTCCTGATTTGAACTTCTATCTATTGACCAATTATTTACCATTACTTCAGCGTAAGCATGTCCCAGCCTCACCTAATCTATTGTGAGACCATCAGTTCCCGACTGAAGGGGAATGCTGCCGGTACGGGTCTTACTTCTATCATTGCTTATTAACTTCGTATAAGTCTTTTAAATAAACCTCTTATGTTAATTCTGCTCTATTTTCTTATTAACTTATTCTAAGTCTTTAAAATAAGACTCTTCTGTTATCTCTGCTATATTTGCTTATAACTTAGTGTAAGTCTTTAGAATAGGCCACTTCTGTTAATTCTGTCTATTTGCTTATTAACTTAACTCTAAGTCTTAATTTAACCCTTTTATGTTTTTTCTATTTAATTATAACGTACGTTATAATTTCTCTTTTATCTTGTCTTTTTAGTTGTAACTACTAGTTATCAACTTGCTTGTAAATGTCAAATTTTCCTATTTCAGTCTATATTCTTTTTATTACAGTTCTTCTTATTTACATCAAATTTTCTGTAAATTTAGAATTCTTATAATTTGGTCCATATTAGCGAATTACCCCATTTTTATTATTTTTATTAGCGTAAAAAGAACTAAAATTTACAGGCTGAATTCTAACGTAAAAAGAATGTAAATAAAATACAAATAACTGTAAATAAATGAATAAAATAGCTAACTAAAAATAGCTGAACAAAATAGACTGAAAAAGAGCATTAAAAATTACTGTAAACAACCTATATAAAAGCGATCTCAAAATTGTAGAAAAACTACAACTTTTGAGAACCATATTATTTTAAATTACTTAAAAATCTAAAATAATTACTTAAACACTCACCTATGATCCTTAGCTCTTTTCCTTAGCCTTCTTGGATACACTATTAGGGTATAAAATATTTTAATTAAAAAGATCTTCTCCTTGGAAAAATATTCCTTTTAGAGTCCCGCCTCAGGCAATGAACCCAGATGGAGAAAATCTGAATGAGAAAAATAGATAGGCCTAGTGCCTTATTTATAGTGTCACTTGTGGATCTCAGACCATTGTATTTGAAGATTAAATTTAGTGCAACCATGTCATAGGCTCGTTGAGAACCGTCGGATGGAAGCACGGAAGCACGGGATGGAGTAAAAATAACAAAACGCATCATGATTTGATCTGGAAGAAATGTCATCCAAATAATTAAGGTGGGTCGACCTTGATGTCGACACCTATATGAGCTAGGATGACCTATAGGTCGACCTAGCTGTTAGGACGTTGACCCTAGGCTCGACCTAGACCCATATACATTTTTTTCCTCTTGTTTTTTGATTTCTTCTTTCTTTTGTAACTTCTTCGTTCTAGCTCAGATTCTAAAATCTATATATGGAAATTGACCGAAAAATTAACACGGACACAATGGTGCAACTTCCGTGGCTTAATTTTTATAATTTCACAAAGTTATTTTGTTATTAATTAATTCATCAATTAATTATTATAGCTTAAATTTCGGTTATTACATTCTCCCCTCCTTAAGAGATTTGGTCCCTATAATCTCCAAGGATAGAAGAATGAAATAAATATTTTCATCCAAGTTCGACAACCAACTACTCAACCATCATCTATTACATCCATTGTCCGTAAGTTTTTCTAATTCAATTTATGATATATATGCAAATAGTATAGTGCCAATGTCCCTAAATAATGCTAAAGATTAGGAGGTCTACTGATTTAGTCGACCTCCTTTTTCTGCAATCATGTCATTGCCATGCATCCAAATGAATGCAAGTTTCCTAATGATAACTGATAGTTCTATATGCATGCTACAATCATCATCCAAACGCAATAATCATATAATAATCATCCATTTATAGCAACCATGGAAAAATAAAATAAAATTGCAAATGCGCACTCATTCATATGTATATTCTCTAGTGTCCTAATTAGGCCGATCTCTAAGAGATAATAGCGCCTAGTGTAAGCATATGCGTTCGTTAGCATCCATTGGCAACCACTTGCAACCACTAATATCCATCATACATAACATTTTCTAATAACATGCTTACATTAAATCCTACCATCCATAGGTTAAATCCTAATATCAACCCTTCCAAAGGATAATTAAGGAAAGCACCTATTCAAAACTAAAGATGAAAATAGAAAATTCAAAATATACTATCAAAGAGATGTGGATAAGAGGTATGTAATTTCTCCTAATCGAATAAGTTTTCTCCGAAATCTCTCTAACCAAGTCGAGAACAAGTAGAAATCTCTCTGTATACTCTAATCAACACGAAGGCGACTTGTATGGTCTTCCATAAAAAGTTTCGAAAGGTGCCATTCCAATGCTAGCTTAAAATCTATTATTATACGCTGATTCCATTGAAGGAAGATGCTCATTCTAAGTTCCTCCAAAATCAAGAATGCAAATCCTCAACCACATGTGTCTTTCTATCTTACTAATATCACCTTGTTATTCTTCTATAGTCTACCCTCATGAAGCAACAATCCTAGGTTCTCGCTAGTGTCCTTTACTCTTTACAGAAATTTCTATTATTACTTCTAAAAGTAATCACTGTTATCGCCTACATAGCCTTACACTTTTTCCGTCAGGCCTAGGAAATGATTCCTATCTGCTCCACATTTTAAAGTTTGGTTTGGTATTCAATATTTCAAAAACTAAAGCTTCTAAAATTTTAAAACGTCAAATCCCAAAAATTTTGCCTTTAAAAGTATTGTTTTTAAGTTTCTATTAAATTCAAAGGTACTTGGTTACTTAACATTTTATCTTTCTAGACTTGCATCCTTGTAGCCTTTTTTGAATTTACATTATTCCCCAAACCTAGAGGGGGAAATTTACAAATTCTAAGTTTAAAACTTATTCCTCCTTTTCTTTTAAAGACCTTGACAACTTTTTTAAAAACAAATTAGATTTTTAAATTTAAATCTTATTAAGTTTTTCGCTATCAAAAACTTATTTACTTTTTCACCAAACCATTTTTATTTAAGATATCTTTAAAATGCCCTTACATGTTTTCAAAACATCTTCTTTTCATAGATTTTTAATTTTGCAATAACTGAAGTAGATAAGAACAACTACTTTTATTAAAAACTCGTTAACTTTCCAAGTACCTAACCTTGGAGGAGTTTTCTAACTTACTACAAATTGAGACTTTCTACAAAGGCAAGAAACTAATGCGCATGATCAATGGAAAAGAAATATATGAAATTTTCATTGCTTAGTTTTTTCCTACTAAGGCTCTCTTAATTTCTCTCCTAACTAACACTGTCTCTAATTGCTACACTACTTATTACACCTAGTGGTTTTTATACCTTAATATATTAGAACTACTTTCTTTTATAAGAAACTATTAACGCTAAAACCTTATATGAATCCTTTAAAATATGACTTCATGTTTATGTGAAATTATAAGGAACTTATTTTATATTTTTCGAAATGGGCTATACAAAATATGGTCCTTCGCATACCTTGTACATCTTTTTCACGTATTCCTTATAACTTGCACAAAACATCTTTATTCGTAAATTGGTTTCATAGAAAATTTTATCATTATTCATTTCATCCCAGTAGATTAAAGTACGTTTAATCTATATTCTCTTACGGTAGACAATTTCTACGAAATTTATTAATTTTCTAATATTTAACTTACACCTTGTTTTTTTCAAAAGAACTCATTTCCAAAACTATTTTAGTATTTTCATAACTAGAAAGTATTTCTTTATACTTATTTAAATAATAAGTGTACTTATAAACCACTTTATTTCTCTACTTAGAAATTATCTTCAAAACACAATTTTATTGGGGTCAAAACAGATGTTACGTAAAACAACGTTACGACTACCCCAAAAATACTAGTGTATGGATTCATAAAAAAATAAATCTCGTATACTGTGTAAAAACATTTCCTTTAGGAGTCACATACTATACCAATAGTGGTATTGTCTATGCCTCTTTATTTTCCACGAAAAAATCTATTAAACAATATATGTTGCAACCTACGTTTTTGATACTAAATACACTCTAGGTTTTTATATTTAAAATCTTTGTTTAGCTCCGAAGAAACTAGCGAGCTATATATATGCCCGATAATTCTTCAAAAGGAATTTCATTTTCAACAAAATTTAAATCATATAAAAACCAATTTAAATTTCGTACCATTTTTTTTCAAAAACCCAATATTTACTTCCTCAAAAATATTGACAATTATATTTTTCAACCTTTCAATCCTAACAATTTCATTTTATTGAGTTAGGCAAAAAGTGGATTTTCTTCTTACTACCCTAGGAGTACCCTTCCTAAACTTTGATAATCTCATTTCCTTACTAAAATTTTTTGTTCCTATTTTATGCTTATACTTACTCTAAGGAACTATCGTTAAATCCACTTATCTGAGACAATTAAATTTTTTACAATCATTTACACATGGGCTTTCCTCTTTTTCAACCGAATCTACCATACATCTCCAATCTGCTTTCTTCCTCTCCCTAGGTGTCATGTGTCTCATGGGCAATGCCGCTGGCTTTGCATTGTCATTAAGGTAGATCCTAAAGTTGATCTCTCTCTCTTATGGGGTAGTCTCCTAACCTCCTCAAAAATGTCTTGGAAATCTCTAACGACTAGAGTCTAGCTCTCCTAGTGATGAATCAAAAGAATAAAGGAAGCTCAACATGACTGACCTTCGTGGGTTACAAGAAACCTCGAGAGTCCTACTGCTGCATATGTAACACCCCGTATTTTTATACAATTAAATAATCAAATAATTATGAAAGTGAAAAATGAAGTTTGCCAATGTTGGAATTTGACCACAGAACTTATACCATTGTTTTCATGGCAATTTTCTGATCAACTTACCTATACAATGTTTTCTGAATGGACTTCAAATGGAGAAGTTATAGTCGTTTGAAGTTTTAGCGTCAGAAATAACTACATATGCAAACAAGGAAATTTTATCAATTATAAACATTTGCAATTAATTCATAGGATATTTATAAAAGTAGTAACAAATTTATTATGTTTGTAATGAATGTTAATTATTAAGAGAATTAGACGTAAGAGGAAAATAATAAGGGGAATAATTAACATTGCAAACAGAATCAGCTAAAAAGTGCAATTAATTAATATGTGAACTAATATTGGGGATTAATATATAATGTGTGTGTGTGTATATATATATATCAAATCCCTCAATTTAAAGAGGTTTAGAGATAAATGTAACAAATAAATGTTCAAATTCAAATCTGGATAAAAAATGTGCATATTAAATATATATGTTAATTGAATGGTGGAATTAATTAACATGCAAATTAATGAAACATTACAATGCGTAAAATATTAATTAAGAAAATTAACTAATAGAGGTACATGTTAATCTATTAATAGGGCTATTAATTAGGATTGTAACGTAATCAGTAGAAAATGTCAATTAATAAGGAAAAGAAATAATAGTTGACCTAGATTTGAATGTGTATATATGGGCAGCATATTGCTGGACATAAAATTAATTGAAGGATTAAATAAGTAGAGGATTAATTAAATAATTGGTGGGCTGCATCTATATAAGAGAGAACATAATGTAATTCGTTCCATCTGTCATCACTTTCTTCATCCCTCTCTTACAGTAAACAATGGCTTCTTTCTCCATTCTTTTCTCCTATTTCTCACAAATCTTCACTAAATAAATCCAAATAAAATATATGTGAATAAAATAGAGAAATTTCAACAAATTAAAGGATAGAAGTTGTAGAACGGTGTAATAATTTTTGAAGATAGAGATTTAAAGTGAAGGACGACAGGTGAGTGGATTTAATTATATATCTTTTACGTTTATGATATATTATCGTTAGATTCCCGTTAAATAATTTTATTCGGTATTTATTTCAGTAATTAATTCTGTTAATTAGTTTTGGTGAGACTATAAATTATACGAGAGAGCATATATGCAATTATTATTTATATGAAAAATAGTAATTAAATTAAATATAAATAATATTAAGCTTGACGGTTAGAGAAAGGCATACGCCTAAAAGTAAGAAATTTATAGTTATTTACAACTATTTTAAAGTTGAAATTTAGCCTGTAAACGTTAGCTTCTATTTATTCCTTTTTACGCGAATATAATAGTAAGGAGAATAATTCGCAAATACGGACTAAAATAGAAGAACATTAGACTTACATAAATTAGATGTAAAATAAGAAAAGATGAAATAAAAAGAGAAAAATAGAAATTTGCAGTAAATTATGCTAAAACGGGGAAAGGTAAATTAAAAGGGAAAAATCTAATTACTTGATTTAGAAGCAAGTGATAGATTAATTAGTTGGTTTAGAAAAGAGAATACATTTCTATAGTTTAATATTTGAAAGATAAAAATAAACGTAATTGCAAGAATAAAAGAAAGAAAAAGGGAATTAGTGTAAAATAGAGAAACTACTACATTTTGCACTAGCCAAAAGTAAAGAAATAATACAAAAAAATAACTTGCAATTATAGATTATTGTTTATAGCATTATTTAGTATTAAAACATGGAAATGGATTTTTAGCATAGTTTTTATAACTAACCAAATATAATAGAATTACTTCTTAGAATAAAAGGAAATAAAGTGAAGAATTAAGGGAAGAAAAGAAGAAATCAAGTTAACTATTAGACAAGACTTGAAGCAATTAACATAAAT
This sequence comes from Allium cepa, assembly GCA_030765085.1. Classification (NCBI taxonomy): domain Eukaryota; kingdom Viridiplantae; phylum Streptophyta; class Magnoliopsida; order Asparagales; family Amaryllidaceae; genus Allium; species Allium cepa. The sequence goes on from CM060931.1 coordinate 471,231,331, forward strand.
ATAACTAGATCTGCATTTACTATGCAGATAATAGAATAAAAGCAAAGCAGTTATTATGATAAGTAAATCTGTAACAATCGGACGTAGTCCTAAACCAAGATTCTCATATAATATAAGGGAATTAAAGAGAGTTCAATATCATAATAAAAGAAAAACAGACTAGAATGGAAAAAAGGCATTTGTAATTATTTATAATACAGATTAAAAAAGAATATAGAAGTGACAATTGCAAGCGAAATTATAACATAGGTTATAATTAAGAAGAAAGAAGAGAAAAGGCTTATTTTAAGACTTAAATTAAGTTAATAAGCAAATAGAGCAGAAATAACAGAAGAGGCTTATTTTAATAAATTTAGATCTTGGATTAAGTTAATAAGAAAGATAATAAAAGTCGCTCATATCAACAGTATTCCCTTTCAGTCAGGAACTGATGGTCTCACAATAATTAGGTGAGGTTGTGACAAGATTATGCTATTTAGGGTAAATAAGTAGCCAACAGAATAAGAAAAGTGAACTAAACGCATAATAAAATATTAGACGCATAGTCTAATAAAATAGTAAAATGCGTTTGGAGAAGCCCAAAGGGTGAAGAGCCTAACGAAGCTGTTCATCACAGATTTCAGCACAGAAGGAGCATGTCCAACTTAGATATTTTGGGCTAGAGGAAGTATGAGACTTTAGCGGGACTTAAGGGTACTCTAGGATGGCCCTTTGGGTAGGCATAATGGAGCAGTCCCCCGGAGGCTGGTCTATAGGTGTTCCATCAAAAGAGAACGCATTGACTATTTTTTTGCATGGCAGGACCATTGTAGGAAGTCAAAAGGGATTGATGTTTGGAGTAAGATATTCGTATGTCCCAGTACTTCCTAGTCAGTTTTAGTGGGTAGGACCCAAATGGATAGTCGCATGTGGATATCGGGCCAACATCAAAACCAAGAAGAGAGTTCGGGAAAGACTAGAGTTAAACCAACAGTCCAATGATTCCTTCACTATCGAGACATTGAATGGGGGGCACAGCCAATTAGATGTTTAAATTGTTTTTAGTAGGGCACAGTCATTTAGCTATTTAGAGGTCTTTCGATTAGTTGAGGAGTGGCTGTGTGGGGCCATAGCCATGATAAGAATAGAGACAGACCAAGTAGAACATTTATATTGTAGGCCTAACAAGGCAGTCCTTTATAGACTTAGAAAATCCCCGACTGAGTTTCACACAAGATAGACCTTGTTAAGCAAGATTCAGGGAGTATACAAAACGATTATGTATAGTCCTCAAGGTATGCACTGAGTGGCACATTGTGGACATCCGAGCATTAGTATAGACTAGTGCGGACATAGTTTTACATTTTCATAGTAGACGATGGAACATATGTATTGTAGGCCTTACGAGGCAGTCTTTTACAGATGTAGTCACAGAATGTTATAGGAGCAAGACGATGGAGTCCTTTTCAAGTATGTTACGGGTGGTACCTAGGACCGATGCGGTCATTGGGCACATAGCTACATATATATTAGTTATTTGGTTTTAATCTACTGGGGAGTAAAAGGGTACGATTCACACACAGAGGCGAGAGTATTATGAACCCGTTAAACCTAATATAATAGTGAATGAAAAATAAAACGGTATATGTAGAATTAAACATTGAAGTATATAATTTGTCCATTCACTAGAACTTTAGTTCTGACCACCTCCTCATAATATCCTACAGGTTAGGTAGATGGCAGAAAATTTTCAGCTTTGAGACACTCGTTAGAAAGTGTTATTATTTTAGATGAGTATTTACTTACTATTATATTTTGGTCGGATCCGCTGTGAGATATTTATCTGAGTTCTAATATTATTTTTTTGCCTATTTGCAGGATACTAGAAAACCCAACTCGGGCTTCATTTGGCTTGGATTCTAGCATTTTTGCGAAATATCCGGACCTACTAGAATTCGGGTTGTTACAACATATCTCTAGTCAAACGAATCTCCTCTCGAATTCCAATATCGCTCCATAATTTGATAGCCAATCCATCCCCAAAATCATCCCATACCTTGAAAATTCCAATACATATGCGTCACGTTCAAACTCTACGCCTTAGGACAAAAAATTTCAAATCCCTACAAATCATGGATGAATGTGTTGTTCCTCCTATGGGGTTTGAAACAACAATGGGGTCTACTACTAAATAGATATCTAAATGCAAACAATCAACCAAGGAGCTGGAAATAAAGAAGTGTGATGCTCTAGAATCAAAAAGAGTTTGAATAGGAAAATCAAAAATAGAGATTAAGCCTTTAACGGTGACTTTCCTACCTCTATTTGGTCTGCTTCTAGAAGGTGATGCATCCAAGGCCTGAATCTGCGCTGTAGGTGTGCCCGCTCCCTGCCCCATCGTTTGGGGACAGAATCTTCTAAGGTGGTCGGGCAGTCCACATTTATAACACTTTCCCTTCGTTTTTCTCCTTCTTGCAGTCTCTTGCGAAATGACCAACCCAAATACAGCTATAGCACTTCTCTCCTTTCATGATCTTCTTTTGAGGGCCTCCTCCTTTCTTCTATCTTTGTTGTTCTTCCTCTACTTCTCCTTAGAACTTTTCGACTTAGGAACCTCTTTAAGCTCTCCCTTCAGCTGCCTAGCTCGTGTCTCCTCGAAATCCTCTATGCTAGAAAACATCTTGCCTCCTAGACTAGCAAAGTCCTTGCATAGCCAAGATAAATTGGCTGCTGTAGGTGGATAAAAGGAATCTCCCCTTAACGGTGTTGTATTGGGCGCTTTCCCTTGCACTTTCGGTACCGTAGCTCTACAGAACCAGTCAGCCGTACTATGTAAAGAAGAGAGAGTTTAAGTTCGAAAGAATCGAAAGAAGATTGAACTGGACCTTTGTAACATCCTGGTATTTCGTGCCATTCGCATCCGCAAATGTCGGACTTGAATTTCTCAAAATATCATATTGTTAATTTACATTTGGCAAAACTCAGCATATATAGTAAATAAATGAATCACATAATCACATACACAGAGTAATATAACAATAGGCAGCGGAAATAAATAAATAGTAGTTTATGAAGCTACTATATATATGTAACAGAACTAAAAAAGATACAACAAAAGTCTCGAATACATAGAAGTCTCTATAAAATAGTCAAATAACAAAACCTGAATATATCACTGGAGTCAACTAAATAAGCGAAAGCTGAATCGGTAGGTCGATCTTCAAGTGTAGCTCTAACTCTAAAGGTGAGTTCAATTGTTGTGATACTCAGTCTAACCAGAGCATAAAGCAAAACACAAAACACTCAAGTCAGGATTAACATTCTTATATCAATAAATCCAACTCAAGTGAAATATCAACTGAAATACAAGTAACCTAAAAGATGTTTGGGATGCCCATCCTCTAAGGAATCGTGGAACTATCTACTATGTAGCAATATACGCTATTAAATATGTCTACAGTAAAGTAAACTATTAAAATAGCGTTAAGGCGTTACCCATAGCCCCCTTAACAAATTTTATATATTCCCATAGTATATATTGTACCGTAATCTCCTCCGTACTAGAGGTTGTCAGAGGGCACTCCATAGGTATGGTACAAAAAAAACTCATAGTGGGCTCGATATGGTAGGTGACATGGCACAACTGGGCAATGCCAAGGTAGATATACCCATTATCCTTTCGGGCCGGTGGTAACGCATAGCCGTAGCAACCACCCACCTCGTTCCACACTCCCAAAAATCCGAGGGTGCATCCCATCAATCACAAAGTAATAGAATTGTATCAAAGAAGTGTCTCCGATTGGAGGAGCTACTTCACTTAGCCCATCAATTGCACCTGTTTCAGCCACCTTAAGCTAACTCGCATGAGTCAGGTCCTCATATATACCTCATATAGGATCAACGCCAACCATCCTACTTCATTCTAGAATCTCCACCACATACACAATTGTTAAAGTGGTTTTTGGAATTGACAGAGAGGATGACAATCTGATCCCGGTCTCTTTAACAACCAAACGTTATTATAACACTCTGGTCATTGCAAAATATCATACTTCTAAACCAAAATATCATATTCATTTCAAAACCATATCAATTCGAGATCATTACTCACTTTAAAATAATATTCATTTCCAAAATCATAGAACTTTCCAAAATTATAACTCTTCAAAATTATAACACTTTTAAAATCAGAACACTTTGGAAATCATAACACTTTGGAAATCATAACACTTTGAAATTATAATACTTCCACTTAGATAGTTCAGATATTAAAAATAGTATATATAATAAAATAGTTATAAGTTAAAGTAATTTATATAATAAAATAATTAGTATATTTAAAATAGTTATAAGTTAAAATATTTTATATTAAAATAATTTATATGTTAAAATAGTTTTATATTAAAATAATCTATATGTTAAAATATTTTTATATTAAAATAGTATATATATTAAAATATTTATAAATTAAAAATATTTATATATATTTTAAAATATTTTACATGATAAAATAGTTTCCTCAAAGTTCACAAATCAATTCAAATTAACTCAATCCAAAATCCCATTTAAATCAAATCTCAGTTCTTCTATTTCAATTCAATTCAAATCTCAATAAACCATTTTATATCGATTTAAAATATAGATTTGAACTACAAAAATAAATCATTTCGATTTCATTAGATTTCAAAGTTTAAAGTATTTAAACTTTTACAATAACTCAATTTGATAAATCCATTTATATTTCAAATTCAACTTTACCATTAGTTAATATTGAAATATTCACTTAGTCAATCCAATATCATTTAAATAAGCTTTCAAAATATATATTTAAATAAAAACTAATTATCCCATTTAAATTTATTTAAATTTGAATATTCATTAAATCATCTTAAACCAAAATCAAGTTATAAAAATATATCTTTAAAATCTCAAATTCACTAAGTTTCAAATCGATTTAATTAAATATAATTCTTAAAAGAATACAATTTCAAATTAATTAAATTTTATCTTCCCAACCTTAATTTATTAAAATTATAAAGAATCTGTTTTTAAATTAAATTTAAAATAAATACGTAAACATAATATATACTAATTAAATTAATATTTATTAAATTAAATCTTATTATTAAATCTATTTTACATTAAAACTACTTTTATATATTGTAAAAATAGTAAAATTATAAGTAAATTCTTAAAATTTATAATTTCAAAACTAACCTATAACTTTAAATTTCCCAAAACCTATAATTTTAGAAATCAATAATTTTAAACATACTATCAAAGAGATGTGGATAAGAGGTAGGTAATTTCTCCTAATCGAATCAATTTTCTCAGAAATCTCTCTAACCAAGTCGAGAAAAAGTAGAAATCTCTCTGTAGACTCTAACCAACACGAAGGCGACTTGCACTGTCTTCCATAAAGAGCTTCGAAAGGTGCCATTCAAATGCCAGCTTGAAATCTATTATTATACGCGGGTTCCACTAAAGGAAGATGCTCCTTCTAAGTTCCTCCGAAATCAAGAATGCAAATCCTCAACCACATGTGTCTTTCTATCTTACTAATATCACCTTGTTATTCTTCTATAGTCTACCCTCATGAAGCAACAATCCTAGGTTCTCACTAGTGTCCTTTACTCTTTACAGAAATTTCTATTATTACTTCTAAAATTAATCACTGTTATCTCCTATATAGCCTTACACTTTTTTCGTCATACCTAGGAAATGATTCCTATCCGCTCCATATTTTAAAGTTTGGTTTCACTACAAGAAAAATGGTTTTTTGCAGCTCCATGTAACAACATTTAATTCAAAAAGCTGCGATTGTTCAAATTTACTTTCATATAACTAAATATAAAAAAGAAAACGCCGCGTAACTTTGGCGGGCAGATGACTTTTCGCGGCCTCATTTTTATTATTCTGTTCGCTTCCCACCAAATAACACTACATCTAAACTCCGCTCCAACCCTTCATCTCAAATTCGCTCATCTCTGCAAATCTCAAGTCTGCATCTCTGCAAATCTCAAATCCGCTCGGCCTTGACATCGCTCCATCGCTCCATCGCTCTGCAAATCTCAAATCTGCAAAGACTAGGTATTTGATTATATGTTCTGTGTTGTAGTTTGAAGATGCATTAATATTTTGCATCATTCCTCCAATTTGCGTTCGAATCAGTCACGCGAAATGATATCCCCTAATCTAGGATTTAGTTTAGGGGTTTATATTAATTCGCTTATCATTGCTTCCTGATAAAAATAGGTAAGTTCACCTTACGTTTTATTGATGTGTGAGAGAGTAGCAAAATGGTTAGGAAATTAGTAAATAGTGAAGGCATTGTCAGTTCAGGTATCAACTTTAATAAGGAATGACTAGTGTGATGTCTCAATGTATCTATACATTTAGGGGAAACTACTGCAATGCTTTTTCAGTTTTTGGTTTGCTTCTAGAGCTGCCACTTTTTGTAACCTTTTTACTTGACAGAAGCTTCACCCCAATCTCAAGTGTAATGTTTTCAGGATCGGTATCCTACAAATCAGGTAAAAATTTAAATGTTTTTTTTTCTGGTTCAAGTTAACATTGAGGACTTGTAATCCAATTGAGAACTTGAGAGTAGAGACAGCTGTGACAAGTGCCACTCTTTTTTCCTTTTCTTAATAATAAAATAAAATAGTCTCTAGTTTAGTTGAATTTTATCAATGTTTACTCAACAAAACTGAAAGCCAATGCGAACTAGAAGAGCATTGGCCCATTTAGAACATCTGGGATTGTATAAAAAATAATCAACATCTCACCCATGCCAGAGTGCTTACCAAATTATAATGAAATAAAGTTAATACTAGTGTTAGACTGTATGGACAACGTTTAAATACAGTGAAATATTTTTGGCATCAACCATAAAGATGGTTTGTGGTTGTATGAGGTTCTGGGAGATGGAAGGTTGTTATGGATTGTTCGGTTGCTGACAGTTTGCAAGTTGGGTTTTTGGTGGTGAGTATTGTGGAACAGGTGAGAGGGTCTGTGTTAAGTAGACGAGAGTTATGAAGTTGCTTTCTATTTGTAGGTGATGGTTAGAAATGAGGCACTATTGTGGTGGTGATGGTTAGAAATGAGGCACTATTGTAATTTCCATGACTTTTGAAGGTAAAATAATTTTGTTTTCCTAGTTGAGCCCGTGTGTGTGAAGATAAAGTTTGGCCTTTTACTTTCTTATTTCGTGTTTCACTCCAGGTTTTATTAAAGTTTGATGACAAAAATTTGGTTTCATTTGAAAAGTGGTATTATTTTGGATATTTCTTTGCAAACAAGGAGGATTTGAATACTATTTTATTTTAGTTGTTCTTTTGAAGTGATCAATGAACATTTATACTAAAATTGTAGCATTCAATTCGTTTGATTATTGTTAGTTAGAAGATAAGATAAATTGTTAATAATAAATGTTATTTTTTCCAACCTTACTTTGATGCATATGTGATAGTCAATGATATAAACTTTAAACTTAAGGTAATGATCACATTCGCAAACCTTAAATTTGACTATCAATGGTCTGACATGAAATTTTACATCGATTGCCATATTCTACATTTAGAACTGCTGACTAGAGCAAAGCCTATTTGAAACTTAAAAGGTACCCTTTTGTTGGTAATTCATATTCTCCGCTATAATCTATTGATGTTTATTTATTTACATTAGAGTTATCATCAAACTTTTGAAATTACGAATATAAGTTTTTCTGTGGCTCGCATAAACTGGATTTAAGCTTTTATTTGCATATAGATGCATAGTTAGTGCTTATTCGTTTTTTAAACAAGGTAGAAGTGGAACCGGAGGATGGTGAAATATGGCAATGGATTGTGAAAGGAGTTTTGGGGATTGGTTTGTGGACAGAATTTTTGATTGTTTTGGGTGGAAGTGGATGAAGTGTAGGCTCAGGGTGGGGTTTTAAATATGGTTGTGAACAAAAATGCAAATGCCAGTAGGAGGGTGAATGAATGCATGTGAACAAAAATATAAATAGTCAATGCAATGAATTTTTTGTATATGATTATGACATTGTTGTATAAGTGGATAAAATTGTTGTTAATGGCGCAAGCTTAGTATAAGGAGAGGGGTAGTGCATAGACATTACTCCGGTGCTACAAAATAGCGCCGTTGTAATGGCAAATTTTTTGGAAACAGTTTGGACTTGACTTGTTGATTTGTTGTTTGACATTCTCTGTCTTCCTTGTTGTTTGTCATTTTGTTTGCATTCAATTACGATTATAGTTAGTTGTTATTTTGCTTGCATTCAATAACTGATTATTACTTTAAATTTCAGAAATTTACTTCCTCACATATTGGTTGATGATGGATCAAAATTGGGTACATCTGCATAGGTAACTATATTATACTAAATATATTTTGAGAGTCAAATCATATATTTTAACGTCAAAATTAATAGTTATTTCATTTTATTAATGGAACTAGTACCGAGTATGAGCAAGGAGCTTGGAAGTTTGTGCATGCTGCATTGAGAATTTCAAGAAATCCAGAAAAGATTTTATGTCCTTGCTTAGATTGTCGAAATCTTAGTCATCAGTATGGGAAGATTGTTGTTGAGCATTTGATTAGAAGAGGAATGGATCCGCTATACAAGGATGGTAGGTGGTACAATCATGGCGAACAAATAACTATAAGCAAAGATATCGAGTCTAATGACACTTATGATTTACTCAAAGCCATTCATTATGAAGATGAAGATTTCATCAATCATACATATTCCGACGATGATAAAGATGAAGATAGCGCACAGAAACGAGAGGAGAATTTATTAAAAAACTTGGAGGATGCCGAAACCCCGTTGTATCCTGGTTGTACCGATCAAACAAAATTATCTTTCGTTATTGCCTTATATAATCTAAAATGTGAGACTGGGTTATCTGATAATGGATTCGATAAACTTCTGAATGTGCAACAACTATTGTTGCCAAAGGATAACGTACTTCCTAGGAATATTTACGAGGTGAAAAAATTTCTCAAAGTATTCGATATGGGTTTTGAGAAAATTCATGCTTGTCAGAATGATTGTTGTCTCTTCAGAAGAGAGTACAAAGATTTGGATAGTTGCCCAAAATATGGGTTTTCGAGATAGAAGAGGAACGAACGTACAAATGAAATTATGCATGGTATTCCGGTTAAAGTTTTGAGGTATTTTCCAATCATTCCAAGATTCAGAAGAATGTTTAGATCTCAAAAAATAGCAGAAGATTTAAGATGGCATTTTAACAATAAAACTAATGATGGAAAAATGTGTCATCCTGTTGATTCTATAACATGGAATGTGGTAGATGAGAAATGGGAATCGTTTGTAGCAGATCCACGCAACCTAAGGCTTGGCCTTGCTACTGATGGTTTTAATCCATTTTTGACATTGAGTTCCAAATATAGTTGTTGGCCAGTGATGCTAGTGACATACAATCTCTCGCCACTGTTATGCATGAAAAAAGAAAATACCATGTTAACATTGTTGATTCCTGGTCCAAAGCAACCAGGAAATGATATAGATATATATTTGGCACCATTGGTAGAAGATCTGCAACACTTATGGATTAATGGAGTTCAAACTTATGATGCATTTAGTAGATCGCTTTTTACTATGAGAGCAATTTTACTATGGACGATTAATGACTTTTCCTGCATTTGGTAATCTAGCTGGATGTTGTGTGAAAGGTAAAAAAGCTTGTCCATTATGCGGTGTCAACACTCATCATCGATGGTTGAAGTATAGTCGGAAAAATGTCTATATGGGTCATAGGAGATTCTTACCACCATTGGATTCGTTGAGAAAACAAAAATCCTGGTTTGATAACACTATAGAAAATGGTTGTAGACCTAGAATTTTAACCGGAAGAAACATCTCTATCATTTTGAAAAACTTTCCAAATAATTTTGGAAAAAAAATTAAAAATGGAGATAATAACAGCAGGAAAGGGAAGGGTAAAAAGAAGCCAACTAAGAAGCAGTATAGTAAGAAAAGAAAAAATTCTACTTTCAAACAAGATGATGATCCTGCAAAAATAGAGCTATCAAGATGGAAAAAACGATCAATATTTTTTGATTTACCATATTGGGAGGTTAGTGCTATTATTTTTTAATGAATGAATTATATATATATATATATATATATATCAATGAAGTATAACAATATTATTTTTGTAGGAACTTCCCTTGCGTCATAATTTAGACGTAATGCATGTAGAAAAAAATGTTGGTGAAAGCATAATAGCGACGATGTTGCATGATCGCAAATCAAAAGACGGAATTAATTCTAGAAAAGATTTGGAAGATTGGAGAATCAGGCATGGCCTTTTTGCACAAGCTCGTGGGAAAAAAACATATCTTCCACCAGCTCCGTATACATTGTCCAATTTGGAGAAAAAAACATATCTTCCACCAGCTCCGTATACATTGTCCAATTTGGAGAAAAAAACATTTTGCCAAAGGTTATATGATTTCAAGGGACCTGATGGCTATTGCTCAAATTTTAGAAGTTCTGTGTCATTGGAGGATTGTAAAATTATCGGCATGAAGTCACATGACTACCATGTTCTAATGCAACAGTTATTACCAGTTGCAATAAGAGGATTGTTGCCGAAAAAGCCAAGGAGGACAATAATTCGTTTATGTTCGTTTTTCAATAAATTATGCCAGCGTGTTCTTGATAAAGAAAAATTGCAGCAAGTTGATGATGAAATTATTATAATTTTGTGTGAAATTGAACGATATTTTCCACCTTCTTTCTTTGATATAATGATACACTTGACCGTTCATCTTGAAAGGGAAGCCCGATTGTGTGGACCGGTTCACTTCCGTTGGATGTACCCTTTTGAACGATATATGAAGACACTTAAACATTATGTAAGAATTCATGCACGCCCCGAGGGTTGTATTGCAGAATCCTATCTTGCAAAAGAGTGCATGAGATTTTTTAATGAATTTTTAAAGAAATCAATACACATAGAGGAGAAGGAAGTCCGAAATGAAGATTATGAAGATGATTCCATACTCGAAGGACGACCAATTTCAGCTTGTAAAACAATTACATTGTCCGCCAATGAGAAACAGATTGCACATTTGGCTGTGTTAATGAATATGACTGTAGTGGAACCATTTCTAGAGTACGTAACTTTTACAATTTGTTATTACCGTTTCATACAATTTGTACCAGCAAATACAACTTGGTAATTTTTTTGTGCTACAATAATTTGTAGTTGGAGGAGTTACAACACTCAAACAAGCGCATGGAAAAAAATGCAACTTTACTTTGGAAAACCCATACAGATAACTTTGCCGATTGGATTAAAAAGAAGGTGAGTGAAATTTTGAACTAGTATCTCATTAACTTTAGATTTATTATTATTGAGATCCATTTTAAATAGCTATTTTTTTATATATACCTATTGATTCAAAGGACCATGACAAGATGTTAAAATGGATTGCATATGGTCCGAGGAGTAGTGCATTATCCTGTAGTGGATATATCATTAATGGACAACGTTTTCGCACAAAAGACATTGAGAGAGAAACTCGAAATAGTGGGGTCACTTACGATGCGACTACTATGTGTAGAGCAAGTGCAAAAGATACTTCTCAAGTAGTTGATGTTGTTACTTATTATGGGATATTGACTGATATAATTTTGTTAGATTATCATCATTTTTATGTTCCTGTCTTTAAATGTCATTGGGCAAACATAGGAAATGGTGTGAAGGTAGAAGATGGATTCAGCCTTGTTAACTTACATCAAAACCAAGCCTCATTTTCAAAAGATCCATATATTCTTGCATCTCAAGCGAAACAAATTTTTTATTCAAGAGAAGACGATTCTTCTAATTGGTATGTTGTGATGAAGGCGCCATCAAGAGGTTTTCATGAGATAGATATAGACGAACCATTTGAGGAAGTTAGCTTTGCTATGGAGAATTACGAAGATATTGACATGGATGTTGATGATTTTATTGAGGATATTAGTTATGTTAGGGAAGATTGTGAAGGCATATTTGAGTAGTTTAATTATTTTGCTATCTAGTTTTAATTCTATTAGACTTTACTCTCTATCTTCTTTGGTTAAGTAATATGTTTGTATGTAATGACTTGTTTTTCATATCTAGTTTTTGGAAATTAACCATTTTGATATAGGTCTTTAATTATTTCATATTCCATATTTTGGTATCCTAAATATTGTTTTCATTCTACAAAACTAGACTGTTGAGACATGTGCATATCCACTTTTATATTTGAAATTTTGATTGAAACTCTGAAGGGTGGCCCTATAATTGATACAGATATTTTCATTTAAGTTGAGTTTTTATTCTAATATACAGGGTATGGATTGTGAATTGAATACAGAAATGCAGGTTCAAAAAATGTTTTGAATCGTAGAGACCTAAATTGCATAGTTGTCCTCCTGGCGACATCAATATGGACCCAAAGGATAATATAGAGATAGTTGCTTCTCCTGTCACCAACCTACATGAAGTAATTATCGAGCATGACCGATTTAATAGTTTTTCTAAATGCTGGTGGTTACCATCATTTTCACGTCGTCACTTGATTCCAGTGCATTTACTGAAATCAATTTTGATTGTTGATTCTCTGTGATTTGCAACTTTTTCCTTCATCTTCATAAGCATCCACCTTCTTATTGAATGGGTAATGAAATTTAAGTCTGCAAATTAAATGTATAGTTTAGCGGGTTTGTTTGCAAATTAATTATTTGTTATGGAAGAGATGTCTACAGTGGCTTATTCCTGACGTTTGTGGAGAAATATGTCTTCCTTAATCCTTCAATTTGTTGAAAAGTAACTTATTTTCTAAGTTCTCTATGTGGAATTTATCTGCTTTTCATTATGATTTAGTTTTGGTAGTGTATATAATCTATTATATAAGCAAACCTTGCATAAATACTCAAATAATAAAGAAACCGATATGAGAGAACTGTTAAAAACTAGAACTTGGTAATATTTCCTTGCAGCTTTCAGATACTAGCATACAAAAATGTTGTATAAGTAGTATATTATTATTTTAAATAATAAATCTATGATATACCATATTTCCTGTATTGTTAAAAATTTCACAGTGGATATCTTATCCTACAATTATAATGAATTATGAATAGTAATTATCCATATAGTTTTCGATTTGTTTGAACTGGAAACATATACAGATATACATACATATACACAGACATATGTGTAGAACTAAAAGTTTAACTTGCTCCTTTTTGCTTATTTTGAACGAATGAATACAACGTAAACCTAAATTGTTGGGAGGAAAACATTAACCTTCTTGTATATACATTGTCAAGCCATATACTAGATAAAAAGCAATGTACCGAGATATTTATGTCATAGGATAGTAAATTATGATCTTTGTGGTACTCTTAATTGATGCATCATGCATTAGATGTTTAGTAAATTGCTACACATATATTCATTGATCACGTGTGCATATCTATTAGAGCCTTATTAACTTTAGATATATGTTCAAAGAGAACTGCTGTAGTAAGTCGCTCAAAAGCGGAGTAAAGCCACACTTGCTGATATCTGTCGTCTGTCTTACATTATAGTCCAAAATCAAAACAAATGGAATATGTTATAGCTGATTATGCACTATAACGAGAAAAATGGACACGTGTCAACGAGTTCGGCTTCACTGCATTTATAGCGATTCACCATAGTATTCGTGATGTACAAATTATTAAATAGTTCACACGACCTAGGGACCATAGAACTCCTAATTCTGATGTTCATTTAGATGTTACCCAGTTCGAATTATTTTAAATCAATTTTAATTAAGTACTAGGAGCATAGAAATTTATTGACATATGATGGACGATGACACTTTTGAATCCAAGATCTAAAATTACAACTAATGGCGATCCATAATTCCTTAATTCATGCATCTTTTGAAGTGTAGCCCATTAATGAATGATATTTTTTATCATATTCGTATCTATACAGGAAATGAAGAGGATTACTCGAAAGCAGAAAAAAGCAAAAGAGGCTGAAATTGCACTCAAGGAGTCTAATGAATAGAATAAGCATGTTGAAGACAACAACGTTCAAAATGAAGACAACAACGTTCAAATTGAAGATAATCGACATTTAGTTGAAGGCAATAATCAAAATAAAGACAATCTTTGTGCACTTGAAGACAATACAATGCAAAATGAACACAATGTGGAAGACATGATGGAAACCGATAGACCTATTCAAGATGTGAGCGAAAATTTAGTTTGGAAAAGAATTGCTAGAGGTCCTACTAAAATGAAGAGACTTCCTTCAAATTTCGCAAATCGGGTTGAAGTTGAATTTAATCAGAGTGGCATTCCAATAGGAGAAGGGTCAATCCACATCTTCTTATCTAGGGCCACTCGTACGAGAGCATGTTCCAGTTACGCTTGCTGATTGGAGACATCTTGGTGATGATTTGAAAGCCGTTTTATGGGATTGCATTCAGGTATATTTATTTATAGTGATAGTGTCTTTACATAATTCCATCTCAGTTCACATGTACATGAGGATATAAAAGTGAGAAATTAGTTACAAGGTCCCCCTATCATTTTACAGATGTGCAAAAGTGTACTTCAACTTATTTTGCTCTGCATATATTCTGTATTTGTTTATTGTTTCACACTTATTTTCCCAGGCCGCATTTGCTTCTGTCATTTAGAACAACAGCCATATAAGTAAACTGGACATCACAAGTGCAAACATAATAATATTCAAAAGAAAAAAATTAAGGCAGTACACCATGATTAGGTTGTATTTTTTTTTAAACATAGTTGTCCTTGTTAGGAGTTTAATCACAAAATCTGAATATGTACAGTCTGGACATCTCATGTTGCAAAACATCTCATGTTAGGGGGTATTTTCTCCCCTGTATGTTGGACTTTGATCAGACGTTGAAACATGAGTTTTTAGATCGAGAGGAAGGCATATTTTGAGGGTTAACATAGCATTTACTTAAAAGCAATGTGACATATTGATATGGTCTGTTTGATCCATCTGCTATTAGGGATTGTATGTTGTTTGCAGATGTATGCTTTCACATAATTCGTTAAAAGTAAGCCTTTTATTTTTACCATGTTTGTACGTATTCTTTAAAATTTGGTGTTATTTATAATGCATTTAAAGCATAGTAGATTGTATGTCAGAATTCAAAGTTAATAAAAATTGTTTAGGCTAAGTTGAAAATCTTACTTTGAAAAGGAACAATTGTTGTTGAGGTAGTTTTTGGATTCCAGCATCAACACTCATTTTCTTTAAAAATAAAATAAAATGCAATATTTTTGGACTGGTGAAACGTGAAATAGAGTTTGTACAGATAACATGGCACTTCAAAATAGAATGTATCAGCATATATCAGTATATTTTAGCATAATAGAATGTATCAGCATATATCAGTATATTTTATACCTGAATGATATAAAACATAAAAGGATGAAGAAGAAAAAAACCCGTGATTTCCAATTTCATGATATCATATTTCAGTACATCATTCCAGCAACATTTATTTAATGAATATGGGTTTAAATTTGTTATCTATCTGCACACAGTTTCAGCTCTGCACACAGTTTCATCAATCCGCTATGTCTTCTCGTTTAATATTTGATTTATTTACGAATGTGCTAATTTCGCTTCAACCAATTAATGGATACAGACTAGATTTAAGGTGGATGAGGAATGGCAAAAGGTCTCTATATTTCAGCAAATGGGTTGTATTTTTAGGTGTTCAAAAAGCAGATTAGTTAATCAATTAGTAAAAGCAAAGTCAAAGGAGGAAAGACTTCAACTGAAACCAAATAATATTGGAAGTATGACGGAGTGGAATGATTTTATCAGCTTGAAAACTAGTTCAAAATTTAAGGTAAATTACATCTAATTGGTCATTCTTTCAGTGAATGAGATAACTTTTTGATGTATTCTTATTTTTTTTAATTCAGATAAAAAGTGACATATACAAGGCTTTCAGACGCAAGCAAGTGCCACACACATGTAGCCGTAAAGGAATGGCTCGATTAGCTGCGGATATGGTGAGAATTGTCCTATTCAATTTTTGTCACGCCATCTATTTCTATAGTTATGACAATTGTTTTATTCAATTTTTGTAAATGTAGAAAAAAGAGAGTTCCAATCCCTCTTCCATTTCTAGAACTCATATTTGGATTAGATCTCACACTCGAAAAAATGGCGAACTAGTGAGTTTGGCCGTTCAAAATAAAATAGTATATGCTTTTGTTTCAATTTGATTATTATCAAATCACTTTAGAGTGTAATAATTATGGAAATTATAATAAATAATTTGCAGGAGCAAATTAATAAAATTGAAACGCTTTCACAATCCAGCTCAAATACTAATGTGAGAGAAGATGCTCTTTCAGTAGTGCTGGGACAGGATAGACCCGGACGATTAAGAGGAATGGGAAGAAGCATGACCTATACCAAGTTTATTGTGGCACAAGCTAATAAAAAACAAGAAACGCAACTTCAAAATAGAGTAAGCGATTTGGAGAAGACGGTGCTAATGCTACAAAATAAGGTAGATTTTATGCACTGATCAGTGCATACCTAGTTTGCACTTATCAATTTAAAACTAGGTTCACACTAAATTAGTACAAAAAAATAGAATTGGTCAATGCAAAATAGATTTGCGCAGACCAGTTCAAACTAGGTTACATTGAGTAGCGTGAACAGTTTGCACCGACCAATGAAAATCTTTTTGCACTGACCAGTACAAAAAGCATATACTGTTATATTTAGATTATTGAACTAGGATTAAAATTTGCAGACTGGAATTATAGAGTAAAACTAAAGTTCTTGGATTTGAGATTCATTCTCAGTAATCTTTAAAATCTGGACATATGATGGTCACCCGTATTAACTAATATAGTGAGATTTCTTTGAAAATCGTGTATCCTTTTATTAAATCTTCTGCAATGAACAAGGAAGGTTTGTCTTCCTCCTTCATAAGCTGCTTGATGATTTCCAATTTTAGTACTTTCAGCGATATTTCAATAACATAAGGGTGACAATTGGATTTCTGAACGATGACTATATCCATGTTTTTGTCGAGTATACCCATATTATTATTAAGTTTTTTCATTTATACCCTTGCTTGGTAAAAATTGATTCACAAAAAAAAGAAAAAAAAAGAAACCTTATGGAAAAAAACAGGACCACACTGCATTTTAAATATGAACAAATTGTGAACAAATTGTGAATTGTGAACAAATTGTATGTTGTTTATTAAAATGTGATATAAATTTGGTTCAGTTTTTCAATTTGTCTGTTGTTTATTAAAATGTGAACAAATTGTGAATTGTGAGTTATAAATTTAATTCATTTTAAATATAATAGCATTTTATTTCATATTTAATTGCATTTTGAACTATGGGTTATAAATATATGATACACAAACAAAACAACAAAACACAACACAGACACACACACAACACAGACACACACAACACAACATAGACACAAACACACACAACCACACTGCTGCGACACATTCTGCTACCCATACATACATAGAATGAAAGCAATTCTGTAAATTATTTATTAATTTTTTTGACAGTATATTTTTGTTTTGATTCAGCTAATGCAGCAATCAAGAAAGGACGAGCAACCAAGAAGGGTCGAAGATGAGAATGCGTCTCAAGCGGTAAAGTTATTTATATTATTTGTGTGACATCATTTGAATTTGAGTTTGAATTTTTAGTTAAGTATTTAGCGTGATTGTTTTTGATTAATTTTAGAACAAGTATGACAACACAAATGCCCACTGCGATTTGTTGGATTGGACTGGGGTTGATGAAGTAGTTGCTGAAGGAAGAGTTCTTTCAACTGATCCGAAAGAGCTTGTATATAACATCCCTCTTGGATCGAAAGCCATGAAAGTTTTGATAGTTATTCCAAAGAAATTAGATGCTTTCTTATGGAGGTCTACACCTAATATGCTCTCACATATTGGAGAAGCTAAGAATGAGATAGTAGCATGGCCATCTGATAGAGTTGTTTTGCACATGATGAGTCACTTTGAAAAGGATGACATTTTGGTAAACTTAATTTTTTTTATTTATTCGGTACCTTTATGAATTGAATACAAAATTTATATTTTATTTTGTTTTCATATGTTCTAATTTGTTTTTATAGAGTAATAGTGGCAGTACAAATATCAAATGCAAGCTGTATGATTGGACCAGAAACAAAGAACTAGTTGCTGAAGGAAGGTTTTACTCTAGTGATCCAAATCAGCTTGTGAATAGTATTCCTCTGGGACCATCCGCCGTGCTTGTTTCGATCGATGAGGCCAAAAAACCAGATGCATTCTTGTGGAGACCTCCAGCTAGTATGACATATGTTGGAGAAGCTATTGACAGCAAAATAGCTTGGCCAAAAACAAATGTAGTTGTTGAGAATGTTAATGCTACAACGTCTGCTCATACGGCTAATGTTGTATTATCTTCAACGGTAATGTGTATACTTTACATATTGATTTATCAAAACATATGCAATGACAAGCTTTTATTTTTAGGATCACTTTTATTTTCAAAACTTATTTAAACGGTTTCATTTGTTGCATGACAGAGCGCAAACTCCAAGACAGATATGAAATGCAAGCTGATCAGCGTTCAAGGAGCCAAAGAAGTAATTGTTGAAGGGCGTGTGGCTTCAACCGACCCTAAAGCGTTGGTCCATTTTGTTCCACTAGGGGAAAACGCAGTCAAAGTTTGGGTTGATGTTATAAAAGTTCCAAATGCACCTTTGTGGAGACCTACTTCTTATTTTGAGTTTATTGAAGATGCACTTGGTTCGACGATAGCTTGGCCTTCCACGAATATTATAACCGAATCAACTTCAAGTAAGTATGAATTATCTTTTTTTTCTTGCGATATAATTTATTATGCTTAGCACATCCTTACCATGGTTGGCTTCCTGTTTACCATGTATGTGGAGTGACATGCGCACAGAACAAATGTAGTATAGAATTAAAATCCCAAAAAAAATAAAAATAAAAAAAGAAATAGCTGTAAATGGACGTGGGTCATTATTTGAGGTGAGTTTTGGTTAGTGGAGTGTTTCTGGTTGTATTGGTTGGTCGGAGAGGTACAGGTTGGAGTTTGGTTTTTTTTTTTGGATGGGGATGTTTTGCATGGTAGAATGTTGTAAGTATATGTATGAAATGTTGTTTTGAGGAGTGACTGTCTTGATTGTGATGGCAGTGGTGTTTCTTACTCTTAGTTGTAGTAGCTGATGTCGATGTGGTGGATGCAGATGTGAGGGGGAGGGTAGGAGATATAGATTAAGGCGACTGGATGTTTCAGGAAAGTGGAAGGGGTGAGTTGAAGTTGATGTTGATTGTAGAGGTTGATGTCAGATGTCAGTTTGTGGTAGCTGGTGAGATGCAGAAGTATGGTGATTAGAGATGGTGAGGGTTATGGTTGTGTGATGAAGTCAGTGCGGCAGAGGGTGATAATGAATAGCATGTCAGGGGAATGTGAGGGTGATTTATGAACTGTTTTGCGGAAATCTTGAAGTCCTGAAGTATTGTTTGATTTTTTTGAAAATGTAAGAAGGTGATATATGGAATGGTAGGCCGGGGATAGTTGATGTTATGTTTGTGATCAGGCAGTTGCATATGCTTGGAGGATGGAAGAGGCAGTTGCACTGTTCAGTGGTAATGGTAATAGCACTGTGCACTGGTGAAGTGGAAGATTGTGATGGAATTGCTTGCTGTAGGGTGATCGTCGATGTTCTGGAAGTTGTCAGAGGCGGTTTTGGTTTCTACTTGCTGTAGGGTGATCGTCGATGTTCTGGAAGTTGTCAGAGGCGGTTTTAGTTTCTACTGTAATTTTTTTTCTTGAGAATGTTGGTTGATTTGGTTGTAGAAGTGACTGTTGCTTGTGTATTTGTTATGGCCAGGTGATTTGTGTGGATGTACGCAGTGGAGTTCGATTGGGTGATGATGTCAGTGGTTGAAAGGAAGCTGTGGGAAGTTTGAGAAGATGGTTGCAGTGGAGTTGTTTCTGGTGGTAGATTGAGTGGTCAGTTGCAATGCAGGTATATGAATGGTTTCAAAGAATGGTGGTTTGTTGTGGTTGAGACAGTCTGTTGTTATGTTTCAGGTTGACAGTGGATGGTCGTGGGGACTTGGTTTGTTTATATGGTAGTGTTGTAGAGGAGTAGGAGTGGTTGATTGATGAAAGCAGAGGGATGTGAAACTGTGGTGTTTGAGAATGCAGTGTGGTATTTGTGATATGCAATGCAGAGGAAGTTTAGCTATTTTGAAAATTTTGAAGTGTTGTGGTGTAGAAGTGAAATGTTGTAGAAGTGAAATGAAGGCAGAGGAAGCTTTGTGTTGTGGGTTTTGTGAAATGAGCAGTTTTGAAGTTGTAGAAGTTAAATGGTTGCACTAGTTGGTGCAGTTGCACAAGGGGAGTTTGATGTATTGATGTGCTGTGATGACAGGGGTAAATAGAGGAGGAAGTCATCACATGGCAGAGGTATGTGGGTTGGTATGGCAGAAGTTGTTTGCTGTGTTAGTTGAAGAGCAGTAGTTGAATGGGGTGGATGGTTTAGGCAGATATGTGGATGCACAGTGGATTGATAGAAGTGAAATATGATGATATGTATTTGGTTGGTTGCAGAGATGGAGGGGTAGCAGAGGAGTTCAGAGAGAGAAGAAAATATACAAAGTAGGCTCATAAAAAAGATACCAAAAACATGTTACATAGCACATATTCTTCCGATAGAGGCGCGTTCAATGTTAACATTTTCACTCTTAGTTACGAATTTATTAACATGTTTTTTAAATGTTTTTTCTTGCAATAATTACCTATTAACATGTTTTTTCTTACATCTTCGCAGTTTCAAAGTGAGCATGCTTATGTAATTTGACTGACTTAGCTAATGGAGGTTGAATTGTTGAAGAGGATTAGCTTGGACTCTCACAACTCATAGTTTGCTTAATTTAATATGCTATTTATGTAAAACAATTGTTACTATCATATTTGCTTACAACATTATGTATGAAATATACGATTATCGTTTATTTTAAGTATGGAGTTAGTGCAACTTTATTCTGTTTAATATAACATGCGAAGATTATATTTATTTATTGTGTTTTTAATTAACTGATATTATCAGATATAAAATTTTATAGCTGGTGGGATGATTGTAAATATAAACTTTTGTGCATGGTATTTTTCATATTTAACAGCGTTTTAAAAACGCTGTAAAAAACGAAAAACACTGCAGATGTCAGACAAAGGGAAAACGCTGTGAAACATCCACCCATATGCAGCGTTTGCTTTATGGTGCTAAATGCTCATTTACAAGCTTTTCAAAACGCTGTAAAAAAGTATTGCAGCGTTTATAAAATATTGTCTAAAGGAAGAAGAAACAATGGGTAAGGACATATTACAACCATCATTAAACGCTGTAATAAGAAAACGCTGTAATATGTTGCTAATTTTGCAGCGTTTTATAAACGCTGTGATATGTCTTGACTCTATTACAGCTTGTCATTAGAGAGTGTTCTTCATAACGCTGCGAAAGGATTTGACAGCGTTTTTAAAACGCTGCGAAAGACCATTTTTCTTGTAGGTATTCAATATTTCAAAAACTAAAGCTTCTAAAATTTTAAAACATCAAATCCCAAAATTTTTGCCTTTAAAAGTGTTTTTTTAAGTTTCTATTAAATTCAAAGGTACTTTGTTACTTAACATTTTATCTTTTTAGACTTGCATCCTTACAGCTTTTTTTGAATTAACATTATTCCCCAAACCTAGTGGAGAAATTTACAAATTCTAAGTTTAAAACTTATTCCTCCTTTTCTTTTAAAGACCTTTACAGCTTTTCATAAAAATTTAGATTTTTAAATTTAAATATTATTAAGCTTTTCGCTTCCAAAATCTTATTCACTTTTTCACCAAACCATTTTTCTTTAAGATGTCTTTAAAATGTTCTTACATGTTTTCAAAACATCTTCTTTTCATAGATTTTTAATTTTGCAATAATTGAAGTAGATAAGAACAACTATTTTTATTAAAAACTCGTTAACTTTCTAATTACCTAACCTTGGAGAAGTTTTCTAACTTACTACAAATTGAGACTTTCTACAAAGGCAAGCAACTAATGCGCATAATCAATAGAAAAGAAATATATGAAATTTCCGTTGTTTAGTTTTTTTTCTACTAAGGCTCTCTATAATATCTCTCCTAACTAACACTGTCTCTAATTGTACACTACTTATTACACCTAGTGGTTTTTATACCTTAATATATTGGAACTACTTTCTTTTATAAGAAACTATTAACACTAAAACCTTCTATGAATCCTTTAAAAGGGGACTTCATGTTTATGTGAAATTACAAGGAACTTATTTTATATTTTTCGAAATGGGCTATACAAAATATGGTCCTTCCCATACCTTGTACATCTCTTTCACGTATTCCTTATAACTTGCACAAAACATCTTTATTCATGATTTGGTTTCATAGAAAATTTTATCATTATTCATTTCATCCCAGTAGATTAAAGTATGTTTAATATATATTCTCTTACGATGGACATTTTCTACGAAATTTATTAATTTCCTAATATTTAACTTACACCTTGTTTTTTTCAAAAGAACTCATTTTCAAAATTATTTTAGTATTTTCATAACTAGAAAGTATTTCTTTATACTTATTTCAATAATAAGTGTACTTACAAACCACTTTATTTCTCTACTTAGAAATTATCTTCAAAACACAATTTTATTGGGGTCAAAACAGATGTTACGTAAAACAACGTTACTACAACCCCAAAAATACTAGTATATGGATTCAAAAAAAAAATCTCGTATACTGTGCAAAAACATTTCCTTTGGGAGTCACTTACTATAACAATAGTGTTATTATCTATGCCTCTTTATTTTCCACGAAAAAATCTATAACAACAATATATGTTGCAACCTACGTTTTTTATACTAAATACACTCTAGGTTTTTATATTTAAAATTTATTTACTTTCGAAGAAACTCGGGAGCTATATATATGCCCGATAATTCTTCAAAAGGAATTTCATTTTCAACAAAATTTAAATCATATAAAAACCAATTTAAATTTCGTACCTTTTTTTCAAAAACTCGATATTTACTTCCTCAAAAATATTGACAATTATATTTTTCAACTTTTCCATTCTAACAATTTCATTTTATTGAGTTAGGCACAAAGTGGATTTTCTTCTTACTACCCTAGGAGTACCCTTCCTAAACTTTGATAATCTCATTTCCTTACTAAAGTCTTTTGTTCCTCTTTTTTGCTTATATTTATTCTAAGGAACTATCGTTAAATCTACTTATCTGAGACAATTATAATTTTTGCAATCATTTACACATGGGCTTTCCTCTTTTTCAATTGAATCTACCATACATCTCCAATCTGCTTTCTTCCTCTCCCTAGGTGTCATGTGTCTCATGGGAAATGTCGCTGGCTTTGCACTGTCATTAAGATAGATCCTAAAGTCGATCTCTCTCTCTCTTAGAGGTTAGTCTCCTAACCTCCTCAAAAATGTCTTGGAAGTCTCTAATGACTAGAGTCTAGCTCTCCTACTGATGAATCAAGAGAATAAAGGAAGCTCAACATTACTGACCTTCGTGGGTCACAAGAAACCTCGAGAGTCCTATTGCTGCATATGTAACACGCCATATTTTTATATAATTAAATAATCAAATAATTATGAAAGTGAAAAATGAAGTTTTCTAATGTTGGAATTTGACCACGGAACTTATACTATTGTGTTCGTGGTAATTTTCTGATCAACTTCTATATACAATGTTTTCTGAATGGACTTCAAATGGAGAAGTTATAGTCGTTTGAAGTTTTAGCGTCGGAAATAATTACGTATGCAAACAAGGAAATTTTATCAGTTATAAACATTTGCGATTAATTCATAGGATATTTATAAAAGTAGTAACAAATTATTATGTTTGTAATGATTGTTAATTATTAAGAGAATTAGATGTAAAAGGAAAATAATAAGGGGAATAATTAATATTGCAAACAGAATCAACTAAAAAGTGCAATTAATTAATATGTGAATTAATATTGGGGATTAATATATAATGTGTGTGTGTATATATCTATATGTATATATATATCAAATCCCTTAATTTAAAGAGGTGTAGATATAAATGTAACAAATAAACGTTCAAATTCAAATCTGGATAAAAAATTATGCATATTAAATATATATGTTAATTGAATGGTGGAATTAATTAACATGCAAATTAACGAAACGTTACAATGTGTAAAATATTAATTAAGAAAATTAACTAAGAGAGGTGACATGTTAATCTATTAATGGGGCTATTAATTAGGATTGTAACGTAATCAGTAGAAAATGTCAATTAATAAGGAAAAGAAATAATTGTTGACCTAGATTTGAATGTGTACATATGGGCAGCATATTGCTGGACATAAAATTAATTGAAGGATCAACTAAGTAGTGGGTTAATTAAATAATTGGTGGACTGCATCTATATAAGAGAACGTAATGTAATTCGTTCCATCGGACGTCACTTTCTTCATCCCTCTCTTACAGTAAACAATAACTTCTTTCTCCATTCTTTTCTCCTATTTCTCACAAATCTTCACTAAATAAATCCAAATAAAATATATGTGAATAAAATAGAGAAATTGCAACAAATTAAAGGATAGAAGTTGTAGAACGGCGTAATAATTTTTGAAGATAGAGATTTAAAGCTAAGGACGATAGGTTAGTGGATTTAATTATATATCTTTTACGTGTATGATATATTATCGTTAGATTTCCGTTAAATAATTTTATTCGGTATTTATTTCAGTAATTGATTCTGTTAATTAGTTATGTTGAGACTATAAATTATACAAGAGAGCATATAAGCAATTATCTTTTATATGGAAAATAATAATTAAATTAAATATAAATAATATTAGGCTTGACGGTTAGAGAAAGGCATACGCCTAAAAGTAAGAAATTTACAGTTATTTATATCTATTTAAAGTCGAAATTTAGCCTGTAAATGTTAGCTTCTTTTTATTCCTTTTTACGTGAATAAAATAGTAAGGAGAAGAATTCGCAAATACGGACTAAAATAAAAGAACACTAGATTTACATAAATTAGATGTAAAATAAGAAAAGCTGAAGTAAAAGGAGAAAAATGGAAATTTGTAGTAAATTATGCTAAAATGGGGAAAAATAAATTAAAAGGGAAAATCTAATTACTTGATTTGGAAGCGAGTGATAGATTAATTAGTTGGTTTAGAAAAGAGAATACATTTCTATAGTTTAATATTTAAAAGATAATAATAAACGTAATCGCAAGAATAAAAGAAAGAAAAAGGGAATTAGTGTAAAATAGAGAAACTACCGCATTTTGCAATAGCCAAAAAGTAAAGATGTGATGACCCGGAATTTTGGGCAATTTCAATTTAATAATCTGTGTTAAAAATTAAATTGATTTAATGATCTTTGATAAAAAATTGAATTTATTTAATAATCTAATAAATAATTAACTAGTGATTTTATCTTTTAAAAAGCTAATAAAATGTTTCTACTTATATTATATTTGTATAAATTATAGATAATCTTTGATTTGGAATTTAATAAATAAATAAAGTCTTGTTTTCAAATTCTAATAATATATTTAATAATTTGGAAATTGTGATTTAAATTAATATTAAGCTTTTCAAAGTTATTTAATTAATAACCATATGGTTTGTAAATACTTAAGATAAATGTTATTTGCTTAAGATTATATCTTAGCATAATTTTTTTAAATTTAAATAAAAAGGTTTGTTTCATTTTTTTATTACTTGATATATATGATTTGAAATAGAAGTTTAAAATACAATATAACATATGGTCTTAATTCATTTAATAATAGAAGTAATTTATAATCTCTTTTATAAATTACTTAAAATTGTTAAATTTGCTATTCTCAAACAATATTAATAATGTATTATTTTTCCATAAACATAAAAAGAATTAAATAAGAAAATGGAATTATCATTTCAAATTGAATAAGTTGACTTTAATTTGGATTTCAAAAGTTTAGTTTGAATTTGAATTCGGAATTTATTTTGAAATTCAAAAGAATAGATCCTTAAAATATATGGATAAGTTTTTATTTATAGTTTGTTTTTATTACATTTTCTTTACATAAGAAATTCATAATGTATTTACATAAGAATTAATAAATTAAGTTAAAAGCTTTATTTAACATTTAAATAAAAAGAAATACTTAATTACAAGTGTTTACATATTAAGGACTTAGAATAACATGTGTTAAGTTAATAAATAAGGAAATTGACAAATGTTGTATTATAGGTCAAGCGTAAAAATTTAAGTTAGTTTTTCTTTTATTTTTATTTTTAAATAATTCCAGCTTATATAAATATATCTCCTTCTTCATTTCTTTTCTTTTTCTAAATCAAAAGCCAAATACAAATCTGAGAACTTCAGCTGAAACAGATAAAATAAGCAAACTCTTCAAAACTAAAATCAGTAATCCTCTACATTCTAAAATGCAAATCATTTCCCTGTAATCTCATCTTCAAAAGCAAACCAAAATCATGTTCAAATCTGAAAATTTCGTCCTCAAACTAAATACAAATCAAAACAAGTTCAAACAAATCTATAAATCCACTTTCAAATTTTCAGAAACAAACCTATCCTTCCTCAGAGCAAACCCTGATACATTTTCAAATATCAAAACCTTTCACCTGTAATCCATTTTCTGAAAGCAACCTGGAACCAAAATTTTGCAAGAATCAAATGTCTTCATTTTTCAAAAACCAAAGAAATCAAGCATGCATCTCTTATCAAATATGGAAAGCTTGCATGCATGTAGTTTTCAACTTTTCAAGGGCAGGAGACATTCCAGATTTTTGCTTGAAGTTGTTCATTGGCCTCTATTCTTCATCATGTCAGGTGAGTAACATCACAATTTAAATAGTTAAAGTATAATTATGTTGCATGTTTACCTCTGAAACAAATATGTTTGTGAATGCATTTATAAGAATATCTCTGTATATTTATATGGATGTATTGGCGTGCATATGTGATTGTGTGCTCTGTTCTTATCTTTTTTCCCAGGCTCCACATTTCATTTTTTGATTCCTTACCACTTGATCTAGTTTTTGTTAGGACTTGGTTTACAAAAAAAAGGTGTTTGATTTAACATAAATTAAGGTTTAAAATTTTAATTAAGGTAAATTAAAGCCTAATTACCTTTGGAAAACCCAAAAACAACTGTGCATGTCAATATAAATGAAAACTCAAACTTTTAATTTATAAATTCAATACTATAAACTGAGTACATAAACAAAAATATGATTTTTAAAAGAAGAATCATAATTTTTAGTTTGCGATTAAGGGAGCAATTCTGGGATGAACTAAAGAGGGAAATTTGGGATTTTTGGGTGTTCTCTGCAATTTGGAAGGTCGAGACTTTGGGTAATGATAGAGGGGTGATAAGAGATTCTAGGAAAAATATTTGATGGTGTTGCATGTCTGTGAGAAGTAGCAGTAGTGAAATCTTTTTTGGAACTTTAGTTTTGACTAGGCTAAGTAAATTCGATCAACACGAGTTCTACAGTGGATCGAGTGCAGTGGGACTATGAAAGGTGGTAGCTTGGTCGTATGCGAAGTCATGGCCGAAGTAACAGATTTTTCTGGTGGTCGTAGGGTCGTGGTTGAGGCATTGCCATGTTTTGGGTCTGTGGTGTTTCTGTGTTCCAGGTTTAGTTTGAAACTCGAATTCAATTTCGAGTTAAGTTGGAGGTAATCTGATGATCGGGATAGAGTTTGGTGGTGATAGTCGATGCAAGGAAGTCGACATGGATGATCGGAAGTGGCGACATCATTGGTGCAGGTGCACGGCTAGGAGGATGTGTCAGGAGTTTTGTTTTGGGAAAATTTGGTACTCGAGTTTTCTCGAGTAGCTAGTGTGATTTTCTCGAAGATGGGAGGGTTTTGACTCGAAGTAGTTTAGTCCGGCTCGAGTCATTTTAGATTACAGGTTTCCATTGAAACCTGTCAGTGTTTTGAGTTTTTAAATTTAAAACTAAATTTCAAAATAGAAAGCAGGTTATAATCAAAGTTCGAAGCAGATTTAAAGTATGGATTCAAAAATGAATTTGAATCCTAGTTTTTAAAATAAATAAGTTTTAAAGAAATGAAATGTTTTTAACAACTAAAATTGTTAATGTATTTTATAAAATGGTTGATTTTAAATTTAAGTTTAAATCTGGATTCAAAGCTTAATTTGAATCCTAGTTTTGAAATAAAATAAAGTTTTTGAATTTAAAATGTTCTTAAAACAACCTTGAATGTTTTAAATATGGTTTGAGTTTAAAAATGAATTTGGCTTAAATTTTCTTTTAAACTTCTTTTATAAGACAAGTATTTCTTTAACATGTAATTAAAAGGTTTTTGAATTGTTAAACTTTGTTAAAGTTAAAATTGTATTCATTTTAAATCTTAAATTTAAAATGGAATTTAAAAGTAAATTCAAAAGCTAATTGTTTTTAAAATACTTTGTTAATGATAATTAAATTGTTAATAAGATTAAGATTTATCTCAAAGTTAATTAGGACTTAAGGATTTATAATTCATTAAATTATTAAGGTAATTAAGATAAATCATTAATTAATTTAATTAATTTGTGATTTGGGTTAATTAACTAAGTAATTAAGGGTTTAATTAATTAAGGGATTAAGTAAGTCAATTAAGATTAATTAATTTGTAATTAAGAAATCATTAATTAGATAAGATTTGATTTTTAATTTATGATTTGAAATTTATATCAAGTAATTAACAATTAATTAAGTTATAGATTAGCACTTAATTAATTAAATAATTAGAGATTAATTAATGGGTTATTATAGATAAATTAAATTGTAATTAATAATGATTAGTCTCAGTTAATTACTTTAGAGAAGTCATTAAAGATTTGTTAATAGTTAATGAAGGTCATTAACTCAGGATTATTTAATAATTAATTAATGTGATTAATTTTAATAATTAATTAGATTAATTAATTTAAAGATAATCATTTGTGAATTGTTTAAGTGTAATTTCTTAATGGAAGTAATTAAGAAATTAATTACTAATTGTAGTTAATTAAGTTTATTTTGATTATTTTATGTTAATTAATTAAGTTTAATTAATTTAAGATAATCACTGGATAATTTAAGAAGTAATTACTCAATGTAATTAATGAAGAATAATTACTTAGTGAAGTAACTAAGAAGATAATTACTGGATGTAATTAAGTTGAAGGATAATTAGGTGATGGAAGAGATTTGGAAATTTATTACTTTATGTAATTAGTATGAAGAATAATTACTTAGTGGAAGTAATTAATAATTAATTACTTAGTGTAATTAATTTATAATTGATTAATAAAGTTATTTGAAGATAATTAAGAGATGTAACTAATTAAGGGTAATTAATTACTTAATAAGATTAATCTAAGGTGATTAATAAATATAATTAATTAAAGATTAATTATTAAAGATAATTAATTAAGGAGTAATTAATTTATCTAATGAAGTAATTAAGGGTAGTTAATTACTTAATATGATTAATCAAGATGTGATTAATCAATATGGTTTAATTGATGATTAATTACTTAATGTAATTAATTTAAATAGGGTTATTATAAATAAAAACAATTAGGGATCATTAATTAATATAATGATGTAATTAAGGATTGATTAATTAAGAACAATTAATCAATGAAGGAATTAATTAATGTAATTAATTAAGGATTAATGTAATTAATTATAGTTAATTAATTAATAAAGTAATTAAAGGTTAATTACTGAATTTGGTTGGAATAATTAATTTGTGAAATTAATTAAAGGCTAATTACTTCAATTTAATTAAAGGATAATTAATCAAGGGTGATTAATTAAGGTGATTTTTTAGAGGGTAATTAATTAATTGATTTGTATTTAATTAATGGTTATGTAAGCAAGATTTATATGATGAAGTAATTAACTTAATTTATTTTAAATTAACTAAGGATGAAGTAATTAATTTAGTTCATTTTAAATTAATTATAGATAGTGATTAATCCTTGCTTATGCATGGATGAATGATATTAATTTCCTTGAATGGTTTGAGATCTCAGATATGAGATAAGTGATGATGTGTGATATGGATGCTTTGTTTGTAATATGATGATAATATGAATTATCTATTTGTGATAATGATGTGGATTATCTGTTTATGATGATAATGTTGATTATCTATTGTGATATGTGAATTATCTATCTGTGTGTATATAGATAATAGAATTGAATTATTTTAAACTTTAAAAAAACTTGGACCTAAAAGATGGCGTTTTGGATTTCGATGAGACCAGGATTGGGGGTCCATATTTGGATATCCGAAAACCACATCGATCCAAATTAACGATAGGTCGTGAATCTCAAGTGAAGATGAAGATTCAGAGTGCAGGGGTTATCGTCGTTAACTCTGAGGGTGATTCCAAAATGAGTGTAACGAGATAATGCCTTCGGTTTCGTTCGAACCCGGAACGAACTTGTATGGATTGAATGCTTTCAGAACATCGTCAAGGGGACGATGAGCATTCTAAGATAGATGTGTTCTATAAAGGTAATCGTAGCCTCAAGCCTCATCAACCGGGAATGGCTAAAACATGGGAGGTGCAGCAAGGCTAAGTGGGTAGCACCCAAGTAGGACGAGATGAACCCCTGTTTAGATGTCCCTTTATATTCGGCTGTGTGGGCAGTTGGTTGCAAACAACTGCGGGGTTATCTTGTCCGGAACTGTCCAGTAAGGGATGGTTCCGGTCTTGTGTTGCAGGGTACTTAGGGTGGATCCTCGATGCGGTGAACTAGGCCACGTACCGTGACAGGCGGTACCCCAGTAGCCCTGCCATTGATGGAAACCCATTCTTCCTACGTGCCCTTACGGTTTTGATTATATTACCCACTTTTGTGGCTAGTAGCTGGAATTTAATGAATGTAACAATTTCGGCTATTTTATATTTATTTGAAAACCCTAGACACTATTATAATATCATCGGATTTCCTATCAAATGTTTTGGTTAGCGTAAGGTAAAAACTTTTCCATGTTTATGTGTAGGAAGTCTTACGTAATACCCTTTGTTTTCAAAGTTTTTAAAGTTAAGCCACCTTAACATGTTACTCACACCAGACCCATGTCTGACCCGGAGTTTATCTTCTGTTTTCTTAAACTCTTGGGTACTCAAATTTTTACGAGTGGCCAAGGGATTCAGGTTAGCTTTGACCAATTGTGGAGGAGCAATGGAGCAGGAGGCTTGGGTGTTAGACATATAGTTTCCGCTGTGTGTTCCTTGTGTTGTGTTTGTATTGCGTTCTAATAACTAGACAGGTGTTTATAACTGTCTAGTATGTGATGTATATGTTGTGTAACTCTGATAGATGTTGTATATTATGCAATACTTATGTTATTAATACAATTTATTCGTTCCGCTATTGAGATTATGGTGTTGTTTCTTCTTTCTCTTCTTTCTTTTTCTCTTTTCTATCCATTTCTGTCTTAAAGATGATATGACTTTTTGTGGAGAAAAAGTCGGATCGTCACAGTTGGTATCAGAGTGCTAGGTTGAGTGAATACCTAGGCTTTGGAGTGATTTCTTTCTTGAGAGAGCGTATTTGTAGTTTTGATA
Organism: Allium cepa; assembly: GCA_030765085.1. Lineage (NCBI taxonomy): Eukaryota > Viridiplantae > Streptophyta > Magnoliopsida > Asparagales > Amaryllidaceae > Allium > Allium cepa. The sequence goes on from CM060931.1 coordinate 471,263,062, forward strand.
TATATATATATATATATATATATATATATATATATATATATATATATATATTTAATTCTACCTATTTGTTGGGTTACTCGTACAGGTTTTCCAATATAAGTTATAATGTAGATAGGGTAGTGGTGTGAGGGTAGTGGTGTGTGTAACACGACTACTACCATTTGTTGGAGTTTGAATGTTTGGGGTTGGAAGTGTATTTGTCGAGACTGTAGACCTAATACCGTCTCGAGTGAGCTTTGCAGTGGTGTAAGGATTTCATCTATCTCTGAAGGAAACCTGTTATAATTCAGAGTCCATCTTTGAAGTCGGTTGAGTAGAGTTTGGATCTGTCGATTGGGTAGAAGCGAGTGATGGTATCTTGATACCTCAGGAAATAGTAGCTGCATGATGAGATGCAGCGATTATGGATGTTTCCAAAGATATTTCTTTGAAACAAGTTTAAGGAAGTAGGTCTAGATCGGTGTTGTGGCTGAGTTTAGCAGGGTGTTTCTATTTGGTTTGAAGTCCGAGTTTCTTGAAGAGCTTTGGTTAGGAAGCCTTTGGCATCTGTGTCAGCACTGCAGCTCGGAGTGTTCTGTATGTTGTCATGGAGATCTTCTAGTTTAGTAGTTTTTCTAGAGGTGGAGTTCGGAAGCAGTAGAGTGGAATCCATTTCTTCGATGGATTGGCTAGACCAACGTAAGCTGTTCTGATTGGTAAAGAGAGAACAATTTTCTTTGCATGTTAGGCTGGACTGATTGCAAAAGTGACTTGCGATAGCTGAGTGTTCTCTCGGTTATCAGAGATCTTCTGGGTTATGTTGTCCAGTTGTGCTTGTGTTCATCATCATCATTTTCAGCTACTCCAAATTAGATTTGTGCAGCGGAAGCAGTTTGGAAGTGCATTTGCTTTTCTTTTTCGGGTAGGAGAAGTTTGTTTTCTTCTGATGGTTGTGAATGGAGTTTGTTCTTGATCTTGGAGGATCATTCTGGTGGATTGGGTTTGGCCCAGATTGTTTCTAGAGGCACTAGCGAGGGTTGGGCTGATCATGAAGGATGTAGGCAGCCCAGGATCGTCTGAAGAGTTTTGTGGATCAGAATCGGGGATCTGATTTTGGATAAGTCTTCTCCGGTTTTAGGAGCTCTAAGATAGGGTAAGGTTGGGAAGCTAGCTCCGAGGTGTATTGGATCTTTTCTGTGTTTTGGTAAGACAAGTGTTTGGTCTTCTGGATTGAATTGCCAGCTTGGACAACTGGAATTCGATGTGTTTCACGTATTTCTGAGGGAGTACGTGTATGATGTATCTCTGGTTTTGGAACCATCTATCCTAGGAGATTTGGTTATTGAGTCAGACTTGTCTGTAGTCCGATATCCTGTTCAGTTGTAGATCTAGATGAGTAGGATCTCTGTAGCTTAGTTTGCTTGGGTTCTGTACAGCGAGTATCCCGGTGTTTATACTTGGGAAACTCAAGAAAATTCTATTCGGAATTTTTGTCTAGATAGTTAAATTTGTTTGTTTGGGTGAATTGGTTACTATGGTCGTTAGCATATGGTTAATAATATATACTTGTGGTTTAAAATTAAATCTTTAATTAGGTTATTAAATTGCCTTTGCTTTTAAATTTCGGGGACAAAATTCTTTTAAGGAGGGAGGAATGTGATGATCCGGAATTTTGGGCAATTTCAATTTAATAATCTGTGTTAAAAATTAAATTGATTTAATAATCTTTGATCAAAATTTGAATTGATTTAATAATCTAATAAATAATTAATTAGTGATTTTATCTTTTAAAAAGCTAATAAAATGTTTCTATTTATAATGTATAAATATGTTTGTATATATTATAGATAATCTTTCATTTGGAATTTAATAAAAAAATAAAGTCAAGTTTTCAAATTCTAATAATATATTTAATAATTTGGAAATTATGAGTTAAATTAATATTAAGCTTTTAAAAGTTATTTATTAATAACTATATGGTTTGTATATACTTAAGATAAATGTTAATTGCTTAAGATTATATCTTAGCTTAATTTTTTTAAATTTAAATAAAATGGTTTGTTTCAAAAAATTTTATTACTTGATATATATGATTTGAAATAGAAGTTTAAAATACAATATAGCATATGGTCTTAATTCATTTAATAATAAAAGTAATTTATAATCTCTTTTATAAATTACTTAAAATTGTTAAATTTGCTATTTTCAAACAATATTAATAATGTATTATTTTTCCATAAACATAAAAAGAATTAAATAAGAAAATGGAATTAACATTTCAAGTTGAATAAGTTGATTTTAATTTGGATTTCAAAAGTTTAATTTGAATTTGAATTTGGAATTTATTTTGAAATTCAAAAGAATAGATCCTTAAAATATTTGGATAAGTTTTTATTTGTAATTTGTTTTTATTACATTTTCTTTACATAAGAAATTCATAATGTATTTACATAAGAATTAATAAATTAAGTTAAAAGCTTTATTTAACATTTAAATGAAAAGAAAAATACTTAATTACAAGTGTTAACATATTAAGGACTTATAATAACATGTGTTAAGTTAATAAACAAGGAAATTGACAAATGTTGTATTATAGGACAAGTGTAAAAATTTAAGTTAGTTTTTCTTTTATTCTTATTTTTAAATAATTTCAGCTTATATAAATAAATCTCCTTCTTCATTTCTTTTCTTTTTCTAAATCAAAAGCCAAATACAAATCTGAGAACTTCAGCTGAAACAAATAAAATAAGCAAACTCTTCAAAACTAAAATCAGTAATCCTCTACATTCTAAAATGCAAATCATTTCCCTGTAATCTCATCTTCAAAAGCAAACCAAAATCATGTTCAAATCTGAAAATTTCCTCCTCAAACTAAATACAAATCAAAACAAGTTCAAACAAATCTGTAAATCCACTTTCAAATTTTCAGAAACAAACCTATCCTTCCTCAGATCAAAACTTGATACATTTTCAAATATCAAAACCTTTCACCTGTAATCCATTTTCTAGAAGCAACTTGGAACCAAAATTTTGCAAGAATCAAATGTCTTCATTTTTCAAAAACCAAAGAAATCAAGCCTGCATTTCTTATCAAATCTGGAAAGCTTGCATCCATGTAGTTTTTGAGTTTGCAAGGGCAAGAGACATTCCAGATTTTTGCCTGAAGTTGTTCACCGACCTCTGTTCTTCATATGTCAGGTGAGTAACATCACAATTTAAATAGTTTAAGTATAATTATGTTACATGTTTACCTCTGAAACAAATATGTTTGTGAATGCATTTATAAGAATATCTCTGTATATTTATATGGATGTATTGGTGTGCATATGTGATTGTGTGCTCTGTTCTTATCTTGTTTCCCAGGCTCCAGATTTCATTTTTGATTCCTTACCACTTGACCAAGTTTTTGTTAGGACTTGGTTTACAAACAAAACTTGTTTGATTTAACATAAATTAAGGTTTAAAATTTTAATTAGGGTAAATTAAAGCCTAATTACCTCTCGAAAACCCAAAAACAACTGTGCATGTCAATATAAATGAAAACTCAAACTTCTAATTTATAAATTCAATATTGTAAACTGAATACATAAACAAAAACTTGATTTTTAAAACAAGAATCATAATTTTAAGTTTGGGGTTAAGGGAGCAGTTCTGGGATGAACTAGAGAGGGAAATTTGGGTGATCTCTGCAATTTGGAAGGTCGAGACTTTGGGTAATGATGGAAGGGTGATAAGAGATTCTAGGAAAAATATTTGATGATGTTGCATATCTGTGAGGAAGTAGCAGTAGTGAAATCTTTTCTGGAACCCTAGTTTTGACTAGGATAAGTAAATCCGATCAACACGGGTTCTATAGTGGATCGAGTGCAGTGGGATTATGAGAGGCGGTAGCTTGGTCGTACGCGAAGTCGTGGCCGGAGTAACATATTTTTCTGGTGGTCGGAGGGTTGTGGTTGTGGCGTTGCCAGGTTTTGGGTTTGTGGTGGTTCTGTGTTCCAGGTTTAGTTTGAAACTCGAATTCAATTTCGAGTTGAGTTGGAGGTAATCCGATGATCGGGATAGAGTTTGGGGGTGATAGTTGATGTGAGGAAGTCGACGTGGATGATCGAAAGCGACGACTGCATTGGTGCAGGTGCACGGCTAGGAGGATGTGTCAACAGTTTTGTTTTGGGAAAATTTGGTACTCGAGTTTTCTTGAGTAGCTAGTGTGATTTTCTCGAAGATGGGAGGGTTTTGACTCGAAGTAGTTTAGTCTGGATCGAGTCATTTTAGATTACAGGTTTCTATTGAAACCTGTCGGTGTTTATAGCTTTTAAATTTAAAACTAAATTTCAAAATAGAAAGCAGGTTATAATCAAAGTTTGAAGCAGATTTAAAGTATGGATTCAAAAATGAATCTGAATCCTAGTTTTTAAAATAAGTAAGTTTTAAAGAAATGAAATGTTTCTAACAAATAAAAATTGTTGAAGTATTTTATAAAATGGTTTTAAAATCTGAAAATAAAAATTTTAAACCGGATTTTAAATTTAAGTTTAAATATGGATTCAAAGCTTAATTTGAATCCTGATTTTGAAATAAAATAAAGTTTTTAGAATTTAAAATGTTTTTAAAACGACCTTGAATGTTTTAAATATGGTTTGAGTTTAAAAATGAATTTGGTTAAAATTTCTTTTAAAATTCTTTTATAAGACAAGTATTTCTTTAACATGTAATTAAAAGATTTTTGAATTGTTAAACTTTGTTAAAGTTAAAATTGTATTCATTTCAAATCTTAAATTTAAAATGGAATTTAAAAGTAAATTCAAAAGCTAATTGTTTTTAAAATACTTTGTTAATTACAATTAAATCGATAATAAGATTAAGATTTATCTCAAAGTTTATTAGGACTTAATGATTTATAATTCATTAAATTATTAAGGTAATTAAGATGGATCATTAATTAATCTAATTAATTTATGATTTGGGTTAATTAATTAAGCAATTAAGGGTTTAATTAATTAAAGGATTAAGTAAGTTAATTAAGATTAATTAATTTGTAATTAAGAAATCATTAATTAGATAAGATTTGATTTTAAATTTATGATTTGAAATTTATTTCATGTAATTAACAATTAATTAAGTTATAGATTAACACTTAATTAATTAAATAATTAGAGATAAATTAATGAGTTTGTGACAACCCGGAATTTTCTAGCAATATCAATTTAATAATCTTCATTAAATATTAAATGATTTGATATATTTTTGTTAACTAGATCTGAATTGATACTTTTCTTATAATAAATATTTAATTGGTAAATTTTACCTGTAAAAAAAATTATTTGTTTGTTTTCTATTTATATATGTATATATTTGTATACATTGCAAATAGATGAGATTTGTTTTAAGTTCAACTAATAAATTATGTTTTAAATTCTAATATACATTTTAGTGAATTGGAAATTATGTTTTATCTAATATAAACTTTTCAAAGCTAAATAAATAAATAAATATGTGATTTTAAATACTTAAGATAATTGCTTAAATAGTTTAAAACCTATTTTAACTTAAGTTTAGATTTAAATTTATTAACAAAATGATTTGTTTTCTTTTCTTTTTAGTATAGCTTGATTTAAAATATGAATTTAAGATTTTATATGAGTTTTAATATAATTTTGTAAAACAATACATTAACATACATTAATAAAATATGTAGTTTATAATAAAAAGATAAGTTATTTATTTATCATTTCAAATTGATAAATGAGTTACTTTTAAATAATGTTAATAAATATAAATACAAGACTACAAGATAAATTGGGAAAATATAGAGTAATTACATTAACTACATTATAATAACATAACAACTATCAAGTTCAGTTAGTTTTCAAACAACAAAACAAATATACATAAGTTAAATTTTTTTGTAAAATATAAAATGAATACACTATAAATAATTATGCAACAATTAAATTACAAACAAATTATACATACAAGTTTAATACAAACCAATTTAGATAAGTGTGCAGGCTGAGATCAAAAAGGGCAGTACCCATATATATGTGTAAGATGTGTACAAACCATATTGATAAATATGAAAAGAATTTATATCAAGGCAAGCATTAAATGCTAGCCATAACACATCTTATCTCAGCCACCATAGTCAAGAAAGCAAAGTAAAGGTGAGATAATGAACAAAGCAAGATGTGTAGTTGTAAATAAATATGCAGGCTAATGAACAAATCTAAGGAGTGTAGGCTGAAATAAAACAAAATGAAGATATAAAAATATATATGTGTGGAGGCCAAACTAAGTAGATAAAGCTAATGACAGTAACAAAAATAAATAAATATGTATATAGGGAAGCTTGCTAGAGAAGACAGTAATGCATTATTAAACTAACAAACAAAAATCATTAATGTAAAAATCTTTTTAGTACACTAAGTATTTCATATCAGCCTCCATCTAAAATATCTCTGTTCTAAAAATCTGTACAAACAAGATTGTATCCTATATTGCCACAATTTCATGAGACATAATAATAAACCTGTCTGCAACTCTTTGATATATATCTCTGCCTTTTCATTTTAAATTCGAAAGCCAAGCTAAGAATATGAATTAAAACCATTTCGAACTCAAACAAAAACTTCAGTTTAAATAACGACCAAAATTCAATTCAACCTGAGAATCAAAGGGGAGTTCAACCTGAAAATTGCAAGCTTGTTGCAAATCAAACTAGGCTCTGTTCTTCCACAAATTCAAGTGAGTAACACTTTTAAGATTTACTTAAGTTTTAAATTCTGATGCATGCCAATATTTGGATGCTTAAATAAATTGTGTGAACATTTATATATTCATTTTTCTCTGGATATTTGTGAGATGAAATTCTGCATATCTCAAGCCTGCAAATCCAAACTGTTTTCTTATAAACTTGCTGTGTTTTCTATTTGCTGTGAGTAACTAATTTTTTTAAGGAATTAAAAGTATAAGTTAGTTTGAAGTTATTGCGGTGATAAATATTGTATTGTAGAGTATGGTTGTGTCACTTGTGTGTTTATATTTTTGGAATTCTTGAAGTATGATTGTGTGCAGGTATTTAAACTTGCAATTTCTCTATTTCCAGTATTGTCCATTTAAATTCAAATTCTTTAAAAATTAATCCTTGTTCAGCCTTAAGATTTAAAGGAAATCTGTAAGTTTCATTTTAATATTAGTTTAAGATTTTACTTAAATCAAAGTAACAATTATATGACCCTGGAAACCCAAAAAGAAAAAGAAAGAACTGAGCATCTCAATAACATCAAAAATTTAAATATCTTGTTTTATCAATTCAGGTACATAAATTGAATAGTTAAATCAAATTATGATTTTTAAAAAGAATATGGTGATTTTTAGTGGAGGGGGTGAGGTGCAGTTCGAGTTCATCCCTTTTGGGCATTTTGAGTTGCCGTGGACGATCAAGTGGATCTGTGGGGTCGAGCTTAGGTCTGGGGGTAGAGGAGGCTGCCATGGAGCTAGGAAAAATAGGGGATGGCAGCGCAAAGGGTGGTGGAAGCATCGACATGAGTTTAAAGTTTTTAAACCTAAAATTTTACTGTGTTTGAGTTTTGGATCACCGCGTCTCGTACAAGTGTTCGAGTGCCACGCGTCTTTGGGTTTAGGTAGAGGGAAGATGGTCGATGTGGTAGCCGGAGTTTGGTGGCCTCTGGTGGTCGGAGCTGTGCGCACGTAGCGGTGACAGGTTTGGAAGGGGAGGCGAGGTAGTGTTTTCCAGGTTTTGTGTTTTATTAATTTCATTCGCGCGCGCCTGGGAATAAAACTCGAAGCAGCTTGTTGGTTTTCACGGGGAAACTCGTACGTTTACTCGAAGTAAACATAAGGGTGCTCGGGTTGTAGTTTTACAGTTTTAAACTGTAACAGGTTTTAACAGTTTTTTTAACTTTTGTTTTAAAATTTAAAATCAAAGATTAAACCTTGTTTTAAAACAAGTTTAAATGGTGACTTTAAGTCAGTTTTGAAAATAAAGTTGAGAATAATAAAGTTCCATAATTTAAATTATTTTAATAATTTAAAAGTGCTTAATGCTTAAGTGTATTCAAAGAGTTGAATTTCAAAAATGAAATATAAATTGTTAAGAAAGGGTTTCGACAAGTTAACTCCAACATTGAAATCAGGACTTAGTTATGAAAAGCTAGATTTGGAACTAAAATAAAGTTTTATAATTTAAATTGCTTCAAAGTTTTAATGTTATTGAATATGTAAGTTTAAAGGGGTTTTAAATTAATTTAGTTTTAACTTTATTAAGGATAAATTGGGTTTTACTTAGAAAGTAAAATTGAAATAAATGTTTTTAAACATATTGGAAGTGAAAATTTATCCGTAATAAGAATAGTTACCTTAAGTAATGAAGACTTAGAATTTATAATTAAGTATGAATAATTAATGTTTGATAATAATTAAATTAGTAATTCTAAGTTTGAATGTATTAATATAAGTTAAAAAATGAATTAATTAATTAATATGTGATTAAGAGCCATATATTAGATTTTTATTAATTTTAATGGTTAATTGTCTTATAATTAATAATGATTAATATAAGTTGATTATTTTAGAAGAAAATAATTAAATAAGTATTAATGAAGATCATTAACTAGATTATTTTATAAATAATTAATGTAATTGATTTTTAATAAATTAAATTGATTAATTAATTCGATAATAATCATTGTAATAGTTTAAATGTAATTATTTATTTGGAAAGTAATTAAGAATTTAATTACTTATTAATTGAGTAAATTGATTTGAGTTAATTAATTTAGTTTAACTAACTGATATTATGGAAGTAAATTACTTAGAAAGTAATTGAAGGATAATTACGGGATGTAATTAATTGATTGTTGTTGTTAATAGGAGTATTTGGAATATAATTACTTGAAATTAATCAAAGGATTAATTTAGAGTGTTATTGAGAAGTAATTAATTAAGAACGATTAATTACTGTTTGTTATTAATCAAGAGGATTAATATTTGTAATTTGAAGATTTGTATTCTTAATATAATTAACAAATAAAATGTAATTAGGAATCATTAATTAATATAATTAATGATGGGATTAGAAATTGGTTTATTTGAGAATAATAAATCAACAAGATAATTAAATGGTAATAAATCGATATAAATGTAATTAATTAATGGATTTATTCAAGATTAATTTCTGTAAATGAATTAAGGAAATTACTGGAATGGAGCAAAGGATATTTAAATCAAAGATGATTAATTTGAATATATAAGTAATGGATAATAAGATTTAAATTAAGTAAATTAATTTTAATTAATTTAAGAAATCATGTGAGGATTTGGTATGTGTAATTACTTAGTGTAATTAATGGAGCATAATTACTTAGAATAGTAATTAGATGATAATTACTTGATAAAATTAATACAAGATACTTTGTAAGTGGAGTAATTTGTGTAATTTCTTTTGTAATTAATCAAAGGATTGATTTATGGAAATAATTAATCATGGAATGATTAATTTGTTAATAAGTAATTAAGGTAGTTAATTAATTAATCAAGAGTGACTAATAATTATGATTAAATAGGGATTTAATCACTTAATATAATTAATTTAAATAAAGTAATTTTATATAAATTGAAGATCATTAATTAATATAATTAATGATGTAACTAAGAATTGTTTAATTAAGGAATAATTAATAGGGAAGTAATTAAATGTTAATTTGCTATGAATGATTTAAAATAATTCGTTTGAGAAATTAATTAAAGAATAAATTATTTCTTGTAATTAGAGAATAATTAATTAATTTGATTTATAATTAATTAATGATTGTGAGAGCAGGATTTATGGAATGAGTAATTAATTTAATTTATTTTAAATTAATTAAAATGGAAGTAGTTAATTTAATTCATTTTAAATTAATTATAGATTGTGATTCATAAATCATTGCTGATGGATGATATTGATATTTCATTGATTTATTGTGATCTCAGAAATGAGATGGATAATGTCTATGTGATATGGATGTATGTTTTAAGTATGATAATATTTAATTATCTATTTGGATGATGATATTAGTTATCTGTCGATGATGATGATGTGATTATCTATTATGAGATGTAAATTATCTATCTATGTATATTAATGATATTGAATTCACTGTTAAGACTAAATAGACAACTTGGCCTTAAAAGACACGTTTTGGATTTCGATGAGACCGGGATCGGTTTTCCTTATTTGGAACATCCGAAAACCACATCGATTCCAAATTTACGATAGGTCGTGAATTTGAAGTGAAGATGAAGATTCAGAATGCAAGGGTTATCGTCGTTAACTCTGAGGGTGATTCCAAAACGAGTGTAACGAGATGATGCCTTCGGTTTCGTTCGAACCCGGAACGAACTTGTATGGATTGAATGCTTTCAACACATCGTCAGGCGGGCGATGAGCATTCTAAGAAATATGTTCTATAAAGGTAATCGTAACCTCAAGCCTCATCAACCGGGAATGGCTAAAACAGGGGAGGTGCAGCAACGTTAGGTGGGTCATGCCCAAGCAGGACAAGGATATTCCCCTTTCTAGATGTCCCTTTTTATTCGGCTGTGTGGGCAGTTGGTCTGCAGCCAACTGCGGGGTTTATCTTGTTCGGGAATGTTCAGTAAGGAATGGTTCTGTCCTTGTGTTGCAGGAGGTCGGGAGTGATCCTCAGTACGTTGATCTAGGCCACGTACTGTGACGGGCGGTACCCCAGTAGCCCTGCCATTGTATGGAATCCATAATCCAATAAGTGCCAACGGTTTTGATTGTATTACCCACTTTTGTGGCTAGTAGCTGGAATTTAATAGATGTAACAATTTCGGCTATTTTCTATTTACTTGAAAACCCTAGACCTATTATAATATCACTGGATTTCCTATCAAATGTTTTGGTTAGCGTAAGGTAAAAACTTTTCCATGTTTATGTGTGGGAAGTCTTACGTGATACCTTTTGTTTTCAAAGCATTTTTCAAAATTAAGCAACTTTAACCTGTTACTCATACCAGACCCATGTCTGACCCGGAGTTTATTTTTGTTTTTCATAAACTCTCGGGTACCCAAATTTTTACGGGTAGGCAAGGGATTCAGGTTAGCTTTGACGAATTCTGGAGGAGCAATGGAGCAGGAGGCTTCAGCGTTATAGATATTTATATATAGTTTCCGCTGTGTGGTATCTCTGTGATGTATGGTGTATTGAGTTGTATAACTAGACAGGTGTTTATAACTGTCTGTTATGTGATGTACTATATGTATCACTCTGATTGATGTTATACATTATGTAAATACTTATGTGATTAATATATTTTATTCGTTCTGCTGTGAGATTCTGATGTTGTTGTTCTTTCTTCTCTATCTTTTCTATTTTCTCACCCTTTTCTTTCTTAAAAACGATGCTTCTTCCTGGGCATAGGAAGTGGGGTCGTTACAGTGGTATCAGAGCGCTAGGTTGAGTGAATACCTAGGCTCTTGAGTGATTTCTTTCCTGAGAGAGCGTAATTGTAATTTTGATATATATATATATATATTTATTTATTTCTATCTATTTGTTGGATTACCTGCTCGGGTTTTCCAATATAAGCGTAAGGATAGATTGGGTAGTGGTGTGTGTAACACGACTACCTGTAGTTAGAAGTATATTTGATGAGACTGTTGGCCTAATACCGTCTCGAGTAAATTTGTGGTGTAAGGATTTCACCTAATCTCTTGAGGAAACTGTTAAGATTTGGAGTCCATTTTTTTGTACAAGATTGGAATTGGATTTTGGTGAGTTGAGCATAAGCTAGAATATAATTTTGGAACCTCAAGAAGTAGTAGTTGAGTGTTGAGATGCAGTAACAAATAATATTTCTCAAAGATTTTTGGATAAGGAAGTGTGTCTGCATTAGTTTTGAGGTTGAGTTCAGCTGAATGTTGTGTTTGGCTTTGAGGCCTGAGTTTTCCGATAAATTTTGAATTAAGGAATTTTTAGGCATCAGTAGCAGTGTTGCAGCTCAGACTGTTCTGCCGGCACGCGAGGAGGTCATCTGTCAGCAGTTCTTTAGAAGTGAAGTCCAGAAGCAGTTTTGTGAATCCACTTCTTCAATGGATTGGCTAGATAAGCTTAAGCCGTTCGGATTGGTAAGGAGAGTACAGTTTTCTTGGGATACTAGCTTGGGTTGATCGCAAAAGTGACTTACGATAGTTAAGTATTCTCTAGGATAGCAGAAATTTTTCTGAATATCTTTGAAGAGGTCGGTGGTTTGCCTTAGCATCTGAGGAGTTGAGTTTGGTATCGACTGGATTTCAGAAGTAGTGCCGATGGTTCAGCCTAGTAATAGAATGGTTTCTAGATAGAGAGGAATTGGTAAAGCAGCTCAAGTTTGGAGGAACTTCTGAGTTTTATTTTGGATCTGTTGAATCATATTTTTGTAATGTGTTGTCCAGTTTATGCTTATGTGCATCATCAGCATTTTCATCTACCCCAGATCAGAGTTGTGCAGCGGAAGCAGTTGGGAGTGCATTTGTTTTTCTTTTCTGGGAAAGAAAAGTTGTCTTCTACTGAGGGTAGTAAAGGTTGAGTTCTCGGTTTTGGTTGGTTTTGAGAAAATTATTCTACTGGATTGTTTTTGGATTCAGATTGTTTTAGGAGTTATCAGCGAAGGTTGAGCCGATCAGTAGGTTGAAGGCAGCTTTGGATTTTCAGAAGTAGTTGGTAAATAAGAGACGAAGGAATTTGGATTTGGGAGTCGGAGATTTCATTTTGTATGAATTTTCTCTGATTCAAAGGAGTTCTATAGATTAGTAGTATAGACTGTTTGGATTCTATAGATCGAGTATTCTGGTATTATACTGGGAAACTCTAAGGTGCTCTATCCAGAATTTTGTATGGATAGTTTGCTTTGTTGATTGAGTAGATTGGTTGTGATGATTGTTAGCATGTGATTGATATATGCTTATGATTTAAAATTAATTAAAATCTTAAATATATTATTAAATTACCTTTGCTTTTAAATTTCGGGGACGAAATTCTTTTAAGGGGGGAGGAATGTGACAACCCGGAATTTTTTAGCAATATCAATTTAATAATCTGCATTAAATATTAAATTGATTTGATATATTTTTGTTAACTAGATCTGAATTGATACTTTTCTTATAATAAATATTTAATTGGTAAATTTTACCTGTAAAAAAAATTATTTGTTTGTTTTCTATTTATATATGTATATATTTGTATACATTGCAAATAGATGAGATTTATTTTAAGTTCAACTAATAAATTATGTTTTAAATTCTAATATACATTTTAGTGAATTGGAAATTATGTTTTATCTAATATAAACTTTTCAAAGCTAAATAAATAAATAAATATGTGATTTTAAATACTTAAGATAATTGCTTAAATAGTTTAAAACCTATTTTAACTTAAGTTTAGATTTAAATTTATTAACAAAATGATTTGTTTTCTTTTCTTTTTAGTATAGCTTGATTTAAATTATGAATTTAAGATTTTATATGAGTTTTAATATAATTTTGTAAAACAATACATTAACATACATTAATAAAATATGTAGTTTATAATAAAAAGATAATTTATTTATTTATCGTTTCAAATTGATAAATGAGTTACTTTTAAATAATGTTAATAAATATAAATACAAGACTACAAGATAAATTGGGAAAATATAAAGTAATTACATTAACTACATTATAATAACATAACAACTATCAAGTTCAGTTAGTTTTCAAACAACAAAACAAATATACATAAGTTAAATTTTATTGTAAAATATAAAATGAATACACTATAAATAATTATGCAACAATTAAATTACAAACAAATTATACATACAAGTTTAGTACAAACCAATTTAGATAAGTGTGCAGGCTGAGATCAAAAAGGGCAGTACCCATATATATGTGTAAGATGTGTACAAACCATATTGATAAATATGAAAAGAATTTATATCAAGGCAAGCATTAAATGCTAGCCATAACACATCTTATCTCAGCCACCATAGTCAAGAAAGCAAAGTAAAGGTGAGATAATAAACAAAGCAAGATGTGTAGTTGTAAATAAATATGCAGGCTAATGAACAAATCTAAGGTGTGCAGGCTGAAATAAAACAAAATGAAGATATAAAAATATATATGTGTGCAGGCCAAACTAAGTAGATAAAGCTAACGACAGTAACAAAAATAAATAAATATGTATATAGGGAAGCTTGCTAGAGAAGACAGTAATGCATTCTTAAACTAACAAACAAAAATCATTAATGTAAAAATCTTTTTAGTACACTAAGTATTTCATATCAGCCTCCATCTAAAATATCTCTGTTCTAAAAATCTGTACAAACAAGATTGTATCCTATATTGTCACAATTTCATGAGACATAATAATAAACCCGTCTGCCACTCTTTGATATATATCTCTGCCTTTTCATTTTAAATTCGAAAGCCAAGCTAAGAATCTGAATTAAAACCATTTCAAACTCAAACAAAAACTTCAGTTTAAATAACAACCAAAATTCAATTCAACCTGAGAATCAAAGGGGAGTTCAACCTGAAAATTACAAGCCTGTTGCAAAGCAAACTAGGCTCTGTTCTTCCACAAATTCAAGTGAGTAACACTTTTAAGATTTACTTAAGTTTTAAATTCTAATGCATGCCAATATTTGAATACTTAAATAAATTGTGTGAACATTTGTATATTCATTTTTCTCTGGATATTTGTGAGATGAAATTCTGCATATCTCAAGCCTGCAAATCCAAACTGTTTCCTTATAAACTTGCTATGTTTTCTATTTGCTGTGAGTAACTCATTTTTTTAAGGAATTAAAAGTATAAGTTAGTTTGAAGTTATTGCAGTGATAAATATTGTATTGTAGAGTATGGTTGTGTCACTTGTGTGTTTATATTTTTGGAATTCTTGAAGTATGATTGTGTGCAGGTATTTAAACTTGCAATTTCTCTGTTTCCAGTATTGTCCATTTAAATTCAAATTCTTTAAAAATTAATCCTTGTTTAGCCTTAAGATTTAAAGGAAATTTGTAACTTTCATTTCAATATTAGTTTAAGATTTTACTTAAATCAAAGTAACAATTATATGACCCTGGAAACCCAAAAAGAAAAAGAAAGCACTGAGCATCTCAATAACATCAAAAATTTGAATATCTTGTTTTATCAATTCAAGTACATAAATCGAATAGTTAAATCAAATTATGATTTTTAAAAAGAATATGGTGATTTTTAGTGGAGGGGGTGAGGTGCAGTTCAAGTTCATCCCTTTTGGGCATTTTGAGTTGCTGTGGACGATCAAGTGGATCTGGGGGGTCGAGCTTAGGTCTGGGGGTAGAGGAGGCTGCCGTGGAGCTAGGAAAAATAGGGGATGGCGGCGCAAAGGGTGGTGGAAGCATCGGCATGAGTTTAAAGTTTTTAAACCTAAAATTTTACTGTGTTTGAGTTTTGGATCACCGCGTCTCGTACAAGTGTTCGAGTGCCACGCGTCTTTGAGTTTAGGTAGAGGGAAGATGGTCGGTGTGGTAGATGGAGTTTGGTGGCCTCTGGTGGTCGGAGCTGTGCGCACGTGGCGGTGACAGGTTTGGAAGGGGAGGCGAGGTAGTGTTTTCCAGGTTTTGTGTTTTATTAATTTCATTCGCGTGCGCCTGGGAATAAAACTCGAAGCAGCTTGTTGGTTTTCACGGGGAAACTCGTACGTTTACTCGAAGTAAACATAAGGGTGCTCGGGTTGTAGTTGTACAGTTTTAAACTGTAACAGGTTTTAACAGTTTTTTTAACTTTTGTTTTAAAATTTAAAATCAAAGATTAAACCTTGTTTTAAAACAAGTTTAAATGGCGACTTTAAGTCAGTTTTGAAAATAAAGTTGAGAATAATAAAGTTCCATAATTTAAATTATTTTAATAATTTAAAAGTGCTTAATGCTTAAGTGTATTCAAAGAGTTGAATTTCAAAAATGAAATATAAATTGTTAAGAAAGGCTTTCGACAAGTTAACTCCAACATTGAAATCAGGACTTAGTTATGAAAAGCTAGATTTGGAACTAAAATAATTATAATTTAAATTGCTTCAAAGTTTTAATGCTATTGAATATGTAAGTTTAAAGGGGTTTTAAATTAATTTAGTTTTAACTTTATTAAGGATAAATTGGGTTTTACTTAGAAAGTAAAATTGAAATAAATGTTTTTAAACATATTGGAAGTGAAAATTTATCTGTAATAAGAATAGTTACCTTAAGTAATGAAGACTTAGAATTTATAATTAAGTATGAATAATTAATGTTTGATAATAATTATATTAGTAATTCTAAGTTTGAATGTATTAATATAAGTTAAATGATGAATTAATTAATTAATATGTGATTAAGAGCCATAGATTAGATTTTTATTAATTTTAATGGTTAATTGTCTTATAATTAATAATGATTAATATAAGTTGATTATTTTAGAAGAAAATAATTAAATAAGTTTTAATGAAGATCATTAACTAGATTATTTTATAATTAATTAATGTAATTGATTTTTAATAAAGTAAATTGATTAATTAATTCGATAATAATCATTGTAATAGTTTAAATGTAATTATTTATTTGGAAAGTAATTAAGAATTTAATTACTTATTAATTGAGTAAATTGATTTGAGTTAATTAATTTAGTTTAATTAACTGATATTTTGGAAGTAAATTACGTAGAAAGTAATTGAAGGATAATTACGGGATGTAATTAATTGATTGTTGTTGTTAATAGGGGTATTTGGAATATAATTACTTGAAATTAATCAAAGGATTAATTTAGAATGTTGAGAAGTAATTAATTAAGAACGATTAATTACTGTTTGTTATTAATCAAGAGGATTAATATTTGTAATTTGAAGATTTGTATTCTTAATATAATTAACAAATAAAATGTAATTAGGAATCATTAATTAATATAATTAGTGATGGGATTAGAAATTGGTTTATTTGAGAATAATAAATCAACAAGATAATTAAATGGTAACAAATCGATATAAATGTAATTAATTAATGGATTTATTCAAGATTAATTTCTGTAAATGAATTAAGGAAATTACTGGAATGGAGCAAAGGATATTTAAATCAAAGATGATTAATTTGAATATATAAGTAATGGATAATAAGATTTAAATTAAGTAAATTAATTTTAATTAATTTAAGAAATCATGTGAGGATTTGGTATGTGTAATTACTTAGTGTAATTAATGGAGCATAATTACTTAGAATAGTAATTAGATGATAATTACTTGATAAAATTAATACAATATAATTTGTAAGTGGAGTAATTTGTGTAATTTCTTTTGTAATTAATCAAAGGATTGATTTATGGAAATAATTAATCATGGAATGATTAATTTGTTAATAAGTAATTAAGGTAGTTAATTACTATTTGTTATTAATCAAGAGTGATTAATAATTGTGATTAAATAGAGATTTAATCACTTAATATAATTAATTTAAATAAAGTAATTTTATATAAATTGAAGATCATTAATTAATATAATTAATGATGTAACTAAGAATTGTTTAATTAAGGAATAATTAATAGGGAAGTAATTAAATGTTATATTGCTATGAATGATTTAAAATAATTCATTTGAGAAATTAATTAAAGACTAAATTATTTCTTGTAATTAGAGAATGATTAATTAATTTGATTTATAATTAATTAATGATTGTGAGAGCAGGATTTATGGAATGAGTAATTAATTTAATTTATTTTAAATTAATTAAAATGGAAGTAGTTAATTTAATTCATTTTAAATTAATTATAGATTGTGATTCATAAATCATTGCTGATGGATGATATTGATATTTCATTGATTTATTGTGATCTCAGAAATGAGATGGATAATGTCTATGTGATATGGATGTATGTTTTAAGTATGATAATATTTAATTATCTGTTTGGATGATGATATTAGTTATCTGTCTATGATGATGATGTGATTATCTATTATGAGATGTAAATTATCTATCTGTGTATATTAATGATATTGAATTCACTGTTAAGACTAAATAGACAACTTGGCCTTAAAAGACACGTTTTGGATTTCGATGATACCGGGACCGGTTTTCCTTATTTGGAACATCCGAAAACCACATCGATTCCAAATTTACGATAGGTCGTGAATCTGAAGTGAAGATGAAGATTCAGAATGCAAGGGTTATCGTCGTTAACTCTGAGGGTGATTCCAAAATGAGTGTAACGAGATGATGCCTTCGGTTTCGTTCGAACCCGGAACGAACTTGTATGGATTGAATGCTTTCAACACATCGTCAGGCGGGCGATGAGCATTCTAAGAAATATGTTCTATAAAGGTAATCGTAACCTCAAGCCTCATCAACCGGGAATGGCTAAAACAGGGGAGGTGCAGCAAGGTTAGGTGGGTCATGCCCAAGCAGGACAAGGATATTCCCCTTTCTAGATGTCCCTTTTTATTCGGCTGTGTGGGCAGTTGGTCTGCAGCCAACTGTGGGGTTTATCTTGTTCGGGACTGTTCAGTAAGGAATGGTTCCGGCCTTATGTTGCAGGGGGTCGGGAGTGATCCTCGGTACGTTGATCTAGGCCACGTACTGTGACGGGCGGTACCCCAGTAGCCCTGCCATTGTATGGAATCCACAATCCAATAAGTGCCAATGGTTTTGATTGTATTACCCACTTTGTGGCTAGTAGCTGGAATTTAATAGATGTAACAATTTTGGCTATTTTCTATTTACTTGAAAACCCTAGACCTATTATAATATCACTGGATTTCCTATCAAATGTTTTGGTTAGCGTAAGGTAAAAACTTTTCAGTGTTTATGTGTGGGAAGTCTTACGTGATACCTTTTGTTTTCAAAGTATTTTTCAAAATTAAGCAACTTTAACCTGTTACTCATACCAGACCCATGTCTGACCCGGAGTTTATTTTTGTTTTTCATAAACACTCAGGTACCCAAATTTTTACGGGTAGCCAAGGGATTCAGGTTAGCTTTGACGAATTCTGGAGGAGAAATGGAGCAGGAGGCTTCAGCGTTATAGATATATATATAGTTTCCGTTGGTGGTATCTCTGTGATGTATGGTGTATTGAGTTGTATAACTAGACAGGTGTTTATAACTGTCTGGTATGTGATGTACTATATGTATCACTCTGATTGATGTTATACATTATGTAAATACTTATGTGATTAATATATTTTATTCGTTCCGCTGTGAGATTCTGATGTTGTTGTTCTTTCTTCTCTATCTTTTCTATTTTCTCACCCTTTTCTTTCTTAAAAACGATGCTTCTTCCTGGGCGTAGGAAGTGGGGTCGTTACAGGATTATTATAGATAAATTAAATTGTAATTAATAATGCTTAATCTCAGTACTTTAGAGAAGTAATTAAACATTTGTTAATAGTTAATGAAGGTCATTAACTTAGGATTGTTTAATAATTAATTAATGTGATTAATTTTAATAATTCATTAGATTAATTAATTTAAAGATAATCATTTGTGAATTGTTTAAGTGTAATTACTTAATGGAAGTAATTAAGAAATTAATTACTAATTGTAATTAATTAAGTTTATTTTGATTAGTTTAAGTTAATTAATTAATTTTAATTAATTTAAGATAATCACTGGATAATTTAAGAAGTAATTACTCAATGTAATTAATATAGAATAATTACTTAGTGATGTAATTAAGAAGATAATTACTGGATGTAATTAAATTGAAGGATAATTAGGTAATGGAAGAGATTGGAAATTTATTACTTTGTTTAATTAGTATGAAGAATGATTACTTAGTGGAAGTAATTAATAATTAATTACTTAGTGTAATTAATTATGAATTGATTAATAAAGTTATTTGAAGATAATTAAGAGATGTAATTAATTAAGGGTAATTAATTACTTAATGAGATTAATATAGGGTGATTAATAAATATAATTAATTAAAGATTAATTATTAAAGATAATTAATTAAGGAGTAATTAATTTATCTAATGAAGTGATTAAGGGTAGTACATTACTGAATATCATTAATCAAGATGTGATTAATTAATAAGGTTTAATTGATGATTAATTACTTAATGTAATTAATTTAAATAGGGTTATTATAAATAAAAACAATTAGGGATCATTAATTAATATAATGATGTAATTAAGGATTGATTAATTAAGAACAATTAATCAATGAAGGAATTAATTAATGTAATTAATTAAGGATTAATGTAATTAATTATAGTTAATTAATTAATGAAGTAATTAAAGGTTAATTACTGAATTTTTTTTAGAATAATTAAATTGTGAAATTAATTAAAGGCTAATTACTTGAATGTAATTAAAGGATAATTAATTAAGGGTGATTAATTAAGGTGATTTATTAGAGGGTAATTAATTAATTGATTTGTAATTAATTAATGGTTATGTAAGCAAGATTTATATGATGAAGTAATTAATTTAATTTATTTTAAATTAATTAAAGATGAAGTAATTAATTTAGTTCATTTTAAATTAATTATAGATAGTGATTAATCCTTGCCTGTGTACGGATGAATGATATTAATTTCCTTGAATGGTTTGAGATCTCAGATATGAGATAAGTGATGATGTGTGATGTGGATGCTTTGTTTGCATTGTGATGATAATATGAATTATCTATTTGTGATAATGATATGGATTATCTGTTTATGATGATAATGTTGATTATCTATTGTGATATGTGAATTATCTATTTGTGTGTATGTAGATAATAGAATTGAATTGTTTTAAACTTTAAAACAACTTGGACCTAAAAGATGGCGTTTTGGATTTCGATGAGACCAGGATTCGGTTTCCATATTTGGATATCCGAAAACCACATCGATTCAAATTAATGATAGGTCGTGAATCTCAAGTGAAGATGAAGATTCAAAGTGCAAGGGTTATCGTCGTTAACTCTGAGGGTGATTCCAAAATGAGTGTAACGAGATAATGCCTTCGGTTTCGTTCGATCCCGGAACAAACTTGTATGGATTGAATGCTTTCAAAACATCGTCAAGTGGACGATGAGCATTCTAAGATAGATGTGTTCTATAAACTTAATCGTAGCCTCAAGCCTCATCAACATGGAATGGCTAAAACAGGGGAGGTGCAGCAAGGCTAAGTGGGTAGCACCCAAGTAGGACGAGATGAACTACTGTCTAGATGTCCCTTTATATTCGGCTGTGTGGGCAGTTGGTTGCAAACAACTGCGGGGTTATCTTGTTCGGGACTGTCCAGTAAGGGATGGTTCCGGTCTTGTGTTGCAGGGGATTTAGGGTGGATCCTCAGTACGATGATCTAGGCCACGTACTGTGACGGCGGTACCCCAGTAGCCCTGCCATTGACGGAAACCCATTCTTCCTACGTGCCCTTACGGTTTTGATTGTATTACCCACTTTTGTGGCTAGTGGCTGGAATTTAATGAATGTAACAATTTCGGCTATTTTATATTTATTTGAAAACCCTAGACACTATTATAATATCATCAGATTTCCTATCAAATGTTTTGGTTAGCGTAAGGTAAAAACTTTTCCATGTTTATGTGTAGGATGTCTTACGTGATACCCTTTTTTTTCAAAGTTTTTTAAAGTTAAGCAACCTTAACCTGTTACTTACACCAGACCCATGTCTGACCCGGAGTTTATCTTCTGTTTTCTTAAACTCTTGGGTACTCAAATTTTTACGAGTAGCCAAGGGATTCAGGTTAGCTTTGACAATTTATGGAGGAGCGATGGAGCAGGAGGCTTCGGCGCTAGACATATAGTTTCCGCTGTGTGTTCTTTGTATTGTGTTTATATTGAGTTGTAATAACTAGACAGTTGTTTATAAATGTCTAGTATGTGATGTATATGCTGTGTAACTCTGATAGATGTTTTATATTATGTAATACTTATGTTATTAATATAATTTATTCGTTCCGCTGTTGAGATTCTGGTGTTGTTTCTTCTTTCTCTTCTTTCTTTTTCTCTCTTCTATCCCTTTCTTTCTTAAAGATGATACGACTTTTTATGGAGAAAAAGTTGGGTCGTCATAAGAGAAATAATGAAAAAATATCTTGCAATTACAGATTATCGTTTATAGCATTATTTAGTATTAAAACATGGAAATGGGTTTTTAGCATAGTTTCTATAACTAACCAAATATAATAGAATTAGTTCCCAGAATAAAAGGAAATAAAGTGAAGAATTAAAGGAAGTAAAGAAGAAATCAAGTTAACTATTAGACAAGACTTGAAGCAATTAACATAAATATAACTAGATCTGCATTTACTGTGCAGATAATAGAAAAGCAAAGCAATTATTATGATAAGTAAATTTGTAACAATCGGACGTAGTCCTAAACCAAGATTCTCATATAATATAAGAGAATTAAAGAGAGTTCAAAATCATAATAAAAGAAAAACAGACTAGAATGGAAAAAAGGCACTTGTAATTATTTATAATACAGATTATAAAAGAATATAGAAGTGACAATTACAAGCAAAATTATAACATAGGTTATAATTAAGAAGAAAGAAGAGAAAAGGTTTATTTTAAGACTTAAATTAAGTTAATAAGCAAATAGAGCAGAAATAACAGAAGAGGCTTATTTTAATAAACTTAGTTCTTGGATTAAGTCAATAAGCAAGATAATAAAAGTGACTCATATCAACAACATTCCCTTTCAGTCAGGAACTGATGGTCTCACAATAATTAGGTGAGGTCGGGACAAGATTATGCTATTTAGGGTAAATAAGTAGCCAACAGAATAAGAAAAGTAAACTAAACGCGTAATAAAAAATTAGACGTATAGTCTAAAAAAATAGTAAGATGCGTTTGGAGCAGCCCAAAGGATGATGAGCCTAACGAAGCTGTTCATCACAGATTTCAGCACAGAAGGAGCATGTCCAACTTAGATATTTTATGCTAGAGGAAGTACGAGACTTTAACTGGACTTAAGGGTACTCTAGGATGGCCCTCTAGGGTAGGCATAATGGAGCAGTCCCCCGGAGGCTGGTCTATAGGTGTTCCATCAAAAAAGTACGCCTTGACTATTTTTTTGCATGGCAGGACCATTGTATTCAGTCAAAAGGGATTGATGTTTGGAGTAGGATATTCGTATGTACCAGTACTTGCAAGTAAGTTTTAGTGGGTAGGACCCAAATGGATAGTCGCATATGGATATCGGGCCAGCATCAAAACCAAGAAGCGAGTTCGGGAAAGACTAGAGTTAAACCAACAGTCCAATGATTCCTTCACTATCGAGACATTGAATGGGGGCGCAGCCATTTGGATGTTTAAATTGTTTTTAGTAGGGCACAGTCACTTAGCTCTTTAGAAGCCTTTCGATTAGTTGAGGAGTGGCTGCATGGGGCCATAGCCATGATAAGGATAGAGACAGACCAAGTAGAACATTTGTATTGTAGGCCTAACAAGGCAGTCCTTTACAGACTTAGAAAATCTCCGACTGAGTTTCATACAAGATAGACCTTGTTAAGCGGGATTCAGGGAGTAGACAAAACGATTATGTATAGTCCTTAAGGTATGCACTGAGTGGTACATTGTGGACATCCGAGCATTAGTATAGACTAGTGCGGACATAGTTTTACATTTTCATAGTAGACGATGAAACATCTGTATTATAGGCCTTACGAGGCAGTCTTTTACAGATGTAGTCACGGAACGTTATAGGAGCAAGACGATGGAGTCCTTTTCGAGTAGGATACAGAAGGAACTACGGGTGGTACCTAGGACCGATGCGGTCATTGGGCATATAGCTACATATATATTAGTTATTTGGTTTTAATCTACTAGGGAGTAGAAGGATACGATTCACATACAGAGGCGAGAGTATTATGAACCCGGTAAACCTTATATAACAGTGAATGAAAATAAAACGGTATATGTAGAATTAAACATAGAAGTATATAATTTGTCCATTCACCAGAACTTTAGTTCTGACCACCTCCTTATAATATCCTATAGGTTAGGTAGATGGCAGAGACTTTCCAGCTTTGAGACACTCGTTAGAAAGTGTTATTATTTTTTATGAGTATTTACTTACTATTATATTTTGGCCAGATCCGCCGTGAGATATTTATCTAAGCTTTGATATTGTTTTCTTTGCCTATTTGCAGGATACCAGAAAACCCAACTCGGGCTTCAGTTGGCTTGGATTCTAGCATTTCTGCGAAATATCCTGACCAACTGGAATTCGGGTTGTTACAACATATCTCTAGTCTAACGAATCTCCTCTCGAAGTCCAATATCGCTCCATAAGTTGATAGCCAATCCATCCCCAAAATCATCCCATACCCTAAAAATTCCAATACATATGCGTCACGTTCAAACTCTATGCCTAGATAAAAAATTTCAAATCCCTACAAATCATGGATGAATGTTATGTTCCTCCTATGGGGTTTGAAACAACAATGGGGTCTACTAATAAATAAATATCTAAGTGCAAACAATCAACCAAGGAACTTGAAATAAAGAAGTGTGATGCTCTAGAATCAAAAAGAGTCTGAATAGGAAAATTCGAAATAGAGATCAAACCTTTGACGGTGACTTTCCTACCTCTATCTCGTCTGCTGCTAGAAGATGCTGCATCCAGGGCCTGAATCTGTACTGTAGGTGCGCCCGCTCCCTACCCCATCTTCTGGGGACAGAATCTTCTAAGGTGACCGGGCAGTCTACAATTATAACACTTTCCCTTCATTTTCTCCTTCTTACAGTCTCTTGCGTAATGACCAATCCAAATACAGCTATAGCACTTCTCTCCTTCCATGATCTGCTTTTGAGGGTCTCCTCCTTTCTTCTATCTTTGTTGTTCTTCCTCTACTTCTCCTTAGAACTTTTCGACTTAGGAACCTCTTTAAGCTCTCCCTTCAGCTGCCTAGCTCGTGTCTCCTCGAAATCCTCTGTGCTAGTAAACATCTTGCTTCCTTGTAATGACCCATAATTTCTGTCATTTGAAATTTGTATATTTAATTGATTTTAATTATTAACAAGTAAAATTTGTAAGTCGAACAAATTTTATTTCGAATATTTAGATTTAAATTGGATAATTAAATTGATAATTTAATATTTGAAATTACAGAAATAATTGGAAATTGGGTTTAATGTGATTAAAATGATTTATAAAGTTGTATTAAATCATATTGGAGTTAGAATGATGTTATAGAACTTTTAAAATTGAATTAAAAGTTAATTTGTAGAAATTGAATATTTTAATATTTAATTGACGAGTAAAAATAGTCATTTTTCAAACAGTCTCGGATTTCGATGAAAAAAGTTTCATCAGATCCGTAATGTTAAATTATTGTAAGATTTCAAATTTCATGTCAATCGGATGTACGGTTTGTCCGGGGCAAGCTAAAACGCACTGAAATCGATTTGAGTGAACTTTGGATTTAAATCGTCAATTTGAAAACCTATCTTCCAAATATGATCAAATTGGCTCCCGATATATATTCCATTGCGTTCGGAATAGGGGTAAAATATTATAAACGCTAGGCGGCATGCTTCGTTTGCAGTTCGGAAAAATTTCGAGTGAATAGTGTCGCGTAATTTTCTATATAAGGACCTCTTTTATTTCATTTTGCGTCAAACCCTAGGGTTTCAGCCCTAGCCGCCACCCTCTATTTTAATGGCCGAAATTCTCTTATCTTCTTCCTCAATTTTCTTCAAATCCACTAATTAATTTAAGAAACTTCCAACTGCAACTTTGTAGATCGCGACGAGTTCTATCATTTCAATGGTTATGATCGAAAAATACGAACTAGATCAACGGCAAATCAACCACAAACCTCCGAAGTTCATGCACATTTTTCTACACCCAAGGGAAGCCGAGTTCCCTAATGTTGTAGTCGGAGGTGTAGCTCGTGAAGATCTTCGAATCGCCGTAGCTTGATCGTCGTAGAGTGGGTCGTATATGGCGCGGAAATTCACGAAGAAGAGGCGGCTTTGGGTTCTTCATGCACGGTTCTGAACGAAGGAAGAAGAATAGAGTCACGATCGAGATTTCATCAATTAACATGTGAGGCCTAGATCGTTTCTAGGTTTAATAATATTAAATAAAATTGGAAATTGATTTATATAAATTCGTTCAACCTTTAAAAGCTGTAACTTTTTCATACGAGGTCCGTTTTGGACGAAACGAATTGCGTCGGGTTCGTACTGACGAACACTACGCGATGGAGCTGTATTGGAGTTAATTAGAGCTAATGAAATTTTTGGATAAAATTAAATGCGCGTTTAATTTTATTCGAAATAAAACGCTGAAACCGCTATTGGAAGCAGGGTGAGAACTTCTCACTCAATCGAATTGTGTTTCGATTTAAATTTTAAATAGTTAAATTTAAAATTGCTTGATTGTGTGATTGAATGATAAATTATTATCTGTTGTATTGGAATAGACCATATACGCCGTATCTTAAGCGGATGTTATTTATTAAACACATATACCGCGATATTTCACCTTAATGTGGAATTGTTATTATATATATACTTGGAGTTGATTTTCCCGCATTATATAGCAGATGAGACCCTATTGCGCCGCATAATAGCGGATAATAATTTATATAAACCCATATACCGCGATATTCCGTATTGGAATAGGATTGGTATTGTGCTAACATCTGTGGATGCAGAGAAACAGGTTGGAGGGATCCAACTGGATTCCTCTCCCGTATTGATTTATTTACAGATATTGTGATATATTCTGTTATCATATGATATATGATGTTTTGGATGCCGTGATTGTTATATTTAGTGTTGTTGCAGCATTGGGCCTATTTTGGAAAATTAAAAGTGTTAAAGTGATGGTTTTAAAATTTAAAAGGATTTTAAAGTGATTTTTGAAAGTATACGTTTTATTGAATTTTGGAATCGATCCATTTTAAATAAATAAACGTTATGATTTTAACGTTATAAAAATTATGTTTTTTGAGAAATATAGTTGATAATTGATTTTTGAAATATGGAGTTAATGAATTTTATAAAACAGTTTAAATTGAGATTTTTGAAATTATTATAAATGGTTTATACAAAAGATTTATAAAATTGATATTTATAAATTAAAAATATTGGAATAATAAAATGAATTTTTATAAGTGTTAAAATGAAGTATAAGTGGATTTCATAAGTGAATGAAATTTATAGATTTATAAATTGTGAAGTTATAAAATGAGTATATTTTGTAAAATAAAATATTTATAAGAAATTAACTTATAAATTTGATTTTCGCATTTAAATGAGATATAAAAAGAATTTGTTAATTAAGGGATTTTATAAGTTGAAGTTTTTATAAAATATATAAATGTGAATTTATAAACGTTGTTTTATAAATCCAAAATCGACTTATTTTGACAAGTCAATTATTTTAGATTATGAAAGGAGATTATCCACGATTTTGGTCAGTGGATAATCCTTTAAAATAAATTTTGTAGAAATGATGAATTTGGTTAACGAAGTATATTCACGATTTTGCATAGTGAATTATATACTAAACAAATGTCTTAGGAAAGGATCTTTTAAATGGAATTAAAATGATTTTGAAGTTTTTTTAAAATGTGTTAAGGATCGAAACCATAAATTTCAACATTCGTTGTTGAAATAGACGTTTTCGAGGAATATAAGGAAATAGTGGACCATAACACTGTTGTTATAGTAAATGATTTTCGAAAGAAAATGTTTTATATAGTATTGGTATTTATATATCTATCTTAATTTCGAATCCCTATACTAGTGATTTTGGGTTGTCGTAACGATGTTTTACGCAACATTCGTTTTGACTCAAATGAATGTGTTTAAGAAAACGTTTTCCTTAAAAGAATAAAATACATACTTAACTGTGTTTTTAGTATATTGAATATTTTCTAAGTATTGAAAATAAATAGATTTGTGGATTACTTATTGTTAAATAAGTATTTGGAAATGTTTTCCAATGTAGAAATTGAAAGGGTTTAGAGAATATATCTTTTAAAGATAAATTGAAGTGAATATTTGACAAGTTATTTAATTTATGGAAGATTAATAAAAGGGTCTAATGATTGTTATGGTGCTGAATATTTGTTGGTTTGCTTTGATAGTTAAATAACCGACTATCAATGTTTACCTTTAAATAGGTATTTGTTGTGATTTGCGTGAATTTGAATGCTACACTTATTTTTAAAAATAAGCGCTCGTTATTCGGTTTAGCCGGGAAAGGACCGTTGGGTCATAAATCCCATTTCGAATAAGTGATATGTCGTAATGGATAGCATTTGAAGACCGGTGTTGAAGACCGGATATTTTCGAAAACGGAAGGATCACCTTCGAATGACTCTGCATCGGCTGATCTCCGATATAGAGATTTTACCACCCATTGTGATGGGAATTCCGGACGTGATTAGTGAATATCCGGATTTGCAAGGGCTTCTTTGAAAGTGCCTTCGGTTCCGTTCGATCCCAGAACGGACTTGTATGGATGTGTGTCTGACGTTACAGTTTGAGATGTAAAGCTGGTTTCTATCAAATATATTTCTGTTGGTGGCGGAGAATTTATTCTCTTAGCTTAACACCCTTCTTGAGACGTACAAGCTTAGAGGTATGTAGTTGATGGTTACTAGTGATATATTTTCAATTTGGTAACGTGGCATGCTGAGTGCTGCTGATCATTTGTTGATCAAAGCACAGCTTTTATGAAAAGCGCAGCTTTGTAGACGAGACTTCGTCGGACCTCACACCCTGGTAATGGTCAAAACAGGAAAGATGCGGCAAGATTATTAAGGGATACCGCCCCTTAGTGTATGTCATTTCCTTCTGGATAGTGGTGGTATTATGGTATGGAGCCCTGATACTTAACCTATGTTGTTGCTGCAAACTTATTATTTTGTGGTTGTTGGTGAATCTCGGGATTTAGGTCCGTTACGGCCGGGGGATGGCATATTCGTGTCAGTTGTTACCCAGCTAGGGGTAACCCGACCTTGTCTTGGCAGAGATCCGGTTAGGTTCTCGGGGCATCTTTCCTGAGGCGTACTCAAGTGACAATGGGAAGTTCCTTGGCCTGACCATTTGTTGGAAATACAAAGAAACGATACGAGCCCTGTACGGTTTTAGTTGTAGAACCTGCCATTTAATATGGTAGCTATAGTAAGCATACTATAATGGTACCTATGCTGGCTAAGATTTATTTTATACTTTCGAAATGTTTTCCTACACTTTGCACTTATAGTAATAATATCAAAGAAAATTTCTCGTATCAAGCATGTTTGACTATCATAAGGAGAAATCTCCTCCGATTCTGCGTTTGCATTGTGTGTGTGTGTGTGTACGGAAGGCCTTATGGTAGTCTCATTTTCTAAAGGCATTGCGAATCTAATTTAAAATATTTCTTTGTTTATTTTTAAGATAAACTATTTTAAGTTCTCACACTAGTCCTACGACTGACTTGGAGTCTATTGTTCCTTCTTGAACTCTGGGTGCCCACCAATTTCCACACGGGCAGTCTAGAGTCAGGTTATCAGATTATTCTGGTATTCGAGAGTTGCTGTAGAGATCTGGAGGCAAGCTGGATAGCATGGCGTATCAACTAGTATATAGTATTTCTTTTCCGCTGTTTGTTGTTGTAAACTCTGATAATGTAATGTAATGTGATGTAATGTAATAACTGATACAGTTCTTTTGATTTAAAGATTATGCATTTATCTATTATATGTTGTTCCGCTGCGATTGTGAGATTCTGATATTGTTTCTATTGCTTTTTCTTTCTTCTTCTACCTCTTCTTCTTTAACCCTAACGGTACGATTTTTCGGCATTCGATTGCTCGGCAGTTGGTACAGTGGACGTATTAGTGTCGACTTTCGTGAGTTGAAAATCATGTTCGTTACATCTGGTATCAGAGCATATGGTTAAGTGACAACCTTGGCTCTGTTGGGAATTACTCATTAGAGATAGAGTTAGTAGTACTCTAGAATGAGTGTGAGTGTAATCATAGATACGAGCGCGTATTTGTTAGTGAATATGAAATTGTTTTGTATTGTGTTGACTTATCGGTTGATTGTTTATAGATTCTGGTCGGTGCAGTCTAGCTAACTGTATCGATAAGGGTTTCTAAACTCTTAAACGAGATAAACCAACATAGTATCATTTTAAATTAGGTAAATGAAATAATTTTACCATAATTATATTTTATATATAAAGAAATAATTTTTCAGAATTATTAAAGTGTATATAATTGATTTTTTGGTTGTTGAAAATGTAAGAAAATATATATAAGTTAATAAAAGTTTGTTGAATAAGTTAAATAAAAACAACAATTGTAAAAGAATAAATTGTATAAGCAAATAATTGTATAAGTACGGAATTATAATTAATGTGATTTACAATTGTGAAATAATCTTATATATAAGAAGTGAAACTATATGAATATATTTATAAATATGATTCATAAATAAAAATGAATTTGAACTATGAATTGAAATTGTTGAATATAAGTGAAACGAGTCGTGGACTTATAATATGAAATAATAAAGAATTTAGGTTAGCATAGTAAATATATGTTTTGGAATTTAACTAAAGGAAAGTTAAATAGAATTTACTTGAGAATTGGAATCTGAATTGGATTTATAAGTGGAAATTTAAGTTAAGTTAAACAAATGATGTTTGAAATGGAATATAACTTAAGTAATGTTGAATGAAGTTGATTTTGGTATCGAAGTAAATTAATAAAGTGAATTAAATAGATGTGAACTTGAGTTATATAAATGAAATTCAACTTTATATGGTAAAATGAATTAGCAATTGAACTAATGAGTGAATTGAATGTAAATCAATTGAATGTAAATGAATTGATATGAAATAAGGGATGTAAGTGTTAATTCATTAAAGCTAATTAAAAGTGATGAACCAAATTGAATGAATGTAAGCAAAGTAAAGAAATTTGGTAATGTTGTATATACATTGTTTAATAGATGATGGTTAGTTGATTGTATAGAAATCCATATGAAATTGAATTAATAAAATTGAAAGCTGTGTAATTGAATTTGATTTGGAAGTGAACTAACTTGAATATAAATTAGTGAATGTAAACTAATTGAATATGAATAAATGAATGTTAGTAAAAAAAGTCCAATGTTAATGAATCAAATATGATTTAAATTGGAAAGCCAATTCAATGAATATTAATGAAAAATGAATGTATATTGATTTGGTTATGGATGTTAGTTGGATGATAGTTGGTTGATGGTTGAATTTATTGCTTTTGATTGCATTTTCTATATTGGCACATATTGTTGTTGCTTTAGATATATGTTGTATATTGATATTACTTTCATATATGCATGTTTCTCATTATTGTTGAGTGTTTAGTAGGTGCGGATTGCGCATTGCTTCGCATTTGGAGCTCGCTTTCGCGCTATATTAGTCGTATATGCTCGCTAATAATATATAAGGTACATATCTCGGATTACATATCGTACTTTTACACTTTTTTCCCTATGGGATGCCTCATTACTTTGATGAGATGTATATTTGTGATATATATATTGCCATTTCTTTTGGATCGAACCGCGCAAAGGAAACTATGGCGAAATTTCCTGAAAATTTATGGCGTTAGAATATTTTTGAGAAAATTGGAAAATTTTGAAAAGATAACTAAGTATGATTTGAAAACTTAGTAAAGTTACTGTAAGAAGTTTAACTATTGGATTTTGGGAAAGTTAAACACTTAAGTGAATTTGAAATCTAATTTGAATGGATTTTGAAAAGTTAATGGATTATGTAACTTTTTCTTACTTGGTAATTTCGAGGAAGAAATTCTTTTAAGGGGGGAAGTTTGTAACGACCCAGAATTTCTGTCATTTGAAATTCGTATATTTAATTGATTTTAAATATTAACAAGTAAAATTTGTAAGTCGAATAAATTTTATTTTGAATATTTAGATTTAAATTGGATAATCAAATCGATAATTCAATATTTGAAATTACAGAAATAATTGGAAATTGGGTTTAACGTGATTAAAAATGATTTATAAAGTTGTATTACATCATATTGGAGTTAGAATTATGTTATAGAACTTTTAAAATTGAATTAAAAGTTAATTTGCAGAAATTGAATATTTTAATATTTAATTGACGAGTAAAAATAGTCCTTTTTCAAACAGTCTCGGATTTCGACGAAACTAGTTTCATCAGATCTGTAATGTTAAATTATTGTAAGATTTCAAATTTCGTGTCAATCGGATGTACGGTTTGTCCGGGGCAAGTTAAAACGTACTAAAATCGATTTGAGTGAATTTTAAATTTAAATCGTCAATTTGAAAACATATCTTCCAAATATGATCGAATTGGCTCCTGGTATATATTCCATTGCGTTCGGAATAGGGGTAAAACATTATAAACGCCAGGCGGCACACTTCGTTTGGAGTTCGGAAAAATTTCGGGTGAATAGTGTCGCGTAATTTTCTATATAAGGACTCTATTATTTCATTTTGCATCAAACCCTAGGGTTTCAGACCTAGCCGCCACCCTCTATTTCAATGGCCGAAATTCTCCTATCTTCTTCCTCAATTTTCTTCAAATCCACCAATTAATTTAAGAAACTTCCAACTGCAACTTTGTAGATCGCGACGAGTTCTATCATTTCAACGGTTATGATCGAAAAATACGAACTAGATCAACGGCAAATCGATCATAAACCTTCGAAGTTCATGCGCGTTTTCTACACCCAAGGGAAGCCAAGTTCTCTGATGTTGTAGCCGGAGATGTAGCTCATGAAGATCTTCGAATCGCCGTAGCTTGATCGTCGTAGAGTCGGTCGTATATGGCGTGGAAATTCACGAAGAGGAGGCGGCTTTGGGTTCTTCACGCACGGGTCTGAACGAAGGAAGAAGAATAGAGTCACGGCCGAGATTTCATCAATTAACATGTGCGGCCCAGATCGTTTCTAGGTTTAAAAATATTAAATAAAATTGTAAATTGATTTATATAAATTCGTTCAACCTTTAAAAAGCTGTAACTTTTTCATACGAGGTCCGTTCTGGACGAAACGAATTGCGTCGGGTTCGTATTGACGAACACTACGCAATGGAGCTGGATTGGAGTTGATTAGAGCTAGTAAAATTTTGGGTAGAATTAAACGCGCGTTTAATTTTATTCGAAATAAAACGCTGAAACCGCTATTGGAAGCAGGGTGAGAACTTCTCACTCAATTGAATTGTGTTTCGATTTAAATTTTAAATAGTTAAATTTAAAATTGCTTGATTGCTTGATTGTGTGATTGAATGATAAATTATTATCTGTTGTATTGGAATAGACCCTATACGCCGTATATTAAGCGGATGTCATTTATTAAACACATATACCGCGATATTTCACCTTAATGTGGAATTGGTATTATATATGTACTTGGAGTTGATTTTCCCGCATTATATAGCGGATGAGACCCAATTTCGTCGCATAATAGCGGATAATATTTTATATGAATCC
Source organism: Allium cepa (assembly GCA_030765085.1). Classification (NCBI taxonomy): domain Eukaryota; kingdom Viridiplantae; phylum Streptophyta; class Magnoliopsida; order Asparagales; family Amaryllidaceae; genus Allium; species Allium cepa. Next base: position 471,296,523 of record CM060931.1, read on the forward strand.
ATATACCGTGATATTCCGTATTGTAATGGGACTGGTATTGTGCTAACATCTGTGGATACAGGGAAACAGGTTGGAGGGATCCAACTGGATTCCTCAACCGTATTGATTTATTTACAGATATTGTGATATATTATGTTATCATATGATATATGATGCTTTGGATGTCGTGATTGTTATATTTAGTGCTGTTGCAGCGTTGGGCCTATTTGGAAAACTAAAAGTGTTAAAGTGATGATTTTCAAATTTAAAAGGATTTTAAAGTGATTTTTGAAAGTATACATTTTATTGAATTTTGGAATCGATCTATTTTAAATAAATAAACGTTATGATTTTAATGTTATAAAAATTATGATTTTTGAGAAATATAGTTGAAAATTGATTTTTGAAATATGGAGTTAATGAATTTTATAAAATAGTTTAAATTGAAATTTTTGAAATTATTATAAACGGTTTATATAAAAGATTTATAAAATTGATATTTATAAATTGAAAATATTGGAATTATAAAACGAATTTTTATAAGTGTTAAAATGAAGTACAAATGGATTTCGTAAGTGAATGAAATTTATAGATTTATAAACTGTGAAGTTATAAAATGAATAGATTTTGTAAAATAAAAGATTTATAAGAAATTAACTTATAAATTGGATTTTGGCATTTAAATGAGATATAAATAGAATTTGTTAATTAAAGGATTTTATAATTTGAAGTTTTTATAAAACATATAAATGTGAATTTATAAACGTTGTTTTATAAATCCCAAATCGACCTATTTTGATTAGTCAATTATTTTAGATTATGAAAAGAGATTATCCACGATTTTGGTTAGTGGATAATCCTTTAAAATAAATTGTGTAGAAATGATGAATTTGGTTAACGAAGTATATTCACTATTTTGGACAGTGAATAATATATTAAAGAAATGTCTTAGGAAAGGATCTTTTAAATGGAATTAAAACGATTTTGAAGTTGTTTTAAAATGTGTTAAGGATCGAAACCATAGATTTCAACATTCATTGTTGAAATAGACGTTTTCGAGGAATATAAGAAAATGGTGGACTATAACACTGTTGTTATAGTAAATGATTTTTGAAAGGAAATGTTTTATATAGTATTGGGATTTATATATCTATCTTAATTTCGAATCCCTATACTAGTGATTTTGGGTTGTCGTAACGATGTTTTACGCAACATTCGTTTTGACTCAAATGAATGTGTTTACGAAAACGTTTTCCTTAAAAGAATAAAATGTATACTTAATCATGTTTTAAGTATATTGAATATTTTCTAAGTATTGAAAATAAATAGATTTGTGGATTACTTATTGTTAAATAAGTATTTGGAAATGTTTTCCAATGTAGAAATTGAAAGGGTTTAGAGAATTTATCATTTTAAAGATAAATTGAAGTGAATATTTGGCAAGTTATTTAATTTATGGAAGATTAATAAAAGGGCCTAGTGATTGTTATAGTGCTGAATATTTGTTGGTTTGCTTTAATAGTTAAATAACCGACTATCAATGTTTACCTTTAAATAGGTATTTGTTGTGATTTGCGTGAACTTGAATGCTGCACTTATTTTTAAAAATAAGCGCTCGTTATTCGGTTTAGCCGGGTGAGGACCTTTGGGTCATAAATCCCATTCTGAATAAGTGATATGTCGTAATGGATAGCATTTGAAGACCGGACATTTTTGAAAACGGAAGGATTACCGTCGAATGACTCTACATCGGCTGATCTCCGATATAGAGATTTTATCACCCTTTGTGATGGGAATTCCTGACGTGATTAGTGAGTATCCGGATTTGCAAGGGCTTCTTTGGAAGTACCTTCGGTTCCGTTCGATCCCGGAACGGACTTGTATGGATGTGTGTCTATCAAATATATTTCTGTAGGTGGCGGAGAATTTATTCTCTTAGCTTAACACCCTTCTTTGAGACGTACGAGCTCAGAGGTTATGTAGTTGATGGTTACTAGTGATATATTCCCAATTTGGTAACGTGGCATGCTGAGTGTTGCTGATCATTTGTTGATCAAAGCACAGCTTTTATGAAAAGCGTAGCTTTGTGGACGAGACTTCGTCGGACCTCACACCCCGGTAATGGTCAAAACAGGAAAGATGCGGCAAGGTTATTAGGGGATACGCCCCCTTAGTGTATGTCATTTCCGTCTGGATAGAGGTTGTATTATGGTATGGAGCCCTGATACTTAACCTATGTTGTTGCTGCAAACTTATTATTTTCTGGTTGTTGGTGTATCCCGGGATTTAGGTCGGTTACGACCGGTGGATGACATATTCGTGTCAGTTGTTACCCAGCTAGGGGTAACCCGGCCTTGTGTTGGTAGAGATCCGGTTAGGTTCTCGGGGCGTCTTTGCAGAGGCGTACTCATGTGGCAATGGGAAGTTCCTTGGCCTGACCATTTGTTGGAAATCCAAAGAAACAATACGAGCCATGTACGGTTAGTTGTAGAACCTGCCATTTAATATGGTAGCTATAGTAAACATACTATAATGGTACCTATGCTGGCTAAGATTTATATTATACTTTCGAAATGTTTTCCTACACTTTGCACTTATAGTAACAATATCAAAGAAAATTTCTCGTATCAAGCATGTTTGACTATCATAAGGAGAAATCTCCTTCGATTCTACGTTTGCATTGTGTGTGCGTGCGGGAGGCCTTATGGTAGTCTCATTTTCTAAAAGCATTGCGAATCTAATTTAAAATATTTCTTTGTTTACTTTTAAGATAAACTGTTTTAAGTTCTCACACTAGTCCTATGACTGACTTGGAGTTTATTGTTCCCTTCCTAAACTCTGGGTGCCCACCAATTTCCACACGATCGGTCTTGAGTCAGGTTATCAGGTTATTCTGGAATTCAGGAGTTGCTGAAGAGATCTGGAGGCAAGCTGGATGGCATGGCGTATCAACTAGTATATAGTATTTCTTTTCCGCTGTTTGTTGTTGTAAACTTTGATAATGTAATGTAATGTGATGTAATAATTGATACAGTTCTTTTGATTTAAAGATTATTCATTTATCTATTATATGTTGTTCCACTGCGATTGTAAGATTCTAATATTGTTTCTGTTGCTTTTTCTTTCTTCTTCTACCTCTTCTTCTTTAACCTTAACGGTACGGTTTTTCGGCCTTCGATTGCTCAGCACTTGATACAGTGGACGTATTAATGTTGACTTTCGTGAGTCAAAAATCCTGTTCGTTAAACTCCTAGACTAGCGAAGTCCTTGCATAGCTAAGAAAAATTGGCTGCTGTAGGTGGATAAAAGGAATCTCCACCTAACCGTGCTGCATTGGGCGCTTTCCCTTGCACTTTCGGTACCGTAGCTCTACGGAACCAGTCAGTCGTACCATGTAAAGAAGACAGAGTTTAAGTTTGAAAGAATCGAAAGAAGATTGAACTGGGCCTTTGTAACATCCCGGTATTTCGAGCCATTCGCATCCGCAAATGTCGGACTTGAATTGCTCAAAATATCATATTGTTAATTTACATTTGGCAAAACTCAGCATATATAGTAATACATGAATCACAGAATCACAGACACAGAGTAATATAACAATTAGCAGCGGAAACAAATAAATAGTAGTTTATGAAGCTGCTATATATATATATATAACAGAATTAAAAAAGATACAACAAAAGTCTCGAATACATAGAAGTCTCAATAAGATAGTCAAATAACAAAATCTGAATATATCACTCGAGTCAACTGAATAAACGAAAGATGAATCGCTAGATCGATCTTGAAGCATAGCTCTAACTCCAAAGGTGAGTCTCAAATGCTGTGGCACTCAGTCTGACCCGAGCATAAAGCAAAACACAAAACACTCAAGTCGGGATTAACATTCTTATATCAATAAATCCAACTCAAGTGAAATATCAACTGAAATACAAGTAACTTAAAGGATGTTTGGGATGCCCATCCTCTAAGGAATCGTGGAACTATCTACTATGTAGTAATATACGCTATTAAATATGTCTACAGTAAAATAAACTATTAAAATAGCGTTAAGGAGTTACCCATATCGCCCTTAACACATTTTATATATTCCCATAGTCTATACACTACCGTAATCTCCTCTGTACTGGAGATCGTCAGAAAGCACTCCATAGGTATGGTATAAAACAAACTCGTAGTGGGCTCAATATGTAGGTGACATGGCACACCTAGGCAATGCCAAGGTAGATATACCAATTACACTTTCGTGCTGGTGGTAACGCATAGCCGTAGCTACCACCCACCCCGATCCACACTCTTAAAAATCCGAGGGTGCACCCCATCAATCACAAAGTAATAGAATGGTATCGAAGAAGTGTGTCCGATCGGAGGAGCTACCTCACTTAGCCCGTCAATTGCACCTGTTTTAGCCACCTTAAGCTAATTCATGGGAGTCAGGTCCTCGTATGTACCTCATATAGGATCATCGCCAACCATCCAACTTCATTCTAGAATCTCCACCACGTACACAATTGTTAAAGTGGTTTTTGAAATTGGCAGAGAGGATGTCAATCTGTTCCCCGTCTCTTTAACAACCAAACTTTATTGTAACACCGTGGTCATTGCAAAATATCATACTTCTAAACCAAAATATCATATTCATTTCAAAACCACATCAATTCGAGATCATTACTCACTTTAAAATAATATTCATTTCCATAATCATAGAACTTTCCAAAATTATAACTCTTCGAAATTATAACACTTTTAAAATCAGAACACTTTGGAAATCATAACACTTTGGAAATCATAACACTTCGAAATTATAATACTTCGCACTTAAATAGTTTAGATATTAAAAACAGTATATATAATAAAATAGTTATAAGTTAAAGTAATTTACATAATAAAATAATTAGTATATTTAAAATAGTTATAAGTTAAAATATTTTATATTAAAATAATTTATATGTTAAAATAGTTTTATATTAAAATAATTTATATGTTAAAATCTTTTTATATTAAAATAGTATATATATTAAAATAATTATAAACTAAAAATATCTATATATTTTTTAAAATATTTTACATGATAAAATAGTTTCCTCAAAGTTCACAAATCAATTCGAATTAAACCAATCCAAAATCCCGTTTAAATCAAGTCTCGGTTCTTCCATTTCAATTCAATTCAAATCTCAATAAACCATTTTATATCGATTTAAAATATAGATTTGAACAAAAAAAATAAATCATTTCGATTTTAATAGATTTCAAAGTTTAAAGTATTTAAATCTTTACAATAACTCAATTTGATAAATCCATTTATATTTCAAATTCAACTTTACCATTAGTTAATATTGAAATATTCACTTAGTCAATCTAATATCATTTAAGTAAACTTTCAATATATATATTTAAATAAAAACTAATTATCTCATTTGAATTTATTTAAATTTGAAAATATTCATTAAATCATCTTAAACCAAAATCAAGTTATAAAATCATATCTTCAAAATCTCAAATTCAATAAGTTTCAAATCGATTTAATTAAAATAATTCTTAAAAAAATACGATTTCAAATTAATTAAATTTTATATTCCCAACCTTAATTTATTAAAATTATAAAGAATCCATTTTTAAATTAAATTTAAAATAAATACGTAAACATAATATATACTAATTAAATTAAAATTTATTAAATTAAATCTTATTATTAAATCTATTTTACATTAAAACTAATTTTATATATTGTAAAATAGTAAAATTATAAGTAAATTCTTAAAATTTATAATTTCAAAACTAACCTATAAGTTTAAATTTCCCAAAACATATAATTTTAAAAATCAATAATTTTAAACGTATATAAAATAACATTTACATATATAAAATATTTAAAAATCAATATTTATATAAAACCGTATATATTTCCTTTTTCTAAAACTTTGGAAATCATTTCAAAAATATATGTATAGACCAACGGTGTCCGTATATAGTTTTTATCCTATGGTCAAGTGATATGGATATTTATCATTTCAATTCGTAATTTAAATATATACGGGTATATATCATTTCAACCCGCAATCCTAAAATTCAATTCAATCAAAATTGCTTAGGTTTATCATTTCAACCTAAAATGATTTTCTCCTATTCTATAAGATCGTTCGGGTATGTATCATTTCAACCCATAGGGAATATTATACTAACAGGGAACTTGCAGAGTGAGAACAGTTATGAATATAATACAACATATCAATAATAGGCATATATCATCAATATCAGATAAAATATAAATAACAGATCATGGTGTCAGATGTCACAGGTGACCAGTTACAGATACCACATATCATATATGGAAAATAGTGAACAGTTCAATTAGCAGCATATTTCAATTGTCGTTTCAAATGAAATCAAATCTAATAAATATAAGAATGTTAATCTGAGTGATTGCTCACCTTTCGAGGTTAGAGACGAACGAGAATGAGATGAGTTACGAATCCAAGCACGAATTCCAAAGCACGACACGATGAACACGAATTCGACGGGCAAAGTTGATAGCCTGGAAATAAGGAAGATGAATAAAAACTAGCTTTACATAACTGGAACAAGATACACACATATTATATTAAAATCTATGCATATTTCATTTCAAAATCATTACTTGATTTAAAACACATATTAGAATAAAATCTATATATATGTATGTAGATCTTAAATATCACTTTGTATGCATACTGATCTCTAGTAAAAATACTTTAAAACATATTATACTAAAACCGTAAATTTAATATATCATAAATTTAAAGTGAGAAATTAAATATCAATATATAATAACAAGCTACGTATATAAATAAAAAATTTACAAGCATTACATATATAAAACAGGAAACATATAAACCTTTAGACACAACAACATGTTGTATAGTACTAATATAAACTTATATAATATAATTTACTGTAACACCATATATATCATGTGCTAGCAAAACAACGTATATGTATATACTAACCATAGAAGAAATCTACAACAAAACTTATATAACTTTATATATATACACAGACTGATATATATATATATATAATTTTATAAAAAAATCAATACTACTAACAAATTATCGAATTAAAATAGATAAACAGATTATATGCACATATACAGTAACTTAAATAACTAGATTCCTTAATTAGATATGTAAGTAACTCTGAAAACATATATATACTTCCTTTTGAACACAAACAACTTACATACATATTTTAGAACATATAAAATGACACATACAAATTAACGCATCATTCATATACTAACAAATTATTCATATATATACTACTGTAACTTTATATAATATGTACCAGCAACAATATTGATATATAGATTAATATATATACACATAACTTTACATATATGTAACGACCCATAAATTTTAGTGGTGTTATTTACTTAATTAATTGAATTTTGTGAAATTTTAAATAATAAAATTTGGAAATTAAAATTTCGTATTTGGAATACGACTTAAACATAGCAACTGGTAAATTTTCATCTGATAATATGGAAGTTTATTTTATTGTGGAATTTTATTTAAATTCAAATCAGTTAAATTTGATGATAATAAAATGCTTTCCAAACTTGAGTATTTTTATGTAGAAAATTTGTAAATCATCTTCTGAGTGAGACGTCATACTTTGTTTCTTCAAACTTGGACTGTTATTACTTCGTCGTTCTTATTTTCTACGAAATAGCAGCATTGTAGTACTAATTATCAACTTTTGACAGGATGATCATACCACTGATATTTATATACCGCTTAGATCGTCTCATCGTGCTGATCTCCGCAGTATATTCATTTTTGTGTTTCGGTGTCCGATATGCGGTGAAAACCATGAATGGTTAACCATATCGGTACCGTTTTGAATCCCTTTGTATTCCTATGTCCTTTCATTGCTTTACGTGAGATAGCTGTCAGCCACTAGCAATAAATATTTATTGAATTCATCAATTGACTATTGCTATTCACTATTTTGGTTTATATATTCTTGTTTAGTAGCTGTGTCTCTCTCTTTCCTCTGCTCATTTTATTCGATTTTTTTTTACAAAGTCATGGTTCCCAGCCTTGAAGTCTACTCCAGTCTTTCGACCACTTGCACCCGCCCATCGAAGCACCACCATCTTCTCCGCAAAGCAAACATCAGACCTCCTCTCGTCACCTTCTTTTTCCAATCCCCTCCACCCCACCGTGCCCCTTCTTCTTTCACCTAGCTCCGACACATCAGCCGTTCTCCCAGCCTTCGCCCACTAGCCTACCTCCGTTCAACCTCCTCCCCCAACCAACTGTAACGTCCTGCCTTTTTGTACGTTTAAGCAGACACACATTCTAACTCAAACCATACAGAAGGGTGGATTGCTATTGGGGCAAATAAGACAAATAGAGAAAGAAATAAAACAAAATAGAATCTCACAGCAGAATGAAAAAATATAATAATCAAATAACAGTTCATGAAGCTGTTTTACAAAACATTTGATTATACTTATACAACATAGAATCAGAGTTACACATACCAGAGAAAAATAAATAAGAATGCAGCGGAATAGTATGAATGTAGTGGACTAATATGATAAATAATAGTAATACAATCTTCATTTTCGTCCTTCAGAATTAAGATATTCAAATCCTGAAATGTTCAGGCTGACCCGAGCGAATTGAAAAGACAAAAGACTCGAGTCTGAACTAAAAGATCTTATGTAAGTTAAATCAACGATAAAATATGAGTGAAACGGCATCAGAGATGTTTACGGGATTTGACATCTCTTATCCAGTGTCTAACGTGAGTGCAGTAACTTAAGAGATGCTCGGGATTCACATCTCCTAAGGATCCGTTAAACTATTTACTATGTAGTAATATTTTGCTATTATAATAATGTCAGTAGTAAAATAAACTTACTTTAAAATAGCATTAAGGAGTGACCCAATATTCCCCTTAACACGTAATAATCCCAGTAGTCCATCCAGTATCATAGTCCCTCCTGATCGGGAAGCCACCAGAGGATACCACAAGGGCTATGGGAGAAAACCAAACTAGTACAAGGCGCGATAGGGTAGGTAACACGGCACAACTAGGCAATGTCAGGGTAGATATACCAATTATGCTTATGGACTGGTGGTAACGCATAGCAGCTACTACCGCCCACCTCGAGCCACACCCCCAAAATCAAAGGGTCCAAATCAATCGCAAAGTAATAGAATAATATCGAAGGAGTGTGTCCGATAAAAGGTGCTACCTTCTTGGCCCGTCGATCGCTCCTGTTTTAGCCACCTTATGCCAACTCACGAGAGTCGTGTCAACGTATATGCCTCAAAGGAACGCCGCCGCCATCCTACTTCATTCTGGAATCTCTACCGCGTACTCGGTTGTTAAAGTGGTTTCGGAGTTGGCAGAGAGCATGACAACTTCTGATCCCGGTCTCTTCAACAACCAAACGTTATTATAACACCATAGTCATTTGAAAATAATTTATACTTCAAAACCAGAATATAATATTCATTTCAAAACCATATAAATATGATGTTATTTCCATTTCAAAAACCAAACCTGTATGATATCATTTTATTAAAACCCAAATCAATATAATATCATTATTATTTCAAATATATCCCTTCCAAAATCATAGCACTTTCAAGGTTATAACACTTTGAAATCAAAACACTCGAAATATAGCACTTTCAGATCATAATACTTTGAAATTCATATCTTTGAAACATATCTTCCACCACTTAAATGGTTAAAATATTAAAATACTTTATAAAAAAACTAGCTTCTTGAATTTCCTAATCAATTCCAAAACTACTCGAATTTCTAAATTTTAAATTTAACCAAATCCCAAATCATAAATTTCAATACGATTCAGTTTCCAAATAAACAAATCAAAATTTTATCGAATTCAAAACAGATTTGATCCAGAGAATAAACCATTTCAAATTGAGTATCTTGCAAATTTTAAGTATTCAACAATTTAAACACTAAGTTTGGTAATTTCATACATACATACATACATACATACATATATATATATATACTAAATTCAATTTTCTATTATTTAGTTTTGAAATATTTTACTTAATAAATCCATACAAATAACTAAATATTTCCTTCAATTTATTTATACTTGAAATATTCATTTAAATCAGCTTCAACCAAAATCAAGTTATAAAAATCATACCTTTTAAAATTTAATAAATTTTACATCAATCTTATTTGAGTTTAATTCTTAAATAAATTCAATTTCAAATAAATTTCAATTTTATCTTCCAACCTTAATTTATTTAAATCATTATAAACACTATATTAAAATATTATTTAAATACTTAACCATATTATCTTCAATAAAAACCAAACTTATTATTAAGCTTATTCTATATTAAAACAACTTTATACATAGATTAATATCAAGAATGAAATAACATTTATATAATATCTAACATCAATATTTATATAAAACCATATATTTCCTTACAAAACCATATATATCATTTCAAAATATTTTATACACATAGACCGCGGTGTCTGTATATAGTTCTCTATCCTATGGTTAAGTGATACAGATATTTATCATTTCAATCCGCAATTTAAAATATAAATACGGTTATATATCATTTCAAACCACAATCCCGAATGAAATAAAAATCCATAACAACTTGCAGTTTATAACGATATAAAATACAACATCCATTTATCCTATATCAATCATCAAACATTTATCACAGTCATCATCCAATTCAATCAATAACATCAATATAGAATAGATAATAAACAACGGGTATTTACCGGTAGTCTATATTCAATAAAAATTAAATAACTATTTTATCCAAATAAATTCAAATATACTGAGGTGATGATTCAAAATATGCTAAACAGTCATGAATAAATTCCTAATCACATCATAAATCAATTTAACAAACATAAGAAATTTTAGAAGTTGTGAGTGGGTTAAAACACTCACCTTTTAAATTTAAATTGAATTTAAATCCAATTTAAACCCAAAATTTGAACAGTCTTAGAATTCGTCCAAACAAGCGCCAAAATGTTCAAAATTTCAATACGATCATAGCGAAGAAAACCGCGCATAAATCAGACCTCATATGCACAAGTTATTAACATAAGAACCTTAAAGTTTGAATTTAAATAAAATAAAATAAAAAAGAGAAGGTTACCCCACACTCACGAACACGTCAGCAACACGCACCTGTGTTCATCATGCCCGCAAGCTTCAGCAGAATCGAAATCGAAACCCTGGCAGCCACATTCATCGATAAACGCACGCACCATCACGGCGACGCGCAACTTGCGCCAACCGGCCACGCCTCGGAGAGCCGCCGCGACCACTCCCCTATGCTCAAATTGGCGATCGAACACCCCAAATAACCTAGCCTCCATCGAAATCTCATGCCTTTATCGAATTATTGCACAAGATCCAACCGTTGAATCACCGAACAAACTTTACTGATGGACTGCGCTCGGTTTCCTCTTCAATACAGTATGGTCGATTCGACGATCTGCTGAAGTTGATCATCACGTGATGAACGACCAAGAATTGATCATCAATTTCTGGCCAAACAGAGCTTCAAATGGAAAACCGAATTTCAAATATGAGATGTGCTCGTCGAGAGCTTCAGATTGATATATAATTTGATATGTATTGAGGAGTTTGAATTTTTGAGGTTGAATTTGTATTGCAACAGGGTTGTGAATTTTAGGGTTTAACCGCCATTGAGAAAGAGGAGCAATAGAAATTTTTGTACGTACAGAAATGAGAAATAGAAAGACTGCTAGGTTTTACAATGATATATATATAAGCAGAACCCAATAGAAACAAATGGGCTTGATTGGTTTGGAAAATTGAACGATAACGATCCGAAAAGCCCGTTTCGACTCCGGAACAAAAGTGGGTCGCCCATATATCAAAATAGATGTTTTAAGATATTTTAAAATCAATGGAACAAGTTTCAAGTCCAAATTCCATCATATGAAGAAGTTATGCTAAAATCGAGTTATTTCAAATTGATTTCCGTTGATTTCAATTAAATTGATTTCTAAGCGTTTCGAGTCCGTACGATCTAATGACAAGTCTGATCGTTACGAAACTTGAATCCTATAATAGTTAACTGTTATAGATCCGATGAAACTGGTTTCGTCGAAATCCGAGTCAGCGGCCAAAAAGGCTATTTTCTAGTTAATTAATTAAATAAATATTAAATTAATTAAGTCGAATTTCCAATGTAAATTTTATGGTTAACCAATTTTACCATTTTTGATTTCTCTAACATTCACAATAATTTAAAGAAGTTAAGATGTCAAATTAAAGTTAATTAATTCACCAATGACAGCGTTTGACTTCAATTGTAATTAAATCCAGTTATTTATAATTAATTACAATACATTGATTTAATCTGATCTCAATTCTTTTATTACATCACTTATTACTTTACGAAATAAACTAACATTTCCATTCATCTTATTACATTCACACTTTACAATTACAGTCCTATCTCACATAAATGAACATTTACTTGCATTAAAATGTAATTGATTACCAATTAATTTCATTGACAAATTAAATAGATAATTTGTAATAATTGTTATCATAACCTTTAATTTACACTTAAGTTTATTTTATATTCAACTAATTATTATAATTACTTACATAATACTGAATTCATCCAATTACCATTAATTATACTAATTCATTTATTTATACAACACTTTCTTTTATTTACTTATTTTCAATTTTATAACTAAGTGCAACAATTTACACTATTTTCTTATTGGGATTTCACTCCAATTGTCAATATTTAGTTTTATTACCATTGCTGCATTTCATTTTAACATCCATTTGATTATAAATTATAATTTTTTTATTTATTTCTAAATTTAATTATAAAGATGTTATTAAATTAAACAATTTAATTATCGAAATTTACGGGTCGTTACACCAATGCCATTGGCCGCAACAGCATCCTAACTCCCCTCCTCCACGAGTTCGCCAGCCTAACCTTCATCACTCGTTTTCCCACTCCTCTCTAGCTTCTCTTTTATAATGAAGGTATATATTGCATTTGAGTATATAGCATATTTATATTTTTGATGTGGTATTACATATTTATTTTACTTAGTGTTCACAGTATAATATTCCTAAGGGGAGTATGTAAATATGTTTTCAAATCTTCTAGCATGCATGTTTATAGAATATGGTTTCACAATTAGTTTGTATTTATATGTATAGTTTTATATAATGTTAGTTTATATATATATATATATATATATATATATATATATTAGTTTAAGTATATGTATTACATCTAATATATGTTAGTACATTATTTTTTTGTTAGCTATATGTATGATATGGTTTTGAAGTTCATATATCCCTGTATGATGCGTGATTTGTTGTTTAGAATAAAAAGTATACATGGTGACATATTATAAAGTATACATTAGTTTTATATAAGTAATGATATGTCTGGCTGAGTTTGTATAGTATATGTTGAGTCTTACCTTGTAATTGTTTTGGATCTTAAAGTTTAACTGAAGTATATGTATGAAGTGTATATATGTATTAGTTTATATAACTATGATTCAGTTGAGTGTCTGTAACATATGATATGTTAGTTTGTATATTATAAGATGTAAGTCATATATGACTAGCGGCCTGCATATATAAGTATATATATGATTGGTCTGAGCTTATCTATACTCTATAGTATAGTAACTTGTATTGTTATAGTTTATTTTATGTTAGTATAAATGTTAGTTTACATAAATCATTAAAGCATGTTAGCATATAAGTATAATATAACAGTTATATTATGTCTTCTTATGTAAATTATGACTTGGCTGTTGTATATCGTTTTATAGGTTTCTTTGAATCGGTTTGAGTTTACGTACTCTAACAAGGTAAGTCTAGATTGGTTTTGTAATAATTATTGATTTTAAATACACAGCGTACATATATGATGAGTTATATGCTCTTTCCAGTCATATGATGTTTGAATATTATATTTGTATTAGTTATATTGATTTCGATATAAATGAGTTAGGGTTGCTAGTATAAATGCAAGCTCGTCAGTTTAGTTCTTATAGAATACATATAGTCGTTATCTCAAATTATATGATGTAAATGTGTTGAGTTCAATATATGTGTTTTGAAATTCATTTTAGAAAACAAATAAAATTTATAATATATTTTGTTTCAGTTACATCAAAATGGTTCTGATTATTTTCATCAATTCTTATTTATCAGCCTTGTCGAATTCGTGCCAATATAGCTTTGCTTCGCAATTCGTGCTTGGATTTATAACTCATTTCATTTGTCGAACCCCTCTAGCCTCAAAAGGTGAGCAGTCACTCACGATTACTGTTCTTTTATCTATTAAATTTGATTTCAATTGAAACGACAATTGAAATATGCTGCTGTTAGTTATTTACATTGCTATATATATGCTATCTGTTCATCTGTGACATCTGACACTATTATCTGTTATTTATATTGATGATATATACCTATTATATTATTATCATATCTGTTATCACCCTGCAAGTTCCCTATTAGTATAGAATTCACTATGGGTTGAAATGATACATACCCAAGCGGACTTTAGAATAGGAGAAAATCGTTATGGATTGAAATGATAAACCCAAGCGATTTTCGTTGAATTGAATTTGGGATTGCAGGTTGAAATGATATATACCCATATATATTTAAATTACGGATTGAAATGGTGAATATCTGTATCACATGACCATAAGATAGAAAATTATATATACAGACACCGCTGGTCTATATATAAATATTTTAAAAAGGGTTTCTATGGTTTTGGAAAGAAATATATGGTTTAATAAATATTGATTTTTGAGATTATATAAATATTATTTTATATATATTTAAATTCTTAAATTTAAGATATGTATAAATTTGTTTAATATAAAAAAGTTTAATAATGAAGTTTGATTTTATTAAAATATAATATTGTTAATTATTTATTTAAATTATATATTTTAATATAGAGTTTATAATGATTTTAACAAATTAAGGTTGAGAAGATGGATTTGAAATTGATTTGAAATTGTATTTAATTAAGAATGATATTTAATTAAAATCGATTTGGAACTTATTGAATTTGATATTTTAAAGGGCATGATTTTATAACTTGATGTTGGTTTAAAGTGATTAATAAATATTTCAAGTCTGAGTTTATATAAATGATATTAGTTTATTAAGTAAATATTTCAAAACTAAATAATACTAAATTGAATTAAGGTATATATATAAAATTATCACATTTATTTTTGAAATTATAGAATATTTAAAGCTTTGAAATATATATTTTGAAATGGTTTATTTGTGGTTCAAATTTGTATTTGAAATCGATATAATTTTGAATGGTTTGTTTAGAAGCTAAATTGGAATTGATGATTTGAGATCTGATTAAATTTGAATTTTGGAATTCGTGTTGATTTGGAATTAATTTGTGAAATTTGAGGAATTTTTTATTATTATATATACTATTTTAATATTTAAATCGGTTAAATGGGAAGTATTTTGATTTCAAGTATTACGTTTTGAAAGTGTTTTAATTTCAAGTGTTTAGTTTCGAAAGTGTTATAACTTCGAAAAAAAATGCTATGATTTTTGAAAAAGGATATAGTTGAAATGGAAATGATATAGTATTTGGTTTTGCAATGGAAAAGGATATCGTATTTATATGGTTTTGAAATGGCAAGGATATTTTGGTTTTGAAGTATAAACTATTTTCAAATGACCGCGGTGTTATAATAATGTTTGGTTGTTAAAGAGACCGGGATCGGAAGTTGTCATACTCTCTGCCAACTCCGAAAATCATTTTAACAACTGTGTACACAATGGAAATTCCAGAATGAAGTAGGATGGTGGCGTTGTTCTATTAAGGTAAATACGTGGACCCGACTCCCATGTGTTGGCCTAAGGTGGCTAAAACATGAGCAATTGACGGGCTAATGAGGTAGCTCCTCTGATCGGACACGCTCCTTCGATACCATTCTATCACTTTGTGATTGATTGGGTGCACCTTTGATTTTATTTTTGAAAGTGTGACTCGAGGTGGGCGGTAGCTGCGGCTATGCGTTACCGCCGTTCCGGAAGTGTAATTGGTATATCAAAGATTTCATACTTATTAAACAAATTGAAGTAAAGGAAAGTGGGATATCTTTAAATGTAAATGGCAAGTCACGGTTGAATCCCCCCCCCCCCAAAAATGCACGGAAATTTATTTTTCAAATAGCAAAGTTAAGGAAAGAATGAGCACGTACTTATTTCAATTTTAGTCGTTACTTATTCATTAAGTAAATATGCAAAAGAAAATAACGCACTTTTATAGCGTCAAATAAATCAGCCAAACAGATATGAATGTACACTTTAAAGGTTCAAATTAAAGGTGTAATTAAATAGATTATTTATACACTATAACTTCTAAAATTATAATAAAATATGATTTGCTTACATCCTTTTTATTCACTTACCATTTACTAAGAAATTTATTACTTAAATGAATGTATATAAGTAAAATATTAATTACTTAATTTTAATAGGTATATAATCCATTTTTTTAAAATGCCGAAGCCAAAGAAAGAATAATAGAATAGAAAGCCTAACTATTCGTTCAGTTCACTTGCTAAAGAACAAAAAATGAAATAAAACGTTGTTACGAATATATTCAGTTATTATAAAAGATTAGGAAAAATTTCTACCACACTTTAAAAAAATAAAAATCAGTGAATAAAATAAAACAAACTGAAATAAAGTGAAAAAGAAAATAAATAATTATATTTTAGGAAAATAGAAAGATAAATAAAGAAAATAGCTTAATTTATTAAAACCAGCCTAAGAAAATTGCAAACATAATCCACTTAACTTTGGGAAATTACAACTCTTCTTGATATTGGTTTAAAATAAATCTTTGAGACAAAATAAAGTGAGAATGAGAATAAAATAAGTTCTTAAGAAAAATATAAAAATAAATAAAGAATTTCTTAAATTAATTGAAGTTGGAAATTAGAAATTGTAAACAAAATACAACTGACACTGGAAGATGTTAATTACACTTTTAAAAATATTTTAAAACCAAAATATATATAAAACAAGTTATTTTACCCTTGAAAACATAAATTAGAACATTACATGACCGCATAAAATATTATTTATATAATTTAAAGTAAACAATTTTGTTAAATACAACAAATTACACACAATGGTTAAAAAGGCATAACTTTCACATTATAAATCAGATTTCAACGAAACGAAAAGCAGTATTCTTATAATTTTATTTAATTTCAAAATAAAAGATAAAATTTAATTTTTCAAACTTTTAAATTTTTGAATTTAAAAGTCCAAGTTTGACCGTATTGACAAAATTCACATTTTCGAAAAATTTTCTATTAATTCATGTGTGAAATTCTAATTCACACCTAAATTTATACTTTAAATAACAAAATTATCTAAATTAAATAAATAAAACATTTATTAAAATTTTTGGGTTGATTCATAGATGGTTTGGATGGCAAGCAAAGTGATAGTAAATGCTAAGAAACAGAAAAGACATAAGTTAAGGAGAAAGAAACGTATATATGTTTTATTCTTAAATGCAAATGAAAATGAGAAGTTTTGAAATGAGAAATAAATCTTCTTGTACATGATTTTAAAATGATAAATACAAGGCTAGGAAAAGAATTACCAACATTTTATCAATTTAACAATTTTAATTATTAAAAATATATGGGACGTTACACTCTCCCCGACTCAAAACTTTTCGTCCTCGAAAAGGAAGAAGGTAGGGGAATAGAAACACCTGAAAGAAAACTAAATTGAAACTCAAAATAGAATCATTAATCGAAGCCATACAAATTCAATTTTAAATTAATAATTGATTTCATCTATTTAATTTCACTTAAGTTAAATTTTACTATTTCAAATTTCCTTACCTCATCTTCCAATTATCTTAAAATAAAAATTTCTAAAATCATGAGTTTGAAAATCATTTGTTATACTCAAAAATGTGTTCAATAAATTAATTTCTTCTTTATTCCTAATTATAATTAAATTTGTTTCTCTCAATATATTTTTATCATCTATGTTAAATAAGTTTACACTTATTACAACTGCTTAAATTTATTCTTAGTTCCTTTAACATCATTTTATATTGTAAATTATTTCATTATCCTTTTCTTCTATTTACCTTTGTTAATTTTTTATAACTAGAATTTAAGTGTATAACATTTATTATAACCACTCAAATTTTGTTTATAATTTTTTTTTATATTGTATATTATCCAATTACATTGTTAACTTCTGAAAATCAAGGTAAGTTATATTGAAATGATATTGAGTATTATACAAATAAAGCTTTCAAATTCAATATCTCAAGTTTGAATCATTTATTCAAAATTTTGGTTTTCTTTTTATAATTGAAATTTATTCTTCAAGATAAAATTTGAGAATTAAATTTCTGATTCCCTTTAAACCATTTAGAGATAAATAAATATATGTAAATAAATGTCAAATCAAATTTAAATCATATATATATATATTATAAATCAAGTCATATTTAGAGATACAAATCAATTAAATTCTCCAGGTAACACTTTAGCCAGACTACAGAATGGTCTTTTCACTTCGAAACTCGAAAATGAATGTCGATGATGCTACAGTCATCCCCGAAATTATTTCCCAACGACAAAGAGAAGAGCGCTGATTTTTAAACCTTTAAAATTCTTTGGAAACAAATTTCTATTCGAAAATAATTTAAATAATATATCCTTTTAAAACTTTAAACACAAGGTTTGAAACCATCGGGAATTGAATTCTCAAGTTCTAGTTTTAAATTCATTTCTGTTTCCAAATTACTTTATAACCATTGTTTATAGTTCAATTATGTGTATGAGACAAAACCCACGGTTTAAAAAACCATAAATAAAATCAAAGACTATTATCTCTTAACAACTAGTTAAATTAATTACAAAATTCTGAAAATTATACTTATATATAATATTAGATTTTTTTTCCAAATATAGGAATAAAATTTTCAAAACAAGGATAGAGATTCAAATTTGATGGACTCAAATCAAAGAGAATTTTGATTTAAAGATAAGTTGGAATCAGAAGATCCGATGATTAAATAACAGAATAAGGATCTGGATAAGTTTATATAAATCGTGGGAAACCTTAACCTGGTCAACTGTGACTTAAAGACTAAGATCGATGTGGATTTTTTGGGGTAGATCTACATTCGATCTGAACAGATAGAGTTCGGAATAACCAAAGATACTAGCATCTAAACCGAGGATAAATATAAATCTCTGGTGAATCAATGATAATTGTAAAGGAGTTTCACCCCTTTATTAGAACATTAGCGAGACTGCCAATTCACTATAAAGATCATCCGAAGTGGAGTTATGGGATACTCCAGAATCGAAAGAAGATGGATAGTAAGGGACACGAATGAACTTTGGAACCGCAGGGAACGTTTCAAAATTCAAAGGAAATTGAATCAAAAGGAAGGATTCAAGCTCGAATGAAAGTGATTCTATAAATCAAATTTACCATACATGCTAAGTTTTTCCTAGAGCCAAAGCTCTGATACCAAATGTAACGACCCGGTATTTTCAACCATTCGCATCCGCACATGTCGGACATGAATTGTTCAAAATACCGCGTTGTAAATAAAATTTGGCGAATCTTATAATATACAGTAAATAAATAATCACAGAATCACAGACACAGAAATCAGAATACTCACAGCGGAATTTAAAAATTACTTAGTGGTTCATGAAGCCACTATCAATAGTTTCAAAATAAGTATAAAGTACATAGTCTTAAACCAAATATAGTTTGAAATCTCCATAGAAAATATCAATATTAAATTGTCTTGATTACAAGGGCTAAAATAAGAACTGAACAGAAACTTGGCAGCAACTTGAAAAGAGATAATCTTCAGAAGTCCTAGCTTCGGAGAAAGAGGTCCGAACTGAAACTCAGGCTGAGCGTAAGAAATAAACACAAACACTCGAGTTAGGAAATACATACTTAAACAGTGTAAGCTAATTCAAGTGAACTGTAACATAAAGACAGTAACTTAAAGGATGTTTGGGACCGCCCATCCTCTAAGGATCCGTTAAACTGTTTATTATGTAGTAATAATTTCGCTATTATAGTAGTGTCTACATTAAAATAAACATACTTTTAAATAGCGTTAAGGAGTAACCAAATATTCCCCTTAACACATAATAGTCCCAGTAGTCCATCCAGTATCAGCGCATCTCCAGATCGGGTGACTACCCTAAATACTCCATGGGCAACGGGAGAAAACCAAACTCGTACAAGGCGCGCTATGGTAGGTGACACGACACAACTAGGCAATGCCAGGGTAGATATACTAATTATGCATCCAGACCGGTGGTAACGCGTAGCTGCTACTACCGCCCACCTCGAACAACACTTCCGAAATCAAAGGTGCGCACCAAACAATCACAAAGTAATAGAATGGCATACGAAGAAGTGCGACTGATCAAAGGTGCTACCTCATTAATCCGTCAATCGCTCCTGTTTTAGCCACCTTATGCCAACTCACGGGAGTTGGGCCCACGTATTTACCTCAAAGGAAACATCACCACCATCCTACTTCATTCTGGAATCTCCACCGCGTACCCAGTTGTCAAAGTGGTTTTCGGTATCGATAGAGAGTATGCCCATATCCGATCCTGGTCTCTTTAACAACCAACGTTATTATTACCCGTGGTTATAAAGAATTCAAAATAATTTTACGTTTCAATCAAAATACTACATTTAAAACTATTTAAAAGTGAAGTTATAATTCTTACAAAATCCACTATAAATCCCAAAGGTTTAGCCTTAGTTCATTTGTATCAAGTACAGCACTTGCGCAGTGCGGTAGTATCCTTTACAACAGAATTGAGTAAATTAAAATTTAGACTTAAATTTAATTTCAATAATAACTAAACCTTAAATTAAACCAATTTAGCTTACATAATCATATTTACTACCTTTGAATAGTCATTAAATTACTCAATAATTTATGATAATTATAAAGTAAAATTTTCAAATATATATCTAACTTCTCTATACCTTACTTATTAAATCAAGTGCAAAATTCTCTATAAATTTTACTTAGTAATTAAGTTCAATTACCACTTCAAAAATGAACTTAACTTCTAATCGACTTCTTAACTTACCTTTATTCTAACCACTTTACATTTCTCAATTTAGTTATATTTCAACCTCCATTTTAAGTATTAACTTTATCTAACTATTTAATTCATAGACAACTTAACCCTTTATTTATTTTCTTATATTCAAATTTATACCAAAACATCATATTTTATTCTATACTTAAATTCCATTTTATTTACCAAACCAAAATTTGCAAAAATAAATTTATACTTTAAATTCTTAACCTTTATTTATTTACATCTTTAACTTGTATAATATCACTATACTTATAAGAATCATTTTAATCCAATTTTTAAACAAAATATTATAACATTCTAATTTAAAAATATTTAATATTTTCAAAAATATATATATATATATAACCGCGGGTCTGTATAATATTTTCTAACCTAGGTCAAGTGATATGGATAATATATCATTTCAGTCCGTAATTTACAAAAAAGATCCGGGTTCTATCATTTCAAACCCGCAATCCCAAGTTAAATAATAAATAAATAAATAAATAAATAAATAATAACAAATATCGTTCAGGCCTATCATTTCAGCCCGTAATGATTCTTTTCTACTGGGGACTTGCAGTGATAAACAATAAATACATAAACGATATAAAAACATAATATAATAGTATAAAATATAACTGATGATGGGTAAATTTAATAATGAGGTTTTTAAACATCATAAATTTATCACAGGCAATTAAAATATAAAATAAATTCATTCTACAATTTCACTTGTTAAAAATTTACAGATCTATAAGTATGTTTGTCGGGTGAGAAATACTCACCTCTATGCTGCTGAAGATTAGACTCAAAACTAGGATAACCGCACTGGAAATAGCGTAGAGAAAGAACGATCAAATATTGGAAGATGAGACAAATCGATTTCGATCTTGAAACAAGATAAATAAATAAACTGAATACGCGAATTCAATTACTGACAAAGCAAATTTTTAAATAAATCAAAATTGGAACAACATTTAAGATAAAAGGATGATTTGACAAAATTGCTCGTCCACATCACCACACAACTCCAACTACACCTCATATGCTCGGCACTGACCAGATTCTAGACACACAAGTATTCAAGCAATGGAATATTTTGGACATAAAGGTTGTGCTATCATTTTGTACATGTGCGCATGCACTTATTTTATTTATTTATTATTTTTTTCTTTTCTTTTCTAACATTTGTCAGAGCAATATGTGGAAAAAGTGGTGCACGAACAAAAATACTTTCTTTATATATATATATATATATATATATATATATATATATATATTAAGTGACATGTCCACTTGCATGGCTTGGCCATCACTGCATGGAGGCGAGGCAAGGTCAGGAGGGGGTGGCGGAGAGGTTGAGCATGGTGTGGAATAAACAGATGGAAGTAAAGAAAACTAAAGAAAAAGAAAAATAAGAGGAAGAGAAAACATTGGCAGCCATTTACCCAATGTAGCTCGCGCAAGAAGGAAGAAGACCACAATGAGATGCAAATGTTTGATACGTGGGTTTGAAATTAATAGAACGAGTTGCATTGATTGATAAAAGGAATGGAAAGAAATAATTGAAATTTGAACGTGCTTTATAATTAAAAACCTGCGTTGATTAAAATGCAATAAAAAGATAAAGTGGGAATGCGCAAATCAGGTCATGCGAAATTTTAAGGCAAGAAAGAAACGAAAATTGAACGTGTTCGCATTTCAGGGAAGATGCATTTTATAATTAAAGGAGTAATTGATTTTTTCTTTTGAAACATGTGAAGCAATTGGAAGATTTTATTCCATATATACACATGAGGTAAATGGGAAGTTATACGCGAATGAAAAATGCAATAAGTGAATTTTGAACGGCAGCGAACATTAAATTTGAACGTTATTCAACGTCAATGGGTTTAAATAAAATGAAAAAATAATAATTTTGAACGTGTTTTAGTATTCAATCACGGAAAGAAGGTTTTAAAATTTACACAGAAGTAATTGTGTTAAAACGCAAGAAATAATGATAAAGTGGGACCACGCGTTGATTGAGGAAACAAAATGGAAAGAAAAATTTGAGCGAATATTTACAGTGGTATTGATTGCGTGAATTTAGCAAAAGAAAACCGCAAGAAATCTTTGGCAAACATTTTGTACACGTTTAAAATTTATTAGGAAGTAAATACGTTGATTAAAACGCAAGAAATATTTATAAAATGGAAAGGTGGTGAAAATTATTTGCGTACAAGTTTGAGTATTTAAATGAAAACTAGTATTGTTTGCTTGGAGAAACGGCATGAAATAATTCACTTTGAAACTGCCAGGAGGAATTTGCGCATGATGTTTGATTTAGGAGATAATTGCGTTTGTCAAAAATGCAAGAAATAAATATGTTTGAACGGCAAGAAACACGCACGCGAGTAGCTAATTTATCAGTGGTTGCGTTGATCAAGGGGAAGAAAAACGGTAAGCAATGAATTTTGAATGTTAGGGAAAATCAAATATTTCATACTTATTAAACAAATTGAAGTAAAGGAAAGTGGGAAATCTTTAAATGTAAATGGCAAGTCACGGTTGAATCCCCCTCCCCCCCCCCCCCCAAAAGCACGAAAATTTATTTTTCAAATAGCAAAGTTAAGGAAAGAACGACGCGTACTTATTTCAATTTTAGTCGTTACTTATTTATTAAGTAAATATGCAAAAGAAAATAACGCACTTTATAGCGTCAAATAAATCAGCCAAACGGATATGAACGTACACTTAAACGTACAAATTAAAGGTGTAATTAAATAGATTATTATACACTATAACTTTTAAAATTATAATAAAATATGATTTGCATACATCCTTTTTATTCACTTACCATTTACTAAGAAATTTATTACTTAAATGGATGTATATAAGTAAAATATTAATTACTTAATTTTAAAAGGTATATAATCCATTTTTTTTAAAAGAACAAAAAATGAAATAAAATGTTGTTACGAATATATTCGGTCATTATAAAAGATTAGGAAAAATTTCTACCACACTTTAAAACAAATAAAAATCAGTGAATAAAATAAAACAAACTGAAATAAAGTAAAAAATAAAATAAATAATTATATTTTAGGAAAATAGAAAGATAAATAAAGAAAATAGCTTAATTTATTAAAACCAGCCTAAGAAAATTGCAAACATAATCCACTTTAACTTTGGGAAATTACAACTCTTCTTGAAAATGGTTTAAAATAAATCTTTGAGAAACAAAATAAAGTGAGAATGAGAATAAAATAAGTTCTTAAGGAAAATATAAAAATAAATAAAGAATTTCTTAAATTAATTGAAGTTGGAAATTAGAAATTGTAAACAAAATACAACTGACACTGGAAGATGTCAATTACACTTTTAAAAATGTTTTAAAACCAAAATATATACAAAAAAAGTTATTTTACCCCTGAAAACATAAATTAGAACATTACATGACCGCATAAAATATTATTTATATAATTTAAAGTAAACAATTTTGTTAAATACAGTTAATTACGCACAATAGTTAAAAATGCATAACTTTCACATTATAAATCAGATTTCAACGAAACGAACAGCAGTATTCTTATAATTTTATTTACTTTCAAACTAAAAGATAAAATTTAAATTTTCAAACTTTCAAATTTTTGAATTTAAAAGTCCAAGTTTGACCATATTGACAAAATTCGCATTTTTGGAAAATATTCTATTAATTCAAGTGTGAAATTCTAATCCACACCTAAATTTATATGTTAAATAACAAAATTTTCTAAATTAAATAAATAAAACATTTTTAAAATTTTTTGGGTTGATACATAAATGGTTTGAATGGCAAGCAAAGTGAGAGAAAATGCTAAGAAACAGAAAATGAATAAGTTAAGGAGAAAGAAACATATATATGTTTTATTCTTAAATGCAAATGAAAATGAGGAGTTTGAAATGAGAAATAAATCTTCTTGTACATGATTTGCAAATGAGAAATACACGGCTAGGAAAAGAATTACCAACATTTTACAATTTAACAATTTTAATTATTAAAAATTTATTGGACGTTACAACATGTTTGGATGCGAATGGTTGAAAATATCGGGCTGTTACATTTGGTATCAGAGCTTTGGCTTTTGGAAAAACTCAATATATAGGGTAAATTTAATTACAGAATCACTTTCGTTCGAGCTTGAATTCCTCCATCTTTGATTCGATTCCCTTTAAATTTTGGAACTCCCTTATTCGTTTTGAAATCCGCTTTCGTCTTTCCGCATCCAAACTCTTCTTACTTCCGGAATAGCCCATAGCACCACTGAATGATTGCAAAGGGGTGAAACTCCTTTACAACAAGCATTGATTTACCAAAGATTTATGTATCCTCGGTTTACGATGCTATCTATCTCCTGCTATGCCTGAATTCTATCTTTTGCGATTGAATGTAGATTTGTCTCGGAATTCTGCATCGATCTTATTCTTGAAGTCACGATCGACCCGGTTAAGGTTGCCTGCGATTAATATGAACTTATCCATCTCCCTATTTTGTTATTTAATGGTCTTATCTTCGTTTCAAACCTGTCTTCAAATGAAAATTCTCTTTGATTTGAGTAAATCAAATTTGAATCTCTATCCTTGCTTTAAAATCCATTCTTGTATCGTCGAGCGAGGCAGTGTATTCATAAATTAATATTAAAATGTTTTTATATTGTGTTATTTGAGTTGTTGATGTCAATTTGGGTTTTCGATCGATTAGTCTGATCAACGCTATCGATAGGATTTTCAAAACACTTGAACAGAGCAAACTAACACAATATTGTTTCAAATTTGGTAAATGAAACAAATTTTTGTATGATTATATTATATATATATATATATATAAGTATAAGTTTTCTAAAATTAAATAGTCAATGAATTGGTTGTTGAAAATAATAATAATTGGTTTTCATTTATTATTTTGTAAACCATTGACTATTTCAACATCCAGATTTGAAAATTTAATTGAATTTAAATTTAGAATTTGAGAATTTAATTTTCGATAATTCCAAACTTTGGTTTTAAAGTTCTAAAATGTATATTATTTAAAGTACTTTCGGATAGAAATTGTTTCCAAAGAAATTTTAAATGTTTAAATTAGTACTCTTCTCTTTTGTCACTGGAAAATAATTTCTGTGATGGCGGTCGCATCATCGATATTCATTTTCGAAGTGTAGAGACCATTTTGTAGCATTGCAACAGTTTTGATTTGGAAATTAAATTGATTTGGATTTCTAAAATATAACTTGATTTATAATATATATTGATATATGATTTTAAATTTGATTTGATATATATATATATATATATATTGTGTGTGTGTGTGTGTATTTATTTATTTATCTCTAAATGTTCTGAAGTGAAATCGGAAATTTAATTCTTAAATTTTGGTTAAGGGATGATTTTAATAAATCCAAAAAAATTTGAATGAATATTTAGATTTGAAATAATTAAATTGGAAAATTTTATTTCTATAATATTCAATTGCATTCTAATATAACTTACCCAAATTATTCAGAAGTTGAATATGTAATTGGATAATATACAATATAAAGTGATTTTATAAATAAAATTTGAGTGGTTATAATAAATGTTTCATACTTAATTTATAATTTTATAAATGTTGATTGAGATAAAATTGAATAATAATAAAATAATGAATAAATGAGAAAGATAAAACAAATTTTGTTTGAAGGAATTTATAAATTGAAATTAAATCAACTAAATGAATTACCATGAATTTAAAATCAAATATTGAGTATTAATTAATGTAAATTTAAATTTATATGGTTTTAAATTAATTGCTTTATTTTGTTTTCCAATCTATTTTCCTTTCTGGTTATTTCTATTCTCCTACCTCCTTCCTTATCGGGGACAAAAAGTTTTAAGTGGGTGAGAGTGTAATGACCCGTAAATTTTAGTGGTTTTATTTATTTAATTAATTGAATTTTGTGAAATATTAAATAATAAAATTTGAAAATTAAAATTTAATATTTGGAATACGTCTACTTAAACATAGCTACGGGTAAATTTTCATCTGATAATATGGAAGTTTATTTTATTGTGGTATTTTATTTAAATTCAAATTAGTTAAATTTGATGATAATAAAATGCTTTTCAAACTTGAATATTTTTCTATAGAAAATTTGTAAATCATCTTCTGAGTGAGACGTCATATTCCGTTTCTTCAAATTTGGACTTTTATTACTCCGTCATTCTTATTTTCTGCGAAATAGCAGCATTTTGGTACCAATTATCGACTTTTGACAGGGTGATCGTACCAATGATATTCGTATACCGCTTAGATCGTCTCGCCGTGCTGATCTCCGTAGTATATTCATTTGTGTGTTTCGGTGTCTGACATGCGGCTTAAACCGTGAATGGTTAACCGTGTCGGTACCGTTTTGAATCCCTTTGTATTCCTATGTCCTTTCGTTGCTCTACGTGAGATAACTGTCAACCACTAGCAATAAATATTTATTGAATTCATCAATTGACTATTGTTATTCACTATTTTGGTTTTATTTTTTCTGGTTTAGTAGCCGTGTCTCTCTCTCTCTCTCTTTCCTTCGCTTATTTTATTCTAATTTTTTATTACAAAGTCATTGTTCCCAGCCTTGAAGTCTACTGCAGTCTTTCGACCACTTGCACCCGCCCATCGAAGCATAACCATCTTCTCCGCCAAGCAACCATTAGACCTCCTCTCGTCACTTTCTTTTTCCAATCCCCTTCACCCCACCATGCCCCTTCTTCTTTCACCTACCTCCGACACATCAGCCGTTCTCCCAGCCTTCGCCCACTAGCCTACCTCCGTGCAACCTTGTAACGACCCGTAAATTTTGATGAATAAATTTGGTTAATTTAATTAAATTTTGTAATTAAATTTAGGAAGAAATAAAAATTTTATAATTTATACTGAAGTAAATGTTAAAAATGAAATTACAATTAATTGAAACAGATTGTAGAGTTAAAATTGATTTAAATTAGGGAATCGGGGAATAAATTCAAAAGTTATTAACTAAGAAAGTAATACGTAATAAATTGAATATAACATAACTTAAGTGTAAATTTTAGGGTATGATAACAATTATTATAAATTACCTAATTAATTGGTCAATGAATTTATTGGAAATCAAGTTCATTTAAATGTTAAGTAATTATAATGTTGTTATTGATAATAAACGTTACCGTAATGATTATTAATATAGTAACGGAAGTGTGAATGAAAACTTAATAGAAACATAAATTTATTTTAAGGAAACAAGAGGTATATTGTACAAATTGATGAATTAGTATAAATTTAATGGTAATTGGATAAAATCAACACCATACGAGTCATTGTAACATTTGTGTAAACTATAAACCTATAAATGTGATTTAGGGCAAATAATGACCGTTATTATTTGTTACCAGTTTACTTAGGCTATTAAACCATGAGTGGGAATCAATTGAAATTTAAAATGAAACTTGGTATTACAATTATGAGTTTAAGAAAATAATTATAAGATATAAATGTAATAAGATGCATAGGAATGTTGGTTATTTTGTAAAGTAATAAATGATGTAATAAAAGAATGAAATCCAGATAAATAAATTTAATTGAGACTTTAATTATAAATAATGGGTGAAATAATAGGATAGATGGAAATTGTTTGTGGAGAATAACCATACAAGTCTTATAAAGGGTATGTTGGTGATAAACGGTTATTTCGAGTAAAGGTAATTAAATATTACTTTAATGGATATAAATGTAGTAACGAATAGAGTGAATGAAATTAGCATTGTGAAAATGAATGCCATCATTGATTTGTAAGTAATGAAGGCTTATTTATGTGACTAAAGAGTAACGGTAATGTTTATTTTAGGTTGTCTATATATTTAGATTGTTAATTGGAAATGGAGATAAATGGTAATAAATGGAAATAAATGTTACATTTGTGCGAAATTTAATACAATGGTTAGGAGTTGTTAAATTGGGTATATTAAAGTAATGAATGGGAAAAACAAGGCAACTAAGTTTATAGAGTAGTATTGAACTTAATAAAAAGATCTGAATTAAAACAAATCAATCCGTTGAAATCCGATTTATATAAATTTTGTGGCAATTGGAAGTAAATGTTATGTAATTTGAAATAAAGATAAATTGGGAAAATGTTAATTTATCAGGATATATACCAATGTAAATGGTACCTAGGATGAAAATATGATAATTAATTGAATTAAAAGAATGGGAGTTAGGATTTATTTATTTATTTGAATTTACAGTTAAATAATAGGATTTATTGCAAATAAGTAGAATCAAATATTAAATATAACACTTGCTGAAATGAAGATGAAATTTGAATATATTAATGGAATGAAATATGAGACAAGTGTTAACTGTGTTATAAGGTAATAATAGACTCGATTAAAGGGTTGGAATTGAAGATTCAATTTATAATAAAAGGATTAATTACAATTAAATGAATTAAATATTTAAAATGGGAATTTAGATGATAGTGAGAATATTTATGGAATAGTTTGAATCCAAGGTTTAATCCATCTATTTGGCAGGAATGAATGGAATGATAATTAATTAATTTATTTAATTAAACGGAATTTTGGGAATTTTATTTATAGTTTGCGAATTTAATGAAATTGGGGTTAATATTGGAATTTATAAATTAATCATCTCTAAATTGACGTTTAAATTTGTTTAAATCATTGTAAGTGATTGAGGAATCATAAGGGATGAAATTGTCAATTTTCGAATTGAAATTTGAAATTTGATTTAATTAATTAATTTTTAATTCATTTAATTAATATAAAAATACCCATTTTGGCCACTGACTCGGATTTCGACGAAACCAGTTTCATCGAATCTGTAACGGTGAATTATTGTAGGATTTCAAGTTTCGTAGCGATCGGACTTGTTGTTTGATCGTACGGACTCCAAACGCCTTGAATTAAACGAAATTGAAATCAATTTGAAAAAAATATTGATTTGAGCATAACTTCTTCATACGATGGAATTTGGACTTGAAACTTGTTCCATCGAGTTTAAAATATTTAAAAACATCTATTTTGATATATGGGTTGATCCAATTTCATTCCGGAGTCGAAACGGGCTTTTTGGGCCACTTTGGCGTTAGCGTGTAAATCTATCTTATCTATCCTTTCAAATGTCAACCCTGTCTATATATATCCTGTTAAAAACCCTAGCAGCCTATGTTTCTCATTTCTATACTTTTTATTCACCTCCTCACTCCAATGGTAGACAAACCCTAATTCTGATTGCAATCCCAAATCAAATCCAAAGCTGAAAATTCAAACTCCTTAGAAAAATTTGAAAAAAAAAATACATCGAAGCTCTCGAAGAGCGTAACTCAGATCTGCAACTCGCTTTTCGATTCGACGCATTGTTTGTCCAGAAATCGTAGATCAATTTTCGCCCGTTCATCGCTCGACGATGAACTTCGCCTAATAGGAAAACCCTTTCTGGGTTTCGGAGAGGAAGCCGAGGGGATCGCACCTAGGCGATTAGTTTGTCGTTCGACGGTTAGATTGCTTATAGAAATTGGTTAGGGTTGGACGTAAATGGGCAGCGGCTGCTCAACTCAAGCACGGCAGGATAGTTGGCGATTGGCGATGCTGTGGGATTCGCGTGGCCGAGCATAGGCGCGTGTTAGAGGGCGAGCGTACGACGACGGGGTGCTGGCGGTCTTCGGTCGCGAGTTTGAGATGGTTGTTGCGTGCATGCTTCCTGTTGAGTGCGCATTTGAGAGAGATGAGGTGATGTAGCTTTGGTGACGTGGTGGGGTAAATGTGTTCTTTTTAATTTACTTTAAAAATTGAAATTCAAGCGCAATTATCGCTATATCTTTTACATACGATATCCAATTCACGTGCGGTTTTTTTGTTAGGATCGTATTGAAATTCCGAACATTTTGGCACTGGTTTGGACGAATTCTGAGACTGTCAAATTTTTGGGTTTAAATTGAATTTAAATTCAATATAAATTCAAAAGGTGAGTGTTTTAAGCCACTCACAACTTCTAAAATTTCTTATATTTGTTAGATTGAATATGATGTGATTTGAAATTTATTTATAACTGTTTGGCATATATTTAATCATCATCTTAGTTAAATTGCATTTATTTGAATTTAATTGTTATTCAACTTATTATTGCATATAAACTGCCAGTTAAATTAATTTATTATTGAATAATAAACTGTCAGTAATTGATTGTCATTTATTGATGTTATTATGTGAATTTGGATGATGTTTGTAATAAATGGTTGATGATTGATATTGGGTGAATGGATGACGTATTCTATATTGTTATAAACTGCAAGTTATTATGCATTCTCATTTCATTCGGGATTACGGTTTGAAATGGTATATAACCGTACTTTTATTTTTCAATTACGATTAAAATGATAAATATCCATATCACTTGACCATAGGATAGAAACTTTTATACAGACACCTTGGTCTATATTTAAAAATATTTTTAAATGATTTTTATGGTTTTGGAAAGGAATATACGGTTTATTAAATATTAATTTTGATGTTATATAAATATTATTTTATATATATATATATATATATATAGTTAAATTCTTGAATTTAAGCTATGTATAAAATTGTTTAATAAAAATGAGTTTAATAATGGAGTTGATGGTTTATATTATATGGGTAAGTACCTATTTGAGGTATTATATATATAGTGTTTAAATGACTTAAATGAAATTTAAGTTGGAAGATAAATACAAAATTGGTTTAAACTGAATTATTTAAGAATTGTACTTGAATAAATTTGATTTGGAATTTAAATATAAGTTGAGATTTTAAAGGTTATGATTCTTATAACTTGATTTGGTTTAAAGTGTTTTAAATGAATATAAAGTTGAGATAAATGAATATATCAAGTTAAATAAAATTTAAAGAATATCGAGTTGTTTGAAGTTAAAAGTTTTACTTAAATTTTATTGGATTTATTAAGTAAACATTTCAAATCTAAATAATAGTAGTTGAATTTGATATATATGGAATTATCAAAGAAATTGTTTTTAAATGGTGGAATATTTAAAGCTTTGAAATATATGAATTGAAATGGTTTATTGAGAGGTTCAAATCGGTATTTGGGATTTATTTGAAAGATTAAAGAAGCTATTTTATTATATAAAGTAATTTAATATGTAAACCATTGAAGTATATTAAGTTATGTTTCAAAGCTATAGATTTCAAGGTATATAAATTTGAAAGTGCTATGATTTCTTGAAAAAGGATTTATTTGAAATAAAATGATATCATATTGATTTGGTCTTAAAATAAAAATGATATCGTATTACATGGTTTTGAAATGAATATTTTATTTTGGTTTCGAAGTATAATTATTTAAAAATGACCACGGTGTTATAATAACATTTGGTTGTTGAAGAGACCGAGATTGGAAGTTGTCATACTCTCTGCCAACTCCGAAAACCATTTTAACAACCGTGTATGCGGTGGAGATTCCAGAAAGAAGTAGGATGGTGGCGGCGTTTCCTTTGAGGTAAATACGTGGACCCGACTCCCGTGAGTTGGCATAAGGTGGCTAAAACAGGAGCGATTCTCGGGCCAATAAGGTAGCACCTTTGATCTGACACATCCCTTCGATTTTGTACTTTGACTTTTGGATTGATTCGGTGGCCACTTTTGATTTTCTTTTTGTAACGACCCGTAATTTTCGCCAATTTAAATTGGTTAAATGAATGAGATTTTGTAATTAAATATAGTGGAAAAAAAACTTTATAAATTAAAACCGGAATGAGCACTAAAATAAAATATATGAATGGTAATTAAAACCTATTTATTAGTAAATTGAATAAGATTTCAATTAATGAAATAGCGTAAGTATTATATCTGGATATAAATTGAATATGAAGAGTATACGGTAGGCATTGAATTAGTTAATGTAAGAACACGTTGGTACAGTAATTGATTGTAAATTTAGGAAACGGGTTAATGCAAGTTAATAAATAATGACTTGAATGAAATTCTAATTCAATAAAATAATTTAAATATTATGATTTGATTTTTAAATGGAATTTGAGAAGACAAATGAAATTATTGGATTAAGGTATGAAATGGTAAGTTGGGTAATAAATTTCAAAGTTACATTAATTGATGTAATAATATGGGATAAACTGAAATTTGATAAAGTTAATGTTAATAAGAAATATGATGGGTGTTATACAGAAATGAACTTGAAGTAATGGAAGGTATTTGATGAAATTCTTTAATAAATGAGAACTTGTTGTTCTAATATTATAAACTTAGGTATAATTGAGATTGTTTCCAATAAAATAAAATAAAGGAAGGTATAAATAACTGGGTATAAACTTAAGCAAACAATTGAGATGCTAAGAAATTGGATTAAGCACAAATACTATAAATAAATAAATGAAAATAAATGAAGTTATGCAATAAGGAATGAATGAATAAATATATTGCAATAAAAGAAGAAACTGACATGACATTTATAAATGATAACGAATATTGGTAAGGAATAAAAGAGGAAAATTGAAATAAGCTTAAAGGTAATTAAAGTTAAATAGTTACAATTGTTAAGATAACTATTTGGGTAGTTAATAAACTTTAATGTCAAATCAATTGAAAACTTTCGACCTAATTTGTGTAGTTAGGGTAGTTTTAATTTGTCATTGAAGTTTGTTAATTCTAGAAGATGAAATCAATGTTAATTTTATAATATGACGATTGGGTGATTTAAGAAGTGAAAAACCAAGATTTATGAATTTATTTGAAATTTTAAATTCAATTTGTGAATTTATTGCAAATAAGTGAAATTAATATTAAACTATTACGCTAGTGGAGTCTAATAAATTAAAATGGGTAATCAATAGGAATTAATCTAATTAAGGTTATATTAGTATAAATTAGGGTAAAAAGGGTTGGACTAAGGAAATTTTATTAATTGGTTTTAAAAACCTTAATTAATATGTGAAATAGACAAGATTTCACATTTTAACCATTTATACAAATTTAAGACGTATATAGAAGTATCAATGTAATGAAACGTAAACAAATGTTAAATATAAGATGATGATTGTTTGAATAATAAGAATGGGAATCAACATTTATTTATTTAATAGAATTATTGGAAATTTTATTTTTAATTTTGAATTTAATGAAATTGATGATTTATAAATTAATCTTCTCTAAAATTGGCATTTAAATTTGGTTTAAATCATTGTAAATGATTGGAAAATTTAAATGATAAAAATTGGTAATTATCGAATGACTAAATTTTATTTATAATTAGTGGAAAAATAGCCATTTTGGCCATTGTAGGATTTCAAGTTTCGTAGTGATTGGGCTTGTCGTTTGATCGTACGGACTCGAAATGCCTCGAAATAAACGAGACTGAAATCAACTGAAATCAATTTGAAAATATTGATTTTAGCATAACTTCTCATACGATAGAATTTGGACTTGAAACCTATTCCATCGCGTTTAAAATATTTTAAAACGTCTATTTTGATATATGGGTTGACCTAATTTCGTTCCGGAGTCAGAACTGGCTTTTCGAGCCATATATCGTTCATCGCGTATATCAGTCGGACCCACCCATTCTAGTTTCAATTTGCCTATAAATATCCTGCTATAAACCCTAGCCTCCCTAATCCTCATTTGTCTGTACGTACAATTCA
The DNA here is from genome assembly GCA_030765085.1 of Allium cepa. Classification (NCBI taxonomy): domain Eukaryota; kingdom Viridiplantae; phylum Streptophyta; class Magnoliopsida; order Asparagales; family Amaryllidaceae; genus Allium; species Allium cepa. Next base: position 471,331,439 of record CM060931.1, read on the forward strand.
TCTTCTCCTCCTCAATGGTAGACAACAAAATTCCAGATCCAATCCCAATTCAATTTCAAATCAAAAATCAAAGTGGAATTTCAGACTACTCAAACAACATCAAATTTTATATCGATTTGAAGCTCTCGATGAGCGCAAGTCAATTCTGCAATTTGTTTTTTGACTTGGGTTCATATGTGTCCAGAATTCGAGGAATCATTTTTGACCGTTCGTCGCTTCCCGATCAACTACGATGGATCGACGAATTTATGATATGGTTGTGTGATGATTTGCAAGAGGGTCGCATCAGTATAGTTTGTTCGATGTATTACTGGTTGGATTGGCCAGAAAATTTTTGACCTAGGTCTTCTAAATCGGCGGCGGCGGACCACTTGGGGCACCGTAGTAGGTTGCGCGACCACCAGAGGGTGCGGCCAAGCCACTTGGGGCGAAGGTCTTGCCGATCACCTGGGTTTTTGCGTGTAGGTGGCATGCGTAGGGGATTTTCGGGTGGCGGCATGCAGTTTCGAACGCAAGTTTGAGATAGGATTCTGCATGTATTCGCGTGATGGAGGAAGCGTGATGTGGCAAACAGGTGAGGGTGGGTTATTTTCTTTTTCTTTTCTTAAATTTAATTTTTATTTCAACTCGTTCTAATCGCTACAACTTTCTTACGAACTCCGTTTCACACGCGATTTTTTTGTTAGGATCGAAATAAAATTCTGGACATTTCGGCGCTGGTTTGGTTGGATTTGAAGACTGTGCAATTTTTGGGTTTAAATTGGATTTGAATTCAATTTAAATTCAAAAGGCGAGTGTTTTAACCCACTCACAACTAAAATTTCTTATGTTCGTTAAATTGATATATGATGTGATTTAAAATTCATTTAGGGTTGTTTGGCATATTTTTAATCATTATCGCAGTTAATTTCATTTATTTAATTAAATTTTATTTAATTATTCATTGCATATAAACTTTCGGTAAAATTTGTTATTTATTCATTTATTGCATATAAACTCCCAGTTAAACAGTTATTAAATTTATTATTGAATATAAACTATTAGTTAATACCTGTTATTTATTACCTGTTATATATTGATGTATTGTTTGAATTTGGATGATGACTTTGATAAATGGTTGATGGTTGATATTGGATGAATGGATGCTGTATTTTATATTGTTATAAACTACAAGTTATTATGCATTTTCATTGCATTCGGGATTGTGGTTTGAAATGATATATAACCGTAATTTTTATTTTTAAATTGCGGATTGAAATGATAAATATCTGTATCACTTGACCATAGGATAGAAAATTTTATACAGACACCGTCAGCCTATATATATAAATATTTTGAAAATGATTTCTGTGCTTTGGGTAGGATACGGTTAAATAAATACCAAATTTTTATTAATATAAATATTATTTTATATATACATATTTAGTTAAATTTTTGAATTTAAGCTATGTATAAATTTGTTAAATAAAATAAATAAGTTGAATAATGGAGTTTGATTAATTTATATTATATGGTTAAGTACATGTTAAGATATTGAATATGTATATATAGAGTTTTAATGATTTAAATCAATTAAGATCGGAAGTTAAATTGGAAATCTATTTGGGATTGAGTTTTTAAGAATTAAACTCCATAGGAGGATGTAGAATTTATTAACTTGAAATTTTAAAAGGTATGATATTTATAACTGAATTTTTATTCAAAATGAATTAAATGAATACTTCTAGTATAAATAAACTGAAGGAAATATTTAGTTATATGTAATTTGAGTTTTATTTAAATGATTATGGATTTATTATGCAAATATTTCAAACTAAATAATAGGATATTTAATTGTTGAATAGAAATTTCCAACCGTAGTTTCTAATTGTTTAATATTCAAAGTCTGAAATATATTGAAACTTAAGTGGTTTATTGAAACCGAAAGTGAATATAAATTTTATGGTCATAGACTTAATTTAAAGAAAATAAAATTCTAAAGTCGTGGATATTATTTACTTTATAAGGTAATTTTTAATTCAAATCATTTTTGTTTTATATACTGTTGAATATCCAAACCATTTAAGTTGGAAGTTATGGTTTTAAAGCTATGAATTTCGAAGTATTATGTTTTGAAGAGTTATAGTTCAAATGTATGGTTTCAAGATATTATAAATTTCAAAGTGGTATGGTTTTAGAAAAAGGGATATATTTGAAATGATATCATATTGATTTAGTTTTAAAAGAGGAAAATGATATCGTATTTATATTCTTTTGAAAAGGGATATTTTATTCTGGTTTTAAAGTATAAACTATTTTGAAAAGACCGCGGTGTTATAATAACGATTGGTTATTGAAGAGACTGGGATCGGAAGTTGTCATACTCTCTGCCAACTCCGAAAACCACTTTAACAACCGTGTACGCGGTGGAGATTCCAGAATGAAGTAGGATGGTGGCGGCGTTTCCTTTAAGGTAAGTACGTGGACCCAACTCCCATGAGTTGACATAAGGTGGCTAAAACAGGAGCGATCGACGCGTTAATTGAGGTAGCACCTTTGATCGGACACATCCCTTCGATATTATACTTGACTTTTGGATTGATTCGGTGGCCACTTTTGATTTCTTTGATTTAGGGGTGTTGTTCGAGGTGGGCGGTAGTAGCAGCTACGCGTTACCACCGACCCGGAAGCGTAGTTGGTATATCTACCCTGGCATTGCCTAGTTGTGCCGTGTCACCTACCCTATCGCACCTTGTACGAGTTTCTATTTGTGTCGTACCTATGGAGTATCCTCTGGTAGCCTCCCGATCAGGAGGTATTACGGTACTGTATAGACTATTGGCATTATTTGTGTTAAGGGGAATATTGGGTCAATCCTTACGCTATTTAAAAGTAAGTCTATTTGACTAATAGACACTATTATAATAGCGAAATATACTACATAGTAAATAGTTTAATGGATCCTTAGGAGATGTGAATCCCGAGCATCTCTTGAGTTACTGCACTCATATTTACTTCTGTTGATTTAACTTACATAAGATCTTTTAGTTCTTACTCGAGTGTTTTGTCTTTTCAATTCGCCCGGGTCAGTCCGAGCTTTTCAGGATTTGAAGATTTTAGAGTGGTGAGGAAAAATACGACGAGTTATAATACTATTACCTACTACATTATTCCACCACACCATTTAATTCTGCTGCATTAATTATTATTATCTGGTATGTGTACTCTGATATTGTGTTGTATAAGAATAAATCGAATATTTTGTAAAACAGCTTTATAAACTGTATATTTAATTATTATATTTTATCGTTCCACTGCAAGATTCTATTTTGTTCTTTTTCTTCTATGCTTTTTCTTATTTTTTCCATAATAATCCGCCCTTCCGTATGGTTTGAATTGGCACGTGTGTCGATTTAAAGCGTGCGAAAAGGCGGGACGTTACACTTTTTTGGGGGTGTGGCTTGAGGTGGACGGTAGCCGTGCGTTACACGTTACCACCAGCCCGGATGCGTAATTGGTATATCTACCCTGGCCTTGCCTAGTTGTGCCGTGTCACCTACCCTATCACGCCTTGTACGAGTTTCTATTTGTGTCGTACCTATGGAGTATCCTCTGGTAGCCTCCCGTTCAGGAGGTATTACGGTAGTGTAGACTATTGGCATTACTACGTGTTAAGGTGGAAAATGTAAAGCCATGACGCTATTTAAAAGTAAGTTTATTTTACTAATAGACACTATTATAATAGCAAAATATTACTACATAGTAAATAGTTTAACGGATCCTTAGGAGATGTAAATCCCGAGCATCTCTTAAGTTACTGCACTCACGTTAGACACAGGATAGGAGATGTCAAACCCCGTAAACATCTCCGACGCCGTTACACTCATATTTATTTCAGTTAATTTAACTTACATAAGATCTTTTAGTTCTGACTCGAGTGTTTTGTCTTTTCAATTTACTCGGGTTAGTCCGAGCATTTTAGGAATCAAAGACTTTATTTCTGGAGGACGAAGACGAAGATTTCATCATTATTATTATTATATATCATATTGTTCCACTACACTGTAGTCCGCTGCATCGATTACTTTTCGTTGGTATGTGCAACTCTGATATGTATTGTATAAATATAATCAAATGTTTATAAAACAGCTTCATGACTGTATATTTGATTATTATATTTTATCGTTCCGTTGTAAGATTCTATTTTGTTTTTTTCCCTGCTTTTTCTTATCTACCCCATAACAATCCGCCCTTCTATATGGCTTAAGTCCGACGTGTGTGGTTTATCGTCGATTTAAAGTGTACGAAAAGACGAGATGTTACAAACCTCCTCCCCTGACCAACGCCATTGGCCACAACATCATGCTAACTCCCCTCCTCCATGAATTCGCCAGCCTACCCTTCATCACTCGTTTTCCCACTCATCTCTGGCTTCTCTTTTATAATGAAGGTATATCGCGTTTGAGTATATAGCATATTTATATTTTTGATGTGGTATTATATATTTATTTTACTATGCATTCACGGTATAATATTCCTAAGGGGAGTATGTAAATATGTTTTCAAATCTTCTAGCATGCATGTTCATAGAATATGGTTTCACAGTTAGTTTGTATTTATATGTAATGTTAGTCTATATATATATACATATATAAGTTTAAGTATATGTATTACATCAAATATATGTTAGTATATATGTATATTATTTTTTGTTAGCTATATGTATGATATGGTTATGAAGTTCATATATCCCTGTATGCTGCGTGGTCTGTTGTTTAAAAATAAAAAATTTATACGGTGACATATTATAAAGTATATATTAGTTTTATATAAGTAATGATATGTCTGGTTGAGTTCGTATAGTATATGTTGAGTCTTACCTTGTAATTGTTTTGGATCTTAAAGTCTAACTGAAGTATATGTATGAAGTGTATATATGTATTAATTTATATAACTATGATTCTATTGAGTGTCTGTAGCATATGATATGTTAGTTTATATATTATAAGATGTAAGTCATATATGACTTGCGGTCTGCATATATAAGTATATATATGATTGGTCTGAGCTTATCTGTATCTATAGTATAGCAACTTGTATTGTGATAGTTTATTTTATGTTAGTATAAATGTTAGTTTACATAAATCTTAAAGATACGTTAGCATATAAGTATAATATAACAATTATATTACGTCTGCTTATATAAATTATGATTTGTTTGTGTATATCATTTTATAGGTTTCTTTGAATCAGTTTGAGTTTATATATTTTAACAAGGTAAGTTTAGATTGGTTTTGTAATAACTATTGATTTTAAATACATAGTGTACATATATGATGAGTTATATGCTCTTTCCAGTCATATGATGTTTGAAAATTATAATAATATTAGTTATATTGATTTCGATATAAATGAGTTTGGGCTGCTAGTATAAATGCAAGCTTGTCAGTTTAGTTCTTATAGAATATATATAGTAGTTATCTCAAATTATATGATGTAAATGTGTTGAGTTAAATATACGTGTTTTGAAATTTATTTTAGAAAAAAAATAAAATTTATAATATATTTTTGTTTCAGTTATATCAAAATGGTTCTGATTAGTTTCATCAATTCTTATCTATCAGCCTTATCGAATTCGTGCCAATATAGCTTTGTGTTGTAATTCGTGCTTAGATTCGTAACCCATTTCATTTGTCGAACCCCTCTAGCCTCAAAAGGTGAGCAATCACTCATGATTAATGTTCTTTTATCTATTAAATTTGATTTCAATTGAAACGACAATTGAAATATGCTGCTGTTAGTTATTTAAATTGTTATATGTATGATATCTGTTCACTTATGACATCTGACACTATTATCTGTTATTTATATTGATGATATATGCTTGTTATATTATTATCATATTTGTTATCACCCTGCAAGTTCCCTGTTAGTATAGAATTCACTATAGGTTGAAATGATACATACCCGAACAGACTTCAGAATAGAAGAAATCGTTATGGGTTGAAATGATACACCCAAGCGATTTTCGTTGAATTAAATTTGGGATTGCGGATTGAAATGATATACACCCGTATATATTTAAATTACAGACTGAAATGACAAACATCTGTATTACTTGACTATAGGATATAAAATTATATACAGACACTGCTGGTCTATATATAAATATTTTGAAAAGGGTTTCCATGGTTTTGAAAAGAAATATATGGTTTACTAAATATCGATTTTTGATATTATATAAATATTATTTTATATATAGTTAAATTCTTAAATTTACGCCATGTATAAATTTGTTTAATATAAAATATGTTTAATAATGAAGTTTGATTTTATTAAAATATAATATGGTTAAGTATTTATTTAAATTATATATTTTAATATAGAGTTTATAATGATTTTAACAAATTCGGGTTAAGAAGATGGATTTGAAATTGTATTTAATTAAGAATTATATTTAATTAAAATCGATATGGAACTTATTGAATTTGAGATTTTAAAGGATATGATTTTATAACTTGATGTTGGTTTAAAGTGATTAATAAATATTTCAAGTCTGAGTTTATTTAAATGATATTGAATTTATTAAGTAAATATTTCAACACTAAATAATAGTAAATAGAATTAATATATATGTATGTATGTATGTATGTATGTATGTATGTATATAATTATCACATTTAGTTTTGAAATTATAGAATATTTAAAGCTTTGAAATATATATTTTGAAATGGTTTATTTGTGGTTTAAATCTGTATCTGAAATCGATATAATTTTGAATGATTATTTAGAAGCTAAGTTGGAATTAATGATTTTAGATCTGATTAAATTTGAATTTTGGAATTCGAGTTGATTTGGAGTTAATTTGTGAAATTTGTGGAAAACAATTTTATTATATATACTATTTTAATATTTAAATCGGTTAAGTGGGAAGTATTTTGATTTCAAGTATTATGTTTCGAAATTTTTTAATTTCAAATGTTTAGTTTCGAAAGTGTTATAACTTTGAAAAAAAATGCTATGATTTTTGAAAAAGGATATATTTGAAATAGAAATGATATCGTATTTAGTTTTGAAATGGAAAAGGATATTGTAATTATATGGTTTTGAAACGGCAAGGATATTTTGGTTTTGAAGTGTAAACTATTTTAAAATGACCGTGGTGTTATAATAACGTTTGGTTGTTAAAGAGACCGGCATCGGAAGTTGTCATACTCTCTACCAACTCTAAAAACCACATTAACAACCGTGTACGTTGTGGAGATTCCAGAATGATGTAGGATGGTGGCAACACTCTATTAAGGTATATATGTGGACCCGACTGCCGTGAGTTGGCACAAGGTGGCTAAAACAGGAGGAAATGATGGGCTAATGAGGTAGCTTCTCTGATCGGACACACTCCTTCGATACCATTCTATTACTTTGTGTCTGTTAGGCAGCACTTCTCTGTTAAATGCCTGGGCGCATTTCGCAGGTGAGCCTTTAAAATTTGATAGAGGTGCACTTACGAAATGCGCCCATATATGAAATTGCCTAGGCGCATTTTGCAGGTGCGCCCTTGTAATTTTGCAAAGGCGCACTTATGAAATGTACCCCATGCTATCTATATACCAAGACAACCAGCCTTTCTTCCTCACTTTACCATATTCCACCCTTCCACTCAAAATCCCTAAAACCCCAAATTTTCTAAATTCTCAACCCCAACATCAATTGCGATTATTTCTTCATCAAATCTGCTAAAAAATGGAAGGATCGCCATCATCTTCTCAAGTTAGAGGTATAATTTCAAATTAGAAGTATACACCCTTGTTTATCAATTTGGGATTTTGTCTATCAATTTAGTTTTGTATCTTAAAAATGTACATCGAAGCATTTACATTCATTTACATCAAAGCAATTACATTCAAAATGAAATCGAAGCAATTACATTCAATTACATCAAAGTCATTTGTTCAAATTTGCATTCATTTGCATGTTATTCACACTTGAACATTTTTTTCTTAAAGAGTTGGTACCCGGTCCCGTGAATGCAAGTGTTTTGTATCTTCAGAATGAACATCGAAGCAATAATAGAAACTTGATGCACGTATTATTTGGTTACATTAGAATGTTTTTATTTCGTTACTACTTCCACTATTTTACCTTTTGTTCGTTTATGAATGTGTAGAGTGATGAGCCACTTGAGTGTCATGATCATTCAAGCAAATTAAAATTCATCACGTCAAATACTCCATGAGTTCAACTTGCATTACAAAGAGCGGGATTCAGGGAAATATCTAGATTGGGCTTTTTCAAAATAGATCATGCGCTAGTTACATCTTTGGTAGATAGATGGAGACCTGAGACTTCAACATTCCATTTTCCTACTGGTGAAATTACCATCACATTAGAAGATGTTAGTTGTCTTCTAGGTGTTACAGTAGAAGGAAATCCTGTTACTATTAGACAGCAAAGTAATTACGAAGATATTTGTCAGTAGTGTTTAGGTGTGGTTCCACCTCGGAGTGAGATAAGAGGTGCAACAGTTAAGTTGACATGGCTTTACGGTATGTTTGCAGATGAGCCATCACCGGATGCTTCAGAAGAGGAAATTGAATATCATGCGAGAGCTGTTATTCTACATTTGATATCTTGTCATCTATTTCCTGATCATTCTAAAGGACGACTAAACCTTTTTTGTTTATTGTTTTTGCGAAATTTGGATGAGTGTGCACGATATTCTTGGGGCAGTGCTATATTGGCAACATTATATAATGAGTTAACAAATGTTGCACTCATGAAATCTAAATCGTAGCTGGTTGTCTCTCACTTTTACATGTATAATATGCATAGATATATTTGCTATAAACTCATATGTAATATTTAATTCTAATGTATTCAAATTTTTTATTTATTTTACAGCTTTGGGCATGGACACATCTTCCAATTGGTTGTCCAAATGTGACTTCATCCACGCAGATCGACAGAACATTGCCTTATAGTGCAAGGTAGTGAATTTCCAACTACATTTACATGTGTGTATTTTTGTACTAATAAAACTCTAATTGCATAACTATTTATATAGGTGGTTTGGTTCAAGGAGTTGGGTTGAGTCTCCAAAACAGGTAGCCACTTACTATCGCGACCAGCTCGATTGTTAACATATGAAGCTGTTATATGGAATCCATACACATAGGATGTGCTAGTCGATCTTCCGTAGATATGCCTAAGTGGGATGCAAAGTTGGCTTTGTAAGACACCAATCATATGCATGCGGGATGTAGAAATGTATAATCCTGATCGAGTGATGCGACAGTTTGGTCTTCAGCAATACATACCTGATCCATACGAACCAAAGCCGGATTTGGAGTTTGCTATCGTCCAGTGGAATGATAGACATAACTGTATCGTACACCAACAGTTTCCTACGATTCCTATTTCGAGATACATGACTTGGTATTGGTCGATTACTCGAAGATTCATTGTTGCAGATCAGACTTCTCACAAACGAGCATACACCGCTCGTGCACAGCTTGAGCAAGATGCGGTAAATCTTCACATTATCGTGATATTTTTAGTTTGTTCACTTGAATTATATTTCTGATTTTGAATAAATAGCTACAACTTGTAGGTCGATGTACTGGAGACGGTAGGAGGAGGGTTAGATGATATCAGACATGGCAGAGTACCTGAATGAGAAGTCCAACCACGGTGTCTTGATTTGAAGAAACTTATTGACATGCTCCTTTTTAGAAATCAATTAACACGGCCAAGCTCTTTCGAACAAGCTATGCAGACTAGAGAGCGAAGAACTAAAAGAAGGCAGGAAACACACTAATCGCAACCTTCTGGACCTTCCTAACCCCCACCTACTCAAGACGATCCAACTCAACCATGAGTACTCCTATTTTTTGTTTCCTATTAGTTTGCTTTTGTAATCGAATATAACTTCTGCTTTAATTTGAATGTAATCGAATTTTAATTATGTTATGCTAGAACTTATTTAATGGTAGTTTTATTTGTTGGCTTTCATGTTGATAAACATTTGCTATCATTTAAGATTGTGCATTTGGATTTGGATTTTGTGTGTTTGAATTTGAATTGCCTAAAACTAGTTGGTTGTCCAGGTTTGGACAGAAAGATTTGCACTAGCGCATTTCGCAGATACGCCAGTGCAAATTTGTAGGGGTGCATTTTTGAAATGCGCCCCGTAATATTTTTTATTTTAAAAAGGCCATCTCATCGCTAAGCTGGCCAAAAGTAGCCTATGTCTGTAAATAGTTTTCAAACCGGCTTATTCATGCAAATAGTTTTGAAAATCAGTCTCTTTTGAAAATTTGTCCCTTTGATTATTATTTTTGGGAGTGCGGCTCGAGGTGAGCGGTAGTTGTGGATATGCGTTACCACCGGTCTGGAAGTATAATTGGTATATCTACACTGGCATTGCCTAGTTGTGCCACATCACCTACCCTAGAGTGCTTTACTATGAGTTTGATTTATGTCGTACCTATGGAGTATCCCCTGGCGGCTTCCCAATCAGGAGGGACTACGGTACTGTATAAACTACCGGCACTATAAAATGTGTTAAAGGGATATGGGTAATGCCTCAACGTTATTTTTAAATATATTATACTTTACATTAGACATTATTACAATAGCGTATATTACTACATAGTAGATAGTTTAACGGATCCTTAGAGGATGGTTACCCAAAACATCCTTTGAGTTACTTGTATTTCAGTTGTTATTTAACTTGAGTTGGATTTATAGATATAAGAATGTTAATCCTGACTCGAGTGTTTTGTGTTTTGTTTTACGCTTGGGTCAGACTGAGTGATACACTTTTGAGACTCACCTTTGGAGTTAGAGCTTCGCTTGGAGATCCAGCTATCTATCCAGCTTTTACACATTCAGTTGATTCTAATGATATATTCTGATCTTGTATTTGACTGTTGTATTTGAGACTTCTGTTGTATCTTATTTGATTCTGTTATATATATAGTAGCTTCATGAACTACCATTCTCTTATTTCCGCTGCATTATTGTTATATTACTCTGTGTCCGTGATTCCGTGATTATTTTATTTACTATATATGCTGAGTTTTGCCAAATATAAATTAACAACTTGATATTTTGTGAAATTCAATTCCTGCATGTTTGGATGTGAATTATCGGGGTGTTACAATATATATATATGTATATATATATATATACCTTTAAATAAGAGAGGAAAAGGCAGGGGAGGCGCATGGGTGAGTTGATGGGCAGGCGAAGTGGTGGCTGAGTGGAAGAGGGGGGACTTGGCACTGGGTTGAGGTGGACGGGGAATGTAGCCTATTGAGCAAAGGAAGGAGGGAAGGGATGCTTGTGCATGGCTTTACAGGTCGCAGAGGGGATGAAGGTAGGCTCGGCTTGAGGCATTGGCCATGGAAAGAGAGAGAGCGACGGGGAAGGAAGTGGTGATGGGTGATCGAATCCTCAGTATGCATTCGTGGGCTTGGTTGGCTTGGGTGCGGTGGTGATCACGTGGGAGGTGGGAAGGAGAAAGAAAGCAGTGGGATGAAGAAAAAGATCCGAGGAGAAGAAAGGAAAATGGAAAGTGAACGAACGGTGCAACATGTATATTTATATTTCTTTTTGAAATAAAGAAACCGAACGAAATCAATGGTACAAATATGTTTCAGTGGGAATGGCAAAAGTCACGATGATTTCTAGGGATTTTAAAAGCCGATGGCTTTTGGTTTACACGGTATGTAAATGAAGGGTCACGAAGAATCCAAAAGCCAAATTGCGGAACCGATATGGAAATCGTTCCGTAGATTTCGCAGTCTCTCAGATTTCGAAACACACAAACGAATATACTATGGAGATCTATGTGACGAGACGATCAAAACGGTACACAGATATCAGTGATAGGATTATCCGATCAAAAGTCGATATTTGATACCGAAATGCTGCTAAATTTGCCAAAAATAAGATAAACGGAGTAATAACAGTCCAAATATGATGAAACGAAATATGAAATCTCACTTAGAAGATGATTTACAAATTTATTATATAAAAATATTCAGGTTTGGGAAATATTTTATTATCATCAAATATTAACTGATTTAAATTTAAATAATATTACACAATAAAATAAACATCCATATTATTTGACGAAAATTTATCATTTACTATGTTTAAGTAGACGTATTCCAAACATCAAATTTTTATTTAAAAATTCAATTATTTAAAATTTCACAAAATTTCAGTTAATTACGTTATAAAAAGATACATTTAGAAATAGGTTACTTTTGGAAAAATACTTTATTTTTAAAACAAGTTCTTAGGAATCCTATAACCTTACGCTCTAATGCCAAGTGAAACACCCCACACTCCTTAGTATACCCAAAAAGGCACACTAAAAGATGTGGTGCATTGTAGGTATAGCTAAAACTTTACAAAGACTAAGATTCACAAGACAAATAAATATACCAGCGGAAAAAGTAACTTATTAAAAATTAAAAACTTCATAAATAAGTCATAACCAAAATATGTCTCATGACAAATACCATCTCAGTCATAATAGCAGAGTACACAAATAAAGCTATCCCTCTTAAGAGTACCAGTACATCAAGTCCAAATGAAATAAAAACTGAAAGGGAGAAGAATACATGAAGAGAAACGCACACGGCTGAATCTCCAAAAAAATCCGAAATCTACTGTCCCTGCCTTTGCTGGCCTATGGGGGGAAAAGGGGAAAAATAGAGGAGTGGGTCAGACTAAAAGCCTGGTGAGTGGAAGTAACTACTAGTAATTTTAAGCAAGATAAAGATAATAGACTTAGCAACAGTTCTAGTATAAAAGGAAATAAAGGAAAAGATAAAGCTGAAATAAAATACTGTTTCCTTTGGTTATTTCGATTGTTTTCACTTGTCTTAAATTGCTTCTTTGATTAGGCTGAAATCCTAATCCTGCTGTAATTAGGCTGAAGTCCTAATTCTACCATTTGATCGGCTATCTCTGTTATGCCACTATGAGCTAGTCCCATCATGTGGGTCCTATAGCAAAATACACTTGTTTAGCGCTTTGGAACTCAAGAGCGACTTATATCTCAGTACCGAGGTCGCACGCTCGACCACCGTCGGTTCATACTATCCGTTGCTCCCTCTTTTGACCTCTTATTTACCTCTGAAACTTAATGGCGACTTATATCCTTACACCAAGGCCGCATGCTCGACCACCGTTGGTTCGCACTATTTGTTGCCCCCTCTTTTGACCTCTTATTTACAATTACTTCAGCATAAGCGTGTTCAGCCTCACCTGATCTGTTGTGAGACCATCAATCCTAGTCTGAAAGGGAAATGCTGCCGGTACGGGTCCTAACAAACAAAATCTAGTGCGCCCCGTGCCCAAATACCCTGATTTGAGCTTCTTTCTATTGACCACTTATTTACCATTACTTCAACATAAGCGTGTCCCAGCCTTATCTAATCTATTATGAGACCATCAGTTCCTGACCGAAGAGAATGCTGATGGTACCTGTCCTACTTCTATCTTTGCTTATTAACTTAGTATAAGCCTTTTAAATAAGCTTCTTCTATTAATTCTACTCTATTTGCTTATTAACTTATTCTAAGTCTTTAAAATAAGCCTCTTCTGGTATCTCCATTATATGTGCTTACTAACTTAGTGTAAGTCTTTAAAATAAGCTCTTATGTTAATACTGCTCTATTTGCTTATTAACTTAACTCTAGGTCTTAAAATAAGCCTTTTCTGTTCTAGAGCCTCATCCAACGTTGGGAGCTACCAGTCACGCTTAACACTAACGCTAAGGCCCAGGTCCGTCACGCTAACTGGAAAGCGAATAGTGGCTATTAGGTAAGGTGCGTAGCAGCGAAGAGTGGTGACGAAATCTTAGGCCCATTCTATTTAATTATAACCTACGGTATAATTTCTCTTTTATCTTGTCTTTTTAGTTGTAACTACCAGTTATCAACTTGCTTGCAAATGTCAAATTTGCCTATTTCAGTCTATATTCTTTTCATTGCAGTTCTTCTTATTTACATCAAATTTTCTGTAAATTTTGGTATTCCTATAATTTGGTCAATATTAGCGAATTATCCTCTTCCTATTATTTTTATTCGCGTAAAAAGGAATAAAAAGAACTAAAGTTTACATGTTGAATTCTAACGTAAAATGGATGTAAATAAAATACAAATAACTGCAAATAACAGTAAAATAACTGTAAATAAATGAATAAAATAGCTAATAAAAATAGCTGAACAAAATAGACTGAAAAAGAACACTAAAATTAATGGTAAACAACTTATATAAAAGCGGTCTCAAAATTGCAGAAAACTACAACTATTGAGAACCCTATTATTTTTAATTACTTAAAAATCTAAAATAATTACTTAAACACTCACCTGGGGTTCTTAGCTCTTTTCCTTCGCCTTCCCGGATCCACTATTAGGGTATAAAATATTTTAATTAAAAAGATCTTTCCATTGGAAAAATATTCCTTTTAGGGTCCAGCAACAGGCAATGAACCCAGATGGAGAAAATCTGAATGAGAAAAATAGCTAGGCGTAGGGTCTTAATTATAATGTCACTTATGGATCTCAAGCCATTGGATTTGAAGATTGAATCTAGCGCAACCATGCCATTGGCTCGTTGGGAACCGTTGGATGGAAGCACGGACGCACGAGATGGAGTAAAAGTAACAGAACACATCACGATTTGATCTGGACAAAATGTCGTCCAAATAACTAAGCCGGTTCGACCTTATTGTCGACCCTTATATGAGTTAGGTCGACCTAGCTAATTGGAGGGTTAACCCTAGGGTCGACCTAGCCCAATATATATATATATATATATATATATATATATATATATATATATATCTGTGTGTGTGTATGTATTTTTCTCTTATTTTCTGATTTCTTCTTTCTTTTGTAACTTCTTCGTTCTAACTCAGATTTTGACAATCAATATATGAAAACTGACCAAAAAATTACCATGGACACAATGGTGCAACTTCCATAGCTCAATTCTCATAATTTCACAAATTTAGTTTTTTATTTAATAATTCATTAATTAATTATTATAGCTTAAATTTCGGGTTGTTACAGTTACCATCTTCTATCTTATTGAAATTTGTTGTTTTAAAATTTATCTAAGATCATAACTTATATTCTAACAATTTTTTTAGATTAATTTATCGTAAAGTCTTTATTTCTAACCATTTTTAATCAATAATTATATTAAATTTAATATTTCTAAATAGTTGAAACTATGGGTCATTACAATCTCCCCCACTCAAAACTTTTCGCCCGAAATGGAACAAGAAAGAATAAAGAGATTTGATATATTTTATTCAAAATAGTAAATTTATAAACAATTTGATTGACATATTAAAGTTTAATAAAATTTGAAAATAACTCAACTTCCATAAAAATAAATCTAAGTCCTCAATTTACAAAAAAAATCGACAGCATCTCCTTTGTGCAGAAAGGTCCGAAAAAATAACAATATCAATAATTACATTGTATATATCATATTTCAATAATAAAACATCCCAAACCATGAGAAAAAGCATAAAATACTGGTACAAAAACCTTAATTTGAAAATGTACCTATTTGTCGGTCAACAAAACTCTATTTATGAAACCAAAAGAAAATGCTATTACATCCATAACATGTATCTTACTTACATAATTCAAGAGAATTGAGCATGATAAAATAGACAATATACTTACCATTCTATCATACCAATAACACACAATACAACAATCATATGCAACAAAGTAATATAACACACTGATAAGTATGATGTAATTCTATAAGCAATTCTAATGGAATGTAATAGTTACATGCAACCAAAATAGTATAGCAATCAGAAGCAACAATCATAGCACAACATTGAATCATTAAAGTTTTTACAATGCACATATATCATTTGTACACAATATCAATTACAATCACTTGCTTAAACACACAAATTCCACTTTCGAACTAGTATTTTTAACTCGACTGCTCTAGTGTGGATGCTGATCCAATTTGTTGATTAGAAATCTCTATTCTCCTCGCGTAGCCGTAAAATATGACAGAAAACTACAAATTCATATCAAGAATCTGTATTAAGCATTCGCCGTCAAGAACCGAGCAAAAATCCTAATTCGGACTGGTGTGAATTGCCACAAATCATGTATTTGAATCTGGATCAAAACTATTATGTGAATAAAATGATCTAGTACAACTTACGTATTTTATTCTATTGGTTTCTAAACTACACCAATTACTTTTTGTTACCCGGCACCTTGGGCCGGCTACAAAACGATAGTTGAAGATATTATTATTAGCACTAGATAAGATTCTGACCAAGAAGAGCCTGAAGGTATAAGGGTTCGATGTAATCGACATGTTTCGGCATACCTGGATCGGTGCGCAGAAGCTACTTACCACGGGACGAGATACCTTGTTCCTAGGCCCGTGAGGGAAGTCCAACCCATCTTCCTATATAAATAGAAGGGCAAGGGCACAATGAAATGGACCTTTTCTCGGGAACACCGGGGAGACTCTACCGCATTCAAGACACATTCAAGACTTAATCTTTTTTTCTTAGCAATTGTATTTGATGATTGATATATGGATTATATCTGTAATCGATTATCAAGAAAAGCAATAAAGATCTACCTCAAAGTGGACGTAGGCAATTACGCCAAACCACTATAAATCTGGTGTTCGTTGTTTCTGCATTAAAATTTACGAACTATCTTCTGTTTAACTTTACTTTGTTCATTAATCTCTCTACACCATCTCTCTTAAGGGTGTTAGTGATCAATTCTGGTGCTAACATTTTGGTGCTTTCACTGAGAATTGAATTCTCAGCTTGATTGGATCTCATCGTCTACTAGTGGATTTCCATATTCGCGAGATAGATCCAGTTGTCTACTAGAAAACTTCCTATTCTACTCAGATTTGAAAGAAATCTAAAGGAAGATTATGGTCGT
This sequence comes from Allium cepa, assembly GCA_030765085.1. Lineage (NCBI taxonomy): Eukaryota > Viridiplantae > Streptophyta > Magnoliopsida > Asparagales > Amaryllidaceae > Allium > Allium cepa. Next base: position 471,348,394 of record CM060931.1, read on the forward strand.
AGATTGGATTCACTGACGTACGCAAGATCCGGAGATTGGATGTTGAAGTTTGCATTCGAGTTGAATTCAGGCCGACCCTGCTCTGAAGGCAATTTGGCCGATCGTTCCAGAGACGGCGTATGCCGATCGCCCTAAAAGAAGGCGGAACAGAATGAAGGCAGAATAGAACGAAGGCCGAACAGAAAGAAGGCCGAACAGAATGAAGGCCGAACAGAAAGAAGGCCGAACAGAATGAAGGCCGAACAGGATGAAGGCCGAACAGAAAGAAGGCCGAACAGGATGAAGACCGAACAGAAAGAAGGACGAACAGAAAGAAGGCCGAACAGGATGAAGGCCGAACAAAAAAAGGCCGAACAGAATGAAGGCCGAACAGAATGAAGGCCGAACAGAATGAAGGCCGAACATGAAGAAGGCCGAACAGAAAGAAGGCCGAACAGGATGAAGGCCGAACAGAAAGAAGGCCGAACAGAAAGAAGGCCGAATAGAATGAAGGCCGAACAGGAAGATGGCCGAACAGCAAGAAGACCGAACAGGATGAAGGCAGAACAGAATGAAGGCCGAACAGAAAGAAGGCCGAACAGAATGAAGGTCGAACAGAATGAAGGTCGAACAGGAAGAAGGCCGAACAGAATGAAGGATGAACAGAAAGAAGGCCGAACAGAAAGGAGGCCGAAAGGAAGAAAGCCGAACAGAAAAAAGACCAAACAAAAGGAAGGCCGAACAGAATGAAGGCCGAATAGGACGAAGGCCGAACAGAACGAAGGCCGAACAGAAAGAAGGCCGAGCAGAAATAAGGACAAACAGGATGAAGGCCGAATAGGATGAAGGCCGAACAGAAAGAAGTCCGAACAGAATGAAGGCCGAACAGAAAGAAGGCCGAACAGAAAGAAGGCCGAATAGAATAAAGGACGGTCGATATTTAGGCCGAACGGTATTTAGGCCGAACGACATTCCTATGCCGAGCGGCATTCAGGCCGATCCAAACTTAAGTTACACCGGTCTCTTATAGTGAATTCAAAACTCAACTTAATAAAGGAACATTATATCTACTTCCCTTACATCCAATGATCGACCAGGGCATAGAGGATCTAACGAAAACAAGGGAACGGACAAACAACCGCTACGCAAACGATACTCTCAAAGGGATATCATACTGATCACCCTTGAGGAGAATCGACCTCCATATATATTTTGGCAGCTAGTTAGCTGGAGAGCCTCCTACGACCATGGATCGTTTCTATGACAAAAATGAATCTAAATCAAAGTGTGGAGGAGCGGAACAGACTAAGAAAAATAACAATGAAGGCCCGTTGGCTAAGGGTGTAGATTCCAGTAGCCAAAACAAGACCTCAAAATTAAGCTCATATGCTCTTTGAAAGATTTAATTAACAACCCCTACTTGAAGACTCGCGACTCGGAGTGGTTCTGGAAACCAACCTCGAGAGAATACACCAAAGTCTAAAGAAAATCAGGGAAATATTGTATATTCCCAAATGCTCAGTGATCCTAACACAGGCGATTACAAACACCTCCGAGGTGTGATCGAAAAGCCGATCTGGAAAGGAAAGCTTCAATAGTATGTACAAGTCCTGCAGAATGGCGGGCAGCGAACATCCGATGCCTATTAATAAAGGGCTATGATTATCAATTGGACTGCTAACGGCCGACATCCCTTTGAAAGGAGCTAGGGGCAAAGTCGAATAGCGAGCACACGATGCTGCTTCACTTATCAATGAGATTTATCCTAATCTTCTTTGAATAATTTCCAAATCTATTTCTATTTCAATTGTTCTATGAACTACGACTAGCTTGAACTAAACTACTTTCAAAACGATGCAGGTGACCATGTACTCAGATTCGGTCGCCAACCAATCCATGCAGACCATGATCGGAAGTGTGGAGTTACATCTAGACGAGCATAATTCAATCACTCATTATCGACCATATGCCTTTGATTTGGGGCTAAGAACTAGAGATTGAAAAGCTCATCACGATTAGAGCCCAATACAAAGTCAACATGACTGACCATCCATTCATTGACCTCCACATTTGACTTAAAGACCTGAGCAAGGCATGGAATGTATGGCCCGATCATCCACTAAAATCAAGTCATAGAACAATGTTTGACAAAATACAGATGCCTTTTCTAAAGCTCAGTGACGTCTGGATCTATCTACAATAAACGTGGTTTGATCGTCTACACATCAAATCCTACCATGAATACAAAAGATTGTCCGAAAGCCCGACATGGAGTAGTTGTGATGGACTACCTACTCGTCAACCATCGCTCTCAATAATCCATTATCCTTATTTTATAGAAGGAGATACGAAGAAAATTGTGTGAGATTTGACTATCTAACCTAGCATGGATGTGACCCAACCATCTGTCATATACCTCCTTTCTTGACTTGATTGGAAGTGCTACAGTCACCAAACGGACGAGAATCGATCGTCCATTTTTCAAGTTTCATCCCTCTTGCTGGGGGCAGAATCTCATTCCATGAGCAAAGATGGGTCAACCGTTCATTCGACAACATTAGCCTCGATACGGTAAATGAAATACAAATTAAAGAATGGAAATACGACTGCTCTCAACCAAAATCTCCAAGCCCTCGGAGTGCGGACTGGAGTACTTTAAGTCCCCGGAGTGCGGATTAGAGTATAAACAACTCAAAATCTCCAAGTCCCCAGAGTGCGGACTGGAGTACTCTGAGTCCCCAGAGTGCAAACCAGAGTATAAACGACTCAAAATCTCCAAGTCTCTGGAGTGCGGAATGGAGTACTCTAAGTCCCCAAAGTGCGGACTAGAGTATAAGCGACTTGAAATCTCCAAGTCCCCGGAGTGCGGACTGGAGTACTCTAAGTCTCCGGAGTGCGGACCGGATTATAAGTGTTATCCCATTTTTGGTCAAAACTGGAATATCAATGTTGTGTGCATTTCCACCACGACCGAACCAAGAAGAAGCGGCCAGCAAGCATATATAAGTCTGGGATTTCACTCATGATTCAAGTATAAAAGTCCATTGGGTATCAAAGGTTTAAAGTTTCATTCGGCAATGTAGAGCGAAATCTCATTCGGCATTCAAGATGCCTTGGTTCATCCGGCATTCCCAATACAAGAGCTCATTCGACACTCCCAAATATAGAAATTCATTCGGCATTCCCAACTCACTGCCGAACCAAGTACACCCCTTCAATACCGAACCAACTCGTCTCCCCCATCCTGCCAAACCAACTGCCACCGAACCACAACTCCAACAACCAACTACCGGACGAGAACCAACACCGGACCACCCTACATCGAACCAGGTGACCGCCGAACCAAAGCTTCTCCATCCTTCTCTCCAAGCATGGCCGAACCAAGGAACGCCGAACCAGATGTGCCAGGCCAGATTGCTTCAGCCCAGGCCCACCAACAGCTATAAACATCCAAGACCCCTGCCCCAACCTCACTTTATAAATAGAGGGGCAGGGGTACAACAATGGCGGACAAGTTTGAGAGCTCAAGCACGGAAGGAACTTTCAAACAACCTTAATGCTCTTGTAATCAAAGCTTTGTACTTGTAATCGGGAGTAAAAGAGGAGAATAACATATAAAGTGGACGTAGGCACGTTCTGGCCGAACCACTATAAATCTGTGTGTCTTTTACAGTTTAGTCCCTGCTTTTTACATATTTGCATAAATCACCCAAATCGCTAAGAACAACATATAATCAACTAAATCGTACGACTTTGAGGTGTTTGCCCATTTTTTGCGCAAACATTTTTGGTGCTTTCACTGAGAATTGAACTCAAGGATTCTACCGCTTGGAATTTGAATATGAGAGTTTAGAGATTCAGATTGGAAGAGTCATGGCGAGATAATCAAGCAGAACGCCAAGGCCAGAGAGATGTGAACATGAAGGAAAATCAAGAGGCTTCTTCAGAAGCTAATCAGGCATCGATCCTGCATGGGGGCACCACACTTGGAGCATGTTGATCCAATCCCAGAGAGAGAGAGATAGGGGCCTCTGAGAAACCTGGTAAGGAATGAACGCTCATCCAGGGGGCAGGTAAAATTCCCTCCTGAACTCGGGGTGGCAGGTCGAAAGAGATGAACAAGTCGCAAACCTCTCACTAACACGGTTAGATCATTTACACATGTAAGCGATCGCGCACGATCCATAGGCATGCTCTGAATGACTACTGACCGCACCATAGTAAGAGTTTACACTTTGACATCCTCATCTTGCTCTTGCTTTGATCTTGACTTGAACATTCCTATTGTGGAATTCGTATGATTATTGCTTTGATATTTGCAAATTTACTTGTATGCCCGTTGGATCGCGAACGGTCCACAAGCACCTCTTGTATGGCGATGAACCGCCAAACTATTTGATTCAGAAACTCCCCCGCACATGAAATATGGCAAACGATCCAGGGACCCACTCGAACGTGAACCTGGTATCAACAATACCAAGCCCCTACGGGCACACTTATTCGCCTCCAACAGGCACGTAAACGATCCAGGAACTCACCCGAACGTGACCCTGGCATCGATAATACCAAGCCCTCCCGGGCACACTTTCTTGCCTCGAACGGCACCCGACCGCGAACGGTCACAACTCGCCTCGAACGGCACCCGACCTCGAACGGTCACAATTCGCCTCGAACGGCACCCGACCTCGAACGGTCACAATTCGCCTCGAACGGCACCCGACCTCGAACGGTCACAATTCGCCTCGTACGGTACCCGACCTCGAATGGTCACAGTTCGCCCCCGAACGGCACCCGACCGCGAATGGTCACAACTCGCCTCGAACGGCACTCGACCTCGAACGATCATAATTCGCCTCGAACGGCACCCGACTTCGAACAGTCACAAACTCACCCCGAACGGCACAACTCATCTCGCCACAAATGGCTCGATCACGAAAGGTCGCCATTTGAGGTCCACCCCCTGACCGCCAACAGTCGCACCTTACCACGAATGGCTCGATCTCGAACGATCGTCATCCGAAGTAAGGCGCTTGACCGTGAACGGTCCCATTTCATCTTTCGCCGCGAACGGCACCGGCCGTGAACGGTCACATTTCACCTCAAGTGGCTTGATCGCGAACGGTCGCCATTTGAGGTCCGCCCTCTGACCGGGCTCGGTCGCAATTTACCTCGAATGGCTCGATCCCGAACGGTCGTCATTTGAAGTAAAGCGCTTAACCGTGAACGATCACATTCCACCGCAAATGACTCGATCTCGAACGATCGTCGCATGGATTTAGACGCTTGACCGCGAACGGTCGCACTTCACCCAAATGACTCGATCGCGAACGGTCGTCATTTGAAGTTAGGCACTTGACCATGAACGGCCGCGCTTCATCCTAAATAGCTCGATCCCGAACGGTCGTCATTTGGGGCCATATAAAATATCAAGCTCTTTACAGGTTATCAACAGGATATGAACATCCAGCTCATGGCAATACAAAACACGCCTTCCTACCGCAAGGACATCAATAGGATATGAACATCCAGCTCATGGCATTACAAAACACGCCTTCCTATCGCAAGGCATGTTTTGGGGGGCAAAGTGTTATCCTATTTTTGGTCAAAACTGGAATATCAATGTTGTGTGCATTTCCACCACGACCGAACCAAGAAGAAGCAGCCAGCAAGCGTATATAAGTCTGGGATTTCACTCATGATTCAAGTATAAAAGTCCTTCGGTATCAAAGGTTTAAAGTTTCATTCGGCAATGTAGAGCGAAATCTCATTCGGCATTCAAGATGCCTTCGTTCATCCGGCATTCCCAATAAAAGAGCTCATTCGACACTCCCAAATATAGAAGTTCATTCGGCATTCCCAACTCACTGCCGAACCAAGTACACCCCTTCAATACCGAACCAACTCGTCTCCCCCGTCCTGCCAAACCAACTGCCATCGAACCACAACTCCAACAACCCACTACCGGACGAGAACCAACACCGTACCACCCTACACCGAACCAGGTAACCGCCGAACCAAAGCTTCTCCATCCTTCTCTCCAAGCACGGCCGAACCAAGGAACGCCGAACCAGATGTGCCAGGCCAGATTGCTTCAGTCCAGGCCCACCAGCAGCTATAAACATCCAAGACCCCTGCCCCAACCTCACTTTATAAATAGAGGGGCAGGGGTACAACAATGGCGGACAAGTTTGAGAGCTCAAGCACGGAAGGAACTTTCAAACAACCTTAATACTCTTGTAATCAAAGCTTTGTACTTGTAATCGGGAGTAAAAGAGGAGAATAACATATAAAGTGGACGTAGGCACGTTCTGGCCGAACCACTATAAATCTGTGTGTCCTTTACAGTTTAGTCCCTGCTTTTTACATATTTGCATAAATCACCCAAATCGCTAAGAACAACATATAATCAACTAAATCGTACGACTTTGAGGTGTTTGCCCATTTTTTGCGCAAACAATAAACGACCTAAAATCTCCAAGTCGCTGTAGTGCGGACTGGAGTACTCTGAGTCCCTAGAGTGTGGACCAGAGTATAAACGACTTAAAATCTCCAAGTCCCCAGAGTGCGGACTGGAGCACTTTGAGTCCCCAGAGTGCGGACCAGAGTATAAACGACTCAAAATCTCCAAGTCCCCGGAGTGCGGATTGGAGTACTCTGAGTCCCCGGAGTGCGGACTAGAATATAAATGACTCAAAATCTCCAAGTCCTTAGAGTGCGGACTGGAGTACTCTGAGTCCCTGGAGTGCGGACCAGAGTATAAACGACTCAAAATCTCCAAGTCCCCGGAGTGCGGACTGGAGTACTCTGAGTCCCCAGAGTGCGGACAAGAGTATAAACGACTCAAAATCTCCAAGTCCCCGAAGTGCGGACTGGAGTACTCTGAACCCGCAGAGTGCGGACTAGAGTGTAAACGACTTAAAAACCTCTACGTCCTGGGTGCGGACTGGAGTGCTCTGAGTCCCCAGAGTGCAGACTAGAGTATAAACGACTTAAAAACCTCTACGTCCTCGGAGTGCGGACTGGAGTACTCTGAGTCCCTAGAGTGCAGACTAGAGTATAAACGACTTAAAAACCTCTACGTCCCCAGAGTGCGGACTGGAGTACTCTAAGTCCCCAAAGTGCAGACTAGAGTATAAACGACTTAAAAACCTCTACATCTCCACAGTGCGAACTAGAGTACTCTATGTCCCCTAAGTGCGGCTAGAGTATAAATGACTTAAAAACCTCTAAGTCCCTGAAGCGGACTAGAGTACTCTTAGTCCCTTGAGCGTGGACTAGAGTATAAACGACTTAAATACCTTTAAGTTCCTGAAGCAGACTAGAGTACTCTCAGTCCCCAGAATGCGGACTAGAGTATAAACGTATTGACGAAAATCTCTGCATCCTGAACTGTGGACTAAAGCATAAACCGTTCGACAAATCTCTAAGTCCCCAGAGTGTGGACCGAAGCATGAACACAAATTGGGTGCGAGTCGAACGAGGGGAGAATAACACTAAGTCACTAGGATGCAAAGTGGTGTATAAACATTGACAAATAGATGAGTGGATTCCGACCATTCTCTATTCCGCAAACTTCGGCCTAAAATCGACATGAGGATTATTATCTCGCTAAGGATGGAGCTCGACAATCCAACTAGTGGCCTGGTTAAATCAATGCTGGGAGCAGGGGTACAAATCACTAAAAGCTGAATATGGCATCTTACTGTAGCTCTAGCTTAGCGTTCTTTATAATTTGAGGCAATGACTACATTGATTCCTCAATACAAAACTAATCGAAACGGCATCCAAAGCTATGAGCAACCGACTATATCATACCTCAGATCAAGGGTTAATACCAATCCGCACTAAGCACATTCGAATGTGACTTGGATGTTCCTTGAAAAACTATGACCTTCAGAATGTGGAAAGGAGAGTAAACCATGAAGACTTAGTTAAAAATTCTCCAGCACCCTCCTTCGATCCATTAGGAGGAGTATGAAACTGAATGGGCATGACCCGACTGCATTTGTAGCCAACTTTACCTCGAGATCTGATTACAGAACATGAACCAAAGTGGACGTGGATGACCGTCCAGTGTCCAAATTACACCCTTAAACTGACGAAGCATCGAAGTATTCCTCTTGGAATGAAAAACCATGATAAAATCCAAGATAGGCGAGACCCCATCTCCCATGGACCGACCTGATCCCCGATTCAACGGGAAAGAGAGTAATGCTAAAGTGAGCGTGGCTGACCTTCCTACTTATTGGTATATATGCCCCAGACCTGGGGGCATGAGCTAGAAGCAACATGAATGTGAACCGACTATTCATCGATCAACCCTTTGTTTTCGAAGTTTAGGTGGGAATATGAACATAGCTAGGACAAGACTCAACCGTCCATGTAGTACATTTATCAACCCGAAACTAGGACCAGGCGCGTGGTTATCCAAAGACTGGCTGTGATAGCTCAATATTGAAACTTATATATAATGTTGACAACTACTCAAGGCTACGACCAAAAGAGTGCCTAGGGATATAATCATTAAATCGATACTTAAGCTAGTGGGTAACTAACTATCACTCCAACCCGAGGCATGTGGATCACGAATGTTGCTTGAATGTGGAAGATGGAACCCCTGAAAAACAACAACGCATGATGACAGACAATATAGTGTTTAGGAGTCGAGATGCAGACAAGGTGGACAGCTCCATCTGCATCCAAAACACTGACAATTGGCAAGTAGTGCCCGAGCCCTGGCTCGGGCAGCATTCTCGGATCTATAGAGACATAGATCCGAGAGATGATGATGGGGGACATAGGGAAACGAATGCAGCACCGGCTGAGCTGACAATTGACATACCAGTCAGCCGGGATTACCATCACGAGTCCTTAAGATTGGATCGCAATTCGACCCGTCATTGGCCGAACATCTTACTGATTTCCTCCGAGTGAACCTAGACGTTTTTGCTTGGAGACATTATGATATGTGCGGGATTTCTCTCGCTATTTCGAGTCATATGTTAAACATAGACCCGAAATACGTCCCAATAAAACAAAAAAGGAGAGGCATGGACCCGGAGAGGTCCGCTGCTCTCAGAGAGGAGGTGGACAAACTCAAAGCCAATGGGTTCGTCCGCGACGCCCTCTACCCTGAATGGATTTCTAACCCAGTGCTTGTGAGGAAAGAAAACGGGAAGTGGAGAACTTGTGTTGTTTACTCTGATCTGAATAAAGCATGCCCGAAGGATAGTTTCCCTTTACCTAGAATCGACCAGCTCGTCGACTCTACGGCCGGACACAAAATATTGAATTTTATGGATGCGTATTTGGGATACAATCAGATCCCAATGCACATTCCAGACCAAGAACACACAAGTTTTATCACAGATGTGGGGCTATATTACTATGTAGTAATGCCTTTTAGATTGAAAAATGCTGGAGCAACTTATCAGTGTCTGGTGAATCGAATGTTTAAAGACCAGATTGGTGGAACGATGGAAGTCTATGTGGATGACATGCTCGTGAACTCATGGCAGTCAAACGACCACATCCGAGACCTAGCGGAGAAGTTTCATATACTCAAACATTATGGAATGAAAATCAATCCTTTGAGGTGTTCATTTGGCGTAGCGTCGGGAAAGTTTTTGGGTTTCATTGTGAATGCACGGGGAATCGAAGCTAACCCGGAGAAGATTCAAGCTATCTGACACATACAAGTGCCCAGAACTATAAAGCAGGTACAAAGCTTGAATGGAAAGGTGGCTGCGCTGAGTCGATTCATATCCAGAGCACAAGTGTATTCCTTTCTTCGATGTGATAAAGAAAGAAAAGAGGAATTTCGAGTGGACATCCGATTGTGAGGAAGCATTCCAAGCTCTGGTAAGGCATTTAGAAAGTCCCTCGGTGCTATCGAAACCAATAGACCACGAAATGTTGTATTGTACTTGGCAGTATCCCAGCATGCTATCAGTACAGCTTTGGTTCGCGAAGAGGACCGAGTTCAAAAGCCAGTTTACTATGTTAGTAAACGTCTGACGGAGGCAGAAAGAAATTAGCCAAAGATCGAGAAATTAGCCTATTTCTTGGTGATTGCATTACGCAAGCTTCGCCCCTATTTTCAGGCACACTCAATCAGTGTTTACACCGATCAACCCTTGCGACAGGTACTCCAACGACCGAAAACTTCTAGAAGGGTGTTAAAATGGAATATTGAGTTGAGTTAGTTCGATATTACCTACCTGCCACGAAGGGCCATACAGAGGCAAACACTAGCAGGCTTCATTGCTGAACCCCATTTAAGCAATACTTACTACATGGGTCTTACCCAAAAGAAGGAGCGAAGGACGACAAGTCATTCATAAGGCTTCGCGATATGTAATGGAGAGCGGAATAATGTATCGAAGGGGATTTTCAACCCCTTTACTCCGGTGCATAAACCATGATGAGATAAAACGATTCCTGAAAGAAGTCCATGAAGGAGATTGCAGTAACCATACTGGGGGCAGACGTTAGCGAAGAAAATCCTCCGCTATGGATACTATTGGCCGACTGTAAATCGGGATGCCACAAACTATGTGAGGAGATGTGACAAATGCCAGAAATATGCAAAAGTCCCGAGAGCTCCGCCAACGGAACTCACACAAATGGTTGGTCCTTGGTCGTTTGCAATGTGGGGGATCGACATAGTCGGTTCTTACCGATATCCAAAGGTGGTGCGAAATACGCAATAATTACGGTCGATTACTTTACTAAGTGGGTAGAAGTAGAGCCTTTGGCCACTATCACCACCAAAAGGTCATTAATTTCGTCGTAGAAAACATTATATGCCGTTTTGGCCTTCCACGAACTACCATTGCAGACAATGGAACTCAATTCGAAAGCAAGGAGATCAAAGAATTTTGCCAAAAATATGGCATTGAGAAAAAGTTTGCCGCAGTTGCTCATCCGAAAGCCAATGGACAAGTGGAAGCCGTGAACAAAATAATCTAATCCATATTGAAAAAGCGCTTGGAAAAGGCTAGAGGCAAGTGGGTGGATGAACTTCCAACATCATTATGGGCATATAGAACTATCCATGAGTCCATGACTGGTCGTACTCCATTCGTCCATGCTTACTGCTCTGAGGTCGCCATTCATGTAAAAGTTTAAGTCCCTTCTCATCAAATGGTTGATTACAATCCTTATTCCAAAAAAAATACAAATCAGGAATCGCAATTGAATTGCAATTAAACAAGATGGAATTGGCGGTGACTTACGAGTATATAAAACGCATCCGACAGCCAATGGCAAGAACATGTACCCGAACATGCATGTGTATATCCGAAAAAAAGTTCGACTTCTTGAAATCAACAGGGAATTGAATTCTCACTTAAGGTTACTAAGAAGAGACTAGATCAAATAGCTGAAGCTTACTGGCCCTGGAGAACCAGACATGGATGGCCACTGATGAACTACAACCTTGGATTTATAATATTAGGAATCGACCAAGCATCATGATGACCAAAGAAGGATACGATACCTTGGGAGGATAAAATTGAAGAATAATGACTATTCAGGAAACATGATGGATTTCTTTCTGTAAACAAGAAATACTCGCTAATTCAAAGCATGTCATGTTGCTTCACACGACACACTTTGGGGGGCAAGTGTTACCCGGCACCTTGGGCTGGCTACAAAACGACAGCTGAAGATATTATTATTATTAGCACTAGACAAGATTCTGACCAAGAAGAGTCTGAAGGTTTAAGGGTTCGATGCAATCAACATGTTTGGGCATAAAGTTAAACAGAAGACAATACGTAAATTTCAATGCAGAAACAACGAATACCAGATTTATAGTGGTTCGGCGTAATTGCCTACGCCCACTTTGAGGTAGATTTTTATTGCTTTTCTTGATAATCGATTACAGATACAATCCGTATGTCAATCACTCAAATACAGTTGCTAAGCAAAAAAGATTAAGTCTTGGATGCGGTAGAGTCTCCCCGATGTTCCCGAAAAAAGTTCCATTTCACTGTGCCCCTGCCCTTCTATTTATAGATGAAGATGGGTTGGGCTTTCCTCACGGGCCTAGAAACAATGTATCTCGGGATGTGGTATGTAGCTTCTGCGCACTGATCCAGGTATACTTTCTTCATTAATCTCTCTATACAATCTCTCTTAAGGGTGTTAGTGACCAATTCTAGTGCTAACACTTTACGTTCATTTTTAATACTCGTTTATATATATAAAGATCCATCACATACATAATTTGTTTTCCATTAAATATTTAAGTCATTGATGAATATTACATAAGCTTCTACTTCCTTTACTTAAGTTTATAACTTAATTCGATTATAAAATAAAAATTTATGTATTTGGTATTCGTCTTTGAAGACGAAAGAAATATTTCAATATATCTTAGAATTCAACTAAAACATTTAACCTTATTCACTTAGTATAAATATAAGACATATTTAAGATATCTTCACAGCATATAAGATTTTCTGGAAGTTTAAATACTATTGCAGATTATATCAAAATATTTTAACAAGCTTTAAAATAAAGTTCTTTAGATTCGATAATTTATTAGGCTCGTTATTTTAATATAAGTATAAACTCAAAGATTATTAAACTAAAACTAAGAGTATACTCAAATCTTACATTAAAATTTCAAATTAAAGAAAAAAATTCATATTTTCGCAAATAATTTTAAATTACTTGTTTTAAAATGAATAGTCAAATCGTGGAAAACATTTATTTCGGTTTAATACAAAATTCAAAGAGTAAATAAACTTATATATTTCATATTACTACTTCGAAAACCAAGTAAATATTTAAAACCATACTTTCAAAAATAGTGATTCAAATTTGTTTTCCAAACATATCACAATAAATAAGACTTCCCAAATTATTTTTTCATAAAATTATAAAATAGAATTATTTTTATTTTTATATATAGTCCATTTATATAATATCTCTAAATTATATATCCAAAGAAGCTTATATAAATTCTATTTGAAACATTCATTTGAAATCTTCATTTGCAAATCAATCATCTTTAATATTTTAATACTTTATGAAAATTATTTTGTAAATCTTTTTGCTTCATTTATAAATACCATTTAAATATTTCAAATTACATCTTTATAAATATATGTAAACTATTTGAAAATAATTATTTACATCATTACTTATATTTAGAAAGAAGTTATTGAAAACCTTAAATCCATTATTTATAAATTTATTAGTTTTAATCTCAAATACTTTTCAAACATCATTAATAAACCAATAATCATTAACTTTGAATATGTTTCATTGGAATAATAACTTCTCATGATATTTACAACATTGATAATTAACCTTTAAACCATGTCGTACATAAATAAACAACCTTTTAAACATATTAAAATATTTAGAAAAGAAATAAAAATAATCAAAATATCTTTTATATAATACTTTGTCAAAATACTTTTACAACCCGGTGTCTTAACAAGCTTATCCTCGTTATTACAGACTCTGGCTATACGTTGATCATGCTTAAGACTAGAATTCTCCAAGTACTTAATAGATTTTTTTCAACACCCAGTGAAAATAATTAAAAAGAGATATGAAAAGAACCACTCAAAAATCTGATGTCAAATAATGATGTTACGACAGCAGTGGCCCGCTGCTAATTCTATTTTTTATGCAATGGACACAAAACCTTCTAGAAGATCCATCCACCTTTCGGATTCCAAAAGAATATCGTATCCATTTCGTAAACAAGGGACCATCAGCCCCTGCCGCGGTGGTAAGTTGCTTCAATGATTTACACAATAGTTGCACTTTCTTCTCGGAAGATCCATAAACAACATATCCCAAGATTAAAAGCGTATCCATTGGTCAAACTAAAGAACCATCTACCTAGAAAAAAATCAAGGAACTCATGAGTTTAAGTCCTAAAAACATATATCAGTTCGAATCCATTTCTGGATACACCCAAGTCCATTAGGGTTATCGGTCGAATCCATTCCTGGATTCACCCAAGTCCATTAGGATTCGAAGCATATCATAGTATACTTTTTCGCGGAGGGTACTTCCCATATCTTCAATTTCGAAATATATCATGCTATATATAGTACCCTTTTCAAATCATAACTTCAAATATCATGCTTATATAAGTTCCATTATATATCAGATCGTCACTTTTCAAAACGAGTACCTTTTAAATCAATAGTCTTTGAAATAACTCATATTTATATAAAATCATTTATATAAGAATCGAAAACTTTCAAATCAAATATTTATGAAATCAAAAGTCATGGAAAATCATTCAAAATATCAGTTCGGTTTCAAATCCATATAGGGTTTCAACAATCATTTTCCTCTTCAAAATCGAATACCATTTAAAACTCAAAATTTCCACAATCAATAATATTTAGAAATAAATTCAATTTAATATTTATATCAAGTTTATAAATCATAATTTTCTTTTCCAAATCAATATATTTTTGAAAAATCATTTTGTACATAGATTACTTTATAAAACATTACTAAGTTCATAAACATTTCCTAAAACAAGATTTCATTTAAAACATTTCAGAACTAAATTTCATATTTGTGTCATACAAAATAATCTTATTCATTTTACGTACCAAAATATTTAACTGTTTAAAACTTGTTAAATTATATTATCCTTTAATTTAAGAGTTACAAAAGTAAACCTTTATATATCTTTCTAAAATACCAAACTTAAAATCTTAAATATCAATTTGGAAGTGTCGGACTATTCAAAATAGTCGAAAAAATCAAATTCCAATTCAGAGGAAATTGGAAATCAACAACCAATCATCACAACGAGATGCATAATCAGTCAATCCAAGTGCATAGGATACATGATTCCATATTATCGTTCAACCTAAATTTGCGAACTAAACACCGAGTTTATTTTAATCATTTGAAATAAATATATGCATATCTTTTGAATATTAAACCATACTTCAGGGATTTGAATCAAAATCAGTTTCATTAATTCAAACGTGTAGCAAAGCTACTATAGCGGCAATCCCCACTTGAAACTCGAAAATAAACGCCGATCATATCGCGATCATATCGCCGATCATATCGCCGATCATATCGCCGATCATATCGAAATTATTTTCCAGCGATAGAAGTGAGCTCTACACTTTATTTCCTTTGAAAACATTTCAGTACGAAAAATACTTTCAAACAATACTACTATATTTTTACGAAATCTTATACACCAATTTCAAAAATACCAGAAGTCACGTTCTCAAATTTTCAATTTGAATAACTTTTTAGTTATAAATCATATCTATCTAAACCATATTTTGTATATCACTTTCCAATATGGTATCAAATATTCGGTATAATAATTTAGTGGGAATTTAGAGATGTATTTACTTCGAAATCCCATATTGAAAATATGCAATTTCTTATAAACTATTTAAAACTATTTCAAAAATTCATTACAATAATCAATGCTCAAATCAACAACAAATAGTCAATGCTCATTAACTGGCCGAGCACAATAAACCAATAAATAAATGACAATAAGCACTAACATTCAAATCAATCAATCAATCAGTAAAGTGATAACAATCACTAAACATGAAACAATCATAAAGGACTATATCATTTTATATAAATTCATTCTTATATGTATATATACACACACGAAATATAATCCGAGTTAAAATCATTTCATTTATGATTTCAAAACATTTTATAACATTAACAAGTACGCTCTCTCGTATATATACTCTCAATTCATAATAGGACATCCAATTACCTATCTCTTAATGAGTTTACCCAACAGGCTAAGGTATTTCTAAACCACGCTCTGATATCCATTGTGACGGCCTACCTTCTTGGAAAATTTAAGTCGGTAATAAACCATACATATCTAAATTTTCCAACTTAAATGATCACTTTCAAATGTACTGTAATATAGTAACTTAAAGGATGCTTGGGACCGCCCATCCTCTAAGGATCCGTTAAACTATTTACTATATAGTAATATTTCGCTATTATAATAGTATCTATATTAAAATAAACTTACTTTTCAATAGCGTTAAGGCTTTACATTTTCCACCTTAACACATAATATTTTCCCATAGTCTATACATTGCCGTAATCTCCCCCGTACTGGGCGTCGTCAGAGGGCACTCCATAGGTATGGAACAAAACCAAAATCGTATACGGCGCGCTAGGGTAGGTGACACGGCACAACTAGGCAATGCCAGGGTAGATATACCAATTACGCTTCCGGACCGGTGGTCGCGCATAGCCGCAGCTATCGCCCACCTCGAACAAACTCCCCAAAATCAAAAGTAAAAGTGGCCACTGAATAAATCCAAAGTCAGAATATAGTATCGAAGAGGAGTGTCCGATAAAGGGAGCTAACCCTCCTAGCCCGTCGATTGCTCCTGTTTTAGCCACCTTATGCCAACTCACGGGAGTCGGGTCCACATATATACCTCAATAGAACGTCACCACCATTCTACTTCATACTGGAATCTCCACCGCGTTTCCGATTGTCAAAGTGGTTTTCGGTATCGATAGAGAGTATGCCCATATCCGATCCCGGTCTCTTTGCCAACCAATCGTTTTATTATTACCCGTGGTTATACATTTTCAAAATAGTTTATATTTAAATCACAATACTTCATTTTAAACATTCAAAAGTAAAGTTATTAAAATTTCAAAT
The DNA here is from genome assembly GCA_030765085.1 of Allium cepa. Taxonomy (NCBI): domain Eukaryota; kingdom Viridiplantae; phylum Streptophyta; class Magnoliopsida; order Asparagales; family Amaryllidaceae; genus Allium; species Allium cepa. Next base: position 471,365,045 of record CM060931.1, read on the forward strand.
CAATATTCAAAAATCTCATTTCAGCTAACGGCAACACTTAAACAGTGCTACTGTAGCCTTCTTATTTATTCTGGTTTAGTTTAAATTTCGCACCCACAGCACTTACCAGGTACTGCAGTAGCTTTTAATTAATTTTAGCCTTAAGTTCATTTGCATCAACTACGGCACTTAAAAAGTGTCGTAATATCCTTTACAACAGAATTTAAGTAAATTAAATTTCTAGACTTAAATATAAATTTATAAATAATTAAACTTTGATTAAACCCATTTAACTTATAAAACCATATTTACACTTTTAACAATAGTCATTTAAATTTCAAATATATGATTTATATGAGGTAAATTACACATCAACTTCTTATGTTCACTTATTAAAGTCAAATCAAGATTTTCTATTCTTCGCATTCAAAATTTTACATAGTAATTAAGTTTAATTATTATTCCAAAATATAACTATTTCCAAATTATTTCTTAGCTTGCCCATTTCTTAAACTGGACTTTCTTCTTCTAAGTTAAGATATATTCAAATTTTTATTATTGGTACTTAATTTATTTACTGTTTAATTTATAGGAAAATTACATACCACCTTATTTATCATTTAATTTCAGTTTATCAAATATACTTCATTTCATTCCTTTACAAAATTAAATTCCAAAATGAATTTATATTCAAATTCCAAATCAATCCTTTATATATATATATATATATATATATATATTTAATTGTATAAAATTACAAAATCATTTTTATTCAATTCAAATCAACGATGGTATAATATACAAATTTTAAAAATACTTAATTTTTTCCATAAAACTATATATATATAACCACGGGTCTATATAATGTTTTCTACCTAGGTCAAGTGGTACGGATAATATATCATTTCAATCCGTAATTTACAAAGAATATCCAGGTTCTATCATTTCAAACCCGCAATCCCAAATTAAATAAATAACTAAATAAATAAATATATAAATATCGTTTAGGCCTATCATTTCAGCCCGAAACAATTTCTATTCTATAGGGAACTTGCAGTGTGATTAGACAGTAAATAAATAATTAGTATAATTGCATAAATAAAATAGTAGATAATACGACTGATGATGTGTCAATTAAAACTGAGGTTTTACCATCATAAATTTTTATCACAGGCAGATGAAATTTAAATATAATTATTTACAATTACACTTGTTGTTAAATTTACAGACATATAAGTACGTTTGTCAGGTGAGAATACTCACCTTTTCACTGCTGAAGATTCAAATCAAACAACGGTATCTATCCCGAAAGAAAAGAACAGAGGCACGATTAATTTCCAGCAGATGTGACACCTCGATTTCGAACTTGAAAAATAAACGAATAATAAATTACGCGATCATGAACGATCAAAGCAAAATAAAATAACAACTGGAACGATATTTAAATTAAAAGATTTTTGACACCCGCAGCTCGACCACTCCATCACTCAGTCTGTTCAACACCTCCAATTCTCGTCCCTTCCTAATTTGTTATTTAAATGCTTGGGAAAAACTTTGTTATAAAAAAATGCTTTGTAAAAAAAATAGGCTGAGTCAAAAAACGGTGGTTACAAAGGTTATTAGATTCACAGAGTTTTAAAAATACTTTGAAAAAATGAATGCATGCAAGACACGGTCGAGTACACTATTTTGTTTGCTTAAATTCCTAAAGTGACACATGCATAAAATTTCGTGGCCAAAAATGCTACAGGCACATATATCTTTACATCTCCAGAGAGCAAATGGAAAGAAAAAAAAACTTATTTTGTTTGTTAACATATTCATAATGGCTCACGCATGAATTCACTTGGCCACCACATCAGGGACGCATGCAATATTTTCAACAGCATGTAAAAGAAAGCTACTAGGCTTGACTTCCTATATCAATTGACATGCACGGAAAAAATCAAGAAGGAAAGGAGATGCACGGAAATTTTCTATAGGCTCATATGTTTTTTTTTTTAAAAGTGACGCATGAATTTCTCTACAGAATGCAAAAGAAAACTAAGCTTCACTTCATGCACGGCAAATATAGATCAGGGGAAGGAGTCAGGGACGGCAACAACATGGAGTGAGAAGCGGGGTAGCCGAGTAAGGTGGAGAAAATAAAAGAAAAACTGAAGAAGAAAAAGAAAAATATAAGGGAGGAGAAGAGTGTGCATACCTGTTTTCAAAGCTCCACACGCAGAAGGAAATTTGGATGAGAATTGGACATTGCGTGGGATATATATAGTTGGATCAGAGAGGTAGCATTATTTAAGGAGGAAAATAGAACGGCAAGTGATCAATTCTTGCTTTGAAACAGAAAGGAAATAAATAAATAAAAAAATGAACGTGTTTAGGAATAAACTAGCGTTGATTTTGTTAAATGAGCAGTTATGCAAGAAAATATAAATACTGGTTTTTAAAAAGGGCATGAGTTGACTGAGCACTGATTTCTCTTGCTATACATGGCTACTGATTTTTTTTAACCAAATTTGAACGTGCCTCCAATCTAAAGCTCGCGTTTATTTGGGAACAAATGGCAAGAATTTAAAACGATAACGGTTATAAATTTTGTGAATAACGTTCCTATTAAATCAGGAGGGTCCAAAGGAAAATGAATATATTCACAATGCGTACAACAGACGCAAATAAATTTTTGTCCAAAAATGAAAATAACGGATTTAAATTTTATATGTTATTTATTCTATCAAATAATGCGCCTTTTAAAACGCGTAATTAAACAGTTTATTTATGCATAAATTTTAAAAAAATTTACTTAAATAAATATGAGATGTTCACATTGTGGTTCTATTCATTTACTAAGAAATCTATCACACAAGTGTATATAAGTATCAATATAAATTATTTAATTTTTAAAAGTATATAATCCATTTTTATTTAAAAGAACAAAAGTGAAATAAAACGTTGTTATGGATATATTCAATTAAATTAAAACGTTTGAAAATTAGAAATTTAGAGGATTCATAACTTCAATAAATGTTAAATTGTAACCAAAGATAAAATAATTTTTTTTTTAGAATTTTCACATTGATAAAAATCTTGGGCGATTATTTATAATTAAATTTAGAATTTCAATTTTCGTAAAATAAAACCCTGGGGTTAAAATAAAGAATAAAATATCGCTAAAATTTTGGGCTGTTACACTCTCCCCCACTCAGAACTTTTCGTCCTCGAAAAGGAACGTAGGAAGGAAACAACGGAAGATAAGATAAAAGAACAAAATACCTAAATGAATAATTCTGGATTCGAAGCACGAATGCTCTCCTCCGTCTCCCAGGTGCAATCCCGTTCATCAGTGCTCCATTGCGACCAGGTGGACAGTTTTTCTTCTTAGCTGATTCATACCTCGATCAATGATACGAAGCGGCTTCCTTTCAATAGTTAGGTCAGGCTCGATGTCCAAACTATCAAGAGCAGAAGGCTGGATAAAAAGATATGGATCATGAAGACAGCGACGAAGGTGGGATACATGGAATACATTGTGTGTTCCAGCCAATTTCTCGGGCAACTCCAGTCGATAAGCAAGAGACCCAACCCTCTCTAAGATGCGGAATGGACCTATGAACCTAGGAGCAAGCTTCCCTCTCCGCCCAAACTGAACCACATTTCTTAAAGGGGAGACCTTAAGAAAAACCAGATCACCGACGGAAACTCCAAACTTCTTCTATGACGATCCGCGTACTTCTTCTGCCTGTCCTAAGCAATCCTTAACCTCCTCTTAATCTCCTCGACTTTCTTCGAAGCTTCCAAAATCATATCGGGTCCAAGAACTAAGCGATTACCGGATTCAATCCAGCGGGATGGAGATCTACAGGGTCGCCCGTAAAGAGAAGCAAAAGGGGACATCTCGAGACTAGCCTGGTAACTATTGTTATAGGTGAATTCCACAAGATGGAGATGATCTTCCCAAGATCCTCCATAATCTAAAATGCAAGCACGGAGAAGATCCTCTAGAATCTGATTCACCCTTTCTGTTTGACCGTCAGTCTGTAGGTGGTAAGCAGTGCTCTGATTCAGACGAGTACCCAAGGATTCTTGGAAAGCCTTCCAAAATTGGCTAGGGAAGATAGGGTCTCGGTCACAAACGATGCTAAGGGGAACACCATGGAGGCGAACAGTCTCCCTCATATAAATATTAGATAAGCTCGAAGCCGAACGGGTGGACTTGACTGGAATAAAATGAGCGGACTTGGTCAGTCTATCAACGATAGCCCAGATGCTCTCATTACCCTTCGTAGATCTCGGTAAACCATCGATGAAATCCATAGAAACTTTCTCCCACTTCCAATCCGGAATCTCCAGAGACTGCAATAAACCTGGTGCCTTCTGATGATCCACCTTGACTTGCTGACAAGTCGCACACCTACTCACAAAGATAGAGACATCACGCTTCATACCTCTCCACCAATAGAGCTTCTTCAAATCCTGATACATCTTCGCTACACTAGGGTGAATGGAAAGTCGGGATTGATGATGTTCCCGAAGTAACTCCTGCCTCAAACCATCAGCATTCGGGACACAAATCCGATTATTAATCCTTAAAATCCCTTTATCATCGATCTGAGCTCCACTACCATCAAGACTACTACCACCAACTCTGCTTCGGACATTCTCCCTGATCAATCTGATGATCCTATCCTCATCCTACTTTGCCTTGATCCGATCCAAAAGGGGAGAAGAAACAATAAGCGATACAGCAAGGACTTCTTCCTACTCAACGCATCCACCACAACATTTGCTTTCCCAGGAGTATAGTTAATGTCGAGATCGTAAGAAGCAAGGAACTCGAGCCACCGAACTTGTCTTTGATTCAAATCCTTTTGGGTGAAGATATATTTCAAAGACTGATGATCGGTGAAGAGGTCAAACTTAGCACCCAAGAGATGATGTCTCCAAAGCTTCAAAGCAAAGGCAACAGCCAGCAATTCTAAATCATGAGCAGCATAATTAGCCTCATGGGTCTTCAACTGATGACTAGCATATGCAATTACCTTCCCATCTTGCATTAATACTGCTCCCAAACCCTCGCGACAAGCATCGGTGAATACCGTTAATCTCTCATTTCCATTTGGAACGGTAAGCACTGGTGCGAAAGTAAGCTTATTGCTTTAACTCTTGGAATGCCGCTTTACACTTATCGCTCCAAATAAAGTCAGCATTCTTCCGAGTCAGAGCCGTGAGAGATGTAGAGATCTGAGCGAAGTTCTCAGTGAACCTCCGATAGTAACCGACAAGGCCCAGAAAACGACGGATATCAGCTGGAGTCTTAGTTTCTTCCCATTTTTGATCGCATCGATCTTGACTGGATCAACAGAAACTCCTTCACTAGAGACAATATGTCCGAGGAATCGGACTTCCTCTTCCAGAAATGGCATTTAGAGAATTAGCTTTTAACTGGTGACTTCTAAGGGTCCCCAAAACAAAACTTAAGTGGGATTTATGTTCTTCCTCGGACTTAGAGAACACAAGGATATCATCAATAAAGACTAGAACAAATTTATTAACCACATCGTGGAAAACACGATTTATCAAGTCGACGAAGAAAGCAGGGGCGTTGGTCAGCCCAAAAGGCATAACAAGCCATTCAAAGAAGTCATTCTCAGTACGGAAAGCAGTTTTGGGAATGGTCTCCTCAGCGACTCTAAGCTGGTGGAATCCTGTGGCTAGATCAAGCTGAGAGAAAACGGTCGCTCCATAGAGTTGATCGAACATATCATTGTTTCGAGGCATAAGATATTTGTTTTTCATAGTGAGCTTGTTCAGCTCCCTATAATCAACACACATCCGGAGAGAACCATCTGATTTGGTGATGAAAACCACGGCTGCTCCCCATTCTGAAAAGCTAGGTCTGATAAGACCTTTAGAGTGCAAGTCTTCAATTTGGTTCCTTAATTCGATCTTCTCCCGGGGTGCCATCCTTCTGGGTGGAAGAACTACAGGTCGTGCTCCAGGAATGAGATCGATACAGAAATCAATTTCCCGCTTCGGAGGTAGAGAGATGACTTCACCAAATACGTCAGGAAATAGTCTAACTACAGGAGTGGACTCAATATCACCATGGAAAGTGTCAAGAGAATAAATGAAGCTACCAGCGAATTCCTGAGGCAAGCTACACTGAATTACTAGAGAATCACCCTTATCACCTACAAGTGAGACAGTTCGAGAACTACAAGAAATATGGGCATCATGCTTATCCAACCAGTCACTTCCAAGTAGTAGATCGAAAGCGTCAAACCCCAGAACATAGAAGTCACCAGTGAATCGATAACTATCGAGGAAGAGTTTCACATTTCTACAAACCTTGCTCAGGTTTGCAGGGCCACCGATGGGGTTTGAAACACATAAAGGCACAGAAGAAAACTCGGGAGAAAGAAGATGCTCAAATTTATTATAGAGATCCGACGAGATGAAGCTATGGGAAGCCCCGGTATCGAATAAAACATGAACAGGATATTCGAACAAAGTAAAAGAACCCTGAAGTGTACCTTGAGAATCGCTAGGAGCGGGAGTAGGTGCCGGTGTAGGTGCAAGGGCTGGCGGAGGGGCTGGAGAAGATGCTGATGTCACGGCAAAAATACCTGATGCCTAGCCCTTGTTCTGGGTAGGGCAATCTCTCTTGAAGTGTCCCGGCTGAAGGCAGATGTGGCAGAGGTCTCGTCTATCCAACTGAGAAGGAGGTGGAATAGCAACACCCAAGGTCGGACATCTATTTGCGTAGTGTCCCTTCTGGTGGCGTTTATGTCAAGTGATGGTAGAAAGGTCTACAGGCGGCCTCTGAGATGCCGAAGACGACGATCCTAGCCCTGGAGTCCTATTCCTATTCTTCTGGCGTTGCTGAAAATGGGGCTTCCTCTTCTTAGAATTTCCAGAATACTGAGATGGGGCAGACTGGGCAGCAGGAGGAGCTCTGGAGGTAGGGTTTTCATACCGGATAGCCATATCCATCAAAGCGGTGAATGTCCCATGCACGTGGGTAATTAGTCGATCGTAGTATTCGGGACGCGCTCCAGTAATAAATTTCTCGTTTTTCTTCAGCGAGGTGTCTATTAGATTTAATCCATATTGCTAAAGCTCATTAAATTTCCTCTCGTATTCGATAAAGGACATATCGCCCTACTTCAGATCCATAAAGTCTCGGTATAGCTGAGACTTGCCCGCTTCGGGCATCCATTTGACAAGAAAGGCCTCCCTAAAGCACAATAAGAGAGATAAGATAAATTTCAAAAGGAAATGGCGGAATTTAACCTAAATTTGGATAACTGAAGAAGATACCTAAATTGATCCCAGGTAATGTCAGCCTCATCGGTGTGAGCAGTAACTAACAGCCACCAATTCAATGCGTCTCCTTTCATCTGCCAGGCCGCCAATTGCCGCTACTGGGCATTAGTGATTTCGAGACAGGAGAAGATTCTCTCCAAGTCTCTCAACCACTATTGAGCTTCTATTATGGTTTTATACCCCGTGAACTTGGTGCCACCAAGCTCGGTAAAATCTTTGCACAGCTTAGTAAATCTAACTGGGGCAGCGGGTAGAGGAGCTGGGGCAGCAGCTCGTCCCCTATCTCTGTTATTTCCTCGATTCATCCTGAGAAATCAAGAATGAATTTAAGGGCAGAGGAAAATATTGAGGCAAATATAGATTAGATAAGCTAAAGTTCACTAGAAAGGCATTCAACAAAGGACCTAATTATACAAGATGGAGAAAAGGAGAAAGTAGTTGGACAAATTAAAATTTTAAAACAAGAAGGCTTTTTTATTTTTTTATATCAAAACACTTCTTTGAAAAGCCTTTCGAAAATCATTTTATACTTTTAAAATATGTTTTCTCACAAGGAAACGATTCTAAGATTTGACTTCACTCATTCTAGGGTATTGCTACCCTATCTCTAATGAGTTTTTGCTCCTCAGGCTATGGTTAAACCAAAGCTCTGATACCAACTGTAACGACCCACTATTTTGTACCATTCAAATTCGACGATAAACTAAAACTTGTCAAACTTGAACAGTTCAAAACAATAGATTGTAAATAAATTTGGAGCAATTGAAATCAAATCACAGAATCACAAATACAGAAATCAGAATACTCGCAGCGGAATTAAAATAACTTAGTGGTTCATGAAGCCACTATAAATAGTCTCAAAAACAACAAAATTTTACATAGTCTTTAAACCCAATAGTTTGAAAACAACTATAACAAATCTCAATATCCAATAGTCTTAATTACAAAATTTAAGATGAAGAAACTGAAAGGAATGTTTGCCAGCAGCTTGAAGGGTGATATACAGAAGTCCTAGCTCCGGAATGAAGATTGAACTACAACTCAGGCTGACCCGAGCATAAAAAAAAATCTAAACACTCGAGTCAGGACATACATACTTATACAGTGTAAGCTAATTCAAATGTACTGTAATATAAAGCAAGTAACTTAAAGGATGCTTGGGACCGCCCATCCTCTAAGGATCCGTTAAACTATTTACTATATAGTAATATTTCGCTATTATAATAGTGTCTATATTAAAATAAACTTACTTTTCAATAGCGTTAAGGCTTTACATTTTCCACCTTAACACATAATATTTTCCCATAGTCTATACATTGCCGTAATCTCCCCCGTACTGGGCGTCGTCAGAGGGCACTCCATAGGTATGGTACAAAACCAAAATCGTATACGGCGCGCTAGGGTAGGTGACACGGCACAACTAGGCAATGCCAGGGTAGATATACCAATTACGCTTCCGGACCGGTGGTAGCGCATAGCCGCAGCTATCGCCCACCTCGAACAAACTCCCCAAAATCAAAAGTAAAAGTGGCCACTGAATAAATCCAAAGTCAGAATATAGTATCGAAGAGGAGTATCCGATAAAGGGAGCTAACCCTCTTAGCCCGTCGATTGCTCCTGTTTTAGCCACCTTATGCCAACTCACGGGAGTCGGGTCCACGTATATACCTCAATAGAACGTCACCACCATCATACTTCATACTGGAATCTCCACCGCGTTTCCGATTGTCAAAGTGGTTTTCGGTATCGATAGAGAGTATGCCCATATCCGATGTCGGTCTCTTTTCCAACCAATCGTTTTATTATTACCCGTGGTTATACATTTTCAAAATAGTTTATATTTAAATCACAATACTTCATTTTAAACATTCAAAAGTAAAGTTATTAAAATTTCAAATCAATATTCAAAAATCTCATTTCACCTAACGGCAACACTTAACAAGTGCTACTGTAGCCTTCTTATTTATTCTGGTTTAGTTTAAATTTCGCACACACAACACTTACCAGGTACTGCAGTAGCTTTTAATTAATTTTAGCCTTAAGTTCATTTGCATCAACTACGGCACTTAAAAAGTGTCGTAATATCCTTTACAACAGAATTTAAGTAAATTAAATTTCCAGACTTAAATATAAATTTATAAATAATTAAACTTTGATTAAACCCATTTAACTTATAAAACCATATTTACACTTTTAACAATAGTCATTTAAATTTCAAATATATGATTTATATGAGGTAAATTACACATCAACTTCTTATGTTCACTTATTAAAGTCAAATCAAGATTTTCTATTCTTCGCATTCAAAATTTTACATGGTAATTAAGTTTAATTATTGTTCCAAAATATAACTATTTCCAAATTATTTCTTAACTTGCCCATTTCTTAAACTGGACTTTCTTCTTCTAAGTTAAGATATATTCAAATTTTTATTATTGGTACTTAATTTATTTACTGTTTAATTTATAGGAAAATTACATACCACCTTATTTATCATTTAATTTCAGTTTATCAAATATACTTCATTTCATTCCTTTACAAAATTAAATTCCAAAATGAATTTATATTCAAATTCCAAATCAATCCTTTATATATATATATATATATTTAATTGTATAAAATTACAAAATCATTTTTATTCAATTCAAATCAACGATGGTATAATATACAAACTTTAAAAATACTTAAATTCAAAAGTAAAAGTGGCCACTGAATAAATCCAAAGCCAGAATATAGTATCGAAGAGGAGTGTCCGATAAAGGGCGCTAACCACCTTAGCCCGTCGATCGCTCCTGTTTTAGCCACCTTATGCCAACTCACGGGAGTCGGGTCCACATACATACCTCAATAGAACGTCACCACCATCCTACTTCATTCTGGAATCTCCACCGCGTTTTAGGTTGTCAAAGTGGTTTTCGGTATCGACAGAGAGTATGCCCATATCCGATCCCGGTCTCTTTGCCAACCAATCGTTGTTATTATTATTATTACCCGTGGTTATACATTTTCAAAATAGTTTATATTTAAATCACAACACTTCATTTTAAACATTCAAAAGTAAAGTTATTAAAATTTCAAATCAATATTCAAAAGTCTCATTTCAGCTAACGGCAACACTTAACAAGTGCTACTATAGCCTTCTTATTTATTCTAGTTTAGTTTAAATTTCGCACCCACAGCACTTACCAGATACTGCAATAGCTTTCAATTAATTTTAGCCTTAAGTTCATTTGCATTAACTACGGCACTTACAAAGTGCCATAATATCCTTTACAATAGAATTTAAGTAAATTAAATTTCCAAACTTAAATATAAATTTATAAATAATTAAACTTTTATTAAACCCATTTAACTTATAAAACCATATTTACACTTTTAACAATAGTCATTTAAATTTCAAATATATGATTTATATGAGGTAAATTGCACATCAACTTCTTATGTTCACTTATTAAAGTCAAATCAAGATTTTCTATTCTTCGCATTCAAAATTTTACATAGTAATTAAGTTTAATTATTATTCCAAAATATAACTATTTCCAAATTATTTCTTAACTTGCCCATTTCTTAAACTGGACTTTCTTTTTCTAAGTTAAGATATATTCAAATTTTTATTATTGGTACTTACTTTATTTAATGTTTAATTTATAGGAAAATTACATACCACCTTATTTATCATTTAATTTCAGATTATCAAATATACTTCATTTCATTACTTTACAAAATTAAATTCCAAAATGAATTTATATTCAGATTCCTAATCAATCCTTTATTTATATAAATATTTAATTGTATAAAATTACAAAATAATTTTTATTCAATTCAAATCAACAATGGTATAATATACAAATTTTAAAAATACTTAATTTTTTCCAAAAAACTGTATATATATATAACCACGGGTCTGTATAATGTTTTCTACCTAGGCCAAGTGGTACGGATAATATATCATTTCAATCCATAATTTACAAAGAATATCCGGGTTCTATCATTTCAAACCCGCAATCCCAAATTAAATAAATAACTAAATAAATATATAAATATCTTTTAGGCCTATCATTTCAGCCTGAAACGATTTCTATTTTATAGGGAAGTTGCAGTGTGATTAGGCAGTAAATAAATAATTACTATAATTGCATAAATAAAATAGTAGATAATACGACTAATGATGTGTCAATTAAAAATGAGGTTTTACCATCATAAATTTTTATCACAGGTAGATAAGATTTAAATATAATTATTTACACATACACTTGTTGTTAAATTTACAGACATATAAGTACGTTTGTCAGGTGAGAAAACTCACATTTTCACTGCTGAAGATTCAAATCAAACAACGATATCTATCCCAAAAGAAAAGAACAGAGGCACGATTAATTTCCAGCAGATGTGACACCCCGATTTCGAACTTGAAAAATAAACGAATAATAAATTACGCGATTATGAACGATCAAAGCAAAATAAAATAACAACCGAAACGAGATTTAAATTAAAAGATTTTTGACACCCGCAGCTCACCACTCCATCACTCAATCTGTTCAACACCTCCTATTCTCGTCCCTTCCCAATTTGTTATTTAAATGCTTGGGAAAAACTCTGTTTTATAAAATAAAAAATATGCTTTGTAAAAAAAATAGGCTGAGTCAAAAAACGGTGGTTACAAAGGTTATTAGATTCACAGATTTTTAAAAATACTTTGAAAAAATGAATGCGTGCAAGACACGGCCGATTACACTAATTTGTTTGCTTAAATTCCTAAAGTGACACACGCATAAAATCTCGTGGCCAAAAATGCTACAGGCACATATATCTTTACTTCTCCAGAGATGTAAATTGAAAGAAAAAAAACTTATTTCGTTTGTTAACATCTTCAAAATGGCTCACGCATGAATTCACTTGGCCACCACTTCAGGGACGCATGCAATATTTTCAACAGCATGCAAAAGAAAGATACTTGGCTTGACTTCCTATATCACTTGACATGCACGGCAAAAATTAGGGGGGAAAGGAGATGCACGGAAATTTTCTACAGGCTCATATGTTTTTTTTAAAAGTGACGCATGAATTTCTCTATAGAATGCAAAAGAAAACTAAGCTTGACTTCATGCACGGTAAATATACAGGGGAAGGAGTCAGGACGGCAACAACATGGAGTGAGAAACGGGGTAACCAAGCAAGGTGGAGAAAATAAAAGAAAAACTGAAGAACAAAAAGAATAATATAAGGGAGGAGAAGAGTATGCATACCTTTTTTCAAAGCTCCACACGCAGAAGGAAATTTGGATGAGAATTGGACATTGCGTGGGATATATATAATTGGATCAGAGAGGTAGCATGATTTAAGGAGGAAAATAGAACGGCAAGTGATCAATTCTTGCTTTGAAACGGAAAGGAAATAAATAAAACAAAACGAACGTGTTTAGGAATAAACTAGCGTTGATTTTGTTAAATGAGCAGTTATGCAAGAAAATATAAATATTGATTTTTAAAAAGGGCATATGTTGATTGAGCTCTGATTTCTCTTGCTATACAAGGCTACTGATTTTTTTAAACCAAATTTGAACGTGCCTCCAATCTAAAGCTCACGTTTACTTGGGAACAAATGGCAATAATTTAAAACGAGAACGGATATAAATTTTGTGAATAATGTTCCTATTAAATCAGGAGGGTTCAAAGGAAAATGAATATATTCACAATGCGTATAACAGACGCAAATAAATTTTTGTCCAAAAATGAAAATAACGGATTTAAATTTTATACGTTATTTATTCTATCAAATAACGCGCCTTTTAAAATGCGTAATTAAACAGCTTATTTATGCATAAATTTTAAAACTTTTTATTTAAATAAATATGATGTGTTCACATTGGGGTTCTATTCATGTACTAAGAAATCTTTCACACAAGTGTATATAAGTATCAATATAAATTATTTAATTTTTAAAAGTATATAATCCATTTTTATTTAAAAGAAAAAAGTGAAATAAAACGTTGTTATGGATATATTCAATTAAATTAAAAGGTTTGAAAATTAGAAATTTAAAGATTCATAACTTCAATAAATGTTAAATTGTAACCAAAGATAAAATAATTTTTTTTAGAATTTTCACATTGATAAAAATCTTGGGCGATTGTTTATAATTAAATTTAGAATTTCAATTTTCGTAAAATAGAACCCCGGGGTTAAAATAAAGAATAAAATATCGCTAAATTTTTGGGCTGTTACAAAAATGTATTACATTCATAAGGAAAAAATTGATTTAAATAAGAGATTGAAACCAAGGTAAGTTAATTTTTGGGATTTAAATTATAATAAAATTGACAAAAGTTCAATGTAATTGAAATATTGCAACTAATATAGTAAAGATGATAATTGTATAATATTTGTGTAATAAGATATAAGCAAATGTTAACTATGTCTATAGAGTAATAATTGATTGAATAAAAAGATGAAAATAAAGTTAAATCAATTTATTGGAACTAAATTATAACTAATTGGATTTACTTTCAGTTGAAATTGAACACTGTAACTCATGTAATATTTAACAATGAAATGACATGTAAATTTGTTTTAAATTATTGCAAATGTCCAAGTAGTCAAAAATGATGAAAATTGTTGGTCATTAAATTTGAAATTAAAAAGTGATTTAATTAATTTAATAATAATTTATTTAATTAACATGAAAATAGCTATTTTGGCCACTATCTCGGATTTCAACGAAACCAGTTTCATCATCCGTAACGGTGAATATTATAGGATTTCAAGTTACATAACGATCGGACTGATCGTTTGATCATACGGGATCGAAACATGAAGAAATCAATTTAATTGAAATAAATTTGAAATAAGCTGATTTTTATGCTAACTTCTTCATACGATAGAATTAGGACTGGAAACCTGTTCCAATCTAAGTTTGAAAATATTAAAAACATTTATTTTGATATATGGGATGACCCACTTTCGTTTCGAAAGCGAAACGGGCTTTTCGGGTCGTTATTGCCAATTCGAACCAATTCGATATGTTATTCTTATCGGGCATTGCTAATATAAATAGTTTTGTATCTTAAACCCAAGCAGTCATTTTTTTTACTCTGTACGTATAATTTCATCTGTCTGCTTCTTCTTCTCAATGGCAGAATGAAAATCAAATTTGCAAACCCTCAATTCAATTTCAAAATCAATTTCAAAATCAAAATCCTCAAAACTATGTCATAGTATATACTGATTCAAAGCTCTCGACGAGCGCAAGTCAAATCTGTAGTTTGTTTTTCGATTTGAATTTCAGTGTGGCCAGAATTGGGTGATTAATTCTCGACCGTTCGTTGCATCGTGATCAACTTCGACCGATCGTCGATTGAATGGTATGGATGTGTAGAGAGTGTCGAGGAGATCGCATCCATGTGGTAGGTGGGTGATGTTGATGGTTGGATTGGGCTTGAAAATTGATTAGGGTTTGATAAAAATTGGCGGTGGCTCGGCATTTATGCTCCAATCAACGTTGAGGCGACGAGCATGGTGAGGCGGTGCTTCATGAGGCTGGCGGTCTAGCAGGCCGCGATAACCGGTGGTGCCTGTGGTGCGTGCGTTCTTATACGTGGTGGCTGCTATCGAGATGGGAATAACAATGTTTCAGGAATAGGCTAGGTTTTCTATGTAGGTGATGATGACGTGCCCTCTTTCTATTTGTTCGTTTAATTAATATAATTTTTAAATTCAAATTGTTCTAACTATAATATTTTTTCATACGATCTCAGATTCACGCGCGGTTTGTTTCATTGGGTTCGTATCAAAATTCCGGACATTAAGGAACCGGTTTGGACTAATTATGAGATCGTTGACTTTTGGGCCTTATTTTGAATTTCGAATCGATTTAAAATCAAAGGGGGTATTTTAACCCACTCACAACTACTAAATTGTCCTATGTTAGTTAAATTAAATTTATGATGTGACTGAAAATTAATTAATTGACGTTTGGTATGTTTAAATTGTCATTTCAGTTAAATTTGACCTTTATTGAATTAAATAGCCATTTAATTTAATATTGATGTTTAATAGCCAGTTAATACCTGTCATTGATCTCTGCTTGATTGTTATTGTTTATTGATTGGATTGAATGATGATTGTGATAGATGTTGATTGTTAGTATTGGATAATTGGATGTTATATTTTTTATTATTTAAACACTGCAAGTTCTCTATGGGTTGAAATGATACATATCCAAACGATCTATAGATTAGGGAAAATCGTTATGGGTTGAAATGATAAAACCGAGCGATTTTATGGATTTTGAATTTTTTTGGGATTGCGGGTTGAAATGATATATGCCCGAATTTTTTTGAATTGTGGATTGAAAAGATATATATCGGTATCACTTGATCATAGGGTAGAGAAATATATACGGACACCGAATTGGTTAAATTTAATGATTTTAAATCTTTAAACTTTGAATCTAGTTAAACGATAATTGAAATAGAACTTGTCTATTATAAATTTAATTGTTTTAAGTAATTATTTAAAGGATTCAAATTGGAATTCTAAAGTTGAATTTGAGGTACTAACGAAATTATCGAAATTGATTTATTGAAATGTTAGAACTGTAATTTTGAAAATCTATTAAAATTGAAATAATTAATTTTGATGTTAATTTCAAGTTTATTATCTCAATATTAACTGTAAATATTCGTTTAAATTCTAATTTTTGGGTTTTCAACTATTAAAATAAGTTAATCTATTTTAAACTAACTGTTAGCGCCAAAATTGGTTACTAACACCCAAATCCAGATGAAAGCACCAAATCACTGTCACAGCTCACGGATAGGATGTATGTAGAGAGTAATTATATGAAGAACAATAAATATTAAAATAAAAGCAGTAAAGAACAACAGATTTATAGTGGTTAGGCTAACTCTGGCCTACGTCCACTACAGAAGTTTTCTTTTTATTGATGTAAGAATCAGTTACAGTTACAAAGTGGGAGACTAGCCTTAGTCTTAGGAAAAAAGTCAGAGAACAGAAAAGAAGAAGAAGAGGTCCGTTTTCTAGAGTCCTACATGCTCTATTTATAGACACATCCAGGTAGTTATTGGGCTTTCAGAGTAACCTGAGCCCATCAGGGCCGAACGGCCTATGCCGAACCAAAATGCCTTGCCAAACGCACTTGTATGTCGAACGAGGTAGCCATGCCGAACACACTCATATGCCAAACGAGGTAGCCGTGCCGAATGTACTCGTATGCCGAGCGAGGTTGACATGCCGAATGTCCACTGATGCCGAACGGTCCTTCCAATGTCGAACTATACCTGATGTCGAACGATCCATCCAATGCCGAACGATCCCTGATGCCGAACGATCCATCCATTGTCGAACGCTCCCTGATGCCGAACGACCGACCCAATGCTGAACGCTTCCTGATGCCGAACGACCCACCCAATGCTGAACGCTTCCTGATGCCGAACGATCCATCCATTGTCGAACGATCCTTAATGTCGAACCTCCATCATGCCGAACCATGTCTGATGCCGAACCTCCATCATGCCGAACCATGTCTGATGTCGAACCATGCATGATGCTGGACAGTTTCTAATGTTGAGCTCCCATCATGCCGAACGATCTTCTAATGTCGAGCGCTTTTAAATGCGGAGCGCTCCTGGATGCTGAGCGCTACTGAATGCCGAGTGCTCCTGGAATGCCGAACCACCAATGAGTGCCGAATGACCTTAGTCCACTGCCGAGTAAACCTCTTCTCACTCTAATGCCGAACGGCTTCTAACTTCCAGACCGAACCACATTTCCTTGGCCCAAATCATAGTCGATCCATCTCTGTCCAATCCAATTTCCATCTTTCAAGTGCGTTGCGTCATTCATCCATCCAATGGACTGAATCCATCGTACACTAGTCTTGACGAACGTGCAGTCGATTACCTGAAATAGTAACCGATAATTTGGGGCCTAAGTCCTAGGCCGAATCCTGGTCACTCCGGACCCTTGCCGAGCATAGTCCATACTCGACGACCTGAATAAGTTGATTCGCCGCGTTTGGGCAACGAAACTTACCCCTTGTCGGGCACAATCCATACCCGACGACCGTTTACCAAAAACCAGCCAAAAATCCAATCAAAAGCAAATCCAAAATCCAGATCAAACCAGAAAACAAAAAATCCATATCAAAAATCCAAACCGATATCTGAACCAAAAAGCAATCATCCAAATAAAAGTTCAAACCAAGAAACAAACAAAACCAGAAGTTCAAACCAAACCAGGAAAAAGCAAATGTCCAAGCCAAAAAAGAGAAAGCAGATTTCACAAGCTAGAGTGTCGCGGTTTGTCATCATCTCAGAGCATGCCTATGGGCTATCTCCGTCCCCGTACATCAGTAAGTGACTTGGCCGTTTGCTCGTAGTTTGCTACTTGTTTCATAATATTCCAGTCAATTGATAACCAATCGACCATCATTCCTGTGCCTCGTACCATCACTGCATGAGGTAGACGGTGGTTGCTCCTGCCCCACCGCTGCATTTCGAGCTTCGACGTATTGTCGCAACTATCCATTCCTTACATGCTCCTTAATTATCTCCTTTAAGTGCCTGCAGCTATTGGTATCATGCCCGTCCAAATCGTAGAAGAGGCAGTGTTTTCCTGATGCCCTCTTACCTTCGGAGGGTTCTCTCCTAGCCGGACTTCGGTAGGGAAGGCGATTCCGAGTCTCCAAATAAATCCGTTCCAACGTCTCGTTCAATCCTATGTAGGTGCACAATTTTGGCTCTCTCCACCGTTTCCTAGCTTTTCCTAGTTGGTCATCCAGCTTCCTTTTTCCTTTGCCTTTATCTCTTTCCAAGCCTCCGCTAGATGGCCCTCTATCCTCAGTCGCATTTACCTCCCTTAACTTCATATTTGAGCATGCATCTTCCTGCCGAAGGAACCTCTCAGCTTCGTGAAAGAATTCCCCGAGATCCATTGGATGGTCTCGTACTAGTGACACTTTGAAATCTGAATTCTCTCTAACTCCCGACACTGCTGCCATTAAAACCATCGATAGATCCGGCCGATCCACCGAAGCAACCTCTGCATTGAACCGAGTTAAGAAGCTCTAAGTGATTCGTCTGTCCTCTGTTTTACCGATGTCAGCGTTATTACATTCTTTGGCCTTTTGATATGTACCCGAAACTTCTTTAGAAACCTGTCCACCCACTCTGTCCATGTCCCGATAGATCCTTCTTCCAGCTGCTTGAACCACATAGCGGCTATGTCCATCAAGAATAAAGGGAAACATCGAGCCATAACTTCTTCCGACGCCCCCAGCACCTCCATATGTCTTGTATATCTCATCAAGTGATCTGTTGGATCGGCCTTGCCAATGTACATTTCCACGTTAGGTAGCTTGAAATCTGGCGGATTCCGAGCTATCCTGATTTCACGAGTGAACGGACTCTTGTTTACTCCTTCCAGATCTCTATTGGTCAAACCTCCACGCATGGTTCGCCTGATAATCTCGGGTAATCCAACATTGTACGTCAAGGGTTGCCCCCCAGTTCCCGAGGGAATTCTGGTACATACTCTTCCTCTCTTGCTCTTACATTCCTGCCAGCATCTTATTGCGTGGTGTTAGCCGGAACCCCTCCATGAACTGGTTCGGCATTATCTGGTGGTGCGCCCCCGAGTCTAGGTCCATCCGGATTGTTAGTTGTTTGCTGATTGGGGGTTTCCTCCTTCTGAACCATTCCCTTTGCTTGCTAGTTGAGCGCTTCTGATCTGGCTCCATGGGTCGGAGCTCTTGCATTTCTTGCTTGAGTAAATTGTCTCCGAAGAGCCTGCATCATCTCCTCTTGTCTTTTCATCATGGCTTCCATTTCCCTTCTGGTGATGTAGATGGATGCTCCTTCTACTCCATTTCCAGAGGAAACCTCTTGACTCCCCTCCTGGTTGCCCCTCTCTATCACTTGCTTCCTTGCTGATGGTCTAGCCATTGCTCCTTAGAATCTGAGTTTCTAACTCCAAAATTCCTGAGTGCTTCAGTTCTCAGTGAAAGCACCAAAGTGTTAGCGCCAAAATTGGTTACTAACACTAAAATCTAAATGAAAGCACCAAATCACTGTCACAGCTCATGGATAGGATGTATGTAGAGAGTAATTATATGTAGAACAATCAAAATTAAAATAAAAGCAGTAAAGAACAACAGATTTATAGTGGTTCGGCTAACTCCGGCCTATGTCAACTCCAGAAGTTTTCTTTTTATTGATGTAAGAATCAGTTACAGTTACAAAGTGGAAGACTAGCCTTAGTCTTAGGAAAAAAGTCAGAAAACAGAAGAGAAGAAGAAGAGGATCCGTTTTCTGGAGTCCTGCATGCTCTATTTATAGACACGTCTAGGTAGTTGTTGGGCTTTCAGAGTAACCTGAGCCCATCAAGGCCGAACGGCCTATGCCGAACCAAAATGCCTTGCCAAATGCACTCGTATGCCGAATGAGGTAGCCGTGCCGAACACACTCATATGCCGAACGAGGTAGCTGTGCTGAACGTACTCGTATGCTGAGTGAGGTTGCCATGCCGAACGTCCACTGATGCCGAATGGTCCTTCCAATGCCGAACGATACCTGATGTCGAACGATCCATTCAATGCCGAATGATCCCTGTTGCCGAACGACCCATCCAATACCGAACGCTCCCTGATGCCAAACGACCCATCCAATGCCGAACGCTCCCTGATGCCGAATGATCCTTAATGCCGAACCTCCATCATGTCGAACCATGTCTGATGTTGAACCATGCTTGATGCTGGACAGTTTCTAATGCCGAGCTCCCATCGTGCCGAACGATCTTCTAATGCCAAGCGCTTCTAAATGTCGAGCGCTCCTGGATGTCGAGCACTACTGAATGCCGAGTGCTCCTGGAATGCCGAACCACCAATGAGTCCCGACCGACCTTAGTCCACTGCCGAGTGAACCTCTTCTCACTCCAATGCTGAACGGCTTCTAACTTCCAGACCGAACCACATTTCCTTGACCCAAATCATAGTCAATCCATCTCCGTCCAATCCAATTTTCATCTTTCAAGTGCGTTGCGTCATCCATCCATCCAATGGACTGAATCCATCGTACACCAGTCTTGACGAACGTGCAGTCGATTAAGTTAAACCCGCATGCCCGTAGCCTTGTAAAAAGGCGGGTTAACACCAACTTAATCAATTTAAACTAATTAATTTATTTTAATCAAATTTAACCTATTTTAGACTAATTAACCTATTAAATCTATCTTAATGTATTTTGATTCATTTTAAACTATTTCAATATATTTTAAATCAGTTAAACTTTATTAAACTATATTAAACTCTTTTAATTTATTTTAAACTATTTAATCTATTTTAATTCTATTTAATCTATTTTAAATTCATTTAGTCTATTTTAAATCTAATTAATCCATAATAAACCTATTTAAACTATTTTAAACCATTTAAACTATTTTAGAAATCTATTACAAGTATTTTAGTCTATTTTAAATCTATTTAACCTAATTTATATCTATTTTAAAAACTATGTTAAACTAATTAAACTATTTATAACTATCTAAATTATTTTCTAAATTTCAAATAGTGTACAGTTGGAATGTTTATAATTAAAGCCTTGATTTTAAAGCGAAAAAGGTTTAAAATGTTATAACATAAGTTAGGATTTGAAACAATATTTGTTGGTGAAATGACATATTCAAGTAAATATGATTTTAAAAAGTAATTATAATTGAAAGTGATATGGTTTGAATTGAATATGATATTTTAATATCAATATGAAATGGTTTGGGAAATGTAAAAGAGCCATCCGTTGTGTAATAAGCGGTTGGTTGTTAAATAGACCGAGATCGGATATTGTCATACTCTCTGCCAATACCGAAAACTATTTTAACAACTATGCACGTGGTGGAGCTTCCAGAAATGAAGTATGATGGTTTGGTGTACGATTCTGTATGATTTATTTACGTGGCCCTAACTCCCATAAGTCAGCCTAGATGTGACTAAAACAGGAGTCATGCTTGGCCAAGTGAGGTCGCACCTCCGATCAGACACATTTATTCAATACCATATTATGACTTTGTGATGATTTGGTGGCTATCCCTTGATTTTGATTATGGGAATGTGTTTCGAGGTGGGCGGTAGTAGATGCTATGCGTTACCACCAGTCTGGATCCGTGATTGGTATATCTACCCTGGCATTGCCTCGCATGCCGTGTTCATATTCCCTATCGTGCCTTCTACTAGTTTGATTTGTACCATACCTATGGAGTGCCTTTTGATAGCCCTTCAGTTTACGGAGGAATTACGGTACTGTATAGACTACGGGAATATATAAAAATGTGTGAAGGGGGATATGGGTAACGCCTTAAAGCTATTTTAATTCTTTACTTTACCATAGATACTATTATAATAGCGTATTATACTACATAGTAGATAGTTTAACGGACCTATTGAGTTTTATCTAAGACTGTTGAGTGTATGTTATACTTATTAGTTTATTTATCATTTTATAGGCTTAAACGTTTCTTAACCCGAACAAACCCTTTATTTTGGTTGCTATGGATGGATGGTTGACTTCTTTAATTACATGTGGTGATTGTATGGTTTTGTTACTGGTGACTATTATATGTTGTGTTGATTTGGTTGTGAGTAATAGAGATAACATAAATATTCCACTTTATATAATTATTAACTCTTTTGGATTATATAAGTGAAACACAGGTTATGGAAGCAATAGCTACTACTTTTGGTTTCATAAATTAAGCGTTGTTTGCCCAACAAATAGGTATGTTCTCGGATTATGGTTTTATAGAGATATTATATTGTTTCCTCGTTGTTTGGGATATATTATTTTGAAAAATATGATATATATATATATATATTGTTATTATTGATATTATTATTTCTCTCAGACCTCTCTGTATAAAGGAGACTCTACCGAAATTTTCTTTGAATTTTGGACTTACAAAAATTTTGTGAAATGTTTTTCAAACTTTTATTAACTTAAATATATAAGGATTTAATTGTTTATAAATTGATATACTTTATTTAAATTATTCAATTATGTAAATTTATTGTTTATAAATTTAATATTTTGAATAAGATATATTAATTTCTAAATTCCTTCTTTCCCTTCTGTTTCCTTTTCGAGGACGAAAAGTTTTGATGGGGGAGAGTGTAATGACTCGTAATTTTCGTCAATTAAAAATAGTTAATTTAATAAGGTTTTTTGACTTAATGTTGGAAGAAATGAAAATTTGTGATTTATTAATGAAAATATAACTAGAATATGATGTAATAGTATTAATTTCAAGTAATTGATAACTACTTAAATGAAATTCTAATTAATTGAAATGATTAAAGAGTTATAATTGGTGATAGATTGTAAATTACTTGTAATAATGTGTGTATTAATTGATAATTTGATCTAAGAGTAATTGATAATTTAAATGTTGGATTAATTAATAAAATAGCAAGTAATAAATTGTAATTGAATAAAATCAGTGTTGTGTAAATAACTATATTTGTGCGTAGATAACAAATGTGATTAAATATAGAAATGGTGACAATTGTTATTTGTACCAATTTATTTAATCAATCAGAATTAAATGAAATTGAATGTAATGTAAAATGATTTAAGACGATAACTGTAAAAGTTGAATGCAATAAAATGTACAAAAATTTCAATTTTATTCATAAGGCAATAATTGTTTTAAATAAAAGATTGAAACTAACGTAAGTTAATTTATTGGGATTTAAATTATAATAAAATTGATAAAAAATCAATGTAATTGAAATATTGCAACTAATATAGTAAAAGATGATAATTGTAGAATATTAGTGTAACAAAATATAAGCAAATGTTAACTATGTATATAGAGTAATAATTGATTGAATAAAAAGATGAAAATCAAGTAAAATCAATTTATTGGAATTAAATTATAATTAATTGGATTTAATTTCAGTTGAAATTGAACACTATAACTGGTGTAATATTTAACAATGAATTAACATGTAAATTTGTTCTAAATTATTGTAAATTTCCAAGTAGTCAAAAATGATGAAAATTGTTTGTCATTAAATTTTAAATTAAAATGTGATTTAATTAATTTAATAATTATTTATTTAATTAACGTGAAAATAGCCATTTTGACCACTGTCTCGGATTTTGACGAAGCCTCTTTTATTAGATCTGTAACGGTGAATTATTATAGGCTTTCAAGTTTCATATGGATCAGACTTATCGTTTGATCGTACGGGCTCGAAACGCGCAGAAATCAATTTAATTGAAATCAATTTGAAATAAGCTAATTTTAAAACTAACTTCTTTATATGATAGAATTAGGACGAGAAACCTATTCCATTAAGTTTGAAAATATCGAAAACATTTATTTTGATATATGGGATGACCCACTTTCGTTTCGAAAGCGATAAGGGCTTTTCGGGTCGTTATTGTCAATTAGAACCAATTCGATATGTTATTCATTCTTATCGGGTTTTGTTAATATAAATAGTCTTGTTTCTCAAACCCTAGCAATCATTTTCTTACTCTGTACGTATAATTCCATCTATCTGCTTCTTCTTCTCAATGGTAGAAACAAAATCAAATTTGCGAACCCTCGGTTCAATTTCCAAATCAATTTCAAAATCAAACTCCTCAAAATTATGTCATATTATATACCGATTTGAAGCTCTCGACGAGCACAAGTCAAATCTGTAGTTTGTTTTTTGATTTGGTTTTTATGTGACTAGAATTGGGTGGTTAATTCTCGGTTGTTTGTTGTATCGTGATCAACTTCGACCGATCGTCGATTATGGTAAGGATGTGTAGAGAGTGTCGAAGGGATCGCATCCGTGTGGTTGGTGGGTGATGTTGATGATTTGACTGGGCTCAAAATTTGATTAGGGTGTGGTAAAAATTGGCGGCGGCTGGGCGTTTGTGCTTCGATCAACATCGAGGCGACGAGCGAGGTAAGGCTACGCTACATGAGGGTAGCGGTTTGGCAAGCCGCGACGACTAGCGGCGCCTGTGGCACATGCGTTCTTGAACGTGGCGGCTACTATCGAGATGGGCGCGACAGTGTTTCAAGAATAGGCTATGGTTTCGATCAAGTGATGATGACGTGCCCTCTTTCTATTTTTTCGTTTAATTATTATAATTTTTAAATTCAAATTGTTCTAACTATCATATCTTTTCCATACGAGCTCGGATTCACGCTTGATTTGTTTCATTAGGTTCGTATCGAAATTTCAGACATTATGGACTTTGTTTGGATGAATTCTGAGATAGTTGAATTTTGGGCCTTGTTTTGAATTTCGAATCGATTTGAAATCAAAGGTGACTATTTTAACCCACTCACAACTACTAAATTGTCTTATGATAGTTAAATTAAATTTATAATGTGAATGAAAATTAATTGATTGACGTTTGTTATGTTTAAATTGTCATTCCAGTTAAATTTGACCTTTATTGAATTAAATAGCCGTCCAGTTTAATATTGAAATTTAATAGCTAGTTAATACATGTCATTGATCACTATTTGATTGTTATTGTTAATTGATTGGATTGAATGATGATTGTGATATATGTTGATTGTTGATATTGGATTATTGGACATTATATTGTTTTATTATTGTAACACTGCAAGTTCTCTATGGGTTGAAATGATATATACCCGAATGATCGATTAGGGAAAAATCGTTATGGGTTGAAATGGTAAACCCGAACGGTTTTATGGATTTTTAATTTTTTCAGGATTACGGGTTGAAATGATATATACCCGTAAAATTTAAATTGTGGATTAAAATGATAAATATCTGTATCACTTGATCATAGGGTAGAGAAGTATATACGAACACTGGATTGGTTAAATTTAATGATTTTAAATCTTAACCTTGAATCCAGTTAAATGATAATTGAAAGAGAATTTGACTTATATAAATATAATTGTTTTAAGTAATTATTTAAAGGATTTAAATTGGAATTCTAAAGTTGAATTTGAAGTATAAACGAAAATATCGAAATTGAGTTATTGAAATGTTGGGACTGTAATTTTGAAAATCAATTAAAATAGAAATAGTTAAATTTGATGTTAGTTTCAAGTTTATTATCTCAATATTAAATGGAAATGTTAATTTAAATTCTAATTTTTAGATTTTCAACTATTAAAATAAGTTAATCTATTTTAAACCAACTTAATCAATTTAAACTATATAATCTATCTTAATCTATATTAATTCATTTTAAACTATTTTAATATATTTTAATCTATTTTAAATCATTTAAACTTTATTAAACTATATTAAACTATTTTAATTTATTTTGAACTATTTAATCTATTTTAATTCTATTTAATCTAATTTAAATTCATTTAATCTATTTTAAATCTAATTAATCCATAATAAACCTATTTAATCTATTATTAACCATTTAAACTATTTTAAAAATCTATTACAAGTATTTTAATCTATTTTAATCTATGTTAAATTTATTTAGTCTATTTAAACTTGTTTGACCTAATTTATATATATTTTAAAAACTATGTTAAACTAACCAAAATATTTATAACTATCTAAATTATTTTTTAAATTTCAGATGGTGTAGAGTTGAAATGTTTATAATTAAAGCCTTGATTTTAAAGCGAATAAGGTTTAAAAATGTTAGAACATAAGTTGGGATTTGAAACGATATTTGCTGGTGAAATGACATATTTAAGTAAATATGATTTTGAAAGTAATTATGATTTCGGCAGTGATATGGTTTAAATTGAATATGATATTTTGTTATCAATATGAAATGGTTTTGGAAATGTGAAAGAACTATTCGGTGTGTAGTAAGCGGTTGGTTGTTAAAGAGACCGAGACCGGATATTGTCTTACTCTCTGTCAATACCAAAAACCACTTTAACAACTGTGCACGTGGTGGAGATTCCAAAAATGAAGTAGGATGGTTTGGTATACGATTATGTATAAGGTATTTACGTGACCCTGACTCCCGTGAGTCAGCTTAGATGTGACTAAAACAGGAGCCATGTCGGGCCAAGTGAGGTCACAACTCCGATCGGACACATTTCTTCGGTACCATATTATGACTTTGTGATGATTTGGTGGCCATCCCTCGATTTTGATTATGGGATGTGTTCCAAGGTGGGTGGTTGTAGCTGCTTAGTGTTACCACCAGACCGGATCCATAATTGGTATATCTACCATAGCATTGCCTTGAGTCTCGTGTTCGCATGCCCTATCGTGCCTTCTGCGAGTTTGGTTTGTATCATACCTATGGAGTGCCCTCTGATAACCCTCCAGTTTACGGAGAAATTACGGTACTGTATAAACTATGGGAATATATAAAAATATATTAAGGGGGAAAAGGGTGACGCCTTAACGTTTTTTTAATATTTTACTATAGATACTATTATAATAGCGTATTATGCTACATAGTAGATAGTTTAATGGATCCTTAGGAGATGGAAATCTCGAACATCTCTTAAGTTATTGCACTCACGTTAGACACTGGATAGGAGATGTCAAACCCCGTAAACAACTTCGATGCCGTTACACTCATATTTATTTACTATTGATTTAACTTACATAAGATCTTTTAGTTCTGACTCGAGTGTTTTGTCTTTTCAATTCTCTCAGGTTAGTCTGAGCTTTTCAGTGTATCGAAGACTGCTTTCTGGAGGACGAAGATGAAGATTTGTACTATTACTATTTATTATAGTTATTCCACTGCATCATGTTGTTCCGCTGCATTTATTTATTATTTATTCTTGTTGTATGTAACTTTGATCTGTATTATAAAAGTATAATCAATGTTATTGGTAAATAGCTTCATGAACTGTTTATTTGATTATTTCGATATAAGATTTTGTATTTGTTTTCTTTCTTTCTCTGCTTTTCTTATTTACGCTATAACAATCTGCCCTTTTGAATGATTTTAGTCTGACATGTGTGGTTTATCGTCGATTTAAACCATCCAAAAAAAGGCAGGTCATTACAAGAAATGAGTGCAACAGTTCTTGCGTACTTGTCGTTGCTCTATAAGGAAGGATTTGTTTATGAATATTTTTCAATTTCGCTGCACCATTTTTATTGTGTAGAGAGAAGAGATATGTTTGGGTTGTGATGATGAAATCGATTGTGGCTATATGTGGAAAAAAGCCCATGTAGCCAAAGTTGGGACTGTGGATGATAACCTCAAACTGGTGGTTTAAAAAATAGTAAGTATTACATTTATGGTCATTTATAATCAAAATGAAATTTTATGTCATGCTAAATATTTGCTACATACTTATGTTAGGATGACTTATTGGAGAAGAAAAAGAGAGGTGAGCTGAAAATCGAAGGGTTTAATGCTGTGTTGTCTCAAACACTAGGAGATCTGGAGCACTCGGGTAGGGAAAGGGCTGTTTGCGGACTTGTTACCCCGACCACATACTTTCATCTCCTAAGGAAGTGAAGGATTGCAATAACAGAAGCAGAATTACACGCTCGTGATAAAGAGCATGATCAGTAGTTGCAAAAGACGAAGGAGTTGCTTGTTCAACAAACTGAAATGATTCCCCAATTAATCAGTGAAGCAATTAAGGAGTACGAATCCCGTAAGACAACAGGGAAAGCTACTGCAGACATGCAAGAGAATACACCTTTATTTAATAAAGGTAGTCACCACGCCGGCTTCCTTTTAGATGTCTCTGACCCGGAGGATCTGGAAATAATAGCATATTATGAGATATTTTCGACTCCTCGACCTACTGATAAGGTACGTACAATATCTATGTGTGTATCAGCCATGTATTTTCTTATGATACTTAGTAAACTTGTTGATAAGTTGTTAGTAATAGATGAAAACAATCAGTTGCTATCTAAACCTCCTTAGTATGGTTTAAGTTCCTTATTCAAATCCTTATGGCCTTTTTTTAGGGTGAACATGTGAATTTGCATTGCGTGTCATCACAAACATAGTCGCTTTTGGTACTATTATGGAAGGCGAGGATATGCATAATATAATATATGGAATGCCAATGCCAGATGGGTATGTTAGGGTAGTAGTCGCTGGAGAACTCCAAGGTGATGAAACACTTCCTTTCCCTATGCATAAGGACGACATATTGTTGGTTAAGGACGCCACTGGAACTCATGTGCCCTAGCCTTAAAAATGGAAGATTCGAAAAAAACCTTGTAAGGAAAAAAGATGAAGTTCAAGCAGCTAGTGAAAAAGCTGTTTGACAAAACCGAGTTACCAGCTAGTGTGCTACACCCATGCTGTTTGTTATACATGTATTGCACGTCCTTGATGACAAAGACTGACACTTTATTAACGACAATGGAAGAGGACATTTTTGGTATATCGAGAAAACTAATTATGTTGAAAGAATTTATGAGGAATCTGCTACAGATGAATTGCGTTAGATGTAGGGTGATACAGGTGTACATGGCGTAAGTACAGTACTACATAACCTACTTGTTTTCGCTCGTCACTAATATTATTTTAAGGGGCATTTCACTAGAAGGACAAACTTTGCAGTCTAATTAGTTTCTAGAACACACATCCACAGAAATTAATTTTAAGGCCAAAGTCAGCAGAATAATTACTTTTAAGGACAAATTCAACAGTCCAATTACTTTCAAGGACATAATTTCATAGGTTTTTAGGCCTTAGAAACTAATTATTTTGCATTTTGTCCTTAAAAGTAATTATTTCAGTTGTATGTCCTATAAACTAATTGCACTTGCTTAAGAGTCCCTTGTGGCTAATTTCCACTTATTTTAATGTGCCGCGTTTTAATTTACATGATTGTGCTCTCAACAGGTACCTACATGACATTATTCATGAAAAAGAGAAGCTGCATTTGTTTGGTTTTGTAGATCCAGAACTTACTTTTAATCATAAGCGGAAAAAATTTAGACCCGTAGGTTAAAAATATTAAAAGACAATGTCGGCCGCATATTGTTGTTACCTTACAATCTCGGGTGAGTATGTTTACTACTAACAACTTGACATTGCTATTTGTTGTGCTTGTAATGGCTCTTGACTGGGTTGTGTTTGTATAATGGTATATATTTAGGACATGTTGGGTTTTAACCGTCATCAAGGAGGGTCAGATATTCCTTATGCACTACATGCCAAAAGTAACTCAATACACAGAGTGGCAACAATCTTTGGCAGTGTAAGTGCATCTAATTACATTTACTGATTTGATTTTCAGTGTAATTCTTTGATCCACAAAACTGAGACATTATTTTGATATATCTGCATTATTGTTAAAGAGTTTAATGTTTAAATGGGCTGGAGTAACGGCAAGATGCCACGATTCTGTGATTCCCCACCTCTATACCCACGCTAGCCAAGGACACTACAAAGTAATGCCGTCAACTAACACGGAGAATAAGGCTGGTTAGGAGCGACCATCTATAGCCTTGCTCTAACTATCTATTGAATACATCGACAATAAACATACCAACCAGGTCGACGTACCTAATGAATATTTAAAACAAAACCATAGGTGGTTGGATCTATCATAACAGAATATAATAACTCAAATGTAATATACATCACAGAACAGTAAATCATCATATACACATATACACATACATAACAGAGTTATAAAATAATACATATCAAGTGGTATAGCAAACCACCATATACAGACGAGTCAAAAGAATACATATCAGAGTTACTACAAAATAGGACTACACAAAAAGCTATGACAAAAAGAACAAGCTGAATAGTCCATGCGGAAGCAAAATAGGCTAAGTCCAAAAGCACCTAACCTGAAACATCTCGGTCTGACCCGAGTATAAGATACACGGGTCAGTCTAGCTAAATAAATCAGTTAGATAAACTGAACAACAATAAACCTGCAAGGTTACGAGGTATAGCAAATATCTCTAAAAGAGATAACACAATCATCTAACAAAGATGAATCATATAATAACAAGCCTCATCTCATCGGCAACATATAGAAACAAAGGATAAGAATATCCCAAAACAAGCCAAAAGGCAATAACAAATACCAATAAGGTATATAAGTTCCACAAGGTAAATGCTACGCATCATGCGGCTCATAATGACCAACACCGAAGGGCGATACCAAGGGAATATACATATGAATGAAACATCAGAATATTGCTCGAGCTCAGTACTGTATAAATAAGGATCCATGAGCCCGAAGACTCCAAACCCAATATCACCCATGCGGCTCATAACGACCAACATCGGAAGCGATACTAAAGGGCAACCCAATATCACCCATGCGGCTCATAACGACCAACATCGGAAGCGATACTAAAAGGCAACAAACCCGAAGGCACAAACCCGAAGGCACATACCCGAAGGCAACAAACCGTTGTGGTGAAGGTCAGAGACCCAGTACTGGACACCACTAACTGGCGGAATGTGTCACAACTCTCGAAAAGGAATCCGAAAAGTGTTAACGTATGTCCCATAACCACTCGTTCGCACTAAACGGTTTACTATCCGTCAGCCACTTTCACACTCAAAGCAGTACAAAGTTCACCTCTTATCATCGGTAAACCAAACCCGAAGATTAAAACGATCAATTGAATAGGTCGGGAATTAATCGGAAGGATAAACGCACAGATTCATGGTCCGTGTTTTGCCCAACCATTTAATCACCCTTCCACTTCGCTCGAAGTGCGAAATTGTACCTGTGGTTTAAATAGAATTTATAAATCGGAGAAGCGAACTTTTAATACAATTTGAAGAAATAATTTATAAAAACCCGTGAATGAATTCAAAAAGAAATTATCAAGGTCAAATATGCATAAACAACTAATTGGAATCAATATGCATCGATCAAATTTGGAAAATTAAACGAACAAGGCAAATTGGCCAAAAACAGCATATTCAGACGTCTGAAAGAAGGGATTCAGACGTCTGAATCTGGAAATCAATTTGTTTTCCAAAACAGAATTCAGACGTCTGAATCCTAACATCCAGACGTCTGAAATGGGCAATATTTTGCCTATTTCCTTTCTGGTCGAAATTTAGCCAATTCAGACGTCTGGAATATAAATTCAGACGTCTTAATCTGGGAGTGAAATTTCTTCCAAGAACAATATTCAGACGTCTGAAATAGGCATTCAGACGTCTGAAACCGGCATTTCAGACGTCTGAAACCCGATGGTCAGGCAATTCCTGAACCTAGGCCAACTATGGCCAAACAAATCGAAAGCGATCGGGTGCGTGTTGATTATGGGCTTACGTCAAACGACTACCCAACCTTAACAACACCCCCAAACACTCCGAACAACATAAACACCAACCATAAAAGGTTTTACATAGATTTGGCTTCAAAAATCATAATTTGGCAATTTCACCAAAGGAATCGAAATCGAAAGCAAATGCACATGAACAAGTATTAGGAATTCATTCCTAACATCAATGATATCAAAAGAAGTAGATGTGAGTTCAAAACTCACCTTTTACCCAAAAACAAAGAAGATGAAGCTCAATATCAAGGAGAAGACCAACCAAACACTACTTCAACTCAACAAGCTTCAATCTAAGAATAAAACACATATTTCCCAATTTAGGTTTAGGAAATTTTCTGAAATTGAAGAGGAGAAGAGTTGGAGAAGATGAAGAAGAGCTTACCAATGGCTTCTCTTTGATTTTGGAGCAAGAATTTGGAGTTTGCAAATGGAATTAGGGCTTGCAATTTCTATTTCCTCTTCCGTTCCACCATTTCAGTTTTTGCTTGAGAAATGAAATGAAATGGAGATGAATGAAGAGAAGGGGCTAAGCTAGAGGGTTAAGTGGAGATTGGGCTGAACCCAAACTCAAGCCTAAGTAGAAAAAGTAGCCAAAATTTCACTTACTCCCAACATATCAAATATTATACTCAAAAAGATCGCAAATGCCATTTTGGAACCAATGGAGGTAGTTTCGAGTTCCAATTCGGCCATTTGCAGAAAGTAACATTTCGGACCTAAATCCGACTAACGACGCTATATTTAAATAAAACATTTAAATATAAAATCGTTAAATATGCGGGTTGTTACAGATCTCCCCTCCTTACAAAATTGCGTCCCCGCAATTCCTAGAGACAGTATTTGTAACAACTACATACATACAACATTCAAAAGAGAAGGAAACAAGTTAGAAACGAAAAGATAATCTCACCATCGACAAGCAAAGATAGAAAACCCGGATAAGATCGCTCGATATACTCTCTGGTTTCCCAAGTACATTCATTGGGATTAGCGGACCATTGAATTTAACGAGCAGCACGTCCTTGTTCCGAAGGTGTCGCACCTCCGTGTCAAGCACGCGAATAGGTTGCTGCACAATAGATAAGTCCGGTGAGATCTCACGCTCTTGCAAATCAGGAGAAGTAATAACAGAATCCGACTCCCGAAGACACTTTCGAAGTTGCGAGACGTGAAACACGTCATGAATGCCAGATAAATGAGCTGGAAGTGAAACTCTATAAGCCACAGGGCCAATACGTTCAGTAATAGAAAATGGTCCTATAAAGCGAGGAGCCAATTTCCCAGTCGCACTGAAACGCATAACCCCCTTCAAAGGAGAAACACGAATAAAAACAAGATCACCGATCGAGAACTCGAGAGGCTTCC
Source organism: Allium cepa (assembly GCA_030765085.1). Lineage (NCBI taxonomy): Eukaryota > Viridiplantae > Streptophyta > Magnoliopsida > Asparagales > Amaryllidaceae > Allium > Allium cepa. The sequence continues at coordinate 471,397,952 of CM060931.1, forward strand.
TACGGTTGTCCGCGTAGGATTTCTGACGACTCTGTGCCTCTTTCATTCTCAATCGAATAAGATCAATCTTCTCAGAAGAATGACGAACAAAGTCCGGGCCAAGAATAAGCTTCTCCCCAGATTCCAACCAACATAAAGGTGATCGACATGGCCTTCCGTATAAGGCTTCGAAAGGAGCCATACCGATACTAGACTGAAAACTATTGTTGCAGGAGAACTCTACAAGAGGTAGGTGATCCTCCCAACTTCCACCAAAATCAAAAATACAAATACGGAGAAGATCTTCCAAGATACGATTCACCCGTTCAGTCTGTCCGTCAGACTGCGGATGATAAGCTGTAGAAAAATTAAGCTTTGTTCCCAAAGCTTGCTGAAGACTCTTCCAAAAATGACTCGTGAATAAAGGATCACGGTCACTCACAATAGAACTAGGAACACCGTGAAGTCTCACGATTTCCTTGACATATAACTTAGCCAAAAGCGAAGCAGTCCTATTAGACTTAATAGGGACAAAATGAGCAGACTTGGTGAGGCGATCAACAATAACCCAAATGCTAGAATGGCCAGATCTCGAATGAGGTAGGCCGTCAATGAAATCCATAGAAATTTGATCCCATTTCCATAATGGAATTTCAAGAGGCTGAAGAAGACCCGAAGGACGCTGATGCTTGGCTTTAAAATGCTGACAAGTTATGTAATTGCTCACATAACTCGCCACATCGCGCTTCATGCCTTCCCAATAATAAAGACGACGCATATCAGCATACATCTTGCTACTACCGGGATGAATGGTATACTTAGAACGGTGACAGTCATCAAGAATGTCATGCCTAAGTGCAAGATCAGAAGGCACAAAAAGACGGCTCTTCTTGCGAAGACACCCATAAGAATCAATGCTGAAATCTTGCAACGCCTCATCACAAGATCCAGACACACAAAGCTGAACAAGATGCAACAACTCAGGATCACGCCGCTGGGCATCGGCAATACGATCCAATAAAATAGGTCGAGCTCCCAAACTAAATAATAGAATAGGAGAATCAGAAGATGAACCTCGATCACGAATTTCACAAAAAGATAGAGTCTCAAGAACATCCCATTCGGCAAACATCATAGAAATAACAACCGAATGTTTGCGACTAAGCGCATCAGCAACACGATTACCCTTACCAGGGGTATACTGGATATCAAAGTCATAAGAAGCAAGAAACTCGAGCCAACGCTGTTGTCTCATATTGAGTTCCTTTTTAGTGAACAAATACTTCAAAGATTTATGATCGGTATAGAGAATGAAGCGCTCGCCCAATAAATAATGTCGCCAAATCTTCAAGGCAAAGACAATGGCGGCAAGCTCAAGATCATGAGTGGCATAGCGAACTTCATTCGGACGTAGTTGCTTAGAAGCATACGCAACTACCCGATCCTTCTGCATAAGAACAGCACCGAGACCACTACCATAAGCATCGGTGTAGACAACAAGATCATGATTCCCTTCGGGAACCACAAGAATAGGAGCATTAGTGAGAAGTTCCTTTAATGTCAAAAAGGAAGCTTCACACTTGTCGGACCAAATAAAATGAATGCCTTTACGAGTAAGGCAGGTGAGAGGAAGCATGACACGGGAAAAGTTCTTAATGAACCGACGGTAATAACCGCCAATCCAAGGAAACTACGAACCTCATGAACATTTTCAGGCCTCTTCCAATTCTGGATGGCTTCGATCTTTGAGGGATCGACAGAAATGCCATCGGAAGATACAACATGGCCTAAGAACTTAACCTTATTCTCCCAAAAGTGGCATTTGGAGAATTTGGCTCTAAGCTGATGACGACGGAGGGTACTCAAGACAATTCTCAAGTGATTAGCATGCTCAGCTTCAGACTTAGAATAAATAAGGATATCATCAATGAACACAAGGATGAACTTATCGAGATATTCTTGGAATACTCGATTCATGAGATCGACAAAGAAAGCAGGAGCGTTCGTCAAACCGAACGGCATAACGAGCCACTCAAAAGAACCATATCGAGTGCGGAAAGCTGTAAGAGGTATGCTATCCTCCGCGACTCGTAACTGATGAAAACCCGTGGCAAGGTCAAGCTGAGAAAAGACCTTAGCACAACTCAAAAGATCGAACATATCATCGATCCTAGGCAATGGATACCTATTTCTAATGGTTAACTCGTTAAGCTTGCGATAGTCAATGCAAAGCCTAAGAGTTCCATCGGACTTCTTCACGAAGACGACCGCGGATCCCCACGGAGAAAAACTGGACTGAATCAACTGCTTGGACTCAAGCTCCAAAAGCTGCTTCTTGAGTTCCTCATTTTCCTTTATAGACATCCTCGTGGAAGGACGACTAACTGGCTGCGCGCCTGGAATGAGATCAATGCGGAACTCAATTGCCCGTTTGGGTGGCAAACCCGATACAGGCTCAAAAACATCAGAAAAGTCATAAGCAACCGGAATACGAGATATATCATCATCATCTCGCGAGTCAAGAGAATAAAAAGCCATCTTGGAATTATCCACATTCCGAAGAACAAGAGATAGCTGAGTAGGCGAATCCGGATGTCGAAGATATATAGTTCTCTCCGAACAAATAATCCTGGCATCATATCTCACTAGCCAGTCCATACCCAAAATCATATCGAATCCCAGACAAGAAATAACGTGCAGATTCGCATGGAAATAAAAGTCACATAAAACAATCTCAACATCATCACAAAGCAAACTAAGGGTCGTGGATCCCCCAATTGGATTCGCAATCCTTAAAGAAGTAATCAAACAAGAAACATCCAAAGATAAATCATCAACGAGCTTTTTCGATACGAAAGAATGTGATGCACCCGTATCGAAAAGAACTCGAATACTACGATCATGAAATAAAATAGAACCTTCCAAAATAGATGAAGATGTACCTTTGGACTGAGAAGGACCTTCAGAGGCCTTAGCAGCATAAAGCCTGCTAGACTTGGCACTAGCCGGAACAGTAGGGCAAGCTGAAACATGATGACCTTCCTTCTTGCAATAACGGCAGAAGAGAGGCTTACGACAAGCTCGAATAATATGATCAGGAGAACCACAATTGAAACACTTTCGAACGAAAGGTGTTCCGGAAGACTGAGGCTGAGAGCTAGGACGACCGGTCTTCTTTTTCTTAGAAGGAAAAGGCTTCTTCTGAATTGAAAATGGCCTCTTGTTGGGGTTCTTGGAAACCTCAACATCAACATCACTATCACACTCCTTCTCGATGGTCTCGAGATGAAGTGCCGAATCAACCAACTCCTCAAAAGAAAGTTTAAGCTGGAGCAACAAAGACTTCTTAAGATATTTCTTAAGACCAGAAACAAACTTCAAATTCTTCCTATAAGAAGTACTGATAAATTCAAGACCATACTGAGATAAAGCCTCGAACGATGCGACATACTCAGAAACAGAAGATTTTCCTTGCTTCAACTCAAGGAAGCGACGGGTCAATAAATTTTTTTCAGATTCAGGAACGAACTTGAGTTCAAATCGCTCCCGAAACTGAGTCCAAGAAAGAGTAGACTCATCAATCTCGGCTACAAGAAGCTCATACCAATCAAGAGCACGCTCTTGTAATAAACTAGAAGTCACAAGAACTCTATCATGGTCAGAAAGATCCATGCGAGAGAAGATACGCTCGCACGTGCGAAGCCAAGCTTGGACTTCAAGAACGGACTCGGAGCCCTTAAACGGCTTCCCTCCAAGATGAGAAAAATCACTACACTGACGTGCAAAGGCAGACTTGCGAGGGGGAGACACTCAAGGAGGAACTGGAGGCTGAGTACTCCTAAACAACTCCAAAAACTAATCAGCAGACATATAAACACCATCCGGATGTGAGCCACTGGATTGCCCAGCATCCGAACGTCGTCCCCTGCCTCTTCCAGCCATACGCTGAAGGTAAGATAAGAACAAGATTATTCACAAGGTAGATATTGCAATATCGAATACTACGGAATAAAATGCATTCCTAGACGCATTCCCAAACTCTATCTAACCTTGATGGAATAAAGAGACACAATGATTCAAAGATTTGTATCACTTGTACACTTTGATGTACCATAATATGTGCATCTATTCTGTGTTTATCATATTTTGTTCTGAACTCAGCTCTGATACCACGCTGTGACGCCCCACCTCTATACCCACGCTAGCCAAGGAAACTACAAAGTAATGCCGTCAACTAACACGGAGAATAAGGCTGGTTAGGAGCGACCATCTATAGCCTTGCTCTAACTATCTATTGAATACATCGACAATAAACATACCAACCAGGTCGACGTACCCAATGAATACTTAAAACAAAACCATAGGTGGTTGGATCTATCAGAATAGAATATAATAACTCAAATGTAATATACATCACAGAACAGTAAATCATCATATACACATATACAGATACATAACAGAGTTATAAAATAATACATATCAAGTGGTATAGCAAACCACCATATACAGACGAGTCAAAAGAATACATATCAGAGTTACTACAAAATAGGACTACACAAAAAGCTATGACAAAAAGAACAAGCTGAATAGTCCATGCGGAAGCAAAATAGGCTAAGTCCAAAAGCACCTAACCTGAAACATCTCGGTCTGACCCGAGTATAAGATACACGGGTCAGTCTAGCTAAAGAAATCAGTTAGATAAACTGAACAACAATAAACCTGCAAGGTTACGAGGTATAGCAAATATCTCTAAAAGACATAACACAATCATCTAACAAAGATGAATCATATAATAACAAGCCTCATCTCATCGGCAACATATAGAAACAAAGGATACGAATATCCCAAAACAAGCCAAAAGGCAATAACAAATACCAATAAGGTATACAAGTTCCACAAGGTAAACGCTACGCATCATGCGGCTCATAATGACCAACACCGAAGGGCGATACCAAGGGAATATACATATGAATGAAACATCAGAATATTGCTCGAGCTCAGTACTGTATAAACAAGGATCCATGAGCCCGAAGACTCCAAACCCAATATCACCCATGCGGCTCATAACGACCAACATCGAAAGTGATACTAAAGGGCATCCCAATATCACCCATGCGGCTCATAACGACCAACATCGAAAGCGATACTAAAGGGCAACAAACCCGAAGGCACAAACCCGAAGGCACATACCCGAAGGCAACAAACCGTAGTGGTGAAGGTCAGAGACTGTAACGACCCAGAATTTTTGATAACTTAAATTCGAATATTTAATTTATTTTTAATATTAATAAGTGGAATTTTTAAGTCGAATAATTTATTTTTCGAATATTGGATTTAATGGGATAATTAAATCGATTTATTTAATAGTGAAATTCCACAAATAATTAGATATTGGGTTAAATATGATTGAAAATGATTTGGAAAATTTTATTTAATCATATTAAAGTTATAGAAATGTTTTAGAACTTGTAAAACTGAATTTGGAATTTATTTGTAAAAATCGAATATTTTAATATTTAATTATCGACTGAAAAATAGCCAATTTTTGAACAGTCTCAGAATTTAACGAGACAAGTTCCATTGGATCCGTAATAGTTAATTATTATCGGATTTCAATTTTCGTAGCAATCGGAGTTGTCGTTTGACCGTGGCAGCTCGAAACGCATCAATATCGTTTTAATATAAATTCGGCGAGTAAAAATAGCCATTTTTCAAACGGTCTCGGATTTCGACGAAACCAGTTTCATCGGATCCGTAATGTGATATTATTGCAAGATTTCAAATTTCAAGACGATCGGATTTATCGTTTGTCCGGTACAAGCCAAAACGCCTAGAAATCGCTTAAATCGGTTTAAATTTAAATCGACTGTTTATTGCCGTATCTCACACATACTTCCGAATTAGCTTCCGAAACCTATTCCATTGTGTCCGGAATGCGGAAAAACCTTAGAATCGCCTGGCGGCACGCGTCGTTTGGAGTTCGTTTGCAAAAGTGTTAAATTGGGTATTTTATTATTAAAATAATAAGGGTATATATGTAAATCTCCACTCCAAAACCCTAATTCACTTGTTCCAGCCGCCACCTCTCCATTAATGGCCAGAAATTTTCGAATTTCATCCCTCAAGATCTCTCAATCCATCAACATTTAGGAAAAACTCCCAACTACAATGTTGTAGAGCACAGTAAGATCTCCCTATCCAACGGTTAAGATCGAGATTGGAGCGACGGATTGGAGGCTAGGGACCCGCGTTTGCCACCAGGTCATGCGCGTGTATCGAGGCAGGGGGGAGGCCGCACGTGGCCGGTCATGGGCTGAAGGTGGAGCTCGAGTTGGCCTTCGACGTGGTGTAACCTGATCGTGTTTGCATGCGATGTGGTGATGGCAAAACTAAACCCTAGAGGAAGGCTTGATGGGTTCTTGCATTTGTTTAACCTGGAGATGAAACGCGAACGAACGGGAGGGAAGAAAGGTGGGGGGGCCCGCGCGTGTAGGGTTGGAGGTGATTTTCTTTTGTTTTTTTTTAGTTTAAAATTTAAAATTCAAATCGTGTAACTTAAAAACGTGATAACTTTTGCATGCGAGGTCGGATTCGAACGAGATTTTTTGCGTTGGAATCGTATCGTCGTGCTCTTCGCAATGCGACTGGTTTGGAGTCGATTGGAGCTCGTTTGAATTTCGGGTAAAATTAAACGTTCGTTTAATTTTATTCGAAACGAACGCCGAAACCGGAAATAAAATCAAGGTGAGAACTCCTCACTCAATCGAAAGGTTTTGTTTAAAATTTTGAATAGTTAATATTGATTGTTGATGGTTGATTGTTTGTGCTAGTAGATATAGTAGGATATATACTATATATAGCGATATATATATATATTGGCATATGTATATATCGGATTTGATTTCCCGCCTCGTATAGCGGATGAGACCCTATTGCGCCGTTATTAAGCGGAATATTTATAAAATCCCATATACCGCGATATTCCACCTTGAAGTGGAATTGGTATTGTGCTAACGTCTGTGGATGCAGGGTAACAGGTTGGAGGGATCCAACTGGATTCCTCGCATATTTATTTGTTTATGAATATTATGTTGATTGTTGATAATCACATTGATATATGATGTTATTCCCGTGATTGACCATTCGATGTCGTTGCATCATCGGATTCTAATTTTTAAATTAAAAATAACGGTTTTGAATTTAAAAGGGGTTTTAAATCGATTTTTTCAAAGAATATGGTTTATTAAAAATTTTGAATTGATTAAATTTTAAAGTAAATAGATGGATAAAATTTTATGTTTTAAAAAATTTATATTTTTATAAAATATAACTTAAAAGAAATTTTTAACAATAATAGGTTTTTATAAAATAGTTAAATTTGGTTTTTGGGAAGTTATTATTATTAATGGTTTATATAAAGGATTTTATAAATGGATGTTTTTAAATAAAAATCATTGGAGTTATAGAATAAATTTATAAAATGCTGAGTTGATGTATAACATGAATTTCATTATAAATCTATAGATATATAATTTGTGAAATTTATAAAAAGAATGGTTATTGGGAAGTGAAGTTTTATAAGTTATTCACTTATAAAAATGAATTTGGGGCATAAAAAGGGGGTTTGTTGAAATTGTTAATAAATGAAGATTTCATTAGTTGAAATTATTATAAACCATAAAGAAATCTTGTAAGTGATAAGATTTTAAATTGGTGAAGTTCAAAGGAACGATTTGGTAAATAAATAATATTATAAGTATTTAACTTACAATATGGCTTTTGGGTATGAAACTGGGTTATGTAAATTGCATCGGATTAATAAAGGAATTTATAAAATTGGGGTTTATAATAGAAATGGAATTTATAAACTATGTTTATAAATTTGAAATTCGTCGAATTTGATAAATTGAAATATGGGAATTTGTTAAGTGGGCTATATTCACTATTTTGAATATTGAATAGATTATTAAATAAAATGGGTTTGTTTTTGGGAAAGGAATGTTTTAAATGGAATTTAAAACGAATTAAAGGTGTTTTAAAATGTATTGAGTATTGAAAACATAGATTTCAACATTGATTGTTGAAATAGACGTTTTCGAGAAACAGAAGGGGATAATTTGTATAGTATTGGATTTATATATCTATTTTTAATTTCAAATCCATATACTAGTGTTTTTGGGTTGTCGTAACGATGTTTTACGCAACATTCGTTTTTAACCCAAATAAATGTGAAATAAAGAATGTTTTCTTAAAGAGAATGGAATAAAATACTTAACGGTAACTTAAGTATATTGAATATTTCCAAATTGTTGAAAATAAATAAATTTGTGGATTACTTATTTTTAAAATAAGCATGGGAATGGTTTTCTAATATGAAATGGAACGGTTTTTGTTAATTCACCTTTAAGGTAATTGAAAGCAAATAACTTAAAATCGATTTGGGAATCGTATGCTAGTAGATGCTTGGAATTTAAATCCACTTTGGAATTTATATATATGAAGGGAAATTTGTTTAAAAATAAATGTTGATTTATTTTTAAATATGAAAATATAATTTACGAATTTGGAACGTAAGTAAAATAAATCGGTAAAGATTTATTTGGTGGTTTGAAATTTGTTTCAAAAGGTATATATGGTTAATGTGATTTGAAAATTGGTTTTCAAATGGTAAAGGTGATTGTAAATTGGTTTTTCAATTGGTTAAGTGTGGAAAATTTTATCGTGAAGTGGTTTTGGTAAAACAAATAACTGGGGCAGTTATTTGGAAATGGTGTATATATGTATATATCTCTCGTAAGATATTTTGGGACTTAATAATTTTGGAAAAATTATTTGGAATCTGATGATGTGGCGCATCCTTATTGATAGTTAAATAACCGACTATCAATATTTACCCTTGGATGGTATTGATTGTGTTTGTTTGGAATTGAATGCACACTTTTTATTTTTTAAAATAAGCGCTCGCTATTCGGTTTAGCCGGGAGAGGACCTTTGTGTCATATATCCCATTCCGAATATGCGATACGTCGTTGGATTGCATTTGAAGACCGGTGTTGAAGACCGGGTATCTGTGAGAACGATAGGATGACCTATCGATTGTCTCCGCATCGTTAGCTACGATATGGAGATTTCCTTTGTGATGGGAAATTTTATCGGGATTGTGAATACCCGGATTGCAAGGGCTTCTTTGGAAGTGCCTTCGGTTCTGTTCGAACCCGGAACAGACTTGTATGGTTACGTGTCTGACATTACATTTTGAGAGATAGAGCAGATTTCTTTCAAATACATTTCTGTTGGTGGCGGAGAATTTATTCTCTTAGCTTAACACCCTTCTCTGAGACGTACGAGCTCAGAGGTTATGTAGTTGAAGGTTATCAGCGATATTTCCCAATCTGGTAATGTGGCATGCTGAGTGCTGCTGTGTGATGATCATTGGTTGATCGTTTGGATATGATCATTTGTTTGATCATTTATCTTTGTGATTATTGCTTTGGTCATCTGTGGACCCAAAGCATGGCTTTGTTGCACAAAGCGTAGCTTTGTGGACGAGACTTCGTCAGGACCTCACTCCCCGGAAATGGTCGAAACAGGAATATGCGGCAAGGTTATGAGGGTCGCTCCCTTTAGGGTATGTCATTTCCTTCTGGAAAAGGGTGGTATCATGGTATGGAGCCCAGATATTTACTCACGTTGATACACTATATCTATTACTGTGTGGTGTTGTTGGTATCGAGCGCTCGGATAAAGGTCCCAAAGGACCGGGGGATGACATATTCGTGTAGTAGTTACCTAGTTACAGAGGTAACCCGGCCTTGTGTTGGCAGAGATCTAACCGTAACGTTAGTTTCTCGGGACGTCCCGCCAGAGGCGATCCCATGTGGCAGTAGGAAGTTCCTTAGCCTGACCATTTGTTGGAAATCCATTCCTCCAATACGCGCCTTGTACGGTTTTAGTTGTATTACCTGCCATTCACTTATGGTGGTCACCACTGTTTGGATGGTAGCTATAGTAGGCATAGTTCGGAATGTCTATGCTGGCTAGGATTTATATTCTACTTTCGAAATTGTTTTCTACACTATGCACTAGTAATAATATCAAAAATGATTTGATTTTCGCGTAGTAAGCATCTTTGACTATCATAAGGGGAAATCTCCTCCAATTCTGCGTTTGCATTGTGTGTGTGGCGGGAGGCCTTATGGTAGTTTCATTTTCCAAAAAAGCATTGCGGATTTAAAAATTTAAATTTTCTTGTTGCTTGTTTAAAGATAAACTATTTTTGAGTTCTCACACCAGTCCCATGACTGACCTGGAGTTTATTGTTCCTTTCCTAAACTCTGGGTGCCCACTATTTTCCACACGGGCAGTCTAGAGTTAGGTTATCAGGTTATTCTGGATTCTGGAGTTGCTGTGCAGATGTTGGAGGCGAGCTTGGATAGCGTAGTCTATTATCTATTGGATATAGTATTCTTTCCGCTGTTTTATTGTTGTACACTCTGATGATATGATGTATTGTGATGTATATATAAAATGTATAGTTCTTTGTTTTAAATGAATGTACATTTATCTATTATATATTGTTCCGCTGCGATTGTGAGATTCTGATATTGTTTCTCGTTCTGTTACTTGTTTTCTGTTTTCTCCTCTCTTTCTTTCCTTTCTTCTTCTACCTCTTTCTTCTTCTAAAACCCTAACGGTTCGATTTTTCGGCAACGAAAAATCGCGATCGTTACATTTGGTATCAGAGCATATGGTTAAGCGACAACCTGCTCTGTTGGGTGTTACTCATTAGAGATAGAGTCAGCAGTACTCTAGAATGAGTGTGAGTGTAATAATAGATATGAGTGCGTATTTGTTAGTGAGTATAAAATTGTTTTATATTGTGATGATTGGTTTGTTGAGTGGTATATGAACCTTTGTCGGCGCAGCCTCGAAAACTGAATCGAAGGGGTTCCTAAACACTTGAATAGAACAATTCGACACAATATTGTTTTAAATTGGGTAAATGAAATAATTTTGCCTCGATTATATTTTATATATAAAGAAAATAATTTTTCAAGAATTATTGAAGTGTGTATATAATTGATTGCTTGGTTGTTGTAAATGATATATATATATATATAAGTTAATTAAAAGTTGTTGAATAAGCTAATAAAAGCAACAATTGTAAAAAAAGAATAATTGTATAAACTAATGAATTATAAGTATAAAATTATAATTAAAATGATTTACAATTGTAAGATAATCATGTATGTATATAAGAACTAAAAATTATATAAGTAAAAAGGTTTATAAAAGTGATTTATGAATAGAAAGAAAACTTTTTGAAAGAATATTTAGCATTGATTTCACTATTGTCACTGGGAAATAATAAGGGTGATGACTGCAGCATCATCAGTATCATTTTCGAGTTTCTATGTGATGGATTTGCTACAAAAATGAATTTAAAATTGAAGTTTTGTTGTAATAAATCAATTTGAAATTAAAATTCAACTTGAAGTTGATAAGTATAAGTGAAAAAGGTTTTGAACTTATAATATAAGTTAGAAGTTGAATAATAAGTTTTATAACTTATAGAATGGGAAAATGTAAGTGAAACCAGTTATTGAAGTGGTTAAACAATTAAGTTAAGTAAAATGGAATATGAATTTGAATATTGATATGAATTTGGCTTAAGTAAAAGTTAAATAGGATTTACTTTGGAATTTAAAATCCGAATTGAATTGATAAGTAAAACTTAAGTTTAATTAACAAATGATGTTTAAATGGAATAACTTAAGCAAAGTTGAATAAAAAATTGATATTTGTATCAAAGTTAAATAATCAAGTGAATTAAATGATGTAAATGGAGTTGAAATGGAATATAACTTAAGTAATGTTGAAAGAATTGATGTTGATATCAAAATAAAATGAATAAAGTGAGTAAATGAAATCGTTAAAAGATGTGAACTTAAATTATATAAATGAAATTCAATTTTATTTGTAAAAAGAACTAGCAATTGAATTGAAGCATGGATTGAATGTTAATCAATAGAATATGAATAAGTTGATATATATAACCGTAAATTCATTTGAAAATAGTTGAATAATAGAATGAAAATCAATTGAATGTTAAACCAATTGGAATTAAAACAGTTGAACCAAATTGAATGTAAGTAAAATGGATAAAATTTGGTTGTATTGGATGTGCATTGGTTGTTATTTGCTTGTTGGTTGATTGTATGAAAATTCCTTAAGTGTTAACGAAATTGAATCTACTAAATTGAAAGCTATGTAATTGAATTCAAATGAAAATTGGAATGCAAAGTTGAATGAAAATGAATATGCAACTTCAATAGTAAACTAAAAGTGGTATAAGAAGCATGTATTGGAAATTTTATAATTGAATTGGCAAATTGGTTTGAATATTATAATTGGATATTATGCTAGCAGGATATACAGGTTATAAAGGAATTGGGATTTTGATTTCAAAGTTAAAAAAAAAATTGAATCGCTCGACAAAAGGTACGTATTTCAGTTTTTATATGAGATTTGATGATTTCCTTCTCCAGCCACTTGGCTTTCTCTTTTCTTTTTGATTCTGAGGGGCCGTAGAGCCGTTTTGTAGTCGTACCGATCTAGCCGCGCAAAGGAGACTCTGGCGAAATTTTTCGAAAATTTAGGGAGTTAGAGAAATTTTGAGAAATTTTGAAAGTTTGAAATTTGAATTTAAATTTAAATTTGAATTGTTGAGTAAACAATGTTGGTTGAAACCTATAATTGAAGTTGGAAAGCTAATTGAAATGATAGTAAATCTTTAATAAAAAGATTGGTGTTAGAAGGTTGATAAAACTATTAGTTTTGGAAAAAATATAAACGGATTATGAATCATTCTCCTTAACTTGCAATTTCGAGGACGAAATTCTTTTAAGGGGGGAAGATTGTAACGACCCAGAATTTTTGATAACTTAAATTCGAATATTTAATTTATTTTTAATATTAATAAGTGGAATTTTTAAGTCGAATAATTTATTTTTCGAATATTGGATTTAATGGGATAATTAAATCGATTTATTTAATAGTGAAATTCCACAAATAATTAGATATTGGGTTAAATATGATTGAAAATGATTTGGAAAATTTTATTTAATCATATTAAAGTTATAGAAATGTTTTAGAACTTGTAAAACTGAATTTGGAATTTATTTGTAAAAATCGAATATTTTAATATTTAATTATCGACTGAAAAATAGCCAATTTTTGAACAGTCTCAGAATTTAACGAGACAAGTTCCATTGGATCCGTAATAGTTAATTATTATCGGATTTCAATTTTCGTAGCAATCGGAGTTGTCGTTTGACCGTGGCAGCTCGAAACGCATCAATATCGTTTTAATATAAATTCGGCGAGTAAAAATAGCCATTTTTCAAACGGTCTCGGATTTCGACGAAACCAGTTTCATCGGATCCGTAATGTGATATTATTGCAAGATTTCAAATTTCAAGACGATCGGATTTATCGTTTGTCCGGTACAAGCCAAAACGCCTAGAAATCGCTTAAATCGGTTTAAATTTAAATCGACTGTTTATTGCCGTATCTCACACATACTTCCGAATTAGCTTCCGAAACCTATTCCATTGTGTCCGGAATGCGGAAAAACCTTAGAATCGCCTGGCGGCACGCGTCGTTTGGAGTTCGTTTGCAAAAGTGTTAAATTGGGTATTTTATTATTAAAATAATAAGGGTATATATGTAAATCTCCACTCCAAAACCCTAATTCACTTGCTCCAGCCGCCACCTCTCCATTAATGGCCAGAAATTTTCGAATTTCATCCCTCAAGATCTCTCAATCCATCAACATTTAGGAAAAACTCCCAACTACAATGTTGTAGAGCACAGTAAGATCTCCCTATCCAACGGTTAAGATCGAGATTGGAGCGACGGATTGGAGGCTAGGGACCCGCGTTTGCCACCAGGTCATGCGCGTGTATCGAGGCAGGGGGGAGGCCGCACGTGGCCGGTCATGGGCTGAAGGTGGAGCTCGAGTTGGCCTTCGACGTGGTGTAACCTGATCGTGTTTGCATGCGATGTGGTGATGGCAAAACTAAACCCTAGAGGAAGGCTTGATGGGTTCTTGCATTTGTTTAACCTGGAGATGAAACGCGAACGAACGGGAGGGAAGAAAGGTGGGGGGGCCCGCGCGTGTAGGGTTGGAGGTGATTTTCTTTTGTTTTTTTTTAGTTTAAAATTTAAAATTCAAATCGTGTAACTTAAAAACGTGATAACTTTTGCATGCGAGGTCGGATTCGAACGAGATTTTTTGCGTTGGAATCGTATCGTCGTGCTCTTCGCAATGCGACTGGTTTGGAGTCGATTGGAGCTCGTTTGAATTTCGGGTAAAATTAAACGTTCGTTTAATTTTATTCGAAACGAACGCCGAAACCGGAAATAAAATCAAGGTGAGAACTCCTCACTCAATCGAAAGGTTTTGTTTAAAATTTTGAATAGTTAATATTGATTGTTGATGGTTGATTGTTTGTGCTAGTAGATATAGTAGGATATATACTATATATAGCGATATATATATATTGGCATATGTATATATCGGATTTGATTTCCCGCCTCGTATAGCGGATGAGACCCTATTGCGCCGTTATTAAGCGGAATATTTATAAAATCCCATATACCGCGATATTCCACCTTGAAGTGGAATTGGTATTGTGCTAACGTCTGTGGATGCAGGGTAACAGGTTGGAGGGATCCAACTGGATTCCTCGCATATTTATTTGTTTATGAATATTATGTTGATTGTTGATAATCACATTGATATATGATGTTATTCCCGTGATTGACCATTCGATGTCGTTGCATCATCGGATTCTAATTTTTAAATTAAAAATAACGGTTTTGAATTTAAAAGGGGTTTTAAATCGATTTTTTCAAAGAATATGGTTTATTAAAAATTTTGAATTGATTAAATTTTAAAGTAAATAGATGGATAAAATTTTATGTTTTAAAAAATTTATATTTTTATAAAATATAACTTAAAAGAAATTTTTAACAATAATAGGTTTTTATAAAATAGTTAAATTTGGTTTTTGGGAAGTTATTATTATTAATGGTTTATATAAAGGATTTTATAAATGGATGTTTTTAAATAAAAATCATTGGAGTTATAGAATAAATTTATAAAATGCTGAGTTGATGTATAACATGAATTTCATTATAAATCTATAGATATATAATTTGTGAAATTTATAAAAAGAATGGTTATTGGGAAGTGAAGTTTTATAAGTTATTCACTTATAAAAATGAATTTGGGGCATAAAAAGGGGGTTTGTTGAAATTGTTAATAAATGAAGATTTCATTAGTTGAAATTATTATAAACCATAAAGAAATCTTGTAAGTGATAAGATTTTAAATTGGTGAAGTTCAAAGGAACGATTTGGTAAATAAATAATATTATAAGTATTTAACTTACAATATGGCTTTTGGGTATGAAACTGGGTTATGTAAATTGCATCGGATTAATAAAGGAATTTATAAAATTGGGGTTTATAATAGAAATGGAATTTATAAACTATGTTTATAAATTTGAAATTCGTCGAATTTGATAAATTGAAATATGGGAATTTGTTAAGTGGGCTATATTCACTATTTTGAATATTGAATAGATTATTAAATAAAATGGGTTTGTTTTTGGGAAAGGAATGTTTTAAATGGAATTTAAAACGAATTAAAGGTGTTTTAAAATGTATTGAGTATTGAAAACATAGATTTCAACATTGATTGTTGAAATAGACGTTTTCGAGAAACAGAAGGGGATAATTTGTATAGTATTGGATTTATATATCTATTTTTAATTTCAAATCCATATACTAGTGTTTTTGGGTTGTCGTAACGATGTTTTACGCAACATTCGTTTTTAACCCAAATAAATGTGAAATAAAGAATGTTTTCTTAAAGAGAATGGAATAAAATACTTAACGGTAACTTAAGTATATTGAATATTTCCAAATTGTTGAAAATAAATAAATTTGTGGATTACTTATTTTTAAAATAAGCATGGGAATGGTTTTCTAATATGAAATGGAACGGTTTTTGTTAATTCACCTTTAAGGTAATTGAAAGCAAATAACTTAAAATCGATTTGGGAATCGTATGCTAGTAGATGCTTGGAATTTAAATCCACTTTGGAATTTATATATATGAAGGGAAATTTGTTTAAAAATAAATGTTGATTTATTTTTAAATATGAAAATATAATTTACGAATTTGGAACGTAAGTAAAATAAATCGGTAAAGATTTATTTGGTGGTTTGAAATTTGTTTCAAAAGGTATATATGGTTAATGTGATTTGAAAATTGGTTTTCAAATGGTAAAGGTGATTGTAAATTGGTTTTTCAATTGGTTAAGTGTGGAAAATTTTATCGTGAAGTGGTTTTGGTAAAACAAATAACTGGGGCAGTTATTTGGAAATGGTGTATATATGTATATATCTCTCGTAAGATATTTTGGGACTTAATAATTTTGGAAAAATTATTTGGAATCTGATGATGTGGCGCATCCTTATTGATAGTTAAATAACCGACTATCAATATTTACCCTTGGATGGTATTGATTGTGTTTGTTTGGAATTGAATGCACACTTTTTATTTTTTAAAATAAGCGCTCGCTATTCGGTTTAGCCGGGAGAGGACCTTTGTGTCATATATCCCATTCCGAATATGCGATACGTCGTTGGATTGCATTTGAAGACCGGTGTTGAAGACCGGGTATCTGTGAGAACGATAGGATGACCTATCGATTGTCTCCGCATCGTTAGCTACGATATGGAGATTTCCTTTGTGATGGGAAATTTTATCGGGATTGTGAATACCCGGATTGCAAGGGCTTCTTTGGAAGTGCCTTCGGTTCTGTTCGAACCCGGAACAGACTTGTATGGTTACGTGTCTGACATTACATTTTGAGAGATAGAGCAGATTTCTTTCAAATACATTTCTGTTGGTGGCGGAGAATTTATTCTCTTAGCTTAACACCCTTCTCTGAGACGTACGAGCTCAGAGGTTATGTAGTTGAAGGTTATCAGCGATATTTCCCAATCTGGTAATGTGGCATGCTGAGTGCTGCTGTGTGATGATCATTGGTTGATCGTTTGGATATGATCATTTGTTTGATCATTTATCTTTGTGATTATTGCTTTGGTCATCTGTGGACCCAAAGCATGGCTTTGTTGCACAAAGCGTAGCTTTGTGGACGAGACTTCGTCAGGACCTCACTCCCCGGAAATGGTCGAAACAGGAATATGCGGCAAGGTTATGAGGGTCGCTCCCTTTAGGGTATGTCATTTCCTTCTGGAAAAGGGTGGTATCATGGTATGGAGCCCAGATATTTACTCACGTTGATACACTATATCTATTACTGTGTGGTGTTGTTGGTATCGAGCGCTCGGATAAAGGTCCCAAAGGACCGGGGGATGACATATTCGTGTAGTAGTTACCTAGTTACAGAGGTAACCCGGCCTTGTGTTGGCAGAGATCTAACCGTAACGTTAGTTTCTCGGGACGTCCCGCCAGAGGCGATCCCATGTGGCAGTAGGAAGTTCCTTAGCCTGACCATTTGTTGGAAATCCATTCCTCCAATACGCGCCTTGTACGGTTTTAGTTGTATTACCTGCCATTCACTTATGGTGGTCACCACTGTTTGGATGGTAGCTATAGTAGGCATAGTTCGGAATGTCTATGCTGGCTAGGATTTATATTCTACTTTCGAAATTGTTTTCTACACTATGCACTAGTAATAATATCAAAAATGATTTGATTTTCGCGTAGTAAGCATCTTTGACTATCATAAGGGGAAATCTCCTCCAATTCTGCGTTTGCATTGTGTGTGTGGCGGGAGGCCTTATGGTAGTTTCATTTTCCAAAAAAGCATTGCGGATTTAAAAATTTAAATTTTCTTGTTGCTTGTTTAAAGATAAACTATTTTTGAGTTCTCACACCAGTCCCATGACTGACCTGGAGTTTATTGTTCCTTTCCTAAACTCTGGGTGCCCACTATTTTCCACACGGGCAGTCTAGAGTTAGGTTATCAGGTTATTCTGGATTCTGGAGTTGCTGTGCAGATGTTGGAGGCGAGCTTGGATAGCGTAGTCTATTATCTATTGGATATAGTATTCTTTCCGCTGTTTTATTGTTGTACACTCTGATGATATGATGTATTGTGATGTATATATAAAATGTATAGTTCTTTGTTTTAAATGAATGTACATTTATCTATTATATATTGTTCCGCTGCGATTGTGAGATTCTGATATTGTTTCTCGTTCTGTTACTTGTTTTCTGTTTTCTCCTCTCTTTCTTTCCTTTCTTCTTCTACCTCTTTCTTCTTCTAAAACCCTAACGGTTCGATTTTTCGGCAACGAAAAATCGCGATCGTTACAGAGACCCAGTACTGGACACCACTAACTGGCGGAATGTGTCACAACTCTCGAAAAGGAATCCGAAAAGTGTTAACGTATGTCCCATAACCACTCGTTCGCACTAAACGGTTTACTATCCGTCAGCCACTTTCACACTCAAAGCAGTACAAAGTTCACCTCATATCATCGGTAAACCAAACCCGAAGGTTAAAACGATCAATTGAATAGGTTGGGAATTAATCGGAAGGATAAACGCACAGATTCATGGTCCGTTTTTTGCCCAACCATTTAATCACCTTTCCACTTCGCTCGAAGTGCGAAATTGTACGTGTGGTTTAAATAGAATTTATAAATCGGAGAAGCGAACTTTTAATACAATTTGAAGAAATAATTTATAAAAACCCATGAATGAATTCAAAAAGAAATTATCAAGGTCAAATATGCATAAACAACTAATTGGAATCAATATGCATCGATCAAATTTGGAAAATTAAACGAACAAGGCAAATTGGCCAAAAACAGCATATTCAAACGTCTGAAAGAAGGGATTCAGACGTCTGAATCTGGAAATCAATTTGTTTTCCAAAACAGAATTCAGACGTCTGAATCCTAACATCCAGACGTCTGAAATGGGCAATATTTTGCATATTTCCTTTCTGGTCGAAATTTAGCCAATTCAGACGTTTGGAATATAAATTCAGACGTCTTAATCTGGGAGTGAAATTTCTTCCAAGAACAATATTCAGACGTCTGAAATAGGCATTTCAGACGTCTGAAACCGGCATTTCAGACGTCTGAAACCTGATGGTCAGGCAATTCCTGAACCTAGGCCAACTATGGCCAAACAAATCGAAAGCGATCGGGTGCGTGTTGATTATGGGCTTACGTCAAACGACTACCCAACCTTAACAACACCCCCAAACACTCTGAACAACATAAACACCAACCATAAAAGGTTTTACATAGATTTGGCTTCAAAAATCATAATTTTGCAATTTCACCAAAGCAATCGAAATCGAAAGCAAATGCACATGAACAAGTATTAGGAATTCATTCCTAACATCAATGATATCAAAAGAAGTAGATGTGAGTTCAAAACTCACCTTTTACCCAAAAACAAAGAAGATGAAGCTCAATATCAAGGAGAAGACCAACCAAACACTACTTCAACTCAACAAGCTTCAATCTAAGAATAAAACACATATTTCCCAATTTAGGTTTAGGAAATTTTCTGAAATTGAAGAGGAGAAGAGTTGGAGAAGATGAAGAAGAGCTTACCAATGGCTTCTCTTTGATTTTGGAGCAAGAATTTGGAGTTTGCAAATGGAATTAGGGCTTGCAATTTCTATTTCCTCTTCCGTTCCACCATTTCAGTTTTTGCTTGAGAAATGAAATGAAATGGAGATGAATGAAGAGAAGGGGCTAAGCTAGAGGGTTAAGTGGAGATTGGGCTGAACCCAAACTCAAGCCCAAGTGGAAAAAGTAGCCAAAATTTCACTTACTCCCAACATATCAAATATTATACTCAAAAAGATCGCAAACGCCATTTTGGAACCAATGGAGGTAGTTTCGAGTTCCAATTCGGTCATTTGCAGAAAGTAACATTTCGGACCTAAATCCGACTAACGACGCTATATTTAAATAAAACATTTAAATATAAAATTGTTAAATATGCGGGTTGTTACAGATTCACTCACATTAGAGTAAGTACGTTAATAACTTTCATTATTTATGCCGCCAATTCTTTTATCTCCATGCTCATTTATTATTAACAATCTTGGGATTTGAAACTTTAAAGAGCTGAACAAGAATCTAGAAGATGATTTAGTTGCATAAGTATAGTCAAATGCAAATTTTCAATCTTTACCATTAATAAAAATTGTTCTCAACTGTCAGGTATAGATGTTTCAAACTATCATTTTCGCACCTATTTAATTTGCAAACTTCAGATTTTAAGCAAAACTTTGCACTTGCATCATTGTATGTACTGTCAATATATTTCCACTTGCTGCTAATGTTAATGTATGCTATTTGTAACCAATTTCAGTCGACACTATAATATGTGGGATTATATTCAAAAAATACAAGGCTTAAAGTTCACCAACTATGGTCGATTGTTCCTAAAAATAATTTTGGAGTAATATAATATATTCAATTTATTATAATAAAAAGTCAAATGGTACAAAGAGCTACAAATATAATGCTCTTTCGTGATGTATTTAGGGAGCACCAACGCAACTTGGTGGGCATGAGTGTGGTTATTATGTGATGCAGTTCATGAAAGAGATTGTATTTGACGACAGTTGGTCTTTCCCTAAGGTACTTGTAAATCGCAAGGATTTTTTTCAAGAGCCTCTACTTGTTTATTTACATACAAGGCACATATTTGAAGCCACATGTGAGTGTCTATGGATTTGAACATCTATTCTGAACTTGTTTTTTTCTTCTTGTGGTATCATAATCTATTGAGTTACCATTATCCTTATACTTTCTTTTGTAGCAATTGAGAATACATATCTTAAATCTATTGATCGGTAACTTAGTTGCCATTGTGAGATTGCTATTCTATCTCCACCCCTCACTTTCACATTTACGTTGCATTTATTCTCACTATTATATATATGATACAAAACTAAACTTTTGATCATAAGTCATCCGAACTTATTTTCATCTCCCTTATTAAAAAAAGCAGGCAGGTAAAAAGCAAAAAAGATCCCAGAAACCATTGATTGGTAGAGCATCTATATTAAGTTAATTAACTGCTTGTAAAACACTTGCTTCATTTAATCTTTTAGTTATTCACTATCTTTTTGTAACCCTACCATTTGCCTCCAAAAATGCATCATAATGTTTTTGACTATTAAGTATCAAGTTCTATTTAAATGCTTTTAATGCCACAGTTGGTTGATTTTTTCAAAAGTTCCTCAAAAATTGAAAATAGTAGGTGTTTAATGGCTTACTGCTAAACCCTCCTCCCTATCCCACCCACACACACAAAAACAAACAAAAACACGCACATTGTGTATTTGTGTGGTGCTTACATTAGTAAACCATATTATCGTGGATAATTCTATATTAATTCTACCAGTGCGTTAGGCACGTCTTTTGGACTTATATAAAGAAATCTGAGGGCAGATTTATTTGTTGTGAAATAATTCCATACACATAAGAAAGGTCTCCTTGCATGTATTTTTAGTCATACTTCAGTAACTTATAACTTATGATTAAGTATAAAATAAGCTTATAGCCTTTTCTTTGTGAATTTTCTTTTTATAATGTGCAGCATGACTATTAAGTCAAATTCCCTGCCTAAAGTAGGTCGGTTTATTATTATGCTATATATATTATAAATTTTTATTTTGGTAGTCTTTTTAAATTTTGCGCTCCTCTAAATGTAATTTAAGCATTGCATTGTTTATTTTTTTCAAATTAAGCTTGTGTATGACAATTTGTTACATATAACAATGGAAAACAACAATCTTATGCTGCACTATGTAAAGTGATAAAACAGTAGTGTATATAGCCACGAAGTTCGGTTGCTCTTCTACTATAGAGACTCATTCGGTTTATTTTGCACTACCAACTTGTTCATTATCATCTATAAGTGTTCACTCAACTACAACAGTCGGTAAGGAGTATAAAGCACTCATTTCTCAACTCTTGTTGATAGAAAAGGGAAACCATCTGTTCTTCTTACCTACATAGTAGTGCTGATAGAAAAGCACACTTATTCTTTAGCCCTAAACTAACAAACATGAACGTAAACCTCTTAAATGGAAATAAATTAGTATATAGTTTGCATTGTAGGAAATATATAACACCATTAAATAGTATGGGATCTCATAGATTTAGACAATAAGGAAAAACAATTTATAAAGCATCAATTAGCAGTTAAAAAAAATAAAAATAGCCCAAAATAAAAAAGGGAAACCATTTGTTCTTTCTTACATAGACAATGCTATTGTGATACCATAAATGCACAGCTTTTCTTCTTATATTTCACACGAAGAACAGATAAAATCATTAAAAAAAATATTTAGGAAATAGATTTTAACCCTGAACCAACAAACATGAATGTAAAATCCTTACATGGAAAAAAAATTAATATTCGGTTTGCCCTATAGAGAACATATTACACCGTCAAATAGAACAAGCATTCATAGATTTAGACAATAAGGAGAAACAATTTGTATAAAATTAATGAATTAGAAATATGAAAATAATCCAAACTTATACAATAATAGGTTAATTCTTTTCCTTCTCAAAAGGTTGGGACTTCAATCATATCTTGCAACATAGTATATTATGCTATTAACAATATATCCACATCAAATTTTCGTTTATCTAATTCAAATGAGACCAATTATCCCTCAGCTTGGAATACTTACGTTTATGTTGGATTTTCCTATGCAAGTATACTCAATTATTAAAATGGATTAAAAAATTCAATATCTCTTAATGGTTAATAATCAAAGTTAAAATATTAGATGAAAATACACAACCTCATAACCTTCTAAGAAACAAAACTAAAATACAACTAACCAAACCTTTTGGTCGACTCTTAAAATTTTAATTATGAAAAACATTCAATCAAAATGAATAAATAAACCCGTCGATTAGATGAATTAAAAGAAAGTACCCCACACATATTAGCCAATAACTATCATGGCACTGAAATACTAATATATATTAATAGTAAAAACTCACTAGTTTAAAGCTAGCAATCCTTCATATTTAGGAATTGCGGTCCGTGAGGGAAAATTTTAGAATTATTGGAAGGTCGGTATGAAATATCAAAAGACAGAAATGAGAGCCAACGCAAGAAAAACAAACTGATATTTGTAATCGAAAGCCATTAAAATATGAAAAGCAACTAAAAATATTTGCTAACATTCAAAAATTACTTTAATTTTCAATGATTAGAAAGTGGTGTAATGAAAAGTAATGAAGAAACAGATTGGGAAAAGGATGCGAGAATACTGGGGTGAGAAATTAGAACGTGAGGTCTTATTGAATATTGACAAACATACCATATTTGTCTCAAAACGAAAATAATTCGGTAGAGCGCTGATTTTGTACTTTCAAAAGCTTCAACATGGGGTATTCCCATCATATATAGATATGTTGAATTGTAATTCTAATATTGCATTTCTTATTTTTGTAGTGGCCTCTTACTTCAAGAAATCTCTCCTCATATATCCAAGACGGTCTTAATCAAATTTGGATAGAAGTTGCGGATGTTATTACGAACATGATAGCGTAGAATGTTCCGCGTCTAGCCTTTTTGAAAACTATCCTAGTCAACATGATAGTGAAAATGTGCAGATTTTGATGGAACTTGAATGTAATTTGAATGTGGATGTATGACTATTTCGATAATCTAGGTACATGGAATTTGAATGTGGATGTATGACTCTATTTTGGAAATCTAATGCAGTTTTTCTTATCAAAATTAGCATATAGGTGTGTGATATATATATAGTGGCATTTGACGAATCACAATTTTATTCGATCGAGCGTAACAGGACTAACATAGACATCAGCCATTTGTGGGAAACAAATGTTAATAACAGTTATTAACATCAATACAGATATCTAAGTGATGTCTATTAGAAAAAAACACCAATTTGAAAATCAAATAGATAAATAAAACCGATGTCAATAATGAATCATTCACATCAGACTGGAAAGAAAAGGTGATGTGTGTTAACCATAAAATATGAATGAAGATAAAGAAGGCCTTTCGAAAACCCTTCGCATAGATAAAGATCAGAAGGAGAAGTCGCCTTTCAATGACGTCGAAAGGATAGTTCAATGCTAGTAAAGAAGAGTACATGAGAACTTCAGAGCAAGGCATTTGCATACATGAAGAAAATAACTACTAAAGCACGACAAAAAAGATAGATACAAAACCGCTAGGCACCTCCTGGATGAAATAGGAGAGTATTTCCGCAACTATCTGTCATAAGACAAGAGCTAAAGGAAAGAAATTCACGCTAAACCTTTCGAAAGAGTTGAAGGAATGCTGCTAACAGTTTGTAGCAGTCCCAAACCTTTCGAAGGAGATGAATGGTTTCATCTCTCGACATTCAAAGAGTTCTGACCTTCCGAAAAGGATGGAGAAGTCAAGGCAAGGCATGCGACTCTATCACGACCTTTTCGAAAGCATAATAAGCCTTTCGGACCGGTTGGAACACGTACTTAGTACCTTTCGACAATGTTGAAAGGTTTATGATAAAGGCAGAATTCATAGATCAAAGAATGAAAGACAACCTTCCGACAACATTCGAGAAAAGCATGGCTCTTGATGGCAATCAAGTAAGAGAGCAACCTTCCAACAAGGTCGAAGGGTTCACAATAC
Organism: Allium cepa; assembly: GCA_030765085.1. NCBI lineage: Eukaryota > Viridiplantae > Streptophyta > Magnoliopsida > Asparagales > Amaryllidaceae > Allium > Allium cepa. Next base: position 471,422,691 of record CM060931.1, read on the forward strand.
CGTATAAAAGACAGACCATTCGGCAAAGATGAAAGGTTCATGAATGCATTAGGAAATGCAGCCCCTTCGACAACATTCAAAGGTCCATGATGTACAATGGACAAACCTTTCGACAAGGCCGAAAGGTTTACAACTGCATATAAAAGGCGACCTTTCGTCCCAGTCGAAGGCATGAGCCCAAGGAAGGCCACTTGCATCTATAAATAGGACCCAAGGGGTCCGGTTTTAGGATTCGATTTTCTTTTCATTCTACTATCATTCAACTACTCTTACTTCCGCTCACTACTTTGTAACCCTAATTTAGAAATCAAATTGGAGGTTGGTTTTTTGAATTTTGTATCAAATTCCATCATGAGGAGATAAAGATAATTGTGGCTTGTGATCGACTGTGAATTTGGGGATGATCATGATTAGGCATTAAGTCAACATTAATGGCCGATCATATATAATTTATTTCTTATCTATTTTGTTTATTTCAAGTATATGCCATGCGACTGTCATTAGACATTTTCACAAGTCTTGTTCCCTTTTCTTGGCCCCGACCACAAAAAGGGAGATGCTACTTGTAGATCAGTCCCTAATATGGCTCCATGGCATGCTAAATCACCTCTTATTTTTGTCTGAGCGTATTAGGATGATGCATTCTTTTCGAAGGGTTCTCATGTAGAAAATATTGCCTAAGAAGATGAAAGCGTTAGAAAAATGTAAAACAGGGTAACATCTCCTTTTGACAACATCGAAAGGTCCACCACCTTTTGACAAGATTGAAAGGAGATGCAAATCATTGATTGATTGCTCTCAATCTCCGGGGTAAATGAAATTCGATGAAGCAACAAGGTCGAAAGCTGTATGAACAGCTCTTAAAAGAGGAAGTTATAATCATAACAACCTGGTCGAAAGGTTTAGATGATTTCCTAAACCCTCCGGCCAGGGCATAAGGTTCAATAATTCTATTGTTCCAACCAAGCCGTAAGGTTTGAAGGGAACCTCAACCTTTCGACATGGTTAATGAGTTAGTTAACTTTCTGCTCAATTTCATAGAAGGGGTAAATAATTTCTTAAAACCTTTCGATATTGTCCATCTTAGGCTAAGGTTAAAACTAAGGCCTTAAACCCTTCCGACCTAGTCATTTTATTCAAATGATGTGAATCTACTCAACTACAGAGTTGAGCCCATATGAAACAATCTTATACAAAGCATCAGGGATGTTAACAAGAAATCTTGTTAACATTTTTGGCGCTAGAAGGAGGGCTTGAACCTCCGACGTTGCGATATTAATACAACTAATTGTGGAAATTTGGTTCATCGTAGGAAAATGAGATCAAAAAGGCTTTACACCTTCGACGAAAGGGACGAACATGTAACTTCACTAGAGGAAAATGTCTCTCCATCTTTAAACTCTGGGGAATAAGGGCACAAGGGATTAAGACTAGTCCGGAGTAGATCGAGGCCATTAAGGATATGGCAGAGGCTAAAATGAGTAAAAATGTCATGATTTTGACTGAGAAAGTAGCAGTGCTAAGCGGATTTATATCAAAGGCCGCTGATATGTGCATACCATTCTTTGAGGTAACAAAGAAAAATAAAATTTATGAATGGAACAAAGATTGCAAAAAGGCATTTCTATAGTTGAAGTTACATTTGGAAAAACCTCTGATCTTATCCAGCCCCGAAGATGGAGGGGTTCTATTCTTGTATATGGCAATCTCTGAACATGCAGTAAGCTTAATATTGATCAGAAATGACAAGGGATTGCAACTACCGGTTTATTATGTGAGTAGAAGGCTAAAGGATACCAAAATCCAATACCCAATTATTGAGAAACTGGCATACTGTTTGATTTTGACAGCTCGAAATTAAAGCCTTACTTCCAAGCGCACCCGGTGAAGGTGTTAACCAACTTTCCATTGAAACAAATCTTCGATAAGCCCGAAAATTCTGGATGATTGATTAGGTCGGGCATTGAGCTAAGTCAATATGATATAGTATATCAGCCCAGAACGGCTATAAAAGGATGAGCTTTAGCTGATTTCATTAGTGAGTGTACGGGATTCATTTCAGATCAATCCAGAAAGGATGTAAAGCCCAAGTGGCAGTTATTTTTGGATGGCGCCTCGAACGAACAAGGGGTTGGAACATGAATGTCATAATTATCCCAGATGGACACAAACTTCATTATGCTATGAAATTTGGGTTCTCGGCAACTAATAATGTAGCAGAATATGAATCCATGGTTGTAGGATTAACCCTCGCTCTACAACTCAGAAACCCAAGGATTCAAGTATTCCGTGATTCTTAATTAATGGTTAACCAAATCAAACAAGTATATTAAACCAAAGATTCCAAAATTAGTCAGTACGTGAAGAAAGTTTTAAAAATGCTCGCACTTTTCGAATATTTCTCTGTACACCAAATACCAAGGGAGATAATTCTCAAGCAAATTCGCTGGCTAAGTTGGCAAGTTCGAAAGGGGCCCTTGTGACTCGAATTGTACTTGTAGAATTTAGGCTAATCCCAGTATTGAGGAAAACAAACAAGAGAAAATCGAGTAGTTGTTAGTATTAACCCGATCACAAGCCTTAGCACAAGAAGGGGAAGAAACAGATCAGGAAATATTGGGTGAAGAACCTGTAGCCTTAATAGTGGAAGAATATTACGAAAACACTTGGATGGCTCCGATTATGAGTTATATTGTCCATGGGACACTACCTGCAGATAAAATAGAAGCACGAAAGCTAAAAAGACAAGCTCAAAACTTTACCATTATGGATGGAATTCTATACAAGAAAGGATATGTCCTTCCCTATTTGCAATGTGTAACACCCAAGAGCGGATTAAGGATACTAAAGGAAGCACATGAAGGATTTTGTGGAGATCACTCTAATGGGATCAAACTGGCCAAAAGGATAATGAGACAAGGGTTTTGCTGGCCAACTTGACCAACCAAGCAATCGAGTATGTTAAAAGGTGTGAGAAGTATCAACGTTATTCAAAGATACCACGTCTTCCTCCGAGTCAACTAACCCCATTTACCAGCCCATGCCATTTGATGTTTGGGGAATTGATTTAATCGGCCCGCTTCCAATACGCAAAGGAGCGAAATATGTTGTAATAACAATTGATTACTTCACAAAATGGATCAAAGAAGAACCTCTTCCAAAAATCACCTCTGCGAAAGTGCTAAGATTTGTCGTAAAAACATTGTCACAAGGTTTGGTATACCATATAAGATAATATCCGACAATGGAACCCAATTTGAAAGTTAAGAATTTTCACGATTTTTCCATAAGAATGGATTCATAAAAAGCTCTTCCGTCACTCACCCAAAAGCTAATGGAGCCGTTGAACCTGCTAATAAAACAATAAAGACAATCTTGAAAAGGAGACTGAATAAAGCAAAAGGGAATTAGGTAGAGGAATTATCCCTAGTTTTGTGGGCTTATAGAACATCCACTAGAACTGCAACGGGTCATACCCCATATTCGCTAACATATGGTTGTGAAGCAATGCTACCGGTAGAAATTGAAGTACCTTCTCATCGAAGGATTGCCTACGCCTTTAACCCAAATCAAGAGCTAAGGAAGGAATCACTTGACTTGATTCATGAATTAAGAGATGAAGCAGCCTTAAGAACGGCTGAATGCCAAAGGAGAATATCAAAGTACTACAACTCAAAGGTAAAAACAAGGTCATTTAGACAAGGAGATTTGGTACTTAGAAGATTAATGGCCAATACAATAAACTCATCAGATAGGGTCATTGTGCCAAATTGGGAAGGTCCACTAATAATTTTCAAAGAAATCCTGCCAGGGGCCTACAAGCTATGCCATCCTAGTGGTAATATGGTACCAAAAACTGGAATGCAGAATATTTAAACTGTATTTTCCGACTCCGAATGAATAAAGCATTTTCAAGAACATCTTTGCTATGATTAACTAAGAAAAGTCTACCTGGTCGGGAGTAAAATTCTTCTTAAACTTGGACTACCTAAGAAGGTAGGCTACCAATAATGGTAGAAAGCCCTTGGTCGTGCCTAGATGGTCAGGTTAAGGCACCTCCTGGAGGGAGGGCGTAAGCCTTTATCCGCGCCAAAGTTAGAGATGACCAGGTTAAAGCAGCACAAGCCCTTATCCACATCATGTTATGGCTAGGATAAGGCACCTCCTGGTGGGAGGACGGGGAATCCCTTGGTCCCTCCACGCTATGGACTGACCAATGTAACAAACAAGCCCTTAGCCACATCACGCTATGGTTAGGTTAAGGCGCCTCCTAGATGGAGGTCGGGTAAAATCTCGAGCCCTGCTTGAGAATAAGCTAGCCGAGCGCACCGGAAACTCAGATAAAATGTATGATGGACTAAGAAAAGTCCATGCTTGAAATGGGCACCTCCAAAAATCAACATCGCCTAAAATGGCAACCGCTAAAAGATTGGCAATGTCTAAAATGACAAATAGCCTAAAATAGGCTCTGCTTAAATAAGCACAAAATTGGACTAAAGAGTCCCCGCCTGAAATAGGCCAAAACAAATGGACAAAGAAAGCTCGGACTCGAGAAAGAAAAAGCATGCAAGACATCCTCAAAACCTAAAGATGGCACATTCGACAAAAAGAATCAGAAAGAATTCTCTAACTTCTCTCGTAAATATCTGCCAGATGGGCATTTTGGTCTTCTATTACTTATTACCAAAGATGGAATTCTGGTCTTATATTATCAATTACCAGAGATGTTATTCTAGTCTTCCATTGTCAATTACCAGAAATGGTATTCTGGTCTTCCACTGTCATTTGCCAGAAATGGTATTCTAGTCCTCCATTATAATTACCAGAAATGGTATTCTGGTCTTCCATTGTCAATTGCCAGAAATGGTACTCTGGTTTTCCATTATTAATTGCCAGAAATGGTATTTTGGACTCTCATTATTAATGGAGCACTAGACTTCTATTACCAGAAATGATATTCTGAAAATGACATTCTATTTTTCTATTACTTATTACCAGCAATGAATTCCCGGGCTTCCATTACTTATTGTCAAATATGGATTTCTAATCTTCTAATGCTTATAGCCAAAAATGATCTTACAATCTTCTATTATCGAATGGAAAAACAAGTCACCTGAACCTCTAAATGCTTAAAATCGAAAGTAATCTCCTGGATTTTCATTATTGATGTCAGAACGGATGCTCTAATTGATGTTCCGATCCTCTCTTATTATTATCAGAGCAATATAATACTTTAGTCTTCTAATATGATCAAGATGATTCTGAATTCCCCACTGTTACTTGATGTGGTATTTTTACCCTTTATTGTCACAGAAAATAAACTTCTAAATTATCTAGGCATGGTCTCCTAAAATCCTTTTGCTAAGAGAAATGGTTGTTATCTAACAAGAAACTGATAAATTCCGACTAACAAGGCCCGAATCTGGGACTTCAAATACTTATGGCTACTACAGATTCTGAAGGTTTAAAGGATGCCCCTTTCGCTAAAAGAACGCAGGGACAATATGGCAACCTTGGAATTTTGTCCTAAAAAACAAAAGCCTTCTTTATGCAAGGAGCGGCCAAATGTTAACCATAAAATATGAATGAAGATAAAGAAGGCCTTTCAAAAACCCTCCGCATAGATAAAGATCAACAGGAGAAGTCACCTTTCGATGATATCGAAAGGATAGTTCAACGCTATAAAGAAGAGCACATGAGAACTTCAGAGCAAGGCTTTCTCATACATGAAGGAAATAACTACTAAAGCACGACAAAGTAGATAGATACAAAACCACTAGGCACCTCCCAAATGAAAGAGGAGAGTAGTTCCGCAACCATCCGTCATAAGACAAGAGCAAAAGAAAAGAAATTCACGCTAAAACTTTTGAAGGAGTTGAAGGAATGCAGTTAACAGTTTGTAGCAGTCCTAAACCTTTCGAAGGAGACGAAGGGTTCCATCTCTCGACATTCGAAGAGTTCTTACCTTCCGGAAAGGATGGAGAAGTCAAGGCAAGGGCATGCGACTCTATAACAACATTTTCGAAAGCATAATAAGCCATTCAGATTGGTTTAAACACATACTTAGTACTTTTTGACAGTGTCGAAAGGTTTATGACAAAGGCAACATTCATAGGTCAACAAAGAACGAGAGATGAACTTCCGACAATGTTCGAGAAAAGAATGGCTCTCGATGGCAATCAAATAAGGGTGCAACCTTCTGACAAGATTGAAGGGTTCACAATACCATATAAATGACAGACCCTTCGGCAAAGACGAAAGGTGCATGAATGCATTAGGAAATGCAGTCCCTTCGACAACATTCAAAGGTCCACGATGATGTACAACGGACAAACCTTTCGACAAGGTCGAAAGGTTTACAACTGCATATAAAAGGTGACCTTTTGTCCCAGTCGAAGGCATGGAGCCGAAGAGAAGGCCGCCTATAACTATAAATAGGAACCAAGAGGTCCAGTTTCGGGATTTGATTTTCTTTTCATTCTGATATCATTCAACAACTCTTGCTTCCGCTCACTACTTTGTAACCCTAATTTAGAAATCAAATTGGGGATTGATTTCTTGAATTTTGTATCAATCTTTATCATGAGAAAATAAAGCAAATTGTGGCTTATGATCGACTCTGAATTTTGGGATGATCATGATTAGGCGTTAATTTAATATTAACGGTCGATCATATATGATTTATTTCTTATCTTCTTTGTTTATTTCAAGCATATGCCATGGGACTGTCATTAGACATTCACAAGTGTTGTTCCCTTTTCTTGGCCCCGGCCACAAAAAGGGAGATGCTACTTGTAAATCAGTTCCTAATATGGTTCCATGGCATGCTAAATCAGCTCTTATTTTTGTCTGAGCATGTTAGGATGATGCATTCTTTTCGAAGGGTTCTCACAAAGAGAATATTAACCTAAGAGCATGAAAGCATCATAAAAATGTAAAACAGAGTAACATCTCCTTTCGACAACATCGAAAGGTCTACTACCATTCGAAAAGATTGAAAGAAGATGTAAATCATTGATTGATTGCTCTCGATCTACGGAGGAGATGAAATACGATGAAGTGACAAGGTCGAAAGCTGTATAAACAGCTCCTAAAAGGGGAAGTTATAATCATAGAAACTTGATCAAAATGTTAAGACGATTTCCTAAACCCTCCAGCTAGAGCGGAAGGTTCAATAATTCTATTATTCTCACCAAGCCGTAAGGTTTGAAGGGAACCTCAACCTTCCGACATGGTTAATGAGTTAGTTAACTTTCTGCTCAATTTCATAGAAGGGGTAAACAATTTCTTAAAAAATTTCGATATCATCCATCTTAGGCTAAGGTTAAAACTAAGGCCTTAAATCCTTCCGACCTAGTCATTTTATTCGAAAGATGTGAATCTACTCAACTAAAGAGTTGAGCCCATATGAAACAATCTTATATAAAGCATCGGGGATGTTAACAAGAAATCTTGTTAACAATGTGTATTGACAATATGTACATTGTTATTGCTAATTAAATCGATCTTATATAATATTTATACATCGTTTTTATTATGGAACCGATGTACAAACTGATAATTAAAATCGTCTTTAGCATTATTGAGTAATATATAATGATCTTAAAACAAACTAATATCACAAATTGTAGTTATAAAATTGATTTACACCATATGAATTATATCAAACTGATGTATATGATATTCAATAACACATTGCTAATAAATTTAAAACTGATTTCTGATGTACATATAGATATCGGCTATAAACCGATGTCTAAACTTTGGCTATTTTTAACATCACCCACTAACACATCGGTACATTTTTTCATAGACATTAGTCATGGCTCGATGTCGATGAACAAAATTCTAGTAGTGTAAGCCTAGCAAAGATCCTAATTTAACTAGTTTTATCAATGCTACTTTATGGTTATATTAGAACCAATCAACAAGCTAATAAAACATAATCATCAAATAAAGAGAAACTATTGCGAGAAAAATATTACCAATGCAATCAATCCTTTAGCATAAGAGCTCATAGTTTTCTCCATGTTGGTTTTAAAGCTCCATCTTAAGAAATTTTCTACATAAAGATATTTTCTACTAAAACCTTCCAGTCAGGAAGTGACCTGGTCATGGGATGGAAAAATAATTATACACTGAAGTTGCATTAGGAATTGTGCGGAACTAATAAAAAGAATTAATAGAAAAAAAAGATAAATTATTCTTCACCTCATCTTCAGATGTCCTATTTCATAAAGTAACAGCATTCCACACGTTCCTTTTCTTAAACACCGCAGACCAGCAGCGCCTTTTATTTATACAAATAAGGCAATTATGAAACAAGAAAAGAGGAATTTGAACATCAGAAATGAATTAAAAAAGCACAACATTCCACAATGTATATACTATCAAAATCACAAAACTGAAAAGATACAAATCAGAATCTAAATAGCAATAACATAACAGTTTAACCAAAGGTGTATTAACCATAAAAAGTTTTATTCAAAATAATGTATATGATATATTTAACTAAGACTAGACAGTAACCTTGTAGTTAGTTTCATCACAAAGTGGTAATTTATTTATCTTCTCTCATTTAAATTCTCCAAAAGTATCATTTCCAGAGGTGAAAATGTCCATGGAACCTCCTCTTGATCATTTCCAAAAATGGAAACAACATTCGATTTAATATAGAAACACTCATTTTTGATATATTTAGCAATACCTACGAAAAATAGTAATGCTTTTTAGTAATTAGACATTTGGACAGCGTACCAACTGGATGGAAATAAACTTTCATATATGTCTTCAAAACAAAGGGTATACGTGGTAGATACATTGAAGACGTTAATTATAAAATGCATTTAGCCATTCCTTTGATGAAATGACATAATACTTTTTAGTACTTGGACAGTTGGACAACTAGACCTCACCTGACCAGAATGTTAAAGTTCAATACTAGTACATTAAGTTAAGAACAGATTGCTAAATACTGATGCTTTATTTCCTTACATGAACCCATTATTGGGAAATGTGCGACTAGGTGATCCTCTCAAAATAAATAGAAGTAGGTAACAATAGAGCTAGGTTACTACATGTATTAATAACCTATAACCAAAAGCGAACTGCCAAATTATCTAATATACAATGTAAATCATACTTTCCCAAGTTTCACAGGTGTTAATTCTTGAAATCTTGGAACAATTCGTCCACCTATACAAAGATAAAATACAAATAATATGTGGTGACATGATGACATGGACAATATTAAGACAATCCCATAGGCAAGACAAACCCATAGCAATGGAAATCAACTCCAATTCAACGCCACCAACCCATCTAACAGTAGGAAAATTTCGACGATTCAATAAATGATTGGTTCCTCATCAAAACCCCATTGTAACTGACCAAATGATAGTTGTAAATGTTAAAGAATAAACTCAAATTAATAATAATGTGAATAGTCGTGTCTATTGAGTGAAGAGTCGTGTCCATTAAAGTGAAGAGGTGTCTATCTAAAGGATGTGTCTATTTGTAAGGGTATGTAAGGCACTATAAATATATGGTCATTTTGTGTTGTTTGTAAGCACGAAAATTTGTATGAAATATTTTTTAAAATATAATTAATTTCTTCTCTCTTCCTTGTTTCTAACAAATTGGTATCAGAGCTATGGAAAATTTTGGGAGTTTATCGTTGGGGGCAAATACCAATTCCATGACTAACCAAGTAGAATTATGACAATTGGAGCATTCAGATGCGTGCGTTGCTATGTGCACAAGATGCATGGGAAGTAGTTCAAAATGGCTACACAGAAATAGAAAATACTACGAACTTGACTGCGATGTAGTTAAAGACATTGAAAGAAATGCATATGAAAGACAAGGCCGCTCTCTACCTCCTGTTCCATGCAGTGGATGAGTCGGAATTTGAGAAAATTACCAATACAACAAATTCGAAGGAAGCATGAGACATTTTATAAAAAGTCTATAAGGGAGCCGACCGAGTTAAACAAGTGCCGCTTCAAACTCTTCGAGGCGAATTAGAAGCGATGAAAATGAAAGAATCGGAAGGATCCGACTACATCACACGTGTCCAAACAGTGATTAATCAACTCAAACGCAATGGAGAAAACCTAACCGATGCAAGGGTTGCGGAGAAGATTTTACGATCATTGATCGACGATTTCGAGAACATCGTATGCGCAATTGAGGTGTCGAAGAATTTGACGGAAATGACCAACAATGGTTTCCAGGTTCTCTTGAAGCACATGAACAACGGAGGATGAAAAAGAAACAAGAGCTACTTGAAGAGGCTTTACAAGCTAAAACAAGTATTAAGCAAGACAAGGCGATATATGCACAAAAAAATCGAGGAAGGGGACATGGTCGTGGAGGTCATGGTCTTGGCCGTAGTGGAGGCCGTGGATTTGGAAACAATTCAGAAGAAAAAGGCCAGTCGAGACAACAAAATTGGCGTGGTGGAGGACTTGTTCGTGGAAGAGGTGGTCGGTCAAGTCATCCAAATGTTGAGTGCTACAACTGCGGCAAATATGGGCATTATGCAAAAGACTGGTATTCCAAGAAAAAGGTGAAAAAAATGCGAATATGATTGCGGAAGAAGAAATAAGAGACGATGGTATTCTCTTGATGGCCTACAAGGACAATGCTTCTGACAGCGATATAATGTGGTATCTCGACACCGGTGCTAGTAAGCATATGTGCAGACAAAAACACCTTTTCATGGAGATGCAAAAAGTAAAGGATGGACATGTGTCATTTGGAGATGCGTCAAAAGATCAAGTCAAAGGCCAATGCAAAATATGTTTTTCTCAAAAGGATGGTAAAGAAGGGTCGATGAATATGTCTATTACGTGCTTGAACTGAAGAGCGACATTCTTAGCATGGGGCAACTATTGGAGAATGGGTATTCAGTTTTCATAAAAGACTGAATGTTACATTTGAAGGACAAAAATGGCTATTTACTTGCAAATATAGACATGACCAAGAATCGAATGTTCAAACTCAATTTGGAAAAAGTACGAGAAATGTGTTTGCAAGTCAACGTGGAGGATAAAGCCTCACTGTGGCACTTACAGTTGGGACACTTACATTATAACGGTTTGAAAGAGTTAGTAAAGAAGGATATGGTTTACGGTTTCCTAGACATGGATTACACAAAGAAATTTTGCGAGGATGTGTGCTCGGCAAGCAAACAAAAAATTCTTTTCAAAAGAAGGCTAATTATCATGCAAGGAGGTCTCGAGAGTTGATACACACCGACATATGTGGCCCAATCACACCTAAGTCATTCAGCGAGAAGAGTACTTTATCACTTTCATTGACGATTACACAAGAAAGACTTGGATTTATTTTTTGAAAGAAAAATCTAAGGCACTTGGAATGTTCAAGAAATTCAAAGTATTAGTAGAGAAGACGACCGGTCTTTATATCAAGCCTTACAATCAGATATAGGTGGAGAGTACATGTCAATAGCATTCTCAAGCTATTGCGAGGAACAAGAGATCAAAAGATTTTTAACCTTACCATAATCACCTCAACAAAATGGTGTGGCTGAAAGAAAAAACAAAACTATTCTTGACATGGTTCGATCAATGTTGAGAAGCAAAGGCATGCCGAAAGAATTCTGGGCAGAAGCAGTACAATGTGCAATGTATATGCAAAATCGGTGTCCACATGCGATATTGGCAGATCAAACACCATAGGAAGCTTGGAGCAGACAAAAACTAACTGTATCACACTTAAAAATATTCAGTAGTTTGGCATATGCACGTATACTAGATCAAGGAAGAACCAAATTAGATGATAAGAGCAAGAAGTACATATTCATTGGATATGATGAAAAGACAAAAGTTTTCAAGTTATTCAACCCAATTGAAAAAAAGGTGGTTGTGAGCCGAGATGTGTAGGTGAATGAAGAAAGAGCATGGGATTGGAACAACCAAATGGAAGTGAAGCAGAAGGAAGAAAAAAGAGAACCATTAACTACTACATCGATGTGCACACCAATAGCATCTCAGATATCTGATGGTGAAGAAGAGCCAAGGCAACTAAAGATATGAAGTTTGCAAGACCTATACGAATCAACAGACGAAGTACACTTGATATGTCTCATGGAAGATGCTGAGAATATTACTTTTGAAGAGGTAAATGTAAAGCTGCGATGGATGAAGAGATGAAGGCTATCGGTAGAAATGAAACTTGAGACTTGGGGGATTTGCCAAAAGGATATCAACCCATAGGAGAAAAATGGGTATATAAGAAAAAGATGAATGTCCATGGTGAGATAAAAAGGTATAAGGCACGCCTAGTCAAGAAGGGCTACAATCAAAAGGCGGCGATCGACTATAACGAAGTCTTTGCCCCGGTGGCGAGAATGTAAACAATCAGGCTTCTCATATCACAAGCAGCATAATTCAAATGGTCGATCTATCAGATGGATGTAAAATCAGCATTTTTAAATGATGTGCTTGAAGAGGAAGTATACGTGGAGCAACCACAAAGTACATGAAAGCTGGGGAGGAGAGTAAAGTATTGAAGTTAAGGAAGGTGCTATATGGGCTAAAGCAAGCGCCTTGTGCATGGAACACCGGAATTAACACCTATTTCAAGGACAACGTGTTCGTACAATGTCTCTAGGAGCATGCACTATACGTGAAGAAAGAAAAATGCAACTTGATATTTGTTGCTCTTTATGTTGATGATCTAATATTCATGGAGAATAATGTGGAGATGATAAAAGATTTTAAAGAGTCCATGACTCGAGAGTTTGAAATGACATATTTAGGGTTAATGAAATACTTTCTTGGTTTTGAAGTTAAGCAAGGAATAAATGGAATATTTGTGTCACAAGAGGCTTATGCAAAAGATAATTTAAAAAAAAACAAGGTGGAAGAGTGCAATCCAGTAGAAATGCCAATGGAACATGGTACGAAACTCTCTATTTTTGATGAAGGAGATCGAGTGGATGCAAACAAATGCCGAAGTTTGATTGAAAATCTACCGTATCTCACATGCACAAGGCCAGACATTGCGTATAGTGTCGGCATAGTAAGTAGGTTCATGGAGGAGCCAAAATATTCACATCTGAAGGCTGTTAAGAGGATTCTTCAATATATACAAGGAACGGAGTCACTCGAGTTACTCTACTCTAAGACAAACGAATATACAAGCTGGTGGGTTACTCTAATAGCGATTGGTGTGGAGATGTAGATGATCGGAAAAGCACATCGGGATATGTCTTCTATATGGGAGATACTGCTTTCACGTGGCTCTCAAAGAAATAACCAATAGTGACATTGTCAACGTGTGAGGTAGAGTATGTGGCAGCATCTTTGTGTGTATGCCATGCAGTATGGTTGAGAAATTTGTTATATGAGTTAAAACTCAAGCAGCACGAAGCAACTGAAATACGAATCGATAATAAATCAGCAATTGAGTTGGCAAAGAATCCAGTGCACCATGAAAGGAGCAAGCATATAGATGTTCGCTTCCATTTTATTTGGGAACATGTGAAGGAAGGCAACGTGCGAATGAGTCATGTTGCAAGTCGTGATCAAATAGCGGATATATTTACAAAGCCCCTACCAAAAGTGCAGCTCGAAAATTGTAAGATGACGATTGGAATGAACGATGGAAAATGTTTGAGTTTAAGGGAGGAATTTGTTAAAGGATAAACTCAAATTAATAATAAGGTGAAGAGACGTGTCTATTGAGTGAAGAGTCGTGTCCATTGGAGTGAAGATGTGTCAATTTAAAGGATCGTGTCTATTTGTAAGGGTATGTAAACCACTATATATATGTGGTCATTTTGTGTTGTTTGTAAGCAAGAAAATTAATATTCTATTAAATATAATTAGTTTCTTCTCTCCCCCTCGTTTCTAACAGTAAAAACTCCAAAATAATACTCCAATCAGATCGGATCACCATCACAATCCCTGGACTATCAAACCTCAAAGTGATTGGTGTGGAAGAATCCCACCTTCACAATCCCTTAAATGCTATCTCAGACCTCGAAACCAGCAACCACCCGGATTTGATTCACATCCAACTTGCAACTTGTGACCAGCTGCTGCATCCAACTTTGAGCGATCACCAAATTGGAAACTGCTATCCCCAAATCCAACTGCTCCACTGAATTTGGTGACTCGCATCCAACTCGCAACTCCAAGCCCGCACTCATATCCATGTTCTCCGATGTGTTGTGGAGTGTGTCCAACAAGCCATTGGGCTGTCGAATGTGGAGTATGTGGAGAAAGGGGATCTGATGATCAGGTTTTGTAGTGGCCAATGTGGAGAGACTGATTTTGTTTTGGGATTTGATGGTGGAATTTGGAATTTTGGGTTTAGACAAAATGTTTGTAAGCGGGAAATTAACCAACTAAAACAAGTGCACTAACCGCTAATTTAATAATGACCAAAACGAGAGGATTATTATAATGCTTTATTTTATTTTTTAATTTTACGAAAATTTCAAAACTTTGATGTAAGATTTTGTGAATATTTCAAATTTATTTTAGAAATTTTCAAAATTTTTAATGTATTTTAAAATATTAAATATAATGATTGACTATTAAATATTGAATAATAAATATTACTTCTTAATTATAAATTATTAATCAGCAATTTAATTATTAAGTACTAATTATTTAATAGTAATTATTAATTATTAAAAATTAAATATTACTTCTTATTCATTACTTATTATTGATTTTATAAAATATTTATATCCATGTGGAAATAATAATTTTATCATACATTAATTTTTATCATTCAAAATTTTAAAATTTCTAAAATATTAAGCGTTAAATATAACTATTTAATATAGTTATTAAATATTAAATAATATATAATACTTCATAATGGTTAAATATTACTATTCATCATTAATTAATTAATTAAAAATTAATTATTACTTCTAAATTATTGTTAGAAATTAATTAATTTTTTTAAATAAGGTTCATTTGTCAACAAGTGTCGATCTCGAGGATCGAACTCGGAACCTTCAATCTCGTAGTCGGAACTACCAACCAATTGAGCCAACACTGTTGGCACTAAATATAAATTAATTATTACTTTTAAATCATTTCAAATTAATTATTACTTATTATATATTATTTTTTATTATTATTACTTAATTATTATTATTTAATTATTATTTGTTATTATTTTTAGTTATTATTAATTAGTTAGTTAATTAACTATCAATTAATTATTATTAATAGTAATTATTTCATATTTCAAATTTATTATTAATTATTATTATTATTTAATAGTAGTTATTAATAATTATATATTATTCTTATTTATTATTATTTAGTAATTATTCATTTAATTATTAATTTTTGAATTAATCATTAATTACTATTATTTAATTGTAGTTATTGATTAATACTTGTACTTATTAATTATTTATTGCAATGGGTAAACTAAAAAGATTGTAACAGGTATCTATTACAATTAGTAAAAAAAAGAATTGTTGAAAAGTGACATCTATTACAACTAGCATAAAAAAAGAGCTGGACGGGTCTTTTTGTTATAGTGCAAGGATATGATGACCAAAATGAGAAAAAATAACAAATTTTATTATGAATTTTATTTTATTTCTAAATTTTATGGATCTTTTTAAATTTTAGAAATAATTTATTTCTAAATTATTAAACTATAATAACTTATTTAATATTAATTATTTAAATTGTAAATTAGTTAAATATTAAATAAAAATTAGTTGTGAAATATCAACTATTAAATGTTAATTATTAACTATTTAATAGTAATTATTAATTATTTAATATTAATTATACTTACTAATTATTAATCATATTTATTTATCATAAATCATAAAATATTAGTTTTAATTTTCTAACTATTAATAACTAACTATGATAAATTATTAAATCTAAAAATAAATATTGATTATAGATAATAATAAATACTTATAAATTATTTATTAGTAATTATTAATTATAACAAATTATACATAATGAACTGTATAGGTTTTCATTTACAATTATTGATTATAAATTGCCATTTATAAATCATTAAGTAAGTATTTATAAATAATTGAAGATATTATTGATCGGTTAAGAGTTGTTGAAAATTGGCTTTTATTACAACTTATAAACTAAAAAGGTTGTAATATATATCTATTACAACTAGCAAAAAAGAGTTGTGAAAATTGGCATCTATTACAACGGGCAAAAGAAAATCGTTGTAATAGACATCTATCACAACTAGAAAACAGGGAAGTGGTATTGATGAAAATTGGCATCTATTACAATGGGCAAAAAACATTTGTAACAGACGTCTATTACAACGGGAAGATGGAAAACATTGTAATATATATCTATTACATCGAGCAAAGAAAAAGAGTTGTTGAAACGTGACATATATTACAACAGGCAAGATAAACCATTGTAATAGGTTTCTATTACAACAGACATTTTATGACAGTTGTAAAAATGCTGATGTAATATGGCATTTTTGTTGTAGTGTATCTAAATGGAAAAATTATATTTTCAACCCCATTACCGCTGCCACTGCTCCTTTTTCATGCATGAACTTTTTTGAATTTTTTTAACAATTTAGACATTTTAAGCCGTGTAGATAACATAATTAACTTCTAATTTGTGTAATTTTTCTTGGATCTAGGGGATTATGGTGAAAATATTGGTGAAAATGAGGTTTGGGATTTGGTTTTTGAGTTTGTGAATTCAAGAATGAGGGAGGAAGAAGAAACCGAGTCAGCTGCTATTTTGAGGGAGAAAATTAAAACAACGGAATCTTCGTCGTTTCAAAATTAAAATAGCGAAGTTTTTTCCATTTTAATAAAATGACAAAAGCCTCACCGTTTTGTTTCTACTTCATTTATTTATTGAACTAGTGCGACGACCGCTCTACACATCTGATGCTCATATAAACGAATAGTGCACTATTGAAGCATTCAGCAAATGTAGGATGATTGTCAATGGATGAATAGACGTGAAGAAGGGAAATAGAAGAGAAAGAAAACATCATACAGTCATAGAACCTATCGTATATCTCATAATGCATCGAATAAAATATAATAATCATCGGTGTACTATACTTTAAGGTACTAAGGGGTGTCCAAATATATATATCAATAATATCGACATCATGAGACATCCCTAGGATGGTAGACAATCAAACTAACATAGCATCCATCATCCAGCCTCACTTTTACTCACTCATTGGATATATAATCACTAGTTTACTTACCATGGTTAAAGACTAGACTATCTGCCAAGATAGCCCACATCAGGTTCTTCGATACTCAAATCTTTGTCATTCAACCGGCCAGGAAATAGACTAACCATCACGTCAGTCCCGGATAATCACATCTCCCATCTAGAATAAAGAGTCATCAGGCTCCAGGAATCATCACATCCCCCATATACCAAGGAGTCATCATGCCCCAGGAACCATTACGTCCCAGTATGATAAAAAGCCATCATGCTTTAGGAACCATCACGTCCCCAATATATACCCCATCTCATGAGTACCCTACGAACCCTCGAGCCTCAACTATCCTTTCGCATACGTCATCTATAGTAGAGCAAATTTTGGAAATGATCTCATAAGTCTCATCACGAAGTCACGGCACTTGGGATGATTCTCTACTATCATTATCATATAGAATACCACTATGTATCCCGTATTCATCATTTAAAAGTCCCATCTATCTAACCTATAGTCCTCAACTCTAGATCTTAAAGAACAGCTACCCATCGTTGAAGCTGCCACTTCCTATCATGAGCCATTACGTCGAAGTGTCCCATCCTTGCTTCACCACTAAAACCGCCCGTCGAAGAGCCATAATATCAAAATCAAACGTCGAACGAACCATCACATCATGCTCTATGAAGCCTCTCTATCACCCATGTCAAAATTGGCCAAATCGACCATCATTAGTAGTGGTAGATACCGACCAATCTAGAATAGTTTATAACGACTACTTTGGCCGTGTACTTAACTAAAAATAGTTAAGTATAAACCAAATGAAAACGTCCGGTGTCCACCCTAAAGCCCGAAGAACACACCCAAGTCTGTCGTCTTTCGTCTTCAGGTCGTTCGGTACGCATGAAACACTATGCATGAAATTCTATCCTATGCGATATTTTCTAACACTATATCGCCTACAATTGGTTTTTTCAACCAAACTAAGCAAACACGCATACATGCAACCAACAAGCATACATACATCTATCATAACATACCTACAACAGACATAACACGTATATATCTACTAATACGGGGATCCATATCAAAAGCGAACTAAAACTAGCAATTTCCTAAAATAGCACATCAATGAAAAAAATGTGATATTCGATTTAAAACCATTTTAAAATACTTTTAATTTCTTTATAAAAATTAGATGTGTATTTGGATATATTAAAATCACATTTTAAAGATAGAAATCATTTCAAAAAAATCGTTTTTATACTATACTAACAATCATAGTATTGTGAGAGACAATATGACTCACCTCAACAAAAGCTAACCAATCCTATACCAAATCGTAGATCTCTCCATCATAAGCACAATGCAAGAAACCATGACCAAAATGGGCCTTATATGCAAAAGAAATGAACTTTATAAGAAACAGAATTAATAAAGATAACTTATTAACTTTAAGCAATTAACCAGACCTTGATTGCCTCTCATATCTTTCTTCCCAAAATCAATGCATGTACATTGAAACGTGCATGAACCAAATCCACACACCATCTCTTCTCTCTTTCTTCGAGCATACACTACCAATCGAAGAACTGGTAGTTGCATTGCACCACACTCTGTGTCCTCTCCGTGACCCACTCCATAAACTCGAGCTCGACATCCTATATCCATTTCGACCTAGGCAACACACACATACCCCATATATGTTGCATTTCACCTGAAGTGGCCGGAGCTTCAATTGTTGATGCCGGTAGATGCACGTCGCTAAGAGAAACTCGTCCGTGCCCTACGTTTTGCCTAAAGCCACCTCCTTTAAAGACGAACCCAAACCTTAGTCGGGACTTGGAAATGTCAGCTTTGCCAATCATAGTCCATATGAACAAATCACCATAGATTTGAAGCTCTCCTTGCTATGATCTCAACGGATCTGTCCTCGTGTTTTATCGTTTACCAAAACTCTCGATTTTGATTTTTGAAAGGGGCTGCTACTTTTCATTTATTGGTTTGAGGAAGAGAGTGAAAGAGTGAGAGAGATAGAGGTAGGTGAATGTGTGTGTGTGTAATTTATTTGATTTCTCAAATAAATCACCATACGTTTTGAACTCATACGATCACAGAACACATTCGATCGCAACAAAACTCATCGACGCACATCACCTCAATTTCTCGGTCCCAATGTTATAAATTTCATCATTAGGGATGATAATTGCATGCATTTTGAGTTCATTTTTTCCATCAAATCGCCTGATCTCCAAATAAAATGATATCTATACTCATTTTAATTTGCAACGTCGATACAAACTCAATGGAAGTGGTCTCGAGTCCTAATTCGACCATATGCAAAAAATCATATTTTTGGACTATCAATTAATTAACGATTCAATATTTGAATCAGATATTTAAATATCATGTCATTAAAAAAAAGGGTCGTTACAACTAGCTTGGTGGCTAGTTTTCCTTTTTCTAAGTGTACAACTTGTTTGTTCAGTGTAAAAGTAAGAGAGAAGGGTTAATTAAATTGGTATATTATTAGTAATGGTCTTAATATCATGAAAGACAATGCGTACAACTTCCCATGCCTCTTGCTAACTGATTAATATGCACCATAGTATGTTGGAGTTGATGGATAGAAAGAATGGAAAAAACAAGTGATAAGAGTTGTGTCGTGGATGAGGCCACTGCCTTGAAAGCAAAATTTGACATGACTATGCATGGTGCAATTGATAATTGTCGTATGCTCCCTAAGGTTAACACAACGATTCTTCAAACTTGTGCACTCAAGGTTAAAGGATTTAGAGATTTGTAGAAGTCACTGTCTAGGAGTTTTGAGTATATTTGGAAAATCAGTTTTATTTGAAAGGAAATAGTGGAGAGAAGAGATGAAGAAGAACTTTTTTATCTGGATTATTGTATTCTTTTTCAAAAAAGAGAGGAAAGCGAACTAAAATAAATGTACAATTCTCCGCCTCTTAACTAAACTCAACCGTCAAAATAAATTAGCATCCCATAAATAAAAACGTTTTTCTTCAATAGAGAATGCAAAAGGTTAGACAATGAAAAAAATTTGATTTTTGTTATAGTTATTCAACAATCCCCCACAAACTACACCAAAAATCAAAAAGATAAATGAAAATAACCTGGGCAAGAAAAAAATTTCATACGTAGATGCCAATGTCTTTCGATTGAATTGATACATAAAGAACTGAGTTTGCAACTTAATAAGCAGTGAATTTCTTCTTGAACTACAAAGATATAGGTTGATCAACTTAGTCTAAGTAGTGAATTTCTCTTAGACTATAAAGATTTATATTAAGATCTCATAGCAAATATTACACTTTCAATTTCAACAAACTCCATGACAAATACAAGCTTTTAATGGCCATGCGCCTATCTTGAAAACTCATGAGTTCTCTAATGAGCCCAAATCTCTTAAGGCGGGCCACCTTCACGCTCAAGTAGGTGAGTCCATCAAGTGCTCTACTCTAGCACCGCCACTTATAGCTATGGACTCATTATGAGTTAAAAACTCAACCTCAACAATAAATAAGAATGATTTATCAAGTGCGTATCAAAAGCACCATCAATACTAGTTATGAATTATATACGATAAAAGGCATAGTCTCAAATAAATCAGTGAAATCCATCAAATGCATCTCAAAAGCACCATTAATGCTGCTTATGGATTTAAAAAGAGCAAATATAATCAAAATAAGATAAATTAGGCAACCATCAAGTGTGTCTCAAAAGCACCATCAACAAAATGGTTTATGGAATATGTAAAAACAAAGAAGCCAAAACTCATATCAAATAGTGAAATCCATTAAGTGTGCTTTAAAAGCACCACCAAAAGTGGTTATGGATTACATAAAAACAAAAAAGCTAAAACTCAAATCAAGTAGAAGAATCATATAAAATGCATCTAAAAAAACCACCAAAATTGGTTATGGATTATATAAAAGTAAAGAAGCTCAAACTCATAATAGATAGAAGAATCCATCAAATGGATCTTAAAAGCACCATCGAATATTGGTTATAAATTATTAGAAGCAAAAAAATCTCCAAATCATATCAAAATTCAAAATCTATCAAGTACGTCTTAAAAGCATCACCAAAAATTGATTATGGATTATATAAAAATAAAGAAATTTAAAATAATATCAAATAACAAAATCAATCAAGTACGTCTCAAAAACACCATAAAAATTGATCATGAAGTATACAAAATCAAAGAATCTTAAAATCATATCAAATAGCAGAATCCAATAAATGTGTTCATAAGCACACCAAAAAATGGTTATGGATTGTATAAAAACAAAAAAGCTTAAAATCATATCAAATAGTAAAATCTATCAAGTGCGTTTAGAAAAACACCACCAAAAATGGGTTATGGGTTATATAAAAGCAACCAAACTTATATACACAAAATAGGAAGGGAAAGAGTGACCATATTGCATTGTTTGGCCATTAATGGGTGTTCATCACATTATTCTCTGTTCTAGGCTCGAGGCCCATTCCTCTTGAAGATTCAAGGATTAATTCTCTTTGATGATAATTTAAAGAAGAGATCGGTCAAGTTCTCTTTGATCTTATTTATTTTAATGAGATATATTCTTTCATCAATTTCTCAATTGCTTTAGATTCGAAATAAATATGTCTTCTCCTTCCAACATACTCTCTTATATATATTCCAATGTTCATAACTAGAGTTATGAGTGTGTCTCTCACATCATGAATTTTTCTATGTTTGATAATTTAGGAGAAACAAAATGTTCCTTCCACTCAACAAAAATACCCTATTACAACGCCCTTTTTATAAGAATGCTATTATAACAGTCCTTTCAGGCTTGTTATAATAGATGCCCTATACAACACCCTTTTTACAACGGGCGATGTCTGCCTGTTCTAGTAGAATGTTATTACAATGGCCCTTCCTAGCCAGTTGTAATAGATGCTAATTTTACAACGTTCAAAAAATGCCTATTGTAATAGATGCCAATTTTACAACGGTCACAAGATACCCATTATAAGAGGTGCCAGTTTTACAACGGTCATAAAACCCGTTGTAATAGGTGTCAATTTTACAATGGTATAAAAATACTCGCTGTAATAAATGCCAATTTTACAACGGTCGTGAAATACCCGTTGTAATCGATGTCAATTTTACAACGATCATAAAATGCCTGTTGTAATAAATATCCGTTGCCAATTTTTGATAATCAATAATTAATAATTACAATGCTTTCTTAAAATTAAAATTTATTATTTATTAATATTTAATAATTAATCATTAATAAAATTATATTAATCATATGTTACTAATTACTAATTATAATATTATATTATTATATTATTTATTAATATATAATAATTAATCGTTAATAATATTATATTAATCATTTATAACTTATAATAATTAATGATTATTAATAAGTAATCACTAATTACTAATTATTAACCTTTTTAATTTACCTGTTGTAATAGATGCTAATTTTCAACAACTCTTAACCGATCATTGTTTTCTTCGATTATCTAATATCTTAGACGTCGTAGGAGGATAATAATCATTTAATAATTAATTAGAAATATTAGTTAATTATTATTACTACTAACTAATACTAATAATTATTAATCAATAACTAATAATTAATATAATAATTAATTAGCAATAATTAACAATTAATAAATAAGAGTTGATTTTTAATAATTAATTAAACAATAATTAATTAAATATATTTATATAATATATATATATATATCTTATATATAATCTCTACTATTAATAAAGAGTATTCAATGAGTAGATTTGCATAGTGTCCTTTTGAAATTTTAAGAATACCCTCATCCATCAATGGAACCTTACCTTCAATTTACAACAGACAACAGCATCCGCTTTTCGACCATCTATCAATGAAATTTTGCTAACGATTTGCCACAAACATAATCAATAAAATTGCTTGAAATAAAAGTGTTGGGACTACCAAATGTTTTGCACTTATAGCACATATCCGTCTATTGGTTTTTTATTAAATAAAAATTAAATATTTATAATTATTAGATGTACGTAGGTGCATTTTATACCAGTTAGAATAAATAAAATAATTATTTTATTTAGTGAATGTAGAAATAAAATATAGATGAAATATTTTACAAAGTATAAATTATTACAATTAATTTAGATATTAATTTGTAAATTTTAAGTCGGATGACCCATCAGCATAATTTTGTATACGGATGTTTTCAGGCTCAAATTAGGAGTTAATGGTCATTGAGTAAACAGTTTTATAAAAGAATTAAATAACCTTTTTATTACTAAATAAATCTATTACAACTATCGAGCCCGAAGCCCATTATTCGTTTATTTAACCCAGCCTGACCCCTTCCTTACTCTCGTTCTTCAGCCAAAATCAACTAAAACCCTACTTCTCTTTTTGCTCAAAATCACAGATCAAGGGAGCTAGAGTCGAGCACAGCTGCGAGTCGAGGCTAGGGTAGCTCGCGAGTGCTGATGGCGGGCGACGACAAAGCAGGTGGAGCGATGAGTGCTGATGGCCACTCATAATTTTTTATTGTTTTGTTCAGTTCTTAAAGTTACAACCACGATGCTTTTCATCCAAATTCGAGTGTTCAACATTGAGTTATCGATGACAAAGATCGAGAAAAGTGATGGCGAGAACGAGCACACTATTTCCTCCAACTCAGTCAGGTTAGATATTCAAACTATGTGCATCCCTTTTCTTCCTCCAATTCGGTGATTTGTTGGGTTGATTTGAAAATTTGGGGTTCGAGATTAAAAGGCGATCAACTTTTCCCAGTAAATTTGGGCTAGCGTGTTGAAAACTTGCCTCAGACTCAACCGTTCTATTAAGATATATATCTTATTTTTGTCTTAATTCTCTTTCATTGATTAATATAGTTTTAATAAATTTTCCCCTATATTAACGTGAATATATTTCAAATTTTGATCAGTGTCATTTGGAATTGAATAACAGAACTCTTTAGTACTATGCAGCATCTGTCGATGCAATGATCCAGTAGTATTTTCCACACGAGATTCTTGACTTTCCAGATTATGAGTGCTAAAATTTTACATTTAGATAAAGAGTTAAGCTTACGTTTGAAAGCTATTTGCCTTTGCCTGTATTGGTTGTAGAGTACTGGGTTTAGCCTTATTATACACGTATGTTAAAAAAAATTAATTTAAAAATAGATTTACATTTTGGTTTATGATCCAATCATTAGCATGTAGTAAGTACATATGCTAGGTTTGTATTTTGATAATTTGTGATTGATATGGATAAATAAAATTAGAAAAAATTCTATGACTTTTGTGATTGTCAAAGTTATATGATTTATTTGTTGCTGGACTTGCTCTATAGAGTAATCCAGAAGGTGCAAAGTGCAAATGCATTTCAAACCACCACCTTCTTGCATTTTGTAGTTAACAGCTGTAATGGAGGCATCATCCAGTGAAATGGTGTTTATATTTCCATTCTTAGAGTACTTTCTCATATATATATATATATATATATATATATATATATATATACATATACATATATATAATCTATACTACATTTCGTAGTTAACAGCTGTAGTGGGCATCATCCAGTGAAATATTCTCAACTGTCGTGCAAAATAGGACTTATCGGATTTTTCTTTAAATGACCTAAAAATGAATTTTAAGAATGGTCATTTTATAATTATGAAGATATAAACCTCTCTACTCATCTTTTTGTCATATTTTTTGTTGTTGTATGAGCTGTAATAATAGTTTTCCACTTTGTTAGCTCTCGTAGCCAGAGATGTTAAACTATTTGGCTTGCCAGATTTATTTTACAAAAGTAGTATTTATTATGCTAGAAGTTCGAACCGTGATTTGGCACCTCTAATTTTATTGTCTTAATATCCTTGTATACACTGTTCGTAGTGTTTATGCCTGCATATGCTCTCTAAATAAAATATGTTCACTTGCATGCAACAGGGTTCATCATGGTTTTTTAAAGATGCTTTGTTCAAGAGGCTGGCCAAATCAAGTGCAATAATGGTTATTGATTTCGATAACTCTGCCTATAGCAATAAAGACCATAGTTAGTAGTTATGTTAGTTTAGATTTATATTCGATGTTTTGTAACAATGTAAAACCTTATGAATGATGTGAATAGATAAATCTTTTTTTATTTTGAAATATGAATTTCTTTTTCTATTTTTAGTAAATATGAATAAATATGATTGTCATTAGTATAATAATTTTGTTTCAATTCAAATTAGTTTAAAATTTACACATGCATTGTAGTAATTTTTTTTCTCATTTGAATTTTTTTAACAACGGGCAAATACAGTTGCAAAAGACCCTTTTGCAACGATCAAAAATAGTTGTAAAAGGATTAATTGCAAGGGACAAAAACAGTTGTAAAATACTCTTTTGCAACAGGTCAAAACCGTTGCAAAAGACACCTATTGCAACAAACAAGAACCATTGTAAAATTCATCCACTCTATTACAACATCGCATAATACATTGAGCCAAGGCCCGTTGCGAAACCCCTATTACAACAGAAATAGCCCATTGTAAAAGGGGTATTTTGTTGTAGTGTTCAATTTTAACATATTTACTATGTCCCTTATTCCTTCCAAGATATATAGTAGGATCATGAAGAGATAGCGCATTCGTCATATTAAAATAACCAAGCCATTTCAAGTTTACTTTTTCAATATAGTCAAAATTATCTATGGAAAAATCATTTTCAATTTCTTCCCATTTTTGTGGCTTATGTCACACCTTTCTCTCCTCGGTCATTTATCTTGATTTGAAATTTTTGATCATTTTCACCATATTCAAGTTTGTACCAAAATTTAGCATGCTTTCAATATAAAGATATGAATCTCTATGAAACACTCTTAAATCATAAATCAAAGGATACACATTCAAAGTTACTACGTAAAAATATTGGTTTGTACTTCTTCTTCCCTTTTGTAAAGGGAAAGGCCAAAGGGGGGATTTTGCCTAGTACCCTTGCATTTTTAGAAATTTGAATTTGGGGAATAGTTTCTTCCATAGTTCGTAAGAAGTCTTATCTAACCTTTTATGGGGAACAAAGCTCATTATTTAAGAACCAAACAAAATAGCTTCCTAACATACAATAACTATACTTAGCTTCGTGCAATCAATTACATTCTCATAACTTCGACACATTTTGTTATTCGTGTATAAAGCATGTATGATTATAAAAACAAATATATCCTCTCAACATATATGTAAAAAGATTGAGATATATCAACATAATACTCAATTCAACTCAACTCATTTTCCTATCACGAATGCATAACTTCGTATCATGCATACAAAATGTTTGAACTGTATAGTTATACAATGTGATATATGCAAACATAAGATCTAAACATCAATGTACACATATATAAAATGTATGTGTATGTGTGTGTGTGTATATGTTATACATGAATTCAAGACATTTTCTTTTAATATAATTAGATATTGTAAACTTCACGTTCACTCATGTATTTCAGATAAAATATTTTCTTCATGTTTTATTATCAAAGTTTCCAATACATTAATACTTCTTTAATTATTTATAAGACAATCAGTTTTCAAAAAAAGTTTCCAAAGTATTTATTTGATAAATACATTATCTTTTTCATATATATATATTCGAAAATAAAAAAGGTTTCTTATATTCACTTAAAAATACTTATAATTTTCTTGAATATGTATATGCTTTATCATATCTTTATTCAGTAACTATAAAATAATTAGTTCCTTCAAAATATATGAATTTCAAATATTCCTATTGAACTTGTTATTTGTAAGTTGATTAACACACAAGCTATGATTAAATCTTGCACACATGTATATTCTCAAAGATCTATCACATGAATATTCATTAAGCACCTATCATAACATAAACAAATTCAAAGGTTTTCATACAAACATGTCAATATACTACCATTTGAATCTTTTCAACATTTGGACAAACACATCATACTCTCAATTAAAAAAATTCAGAGTTATGATGATCAATCCAACTCCATGATTCAATAAATATAAAGTCTCATTATTTAATTCCAAAGTTGATTTATAATTACTTACTCTTCAAATTGCATAGCTTTCAAACATTAATCATAGCATTAAATGCCATAAAGGCCATAAAGTTACCGACATAAATAAATCACAAAATCATGTATAATTCAAATATCATATCTGTAATTCTCATAATAGTTCGTACTAAAAATACATAAAGCAAGATCAAAATTTCTATCATATATGTTTAAATTTTTTGTCAAAAATCATACATGTGTAAATATGATAGCTTACTATATAATTCTCTTTCTAATTAATACCATCATATACTTGTAACTCATATTAAAGCAAGTAGTTCATTGCCTTATATACTTAAATCTTCATTTTTATTAATAAGTAATATATACATATATATAACTTTGGATAAAATATCAATTTTCAAATTATTCATTTGAATTGAAAATTCTTATTATCCTATACATATATGTCATGTATAGATTCACATGTAGATCTTCGTTTTATTATTGAAAAAAAAACGTTTCTAAATGTTTAGCATTTTGGTATTTTTG
Organism: Allium cepa; assembly: GCA_030765085.1. Taxonomy (NCBI): domain Eukaryota; kingdom Viridiplantae; phylum Streptophyta; class Magnoliopsida; order Asparagales; family Amaryllidaceae; genus Allium; species Allium cepa. Next base: position 471,450,491 of record CM060931.1, read on the forward strand.
GCTAGAGATGGTATTGTTAAGCGAATTAAAGCAATTAACATATTAGAAATACAACATTATGCAGATATAACCCCTGCTTGAATTGGAAGGATGGATCGAAAATCCTTAATTATTGCGGTTATAAAACTGGTTTTAAACATTTCAGTCCCTTCCTTAGTTACACATTTTACAACTTGATCATATAATTTTGTTCTACTTCATCAACTAAAAGTGCATAATTTGTACTCCTAATACCCACAAATTATATTTTCTCTTGTTCAGACCAATCTTCTCTCATAATTTGACACTTCAATAAAATTTCACAATCCAAACAATAACTCCAATTTTTTTTGTGTAATCAAAGTATTATTTTTCAATTCCAATTTATTCACTACAACAAGTATATAAAGATAATTGTCGATGCAACTAACGAAAAAAAATCAGTTTGTGAATTTATGAACACAATGCATGCAAGGAAAACAATATTGGTGAATTTAAATTAAAGTACTTACCATATTTATTCGAACTCCTAATTTTCCCTCTTCAAATTCTTTAACTACCATAGCAACACATCTCGAAAGTTCAAACTATGCTCTAAACCCATGTATCCAAACCCCATAAGAAAAAGATAAATTCGCTTTTAGATTGTTAGAGTTGATGGATATGAACAATAGAAAAACAAGTAATAAGAGCTGTGTCATGCATGAGGCAACTGCTTTGAAAGAAAAATTCGACATGTCTATGGTGCAATTGATAATTCGTCATCTTTCAGTGTTAACACAATGATCTTTCAAACTTGTGCACTTAAAGTTGAAGGGTTTGGAGATTAGTAGAAGACAGTGCATGGGAGTTTTAAATATATTCGAAAAATTGGTTTTATCTCAAAGGAAATAGTGGAGAGAAAGAAATGAGAAATATGTCTTTTGTTCTCTGTAATTACGGTGTAAGTAAATAAGCATCACACATGTTGAGATTAGTCCCATATCAGGCTGTTTATAAAATAAATCCTAAATAAAGACTAAGAGACAACTCTTTACATCGCTGACTGGTATCGTGATAATACGTGGTTCTCTAACATTGTATCAAAATGCATTTAATTTGTAGTTGATTTATAGGATTTACATCCATGGCAATGGAATCCCTTTTTTTGAAAAAATCATAGCAAAACAATGACTGTAAATTATACCTATAATATGTTGTTTCTACCCATTAATGTCATATGATAGTTCCATCGCTGCAGGATAAATATCTGTCTAAGTATCCAAGTTTTCAGATTTCATTACGTTATTTAGGCACATTTATACAGATTTTTATTCTCCTATTACCAAAACAAAAATTTTGTCTATTGCAACGTCACTGCAAGCATAAAGAACTTATATGTATTGTACGTATTGGTAAAAATTTTTAATAAAAAGGTAATGTGCATATTCAGTTTTTTATTACCTTAATTTACCCAACTAATGTAAAATTTTGGTCAAATTTACATATACTTCTAGTATTAATTTCATTTCATACCAGTTTTGTGTTAAATATAAAAGTTTGTAACTTTAAAAAAAAAAAATCTAAAATGCATATTTGCTGCATTTTTAATATTTTAATTGTTTAGGTATGTCTTTATGATTAAAAGTGCAGAATGACTATTTAAATAATTAATGTATAACAAAATTATTACATAGTGAGTTATATATTGTAAAACAAAAGGTGCATACGTTTATGCGTTTTCAATTTTCTTGTGTAAAATTGTTTATGTTAACGACTTACAATTAATTAATACAATACGGGACTTTAAAATAATTTTTTATTTTTTATACAGTTTGTTTAGATAACATAATTAATAGAATTTTGTTTGCACAAAAAGAATGAATATGGCATGCATTTTTATGCCGTACAACATATAAAATTCATTTCTTTCTAATTAAGAGAATGGTTCATTCCATATTCAGTATGCAGCAATTAAGTCAATTATCAATTAAGTCTATGAATTATGTTGTAGTATGGTAGATTTATTCCTTGGCATAAATTTCTAAATACCTATACTTAATTCATTTATTTCAGGCCAAAGATTATACACATACTGAAGAGTAATCATTTATTCTAAATAACACTAGGCCAAAGATTTACACTAGTGTTATTTTTCTCCTCAAATTTCAATGTCCATACAAATGTTAATCAATCGAATTGGTTTTCGAAGAAAAAGAAGAAGAGAAAACCCATGTTCTGGTAATGGGGGTACGTTGTTAGTGTTTACGATTTATTTTTTATTCATTAATTTTTTTCTACAAGTCACCTGGAATTTGTTTCTCGCTTGAATATCCAATTTTCTGCAAGTCACCACAGTGCACCTTCAAATATACTCAACCTACATTTTCATTTTCATGTTAGTTATTCTTTTATAAGTAGGTTATACATGCATTTATTCAATAACAATAATAAGAAACAGCGAGGTCAAAAGTTCTAAGCGGATTTCGATATGGACGGTGAGAAGTGAATTAGTTTGATTGGTTATGAAATCGGGTAAATTTGTTCATATTTTTTTTTTATATAATTTGGTAGGTTTTCATTGTAATCTCAAGAAGCGGATCAAAATTAGGATATCAGCAAGGCTACTGAAAAGAATACTCAGTATCCTTACAACCAAAGCTTTAAAAAGAAAGAAATTAATTAAGAAGGAGAAAGAGAAGGAAAAAGAGGAAGCAAAGGAAGAAGAGAAGACGGCAGGATTCGATTGTAACATATGCATGGATGCGGCTAAAGAAGCAGTGGTCACTTGCTGCGGTCACTTATATTGCTGGCCATGTCTTTTTAGGTGGTTGCAGATGCGTGCTAATGAGTGCCCTGTCTGTATAGGAAGTATTGATGAATCAAGTATATTTCCTATATATGGTGGAGAGACATCGGGTGCTAATGGAAGAGAAGAAGTAGAGGGTCTGATAGTTCCACCTAGGCCTCAAGGGCAACGTCTAGAAAGATTCATACAACCAATACCTGCACTAGGCAGGCGTGAATTGATAGTTCAAGCAGTGCATGGCTTCTTGACAATGATTCACACTGATGTTTGTGCTTTCTTTGGGTACGAATAATGGCAAAGCTTCTCTTCTTTTATGATTACTAGGTCAAAATTACTAGGTTTTGTTCCTTTCTTTCATGGTATTTTGTTACACTGGATACTTGTTTGGTTTGAATGGTTATTGGCTTATATTTTAGACGTCTGTGTTTCTATGTTGATTGCTTGTCCTCGTACTTCAGTGGTGTCTTATGTTTACTATCTGGACGTTTGATTTGGCTTCTTGTTGCTTGCTTGTCCTTGAACTTCAAGAAGTTCGGTCCAAGTATGTATCAGTTCATCTCAGAGTTTAAGATAGTTATATTTGCAACAAGTTTGTGCATTTCGTGATTGGGAATACCAATTGTAAAACCATTCATGTATTATAGTGGTTTTAATAAGTTTGATTTTTCATAACCCGAATAACCCCGAGCCCTGGGGTCAAAGGGCGGGAACTCAATCAAACCTCTTTATGCAAAAACTTGGTTCGGTCTTTGAATTGGCGGTTTAACCCTTCATTTGAACGCGGTTGAACCCTCTCATATACGCAATTTCTTCGTTTCAAAATATGTTTTCGAATCTCCGTCCGTTTTATGTTCGTAATTAGTGAAGCCAGTGTAATAAATTTTGTTTAATTTTTAATATTTGAATTAATTTGTGGATTATGAATTAATATCGTATATATTTGTTGAAGATGTTGATTTATTGTGTACTTGTGGTTGATACGTTAAATCTAAATGTATTAATTTCAAAAAAAAAAAAATATGCAGTTCTTAAGGTTTTGACCGGTCGAACTCTCGAAATCTCGAAGCTTGAGTCCTTGCGGTTTGATTCACGGTAAAACATTGAGTTTGATTGCCAACTACTATTCAGCTTATATAACATCACGCGAGCGCTCATGCAATTATTCATGTGAACTTTTGAAGCAAAAGCTATTTTGTCAATTCATCTCACTTTATTTCTTTTCTTCAGTTACAAACTTCACAGGAACTTTTTGCCAAATTCTTCTTCAAAATCTCAATTTCTAATTTATTTTCTGTTCTGCCCTTTTTCTTTCCCCAAAAATCTCAGTTTCAATATATATACTATTGAATCAGTCTCTCGGTCTCCATTTTCTATGTCCCTCCCTGAATGCCCGATTAAATCTCAACCGTTTCTTACATTTATCTGATTAATATGTAATACCTACATGATAAAATGTAAGATGATGATGGAAAATTCAGTGGTCGATACATGATGGACACATAAGAACGGATGAAATGGAGATAAGAAAGATCATGGCCATATTCATTACATTTCCATTTGCATGTTGAAACTCGTTAATATTTTATCTTCACTTTTAGCAAAGGGAAAAATATAACGATTTTGTTATTTCAATATTTAAGGTTTTTCTCCCATTTAAGCTCTTATTTTACATTTTTTTCTGGTTTAATTTTTTATGACCGCTTCAGGATAAACTTTAAATCCGAGTGATGTTAGAAGACTACCTATTAGTTTTACATAGGGACAAACATCCAAAATATACTTATTATATATTATATTGTATTGTTCATATTCATATTATTTGCAATTTTTTTTTTGAGAAACTAGGATCATATGTTAAAGCGGGTAGAATCATCAAAGGCGAAAGATGCATGGTGCCTAAGTTACACTGGAAAGCAATGAAGATGATACAAGTGTTACTATTTAGACATTATTATTAATTTTCATTGAAATTACATCAATTTTTTCATTTATTACAAGATTGCAAAAGTGGTGAAAACAGATAATTTCTATATATGCTGTCAGTTTTAAAATGATTTTCTTATGCTTTTATTCCATAAAATTCTCATCTTAAAATAATATATGTTAATTACAATATCGGTAGCAAACATGCTCATAAAAAATTAGATTTTTATAAATTTATTTGAGAATATCCTTAATTTAATTAATTTAAAAATATGGTAGTATGGTTTTTATTATTTTTTGGTTTAGTTGATTGCAAATGATATCAACGACTTTAGACTAAAGATTATCTTCTGAATTAATATGCCTGTATTATTTCATTTTTGTTATTCAATAAACTTGTTGTAGTTAAATATACAAATTAATTCAAATCAGTTCATTTAATTAGAAAAAAAGAGAATCAATTCAAGAATAAATTTATAGTTGACTTACTTAGTTTAAATTGGAATCAAATCAAAGAGAATTGATTGTAATTAATTTCAATTTTAGCTGCATAAATTTCAAAAAATTAAGCTGAATTGTTTCTTAACGCAAACAGATAAGCTAGACAAATCTTTAGAATAATTGGTTTTAAGAACAACAGATAAAAGAAATTATTATTTTTCGAAAGGAAAATAATAAATGGTAAAATAAATCATGATTTTCCAAAAGAAACTGATAAACGACAAATATTTTTAAACTAATTATTTTGAAGTGTTATCCTAGAAACTTATTACACTAAATTATGAAGCCTTTTAAAAGAAAATCCCCACATAAATTTATTAGAGAATTTGTCTAATCTAGTTAATTTGAAAATTTTACAAAATGTTTATTTTTTTGTTTGCAGAAATCTTTAACGATTTGATGTTAAAAATTTCTAAAGAAAAAAATATCTCTAAAAAATCATTTTAGGTTAAAAGAAAAAACTCAAAATCGATTTTTTTCTCATGTACACATGTGTTGAAATTTAGTCTGAAAGACAACATATGCTAAATCAAACTAGCATTAGATAAAACATAATGTTAAAATAAACTAGCATCAAATGAACATAATGCTAAATTAAAATAGCATCGGATGAACTAGCATTAGATAAACTGAAATAACATTCATTTACAGTATTTATAGTAATTGATTTAATTAGCATTACGTTCATGTGATGCTAGTTTAATTTAGCATTCCATTTTATCCGATGCAAGTTTAATTTAGCATTTTATTGTCATTTAGACTAAATTTTAAAATCGTATCCTTCAATCTCAAAAGGTAGAAACAGTTTTCCTTGATCCTAATTTTCGGTAATTTTTGATAGAGTTAGGGATATTCATAGGGGCACTTATATAATTTGTTACATATATCTAACACATTGTCCAGTCTTGTTCGAAATAAAAGGTATTTTCTTCATATTATATACTTGGTATAATATGATTATATTAATTATTTAACTTGATTAAAAGTATATTTAATAGAAAAATCCATAAAATGGTATATTTTATGATAGTATCATTTTAAATGTTCTTAGTCATGACGCATCGAGACTGAATGTCGATGTATCCTTTGAGACTAGAGTACGTAACGCTCTCCAAATTTTAGGTAGCGTATTACTTATGACTGTTGGGGAGCACCTGGGAGTTACGTGCTAATAGTTATTGGATAACTATGAAACGACTCACTATATAGTTTTATATTGGTTAATATAACTAAGGTCAAACAAAAAATATTGATGTGACTGATTTACAAAGTTCCCTCGACTTGAGAATACCGTGGATCTTCAATATGAAAGCTCCGCTTTGATTTTTGCCAAATCATGGCATGACGTCCATCGAATGACTGCAGTTGAGTCGAGTGGAAGTATTGGAAGTGAAGTACTATTTAAGAGAGGATTCATCTTCTCAGTTTCATACGGTTAGTATCACAGTCAACTCAAGTAAACTCAAAGTCAAAATCTCTGGGCAAAGCATTTCAGTTAATAATAATTGTTATTATTGAACCAAGAACTTTGTATTTGGACTATAAAGTTGAATGTGGATGAGGTTGTAATTTTGACCATTACCAAATTCCATAAGTCCAAAGTGATACAGTTTTGACGAAGAGAATTGGTGTAAACAAATGTCACAACCGGATAACGCTTATTAAACTAAAATTGGATTTTCATTGAAAATGAGTAAGCGATAAATTTAGTCATTATATCACACCACCTGCTAAGTGACGTGTGAACGTTAACATTAGAATAGTTTGATGTTAATTGCTGATCAAATTTACACCGAAGAGTTACAATGCCGAAATGATAAATTCGCTTAAGACCGAACAATTTGATTAGTTTATAATTGTTACAAATTAATTAAATTAATTAATATTTATGAAATATTAATTATAAAATTTGAATATGATTTGAGAAATAAATAATGTTATATATATTTATAACAGTTATAAATATATCGATCAATATACAATATCGAGAAGCGATTTAATTTAATTTAATTGCATAGTATTTTAGCTTGGGCTTATATGGGTTTAAGGCCCATCATTAGGGCTGCAAAATTTAGGTTTTTAGGAAGGTCTATGGATGGCTAAAACTTATGGAATTGACTTGGAGATAATGGGTTGAAATCAAGTGAAAATGAGTAAACATATTTTCCTCGTTTCTCTCTAATACAACCTTATATATGTGTGTGTGTGTGTGTGTGTGTGTGTGTGTGTGTGTGTGTGTGTGTGTCACTAAAATAATGACTAACCTTTTTTGTCGCCATTACCTTCTACATTGCTGATTAAAACATAGCTCTCAATCCACTCCAAAATTCTCAAATATATTTTAAATTAAAATAATATCATTGGATAGTTAGAGGTCGGTGATTTTGGACTCGCAATCTGACAAATCAAGAATAGTAAAAGAAAGGAAAGTCATTGCTTCAACGTGGATTCAAAAGCATAAGTAAATTGGTAATTTTAATTCATATTACAATAATTAAATTATATTCTACGATCCTATAATGAGAAATATTATATCTATTTAAATATATTGCTACTATACGTTTAGTTATGTGAGATTTTATAACTAGATGTAGTTTTTACAAATCAGTTTGGTTATGTGCATAATTTTTTATTATACTATTTGATTTATGCATAGACAAATGTTGTTTACTGTAAAAAATTAAATTTTGTCATTAATAATTGTTTTATATATATTTATTAATAAATTTATATATATGTATGTATGTATGTATATTTTTCCTTCAAAAAAAAATATTAGCGTATATTTCTCTCTCATAATAGCATATATGCATATATAAGATATATATGTGTGTGTGTGTGATTTAAAAGTTTTAGTACACTTATTTTTATATAATATGAATGTACAAATTCGAAAATTAATTATCATACATATATTCATATTTTTAAATTAACATTTATTGAATTTTAAATTGTTTATTATATATAAAATAATTATTGAATTAAAAATTCAATTTCATATTTAAAAAAATATTATATCACTCTAGAAACCTGCAGAAAAAATTTAGAATTTTTTCAATAAATTTTATAATTTTTAGTAATCAATATTATTTCAGTAAAACTGTTTATGATTCATTAAAAACAATAATTTAATTGAAAAATTCTTTAAAAAAAATTTTAGCCTTTCATTCATGATCCTAGAATTTTTGAAAATTTAAAAATTGAATTTTTTAGTTTTATATTATTTCATATTAAATAATTATTATCGGAATCAATTTTTTTGTTTAAAAAAATATTTCAAGTTTGAAAAATCTCTAGATTTTTTCTAAGCTCTATTTTATGATCCTAGATTTTTGAAAATATTAAAATTTTAATTTTAATCAATATATTATTTTATGTTAGTTTTTTATGGATGAAAACATTATTTTATTCATAATATATATAGATTAAAATACCAAAAATATTATGTTTGCAAAACTAAGTTAATTTTGAATTATAAATAATTATTAATAATTGTTCTCTCTCTTTCTATACATATATTTATCTATACATAAATGTTTTATGTTTATATATTATATATAATATATTTATACATACATGTGTTTGTGTGTGTGTACATTGTAACACATACACATGCACATATTTGAACAACATACATGACATACAAAATAAGCTAATATATCTGTTGCGATGTAAACCCCAACATCTACATATGGGCATATTATACCTTTCATAAATTATTATGTTACACGTGCACTCACACATATATGTATATGATACATTTTATGTTTAAACTAAATCAAATAAAATGACTTTATATCTTAATATATTTTATTTTAAATAAAATAAATTATTTTATTTAAATGAAATTTAAAATCTTCCTAATTCATTTAAACTTCATAGGCCCAATAAAGATCCAATAGGGTAAAATTTTGAAATTTATTCATAACTTCCGCTGCGGGCTGGTCCAGTTCCAACAATTTTAATGTAGTTCTCAAACCGATTTGATTAGATTCTTATAATTGGTGTTAAAGAACTAACTCAAGATTTAGCAAGTCATTAATATGCTAGTTTAAATGATTAGATTCTTATAATTGGAATTATAAGTTATAATTATAAATTATAATTAAATTATAAATTGTTAACTAAAAAAGAATCAAATGTAATAATTTATCTAGTTAGATTAAATAAAATAAATTAGTAAATATCTCAACCATAAATTTCTTTCACCTTCAATAACTGCATATTAGAGAAAAATATAGATTCATCCTCCCTTCACATTCTCATATTTTATAGAATGATGAGTATGGATAAACTTATACATACAGATTCATCATCCTTAGCATATTTTGTCTTTTACATGAAGTGTGTACTCATTTTACATCACTTCTACTTGTTGTCTACATCAAAAACAATTTATTTGTAAGACATCCATGATCATGTACATCACTTGTGAAATTGTGATAAAAATTTCAGATGACTTGTCATATGAAAGTAACATAGGTTGATACGAATGAAAGTAACATAGGTCGACATATGATCTTGCCATAGATCAACTGTCTAACATGCATAGGTCAACTTATGGATGTTCACGCGTCAATCAATAGAAATGTCATAGCCCAATCTATGATCCTTTGGAGCTGCATTTTTTGAAGTACTAGTGATCTCTTCATTGCATCTCTCCGATACTTTTCTCCACCACTTCGTAACAGCGGTCGCCCCTCTTCATTTTAGGAAGTTGCAACCCATTCTTTGTATGTCTACACCATATATAAATAGCCTCAATCACTCTCTTAACTATCAACTGTTCTGACCTTTGACTTGTGATATATTTCTCTCTTGCTCTATGATCTATCTATACTTTTTGATTCAATCGCTGTACATTTTACTCTAAATCTATTATCATTCGAATTTCCTCCTACATCACTTCTCATCCATATCCGAGATTTATTCTGTGGGTTGTATGACTTCTGTACTAAAAAGAAACATCTTTATATTGAATATACACATTATTCTACGGTTCACTTTGTAAAAAAGTTGAAGCCATGTTCGATCGTTTAGGCAGTTGGTGTTGAAGTCATGTGTAGAGTCTTAGGCAGAGTTTGCAAGATACATGTCCCTCCCGAGTTGAGTGAAGGAAATTAGTGAAATTTCATAAAAGAGTTCTGATGCTGGACGTAGACTGAGAGTAGAAGCAGTATAAAGATCATAGTGTCTGCTTATTTTTGATTTACTTGCTTTATTTTCCATTACATACATTGTTTAGTTAATGTTTTATTTAGCAGAAGTTAATAGATGTTTATAATTCCAGTTAAAGTATACACTCTTGGCCATACCAATCGATCCCCCCAAATTTTCAGGAAATGCTTATAACAATAAATACTGTATAAAGATCATAGTTGCAACTCATGAGAGTATCCGAGAGTTGTCATAAAACATACCAAAACAAAACATGGGTCATACATAAGCAAGTGTGGGGGATTTAAAAATAAATAAATAAATAAATATGTTAACATACACGCACCCTTTTCAATACACACACGTGCGTAACATAAGAGTAAGAGCAATAAACAGTACTGATACTCATACCTTAAACCAGTTCTTCTCATGCATACACAAACATGGACACACATAACCATAATTTTAACTACTAACATGTCAAAGGTTATATCACAGTACAGGTTTAAAATTTTCAAAATGTTAAATATAAACAGACGATAATTGAATAAATGGTAAATACTACACAACATCAAGTATCAACACAGTAAATGCCAGTATACTCCTTCACAAGGCAACAATAACATAAAGTACACATCACCTAACATACATACAGAGATCTTTGATTTTTGATGATACAAATGACTCAATTACTACCGATAAGGGGAAACAGAGCCCAATGACGTTCCTCTAGTCTCTCACTCATGGTAACCCATCCCACCGAGTCCATCATTGTACTCGTGGAAGGCTGTCAGAATTAATCCATGCCGAAGCCATCTTCGCCTTTTGCGATAACTAGACTTTTGAACAATTGACACCGGGCTGGTGTGTCTTATTGATCAGTCTCTCGATAATTACAAGTTTCTTATCGTCAAAATTTTCTTGGCACATCATGGAGGCCCAAACTCTCTAATAGAACTCGAATTCACTGTAAACTGCTCTTAGGTTGTTTGTGTAGCTCTTACTTGAATTTGCTTAATTGATTCATATATATAAAGCGTTTAAAGCAATTAAACGTTTATTTTAGTAAGTGTTGTGACTTGGGATCAAACATTTATTTAGTAAGCGTTTTGTAAACTATTATGGTAACTATTGAGCATCAAATATTTATCACATTATGAAATGCTAAATAAGCATGATGTTTCAGTTATAACTAAATATATGAACAACTGATAAGTTCGTTTTCCAAAACAAACACAAATGAAGTGTCATATAACAATTTGAATCAAGAAGTTCAAAAAACATAAAAATAACGATTAATGCTGGGCAGTTTTATAAATGGTTACAAAACACTTACTGAAACAAATGTAGGATGAGGTCCAAAAATAAAGGGATATAAAGCCTGTATGCAAAATGCATACGATTCTAAATAAATCAATAGATTGTTATTTAAAATGATAACATTTTACAAAATAAAACATTGATAAAATGAACGAATTCTTCATTCTAAATGATGCAGTGGTGACATTATTTCTTGAACTGTTCAAGCAATCTTACAAGACTGTAAGTATCAGCATCAGGAGCTGCTTCTCTTAGAATCATTCTCCTCAGCAATTCAGGATCATAAACTCTAGCTTTTACATGCGCACGAATATACGTATTATACACAAATGCATATCTATCATATCTAGTTTCCTTAAATTCTTCGAACAATCTCTTCACCTTCTCTAAATCACCAATGTCTGCAAAGCATTCCATTAACATATGAGTAGTCTCCAACCACGGAGTCGATCTCCTCACCTGAAAGCTCAATGCTTCATCTTTTCCCAAATCGATCGTTTTCAATGCTTCATCTACTAAGCCAGCTTTTAAACAACCTAATGCCAAGTGACGATAAGTTATAGAATTCGGTTTACATCCATTCATCTCCATCTCTTTATAAATCTCAGATGCTTTGTCTAAGCATCCATGCCTGCAGTATGCTGATATGATTGCATTGAAGTGTTGAGGCAAATTTATTTCTTTTCTTGATTTCATTTCCATCCAAATTTCTTCAACTCTAGACAAAGACCCGAGTTTTCCAAACGCTTCAATTGCTAGCACGAAGCTCTTTGATCGAACATGAGGGAGATCCTCAACCAACTTCCATGTCCTTTCTAGTTCATTCTCCTTACACAAATAACCATATAGTATGAGAAGAACATCATATGTTGACCAATTAGTTCCTGTCTTCGACTGCTCGATTGCTTCTGTGTACATCTCTGCAGCTGCATATAGTCTAGCAACTGCATGTGCTTTTGCTAATACCCCATAAGTAATTTCATTTGGTTCTACATTTGATCTTTTCATGTCATTGAACACTTTAGATAAGCCTTTGATATTATGGTTGCTTGCTTCATTGTGTAGTAGAATGTTATAAGTAGATACATGTGGGCAAATTTTGTCAGCCTTCATTTGTATGAGAATTTTGGGTATGGTATGCTTTCGGCTAGAGCACGAATGGAGTTCAATTAAGCGGTTGTATACATGGTATGAAATGGGAAATGACAATTCCCTCATTTTTTTCATGTAATCAAGGGCGAGTCTTATTTTACCTTGATCAAGGCAAGCAATGACTAGGTTGTTGTATAGCAATTCATTTTGATGCTTGTGAGGAATGCGAAGGAATAGACTTTCACCATTGGATACACCATGAAGCTTTATTGTGAATTCGAGAAGATAAGAATAGTCTAGCTCTTTGATTTTATAAGGTCTTTCTCTCATCACCCACTCCATTACCTTTTGAAAAAGAAACATGTAAGCTACGTAGTGTATGTTAAAGTATATGTAAGGATTAAATTATGTGAAGCATTTTGTTACCTATCACTTCCGTAAGTACAAAAGCTTGAAATGATCATATGTATATCATTTTTCTATCTATGTGCCCACAACATAGACAGTGAGTTTACTGAAGTTGTATAAAACTATAACATATTTCACAAAACCAAACAGTTACCTATACATTTTATATGCACATAAAGAGCCATTTTTTAGCAAAATAAGTATGCATAAAAGATTAAATCCGCACAATTACAGTACTCAGCAAATCATGATGCTGCGAACTTATCATACACAAAAATCAAATATTGTGAACATTTTATCAAACATGGAGCGTGCATATTAGTTACCTCAAGTGCACGTTTATTCTTCTTAAGTTTTCTCAATCTATTTATTGCATGGAATATATCACCACGATGGATTGCAAATCCTTCACCCATCCAACTCTGGAAAGCGGACACCACTGGTTCTCCTCTTTTGAGTTTTTCTACTCTATAGCTGATTGAATCATTTGGGCATCCGTTGTTATTGCCATTATCGTCGTTTGAGTTGGTAGATACTGTACAAAATGATGTGGGTGTAGACAAATTGTGAAGAAAAAGAAGCACTTTTTGATTGTTTGAGATGCTAATTTGAGAAATTGAAATTGTTTTCTTGATGGATTGGAATAACATGGCATGTAGATTGAGAGAACGGTAAATTTCTAGGACCGCCCCATACTGAGCGTTAGAAATGGAAATCAAACAAATGTACCCTCTTATAAGGTTGATTTGATAAATTAATTATATTATTATTCACTGGAGCTGAACATTTAGCTTCTAAACCAAATAATCTAGCCTAACCAAATAAGCTTGATCATTTGAGTTTTGTTCCATTACTTAGATTTGTTGGAACTAGATGAGCCTGGAGTAGAAATTATGGATGAATTTCAATTTTTTATTTATTTATTTACTTATAGGACTTTTATTGGATGAATTTCTAATTTAATTTAAATAAAATCTTTATTTCATTTAAATTATAATTAATAGATTGAATTTTATTTAATTTATATTTTAAATTAAGCATAATGGTGCACATATGTATCGTATACATATGTGTATGTATGTGTATGAGTAACATAACAATCTGTGCATAGTATAACATGTCCGCATATAAAAGTTGAGATTTGTATCAAACAGACATTCTAGCTCACATTCTAGCTCACCTTATATTTATAATATGTTGTCCAAATATATGTATGTATATATATGTATACACAAATATTTGGTTTTTTTTCATTTTCATAATTGCTTGTGTTTTTGGTTTATTTTGATTTTTGGTATATTAAAAGCAAACCAAACAGTTAAAATGAACATATAACTTCAGTTAATTATTACAAAAAACATAAGGCAAGTTTTATATGAATCCACATTTTTAATCTTCTAATCCACCCACAAAAATAGCATTTTTGACCTTTTATATAATTTTATAAAAATTATTAGTTTTCCACCACGTATACTTCTTTCTTCTCATCTTTTATAGTATCCATCACCCTTTCTTTTCTACCGCGACAGTGAATGTAAATCAAATCTTCTACGGTAACCATAGTTTGGACAATCCTAAAAGATGGAATTTGTTAGTAAGTTATAAATTTATTTTACTTATTTATACAACTTTATCTCTTAGTTGCAATTTATTTTATCATTTAGATTAGTGATATACCATGTTTAGAAGATCAAATACTAGAATGAGATTGCACTAGTTCTTATGAAAGGAAATGTGTTCCGAAATTTGTATTTGCTGAAAGGAACCACTGTTCTTGGAGGGTCGTGTGTTGGAATAGATTGTTCTTGTGCATTGGATGTCACAAAGCTTTGGCATCTCAGATTAGGTCATATTTCAAAGAAGGGCTTAGAGTTGCTTCGAAGACGGAAGATGATCAAAGGAGAAAGCTTCGACAAGATGGACTTTTGGCAGAAGTGTGTGTTAGGCAAGAAAACTGGAGTTGGACTCCATAGATCGATGCGAGTACTTGAGTACGTGCATACAGATGTTTGGAGACTAGTTGCTACTCTTTCTCTTGGAGGAGGAAAATATTTTCTCTCTTTCATTGATGACTTTTCTCGGAAAGTATGAGTGTATGTGATGAAGGCCAAATCAGAGAGTTTTGAGAGATTTAAAGACTGAGAAGCGCTTGTTGAGAACCAATCTGGTTCAAGGTTGAAGGTGTTGAGATCCGATAACGACGATGAATTTGTCTCTAGGGAGTTCCTCGACTTTCGTAGACAACACGACATTCAGAGACATTTCACTACATCTGCAGATCCACAATCCATTGGGGTTGCAGAAAGGATGAACATGACTTTACGGGAGAAGGCTCATTTTTTGAGATTGATGGCGGGCTTGTCTAGAGGCTTTTGGGCTGAGGCATTATCAACAGCGGCGCACATTATAAATCGAATTCCGTGCTCAGCCATAGATGGAAAGATTCCAAAGGATAATGGAGAGGTAATGCACTGTATCTTAGTTACTTCCAAATTTTTGGTTGTCCCGTGTACATTCACCATATACGTGATGACATGTTGGAGGCTAGAGCATACAAGGGCATACTAATGCGATACATCGATGGTATTAAAGGGTATCGAATTTGAAACCCAATTAATCGAAAGATTGTTCATTCCAGACATGTTACTTTTGATGAGTCCACTATGTTCAATTCGAAGAAGAAGCTACTTACCACATCGGAAGATTCTGATGGGCCTAAGGAGATGGAAGAAGTTCCTATCTTCTAGCCAAATAGTAGAGTTGTTGTTGATGCTGTCGAGGAAAACGAAGTTGATGAAACATCACAGGATAGTCCATAGGTACCTTCTAGGAGTGCTAGTGATGTGCATGAATCTAGAGGAAAGTTCTATTCGAGGTGGAGCTCAAAGTAGTATAGGCGAAGCAGTACCTACCCGGGTCAGTCGTATGACTATTAGGCCGTCCGAAAGGTATGGTGATTGGCAATTTGCGAATCTTAGCCTTGGTGATCAGTTTGACCATGCACCATATGTGGTTCTTGAGGAGACACTTGACATTGATGAAGCTTTGAAATCATGTGACAGTTCAAAGTGGATGTGTGCTATGGAAGAGGAGTTAGAGCCATTAAAGAAGAACAAGACTTGAGATTTGGTACCACCTCATCAAGGAAGCCAAACCATAGGCTGCAAGTGGGTGTTCAAGATAAAGGATGATGGAAGATACAAGGCTAGACTAGTTGCTAAAGGGTTTTTGCAAAGAAAGGGATTGGAGTATGATGAGATATTTTTTCCAGTAGCGAGGCATACGTCCATCCGCATTTTGCTCGCATCGTCGCAGCTCATGACTTGGAGCTAGAGCAACTAGATATGAAAACCGCTTTCTTGCACGGAGACTTGGATGAGACCATTTACATGAAGCATCCAAAAGGATTTATCATAGATGGAAAAAAATTGGATTTTCAAATTGAAGAAGTCTTTGTACACACTTAAGCAGTCGCCTAGAAAATGGTACAAGAGGTTTGACTCTTTTATACTTTCACTTGGTTCATCAAAGACGCTTGTTTGTACTTCAAGCATTTAAAGAATGGTAAATGGGTGTACCTACTCTTATATGTGGATGATATGTTGATTTCTTTCAAGGATAAGGCTGAAATCGATAGGTTGAAGCTAAAGCTAAAAGCGGAATTTGAAATGAAGAACCTTGGAGAAACAAAGAAAATTTTGAGTATGGAAATCCAAAGGGATAGAAAGCTTGGACTTTTGAGCCTCACTTAAAAGGATTACATTCGAAAGGTGCTTTCTCGGTTTAGCATGGAAGAGGGAAAGGCAATCAGCATAACCATGCCTTTTGATGCAACAACCCAACCTGAAGAAACAACTCAGCACAAAGCAATCTTAGGTCGCGAGCAACCTAACATGGGGGCAAGTCGTTCGAGCGACTTAATGAACCATTCCAATAATTCAAGCGAGATAACGACTTATGATAAGTCGCCCCAGCGACCTAATGAGTTGGTTAAAGAAGCTTTAGGTCGCTCTCACATACCACTGTCTTCAGGTCGCTCACGACCTAGCGTGAAAGTAGCAGAGATAGGTCGGCAGCGACCTAGTGGGAAGATAGGTCGTTCAAACGACCTAAGAAGTGTAAAGGTCCAACCCAGCGAGCTAAGTGAACTGGAGCAACATGTCTTAGGTCGTTCGCGACCTACTGGAGACACGCGACATAATGGAGGTCGCTCGCGAGTTATCGACCTATGGTTAAGTCACGAGAAGTTACCTTGAAGCTGTTCTTGAGTCGCTGCTGCCGTATGTTTTGAGTCGCTCCATGTTTGAGTCGTAAGTCGCTATGTGTATATGTTGTGTTGTAATAAGCTGCTTGTACTTAAGTCATGGGTCGTCTTGTGTTGGGTCGCGTTGTACATATTAGGTCGTATGTCGTGTATATATTTTGAGTCGTTGTACTTTGTATGTTGTTAGCTCGTGTGTGTACTCTGTTGTGGCGTTGTCTCTAAGTCGTTAGCGACCTATATTAGGTCGGTGGATCGTGTATGGGCAAGTGTGTTAGGTCGTGAACGACCTAAGTTGGGACGTGTAACAATGTTAGGTCGCGTGCGACCTAGTGAGGCGAGGGTTATAAGCCTATAAATAGGCGCGTGGGTCATTTGTAAAAAGAAGTTGATTGTTGAATAAAAACTTTATTTGATTGCTGTGTGCTTTCATCTAAATTGGTAGTTGAGTGTGATCTCCTATCTCCACTTTCGGTTATTCGAGTGCGCTCGAATCAACGATCGTTGAAGCCAATTCACGGTATCAAGTGCGCTTGATCAACGTTTGAAGAATTGTAGATCTTCTTTCACGGAATCGTGCGCGATCAATGTGTCGAAGATAGCTAGAATTCGGTATCTTTGTGATCAACTAATTTGGGCATTTCAGTATCTTCAATCCACCGTTTGCTACTTTCATCGATCTATATCATTTTGTTATTATCCGCTGCGTCAGTTTGGTATCTGAGCTAGACTTAGCCAATCATAGCTAAGCCGAGTCTTGGAGCCAAGGAGTTTGAAGTTGGTGTTCATCGTGTTCATCTTGAAGTTGCAACAAGTTAGAAGCTTTCGATCCATTTCATTTTGGATCAAAGTTTGAAAGGAGTTTGAAGTGAAGGCCGAGCATAACTTTGTGTTGAGTTTGAGCCGTGCACCATTTTGGTATCATTGGTTGAAGTTAGGGCCGAACTTGTTAAGTTTGAGCAAATCTTGTTCAAAGTTGAAGTGTGTTTGATTCGTTGAAGTATTTGTGTTTGATTCAATCATGCCACCAAGGAGAGCTAATCGTCATCAAAATGTTGAAGTGTTGTATAGAAGAGAAGAAGCCGAGCAGATGGAACAACGCATTAATGAGAAATTTGATGAAGGCATTGGAAAGTTAGAGAAATTGATTAATGATTTGAATCAAAATCAAAGGAGGGGATCACCAGTCTCGAACCATGGAGGAAACAGAGTTTCGCCATCGGTTGCGGAAGCGAGAAGGGTGTCGCCACAATCTTTTAGAGAAAGAAGAGAACCATCAATTTCGTCGAAAAGAGATCACCATGATTATAGACAAGCAGAGAGAAGAACTCCACGTGAGTTTGAAGATGAGCCATATCTAGATGAAGCGAGACATAGTAAAAGAGACATGCGTGATCGAAGGGATGTTGATGGTCGGGATCGATATAGACGTACATTTGATTTCGATGAAGAGGGTGATAGAGCTAACATTCATTATCGAGATTGAGATCAAGTTCGAAATTCATATCGGGATGTAGAAGATGATCGTCGATGGGAATCAGGTATGAAAATGGAAATTCCAGAATTCAAAGGTGGAATGGTTGCAGAAGAATTCTTGGATTGGTTGTCTAATGTTGAAGAGATCTTTGATTTCAAAGAGGTTCCGGAAAATCGTCGAGTGAAGTTGGTTGCTACTAGGTTGAGGGGGAGAGCTTTAGCATGGTGGCAGCAAACTAAACTTACAAGGGAGAGAATGGGAAAATCAAAGATTGAATCATGGGAGAAGATGAAGAAACTGATGAAAGCTACATTTTTACCTTACAATTATCAGTCACTCATGTATCAGAGGTTGCAGAATCTGAGGCAAGGGATGAAGACTGTTAATGATTATGCTGACGAATTTTATCAACTGATTGCTCGAAATGACATCATGGAGACAGAGGAACAGCTGACTGCAAGATTTGTTGGAGGGTTGCGAATGAAGATCCAGGATATGGTTAATATGTTTGATCCAAGATCTGTGGTGGAAGCACACCAAAAGGCGTTGGCTTGTGAGAAGCAGGGAAGACGAGGTGGTGGTGTGTTTACAAATTCCAACAATCAAGTGAAGGGTGCTAGTGGGAGTTCCAATGTTTCTAAAGTTGTTGCAAAACCAGTTGTACAGGAGGTTACGAAGGCGAAGGTCAATAACAGTTTCAAGTGCTATAATTGTCAGGAAGTGGGTCACAAAAGCAATGAATGTCCAAAGCCGAAGAAATGAGCTATGATAGCTGAGATTGAGGATGAGGAAGTAGAAGCTGAATATTCCAATTCACCACTTGTTGAGGAGGAAGAAGAGTTGTCCGGAGATGAGGGTTGTAATTTGATGATGAGGAGGTCTTGTCTAACACCGGAGCAAGAAGATGATCCTAGTTGGTTGAGGAGCAACATTTTTCAGTCAACATGCACTATTCTGGGGAAGGTTTGCATGTTTGTTATTGATGCTGGAAGTTGTGATAATATTATTTCTACCGAGACTGTGAAGAAGTTGGCATTGAAGACTGAGAAACATCCGAAACCGTACAAGTTAGCATGGTTGAGGAAGGGTGGTGAGGTGGAAGTTGGACGAAGGGATTGTGTTAAATTTTCGATTGGGAAGAAATACAAAGATGAAATTTGGTGTGATGTAGTTGACATGGATGTGTGTCATCTGTTGTTGGGCAGACTATGGCAGTTTGATAGAGCAGTACAACATGATGGTCGTGCTAATAGCTACAGTTTCATGTTTGAAGGTACTAAAATCACTTTAGTTCCCAAGAAGCAACAACAGAAGGAAAGCAAGTTGGAGGAGATTGAAGAATTGAAAACTTTGCTATCTTTGAAGGAGTTTGTTAAGGAGGTTGAAGAGGAGCCTGAAGTATTTTTGTTGATTGGTCGAGAGTGTAATGAAGTGGTTGAAATTCCTGAAGAAGTGAAGCCAGTACTGGAAGAATTTGACGATGTATTTCCTAAGGAGCTGCCAACGGAGTCACCACCGTTGAGGGACATACAACATCAGATTTATCTAGTGCCAGGTGCAGTTTTACCACATAGGCCACATTACAGGATGAGTCCGAAGGAACACGAGGAGTTGAGAAGGCAAGTGGAAGTGTTACTTGAACAAGGACGCATACAAGAGAGCTTAAGTCCTTGTGTTGTACCAGCATTGTTAGTACCTAAGAAGGATGGTTCGTGGAGAATGTGTACTGATAGTCGGGCATTGCAAAAGATTACTGTTCGCTACAGATTTCCTATGCCTAGACTGGATGACTTGATAGATCAGTTGAGTGGAGCTGTTATGTTTTCAAAGATTGATCTTAAGAGTGGTTATCATCAAATTCGAATCAGACCAGGGGACGAATGGAAGACAACATTCAAGACGAGGGAAGGATTGTATGAATGGCTGGTTATGCCGTTTGGTCTATCGAATGCACCAAGTACGTTCATGAGGGTGATGAATCAAATTTTCAAGCCATACATTGGGAAGTTTGTGGTAGTTTATTTTGATGATATTCTGATCTATAGTGCTAGTACAGAAGAGCATATTCAGCATTTGCGGAAGGTGTTAATTATTCTTCGTGAAGAGCAGTTTTATGCAGCAACAAAGAAGTGTGTGCTCATGACTCGAAGTGTTTTATTTTTGGGGTATGTTGTATCTGAGGGTATCCAGGTGGATCAAAGTAAAGTTGAAGCTATTAGAAATTGGACACAGCCCAGGACTATCACTGAAGTTAGAAGTTTTCATGGGTTGGCATCATTCTACCGAAGATTCATTCCACACTTCAGTAGCGTGATGGCACCAGTTACTGATTGTATGAAGGGAAAGCAATTTTTATGGTCAGAGGAAGCAGGATATGCTTTTGAGCGGATCAAGGAACTTTTGACGGCAACGCCAATTCTTGTATTACCAGATTTTCAGTTATTGTTCGAGCTGCATACTGGTGCATCTAAGGTTGGGATTGGAGGAGTGTTGAGTCAGAAGGGGCATCCTATTGCATATTTCAGTGAGAAGTTATCAGGGGCAAAGATGAGATATAGTACATATGATGTAGAATTCTATGCTGTTGCACAAGCTGTGAAACACTGGAGACATTATCTATTTCAGAAAGAGTTTGTTCTTTATACTAACCATGAGGCATTGAAGCATATGCAAGGGCAGGACAAGATTTCAGCAAGGCATGCATCGTGGATCGCCTATCTGCAGTAGTTTACTTTTGTTGTGAAGCACAAATCTGGGGTAACAAATCATGTAGCTGATGCTTTGAGTAGGAGGAGTCATTTATTGATGATAATGAAAGTTGAGGTGACATGCTTTGAATTATTGCCAGAGCAGATTGAAGAAGATCCTTACTTTATGAAAGTTGTTGAAAAGGTCAAGGAGGGGAGTGCTGATGAATTTGTGTTGGTGGATGGTTTTCTATTTAAAGGAAATCGATTATGTATACCAGATAGCAGTTTGAGAATGAAGATTATCAAGGAGTTGCATGAGGAAGGACATGTAGGAAGGGATCGCACATTACAGTTGATTTCTCAATCTTACTTTTGGCCGTCAATGAGGAAAGAGGTTGAAAGGTTTGTGGAGAGATGTCATATCTGTCAGATTTCGAAGGGAACAACGACAAATGCGGGATTATATATGTCGTTACCTGTACCGACTAAACCTTGGGTTGATGTGAGCATGGATTTTGTTTTGGGTTTGCCTAGAACTCAAAGGGGTAACGATTCCATTTATGTGGTGGTTGACCGGTTTTCAAAAATGGCACATTTTATTGCTTGTAAGAAGACAGCGGATGCTGTTCATGTCGCTCAGTTATTTTTCAAAGAGATCTATCGACTTCATGGATTGCCAGAGTCTATTGTGTCAGATAGAGATACTCGTTTTCTGAGTCATTTTTGGCTAAGTTTGTGGAAGATGGTCGGAACGAAGCTGAATTTTAGTAGCGCTTACCATCCGCAGACAGATGGACAAACGGAGGTTGTGAACAGATCGTTGGGAAATTTGTTGCGATGTCTTGTGAAGGACAATCTAAAGAGCTGGGACGTGAAACTATGTCAAGCGGAATTTGCACATAATCACGTTGTGAATCGAAGCACTGGATTTAGTCCGTTTCAAGTTGTATATTCTGAAATTCCGAAAGGACCGTTGGATTTAACAACAGTGCCATATCAGAAGAGAGTTGTTAAGCGGGCTAGTGACTTCGTAAATGAGTTACAGGATGCCACAGAACTGTTCATGAACGGTTGCTTGCATCTAACGAGAAGTATAAACAGCTGGCGGATAAGAAGCGGAGAAGTGTGAATTTCGAGGAAGGAGATTTGGTTTATGCAGTGTTGACAAAAGATCGTTTTTCGGTAGGAACGTACAATAAATTGAAGGCGCGAAAGATTGGTCCATTTAAAATTTTGAAGAAGATCAATGATAATGCGTATCAGTTGAGATTACCGGATGATATTCACACGGCAGACGTTTTCAACGTTAAACATTTGATTCCATATCAGGGGGATGAACTTGTCGTAGAAGAGGAAGGTACAAATTCGAGATCGAATTTTTGTCAACCAGGGGAGGATGATGCAGCAACCCAACCTGAAGAAACAACTCAGCACAAAGCAATCTTAGGTCGCGAGCAACCTAACATGGGGTCAAGTCGTTCGAGCGACTTAATGAACCATTCCAGTAATTCAAGCGAGATAACGACTTATGATAAGTCGCCCCAGCGACCTAATGAGTTGGTTAAAGAAGCTTTAGGTCGCTCTCACATACCATTATCTTTAGGTCGCTCACGACCTAGCGTGAAAGTAACAGAGATAGGTCGGCAGCGACCTAGTGGGAAGATAGGTCGTTCAAACAACCTAAGAGGTGTAAAGGTCCAACCCAGCAAGCTAAGTGAACTGGAGCAACATGTCTTAGGTCATTCGCGACCTAATGGAGACATGCGACATAATGGAGGTCGCTCGCAAGTTAACGACCTATGGTTAAGTCGCGCGAAGTTACCTTGAAGATGTTCTTGAGTCGCTGCTGCCGTATGTTTTGAGTCGCTCCATGTTTGAGTCGTAAGTCGCTATGTGTATATGTTGTGTTGTAATGAGCTGTTTGTACTTAAGTCGTGGGTCGTCTTGTGTTGGGTCGCATTGTACATATTAGGTCGTATGTCGTGTATATATTTTGAGTCGTTGTACTTTGTATGTTGTTAGCTCGTGTGTGTACTCTGTTGTGGCGTTGTCTCTAAGTCGTTAGCGACCTATATTAGGTCGGTGGATCGTGTATGGGCAAGTGTGTTAGGTCGTGAACGACCTAAGTTGGGACGTGTAACAATGTTAGGTCGCGTGCGACCAAGTGAGGCGCGGGTTATAAGCCTATAAATAGGCGCGTGGGTCATTTGTAAAAAGAAGTTGATTGTTGAATAAAAACTTTGTTTGATTGCTGTGTGCTTTCATCTAAATTGGTAGTTGAGTGTGATCTCCTATCTCCACTTTCGGTTATTCGAGTGCGCTCGAATCAACGATCGTTGAAGCCAATTCACGGTATCAAGTGCGCTTGATCAACGTTTGAAGAATTATAGATCTTCTTTCACGGAATCGTGCGCGATCAATGTGTCGAAGATAGCTAGAATTCGGTATCTTTGTGATCAACGAATTTGGGCATTTCAGTATCTTCAATCCACCGTTTTCTACTTTCATCGATCTATATCGTTTTGTTATTATCCGCTGCGTCACCTTTGCACATACAGCTTTCTAGTATAGGCTCTCCAATTTCGGAAAAGGACAAGGCTTATATGATGAAGGTCCCATATGCAAGTGTAATTGATAGCTTGATATATGTCATGATCTGCACTAGGCCTGACATTGCATAGGCTATTGGATTGGTAAGTAGATTCCTGGCTAAACTAGGAAAAATGCATTGGGAGGTAGTGAAGTGTATCTTCAGATACCTTAGAAGAACTCCAAACCATGGACTTGTCTTTGGCGACAGGAGAAGAGATTTCATCTTGGTTGGATTCTATGATTCCAACTATGCCGGTTATAGAGATCGAAGGAAGTCAACCTCCGGATATGTGTTCACCATTAGTGGGACAATGGTCAGTTGGAGAGCGAGCTATAGATGATTGTGGCTTTATCTACTACAGAAACAAAGCTCATAGCTGCGGTTGAAGCAGCAAAAGAGGCGCTTTATTTGAGGCGACTGTAGTGTGATTTGGTCTTCGCATACGAAGAGGTGAATGTGTACTGTAATAGTCAAAGTGCAATTCACTTAGCTGAAAATCTGGCATTCAGCTCGAGGCGAAGCATATTGAGGTAAGACAGTCATGTCTTATCTCGATGAGTGAAGGAAAGCTAATTCATCTTCAGAAACTTCACACAAAGGAGAATGCAACAGACATTCTTACCAAGTTGTTGCCTGTTGCTAAGTTCGAGCATTGCTTGGACTTGATTCGCTAAAGAAGTGATGGGTGCCACGGGGTGCCGGGGGGGGGGGGGGGTTGAGATGGTTCATGAAGACGTTTGTTTTCATGGTGGAGATTGCTAGGTTCTACATGAACTGGGTACTTCGCACACTTTGTTGATGGGTGGTGGCCTTGCCGAAGTTTGTTGATATACTGTTATGAGGGATGGCATTGCCGAAGCTCATTGGGTAATTACCCATTGACTGGAGCATAAAGGTATAGATGGTGTTGAAACCTTGTTTACGACGTTTCATACTTATTTTGACTACAACTATATACGTTAGTTTTCTATACTAACTTGTTTTTGCTGGAGTATCTACAAGACCGGATTCAAATGAACTTCGTGCTGCACATATGTTGTTTTGAGTCATTATTTAGAATTGAAATGTTGTTAAAATCTCTCCTATGGATATATATATTGACACATACACACATTCACAAAGGAAAAACAAATTTTCAGGACAATTTCAGACGTTTGAAATGACCAATTCAGACGTCTGAATATGTAACTAAATTTGAAATTTCTACAATATTCAGACATCTAAATCTGGTCAAAAATGACCTATTTCCTTTCTGGTTTGCATGTTACCCTATTTTAGAAGTCTGAATTATTATTTCAAATGTCTGGATTCCTACAATGGCTATTTTTTTGAATAGACACTTCTCTTCCATGAAGAGATACAATCTTTTATTAATGGATATATTCATACTCTTTCATGATAACTATTCATGAATAATTGTACCTCTTTATACTCTATACAAACAAGTTAGAATCATCTGTTTTATTTACCTAATCGATCTAACTCTTTCTATTCTAATACTACTCTAATTCTAACACTTTTGTGCATTCAAATTTATTCAAAATCATTCATTTACTTCCATATTCTTCACATACACACACACAAATGCGCATACACGCACACACACACACACACACACACACAGATATATATATATATATCAAAAGGAGAAGATTATGGGAAGATTGTACTATCAAGAGACAAATTACTATTATTGATAACACACTGTGTCAAATACCTTCTATATAAGTTGAAGTCCTATTCTTCGATTCAGGCAAGTGAAGTCCTATTCTTCGGCTGTTGAGGCATCGAAATCCTATTCTGTTGTTCAGATGTTGTAAACCTGTTCCTCCGGGTTAAGTGAGGATTGTTGTTAGTTGAAATTCCAGAAGGAGTCCGGGACTGGACGTAGAATGGGAAGTTCGAACCAGTATAAAAATTCATGGTGTGCTTGTTTTATTTTGCTTATTTTCATTTACCTTGCTATTATCATTTGTTTCCGCATTTAAATTTTATTTATATTCCATATTACACTATCCTAAGTAATAGCTGGCCATAGTAGTTACTTTCATTTGGTATCAGAGCAAGGCATCTTATAACCGTTACACAGTTATTTGATTTCTTGCTAATATGGAAAACAACACCATCACTACCACTAACACTAGTTTTATTGAAGGTCAATCTACTGCACGACCTCCACTATTCAATGGCATGAATTACAACTATTGGGAAACACGAATGCGTATTTATATGCAAGCCAGTAGTTTTGATGCATGGAATGTCACACAAACAGAATATACTACACCTACTACTGAATATACTACATGGACAGCTACACAAAAACATGATGCTTCTGCTAATGCTAAAGCTATGAATATGTTATTTTGTGCGTTAGATAAAAATGAATTTAACCGAGTTAATATATGTAACACTGCATATGAAATATGGAGAACACTTAAAGTGACTCATGAAGGTACTAACAAAGTTAAACAGAGTAAAATATCTATGCTTAAGAATCAATTTTAAAATTTTAGGATGAAGCAGTATGAATCTATAAATGATATATACTCCAGATTTCAAGATATTCATCATTCTTTACTAGGACTAGGAGAAATATACTCCGATTTTGATATTGTTTCAAAAATTCTTAACCCTTTAACGGATGAATGGGAAAGAAAGTCTTAGCCATTGAAGAAGCTAATGATCTTTCTACCATGAAACCAGAAGAGTTGATAGAAAATTTAATGTCTTATGAAGTGAATTTGCAGGCTAAAAGAGTACAAGCTCAAGACAAAAAGAATATGGAATTTCATGCACAAAAAGAAGAATCAGACTCGGATGAAGAAGACTTAGCATTCATTGCTAAAAACTTCAAAAAGTTTTTGAAGTACAGAAAAAGAAATCGAAACAGCGGGAAAATAAACTTCAACAACAATGAAAATAAGCCATCTTCATCTATACTAGAATGCTTTAATTGCCACAAGAAGGAAAACATGCAAAAATATTGTCCAGAACAAAAGAAGACATATCATAATAAAAATCGAAAGGACAAGTTTAAAAGAAAAGCATTTTCAGTAACATGGGACGATTCGGATTCTTCTTCTTCAGAAGGCAACAGTGATAGTGAAAAAGAAAAAGCAAATGTTTGTTTCATGGTTACAAAGAATGAGGTAAATGATCTTACTTTTGATGATATGATTGAAATTAATTCGAAACTTCTTTATACCTTAAAAAGTATCAAAAGAAAATATAAAGAAGCTCTAGAAAATCAGAGAAAACCAGAATTCGAGAGAGATATGCTTAATGATGAAAAGAAAATATTGGAAGAAGAACTTGGAAAACTTCAAGATATCTTCTTTAATGATAACTCTCAACTTACTTTATTGAGTCAAGAAAATGAAACTCAAAAAGAAAAGAATGATTCTCTTGTTTCTGAAAATCATGAACTAAAATCAAAATGATAGAATTAGATAATACTTGCCTGAAAACCAAGTTAGATAATATTACTAAAAATGTTTCTAACTTTAATAAAGGTCGAGAAACTCTATCCAATATTTTTGAAAATTCTCAATCCACTTCTAATAAAAAGGGACTAGGATATCCTAAGAAATCAAAGACTCCATCTACAAAGGAAATTAGAAGAAATATTTTTTATCCTACTACTCGTCCAAAAAGGAACAATAACTCAAAAACCACAAAAATATGGGTTCCAAAAACAAGCAATAGTTTAATTAGGAATAAATATATAAATACCTTTTTGGAAACTATTCATAAAAATAAAAATTATATTTTTAAGGTGGATACTGAACCTAATTGGGTTTGGTTTCCTAAGACCTAACTCTTAGGACCCTATCACAAAGTGGGTACCAATGTTATTATTATTTTTTGCAGGACCCACTTAAAAAGAGAGGAAAATGGATAATCGACAGCGGTTGCTCAAAACATATGACCGGGGACAAAAATATGCTATCAAACATTAGTTACTCAGATGGAGGCTCTGTTACTTTTGGAGACAATTCCAAATGATATATCATCGGAAAAGGCGATGCCAGCAATGTTGGTACGTCTAATTTACCTCTTATTTCCAATGTTTTATTAGTCACAAATTTAAAACACAATCTTTTAAGTATGAGCCAATTATGTGACAAAGGATTCAAAATCTCTTTTTTTGAAGATAAGTGTAGCATTTTTGATAAAAATCAAAATCTTATATTTGAAGGAAATAGAGACAGAAATATCTATGTTCTGAATATGAAAATCAATCACAATTCAGATATGTGTTTAATAGCTAATGCAAATGATCCTTGGCTATGGCACAAAAAATTCTGCCATATCAACTTCAAAACTATAAACAAGCTTTCTAAAAATAATTTAGTCAGAGGATTACCAAAAATGAACTTCAAAGTCAATCATATTTGTGATGCCTGTCAATTAGGAAAATTAACCAAATCACCTTTTAAATCTAAGAAAGTTATTTCTACTTTACAACCACTTGAATTACTACACATGGATCTATTTGGGCCAACCCAAGTTCAATCCTTAAACCACAATGGATATGTGTTTGCAATAGTAGATGATTTTTCTAGATATGCATGGACCATTTTTATGAAAAATAAAAGTGATACGTTTGAGAATTTTAAAATTTTTGTCAAATGAATTCAAAATTTAAAAGGTTTGAAGATAAAGAACATAAGAAGTGATCACGGGGGAGAATTTGAAAACGAGGTTTTTGATCATTTTTGTAAAAAGAAAGGAATTATTCATAATTTTTCGTTCCCTAGAACTCCACAAAAAAATGGAGTTGTAGAACGTGAAAACAGAACTTTACAAGAATGTGCACGAACCTTGTTAAATGGAAGCACTCTTCCAAAACACTTTTGGGCAGAAGCTTTTGCAACTGCTTGCTGTGTTTTGAATCATGTTTCTATTCGACCTCCAACAAAAAACACTTCTTATGAAATTTTTACTGGAAGAAAACAAAAGATATCTTATTTCAAAGTTTTTGGTTCAAAATGTTTTATATTAAATACAAAGATCATCTTGGAAAATTCGATGCCAAATCCGACGAAGGAATCTTTCTAGGATATTCAGATCGTAGCAAAGCTTATCGTGTATTTAATAAAAGATCAAATACTGTTGAAGAAACATTACACGTGTCTTTCGATGAAATTTTTTAATAAAAACCAAGTATAGAAGATAATGAAGATTTTCTGGATAACATTACAAATATGGAAGCTACAAATTTTGAAAATGATGAACACATTGTTTATAATAATAATGATGAATTACGATCTCCACCAAAAATATTACGGGATCATCATGTTCAAAATATTATCGGAGAAATTAATTCAAATGTACGAACTAGAGGTCAACTAAATCAAATGGGCCATGTAGCATTCCTTTCAAATATTAAACAAAAGAATCCCAAAGAAGCTTCCACAGACGACCACTGGATAATTGCAATGCAAGAAGAGCTAAACCAGTTTGAACACAATGAATTTTGGGAATTAGTTCCTAGACCAAGTGATCAAACTGTTATTGGAACAAAATGGGTCTACAAGAAAAAAGCAGATGAACAAGGTAACATCACTAGAAATAAAGCAAGGTTAGTTGCACTGGATACAATCAAGAAGAAGGAATTGACTACGAAGAAACATTTGCTCCGGTTGCAAGACTAGAATCAATATGAATCTTAATTGCCTATGCATGTTTCACAATTTCAAACTTTATCAAATGGACGTTAAAAGTGCTTTTCTGAATGGTTATATAAAAGAAAAAGTGTATGTTGAACAACCTCCCTTATTTATTCACGAGAAATTCCCTAATCATGTTTATAAACTTAAGAAAGCTCTTTACAATTTTAAACAAGCACCACGTGCTTGGTATGATCGACTAAAGACATATCTAATTTCTTCGGGATTTCAAATTGGAAAAGTTGATCAAACACTTTTTATTAAACATTCGAAAAAGGATATTTTAATAGTTCAAATTTATGTTGATGATATCATTTTTGGTTCTATTAATGACAAGTTGTGTCAGGACTTCTCTGATATAACCAAGGAATTTGAAATGTCTCACATGGAAGAACTAACATATTTTCTTGGTTTACAAATTAGACAACTTCAAAATGGCACCTTCATTAATCAAGAAAAATATTGTGATAATTTAATCAAACGATTCGGAATGGAAAATACTTCTACTAAACCAACTCCAATGAGTACAACAACACATCTTGAAAAAGATGACAATGGCAAAAGTGTTGACCATAAATTATACCGAAGCATGATTGGATCATTACTATATTTAACGACAAGTCGACCTAACATAATGATGAGTGCCTATTTGTGTGCTAGATTTCAAGCCAATCCAAAGGAATCACATTTAAGAGCAGTAAAACGTATATTACGTTATCTCACTAACACTAAGGATTTTGGTCTGTTCTATCCTAAAGAATGTCCATTCGAGTTAGTTTCTTATAGTGATGCTGACTTCGGTGGTTCTCGAAAAGCTCGAAAAAGCATAAGTGGTACGTGCCATTTTATTGGAAAATCACTCGTATCTTGGTTTAGTAAGAAATAAAACTGTGTTTGTCTTTCTACATGTGAAGAAGAATATATTTCTGCTGCATTGGCTTGTACTCATGTAATCTATATGCAACAAAACACTTAAAAATTTCAATATAAACTTAACAAATTCAACTATATATTGCGAAAACTCTAGTGCTATTAACTTGTCTAAAAACCCTGTCAATCATCCACGAACAAAACATATTGACATACGTCATCATTTTCTTCGTGACAACATTGAAAAAGGAAAAATAAATTTGGATTTTGTTTCTTCTGAAAATCAGTTGGCTGATATTTTTACAAAACCTCTTTTAGAAAATATTTTTATCAAACTCAGACGAGAGCTTGGTATCGTCTCTCTTAAAAATCAATGATATCTTTTATAAGGTATTAATACCATTTTTGCTTATCTTTTCACTTCTAAACTTTTCTCTCTTAGGTAACTAATAATAACTTTCAATTTTCACCTCTTATTTTCTTTGCATTTCAATGTGTGTGTATTACTTGTTAAAGCATTTCAGCCACAAATTCCTTTAACTACAAGTTCTATTTTTAAACTTTTCTCTTCCATCTATACACACAATTACTTTTCTTTTTACCAATAGAGCTATTGCAATGGAATTCAACATGATTCTTCTTTTTCTCTCTATGGCATCAAACAACAATTCTGATTCTGACAATTCTCCTTCTTCGTATTCTACATCCTCTATAGAAATTTTGGCTACTCCAATACCACGTGAACATGATAGACCTCATCCTTCACACGAACATTCTAGTTATACTCCAGAAAAAAGAAATCTCGACGGTTTCTTTTCTTTGGTTCGCCATCAACCAAAGAAAAAATATCCAAGATTCATCATTACCGGAAAGAACAGTTGGATTTGCAACGAGAGATGCATTACAAACAGAAAGTTAATACCAAACGACTCAGTTTCATTGAACAAGTGGAACTAAAATTCTACGGTACGTCTCCAAAGAAAGATGTAGTTCAACCTTCAACTTCGAATCCATGGGAGCCAAGTCCACGGCATCCTCCGGTTTCTCCAAACTCTTGGGAACGTCAACCATATTGGCCTCCATTGCGACCATATACGGAGATAACCAAGATTGAACCGGAAGAATGCAAGACTCCAAGTGATTCAGATAAATGATTTCTTTTATCTATATAAATTTTGAATAATCATATTCTGTATACTATAATTCATTCAAAAATTAATGTAATCTTTTTTTTCTTTTGTCAATATTTTGTAAAAACTGTCCGAAAAACATTTTAATGTATATTTCAGACGTCTGAAGTATTTGTTTCAGACGTCTGAATATTGTTGAAAATAAATATTTTTTCTACAGATTCAGACGTTTGAATCAACAATTTCAGACATCTGAATATAGCCTAAAATATACTATATTCTCTCTGACTCGAATTACTTCAATTCAGACGTCAGAATTGCTTATTCCAGACGTTTGAAATCTGCTTCCTATTAAAATTTGAAATGCCTTTGCACGAATTTCAATGTAACTAACCCTTTATTTCACCTAAACCCTTCTTTTATCTTCACTCTTCATCTTCTTTTTTCAGTCACTACTCCATTAAAAATCAAATCTTTCTTCCTCATACTCACAAATGGCTCCAAAATCAAAAGGATCAAGGCCATCCTCTTCATCATCTACCCCAAACATTGATTAGTGGCTTTGGAATGAGCAAGCAAAACAACGTTTTTCTCAAATGAATAGATCTAATTTCTTTCCAAGAGTTTTCATCAAATTTGAAGAATTCGAAGCTTATCGGATTCAACAAGTTGTGAGAGCAAATGGGTTAGAATCACTTGTTTCTTTTACTGCAAATAATATCAAAATTAATCATCTTTTGGTTAAATTGTTCTATGCTAACATGAATTTGGATCATCATACTCCTCACAATCGCAACAATTGTATTTGGACATTAGTATGTGGAGTAAAAATATATCTACCAATTGCTAGACTTGGTGAAATCCTTAAAAGTCTATCAACGGGGAATGATTTGGATGAGATTGATGTTTCTTTAAACTTGGATGATAGAGACGAGGTCTTACATCAATTCTTGAATGATGATATTCTAGACTTACTTCAATACAACTTCACCCTCAAGCTCGTATACTCCATAGAGATTTGATTCGATCCGTCATTCCACGAACAGGAAGTTACGAAGTAGTGAATAAAAGAAACTTCCAAGCCCTATATGCTATCTACTCCGGTCAACCAATCAATTCGGCTCAAGTAATTTTGGAAGAATTTATGGATGTTAATCATGGAAGACGATATAAGACTTTTCATTATGGTGCTTATATAATGAAGATTCTTCAAAATTTTAACATTCCTTTTCCTGATTCCGAATTCACATCAATCAAAGAATTATGGTCAAAGACATTAGGTCTTATGGGTTTGCCAAAATGACCGAGGAGTTTGGAATATATTTCTCTTCAAGAATGGGTCGCCAACCGAGATTAAAACCGGCCCCAACCTCGTCCTCATGTTCCTCATGCTCAACTAATTGCTCCTCCCTTAGAAGAAGAAGACAATGATGATATAGTAATTCTTTCTCCCGACTCGAGCTCAAGGAATGCATTAGTCACTCTTTCCCAAAACCAAGCAAAGCTTCAAACCCGAAAGGTAAAACTTGAAAAGAAAACTGAAAAACGTTTTAACTCCATTCGCAGCTTTCTAAACAAAATTTGGGAACGTAATGGTTGCTCCACCTCATCATCTACCGAAGTTTTCAGCCCCGCTCCATTCCAATGGTCATCCAGCTCGGGGAACAATAATGGTGAAGATGATGATGTAGGAAGTGACTCAAGTCCTAGATTTTGATTATCTTTGAACTATTTCATTATTTGTTATTTTCTGTCATGAACTCCTTAGTTTGTTGCTGATTTGTATTTTGTTTTAATTTAAGTTCAATTTGCTTTATCTGTTGCTTACCTTTTTGCAATGTCAAAGGGGGAGAAGGTGTTGGTATTTTCTATCTATTCTATCTTGCTTTTTGGCGGGGGAGTTTTTTAAATAGGCGGGGTATATGTATATATATAGTTGTCATCGTTAAAAAGGAGGAGAATGTTGAAACCTCATTTACGATGTTTCATGATTATTTTGACTACGAAAACTATATACGTTAATTTTATATACTAACTTGTTTTTGCAGAAGTATCTACAAGACCGGATTCAAATGAACTTTGTAACGACCCGCCTTTTTGGACAGTTTAAACCGACGATCAAATACCCATGTCGATTCCAAACCATTAAAAGGGCAGATAGTTATTGGGGTAATTAAGAAAAGAAAAGGAAGGGAAATAAAGGAAATGAAACAACACAGAATCTCACAGCGGAAGGCTAAAGTAAAATAATAAAATAACAGTTCATGAAGCTGTTAATTAAATGAATACATTTGAAATGAATACATTTGATTATTATTATACAACATTTATCAGAGTTACATACACAACAAATATCATACAACAATGCAGCGGAATGGAATGAATATAATAGTAGTACATAATATACCAAATCTTCGTCTTCATCCTCCAGAAATAGATCCTCAAAAATCTGAAAACTCAGGACTGACCCGAGCGTAATGAAAAGACAAACACTCGAGTCAGGACTAAATATCCTCATGTAAGTTAAGTCAATCGTAAATAAATATGAGTGTAACGGCGTCAGAGATGTTTACGGGGTTTGACATCTCCTATCCAGTGTCAACGTGCGTGCAATAACTCAAGAGATGTTACGGGATTTTCCATCTCTCAAGGATCCGTGAAACTATATACTATGTAGTAATATACGCTAAGTAGATAATGTCTATCAGTAATATAAAGTATCAAAATAGCGTTAAGGCGTTACCATAATCCCCCTTAACACATTTTATATTCCCAAAAGCATATACAAGACCGTAGTTTCCCCAAAACCGGAAGTCACCAGAGGGCAATCCATATACTCAAGGTACAAATCAAAACGTAGTGGTCGCGAATAGGATAATCAGTATGACAAGGTACATGAGGCGATACCAACTAGGATACTAGTAGTTGCGTGATCCGGACTGATGTTGGGCATAGCCAGCAGCTACCCCAACACCGCGAAACAACACTCCCAAATCAAGGGGTGCACCCAAATCGCATCACAAATGTAATAGATATGGTATCGAAGAAGTGTGTCCGCTAGAGGTGGCGAACCTCAATGGCCCGGCGCGGCTCCTGTTTTAGTCATGTCAGGGGTCATCCAATAATCGTTCTCTTTCTTCAGTCAACGCGTTCACCAAACCATCCACTTCATTCTGGATCAACACTCCGCGTATAATAGTTATTAAAGTGGTTTTCGGTATCGACAGAGAGTATGTCCATATCCGATCCCGGTCTCTTTAATAACTACGTATTATTACACCGTTGGCTCTTTTACATTTCAAATCGATTCATAATTGATGTCAAAATATCATGTTCGCTTTAAAAATCAAATCCATTTCAAATATCATTTTATATCGCTTTTACATAGTAATATTCAAAGCCCGAATTAGGGTTAAATCTTTAAACAAATCAATTTTCGAATTTAAATCAAATCCCAATTTTTAAATTTCAAAGTCTCGACTTATATTACTTAACAATTTCTTTTAACCAAATTTATTTCAACATTCCAAACCCAAATTTCGATAAATTCGATTTCTATAAATTTATGTCTATTTATAACTTTTAAACAAACATATAAATAAATTTCAAATCGACGATTTTAAAAATTATTAATTTAG
Organism: Allium cepa; assembly: GCA_030765085.1. Classification (NCBI taxonomy): domain Eukaryota; kingdom Viridiplantae; phylum Streptophyta; class Magnoliopsida; order Asparagales; family Amaryllidaceae; genus Allium; species Allium cepa. Next base: position 471,485,990 of record CM060931.1, read on the forward strand.
CCAATTCGGTGTCCGTATATAATTTTCTATCCTATGGCCAAGTAATTATTTATTTCAATTAAATGTCAGGGATGAGCATATATTACTTAAATTAAATCACAGTATCATATGTATGCATAACATGATATATATAAGCAAATAAACATCCAAACATTCAAACATCAACCAATAACATCATCGAAATACATCGTCCAATAGGCAATACAATTCAAGGCAATTTCATAGTTATCGATGTCGGGTGATTAAATTGTAATTCAATTTCAATTTCAATTTAACTGTCAAATTTAAACTTCAACGATTAATTCGAATGACAATCTATATGACCATTAAATTTTTATCAAACAACGACAAATAAAATCATAACACTACATAATGACAATTTTAACTAGCATAAAGATATTCAGTACGTTGTGAGCGTTATAAAACACTCACCTTGATTTTACGATTTCAAATCAAATCGAACGACGTTCGATTTAACCCAAAATTTTCTCTAGCTCCAAACGATTCCAATCCAGCTCCTTTGCGAAGAGCTCGTCGAAACGATTCCAACGCAAAAAGTTTCGTCCGAATCCGACCTCGTATGAAAAAGATATGATTTTTACAAGTTTACACGATTTTATATTAACTAAATTTACAACCTTCTTTATAATTTTACCTAACTCAAATCTCAGCCACTAGATCCCTCCTCTGCAAATCTCCACCGCTCCTTCTTTCTTCCATCTCACGTTCATTCTACAGGAAGAAACCGAACAACATGAACCCATAAGCCATCACCTAGGGTTAAATATTGTGACCACCACGATCAACTTCAGGCCGATCAACGACCATGGTTTTGAAGCTCACGACGAAGGCTACCTTCGGCTGTAAGATGGTGGAACTCGGCCTCCTATTTTACCTCGAAAAACGCGAAAAACGCAGCCCCTTCCTACACGATTTCCCGTTGATTCGAAGCTCCGTTTTCGATCATCTCCGTATGGATTTGAAGAGCTCGTCGAGATCTACACTTTTGCTTTTGGAATTTTTTGATTTCGTTGAACGGATTGAAAGATATTAAGGAAAGAAGATCGGCAATTTCTAGCCATGGAATAGGTGGCGGCCATGATTTAGAATTAGGGTTTCTGGATTATAATAATAATAAAACTGTCTCGGTTTGCGTGCGTATTTATAAAGGTGGGTCCAAAATCGTCCGAACTCCAATCGAGACGTGCCACCAGGCGTTTATAAGGTTTTACCCCCATTCCGGACGCAATGGAACTAGTTTCAAGGCCTAATTCGATCATATGTGTGAGTTACGGCAATAAACGATCAATTTTAAATTAAACCGATTAAACTAATTTCTATGCGTTTTGGCTTGCCCCGGACAAACGGTAAATCCGTTTAACTTGAAATTTGAAACCTTACAATAATATCACATTATGGATCCAATGAAACTAATTTCGTCGAAATCCGAGACCGTTTGAAAAATGACTATTTTTAACTCGCCAAATTAATATTAAACAATTTCAACGCGTTTCGAGCTGCCACGGTCAAACGACAACTCCGATTGCTACGAAAGTTGAAATCCGATAATAACTAACTATTACGGATCCAATAGAACTAGTTTCGTCCAATTCTGAGACTGTTCAAAATTGGCTATTTTTCAAGCGATAATTAAATATTAAAATATTCAATTTTCACAAATAAATTTTAAATTCAGTTTTAAAAGTTCTATACATCACTATAACTCCAATATGATAAAATAAAATTTTACAAATCATTTTTAATCATATTAAACCCGTTATTCAATAAATTCCAAATATTAAAATTTAACAATTTAATTGTTTAATATTTGACGGATTTCAATATTGGAATTTAAAAAAAATAATTCATTATCAGTCGATTTACTATATTACTTCGAATCAATTACCTTTGACTACATATTATTTCAATTGATTTGGGATTTCATTCAATTCATAAATAATTAACTAGATAAATTTGTTGCATTTCATTCTAGTTATTATTATTCCAAACGACTTACAAATTTTTTTCTAACACCAAATCACGAAATCTTATTAAATTAGCTATTTTAATTATTGAAATTTACGGGTCGTTACATTCTCCCCCACTCAAAAACTTTTCGTCCCCGAAAAGGAAAAAAGAAGGGAAAAGAACTAAGTAAAGAATTCAACATTTGATATATTTTATTCAAATTTATCCACTTATAAAACAATGACATTCCATTTATAAATCGTTACCACACTTCCACTAACCTACTCCGAACGGCTTCTAAATTTAAAAGTTAGTTATCAAAACAAGTTATAAAATTTTAAAACTTGAAAAATTTTCTAACACTTGGATTTACGGAAAATTTCGGCAGAGTCTCCTTTGCGCGGCTCGATCAGAAAATTTTTACAATTCAATATATAACCAATATATAACAAATATACATCTCATCTCAATGATGAGGCATCCCATATGTGGGGAAACAACATATAAATATCACCAATATCATATAAAACCGTAAGCGTACCTTTTATTTAGCATTTATTAGCATTTTACTTACATTATGCGTTCAGCGTAGAAGCGAGCTCCACAGCGAAGCGCAACCCCTTTGCTACCTACTAAAATGCTCAATAACTAAGTTAGAACCATGCATATAAAGATAGATTGCTATACTTAGCCTACACAACATATATATAACATATTTAGCTTCAAAACTGAGATTTCAATTTCTGGACAGCGAACAAATCTTAGCTGTAGGTCACCTAAACGGTAAAATTTGACAATAGAATCTAAACAAAAGTTGTTGCATTCATTTCAGGCTTTCCGGAATGTCCAAAATCAACGAATTCGGATCATCCGTTCAAACGTTATGGCCGTTTTACTTAGGGGATACGCTTCAGCCTGGGCAATGCATTGCGCAGGTCAGCGACGTTCACTCGCGGTTTCAACCTTCTAAACGACATCAAAACATAAAACACTTAAAACAAAAGTTTTAGCTTAGGTTCTTAGATTTCCAGAAAGTGAAAGATCATTAAAATCCGATAAACCAGTCAAAAGATATGGCGAAAATACTAAGGGTGTATACTACTGATTTTACTTATTTTTACACAGGACAGCGAGTAACATTCAAGTTTTTAACTAAGCAGACAAAGGAATTTTCTCAAGTTATCTAAACAAAAGTTGTGCTATAGTTTCTAAGCTTTCCGAAAAGTCCAAAATCGTCGAATTCCGTTCAGCCATTTAAAAGTTATGGTTTTTTTCGTTTCAGCATATATTGGACAATGTTGGATTTTTCCAAAAATTTGCTTTTATTATTTCAAAGTGCAAACCATCAAAACTTCAATTTTTCTAAAGAACAATCATAAACACAAAATCATTTATTTTCTTATTCATCCATGCAATAGGTTTACATTCAGTTTGTTTCTGATTTATTCAAGTTTGTTTCATTCACATTTTAAATTCAAGTCAATTTGCTTCAATTTAAATTGAATTCAATAATATTTAATTTCACTTTGCTTCAAATATGAATTTAATTATTTTAAAATTTTATTCCTTTTATTCAATTCCATTAACACTAATGAATTCTACTTAATCAATTATCATCCATCTAACAACCAATGCATATCAAACATTAACATCCATCCAAAATCTACACTAAATCAATTTACATTTCCAAGTCAAATTTAATTTCATACACTTCCAATTTTATTGACATTTAGTTATATTCAAATTTAATTAGTTTCCATTTACCAATTTTATATTTCATTAAGTTTAAATTTTATTCATTCACTTATATATATCATTCATTTTACCGCTTAAATTTCTTTTATATTTACAGCTATCAATTAGATCTTCACAATTTATTTTTCACTCTCTCACTGGTATATTATTTCTCTACCTATCCTTATTAGCATTTTAAACCCTTTAAGTATTTGGTAAGTTATAGTTGTTCAAATAAAATGTAGTTAAACAACATACAACTTCTTTCCATTTAAAGTTGAATTTTCAATTTATTAATTCTTAAGTCATTACTTAAATTTCACTATAATTTTTTTCACATTTACATTCACATATAGTATTTCCATTTTATATTAACATAATTGTGAATCACCTTTAAATGTTAATTTAAATTCCAATTATTTACTAACAATTTTATTTATATTTGCAAACCATTGATTAAATGCATATTCCATTATTCAACTCCTATACTTGTATATTATCCAATTAACAATTCATATAACATTTTTGAACTTCTTAAATATTTTGGTAAGTTATATCTATGTTATAGAATGAAATTTAATACTATGCGAGTTTTACAGTTTCAATTTTATTTTAAGTTCATAATTTCCTGATTCTAAGGATTTCTACTTCAATTGATATTTTCACTTAGCTCTTAGGTTCATTTCTCATTTCGCAATTCAGAAGTTCCTTAATGATTCAAGTCTAAATTCATTTCAATCATTAAAAAAAAATCATTAATTATTAAAGGACTTAAGAATTCCAATCCCGGTTTCATTTCAAATTGAGTTTTGAAATAATATATACTTATATAGTTTATATATCAAATCATACTATAGAGAATACAAAATAAAATAAAATTTGAATCAAAACAAGGTTTAGACAAGCTATTAAGTGGTCTCCCCCACTCGGACTCTAGAAAATAAACGCCGATGATGCGTGCACTCATCATCGAAATCATTTTCCAGCGTCAAGAGAAGGGAATATAACACTTATCATAAAAAAAAATCATTCGAAAACAATTTCAACTTAATTATACTATCATATAATACTCATATTATGTTTTTCAAATTCTTGTAAGTCAATTTCAAACGCCGGAATTTAAATTCCCAAATCTAAGTTAAAATTCATTTATATTCATTATCAATTGTTTTTACAAGATTTCATTTTCCTAAATCCATTGTTATTTAATCAATTGTTGTAAATATTGACTGATCAAACAATAACGATAATAATCTAATATTATCATCTCCTGACAATCAATTCAATCAAAATGAATAAATATTCAAATAATTCTTTATATAAAATTATATTCCAAAACGATATTGTGTTGGTTTGTCCTATTCGAGTGTTTAGAAATTCCTATCGACGCCTTGGCGTCCCAAGTATCAACCAGAATTCATAAATACTCAACGGAACAAATTAACACAATATAAAACCATTTTATATCAAATAACAAGTACGCTCTCTCATATACACTCAACTCATTCATATAGTTTACCTCTATTTCAATGAGTTATTCCCCACTGGAGCCAAGGTTTATCGCTAAACCAAAGCTCTGATACCAACTGTAACGACCCGCCTTTTTGGACAGTTTAAACCGACGATCAAATACCCATGTCGATTCCAAACCATTAAAAGGGCAGATAGTTATTGGGGTAATTAAGAAAAGAAAAGGAAGGGAAATAAAGGAAATGAAACAACACAGAATCTCACAGCGGAAGGCTAAAGTAAAATAATAAAATAACAGTTCATGAAGCTGTTAATTAAATGAATACATTTGAAATGAATACATTTGATTATTATTATACAACATTTATCAGAGTTACATACACAGCAAATATCATACAACAATGCAGCGGAATGGAATGAATATAATAGTAGTACATAATATACCAAATCTTCGTCTTCATCCTCCAGAAATAGATCCTCAAAAATCTGAAAACTCAGGACTGACCCGAGCGTAATGAAAAGACAAACACTCGAGTCAGGACTAAATATCCTCATGTAAGTTAAGTCAATCGTAAATAAATATGAGTGTAACGGCGTCAGAGATGTTTACGGGGTTTGACATCTCCTATCCAGTGTCAACGTGCGTGCAATAACTCAAGAGATGTTACGGGATTTTCCATCTCTCAAGGATCCGTGAAACTATATACTATGTAGTAATATACGCTAAGTAGATAATGTCTATCAGTAATATAAAGTATCAAAATAGCGTTAAGGCGTTACCATAATCCCCCTTAACACATTTTATATTCCCAAAAGCATATACAAGACCGTAGTTTCCCCAAAACCGGAAGTCACCAGAGGGCAATCCATATACTCAAGGTACAAATCAAAACGTAGTGGTCGCGAATAGGATAATCAGTATGACAAGGTACATGAGGCGATACCAACTAGGATACTAGTAGTTGCGTGATCCGGACTGATGTTGGGCATAGCCAGCAGCTACCCCAACACCGCGAAACAACACTCCCAAATCAAGGGGTGCACCCAAATCGCATCACAAATGTAATAGATATGGTATCGAAGAAGTGTGTCCGCTAGAGGTGGCGAACCTCAATGGCCCGGCGCGGCTCCTGTTTTAGTCATGTCAGGGGTCATCCAATAATCGTTCTCTTTCTTCAGTCAACGCGTTCACCAAACCATCCACTTCATTCTGGATCAACAATCCGCGTATAATAGTTATTAAAGTGGTTTTCGGTATCGACAGAGAGTATGTCCATATCCGATCCCGGTCTCTTTAATAACTACGTATTATTACACCGTTGGCTCTTTTACATTTCAAATCGATTCATAATTGATGTCAAAATATCATGTTCGCTTTAAAAATCAAATCCATTTCAAATATCATTTTATATCGCTTTTACATAGTAATATTCAAAGCCCGAATTAGGGTTAAATCTTTAAACAAATCAATTTTCGAATTTAAATCAAATCCCAATTTTTAAATTTCAAAGTCTCGACTTATATTACTTAACAATTTCTTTTAACCAAATTTATTTCAACATTCCAAACCCAAATTTCGATAAATTCGATTTCTATAAATTTATGTCTATTTATAACTTTTAAACAAACATATAAATAAATTTCAAATCGACGATTTTAAAAATTATTAATTTAGCCAATTCGGTGTCCGTATATAATTTTCTATCCTATGGCCAAGTAATTATTTATTTCAATTAAATGTCAGGGATGAGCATATATTACTTAAATTAAATCACAGTATCATATGTATGCATAACAGGATATATATAAGCAAATAAACATCCAAACATTCAAACATCAACCAATAACATCATCGAAATACATCGTCCAATAGGCAATACAATTCAAGGCAATTTCATAGTTATCGATGTCGGGTGATTAAATTGTAATTCAATTTCAATTTCAATTTAACTGTCAAATTTAAACTTCAACGATTAATTCGAATGACAATCTATATGACCATTAAATTTTTATCAAACAACGACAAATAAAATCATAACACTACATAATGACAATTTTAACTAGCATAAAGATATTCAGTACGTTGTGAGCGTTATAAAACACTCACCTTGATTTTACGATTTCAAATCAAATCGAACGACGTTCGATTTAACCCAAAATTTTCTCTAGCTCCAAACGATTCCAATCCAGCTCCTTTGCGAAGAGCTCGTCGAAATGATTCCAACGCAAAAAGTTTCGTCCGAATACGACCTCGTATGAAAAAGATATGATTTTTACAAGTTTACACGATTTTATATTAACTAAATTTACAACCTTCTTTATAATTTTACCTAACTCAAATCTCAGCCACTAGATCCCTCCTCTGCAAATCTCCACCGCTCCTTCTTTCTTCCATCTCACGTTCATTCTACAGGAAGAAACCGAACAACATGAACCCATAAGCCATCACCTAGGGTTAAATATTGTGACCACCACGATCAACTTCAGGCCGATCAACGACCATGGTTTTGAAGCTCACGATGAAGGCTACCTTCGGCTGTAAGATGGTGGAACTCGGCCTCCTATTTTACCTCAAAAAACGCGAAAAACGCAGCCCCTTCCTACACGATTTCCCGTTGATTCGAAGCTCCGTTTTCGATCATCTCCGTATGGATTTGAAGAGCTCGTCGAGATCTACACTTTTGCTTTTGGAATTTTTTGATTTCGTTGAACGGATTGAAAGATATTAAGGAAAGAAGATCGGCAATTTCTGGCCATGGAATAGGTGGCGGCCATGATTTAGAATTAGGGTTTCTGGATTATAATAATAATAAAACTGTCTCGGTTTGCGTGCGTATTTATAAAGGTGGGTCCAAAATCGTCCGAACTCCAATCGAGACGTGCCGCCAGGCGTTTATAAGGTTTTACCCCCATTCCGGACGCAATGGAACTAGTTTCAAGGCCTAATTCGATCATATGTGTGAGTTACGGCAATAAACGATCAATTTTAAATTAAACCGATTAAACTAATTTCTATGCGTTTTGGCTTGCCCCGGACAAACGGTAAATCCGTTTAACTTGAAATTTGAAACCTTACAATAATATCACATTACGGATCCAATGAAACTAATTTCGTCGAAATCCGAGACCGTTTGAAAAATGACTATTTTTAACTCGCCAAATTAATATTAAACAATTTCAACGCGTTTCGAGCTGCCACGGTCAAACGACAACTCCGATTGCTACGAAAATTGAAATCCGATAATAACTAACTATTACGGATCCAATAGAACTAGTTTCGTCCAATTCTGAGACTGTTCAAAATTGGCTATTTTTCAAGCGATAATTAAATATTAAAATATTCAATTTTCACAAATAAATTTTAAATTCAGTTTTAAAAGTTCTATACATCACTATAACTCCAATATGATAAAATAAAATTTTACAAATCATTTTTAATCATATTAAACCCGTTATTCAATAAATTCCAAATATTAAAATTTAACAATTTAATTGTTTAATATTTGACGGATTTCAATATTGGAATTTAAAAAAAAAATTCATTATCAGTCGATTTACTATATTACTTCGAATCAATTACCTTTGACTACATATTATTTCAATTGATTTGGGATTTCATTCAATTCATAAATAATTAACTAGATAAATTTGTTGCATTTCATTCTAGTTATTATTATTCCAAACGACTTGCAAATTTTTTTCTAACACCAAATCACGAAATCTTATTAAATTAGCTATTTTAATTATTGAAATTTACGGGTCGTTACAACTTTATGTTGCACATATGTTGTTTTGAGTCATTATTTAGAATTGAAATGTTGTTAAAATCTCTCCTTTGGATATACACACACACACACACACACACACACACACACACACACACATATATATATATATATTGACACATATGCATACACACATTTACAAAAGAAAAATAAATTTTCAGGATAATTTCAGACGTTTGAAATTACCAATTCAGACGTCTGAATATGTAACTAAATTTAAAATTTCTACAATATTCAGACGTCTGAATTTGAAATTTCAAACGTCTGAATTTGGTAAAAAATGACCTATTTCTTTCTGGTTTGCACGTTACCAATTTCAGAAGTCTGAATTATTATTTCAGACGTCTGAATTCCTACAACGGCTATTTTTTTGAATAGACGCTTCTCTTCCATGAAGAGATACAATCTTTTATTAATGGATATGTCCATACTCTTTCATGATAACTATTCACGAATAATTGTACCTCTTTATACTCTATATAAACAAGTTAGAATCATCTGTTTTATTTACATAATCGATCTAACTCTTTCTATTCTAATACTACTCTGATTCTAACACTTTTGTGCATTCAAATTTATTCAAAATCATTCATTTACTTTCATATTCTTCACACACACACACACACATATCAAAAGGAGAAGATTATAGGAAGATTGTACTATCAAGAGACAAATTAGTGTTATTGAGAACACACTGTGTCAAATACCTTCTGTATAAGTTGAAGTCCTGATCTGCGGTTCAGGCAAGTGAAGTCCTCTTCGGCTGTTGAGGCATCGAAATCTTGTTCTGTTGTTCAGGTGCTGCAAACTTGTTCCTCCGGGTTAAGTGAGGATTGTTGTTAGTTGAAATTCCAGAAGGAGTATGGGATTGGACGTAGAACAGGAAGTTCGAACCAATATAAAAATACCTGGTGTGCTTGTTTTATTTTACTTATTTTCATGTACCTTGCTATTATCATATGTTTCTGCATTTAAATTTTATTATATTCCATATTACACGATCCTAAGTAATAGCTAGCCATAGTAGTTACTTTTAGATGGAGTTGGAATGCTTATATGGAATTTGGTATCAAGGTGGAGATTATTGGAAGTTTATACCTAATTCATCACTTGAAGTCGCAGAAGTAAAGGTCATTCGGTGGAGTGGAAGACCGGATGTGACGACCCGCAAATCCGTACCCTTTGAATCGAGAATAAACCACACATGTCCGACCTAAGAAACATAGAATGACGGAAGGTCAAGAGAAAGAAAAGAAGAGAAGTAGAAAAGAGAAGAAAGAGAGAAGATAGAACCAAACAGAACAATACAGAATCTCACATCGCAGTGGAAACATATAATATCATATCAATGATTTTTAAAAATAGAAATTGTATATACATACATCAATCAAAGTTCATCAATCAATAGTTATTAGCCCTAACAGTTATAATAACATGTCCTCACGACTGTCGATAATATACAACAACTAAGTAGTGGATAATTAAACAAATACGTGTATATGAAAATGAAGATCTCCAGCTCGCCTGTTGAAGCTCCATAAGCACCAAATCTGAACCTGTAAATATACTTGGTCTGACCTGAGCATTGAAAGGGAAGAATGCCCCCATCATTCTGGTAAACCAGCGTAAGAAACACACTCAACTAAATTTGTTAAATTACCAAACTTTTCCTTTGTCAAAACAAAAGTATCTCGTAAGACACGTCCATACATAAACACGGGTATGTTTTTATCTTACGGTAACTAAAACATCTCATAACAAATTCATGGTATATTATACTAATGTCTAGTTACAAATGATATTAATCATAACCAAAATTGTTACATTGATTGAATTCCAGCATATAGCCCAAAATGGGTAATACAATCAAAATGGTAGGTACGTAGTGAAGTTTGGATTTTCATACAAATGACCAAGTGAAGGTGCTACCTTCCGGCAGTACATCTCTAAAGGAATGTATCGAGAAACCATCACAAAGTTCCTTTACCAACACAAGACCGGCCGACCTCTATAACTAGATGGTACCGAATATATCATCCTCCAGTCGTTACCGACCTTTACCGAGGGCCCTCTAACATACAAACCACAATAATCAGATACACAACGTCATAGCGTGTAAAGATATATCTAGAAGGGGATGATCATACCCTACTTGGGAGCGACCCAATTAGCCTTGCTGCATCTAACCCTGTTTGGTAATTTCCGATTGATGAGACCTAAGGAAACGATTGCCTTTCACAAATCACAATCACATCACTTTAAATGCCACACGGTCATTTCCATTGACTTCTAATTGTTTTTCACAAAAATATAACCCTTAAGCTCATGCGTCTCAAGGAGGGTGTTAAGCTAAGAGAAGTTGCTTTCTCCGCCGCTACTGATATATGTTTGTAAAAACCAATGTACGTAATCTTTAGAAATGCAATATCAGACAAATATCCATACAAGTTGTCCAGGAACAGGACAAACAAAAGGTACTTTCCTACCACATCCTGTTGGAAAATCCCTATGATTAGTAGCGAATAGTCCTTGCATGGGATATTTCACAATGAAAAGACCACTGCTACTATATGTATATTGGGATTTTAATCCCAAATGATCAACAAGAATATTAATATCATCACAAGCAACCTGCACAATCGTCGCATATACGTTGGTACGAAGTGGTTTTTGGATAAACCGATCTCGGTCTCTTCGCACCAACAATGCAAAATCGTTTCTCAACCTCACATAGAAACTAAGTCCCATAGACTTATCACGTCTCCAACTTTCAACTTGCTATCCTTTGGCCAAGAAGGAAGTTTGATAGATTGGAGTAATACTCCGCACTACACGAATCAACATCCTCAACACGAACGATAATCAAGCCTACATAGAAGGCTATATACTAAGTGTATGACTAAATAGTTCCCACATCAAGTCGAGGAACTAAAGTGGCCAAATTTTAAAATCGGTTATTTAACTATCAAAGCAAACAAACAAATATTTAGCACCATAAGCAATCACAAGGCCCTTTTTATTTAATCTTTTATTAATTAAATCACTTGTCAAATATTCACTTCAAATTATCTTTAAAAGGCATATTCTCAAAACCATTTCAATATTGGAAAACATTTCCATATACTTATTTAATAATAAGTAATTCAAAAATCAATTTATTTTCAACACTTAGAAAATATTCCTTATACTTAAATCAAGATTAAGTATATATTTCATTCTTTAAGGAAAATATTCTCTTAAACATATTTATTTGGGTCAAAACGAATGTTGCGTAAAACATCACTACGACAACTCAAAATCAATAGTATAGGGATTCGAAAATTAGATAGATATATGAATCCCATATATTATACAAAACATCTCCTTTTGAAAATCATTTACTATAACAACGGTGTTATAGTCCATCATTTCCTTACTTCTCGAAAACGTCTATTTCAACAATGAATGTTGAAATATATGGTTTCGATACTCAACATATTTCAAAACGTCTTTAAATCATTTAACTCTATTTAAAATATCACTTTTCAAAACCTGTTTTTAAATTTAAAAGGTCACTTTCCAAAACATACCCATTTTATTTAATATATTATTCACTGTCCAAAATCATGAATATAGTTCATTTACCAAATTCAATATTTTTACACATTTATTAAAGGATAATCCACTATCCAAAATCGTAGATATAACCGTCTACCAAATTCACTGCTTTTATATATTCATTAAAGGATTATCCACTGTCCAAAATCCTGGATGAAATTCCTTTAATAAACTTTCATATTTACTTATCAACTTCAATTGATTTTGGATTTATAAAACAATGTTTATAAATTCACGTTTTCTATTTTATAGAAACTTCAATTTATAAATTCCCTTACTAACAAATTTCATTTATCTCTTTTATATGCCAATATTCAATTATAAGTTAATTACTTATAAATCATTTATTTGCCAAATTCATTCTTTTTATAATTCATAAATTCACAATCTTATTTACTAATAAAATTCCATTTATAACTTCATTTTAACAATTATAAAACTTGTTTTATAATTCTAATATTTTAATTTATAAAATATCAATTTTATAAATCATCTATATAAACCATTTATAGTAAACCAAAAATATTAATTTAATCTATTATTACCAAATAATCAACTTCACATTTCAAAATTCACATTCTGATTATATTTTCCAAAAATCATAATTTTAATAACATAAAAAAATTAGAACATTTATTTAAAATAAATTTATTTACTTAACAATTTAAAAATTAATAAAACATCTATTTTCAAAAATCACTTGAAAATCCTTTTAAATTTGAAAATCATCACTTTAACAATTTTAAAATTCCAAAAATAGGCCCAATGCTGCAACAACACTAAATACATCAATCACGACATCCAAATCATCATATATCACATGATAACAACATATATATCAATATTCATAAATAAACCAATATGGTGAGGAATCCGATTGGATCCCTCCAACCTGTCACCTGCAACAAATATACATATTAGAATATATGTACAATGTCCGCTTCGAGGCAGACGCGCGTATAAAGGGTCATCCGCGTATACACAATAGGGTCTCATATGCTCCAATAGGCAGGAATATATCCAAATATCAATATATATATATATATATATATATATATATATATATAATATATATCATATATCATCCAAACATGCATCAATCAACATAGAATAAATTTATTCTCATTATATAAAAATAACAGTGAGTTGGTTCGTCTTGATTTTCAAGCCTTTTAGCTTCCTTTCGCTTCCCGCCTCATCCTGCCCCTATCTATCCCTTCCATCCCCTTCATGCTTGCTTCGCCATGCCATCCCCTCCTCCCCTATCCTCCTTCCTCTTTGCCTTCATCCACCAGATCTGGTAGAGTTTTTAAGGACTCGCCTCCAGCGTCGACTCGCCCCGTGCCTCCCATTCTATCTGTCGATGACTCTCCTCCATTGCCCGCTTTACCTTCTTCCCAAGCTGCAGATGTTAGCTCGCGCCCGCGTTCTGTGGTTTCGACTCCTTTGCCAGGTGAAGTTTGTCTATCTGATCTTGGTGGTATGCCACCGTGTGAGTCTGAGTTTGATGCCTCTTGTGTTGTTGGGGCGGAGATTGGATTTTCTGGCCATGAGTTACTTGTTGACGCTACAGATTGTTTGAGCTTTGCTCGATGTTCCCCTGGTGTTCGACTAAATGCCATTGAGAATTATGCTTCCATTCTCATTGAAAAGTGTTCTGTTGAATCTAACCAAGCTGTCGTTGCTGATAACCCATTGTAGTGGATCCTCCCGGTCCTGCTGCTCCTTCCCTGGCCTGTACGAAATCTTGGTCTTCACTATTTACTTCATTGCCCCGTAATGCGGGTGATTACAATCCAATTGAATTTGATATTGTAGAGGAAAATGGAGTGATGATCCCTCCTCGTATTGTTATGCAAGCCGGTTTGGACTATTGGTCAGAATACTTGGTTGGATTCTTTCTAGACCCTTCTCATCGCCTGCACGATGCGGTATCGGTTTGTCGTAGGGTTTGGAGGCTTCGTGGCGATCTTCGTGTTAGACTGGTTGATTCTATGTATTTCCTTTTGTTCTCCTCCAACGACGATCACTGTCGTGTTCTCGAGGCTGAGCCTTCTGTTTTTAGTGGACAACCTTTTATTATTACTCCTTGGTCTTCGACAGTTGCTTGTGCTCGTGAGCAAGTCCTCTCTATCCCCGTTTGGGTTTACTTTTCCCATATTCCCTCTACTCTTCAACCTTTACTTGGATTGAATTAGCTAGCTTGTAATGTAGGTAAATTGAAATGTTTTGACACTAATACGGTTGCGCGAGAAAAATTGATGTTCGCTAAGGCTCTGATTGAGATTTCCCCTTTTAAGCCCCTCCCTTCCTCTATTCCTGTTTAGATAGCTGTTGGGCATGTAGTGGAAGTCCGTGTTTGCTACGGTTGGGTTCCAGATATTTGTTCCTCTTTCCATTCCTTTAGCCACCTGGCTATCGCCTGCTCGCATTCTGTTGTTATCGCGACTGATCCTAAGATCCCTCTTTCTCGGCCTCCGCTCAGGATATGGGTTCCTAAGGTTTCTTCTCAGATTGCTCCTCCTCCATCGGCTCCTTTATCTGTCCCGGATCTGCCTCCATGTTCTGTTCCATCGACTCCTTTATCTGTCCCGGATCCGCCTTCATGTTCTGTTACTCGGCCTGCTTCCCCTTCTTCTACTATGGCTCCTACTAATGTATCTGCGATCCGTATTGCTGTTTCGGTTCCTTTGTCTCCTCGTTTGCCAATTGTTTGGGACGATTCCGAGAGATGTTGGGTTGATCATATTTCTGATATGAGAATGAACCCCTTGGATGACTCCTATTTTCGATTTGTTTCGGATGATCATTTGGACCTTAGATGCCTTTATTACAGGCCTTTTGGTGACTCCTTAGTTCTCGATATGGATGGTCCGTATGCGGCATTGAATACTGACATGCTTGCTGATGCTACTTGGGATCGTTCTTTCATTTACTCATCTGATGCTGTGGTTTATGATCCTTGCCTTGCGATCCTTTTCCGTCCCTTTGCTGATCTTTTTGGGAATGTCCCTTTAGTTTCTTCCTATGTGATTGTGGATGTTGGTGATTCTGCCTCTCCGGAGGAGATGTAGTTTAGGCGTTTTTTGTAGCTGTGGCTTGTTTGTCACACTCCAGTGCTCTATTTTCCTTTTCATAGCAGTTAAGGTGTTTCTACCTTACTCCTGTATCTAAAGTTTTTATTACGTTCGTAATAAAAAGTGGACGGTCCACTATAAAACTGGCTTGCCTTGCAAAAAAAAAACAGTGAGTCAGAAAGAGTGAGTTGTATTCACATTGATTCCAATAGCAGTTGTAGTATTTTATTTCGAATAGCCGTTTAATTTTATCCAAAATTTATACTAGCTCCAATCAACTCTAAAGTAGCTTTAAAATATAGTGCTTGTCAATATGGACCCAAAATAATTTATTTTATCAGAATCAGACCTCGTATGAAGAAGTTATGCAATTTAAAAGTTTAAACGAATTTAAAATATTTAAATTTAAATTTTTATTCAATTTTCAAACCCTAAATCTCGTCATAACCATTTGACCTTGCATATTCTCATCTGGGCCATGCGCCTTTTCTTTCCCTTCCTTCCGTTCAATTTTGTGAGCACGAAACCCATGCCATCATATTTCATTGAATTATCGCGACCACGTCCCGATGTTTAAAGACGATCGATCACTACCGTTCGACTCGCCTACGCAAGCACTACCCTCGACTACCACCGTGTGAAGCTCGGCCTCACCATCACGCTAAAAAATGCCTCCAAACTCGATGATTTCTCGGCAAAAAATTCGACCACCACGACGCTCAAATGATCATCATCACTGTATGGATCTGAAGATCTCGTGAAGCTCTATCACTTCGTAGTTGGAAGTTTTTCACGAAAGCGTGTGGTTTGAGAGAGATTAAGGGGAAAAGAAGAGTGATTTTTGGCCGTGGAAAATGAAGAATGGCGGCGGCTAACCCTAGCTAGGGTTTGAGTGCAAATGTGAAAATAGTTGGCCTTTTATAGAAAATGTAGTGACACTATTCACTCGAAATTTTTCCGAACTCCAAACGAAGCGTGCCACTTGGTGTTTATAATATTTTACCCTATTTCGAACATAATGGAATATATATCAGGAGCCAATTCGATCGTATTTGGAAGATAGGTTTTCGAATTGAATTATTTAAATTTAAAATTTTAATTAAACAAATTTCTACGCATTTTAGCTTACCCTGGACAAACCATAAATCCGATTGACATGAAATTTGAAATTTTACAATGATATAACTTTACGGATCCAATGAAACTAGTTTCATCGAAATTCAAGACTGTGAAAATGACTATTTTTACACATTAATTAAATATTAAAATATTCAATTTCTGTAATTTAACTTTTAAAATCAATTTCAAAAGTTCTCTAACATTATTCTAATTCAAATAGAATTTAATTCAACTTTATAAATCATTTTCATTCACATTAAATCTAATTTCCAATTATTTCTGCAATTTCAAATATTAAATTAATAATTTAATTATCCCATTAAATCACTATATTTCAAATATAGGTTATTCAGCTTATAAAATTTACTTGTGAATATTTAAAATCAATTAAATATACGAATTTCAAATGACAGAAATTCTGGATCGTTACACTGAACGAGAAATCTCGTCTAGTGGTAGTTGCTGCCGCTCCAGTTGAAGCGGTAGTGATGAAGAGGTGACCAAACCAAATATTTGATCCGGTCGAGTTCGTTCAGTAAAGAAGAGAAGTGGAGCGGCATTGGTTTTTGGAACAGTGAAGGAAGACCGAACCAAATTTGTCGTTCGGTGATCTGGTGATGCTGAATGAAATATTTCGTTCGGTATTTGCCGAACCAAGTAGGTGATGCGGAAGACCGGTCCAGGTTTCTCATTCGGCAATTGGGAGATACCGGTCAAGACTTGAAGTGTATTATGCCAAACCAAATGCCAAGTGCCATATGCCAGACCAAACAAGCCGAACCAAATCCTGAGCTTTCATATAGCAGCTATCCCTTCTCATATTTTCGGTCTATAAATAGAGAACCAATTGGGGTAGGTCATGGTACAATTTTTCTCTCTATTGCTATGAAGTATGAACTACTGGTAAGTCAAAACCTAGAGTTCAAACCTGTTCATTTGCGCATAATGTTTGTTTGTTGTTGCCTTGTCGGTGGTAGCCAATCAGTGAGAGAATGAGATATGGCCTATATGAAAGTTTCGCTACTAGTTGGAAATGAAGCGAGTATTACTACTCATCATATAGGATTGCTACCAAAAAAAACCCACTGATAATGCCCTTAGAAAGATGGCGCGATTAGTTATTTAAAACCCAAAGGAGTTGTATTTTCAAACTAAATTTCAATTTGACCGCATAACAGATGTTTCGGTAGGTCATCTCAATTAAGATTGATGGCAAAAGTTCACCTTTTTTTCTAACAATTTAAAGTAGTTGTCAATTGAGGTTTACATTACAAACATGGTATTTAGGTCGACCTTATTTCCTACATTAGACAAGATGCAACTTGTAGTGCAGAATAATTTTTAGGCAGCATGGGTGTTTCATGGAGACTTGACCAGGCAATTTAGTACGACTAAAGACTTCGTTCGGTCAAGTAACGCTTGGCATCCAGGAGCGATCGGCCAAAGGCATCGTTCGGCTAAAGACTTCGTTCGGTTAAGATATCACTCGACATCGAGGAGCGTTTGGCCAAATGCCTCGTTCGGTTAAAGACTCCGTTCGGCCAAGATATCGTTCGGCATTCAGGAGCGTTCAGCTAAGGGCTTCGTTCGGTCAAGATATCGCTCGGCATCCAAGAGCGTTCGGCCAAATTCCTCGTTCGGCATACCAAGGACATCCGGCATTCAAAGATGGCTCGCCATTCTCCCCAGCATGGCCGGCTTCGATTGTTCCTCGGTCTACTCTTCCCACGCAACAAATGCACCGTTCGTCATGAAGAGTATGGTTCGGCATTTGGCCGTTCGGCCTGCTTAGTTCGGCACATAGAGACCACTCCATTTGGGCCGAGGTATTCAGCAACTAGGCCCACCAGGGAAGTCCAACCCACCTTTGTCTATAAATAGGGAGGCAGGGGCACACTGAAAATGGATCTTTTTCCGAGAACACTGGGGAGACTCTGCCATTTTTATACTCTTTTCTTCTTCACTCAAACTTGTATTCAAGCAATTGATTTACGAATTGTATCTGTACTCAAGTAATGGAGAAAGCAATAAAGATTAACCTCAAAGTGGACGTAGGCAATTATGCTGAACCACTATAAATTTAGTGTTCTTGTTCTCTGCATTTAAATTTATACTATGTTCTCTATTTTAATTTACTTTCTTCATTAATCTGTCTACACAATCTTTCTAAGGGTGTTAGGAGCAATTTTTGTGATAACATTTTGGTGCTTCCACTGAGAATTGAATTTTCAGGCTATTAGGATCTGCTTTGTAGCTACTGGATTACATAAATCCCCTAAAGGAGATTCAAAATCATTCACAAGGAATTTGTTGATTCTACTCAGAGTTACAACCAACAACTCTACCATGGGGAGGCCATGAACCAGATCGATCTCTCAAAATGCAGATGTCCATGAAATTGCTAGCGTACAACAAGTTGGACTTGGAAATCAGCAAACAACTAGAGGTGCAGGGCCCTCCACCCAAATCCCAGCAGAATTCGTTTCCCGAATAGAGTTCATTGACCTGATAAGAGAACTCGAGGAAAGTAACAGACAGCTTGCTGAACAGATTCAAGCCAACACTAACCTCATGACTCAGCTCGCTTAGCAGCAGCGCCAGAATGCTGGAGGTAACCCTGCCCCTTATTCTGAATCTGATAGCTCAACCTCAGCTAACGAACCTCCTAGGTGTAGATGCCGTAAGGAGGAAGGTGCACAAGCAGGCGTTGGGAATCAAGCCCGCGAAGAGACCGGACACCCGAATCTCCAAGACCCAAATCAGGCGGGACATCAACCCGCTCGGTCCCGTGGAACGGAATCCAACCTTCCATCCTCCATACAAACTCTGGACATAACGGCTATGGTCAGGCAGTTGATGAGAGAAAACCAAGGCTTGACCAATGAAGATTGGGGAGTGACCAGAAGCTATACCCCCTTTATGGATGGTACCCTATAGGCAGAGTACCCCAAGAAGTTCAATATGCCGACTATCCCAGCCTATGAGGGAAAGACTGACCCCAGGCAGTATGTGATGAGGTATGGATGGATGATGGATTCTGCAAGAGCCAATGATGCGACCAAGTGTAGGTGCTTCCCAATCACTTTGTCCGGTATTGCCACCATGTGGTTTACTCGACTCCCACCTCGATTTATATCCAGCTTTGACGAATTAGAAACGAAATTCATAGAACAATTCAGGATACACACCACTCGTCCAAAGGATGTGATGTCCTTATCAAGCGTAATCCAAGCTCCGGGAGAGTCAATGAAAACATATTTGCAGAGATTTCATGTTGCTGCTACTGAAGTGAGCAATCCAAACGACCATGCAATTTTGATGGCGATAATTCGTGGAGTAGATCCAGACTCTGAATTTGGAGATTGGTTGGCGGGAAAGCCCCCGGCCACGTTGGAGCATTTTTATTCGAAAGCTCACCAATTCATAAGAAGGGAAGAAGCTCGATGGCGAGAAGAGACAAGGCACCAAGGCCTGCTCAGGAGACTGTGAAAAGTACCGTCGCCATGAAGCAAGATGGTGATAATTCGGGAAAAGCTCAAGCCAATGTCAAAAACAAGCCTGGACAGTCTAGAGGATCCGAAGGTGGAAATCCCGGGAAGAAAAAGAGACGGGGAAATTGAAGTCAAGGATCCCGACCTATAACGAATACACCCCGCTCAACGTATCACTTGAGAACATCTATTTGCCAACTTACAACACTTTCCAGTATAGAAAACCATGCCCAAAGGAATCAACGGAGGAACAGAAGCGGACTGGGAAGTATTGCTGCTTTCATGAGTCTTATGGGCACAACATAGAGGAGTGCAGGCACCTCTATGATGCTATTGAAAAGTTGATTAGACAGGAGAAGCTACAGGAGTTTGTCAAAGATCCACATCACGGAAGACAAGAGACGTCGGACCCCGGACGTGGGCCAGCTCCACGCCAACCAGAGCAACCTGCTCGAACTATGGGTAGATTGGTTATCAACACGATTGCAAGCTGACCTCATCCTACGGATAAGAATTGGCAGGAGATGGATCGATATGCTAACTCTTTAAGACATGCGGAATATGAGTGCTGTTAGAATGTGGAGGATGGGACTCCTGCAAAACAGAAGCGAACGATGGATGATGATATTGTATTCAGGAGCTGAGATGCGGACAAGGTGGAGGCCCCTACCATCGATCTGCGACAATCGGGCCGGCGTTTGTGAAGAGAATTCTAATTGATTGTGGAAGCTCCATTAACATCATCTTCAAGAAGGAATATGACTAAATGAAACTGGAAGCTAAGGATTTGAAACCATCCAATGCCAGAATCCATGGCTTTAACGGCGCAACAACATATGCAGTGGGATATGTGGAGTTACCAGTTGAACTGGGGCAAGGCGAGCATAGAAGGGTGCGAATCCTACCATTCATAGTGTTGGACATTGACTCTCCATATAACGTATTTCTAGGACGTCCAGCCTTGGCAGAATTTAGGGTAGCATTGTCCTCCTGGTGTCTGACATTAAAATTTCCCACAGACGGCGGTGTTGGAGTGGTGCACGGCGATCAGGCAACCGGACGTGCCTGCTATGTGGCTGAGCTGAGAGAGGCTTAGTGTAGAGAGAAAGGAAAGGTTACGGGCCGCTCCGTCCGCAACCGAAATGCTGATGATTGACAAGTAGCGCCCGAGCCCTGGCCCGGGCAACATTCTCGGATCTATAGGGACATTGATCCGAGAGACGATGATGGGGAACCTAGGGAAACAAATGCAGCACCGGCTAAACTAACCATTGACATCCCAGTTAGCCGGAGCGACCCATCACGAGTTCTTAAAATTGGGTTGCAACTCGACCCTTTGGCCGCTGAGAGCCTTACTGATTTCCTCCGAGCGAATCTTGATGTTTTCGCCTGTACACATTCTGATATGTGCGGGATTTCTCCTGCGATTGCGAGTCATATGTTGAACATAGACCCAAAACATGTACCTGTGAAACAAAAAAGGAGAGGCATGGACCCGTAGAGGTCTGCGGCTCTCAAAGAGGAGGTTGACAAACTCAAAGCCAACGGGTTCTTCCGCGACGTCCTCTACCCTAAATGGGTATCTAACCCAGTGCTAGTAAAGAAGGCAAATGGAAAATGGAGGACCTGTGTTGATTATTCTGATTTAAACAAAGCATGCCCTAAGGATAGTTTCCCGTTGCCTAGGATTGACCAGCTGGTCGACTCAACTGCCAGACATGAGCTATTATCATTTATGGATGCGTACTCTGGATATAATCAAATCCCAATGCAACTCCTAGACCAAGAACACACCAGTTTCGTCACAAACATGGGATTGTACTGCTATGTAGTAATGCCATTTGGATTGAAGAACGCAGGAGCGACTTATCAACGCCTGGTGAATCGAATGTTCAAAGATCAGATTGGTAAAACAATGGAAGTCTATGTGGATGACATGCTCGTGAAGTCACGGCAGTCAAACGACCACATCCAAGACTTGGCGGAGATGCTTGACATTCTCAGGCATTATGGAATGAAGATCAACCCGTTGAAGTGTTCATTCGGCGTAGCATCAGGAAAGTTTTTGGGATTCATTGTGAATGCCCGGGGAATCGAGGATAACTCAGAGAAGATTCAGGCTATCCAAGATATACAAGTGCCCAGAACCATAAAACAGGTACAAAGCTTGAATAGAAAGGTGGCCGCGCTGAGCCGATTCATATCCAGGTCCACAGGCAAATGTATTCCTTTCTTCGATGTCATAAAGAGAGGAAAGAGGAATTTCGAATTGACATCCGACTGTGAGGAAGTATTCCGGGCTCTTGTAAGGCACTTGGAAAGTCCCCCGATATTGTCGAAACCAATAGACCACGAAATGATGTACGTATACCTGGCTGTTTCCCAGCATGCTATCAGCACAGCCCTGGTTCGCGAGGAAGACCGGGTCCAGAAGCCTGTTTACTATGTTAGTAAACGCTTGACGGGGGTAGAAAGAAATTATCCGAATATTGAAAAACTAGCCTATTGCTTGGTGATTGCAGCACGCAAGCTTCACCCGTATTTTCAGGCACACTCAATCAGTGTTTATACTGACCAACCTTTGCGATAGATACTCCAACAACCGAAAACTTCCGGAAGGATGTTAAAATGGAATATTGAGCTAAGTCAATTCGACATCACCTAACCTGCCGCGAAGGGCCATACAAGGACAGATACTAGCTGCCTTCATTGTTGAATTCACTACGATAGACGAATTAAACGATCATAATGTCATACCTCCCGTTCGATGGAAGATGTACACCGGTGGGGCATCTAGCAACCGTTGTTCGGGGGTTGGCATAGTTCTCGTAACTCCTGAAAATCGACCGGTATGCTATGCTTTGAAGTTCGAATTCACAGCAACGAATAACAAAACCGAATATGAAGCGTTGATCGCCGGCTTGAAACTTATCAAAGAACTGGGAGTAAAATCGGTTGAAATCTTTAGCGACTTGCAGCTGGTGGTGTACCAAGCGCGAGGTGACTACCAAGCAAGGGGGCAGAGACTTGCCCCATATTTGGTTTGAGTTCAGGAACTGCTAGCGAATCTCGAGTACTACGATATTTCACATGTCCCGCGTGAGCAAAACATGGCAGCTGACTCGTTGGCAAAATTCGCTAGCACAGGCGACGCACAACAAATGGGATTATTTCCTGTTGAGACCCTCCATGCTCCGAGTATAGATATGATAGAGGTAGATTTCATGTTGGAAACAGAAATCGAGAAGGAATCGTGGATGACCTCAATCAAGCAGTACTTGCTATTCGAGATCTTGCCCAAAGGAAGGAGCGAAAGACGACAAGTCCTTCGTAAGGCTTCTCGTTATGTAATACAGGATGGAATAATGTATCGAAGGGAATTCTTGACCCCACTACTCCGATGCATTTCCCATGATGAGATAAAACGGGTCCTGGAGGAAGTCCATGAAGGAGAGTGCGGCGACTATACAGGGGGGCGGACATTAGTAAAGAAGATCCTCCACTATGGATACTACTGGCCAACTATGAATCGGGATGCTGCAGACTATGTGAGAAGATGTGATAAATGCCAGACATTTGCCAAAATCCCAAAAGCTCCACCGACGGAACTCATGCAAATTGTAAGTCTTTGGCCATTTGCAATGTGGGGAATTGACTTAGTTGATTCTTTACCCATAGCCAAAGGTGGAGCAAAATATGCAATAGTTGCAGTCGACTACTTCACTAAATGGGCAAAAGCAGAGCCTCTGGCCACGATAACCACCAAGAAGGTTATTAATTTCATCATACGAAATATCATATGCTATTTTAGCCTTCCACAGACCATCATTACAGACAATGGGACTCAATTCGAAAGCAAAGAGTTCAAAGAATTTTGTCAGAAATATGGCATTGAAAAGAAGTTTGCAGCGGTTTCTCACCCGAAGGCCAATGGACAAGTGGAAGCCGTAAACAAGATAATCAAGTCCATATTGAAAAAACATATGGAAAAGGCTAGAGGCAAGTGGGTGGATGAACTTCCAACAGCACTTTAGGCCCACAGGACCACCCACAAGACCGCGACTGGCTACACTCCATTCGCGTTGGCGTATGGCACGGAAGCTGTCATACCCGTGGAACTTGAGGTCCCATCGCATCGGGTAACTTATTACGACCCCGAGTCGAACCAGAATCTTTTATTGGGATCGTTGGACTTCATTGATGAAAAACGCGAAGAAGCCTATTTGAGAGCAGCCGCATACAGACAAAGAGTCGCTAAATATTATAACGAGAAGGTCCGACCAAGAATTTTTAGTGTAGAAGACCTCGTTTTGAAACGAGTTTTCCTGATCCCGTCTTATATGAATCCCACATGGGAAGGTCCATACGTCATCGAACGGACGCTTGGAGAAGGAACTTTCAAGCTAGCGACCGTCGATGGTGCGACACTCCCCCGAGCATGGAACAACGAGCACTTGCGGCATTATTATACTTAGTCTATTTCTTTCATGTATTAGTTGTACTTATTGCCAGTATACTTTTATTTCTAATTCTTGGCATGTAATAAGGCGATTTAGCTTGCTCTCATTAATAAAGGCTTGAAGCCATCTTTTCCATGAATTACTAATGTCTCTACAAATGATGCAGGCAAATAAAATTATGTTATCTCGGCTAACCTACGAACGCGCACGGACACTTAAAATCTCCAAGTCCCCAGCGTGCGGGCTGGAGTACTCTAAGTCCCCGGAGCGCGGACTTGAGCATAAACGACTTAAAATCTCCAAGTCCTCGGAGTGCGGACTGGAGTACTCTAAGTCGCAGGAGCACGGACTCGAGTATAAACGACTTAAAAATCTCTAAGTCCCCGGAGTGCGGACTGGAGTACTCTAAGTCCCCGAAGTGCGGACTCGAGTACAAATGACTTAAAATCCCCAAGTCCCCGAAGTGCGGACTGGAGTACTCTAAGTCCCCGGAGTGTGGACTCGAGTATAAACTACTTAAAATCTCCAAGTCCCCAGAGTGCAGACTGGAGTACTCTAAGTCCCCAGAGCGCAGACTCGAGTATAAACGACTTAAAAATCTCCAAGTCCCCGGAGTGCGGACTGGAGTACTCTAAGTCCCCGGAGCGCGGACTCGAGTATAAACGACTTAGAAAACTCCAAGTCCCCAGAATGCGAACTGGAGTACTCTAAGTCCCCGGAGCACGGACTCGAGTATAAACGAATTAAAAACTCCAAGTCTCCGGAATGCGGACTGGAGTACTCTAAGTCTCCGCGAACTCAAGTATAAACGACTTAAAATCTCCATGTCCCCAGAGTGCAGACTGGAGTACTCTAAGTCCCTGGAGCGCGGACTCGAGTATAAACGACTTAAAATCTCCAAGTCCCCGGAGTGCGGACGGGAGTACTCTAAGTCCACGGAGCGCGGACTTAAGTATAAACGATTTAAATCACCAGGTCCGCTGAAGATGACGGAATATTAATGACTTGAAGACATCGAGCCTTCAGCATGCGTATTAGAAAATATTCTAAGTGCCTGGTGTGCGGAAGAAAAAACAGATAGTTCTCAAAGAATTTCCAAGCTATATGAAGATGAACCAAGAGGTCTATTATATCCACAACAGCTTGGATTTGAATCACAATCACAAAGAAAATTAAACGACCTGCGCGAAAGCATGAAAAACAAGTATTAGAACACAATAGTCCTTCCTAAAGAGTGATGACGTTTGAAATCTTAAAGTAAAGAGTTATCTACCAGGTTCCGGCAGGCTCTCAACCGTCAAGGGTGTCTCAGCCTCCGGAATGGGAGACAAAAATGAACGCCAAGGCCGGGGTCCTTCAGTTTGTAACCAATATGCTGTTCAAATGGATCGAGTGTCGGCCGATCGGCCGATCGAGTAGGCGCATGAGCTGGAGGCGCGGCCCGAATGGGCCAGTAATAACTTCTTTCCCTTTCTTTGAGGGGGAACCTTTGCCATATATAGTTTTAGCTGTAGACAAGTCCGAAGGCTCGTTTCCCTTGAGATATTCTTTTATCAATGCCCCCTCATCAATCTCTTCGGTGTCGTGCTTGGCCTTCCTGATTTCTATCAAAGCCTCCCATGCCTCGGCTAGAGATTCAAGATAACTCTTGCCCAAGAAAGTCAAGTCTCGATGCATGAGAACGCGGACGTTGAACTCAGCGATTAGCGGGTCAAACATATTTTTGACCTCCTCCATGCCTTCTTCTCTAGCCGCCTCAAGACGCGAGTCGATATCGATCGACGCTATCCTTTCGCCCTCTTCACTGGCCTCACTCTTTAACGCCTCAACCCTGGAAAGCTCGCCCTCAAGTTTTTCTTTTAAAAGTCGAGTGGCAACGATCTCGTCACAGTATCGTTGTGACTCTTCTTGGGCAGCCGCTTTCTCTTCGCTCTCCCTGCGAAGCTGCTCCTCAAGCTCCTTGACTTGGAGGCTAAGCGCGTCCCTCTCCTTTTGAATGGAGTCCTTCTCTAGAGCCAAAGCCCCACATCGTTGAATCGCCTCGTCGAGTTCTTTCTTATGAGTCGATTCCAGACGAGTGACGGCCTCAGCAGTGTCCTTGGCACTCTGATGGGCGGCCTTGAGTTCGGACTTGTAAGTTGCGATTTCTTTGTCCTGAACCTTAATGATGTCTTTGTCATGGATAGCCTCAAGCTTCAGGCGATCGATTTCATGTTGGCGCTCCACGGAGACTTCGGAAAGTTTTTCAGCCAAGTGAACAAACGCGTCATGTTGAACGTGGACGTCGTTTGTACAGGCGATGACACTCTGCTTGACGTGTCCGGGGATAGGATGAATCGCCGGGAGGAATTTCAGGCCTCAAAGCATATTCTTGGAAATTTATCTTTAAGCTCGGCCAGTCTCTCCGGTACTGATGGGTCCATTGTAGGAGCGGGGGGAGATTGGCTTTGAAAGTTCGCCCCTATTGTAAGATCTCGGGACTGTCAAGTGGAAGAGGAGTCAGAGTGCTGGTCCCGGGAAGCATCAGATTGCGACCTCTTATGGCCGCGCTTGTCTTTACTTTGCTCTGCATGACAAGAGGTATCCTAGTGGTATTTTAGCTGATAATAAGTTTTCCTTCGAGATGACGAGTCCCGGGAATGATAATCTTTATCGCCGTCACCATCCCTATCTCAACGTCTTCCGGAACCCGAGTCCCGTCCAGAGTGGTGAAGAATAGACGAGCCACGAAGGCAATCGAATCCATGTGAACGCCCCATACCACCTGTACAGAATTCAAATAACAAGGAATTAGCAAAGAGTAGCGTGACGATAAAAGTCTAAGCGAAAATTGAAGTGCAAGTGTTCGTGTGTGTCCTAGTGTTTCCCCCCAACGGACCAGTCGCTTTGCTAATAGGAGTTTTCTCTCCCTGACTCTGGGTTGGAGCGCCCGCATCGTCTCTGATGGGCGAATGAAGTTTGAATGCCTCCGGATTGTCGAAGTCATAATTGAGCAGATTATCTGGAATGGAGAGGTTCGATAAGCCCTTTAAAGAACTTTCTACGTGCTGCGAAGAATCCTCTTTCTCCGTCGGAATAAGCGTAACTTTCGAAGTTTCGCCAACCTTCTCCTTTCTAATCTAGTACGTCAATCCCTTTTTCCTCTGTGAACGAGAAGATGACGTTTCGATATCGTGCACTTCAACTATAGGACCTTGGGCTGGACTCAAATTCTCACCTTGTGCTTCGGGTGTTTCACCCTCCTAAATTTCCCCCTCTTCTTGTACATCTGGAGTGTGGCGTGTTGACGACTCAGCTAATTTTTTTCCCTTTGCCAGAGACCGGCCTGGGTACAGTAATGCCCTTGGAAAAACTTACCCGACGGCCTTCTGCTAATAATCTGAACCTCGATAGTGACTCATCTGAGATAAGACTTCGGATGTCTCGTTCTTCGGCGGGAAGAGCTCAATAGCTTCAACGGCCTCGGAATATCCGCGGCCGTCGGGACGTGGATTTATACCTGAGAAGACGAAACAAGACTTAGAATAGGCATAGCTTCGACCAAAACATGAGTATCGTTCCAAGAAGAAGACTTACTTTCTTTGACCCATCTCCTCGCGAAATTAGGGGCCAACGCACATAGAACCATTCCTGTTTGTACATGGAAAACTTGCTCCATGCCCTGGTTAAAATTTGGCATTTGTGGTGCGGCTCGAGGAACACAAAGGAGGGGCTATCTCTCCACTTCTTGATCATATAAATATATCTGATGTCGCCAGGAGTGGAAGGCCTAGAGAAGACGGTCATGAAGAGTATGTAAGTGCCATAGATGAAGGTGTGACCGTCCAGGTGCAACTGTGATGGGGCGATGTCAATGTATTGCAGCACATCTCGAAGAAACAAATTGAACGGTGGCACACCGCCAACCCAGCACATGAATTTATTGCGCCCTGTGTATCCAACTGAGGGCAAGTGTGGCCGGTCATGCCCCGATGGAACCAGCACGTCGTCAAAAGGTATTCCATGGATGTAGCATATTCTTCGGAGCGCAACTTCATTGATTTTTGAAGCCTGCGAATCGACAAGGTCTTCCAAGAAAATCGATGCCTCCAGGGCATCGGGGGCTAAGTTATGTGCAGGGGAGGTTGATGGATTTGAAACATCTGCAACTTCTTGTCAGAGGATGATCCCGGTCTGTCAGAGAACGTGGCGGAGCTGGATTTTCTAGACATCTTCAATAAATAGTGAACTCGGCTAAGCACCTATGTGAACTATACTCGAAAAAACGTTCGACGTTAGAATTAACAACACAAATATTCCTCCCATGTGGTGTGTGAACTAGTGCAGTCAATCGTATGTAAGTGCTGAAAAATTGAAAGTTACAGAGTTAATAACATAAAATTGAGCTTCGAGTCATCCCCTTCGAAGATCGTCATCGCTTTCTGTCTCCAAAAGCCTGCTTTATAGTGTTTACAGTTTCAGATTCAGAAAATGTTAGAAGAAGTTATCCGGCTGTGTCAATTTAAGTTCAGGTTTATGTCTGCTGAAATTAGGGGGTTACCGGTCCAAATCAGTTCAATATACTAGTATGTTGGAGTTTCTATCCCTGTCTTTTTATGTGATTAGGAAAGGTAATTGTTTGATCGACCTCAATATGGTTCGGCATTTATGTTCATTCGGTCTAAGTATTGTTCGGCTGAAATATGGGTTGGCATTCATGATCGTTCGGCCTAAAGATTGTTCGGTCTAACTGTCGACCAGGCAAGCTATCGTTCGGCCGTGCTATCGTTCGGCGAAACTATCGTTCGGCCCAAATGACATCCAGCCTAAATTCTGCCCGGCCAAAGTAACATTCGGCATTCCAACGAACTCATGCTTCCTCCCTAACCTTTCATCCCACCGTTCGGCATGTGATGGTCACGCCGAACCAGAATTACGCCGAACTCCAGCGCTCGACACTTACTCTCTTCCGCCGTCCATGCCGAACAACGAGGGCCGACCTCCCGGCAAATCATGCTAGACCATGCCGCTCGGCATCCCAACTATCTCCTGCTCCTCCTCTATTCTTTCTTCCTCCAATCTCGTTCAGCACAAGGTAACTGTGCCAAACCGCAACACGTCTCCCAACAGCTTCCTAATAAGCTCGTCTTTAATCACTCCTCCTTTTCCCCTCATCATCTAACTCTAAAAACTCCTAAACCACCTCAATCAAGACTCGACTCAATCTACAAACTTAAGCATAAAAACTTTTTTAGTTATGGGAAAGGATTTAGGTAGAAGAATCGGTACCTAGTTAGTAGGTCGAAACTTGGAAATGGTTTGATAGATCTATGAAGGCTGTTAGCTGGTGAGGTTGGAAAGTACAAGGTAGCGGAGGTAGAGAGTGGAAAGAGAAGAAGGAGGAAGACACTAGCCTTTATAGGGAAGAAGAAGAACAAGTCGAAACGACGATAACCAGTAGAACCAGTCAAAGCCACATCGTTCGGCATCAGCTTGTTCGGCATACGAGGGATGTTCGGCTTCGGTTATGTCGTTCGGCCTCGGCTACACTATTCGGCACACACCTCCACAACTGGTATTCACAAGAGAGCAATCCCCAAGAGTGATGGGCCAGGGTTCGAAGCGGAGCATGGGGATACGTAATTCAAAGCGTACTACGTTCGGTCACATAATACACTTTGGGGGGAAATTGTTTCCTGAAAACTTGACCAGACAACTTAGTACTCGGCTAAAGACTTCGTTCGGTCAAGTAACGCTCGGCATCCAGGAGCGATCGGCCAAAGGCATCGTTCGGCTAAAGGCTTCGTTCGGTCAAGATATCACTCGGCATCCAGGAGCGTACGACCAAACGCCTCATTCGACTAAAGATTCCGTTCGGTAAAGATATCGTTGGCATTTAGGAGCGTTCGGCTAAGAGCTTCGTTCGATCAAGATATCGCTCGGCATCCAGGAGCATTTGGCCAAACGCCTCGTTCGGCATACCAAGGACATCCAGCATCCAAAGATGGCTCGGCATTCTCCCTAACATGGCCGGCTTCGATTGTTGTTCGGTATACTCTTCTCACGCAACAAACGCACCGTTCGGCATGAAGAGTATGGTTTGGCATTTGGCCATTCGGCCTGCTCAGTTCGGCACATGGAGACCACTCCATTTGGGCCGAGGTATTCAGCTATCAGGTCCACCAAGGAAGTCCAACCCACCTTTGTCTATAAATAGGGAGGCAGGGGCACACTGAAAATGGATCTTTTTTCGAGAACACTGGGGAGACTCTGCCATTTTTATACTCTCTTCTTCTTCACTCAAACTTGTATTCAAGCGATTGATTTACGAATTGTATCTGTACTCAAGTAATAGAGAAAGCAATAAAGATTAACCTCAAAGTGGACGTAGGCAATTGCACCGAACCACTATAAATTTGGTGTTCTTGTTCTCTGCATTTAAATTTATACTCTGTTCTCTATTTTAATTTACTTTCTTCATTAATCTCTCTACACAATCTTCCTAAGGGTGTTAGTGACCAATTTTGGTGCTAACAATGGGATTGTAGGATTTGGATCAAGGAAAATAAATGAATCGACAAGATAGCCATTAAGCTAATTAGCATTTTGGGTTTGAATCAGATGCTGGACACTTGTACTTTTAAAGTAAAGCATGTCTGAACATAACTAGCTGAAATAAGTTTATGAACAAACAAACTCAGATGCAGAATATTCTCCTTTTGATGGGATGGAATTATTTTCAAATGCTAGATTATTAAACTGAATTTATGGAACATTCAACTGCAATAAATTTGATTTGTACTGTTAAGTGGTAATGTTTTGCCTTTTTCTTTGTAAACATGAAAGAACAAAAAGTCATATCCTTATACTATTGAGTATTACAGTTAAATAGTCGACTATGATAGTATGATCGAATATGCAGTAATACTTGTTGATATATGCACGATAATATTTATGAGCAAACGAAGACTTGGAGAACAAGAGATTGTTTACCTAGCTTATGCTAAGGTTTTCAAAAAGCTCAATTTTCCAATTAAAAACCGCAAGCCAGTCTGCTCCAACTTTTCAACTTTGGATGAAATGGATTTACCATCATGTTTTGCATTAAATACGCAATTTTTTCAATGTAAAAGCCTGTGCAATATCACAGCAGTTCTGTTGTTTGATTGTTTGTTTTGCAAGGTACAGTAGAAGGACTAGAATAATAGATAGATGCAAGCTGATTGCAATGTAACTCTATCATGTTTTAATTCACGTGGTCAGCATTTCAACCTGTTATATATGTCTACTTTTTCACTGTTAATAAAAAAGAATTCGATAAATAAGATTTTCAAGGTGTTCTCTTAAAATTTCAAAAATATTTAAAATCCATCAAAGCAATCTCATCATTGGTTTGCAACTTTTACCATCATCCACATCCGATCACTATCATAAAATTTTATTATCAATTTGACACCAAACAAAATAGCATGAAATAAAAATATTATGATTACCAAATGTTTTGCACTTATAGCGTAATTAATCCATTAATTTTTTTATTAAATATCTTCAATTATTATTTGCACGGGTTTTATACTAATATGTACATGCAGGCTGTTATGTTATTGAAAACCGGGGGTGATTTTCGTGAATTATAAATGGAAATTTCAGCCCAATGGTTTGTGTAATAGTTAAGATTTCATTATGATGCGGTTTATTTCATATACATACGGATACAAGGGGAGATTAGGAAAAGTTAATATAAAACTACTATTGTTGTATCAATTGTAACTCCAATTTCAAGGTTGTCTACTGAACTTTCCTTGTTAGAATATGAAATATGAATATATGAATTTTGATGAAAATTAAAATCTTGTTATAAAATGAAGAAAGTAGAATCAATTAGAGAGAAACAAAAGATATATTATTCATTTCTGAAAAATAGACATATTTGCATTACATAGTTTTCTTTATATAAAGGCTCGAGAGCTAAAGATTTAACTTATTTCACGATGTGAGATTAAACAAAACAACGTAAAAACATATTCATTTCATGATATACATATATTGTAACACTCCCATGTAACGATCCGTAAATTTTAACCTTTTTAATAACGTAATTAACTGATTTTTTTGGTGAAATTTTAAATAATTAAATTTTGAAATAAAAATTTGATATTTGAAATACATCTATATAAACATAGAAAATGATAAATTTTCATCTGATAATATGAAAGTTTATTTTTTTGTGTAATTTTATTTAATTTTAAATCAGCTGATATCAGATGATAATAAAATATTTTTCAAAGCTGAATATTTTTATATACTAAATCTGTATCTTTTAAGTGAGACTTCGTATTTTGTTTCGTCAAATTTGGACTGCTACTGCTCCGTTTATCTTAATTCCGGCGTTTTAACAACATTTTCGGTACAAATATTGACTTTTGATAGGATTATCGTATAGTTGATATTTGTGTACCATTCTATTCGTCTTGTCATGCTGACATCTACAGCATATTTATTTGTGCATTTTGGTGTCCGATACGTGTCGAAATCGGCAAAACGATTTGTTATATCAGTTTCGCATTTGGACCTCTGGTTTGTTATGACCTTTCATGCAGTGTATAATATTTACATCCGTTTGCTTTTATTATCTCAATAAATTTGACTGTGACTATTACCATTCCATGCCCGACTTTCAATGTTTCCCTTGGTTTGATATATGTTGGTTCGTGAATTTTCTCCTTCCTCTCATTTTTCTTCTCTCATCTCTCTTGCTCTGATGTTATAAAGAAAAATGCAAGTTGCATCCTTTGTTTAGAAACCAGAAATCTTCTTTTTGGACCTATTCTGTAACGACCTGGAATTTATGTCAATTGAAATTCAGATATTTAATTGATTTTAAATATCAACAAGTAAAATTTGTAAGTCGAATAATTTATTTTTCGAATATCTGGATTTAATTGGATAATTAAATCAATAATTTAATATTTGAAATTGTGTGAAAAAATTGAAAATCGGGTTTAATGTGATTAAACATGATTTATAAAGTTATAATAAATCATATTGGAGTTAGAACAATGTTTGTGAACTTTGAAAATCGAATTAAAAGTTAATTTGTGAAAATTGAACATTTTAATAGTTAATCGACTAGTGAAAATAGCAATTTTTCAAACAGTCTCGGATTTCGACGAAACTAGTTTCATCGGATCCGTAATGTCATATTATTGTAAGATTTCAAATTTTGGGTCAATCGGATTTACGGTTTGTCCGGAACGAGCCAAAACGTATAGAAATTCGTTTAATCGATTTAATTTAAATTTGATCGTTTATTTCCGTAACTCGCACAAATGATCGAATTAGCCTCCGAAACATGTTCCATTGTGTTCGAAACGTACGGTAAACCCTACGCCAGCCGGCACGCTTCGTTTGGAGTTCGGAAAATTTCGGATGAATAGTAATTTGAACAATTTTCTATAAAAGGACTTGTATTCATTCATTTGCAAACAAAAAAAATTAGGGTTCCATCTCCAAACCCTAGCCGCCAGAAACAAATTGATGGCCGAAAATTGCCATTCTTCTTCCCTCGATTTCTTCTAATCCAAGCATCGATTCAGAAAATTATCAACTACAAAGTTGAAGAGGGTGTCGAGCTCTAGAAGATCAACAGTTAAGATCGGAAATGAAGCTAAGAATTGATGGCAAACTCCACTCGAATGTACCACGTTCATGCACGTTTTTATGGAGAAGGGGGGGCGAGCTTCGTGATTTTCCAGGCAAGGGTGGAGGTGGCCGAGACGTTTCGTGTGGTGGTGGTTTGATGGGGTCTCGACGTCGTATGGTGGAGCGGCTTTAAGCCCTAGGTCGGCGATGTTGGGTTGTTTCATACGCAAGCTACTGGAGATGGGGGGGAAGGTAAAGGAGCGGCCAGGATGCTTAGATCTAGGTATGAACAGCCATGATTGTGTAGGCTAAAATCAATAAAAGAAAATACAGAATTTATTATATTAAAATTTGTGTAAACTTTGAAATGCTATATCTCTTTCATACGAGGTCGAAAACGCTCGAAACAAATTGCGTTGGATTCGTTTTGTCGAGCACTACGCAATGGAGCTGGTTTGGAGTCGTTTGGAGCTAGTGATAATTTCAGGTAAAATTAAACGTACGTTTAATTTTATTCGAAATAAAACTCTACAACTGTTATCGGAAACTCAAGGTGAGAACTTCTCACTCAATCGAATTGTTTCGATTTAAATTTTAAATAGTTAGATTTAAAATTGCTTGATTGTGTGATTGGATGATAATTATTATCTGTTGTATTGAAATAGACCCTATACGCCGTATATTAAGCGGAGGTTATTTATTAAAAACATATATCGTGATAATTCCAACCTGTATGGAATTGGTATTATATATGTACTTGGAGTTGATTTTCCCGCATTATATAGCGGATGAGACCCTATTGCGCCACATAATAGCGGATAGTATTTTATAAATCCCATATACCTCGATATTCCGTCTAGAAGCGGAATTGGTATTGTGCTAACATCTTTGGATGCAGGGAAAAAGGTTGGAGGGATCCAACTGGATTCCTCAAACATTTGAATTTGTTTCAATGTTGTGTG
Organism: Allium cepa; assembly: GCA_030765085.1. Classification (NCBI taxonomy): domain Eukaryota; kingdom Viridiplantae; phylum Streptophyta; class Magnoliopsida; order Asparagales; family Amaryllidaceae; genus Allium; species Allium cepa. Next base: position 471,521,274 of record CM060931.1, read on the forward strand.
TTGATCTATTTATTGATCTATTTATAATCTGTGTGATTATCTTTGTGATTGAAATCGTTAAAGGCTAAATTTTAGCCGAATATATTTTTGGTATCGTTAGATGCCAAAAATAAATAAAATTGGATTTCTGAAAATTTAAGTTGAGAATTCATAATAAAATTAAATTTTGGAATTGATCATTTTAAATAAATAAACATTGTAATTTTTATGTTATAAAAATTATGATTTTTATGAAATATAACCGAAATGTGATTTTTGAAATAAGTAGCTGATTAATTTATAAAATTAAATTGGGATTTTTGAATTAGTATAAATGATTTATATAAAAGATTTATAACATTGATATTTATAAATTAAAATATTGGGATTATAAAACGAGTTTTTACAGGTGTTAAAATGAAGTATAAACGGATTTCATAAGTGGATGAAATCCATAGATTTATAAATTGTGAAGTTATGAAATGAATGGATTTTTGTAAAATAAAAGATTTATAAGTAATTAACTTATAAACTGGGTTTTGGCGTGTAAATGGGATATGAATAGAAATTTGTTAATAAAGTGATTTTATGAGTTAAAGTGGTTATAAAGTATAAATGGAATTTATAAACGTTGTTTAATAAATCCGAAATCAATTGAATTTGATAAATTAAACATAGAAGTTTATTAAAGGAGATATATTCGCGATTTTGGACAAGTGAATAACCCTTTAAATAAAATATGTAGAAATTGAATTTGGTTAATGAAGTATATTCACGATTTTGGACGGTGAATAATATATTAAAGAAATATTTTGGGATAGTGGTATTTTAAATAGAATTAAAACGATTCAAAAATGTATTAAGTATCGAAACCATAGATTTCAACATTCATTGTTGAAATAGACGTTTTCAAGAAATAGAAGGAAATGGTGGACTATAACACTGTTGTTATAGTAAATGATTTCCGAAAGGAAAAGTTTTGTATAGTATTGGGGTTTATATATCTATCTTAATTTCGAATCCCTATACTAGTGATTTTGGGTTGTCGTAACGATGTTTTACGCAACATTCGTTTTGACCCAAATAAATGTGTTCAAGTGAAGTTTTCCTTAAACAATAAAATATATACTTAATTTGGATTTAAGTATATTGAATATTTTCCAAATGTTGAAAATAAATGGATTTGTGAATTACTTATTATTGAATAAGTATGGAAATGTTTTCCAATAGGAAGTGAATGTTTTGAGATTAGATCTTTCAAGGATAAATTGAAAATGAATATTAGAAATCGATTTGGAAATCGTATATTCATAGATATTTTGGAAGGGTAAATTCACTATGGAATTTATAAAGGAAAGGGAAATTTGTTTAAAAATAAACATTAATTTATTTTGAAGTGTGGAAATAAATTTAGGATTTGGAACGTAAGTTTAAAATAAATCGGTAAGGATTTATTTGATTGATTTAAATAAACCATTTTAAATTGAAAATGGATAAATATTTGGAAGTGTTTTCGTTTAAGGAAATTGATTTGAAATTTGTTTTCAAATATTGAAAGGTGGAAAATTATTTGAAATTTGTTTTCAAAAGGTTGAAGTGTGGGAATTATATCTTGTAAAGATATTTTTGAAAATAATTAATTTGGAAAATTATTTGAAATCGGGTTATGTTGTGAATGTTGATTGATAGTTAAATAACCGACTATCAATATTGACCCTTAAATGGCAATTTGTTGTAAATTGGTTGAAATTGAATGCTACACTTATTTTGAAATTATTATGCTCGTTATTCAGATTACGCATTCCGAATAGTGATACGACGTAATGGATATCATTGAAGACCAGTGTTGAAGACTGGGTATTTGTGAAAACGATAGGATGACATATCGATTGTCTCTGCACCGTTAGCTACGGTATGGAGATTTCCTTTGTGATGGAAAATTCGACCGGGATTGTGAATACCGGATTGCAAGGGCTTCTTTGGAAGTGCCTTCGATTCTGTTTGAACCCAGAACAGACTTGTATGGTTACATGTCTGACATTACATTTTGAGATATAAAGCAGATTTCTTTCAAATACATTTCCGTTGGTGGCGGAGAATTTATTCTCTTAGCTTGACACCCTTAGAGGTTATGTAGTTGAAGGTTATCAGCGATATACTCCCAATTTGGTAATGTGACATGTTGAGTGTTGCTGTGTGATGATTATTTATTGATCATTTGTTGATCAAACCGTGGCTTTGTGAAAAAGCGTAGCTTTGTGGACGAGACTTCGTCAGACCTCACACCCCGGAAATGGTCAAAACAGGAATATGCGGCAAGATTATGAGGGTCGCGCCCTTTAGGGTATGCCATTTCCTTCTAGAAAAGGGTGGTGTCAGGTATGGAGCCTTGATGCTTAACCTATGTGGTTGCTCCAGTCTCATTTTTCTGTGTGATTGTTGCTTGGTGATAGAGGGCCCTCGGATAAAGGTCCCAAAGGACCGGGGAGTGGCATACTCGAGAAGTAGTTACCTAGTAACAAAGGTAACCCTGCCTTGTGTTGAAAGAGATCCGGTTAGGTTCTCGGGACGTCCCGCCAGAGGCGATCCCATGTGGCAGTAGGAAGTTCCTTAGCCTGTCCATTTGTTGGAAATACAAAGAAACAATACGAGCCCTTTACGATTGCAATTGTATAACCTGCCTCCTCAGGAGGTAGCTATAGCAGGCATAATATAATGGTACCTATACTGGCTAAGATTTATATTATACTTTCGAAATGCTTTCATCACTATGCACTAATAATAATATCAAAAATGATTTGTTTTGCGTAGTAAGCATCTTTGACTATCATAAGGAGAAATATCCTCCAATTTTGCGTCTGCATTGTGTGTGTGCGGGGAGGCCTTATGGTAGTTTCATTTTCCAAAAGCATTGCGGATATTTTCCACTTCTATTGTTGTTGTTGTTTTAAAAGATAAATGACTGTTTTAAGTTCTCACACCAGTCCCATGACTGACCTGGAGTTTATTGTTCTCTTCCTAAACTCTAGGTGCCCATAATTTTCCACACGGGCAGCCTAGAGTCAGGTTATCGGGTCATTCTGGATTCAGGAGTGCTATGGAGCTCAAGTGGCGAGCTGGATGGCGAGACGTATTACTTGTATATGATATTATCTTTCCCCTGTAAATTCACTTGTAAGGACATGTTGTATAACTGTCCATTGTCCAGTTGTGTTGTATATTGTTGTTGTACACTCTGATGATGATGTGATGCAATGTAATAACTGATATAGTTCTTTGTTTTAGAGATTATTTATTATATGTTGTTCCGCCGCGATATGTGAGATTCTGATATTGTTTCTGTTCTGTTTTCTTTCATCTTCTATCTTTTTCTACTACCTCTTCTTTTTAACCCTAACAGTTCGGTTTTCCGGTATTCGATTATGCGGCATTTGATATAGTGGACGTAAGAATGCCGACCTTCGGATCCCGACAAAATCGATTTTGTTACATCTGGTATCAGAGCATATGGTTAAGCGACAACCTTGGCTCTGTTGGGGATTACTCATTAGAGATAGAGTCAGTAGTACTCTAGAATGAGTTGAGTGTAATAATAGATATGAGAGTGTATTTGTTAGTGAAAATAAAATTGTTTTATATTGTGATGATTGGTTTGTTGAGTGGTATATGGATTCTGGTCGGTATAGTTTGTACAACTTTATCAATAGGGATCTCTAAACACTGGTACAAAACAATTCGACACGATATTGTTTTAAAATAGGGTAAATGAAATAATTTTACCCAAAACTATTTTCGCAGATAAAGGAAATAATCTTTGCAAATTATTATAGTATATGGCTGCTTGATTGTTAGGAATTGATGATATTAAATTATCATCAATAAAAATTGAATAAGAAATTGGAATCATAATCAAAAGTTTAGAAAATAAAATCCATATACAAATGGGATTTGTAAATAATAAATTGTAATTGTGAATTGTAATTTGAAATGGAATTCCAGAGAAATGTTTTTGAAAAGGTTTGAAGTTTTAGAGATTTGGAAGGTTTATATCCTTTTTGATTTGAAAATAAATTTCAAAGATTTTGGAGAAATGTTTTGAAGGGATAAAAGCTCTAAACTCTTTTCGGTCGCTGGAAAATAATTCCGATAATGATCACGACATCATCGGTGTTTATTTTCGGGTTTCCAAAAGAGGAATTGCTGCCAGATTGTTTTAAATTAAAGTTGTTTGGAAAATTTGGGTTTGGTTTTGGAAATTCAAAAGATAATTTGAATTGATTTCAATATTCGTTTTGAAATGTTGAAAAGACTCTGGAATCCAATTTAAAATAATTTATGACAATAATAAATGAGTTGATAACTTATACAATTTAAATTTTGATAGGATAAATTTAACCTAAAGGATGGATTTAAATGAAAGTAAGTATAAGTGAATCAATTAAATAAAGTGAATTTAAAGGAAAGTCGAAGGAGGCTAAGTGAAATGATTACTTAAAGGGAATTTATTAAGTTAAAAAAATAATTTTGGAGTAGTAACAAATGAATTGGAAGTGAGTTTGAATTATGAAAATAAAGCTGTGGATGGATAAATAAATTTACAATTGCAAGTAAATGTAATTGAAATTGAGTGTTGAAATGGAAAATAACTTAAGTAATGTTGAATGAATTTGATTTGGTACCAAAGTAAAATGAGTAAAGTGATAAATATAAACTTGATTTATAAAAATGAAATTCAACTTGAAATGTTAAATGAATTAGCAATTGAATTAATGAATGAATGAAGTGAATGTAAATCAATTGAATGTAAATAAATTGATATGGAATAATGGATGTAAATGTTAATTCATTTAAGGCTAATTGAATGTCAAACCAAATTGAAGGTAAACAAAGTGAATATGAATGTTGAATGTAAAGTGAATAAATTCGGTTGTATTGGATATATATTGGTTGTTAGATTATTGTTAATTGATTGAATAGTAATTCATATGCAATTGAATGAATAAAATTGAAAGCTAAAGCAATTGAATTCAAATTGGAAGTTAAGTAAATTTAAATTGAATGGAAATTGATTTGAATTGAAAGTGAACCAATGTGAATGTAAATTAGTGAATGTAAACTAATTGAATGTCTTTGTATATAAATTGGTTGTAAACAATTACAAGTAAGGGTGAAATCATATAACTTGTTTATAAACCTTGTTTGGTATGCATTTCTTTTAATATGCATGTGTTGTAGTTGTTTAAAAGAGTAAAATGTTAATAGCTTCTTATATATGTCACTTACATATTTATATTGAGTAAGTACAGGTATCGGGGCTACCGTTAGCGGGATATGGTTGCGCAAAATGCTAAATAAATAACTGCTTTGCTTAAAAATTCTAAAAAGGTACGCCTACGTAATAAAAATAGGAAATATGAACTGTTTTTCCGACCGGGTGGGTCGATGTATATATATTTATATCTATTGTAATATTGTAAAAGCTCCTCCGTACAAAGGAGGTATGGCGAATTTTTTTGAAAATTTAAGGTGTTAGAAATTTTTTGGGAAAATTTGGGAAAATTTTTGTGAAAACTAAGCTTTGATTTGAAGTTAAAGGTTAAACGATATAGTTGATTTTGAGAAGATAACTATATATAGATTTGAGATGTGGAACCAATCAAGATGACTTCGAAGGAGAGGAACGAATCATAAGGAGAGGTGCCTCCCACTCTCGCTTGCCACCACCTACGGTTGATCATGAGGTTCTATCGCACATTATATACGAAATGAGTAAGAAGTTTAACTATTGATATTTTTGGAAAAGTTAAACACTTAAAGAGATTTGTAAATCAAATTTGAACGGTTGTTTTGAAAAGTCAATGGATTTCAAAACTCTTTCTTACTTGGTAATTTCGAGGACGAAATTCTTTTAAGGGGGGAAGTTTGTAACGACCCAGAATTTCTGTCAATTGAAATTCAGATATTTAATTGATTTTAAATATCAACAAATAAAATTTGTAAGTCGAATAATTTATTTTTCGAATATCTGGATTTAATTGGATAATTAAACCAATAATTTAATATTTGAAATTGTGTGAAAAAATTGGAAATCGGGTTTAATGTGATTAAACATGATTTATAAAGTTATAATAAATCATATTGGAGTTAGAACAATGTTTGTGAACTTTTAAAATCGAATTAAAAGTTAATTTTTGAAAATTGAATATTTTAATATTTAATCGATTAGTGAAAATAGCCATTTTTCAAACAGTCTCGGATTTCGACGAAACTAGTTTCATTGGATCCGTAATGTTATATTATTATAAGATTTCAAATTTCGTGTCAATTGGATTTACGGTTTGTCCGGGGCGAGCCAAAACGTATAGAAATTCGTTTAATCGGTTTAATTTAAATTTGATCGTTTATTTCTGTAACTCGCACAGATGATCGAATTAGCCTCCGAAACATGTTCCATTGTGTTCGAAACACGGGGTAAACCCTAGAAACGCCAGTCGGCACGCTTCGTTTGGAGTTCAGAAAATTTTGGATGAGTAGTAATTTGGGCAATTTTCTATAAAAGGACTTGTATTCATTCATTTGCAAACAAAAAAATTAGGGTTCCATCTCCAAACCCTAGCCGCCAGAAACAAATTGATGGCCGAAAATTTCCATTCTTCTTCCCTCGATTTCTTTTAATCCAAGCATCAACAAGAAAACTATCAACTACAAAGTTGAAGAGGGTGTCGAGCTCTAGAAGATCAACGGTCAAGATCGAAAATAAAGCTAAGAATCGATGGCAAACTCCACTCGAATGTACCGTGTTCGTGCACGATTTTATGGAGAAGGGGGGCCGAGCTTCGTGATTTTTCAGGCAAGGGTGGAGGTGGCCAACGCGTTTCGTGTGGTGGTGGTTTGATGGGCTCTCGACGTCGTATGGTGGAGCGGCTTTAAGCCCTAGGTCGGCGATGTTGGGTTTGTTCATACGCAAGCTACTGGAGATGGGGGAGAAGGTAAAGGGGCGGCCATGATGCTTAGAACTGGGTATGAACGGCCATGATTGTGTAGGCTAAAATCAACAAAAGAAAATATAGAATTTATTATATTAAAATTTGTGTAAACTTTGAAATGCTATATCTCTTTCATATGAGGTCGAAAACGCCTGAAACAAATTGCGTTGGATTCGTTTTGTCGAGCACTACACAATGGAGCTGGTTTGGAGTCATTTGGAGCTAGTGATAATTTTGGGTAAAATTAAACGCACGTTTAATTTTATTCGAAATAAAACGCTACAACTGTTATCGGAAACTCAAGATGAGAACTTCTCACTCAATCGAATTGTTTCGATTTAAATTTTAAATAGTTAGATTTAAAATTGCTTTATTGTGTGATTGGATGATAATTATTATCTGTTGTATTGAAATAGACCCTATACGCCGTATATTAAGCGAATGTTATTTATTAAAAACATATACCGCGATAATTCCAACTTGTATGGAATTGGTATTATATATGTACTTGTAGTTGACTTTCCGGCATTATATAGCGGATGAGACCCTATTGCACCACATAATAGCAGATAGTATTTTATAAATCCCATGTACCGCGATATTCCGTCTAGAAGCGGAATTGGTATTGTGCTAACATCTTTGGATGCAGGGAACAGGTTGGAGGGATCCAACTGTATTCCTTAAACATTTGAATTTGTTTCAATGTTGTGTGTTGATCTATTTATTGATCTATTTATAATCAGCGTGATTATCTTTGTGATTGAAATCGTTAAAGGCTAAATTTTAGCCGAATATATTTTTGGTATCGTTAGATGCCAAAAATAAATAAAATTGGATTTCTGAAAATTTAAGTTGAGAATTCATAATAAAATTAAATTTTGGAATTGATTCATTTTAAATAAATAAACGTTGTAATTTTTATGTTATAAAAATTATGATTATTGTGAAATATAACCGAAATGTGATTTTTGAAATAAGTAGCTGATTAATTCATAAAATGGTTTAAATTGGGATTTTTGAATTATTATAAATGATTTATAAAAAGATTTATAAAATTGATATTTATAAATTAAAATATTGGAATTATAAAACGAGTTTTTATAAGTGTTAAAATGAAGTATAAACGGATTTCATAAGTGGATGAAATCTATAGATTTATAAATTGTGAAGTTATGAAATGAATGGATTTTTGTAAAATAAAAGATTTATAAGTAATTAACTTATAAACTGGGTGTTGGCGTGTAAATGGGATATGAATAGAAATGAATAGAAATTTGTTAATAAAGTGATTTTATGAGTTAAAGTTGTTATAAAGTATAAATGGAATTTATAAACGTTGTTTAATAAATCCAAAATCAATTGAATTTGATAAATTAAACATAGAAGTTTATTAAAGGAGATATATTCGCGATTTTGGACAAGTGAATAATCCTTTAAATAGAATATATAGAAATTGAATTTGGTTAATGAAGTATATTCACGATTTTGGACGGTGAATAATATATTAAAGAAATATTTTGGGAAAGTGGTATTTTAAATAGAATTAAAATGATTTAAAAATGTTTTAAAATGTATTAAGTATCGAAACTATAGATTTCAACACTTATTGTTGAAATAGACGTTTTCGAGAAATAGAAGGAAATGGTGAACTATAACACTGTTGTTATAGTAAATGATTTCCGAAAGGAAAAGTTTTGTATAGTATTGGGGTTTATATATCTATCTTAATTTCGAATCCCTATATTAATGATTTTGGGTTGTCGTAACGATGTTTTACCCAACATTCCCAAATAAATGTGTTTAAGTGAAGTTTTCCTTAAAGAATAAAATATATACTTAATTTGGATTTAAGTATATTGAATATTTTCCAAATGTTTAAAATAAATGGATTTGTGAATTACTTATTATTGAATAAGTATGGAAATGTTTTCAAATATGAAGTGAATGTTTTGAGATTATATCTTTTAAGGATAAATTGAAAATGAATATTATAAATCGATTTGGAAATCGTATATTCATAGATATTTTGGAAGGGTAAATTCACTATGGAATTTATAAAGGAAAGTGAAATTTGTTTAAAAACAAACATTGATTTATTTTGAAGTGTGGAAATAAATTTACGAATTTGGAACGTAAGTTTAAAATAAATCGATAAGGATTTATTTGATTGATTTAAATGAACCATTTTAAATTGAAAATGGATAAATATTTGGAAGTGTTTCCATTTAAGGAAATTTATTTGAAATTTGTTTTCAAAGATTGAAAGGTGGAAAATGATTTGAAATTTGTTTTCAAATGGTTGAAGTGTGGGAATTATATCTTGTAAAGATATTTTTGAAAATAAATAATTTGGGAAATTATTTCAAATCGGGTTATGTTGTGAATATTGATTGGTAGTTAAATAACCGACTATCAATATTGACCCTTAAATGGCCATTTGTTGTAAATTGGTTGAAATTGAATGCTACACTTATTTTGAGATTATTGCGCTCGTTATTCGGATTACCCATTTCGAATAGTGATACGACGTAATGGATAGCATTGAAGACCAGTGTTGAAGACCGGGTATTTGTGTAAACGATAGGATGACCTATCAATTGTCTCTGCACCGTTAGCTACGGTATGGAGATTTCCTTTGTGATGGGAAATTCGATCGGGATTGTGAATACCCGGATTGCAAGGGCTTATTTGGAAGTGCCTTCGGTTCTGTTCGAACTCGGAACAGACTTGTATGGTTACATGTCTGACATTACATTTTGAGATATAAAGCAGATTTCTTTCAAATACATTTTCGTTGGTGGCGGAGAATTTATTCTCTTAGCTTAACAACCTTAAAGGTTATGTAGTTGAAGGTTATCAGCGATATACTCCCAATTTGGTAATGTGGCATGCTGAGTGTTGCTATGTGATGATTATTTATTGATCATTTTTTGATCAAAGCGTGGCTTTGTGAAAAAGCGTAGCTTTGTGGACGAGACTTCGTCAGACCTCACACCGCGGAAATGGTCAAAACAGGAATATGCGGCAAGGTTATGAGGGTCGCACCCTTTAGGGTATGTCATTTCCTTCTGGAAAAGGGTGGTGTCAGGTATGGAGCCCTGATGCTTAACCTATGTGGTTGCTCCAATCTCATTTTTCTGTGTGGTTGTTACTTGATGATAGAGGGCCCTCGGATAAAGGTCCCAAAGGACCGGGGAGTGGCATACTCGAGAAGTAGTTACCTAGTTACAAAGGTAACCCGACCTTGTGTTGACAGAGATCCGGTTAGGTTCTCGGGACGTCCCGCCAGAGGCGATCCCATGTGGCAGTAGGAAGTTCCTTAGCCTGACCATTTGTTGGAAATCCAAATATACAATAGGAGCCCTTTACGATTGCAATTGTATAACCTGCCTCCTCAGGAGGTAGCTATAGCAGGCATAATATAATGGTACCTATGCTGGCTAAGATTTATATTATACTTTCGAAATGCTTTCATCACTATGCACTAGTAATAATATCAAAAATGATTTGTTTTACGTAGTAAGCATCTTTGACTATCATAAGGAGAAATCTCCTCCAATTTTGCGTTTGCATTGTGTGTGTGCGGGGAGGCCTTATGGTAGTTTCATTTTCCAAAAGCATTGCGGATATTTTCCACTTCTATTGTTGTTGTTGTTTTAAAAGATAAATAACTGTTTTAAGTTCTCACACCAGTTCCATGACTGACCTGGAGTTTATTGTTCTCTTCCTAAACTCTGGGTGCCCATAATTTTCCACACGGGCAGCCTAGAGTCAGGTTATCGGGTCATTCTGGATTCAGGAGTGCTATGGAGCTCAAGTGGCAAGCTGGATGGCGAGACGTATTACTTGTATATGATATTATCTTTCCGCTGTAAATTCACTTGTAAGGACATGTTGTATAACTGTCCATTGTCCAGTTGTGTTGTATATTGTTGTTGTACACTCTGATGATGATGGATGTAATGTAATAACTGATATAGTTCTTTGTTTTATAGATTATTCATTTATTTATTATATGTTGTTCTGCTGCAATATGTGAGATTCTGATATTGTTTCTGTTCTGTTTTCTTTCTTCTTCTATCTTTTTCTACTACCTCTTCTTTTTAACCCTAACAGTTCGGTTTTTGGGCATTTGATTATGCGGCATTTGATATAGTGGACGTAAGAATGCCGACCTTCGGATCCCGACAAAATCGATATTGTTACATATTCTTCAATTGGTAAGCTACTGTTATATAATATAGGTTATATAAGTTGTTATATGCACATATTAGCTGCTTTCGTCTCATTCATTTTTGCTCGTGACCGTCTTAACACCTTCCCTGTTAAGATTAGTCCCACATCGGACAATTTAAGCAGGTTTTAATTGTGTCACACATCACCATCAATGAATGTCCATGTGTTTGGCTGATGATATGTCCAAGGTGCGGGGGCGTGTTGAGATTAGTCCTATATCGGGAAATTTACAATATGAATTCTGCATAAATAATAAGAGACCTCCCTTCAAATTACCAATTGGTTTTGTGATAATATGCGGTTCTCTAACATGGTATCAAAGCGGATTTAATGGTGTCACACGTCACCCTCAATGAATGTCCACGTGTTTGGCTGATGTTACGCCACACATGCGGGGGCGTGTTAAGATTAGTCCTACATCGGACAATTTACAATATAAATCATGCATAAATACTAAAGAGGCCTCCCTTCACATAACCAATTGGTTTTGTGATAATATGTGGTTCTCTAACATGGTATCGGAGCAGGTTTTAATTGTGTCATACATCACCCTCAATGGATGTCCACTTGTTTGGATGATGATATGCTACGCGTGCGGAGGCATGTTGAGATTAGTCCCACATCGGGCAATTTACAATATGAATTCTACATAAATACTAAGAGACCTCCCTTCACATTACCAATTGGTTTTGTGATAATATATGGTTCTCTAACATTTTCTCCCATTTCATCACCCCACCCGACCACCCCTGTCGCGCACAGCCCTGCTACCCACCACCGAACCACTAGCCTACACCTACAACCGCTCAACCCTCCATTCGAGCACGACAGATCGCCACCCCCGCCTCCTATCTTCCCACTCCATACAGTGAACACCCCATGCCGTATCGCTCCTTTACCACCACTGCCAAAAAATCTCCAACCTCATCACCATCTCCAAACACCACCTGCCTCGGCCACAGCCTCCAATCCAAAAGCCACCATCTGCCGTTTAACAGCCTCAACCCGACCCATCATTAAGGGCCCAAGCGAAATCCACTGCCCCACTTCGACCACCACACACGCCACCTTATCGGCCTGATGCTCCTACTCTTTAAAAAAATAAAAAAAATATTAATATATTTATATAGATGAGCTTTTGTGTATAATTTGTGAAGTCTGCATATAATTGTCTTAGCCACATATACAGTTTGCAAATATATATATATATATGTATGTATGTATGTATGTATGTATGTATGTATGTACGTACGTACGTATGTATGTATATGTATATGTGTGTATATATATATATTTGCATATTGGTGTTGTGTAGCCGAAATAAATATCTATATGTATTTAGTTGTTTATCATATGTAGTGTATGCCTAGATTGGCTTGAATACAGACATATACATATAATTAATCGTATAATATATCTGCATATATATATATAGTTAGTCCGCATACATTTTTGTTTAACTTGTTCACTTATCTTGTTTTGTTTTGTGATCTGCATACACACACATTATTAGCCTGCACATATATTTGTTCTATATAAACGCTGATTTTTAAATTTGTTTTATACAATATAAGTGTGTACTACTAATGGTTATACTTGTTGAGTCTGGATTTTATAATTTTGATTTTTATTTATAGTATGCATGTAAGTGTATATGCTAGTACATAGATTTGCCTATATACAAATATAAATATACTAGAGTTTGGTGTTCAGAGATAAATTAAGGTTTAAGTTAAAAATGTGTTTAAAAATGTAAGGATTTGAAATTATATATATATATATATATATTATTGATAGTGTTTTTTAAATTTAAATAATACCAACAATATATATATTCTGTTATATCAAGTTGATTTGATTTGCTCTCATCGATTTCTATCTATCAGCTTCGCCTGTCAAATCTGTGTCAGCTTACTTCGTTTTGAAATTCGTTGTTTGGATCGATCGATTGTCGAATTCATAATGTATCCCATGTGTTGTCCTGTCTTCTTTAGCGTCGAAAGGTGAGCAATTACTCACGATTAACATTTTTATATTTATTAAATTTGATTTCATTTGTAACGACAATTGAAATATGCTGCTAAATTGAACTGTTATATATTTGCCACATATGATATGCCAGTATCTGTAACTGTTCGCTTGTGACATCTGATACCATGATCAGTTATTTATATTTTATCTATTATTAATGTTATATGCCTGTTATTGATATGTTATATTGTATTCATAACTATTCCCACTCTTCAAGTTCCCTGTTAGTATAGAATTCCCTATGGGTTGAAGTAATACAATTCCAAACGATCTTGTAGAATATGAGAAAATCGTTATGGGTTGAAATAATAAACCCAAACGATTTCATTGAATTGAATTTTTGATTGCGGGTTGAAAAGATATATATCCATATATATTTAAATTGCATATTGAAATGATAAATATCCGTATCGCATGACCATAGGATAAAAAATTATATACAGACACCGTTGGTCCATATATATATATATATATTAAAATGATTTTTAAGGTTTTGAAAAAAAAAAATATGGTCTTATGTAAATATTTATTTTAAAACATTATATATACAAATGTTGTTTATATATGTTTAAATTCTTGATTTAAAAAAATTATGTTTAGAAATTTTAAAGTTATAAGTATTTGAAATTAAAATTTTAAAAATTTACTTCAAATTTTACCATTTATATATATAGATTTAATTTAAACAAATTTAATAATAAGAATTGATTTAATAAAGTTTGATTTAATTAGTATATAATATGTTTTAAGTATTTATTTAAAACTTTATTTTAGAAGATAGATTTTATATTAATTTTAATATATTGAGGTTGAAAAGATAAATTTGAAATAGATTTGAGATTATATTTATTTAAGAATTATACTTAAATAAGATTGGTTTGAAACTTATTGAATTTGAGATTTTAAGGATATGATTTTATAACTTGATTTTGATTTAAGATGATTTAATGAATATTTTCAAATTTAAATAAATTTAAACGAGATAATTTAAATTTATATTTTGAAACTTTATTAAAATGTTATTGTATTTACTAAGTGAATATTTCAATATTAGATAATGGTAAAGTTGAATTTGAAATATAAATGAATTTAAGTGTTGAAATTTATTGAAATTGAAATGGTTTAAATTGTAGTTTATATCTGTATTTGAAATCGATATAAAATGCTTTATTTAAACTTAAATTAGATTGAAATGGAAGAATTGAGATTTGATTTAAATGGAATTTTGGAATTCGAGTTAATTCGAACCGATTTGTGAAATTTGAGGAAACTAATTTATTATATAAAGTATTTTTAAATTATATTTAAAACTATGTAATATTTTACTTTATAAATTAGTTTATTATAAACTATTTTATTATACAAATTATTTTAATATATATATATGTGTGTGTATTTTTTAAATTTATAACTATTTTAATATACTAATTATTTTATTATATAAACTATTTTATTTTATAAACTATTTTATTTTATAAACTATTTTATTATATATATATACTAATATTAATATCTAAACTATTTAAGAGGGAATTGTTATAATTCCAAAGTTATGTTTTCAAAGTGTTACGACAAAATATTATGTTTCCAAAGTGTTATGATTTCCAAAGTGTTATAATTTCTAAGTTTTATAATTTCGAAAGTGTTATAATTTTGGAAAGTGCTATGATTCTGGAAATTGATATTTTTAAGTGAATAAAGATCTCGTATTGACATGGTTTTGAAATGGATATAATATTTTGGATATGGAAATGATATTTTAAAATGACCGTGGTATTATAATAACGTTTGGTTGTTACAGAGACCGGGATTGGTTATTGTCATATTCTGTACCAATACCAAAAACCACTTTAACAACCGTGTACGCGGTGGAGATTTCAAAATGAAGCAGAATGGTTGGTGACGATTCTGTTTGAGGTATGTACGTGGACCTGACTCCCGTGAGTTAGCTTAAGGTGGCTAAAATAGGTGAAATTGATGGGCCAAGTGAGGTAGCTCCTCCGATCGGACACACTTCTTCGATACCATTCTATTACTTTGTGATTGATTGGATGCATCTTCGAATTTTTGGGAGTGTTGATCGAGCTGGGAGGTAGCGGCGGCTATGCGTTACCATCAGTCCGGAAGTGTAATTGGTATATCTACCTTAGCATTGCCTAGTTGTGCCGTGTCACCTACCAAATTCGAGCCCACTACGAGTTTGTTTTGTACCATACCTATGGAGTGCCCTTCGATAGCCCGTCGGTTTGGTGGAGTTTACCGTACTATATAGACTATGAGAATATATAAAAATGTGTTAAGGGGGATATGGGTAACGCCCTAACGCTATTTTAATAGTTTACTTTACTATAGACATATTATAATAGCGTATTGTACTACATAGTAGATAGTTCCATGGATCCTTATAGGATGGGTATCCTAAACATCCTTTAAGTTACTTGTATTTCAGTTGATATTTCACTTGATTTGGATTTATTGATATAAGTACGTTATCTTGTCCCGAGTGTTTTGTGTTTTGCTTTATGCTCGGGTCAGACTGAGTGTCACAACATTTGAGACCCAACTTTGGAGTTGGAGCTTCGCTTGGAGATCCATCTATATCTATTCGGCTTTAAGTTATTCAGTTGACTCTAGTGATATATATTCAGATTTTGTTATTTGACTATGTATTGGGACTTCTATGTATTCAAGACTTCTGTTGTATCTTGTTTTAACTCTGTTATATATATATATATATATTAGCTTCAGGAACTGCCATTCATTTTTTCCGCTGTTTATTGTTATATTACTCCGTGTCTTTGATTCTGTGATTATTTTATTTACTATATATGCCGAGTCTTGCCAAATATTAATTAACAATATGATATTTTGAGCAATTTAAGTCCGACATGTGTGGACGCGAATTGCATGAAATACCAGGATGTTACATGTTGTATTAGAGCTTTGGTTTTAAGCAAAAATCAGCATATAAAGTAGATTTAATTACAGAATTACCTTCGTTCGAGCTTGAATCTCTTCTTCTTTGATTCGGGTGTCCTTTGAATTTTAGAAAAATCCTTGTTTTGAAATCCATTCCATCTCTCCCAATTCGTGTTTTCCTAATTCTGTAATATCCCATAACTCCACTTCGGTTGATATCTATAATGAACAGGCGATCCCGCCAATCTTAGAATGATATGTAACAGGGTGAAACTCCTTTACAACAACATTGATTCACCGAAGATTTCTATATCCTCGGTTCAGATGCTTTTATCTCCTGTTATACCCTAATGTTCTCTAGTGGACGACCAAGGTGATCCTCTTGTGATCAATCTTATTTTGCATCGATCTTATTCTTGAAATCACGGTTGACTCGGTTAAGGTCGCCTGCGATTTATATAAGTCTATCCATCTTTTCTATTTTGTTATTTAATCATCTTATCTTCGTTTCGAGCCTATCTTCTAGTTACGATTTTTTTGATTAGGGTCATCTAAATTTGAATCTCTGTCCTTGTTTTGAAATTCGTTTTTAATCATCGAGCGAGGAAGTGTGTTTCTAATTAATATTAAAATGTTTTATATATTGTGTTGTTTGAGTTGTTAATGTTGATTTGAGTTTTCAATCGATTCGTCTGATCAACGCTATCGATAGGAATTTCAAAACACTTGAACAGAGCAAACTGACACTATAAATTTTGTATGATTATAATATATGTAAGTATTAATTTTATGAAATTAAATAGTTAACTGAATTGGTTGTTAAAATGGTAATATTTGATTATCATTTTGTAAACCATTGAATGATTGACTATTGCCACATTATAAATAAATGAAAACATAAAACATGGTTTATAAATTTATTTGGAATTAAAATAACTTTAAATTAAGGATTTAAGATTAAATTTCCAATATTTTAGAAAATTTGGTTTAAATTTTTAAAGTATATTATTTAGAAGTATTTTCGAATAGAAATCATTTCCAAAGAATTTTAAAAGTTTTAAATCGGTACTCTCTTCGTTTGTCATTGGAAAATAATTTCGGTGATGACTGCAGCATCATCGACATTCATTTTCGAGTTTCAGAGTGGAGAGACCACTTGGTAGCTTTGCTACAATTTTGTTTTGGAAAATAAATTTGATTTGAATTTTTAAGTATGACTTGATGTATAATATGTATAAGTATATGATTATTTATTTGATTTGATATATAGAATATATATATGTATGTATGTATACATTTATCTCTAAATGTTTGAAGTGAACTCAGAAATTTAATTCTTAATTTTTTTTATTAAGAATGATTTCAATTATAAATGAAGCCACAATTTTGAATAAATATTTAAAGCTTGAAATAATTGAATTAGGAAAATTTTACTTGTATAATACTCAATTTCATTCCTACCTATATGACTTACCTAAATTTTTCTAAAGCTGGATATGTAATTGAATAATATACAATATAAAATAATTTAATAAAAAAAAGTTGAGTGGTTATAATAAGTTTGAATCTACTTAATATATGTGATAAGATATATTAAGTGGAATAAATTGAATAATAAATTTAGAAAAAGGAAAGAATTAATTAGTTGAATAAAATATGATTATAATAAATGGTTATACACCAAATTTATGATTATAAAAATGTTAATTGAGATAAATTGAATAATAAGATAATAAATAAATGAATAATTTAGGGATAGTTAAGATTTAATTATAAGTGAAATTAAATGAATTAAACCAGAACTAATTGTTTTATTTTATATTTTGAATCAATTTTCTTTCCGGTTGTTTCTATGCTCCTACCTTCTTCCTTTTTGGGGATGAAAAGTTTTGAGTGGGGGAGAGTATAATGACCCGTAAATTTTAACTATTTTAATAACGTAATTAACTGATTTTTTTCGTGAAATTTTAAATAATTGAATTTTGAAATAAAAATTTAATATTTGGAATACGTCTATATAAACATAGCAATTGGTAAATTTTCATCTGATACTATGAAAGTTTATTTTTTGTGTAATTTTATTTAATTTTAAATCAGTTGATATTAGATGATATCAGATGATAATAAAATATTTTTCAAAGCAGAATATTTTTATGTACTAAATTAGCAAATCATCTTCTGTGTGAGTCGTCATATTTCGTTCCGCCAAATTTGGACCGCTACTGCTCCGTTTATCTTAATTCCGGCGTTTTAGCAGCGTTTTCAGTGTCGAATATCGACTTTTGATAGGATTGTCATATAGCTGATATCTGTGTACCATTCTGTTCGTCTCGTCATGCTGATCTCTGCTGTATATTTATTTGCGCATTTCGGTGTCTGACACACGATGAAATCGGCAAAACAATTTGTTATATCGGTTCCGCATTTGGACCTTTGGATTTGTTATGACCTTTCATATGCAGTATTTAATATTTACAACCGTTTGCTTTTATTATCTCCATAAATTCGGCTGTGACTATTACCATTCCATGCTTGATTTTCAATGTTTCCCTTGGTTTGATATATGTTGGTTCGTGAATTTTCTCCTTTCTCTCATTTTTCTTCTCTTGTCTCTGTTGCTCTGATGTTATAAAAAAATGCAAGTTGCATCCTTTGTTATGAAACCAGAAATCTTCTTTTTGGACCTATTCTTTAATTGGTAAGCTATTGTTATATAATATAGTTTATATAAGTTGTTATATACACATATTAGCTGCTCTCGTCTCATTCATTTTTGCTCGTGACCTTCTTACCACCTTCCCTCCCATTTCATCACCCCTCCCGACCACCCCTGTCGCGCACAGCCCTCCTACCCACCACCGAACCACAAGCCTACACCTACAACCGCTCCACCCTCCATGCGAGCACGATAGATCGCCACCCCCACCTCCTATCTTCCCACTCCATATGGTGAACACCCCATGCCGTCTCGCTCCTCTGCCACTCGCTGCCACAAAATCTCCGACCTCATCACCATCTCCAAACACCACCTGCCTCGTCCACAACCTCCAATCTAGAGGCCACCGTCTGCCGTTCAACAGCCTCAACCCAACCCCATCACTAAGGCCCCAGGCGAACTCTACTGCCCCACTTCGACCACCACACGCGCCACCTTCTCGGCCTGATGCTCCTCCTCTTTTTTTTTAAAATTAAATATTAATATATTAATATAGATGAGCTTTTGTATATAATTTGTGAAGTCTGCATATAATTGTCTTAGCCGCATATATAGTCGTTTTCATACACACACACACACACTCAGAGTATATACATATATACACTCAGAGTGTATACATACATACATACATACATGAATACATACATATATATATATATATATATATATATATATATATATATATATAATTGCATATAGGTGTTGTGTAGCAGAAATAAATATCTATATGTATTTTGTTGTTTATCATATGTAGTGTCTACCTAGATTGGCTTGAATACAGACATATATATATATTTAGCGTATAGTATATCTGCATATATATATATATATATATATATATATATATATATATATATTGTTAGTCCGCAGACATTTTTTTAACTTGTTCACTTATTTTGTTTTCTTTCATGATCTTCATATATATACACACACATTATTAGCCTGTACATATATTTGTTTTACAAAAATGCTGATTTTTAAATTTGTTTTATACAATATAAGTGTGTACTACGAATGGTTATACTTGTTGAGTCTGGGTTTTATAATTTTGATTTTTATTTATAATATGTATGTAAGTGTATATGCTAGTCCATAGATTTGCCTATATATAAATATAAATATACTAGAGTTTGGTGTTCAGAGATAAATTAAGGTTTGAATTAAAAATGTGTTTAAAAATGTAATGATTTAAAACAATTTATATATTTATTTTATTTATAATGGTTCTAAAATTTAAATATTGATTTTAATAATAATAACAACAATATATATATTTATTATGTTATATCAAATTGATTTGATTTGTTCTCATCGATTTCTATCTATGAGCTTCGCCTGTCAAATCTGTGTCAGCTTACTTCATTTTAACATTCGTTGTATGGATTGATCGATTGTCGAATTCTTGATTTATCCCATGTATCGTCATGTCTTCTCTAGCCTCGAAAGGTGAGCAATCACTCACGATTAACATTCTTATATTTATTATATTTGATTTCATTTGAAACGATAATTGAATTATGCTGCTAAATTGAACTGTTATTTACTTGCCATATATGATATGCCGGTATCTGTAACTGTTCATCCATGACATCTGACACCATGACCTATTATTTATATTTTATTTGTTATCAATGATATATGCCTGTTATTGATATGTTATATTGTATTCATAACTGTTCTCACTCTGATAGTTCCCTGTTGGTATAGAATTCCCTATGGGTTGAAACGATATATATCCGAACGATCTTGTAGAATAGTAGAAAATCGTTATGGGTTGAAATAATAAACCCAAGCGATTTTTATTGAATTGAACTTGGGGTTGCGGGTAGAAAAGATATGTACCCGTACATATTTAAATTGCGGATTGAAATGATAAATATCTGTACCACTTGACCATAAGATAGAAAATTATATACAGACACCATTGGTATATATATATATATATATATTTTAAAATGATTTCCAAGGTTTTGAAAAAAATATGGTTTTATATAAATATTGATTTTAAAATATTATATATATAAATGTTGTTTATATATGTTTAAATTCTTGATTTTAATTTATTTTTTTATGTTGGGAAATTTAAAAATTATAAGTAATTGAAATTTGAAGAATTTACTTATAATTTTACTATTTTTAAATATATATAGATTTAATTTAAATAAATTTAATAATAAGATTTGATTTAATAAAGTTTGATTTAATTAGTATATAATATGTTTTAATTATTTATTTAAAACTTTATTTTAAAAGATAAAATTTATATTAATTTTAATAAATTGAGGTTGGAAAGATAAATTTGAAATTTATTATAGATTACATTTACTTAAGAATTATACTTAAATAAGATTGATTTGAAATATATTTAATTTGAGATTTTAAGGATAAAATTTTATAACTTGATTTTGATTTAAGATAATTTAATGTATATTTTCAAATTTAATAAAATTTAAATGGGATAATTATTTTTATTTAAATTTATATTTTAAAACTTTATTTAAATGATATTGTATTTACTAAGTGAATATTTCAGTATTAGATAATGGTAAAGTTGAATTTGAAATATAAATGAATCTAAGCGTCGAAATCTGTTGAAATTGAAATGGTTCAAATTGTAGTTTATATCTGTATTTGAAATCAATATAAAATGGTTTATTAAAACTTGAATTAGATTGAAATGGAAGAATTGAGATTTGATTTTAATGGAATTTTGGAATTCAAGTAGATTCGATTCGATTTGAAATATGAGGAAACTATTTTACTGTATAAAGTATTTTTAAATTATATTTAAAACTATTTAATATTTTACTTTATAAATTAGTTTATTATAAACTATTTTAATTTTAACTATTTTATTATACAAATTATTTTAATATATATATATATTAAATTTATAAATATATATATATATATATTAAATTTATAAATATTTTAATATACTGATTATTTTAATATATGAACTATTTTGTTTTATAATTTATTTTATTTTATAAACTTTTTTATTATATAAACTATTTTATTATATATATACTAATATTGATAAACTATTTAAGAGGGAATTGTTATGATTTCCAAAGCTATGTTTTCAAAGTGTTATGATTTCCAAAATATTATGTTTCCAAAGTGTTATGATTTCCAAAGTGTTATAATTTCTATGTTTTATAATTTCGAGAGTGTTATAATTTTGGAAAGTGCTATGATTCTAGAAATGGATATTTTGAAGCGAATAAAGATCTCGTATTGACATTGTTTTGAAATGGATATGATATTTTGGATATGGAAATGAAATTTTGAAATGATCACAGTATTATAATAACGTTTGGTTGTTAAAGAGACCAGGATAGGTTATTGTCATACTCTCTGCCAATGCTGAAAACCTCTTTAACAACCGTGTACACGGTGGAGATTACAGAATGAAGTAGGATGGTTGGTGATGATTCTATTTGAGGTATATACGTGGACCTGACTCCCGTGAGTTAGCTTAAGGTGGCTAAAACAGGAGCAATTGCCGGGTCAAGTGAGGTAGCTCCTCCGATCGGACACAATTCTTCGATACTATTCTATTACTTTGTGATTGATTGGGTGCACCCTCGGATTTTTGGGAGTGTGGATCGAGGTGGGCGTTAGCTGCGGCTATGCGTTACCATCACCCCGAATGTGTAATTGGTATATCTACCCTGGTAGTGCCTAGTTGTGCCATGTCACTTACCATATCGAGCCCACTACGAGTTCATTTTGTACCATACCTATGGAGTGCCCTCTGATAGCCCACCGGTTTGGTGGAGTTTAAGGTACTGTATAGGCTATGGGAATATATAAAAATGTGTTATGGGGGATATGGGTAACGCCTCAACGCTATTTTAATAGTTTACTTTACTATAGACATGTTATAATAGTGTATTGTACTACATAGTAGATAGTTCCACGGATTCTTAGAGGATGGGTATCCTAACCATCCTTTAAGTTACTTGTATTTCAGTTGATATTTCATTTGATTTGGATTTATTGATATAAGAATGTTAATTCTGACTCGAATGTTTTGTGTTTTGCTTTATGCTCGGGTCAGACTGAGTGTCACAGCATTTGAGACTCAACTTTATAGTTGGAGCTTCGCTAGGAGATCCATCTATTCTATGCGGCTTTCATCTATTCAGTTGAATCTAGTGATATATATTCAGATTTTGTTATTTGACTATGTATTGAGACTTCTATGTATTCAAGACTTCTGTTGTATCTTGTTTTAACTCTGTTATATATATATATATATATATATAGTAACTTCATGAACTACTATTCATTTGTTTTCGCTGCTTATCGTTATATTACTCTGTGTCTGTGATTTTATGATATAGTCGATATAGATATTCTCCGTCGCCTAACTAAAAAACCTCTGTAAAGAAAACCCAATGGGAAAAACCTTGAAAGTGGAAAAGAGTGCAACTTATGAAATCATAGATATCATACTAAAAGTGATATTCCTTCTAAGATTTTGATACTTCGAGATCAAAATAATGCCTCATTAAACCCTTACTAAGAAAAACCCAGTGGGAAAAGTCTTAGTGAAGCAAAAAAAAGAGTACAATGAGATATCTTATTTTCTCATTTCTTTAAATGAAGTTTGATACTTTTGGATCAAACTAATGCCTCGTTAAAACCTTATTAATAAAAACCCTATAAAAAGTCTAACTGAAGGAAAAATAGTATAAAATAGTATGACATATTTCAATAATTTAGGGAATTAAATAGGGTTTGATACTTCTTGATCAATATAATACTTCATTAATAACCTTAAAAGGGAAAAACCGATGAGAAAAACCTTAGTCAGGGATAAAAATACAATTTAACTTAAATAACATATTTGAGATGTTATTTCTTGTAAAGGTGTAATAACCCGAATTTTAGAATATCTGTAATTGTTAAATTTACTGAATTTGATTAATTGAAATACTAATTTATATATTTAACAAATAAATATGCTAATAAATATTTATATTTGGATTTGTGTATAAATGAATTTGAACTATAATAAATACTACGTTTTAAATATTTGGATAAATATTCATTTAATAATATCCTAATATAATTATTGAAATTTGAAAATATTTGTTTAATAATCTTCTTTATTATTATTTTAGCAGAATTTATCTTTTACAGATAAATATGTTTCTATTTTAATGTATATTAGTAAATGGCAAATGAGGTTTGGATTTGAAATCCAAACATCTTTAAAAAGATAAATGTGATTATGAAACAAATCTTTTTATTACTCTTATTTAAATTTAAATCTAAGCTTAAAAATATATTTTAAACAATTAACATTTTATCTCAAAGAAGTTCACGAGCATTTAGATAAGTATTTATAATTAGTTAAAAAAAAGAGTTAAATATTAAGCTTTGATAATGTATATATCTTTTGAAAATATAAGCATAAAATTTAAAAGTATATAGCATTTAAACCATAATAAGTATAAGATTTGAAATTTAATACATATGTTATAATTTATTAAACAAGGGTTTAAAACTCAAATTATAAATAAATTTATAAAAAGGGGTTTAACACAATTTAATCAAAAAGTGACATTTGTAAAACAAGTGTTGATATAAACTCACAAGTGGCAATAAAATAATTTTTATTTTAAATTTAGTATTGTAAATAAATAAAAAATTGAAGAAACAAGGTTTCATTTATACAGCTCAAAAACAGTTTGAAATTTGTTTGAAAACATTTCCAATATGTAGCCTAGAAACAAATATACAACCAGGAAATTCAAGCCTCTGAAGCATTTCAAATCTGTAGCTAGATCATCACCAACGAGAATTCATTCTTAATCAAACTCAATTTTTAGCTGCAAGATGTAAACTCCAACAAGCGAGATTTCAAACTCAACTTCAGAAAATCAACTCAAACTATGACAATCAAAATAGCAATCAACTAATTAGTGGAAATTCATCTTGATCCATGTTCAATTGCTTTCCAGATCTTTGTTCAACCTCTCTGTCTTCTTCTCATTAAGGTGAGTAAACTGAACTGTTAAAAAAGCTCAGAGTTCTTAGTTAATTTATGCATGTGGATCTGTGTAGAGTAGGTGAATATATGGTTTGCATGGATGCTTTTAAGTTTGAAAATTTATAAACTTCTTTGTATATATTCATTTTATATGTCTGAATGCATAAATTCATGGCTCTGTTGCCTGTTTTATACACAGACTCAGGAATGAAATAAATTCATATCTTTTTATTAAAGAAGATTCAAGCTATGATTTTAGAATAGAAAATGCTTATGATTGGGCAAATTCATTTTTAAAAATAAATTCAGATGGAACTATTTAGCTAATCTTGGGAAATCAAGTTTTGACAGTGAAAACTGTTTAATCAAAAAAAAATTCAAATATTTTAATTTCATGAATCAAATTCATGACTAGGATAATTATTGAAAACGACGAATTTAGGTACTAAAATCATGAATTTTAGATTAGAAATTGATGGGTTAATCTGTAAGGAACGAATTGGGTACTTTGATCGACTGTAGTCGAACGGCGGCATGTGGCACGTCGGAGCTAGAGATGAAGATAATAGGAGGGACGGAGATAATAGGAAAAATAATCACTTGATTTTTAGTTGACCAATTTGATCAACAATCGTCGAAATAGGTTCGAAACCTAGTTTGAACTGCGGTGGTTTTGAGAAAGATTCCAGGCACCGTTGGCGTATCGGAGGTGATCGCGAATTTAGGGTTCGGAACTGGAAGTCAAGGTGAGGATGTGGTCAAAGCGATGAGGTCTTCGGTGGTGTGGATCGTCGTCATGGTGATGTTCTGTTTTCTGACTATTTTTTCTTGTTGTGTGCCATGAGACTCGATTTTGATTCGAGTCGCATCTTTGGATATGGGTGATTGTGTGTGGATGTGGGGTTCGAAGGCGAGTGTTTAGACCAACGTTGATGATCAGAGAGGCATGGTTCGATGGTGTATGTGCACCGTGCACATCTGTGCATCAGAGGTTGTTTTCTTTTGGGAAGATGATGTTCCATTATTTTCGTTCTCGGGTGGATGATTGTGCGACTCGAAGTAGATATAGAGGGGAGCACGTGAGTGTCTCGGGGTTTCAGGAGTTTAGCCCTATTGGTTTAGTTCTGTGTTCAGGCTAATTTTCTTTTTGAAGTTGTTAACAACCTATAGCAGTTTTAAAATTTGAACGGAGTAAAAATAAAAAATATATAAAAAGATATTTGAAAGTGTTAGTTCAAACAAAGGGTTAAATCAAGTTCTATTCAAAGTGTTAACAAGTTTTTTTTTTTAAAATGAGATACAAAGTTATAAATGTTTCAAATTGTGGTAATTTGATAATTATATAAGGGTTTGATTCTACATGTTAATTTTCAAGTGAAAATTAAATGATGAAATTTAATTAAGTATTAATTATTTAATGTTTTTAGAGTGAGCAATTGATTAATGTTATCGATTAAGGAAGCAATCAATTAATTTAATCATTAGATAATTAATAAAGTTAAATAATTTTGAGTATTCAATTTTAGGATTTATTTGTTAGTGTGATTAAGTAATTAAAGTATTAATATAAAGATGATTAATTAAGATTAATCACTTAATGAAATTGATTTATGAGTATGAAAGCAATTAAAGGATAATTGCTTAATGTTATTTATTAAGGAAGAAATATATAAAGATTACTAAATGTGATTATTTAATGATGATAACTACCTAAATATTAGTAATCGAGAAGTAATTATTTAGTGTAATTAGAAAGTATGATTTAATTAAGTAAATTAATTAAAGGGCTAGTTAATTATCTTATGTGATTAATTAAGGGATAATAAACAATGTAAGTAAGTATATGATAATTAATTAGAGTAATTAATTAAGGATCATGGAAATAAATTTGGTTAATTGATTTAGGAGATTAATTCAAAGATAATTTATGAGAATGGTTAGGCTAATTAATCTGTGTGATAATTAAAGGTTAATTACTTAATATAATTAAAGATTAATTGGTCAAGGATGATTAATTGAGATTGATGAATTAAGGAATGATTAATCAAATTTGGATGGTGATTAAGTAATGTTAAATAAGCAGGATTAAGAATGATTGGTGTAATTAATATAATTTGTTTAAATTAATTAGAATGGTATAACTGATTTATCTTGCTTATGAATGATTGAATAATATTGTATGCCGGAGATTAGTGGTTATCTCTGATATGTGATTTGTAACGCTATGTGATATGAGATGATTGGTTTTAAAAGTGATAATGTGGTTATCTATCGATGATAAATTACAGTGTAAGAAGTGACATCCTATTTGAAGTTAAATTATATTTCACTTGAATAGCTGGGGTTAAGATGGTACTGTATTCGAAGAGACCGGAGTCAGGTATTAGTAAATACCCGAATCCACTTTGATTCTTTATAGATCTGATATGTGAAATCAATACACAGGAATGAAATGAATTAGGTGAACCGAACCCCTTTAATCTAAGTTTGGCACTTAGAAATTAATGTGTGAAACAAGTGGTGTCTATAACAACTTGTGAAGTTGTAAATTGATATAAGTTACCCCGGGTTATATATAAGCTATATGATTTTGTAAATCATGCTTGATGGGTTTACTTACGCTGGTTTCGATCCTGACCCGGGTGTTACTTTAATGTAATGCTCGGGTCAGACCGAGTATTGCATATTTCAGGTAAGGGCATTCTGGAGCTTAGGAGGCAAGCTGGATGGCAAGATGGTATGGGGTATTTCTGCTGCGATATATTATAGTTTATCTTGTATAGGTTCTTTAAACCGTCCAGTGTTGTGTAATGATTGTAACTCTGATGTATAGAAATATAAGTGTAATGATACCGATCTTCTTTGTAAAATTATTATTAATGTGATATTATATTTTATCCGCTGCGAATGTGAGATTTTGAGTTTGAGTTTTCTGTTTCTTCTTCTTTCTCTTTCTTCTTTTCACTAACTATCTGGGATTTTCGGGATTGAAATTTTCGGGTCGTTACATTTTGGTATCAGAGCTGAAGGTTAAGCGAGAAGCTTGGTTCTGGTGGGATTACTCATTAAGGATAGGGTAAGTGGTACCCTAGGATGAGTTGAGTGTATGTATATATATATGAGAGCGTACTTGTTATTTTCTTATATAAAGTTTTTAAATGATTTTATAAGAATATATTTTTATATATAAAGCAATATTTCCTTCTAATGAATATTAAGGAAATTGGTTGTTAAATTTTTGGAATTAAATTAAGAAGTAATATAATACAACCAAATTGAAATCTGGAATTGAGATTAAATTAAGTGGTTTTAGAAGTACAACCAAACTGTAATTAAATAAAGATAAATTTGAAAAGGATTCAAACTGAAATTGGAATCTTAAATTGGCGAACAGTTTCAGAATAAGACGATAATGTGTGGCTTTAGATATGATAATCTTGGTTATTATCCTAAATGATAGTTGTGTGTTTAATAATAAGATGTGTATTAATGAGTAAGCAAAATGAAATATTCTAAAGAAATAAACATTTATGTAAAGTATGACTTATAAATTGAAATTGAAAATACCTAAATTGTGTAATTTTAAATCTAGGTCCATAAATTTGAAAAAATGTTTCAAAGTGTTAAAAAAAATAAGTATTATTTGAATAAAGGGGACTTGTTGCAAACAATGAGTTGTTTGATGATTGGACTTGAATTTAAAACCAAAGGTGGTTTAAAATTTTAAAACATGGCTGGGAGGGCCAAATATAAATATGTATATATGTATGGATATACATGATATCAATGGTAATTTGAAATAAACTATAAATATTAAGTTTAAATCTGGAATGAGATATGATACCCAAGGTGATAAGTTTTTGAACTAAATAAGTGGGAAGATTATTTATGAGAAGTTCAAAATGTGAAATGGAAATTCAAATTGGGTAAGGTTGACTGGATTAAGTGAATTGAGTTTAATTTGGAAAAAAGTTAAATATGTTGGGATAATCAACCTGATTTGGAAATGATGAAATTAAGATTTAACTTGGGAAGTTAAATGGTTGATTGGAATTGAGAGTTTGAGTGATCTCAAATTGGGTTTGAGATCCGAAAATTGAAAATGGATGGATGTTTTAAAATAATTGGATGATATTACCCTATTGATATTAATAACCTTTAAACTGTGAATTGGATTTGTTTAAAGAAATGTGGTGTGGTAATATATCCATTATTAAGGTAAAATGGAATTTGGATTCAGAATTAAGTGGTTTAAAGATATAAGTTGATTTGATTTAAAGGATTGAATCAATATTTAAAATTTTTAACTCGAATTTATATAATTCAGAATGTTTTAAATTTGAAATTTGACTTTAAATTTGATTTGAATTAATCAAAAATTGTGATTGAAGATGGATAAGTTTAAAAATTCAAATGGAAAATTCGAATTGGATTGATTTGAAATGAAATGGAGTTTGAAATTGGGATTAATTCAAATTGGATTTAAAATGCATTGAAATTGGAACTAGTTCAATTGAATTTGTTTGAATTAGTAGAATTTGAGATCAAGGTTTAATAAAGTTAAATTTGGAAAGAAACCGAGGTTAATTCAATTTGAATTGGGGTTGAATCAATTTCAATGGAAATTGAAGTTATTTAAAATTGAAATGGGGTCAATTTAAATGAAAGTGGAAATTTAAATTGAATTGATGAGAATGGAGATTGGGAAGTGAACAATTTTGACTCTGGACTATTTTTAATATAAATTGTTTCAATATAAGCCTATTTTGCTAAGCTATTCATTATATATACAACCTTTCTTTTAAAGGCCAAACTATCGTATACTTGTTTTACAATTATTTTGAAAGTGTTTAACAATTTTCCAACCGTTTTATAAACTAAGTACTATCTTACTATTATTTTTCAATTATCTAAAATTTCTATAATTATTTTAACTATTTTCTAACTATTTTACACCTATCTTACAAACTAGTAATTATTTTCCAACTACTTATCTATTTTTAAAATTTTTTTAAGCTATTTTCTAAATAAACTGGTTGGAGTTCAAACTATTATTGGTTAAATTCCCAATCGAGATAAGTATAGAGGTGATAATCCAAATGGATTGAAGCAATTGTAAGTAAGTGAATGAAAATCAAAGTGAATGTGAATAGAAAAGAGAATTGATTTGGCTAATAAAGATAAATACGTAGGGTGTACGTATGTTATTCTATTCGCATAGTGATTTGATCTAGATTCGAGCACAGAATTTCGAGATAGTTATATCGATCCGAGTGGGATTTTTCACTTGATTTTCGACGGCGAACCTAGATATGGATTGTTGATTGGTTCTGAATATTCTCTATCATAGTTATGACTATGCAAGGAAAATGACGGTTTCTGATCAAGAAATCAGATCTGAGTCCGCACTAGAAAGTCGGGTGGACGAAACTAGTTCGAAAGTGAAATTGTGTGATTGAGGGGGCGATCAGATTGGTATAGCGTACGGATGATATATGTACATCGTACGGATTTGTATGAAAATAATATTAAATAGAGTAATCAAATTTGAATATTTGATTTTGAGTAAACAAAATTAAATATCTTTGTTTTATAAAATGAAGCTCCCCTTGTTCAATCTTTTGCTAGAAGAAAAGGGTTTTTGAAAATGTTTGAGGTATAAAAGGAGTTTTATACAAGTTTGTAATGATCCAAAGTTTTAAAAGTTAGATATATCTGTATATATATATATATATAAATAAAGGATCTTATGAGGATTTTAGAAAAGGTTTTGGGAACCTTTTGATTTGGAAAGGCTTTTGATTTTTGGGTAAAATCAATATGAGAATTTGGAAAGCCTAGTTTGAGAATTATCGATTTTGGAATAATCAATTTAGTGTAAAGGAGCTTTGTATGAGATCATACTAGGTGTATGATTTGAAAATACAATATGTGTATAGTATAAAATGTTTTGATGATGGCTCTGGGGAAAAAGGCGCTCCCTTGAAATGAGCTTCTCAGGAGTGCCACCGGGTGGTGCTTCCTTGAGCCCCATGAGGGGGATCTAAAGTTGATCCTGTGAGGAGTCCGGACAAAACTAGTTCCTAAGGATTGTGAGTAGAGTATACCATAGAGAAAGTCGTGTGTGCCGCTGAGAGACAACAGTCTGCGTTTGATTTTATATCGGTAGATTGCGACCTATGGTAACATAGCGAAAGTCGTGTGTGCCACTGAGAGCCAATAGTTTGCGTTTGATTTTATATCGGTAGACTGCAACCTATGTAGTAGTGGAGAAGTTTCATTTTGACAGCGAAAATCAGAGGCCGCGGAGAGCCTGCAGTTACATGGACTTTTGCTGTGATGGCAACGTAACCTTGGAATGTAACTGCGATCTGTTGTGGGTTCCATGGCGTAATCGAGAGGCCGCGGAGAGCCTGCAGTTACATGGACTTTTGCTGTGATGGCAACGTAACCCTGGAATGTAACTGTGACCATGGATGGGGGTGATGATTTCCAGAGCATTCTCACCAAAGATATTTCCTTGATTTCAAAATGCTTTCAATATTTTCAATAAAATTATTTTTCAAGTATTTTCACTAGGTGTTGAAAATGGGTCTGCTAAGTACTTATAGATTTTCAGTCATACACCTGATCAACGTATGAACGAATTTCTGTGAGAACGGGGATGGACTGGTTGAAACATCGAGTTATAAAAAGTATTTTTATAAAACCATTTTATAATATAATGTAGATTTTTTTTAAAAGTGTTTAAAAAAATATTTTTCTAATAATAATTATTTTAATAAATTCTAGCTTCGTTCCTTTTCGAGGATGAAAAGATTCTAAAGGGGGAGAATGTGATAACCCTGATTTTAGAATATGTGTAATTGTTAAATTTACCGAATTTGATTAATTGAAATACTAATTTATAGATTTAACAAATAAATCTAATAATAAATATTTATATTTGGATTTTTGTATAAATGAATTTGAACTATAATATATACTAAGTTTTAAATATTTGGATAAATATTCATTTAATAATATCCAAATATAATTATTGAAATTTGAAAATATTTGTTTAATAATCTTTTTTATTATTATTTTGGCAGAATTTATCTTTTACGGATAAATATGTTTCTATTTTAATGTGTATTAGTAAATGGCAAATGAGGTTTGGATTTGAAATCCAAACATCTTTAAAAAGATAAATTTGATTATGAAACAAATCTTTTTATTACTCTTATTTAAATTTAAATCTAAGCATAAAAATATATTTTAAACAATTAACATTTTATCTCAAAGAAGTTCATGTGCATTTAGATACGTATTTATAATTAGTTAAAAAAAAATGTATATATAAAAAGATACTTGAAAGTGTTAGTTCAAAGAAAGGGTTAAATCAAGTTCTATTCAAAGTGTTAACAAGTTTTTTTAAAATGAGATACAAAGTTATAAATGTTTCAAATTGTGGTAATTTGATAATTATATAAGGGTTTAATTCTACATGTTAATTTTCAAGGGAAAATTAAATGATGAAATTTAATTAAGTATTAATTATTTAATGTTTTTAGGGTGAGCAATTGATTAATGTTATCCATTAAGGAAGTAATCAATTAATTTAATCACTAGATAATTAATAAAGGTTAAATAATTTTGAGTATTCAATTTTAGGATTTGTTTGTTAGTGTGATTAAGTAATTAAAGTATTTATATAAAGATGATTAATTAAGATTAATCACTTAATGAAATTGATTTATGAGTATGAAAGAAATTAAAGGATAATTGCTTAATGTTATTTATTAAGGAAGAAATATATAGAGATTACTAAATGTGATTATTTAATGATGATAACTACCTAAATATTAGTAATCGAGAAGTAATTATTTAGTGTAATTAGAAAGTATGATTTAATTAAGTAAATTAATTAAAGGGCTAGTTAATTATCTTATGTGATTAATTAAGGGATAATTAACCAATGTAAGTAAGTATATGATAATTAATTAGAGTAATTAATTAAGGACCAGGGAAATAAATTTGGTTAATTGATTTAGGAGATTAATTCAAAGATAATTTATGAGAATGGTTAGGCTAATTAATCTGTGTGATAATTAAAGATTAATTACTTAATATAATTAAAGATTAATTAGTCAAGGATGATTAATTGAAATTGATGAATTAAGGAATAATTAATCAAATTTGGATGGTGATTAAGTAATGTTAAATAAGCAGGATTAAGAATGATTGGTGTAATTAATTTAATTTGTTTAAATTAATTAGAATGGTATAACTGATTTCTCTTGCTTATGAATGATTGAATAATATTGTATGCTGGAGATTAGTGGTTACCTCTGATATGTGATTTGTAATGCTATGTGATATGAGATGATTGGTTTTAAAAGTGATAATGTGGTTATCTATCGATGATAAATTAGTGTAAGAAGTGACATCCTATTTGAAGTTAAATTATATTTCACTTGAATAGCTAGGGTTAAGATAGTATTGTATTCGATGAGACCGGAGTCGGGTATTAGTAAATACCCGAATCCACTTCAATTCTTTATAGATTTGATATGTGAAATCAATACACAGGAATGGAATGTATTAGGTGAACCAGACCCTTTTAATCTATGTTTGGCACTTAGAAATTAATGTGTGAAACAAGTGGTGTCTGTAACAACTTGTGAAGTTGTAAATTGATATAAGTTACCCCGGGTTATATATAAGCTATATGATTTTGTAATTCATGCTTGATGGGTTTATTCACGCTGGTTTCCAGCCTGACCCGGGTGTTACTTTAATGTAATGCTCGGGTCAGACCGAGTATTGCATATTTTCAGGTAAGGGTGTTCTGGAGCTTAGGAGGCAAGCTGGATGGCAGGATGGTATGGGGTATTTCTGCTGCGATATATTATAGTTTATCTTGGACAGGTTCTTTAAACTGTCCAGTGTTGTGTAATGATTGTAACTCTGATGTATAGAAATATAAGTGTAATGATGCAGATCTTCTTTGTAAAATTATTGTTAATGTGATATTATATTTTATCCGCTGCGATTGTGAGATTTTGAGTTTGAGTTTTCTGTTTCTTCTTCTTTCTCTTTCTTCTTTTCACTAACTATATGGGATTTTTGGGATCGAAATTTCCGGGTCGTTACAAAAGGCATTTGATTCTTCTAGATCAAGATAATGCCTCGTCAAAACCTTTGTAAGAAAAACTCAATGGGAAAAATCTGAAATAAGGTAAAAGAGTACATTGTAACTTATTTTCAAATGTTACATTGGAGTTGATACTTCTGGATAAAGATAATGCCTCATTAAAATCTTACTAATAAAAAACCAGTGGGAAAAATCTTAGTTAAGAAAAAAAGTGCATTACTAAATACTTATGGATGCTCCCCCTGATTTAAAAGTTTCCTCTGAATTCGTATTTGACTTTCTACAACTTAAATTGGTTATAGATACTTCTGGATTCAGAAATATGTATCTCATTAATAATACAATTTATTAATAGTTTCCTTCGATATAATCAAAATTTCCAAGATTTTTTCTTCCAAATATGATTTGCAATTTATGTATTTTGTTTTCTATCTTTATGAAAAACATATCATATGTTTTCATTTTTATGCTTCAAATCAGTTTTGCATATTGCAACTACATCTTTGATGAATATTAAAAGTTCCGTTACAACAATACTTAAAAGCAGAAAGTAATCTACTTATCTTAAAGTGCATCAATTGTCATTACAGCAATACTTAAAAGAAGGTTGTAGTCTACATTCCATGTTCTTTGCATTCTTTATAATCATCAAAGTTATTTATATTCTTCGGAAACTTACATATTTTAATAAGCTTTGCATATCGCAACAAACACTTCAATGGATATTAAGAGTTTTAGTACAACTATACTTAAAAATAAGAAGTAATCTACCCATCATGAATTATATCAAGATTTTCATTACAACAATACTAAAAAGTAGGTTTTAATCTACGCTTCTTGTTCTTTGCATTCTTTATAACCATGAAAGTTATTTATATTCTTCAGGAATTTGTATACTTTCATCATTTAATATGATTTAAACCATAATTATACCTTCAGGGTATATTAATCATTTCAAGTACTTTCGCTACTTTGCGGACTACATGTCCATATTTCTCTATTAGTAAAGGATTCATGATCGCCAGTCATGTTTTCCCCTAGTTCAAAATCCTTAATCTGTTTATAAACATAAGCGCATTATTATTTATAAATTTATCATCGATGATTATTTCTTATCAGTTCTAGACATGATTTATTGAGATCTCTTTAATTATCATGTTTTAGGTACATAAACCACTTCTAGGGTAATTTGACAATCATTTCATTAGTCTCTTCAAGAGCACCCTTAAGTGTTTCTTCAAGAACACTCAACTCTTTTATTTGGCATCTTTATTATTTAGTTCAAAAGTATTTCAAACTGACTTTTGTACCAAATTTCAAATGTAGTTTACACATTTGATCCTTCAAGGATTCAAATCTATATTGGAGAGAGTCTAGTAGAGATATTATTAATAATTTACTCAAGTTACTTAATATTTTGCATCATTATACATGTTAACAAATATTTGACACTGATGATCAAAATGAACTTGTATCCCTTTGTCCTCCCCTCAATGTTGACAAACATTGTCAAATTAAATAATAGTCATCTTTGGATTCTCATTTTGATCCATTACCATATTGCTACTAGCAAATACACCATACATATTAATAATGGGAGGATAATTCTTTTACCCATTGATAAGATGAATTCAAGTGATATTTGTGAGCTTCTGGCTCATGTTTAAATATGGGATTCAATTATGCCAAATTTCATGAAATATAACCAATTGAAATTGTATCAAATTTTTATAAAATAAGCTTCTGACTTTCAATTTTAGAAATAATGCGAAGATATTCTTTGACGTTTTCATTATAGTTCCAATATGGTAGCCATTCTTTATATATCATCAAAGCTCAACAAAATTCTTTTAAATTTTCTTAAGCATAATGTATTTTGAATTAAGATATATGTACCATTTTCTAATACTATATGGGCTCTTTTGGACCCTTTAATTATATTAACAGATTGCTATGGTTAAAATTTTTAGCTAAAATATTTTAAATAGTTCAGAGGAAAACTTCTTGTTTTTCAAAATCATATAAGTAGTTACACTATCTAGTAGGCATATATTATCACTCAAATATTGATGGTCCATATCTTAAGAATTAAAGACAATATAGTTAGTCAACTATTAAAATTCGTAAGCATTAAATAAATGCCAATACTTTCCAAAAAAATTAAAATGGACTACTTATTAAAATAGAACATTCATCAGTATGCTATTTCAGTTAGTTCTGAAAGGAAAAACATACAAGCACCAACTTCCAACTGGTTGAAACATCACGTTCAACCACTCTTGTCTAGCGTTTGGAAGTGTGACCATCTTTTAATGGTCATAACGCTCCTTCAGGGAGTTCCATAAGTAAAGATGATCTTTTTCAGTTAAATGTCCTATATTAAGATTCTGTGGATATGAAATCTTAAAAATATAAGAGTATTTGATTTATCATACTGGGACATATTATAATAATAATAATTATTATTATTATTATTAATGGTCTTTTTTAAGCATTGGGATTGTGATGGAATGTCAGCATCCAATATCTACGACAAAAAGTTATCTCATAATAAGTCCAAAATTTTAAATTCAAGCTTGGCTCTGTTTATCGTATTACCGACTATAAGTGGAAATAAAAATGCATAAGCGTCAAAAAATTGTTCATGGGTATATAATCAATGCATTTCATAAAATATGAACCCATATCTGATAGTAGTTACAATGAAAGAAAAAATATTACTGCAAAATAGTAAAAGACAACCAAATTGAATCTATAAAAGTGACTATAATTTCATATTTACATCCTTTTGATAGCTCTAGATCCAATCTCATCAATTGCATTCATAAATTTCCTTAAAAATGCAAAACTACCCTTGAAAATATGGAAAGACCTTTACATGGATTGATTGGTGGAGAACGGATGAATTATAATCAAAGAATGTGCTGACTTTATTATGTTTACTTTCATAATATAGGAAGACTTAAGAATATGAATAGGTAGTATTAAATACCATTTATTATTTTCATAATAACTGCAATAGTGGGAAACATAAATATATACCATGTACAAAGTATTCATACGCATCTTTGTTGGACCATTCGCATTAATCTATTAATTTTATTTAATGATTTATTAATTGCTACTGATTAATATATGAATTAATATATGCTGCTATTTACATATTGTAAGCTAAACAGGGGGAGGAAATTTGTACATCACATACTGTATGAATAATATCATGAAAAACAAAATAGTTTAGCTTGGCAACTAAAAAGTACGCTATGGGTTACAGCTATTGATAACAATCAATAAGTATATTCTTGTGACATAACAATAACATGTAAAGGATTAAGCATAGAAAATAGTAAACATTGGAATACCTCTTCGCTGAAAGAGGAAAGATGAATGAGTTTTATATAAAATATAATAGAATTAATGGATGTACAAATATTAACATTCATTTTTATGAAGAATCTAAAATACTTACTTGATGAGCGAAAGGAAGGAAACTTGATCTATTATATATTTTACCTTTTGAAAGGCATAATTGGATGCATGGAAGAAGGAAAAAAAATAGGAAATAAACTTCCTATTAGAATACCTTTTTTCTATTAAAAAGAAATAGAGTATGAGAGTAGATATATTTCTATGTATTTATTTGGTTTAGTGAAAACACCAAATATATCAACAAGTCTCTTCTGGAGATTTTTTTATCACCACTTCTGGAGTGAACAAATTTCTATGCATTTATTTGGTTAATTATTTATACTATTGGAAAATATTTTAGAACTTCAGGTTCCAATTTTACTTTAAAATAAAGTCTTTGTTTAGTACTTTAGATCCTAAATGGTACAACTTAATTTTCATTATCAAACTTCAAGTTTGATTGCAAACATGGTTGGAATTTACCATAATCTCAATTAGCTTTTTTAATAATTCAAAACTTCACATCTCAAATATATATTTGATTTTTGATATATAATCCCCTTTTTTCTTTCTTTTTTTTCTTTTTTCTTTTGCATATATGCATAATTTTTATTTGAGAACTTCGGGTCTCTAATATTAAATAAACACAATGAAATAAGAGGATTCTTCATAATTGTATTCGAACATGAGAATCATAATACTATTTCTCTTCGAGGAAATAGTATTTACCACATTTATAATGTTGTTCTAACATATTTTTTTATGTTATGTCTTTTGGACATATCAACATCTTCTTCTGGAATTACTCGTTTATTTTCTTCAAGGCTTTATTTCCGCTTATGAAAACTTTAATCTTTCACCTTCGCACATATGAACTTCAGGTTTCTATTCTTTCATATAAACTTAATACAATCTTCTAGATACGTATTACCCTTATATTTGTTTCTCTAAGAAATAATGAAATATTTCTTCTGGAAATATAAACCACGTGGCAAAATTATTTCTACAGTTCTAATTCAAACCGAGATCCAAAAAATAATTCAAAATGAAAATCTTTTTTTTCACCAAACAATGGAATAAGATCTAAAATGATAAGATTAATATAGCAAGATCTATGGGATAAGATATATATATATATATATATATATATATATATATATATATATAATGAAATCTGAAAAATTAGATCTATGATAGATAAGATCTAAAAAGCAAACTAACATAATAAGATCTGAATTTGCATTTTAGTCTATGAAACAATTTTAGTTTCAGATCAAATTCAAAATTATCACAAAAAATGGATATACACGAATAAAAATTAAATAAGGGATCCGATGATTAAAATCTAAAGATTTAAAAAATATATCATTTGAACATGATAGTAAAAATCTACAAGAGATCTGAAAAAGTAGAATTAAAAAAAATAAGATCTACAACTAAACGAGATCTGAAATACATGGACAAAAAAATAAGATGTACAAACAAAATATGATCCAAATAATTAGATCAATGATACAATGAGATCTAAAAGAAATAAAACTAATATAATGAGATCTGAAAGATTTGATCAATCAGATTAGAAAGATAGCTTACCTTTTTGAAGATTTATAAGAGCTTCGTGCCGATAACCTGTTATAAATTAGAGAGAGACAGAAGATATATTATTCATTTTTGAAAAATAGACATGTATTTTCATTACATGGTCTCCTTTATATAAAGGCTTCAGAGCTAAGAATTTAACTTATTCCACGATTGAGACTAAACAAATCTGAAATTTTGATTATTTTAGAAATTGTGTAGTAAAACTCAGAATTTATTATGTTCTTTTTTATATTATATTTTATTAATCAAATTTAATTTAAATTGGTAAATGGTTTAAACGATAGACTCGTGTACTAAGTAAGTCCGATCAGCTTAATTTATATATTGGGTCAAAATATGATTAAATGGATTATGTCAATTTTAATCGGTCTTTTAATGATCGGACCCTACCTGATTAACAGATCTAATTTCCAGTGATGTGTGGGAAAACCACATAATCTGCTCCAAATTCTACTACTGATTTATGACGTCTAAAGTTAATTAGAACCGAACTGTTTCGGCGTATATGTGCGCAACTAAACTCTTCTTGCATGAAATTTCGAAGCAGAATGAGGTATATTGTGAAGAAAAGTTTAAGTCAAATTTTCCCGGTGAAGTTGAAGAATGACTGTAATATGAAATTTTGACATCACTAATTCAGATAGTATAAAATATTTCTGTATCACTACAAAGCTCCAAACAAAAAAATAGAATAAAATTTTACCATTAGAAAAAACAAGCCACTTATTAAATTATTTTAAAATATATGCTTATTTCTCTAGCTTTCTGATTTTTTTAACATATATCGGCATAATTCCCAACAAATTTACATGGACATGACAGTTTATTGCTGTCAAATACAAATATCAAAAGGACATCAGGAAATTTTATAGTATTGTGAATAATTTTGTTCATACTTTTTTTTGAAGCGTGAACAAAACACTTTCCTTCTGTTGGAGGAATTTGGTGAGTTACATGTAGGACCCCCTGAATTCCTCCAATGGGAGCCGAGTGTTTTGTTCACAATTTAAAAAAAGTGTGAACAAAATCGCACTCCAGTACTGTAGCTAGTAATGGGGAAATGAGGTGCAGCCAAATTAAGGCACAACCGATTCTCGTCCTACACACGCACACATACACGTTTTTTCTTTCTTTGTGCTTCCCTACTTATCTCCCAATTGCGCTACTCCAGGATTCAACCACAGTCGACCTTCATAGAATCACCATTGTCGATGCACAAAGAACTTCGACACATGTCGCTACTACCTACTTGCTATGCTGCACAAATTTCATTGTTCCCTTGATTTCTAATTTGGAATCTTGTGATGCTGCCCTAATTTTAAATTTCAAAGTGGTGTGCCACTTCCATCCCAATCTCTTGATCTCTGATTTGAAGTATTATTGCCTGCTCTTTGACCTTGAAATGTAATTCAAGTCATTGTAACATTTAGCATTTTGGAATTCATCAACGGGACTTCAAAACTAAATAGAGGGAGATCATTTTTTCATTTTCCAAAAACTCTCAAGCGAGTATAAAAAATTTGACTTCCTTAACAAGGATATATAGATCTGTAATAACCCTTAATTTTTTGATGATTAATCATCATTTTTTTGGAAGGACGTGGTCAAAAATGGTCTTCGACGAATCATCATCAATTTTTTCTCGCATTTCAATCGGTGGTTTTGTCGAACTTTGCTTTGTAGGAGGGGTAAAATTATAAATCATTTTATTCAGGCGAAGTCCCTATAATAAAAAAAATTCTAGGTGGAGTCCCCTTAAATT
Source organism: Allium cepa (assembly GCA_030765085.1). NCBI lineage: Eukaryota > Viridiplantae > Streptophyta > Magnoliopsida > Asparagales > Amaryllidaceae > Allium > Allium cepa. The sequence continues at coordinate 471,562,056 of CM060931.1, forward strand.
TTGCACCTTTCTCTAATATTGGAGTCCATTTTATAATGTCTGTAATATATGATGAAAGCGGTAGTTTTTTTTGTTTGTTTTAGGGATTTTTAATATTGATTTCATTCTTTTTTTGAATGAATTAATTCCATAAAACAGTAAATACTATCTAGTTTGGTAATTTGTTGAATTTGAATTTGAACTAATTATGATTTGAGTCAACTGAATTAGTATTCTAATTGTGCTCCATTAAATTATATTTTTTTGCATGAAAAGATTGTTTTTATAGCGGTCTTTCTACTTTTTAAAAAAATAGTTAATACAGGTGTGAGACAAATAACCCTCAATTAATTGGACACATACACCTTAGGAGAACTAACATTCGAATAAAGTCGCACTAGGAAATCCCTCAGATAATCACTCAACACACTCACATGACTACCACATTCACAAGAAACAAAACATGCTCATAAGATATAACCTATTAACACTATGCCTCTGTTCTTTATGAAGTGAGCGGGGCATTTAAGCTTGGTATTTGAGCAAGAAAGTAGGTTGAAAAAGGAAATGTGTTTGGTGATGCAAAATGGGTATTTGAGCAAAGTATTTGAAATGTGATTTTTAATTTAATTTATTTATAGTTAATTAGTTATTTCTTTTTATGTAATATTTGTTTAATTAAAATGAAATAAAAGTAAAAAAAATCAAAATTCATTAAAATTAATCAAAATACCCTAAAAATACAAATAAGCAACGTATAGAAAATACAAAAAGACTACAAATATTTGAAAATCCTATTTGTTGGCACCACATTGGTTTATCAAATATGTTTGGTACTCTTTTATGTGCCTTTCTTCCACACGCCGGTAATAACCAATTGCTAACTCGTCGTTAAGAATATTGAATATCTCTATATTATCTGACTGTATAACAATTATAAACGCTTCACCAAAATCAAACTATCCATCTTCTCTAATATGTTGAAGATGAGCAACCATATTTGCATAGTATATAAAATTTCCTGTAGAATCTGCACTATTTGTGTTGTTACCTGTGTTCGGGTTATCTAAATCCATGCCAAGATGCTTTCTTCGCTGGCTTCACCCTTGACATGGTCTTCATAGAAGCCCTCATGCAATTCTTCAAAGACTTAGCTGGCTTCCTTTTGTTGTGATGGAGCATTGGAGTGTGGTGGAGTAACCTCTTTAATAGAACTTGTTGTCCACAACCGTGTAGCCAGGTCCCTAGTAAAGGATTTTTCTTTCTCCCATATGTTCGTTGAGTTGATCCCGTTTCACCAAATATTTCAAGAGTAGGGTCACCAAACAATCTTATTATTCATTGCTGATTTCCATCGCGATTTTCCCTTGTCCGTAACACTAGGTGCTTTAGATCTCTAAACGAAACTAGAGTTTGGTCTACTCTGGGTTACGGTAGCCTTAACCATATAAGGACCCAGAATTTTGAATACTTTGTATTTAAATATTTGTATTATTGATTTAATGTGATAAAAATGGATTTTATAACCTTGTTAACCCCCTTTAATTAATAACGCATGATGGTAAACTTGTTTTTGAAATACGTTTACAAAAATAAACACTTCAAAGAAATATCGATAATGTGATCTTTTTATTGATAAACAGTTTTTACTTCATATAAGTTGTTCGAACTTGTTGTGCTTTCTTATAATATTAGTGGGTAATTAAATATCAACTAAAAATATTTTTCTTAATAATGGTGACTAGTGGGGTAGGGTGATGTCATGGATTATGTCATAGGGTAGAAAATATTTGTGGAAGATGTTTCCTAGAGGGTGTGAGGTGGAAAGTGAAGCATGCGAGGGGGAGGGTGCGTTGTGACCTTCCATGGAGGGAAGAGGTGAGCGTTTACCTCTTGAAAACTTCTACTTAAGGCTCTTCATATGTTACATTAACTCATTTGCTAATTTACAAAGATAGAACACACTTAGCCTTAATCCTCTTCTCTCTTCTCTAATCAATCTTTAATCAAAGTAACTCTTCTTCGATCTATAGAAAACTTTGGCTAAGGTCCAAGCACAACATAGGAGATAAGAATATCAAGCCAAATGTTGAAGAAAAGGAGCACAAGGAGGGGAACCAGGTTAGGCTGTAAGTAGCATGGAGGGGAGGAGGCCGAGAGCAAATATGAAGTAAAGGTTCGATCTTTGGCTTGTTTGGTGATGGTAGGAAGTGACCTTGTATTCTTAATGCTTATTCTTGATGTTCACAAGGAGTTTTGTAAGTTGACTCACCATTGAAAAGTAAATGATGTGTATATATAATTTTTATGCAAATATAAAGTTTATCGACTATGTAAAATTATAAGTTTGGACCCTTCTTGCTTTTGAAAGCAAACAACAACTTTACATTATGTATAATCACTTCTAATACCCTCTACAACATGTAATGTTGCTTTAACTTTGTGTTTCATGTTTGGTTTGGTTGTGTGCGGCATTGAAGTATGTTTGAAAACATTTAAAGCAAGAAAGGTCACTATAAGTGCACTTCGATAATCCTTTGTGTTTAACTTTGTAAAATGGTTATAAGCGAACATATTGTGAAAGTATATATTTTTGGTTATGCTCTAACTTTTAGTAGTGCATGGAACATCAAATAGTTGGTTTAGAAAATTATAGAAATGGTAGAACAAAGTTTTCAAAAGTTAGTAGGAAAAAGATCGCTATAGACACACTTTGAAATGCCTTGTTTTTGGTGGTTTTTAATATGATTTTGAATAACATCCTTAGGTTTTTTCTTGGACGGTTATTAAGTAATAATAAGTAATGTACTTACTGAAAAAAACTGGATTATAATCGGTTGTTAGATCATTGTAAACTGGTCAAACTTAAAGGCATTTAAAACTTGTTTTGTGGCAACAACACGACACTACAACATTTTCCAACTGTAACACTTTCTAGGGTTTTTTTGGAACTTTTGGCAGCAATTCTGTTAAATGTTGTTGTCTGTTGTTTGAAACTTTAAAAGATTTATAAATGATATTTAAATAAAGTAATTTTCTGAAATCCTTTTAGGGATGTTTAATAACATATGTTAGAGTATTTTAAAAGTGGTTTCAAGTTTAAATATATTTTTAATAATTATTTAGAATTTTTAAATTAATGGGTTTTAAAATGTAAAACATTTTTTTGTTATGATTTTTGTTAAATTCTAAATTAGTTTTTTTAAGTAATATTTTATATGTATATTTAAATTGTATTTATAAATATTTTAAGACCATGTCTGTGTGTTTTAGAAAAGCGAGTAAAGTATTTTATAAAATAATATGGGTACAGAAGTGGGTTTTGGTTATAATATAAAGTTATAGTGAATGGTTTTGAGAAGTTACTAAGCATATTATGTTGCTAAATATGTATACTTTTTCTAAAAAGAATATTGCAAAGATAATAAAAGGTATAAAAATATTTTGGGTTTATAGTAATAATGTTTTAGCAACATTTTTTTTTATCTATTTAAATATACTTTTGAATATAAGTGGATCTTTAAAATCATATTTTTAAAGATAATGACTAGCGTGAGTGGTTTTGGTTTATAGTAACAATATTTTAGTAAAATTTGTTTTTAACTCATTTGAATTTAAGTGGATCTCTAAATAGAATTTTTTAAAGAAATGACAAGTGTGAATGGTTTTGTGTTTATAGTAACAATATTTTAGTAACATTTGGTTTTAATCCCTTTAATATACTTTGGAATATACTTTATTCTTTGAAATGAGTATTTTAAAGATAATGATAAGTATGGAATCTTTGAAAAAAGTTAGATAAAGTAATGATTTAATTTATAAAAGAAGGAAGAGGTTTATAGTAACAATGTTTAAGTAACATTTTGTTAACCTTGTTGATTATATTTTAAAAATGTCAAATCTTGTTAAGAGATTTGTAAATATTCTTATACCTTTGAAATAAGAATATGAATACATTTCTAAGAATGTAAAGATTAGAAATGAATTATGAAATAGTAATATACATGTATATACCTTTGGTAAAGATGTTTTAAATATATGTACAAGTAGAAAAAGAAAGTAAATGAAAGCATCGTGGATTTATACGTTTTGAGACCCCTGAGGAGGACCCATTCATATAGAACATCTCTTGCTTTTGGAACGTATATTAAAGATCCCTCGGGGAGGACTCCTATATATTGTTTGCCTACTTCTAAAGGAATTATTATTTGATAAAAGAAGTTTTAAATGATAAAAGAATTATTATTTAATAAAAGGGATTAGAATTCACATGTGTGACTTAATCATGCTTTGTTTGTTTTCTTGTCTATAGAAGGTATTTAGCTGCGTACTTAGCATTAAAAGCCAACATAGTTAGGATCGTTCTATCTATGAGAGTTAAGAATGATGTTGGAATAAGGCTTAGAAGAAAACAGTGCTCAAACCTACCGGCTTCACTCTTGACTAAGGGATAATGTAAATTTAGAAGGTCGAAAACATGATAAGTATATAGACTTGGTTTCCATATGTGATTGTTCTCATTGTTATTGAATTTGACAAAAAATAACATAGGAAATATGCAGAAGAAACACGAGAATTATATGGTACGATTATCCCAGGTGATATTATAACCTGCGTATAAACTCATCTTGCTCTTCTAGGACAAGGGATAAGGAAATTTGTCCAGATAGGAGATAATCCCCTCCCTTATGCGTTGTCTGTTTATTTTTAAAAGAACCAGATTTAAGTTAACCGAAAATCTATCAGTTGTTTTGAGGTGTCCGATAAATGGGGGAATGTACTTATAAGGGATGACTTGAAGCTGTAACCACTTCAAAACTGATATACATGTTCAATATTTTGAAAGCAGTTGTGAAGAAGAATGTTATAGAGTTGCACTGTCTACCCTAAGGTTAAGTCCAAGAGAGAGGTCAGCATTAACATTTCGAATAATACTATTTGTTGTACTATCTATCTTGAGGGTGATACTAAGAGAGAGGACATCGTTAACATTCTTCGAAGGACTTATGATGGAATCTATAGAGAGATTCGAGATCTATTCGGGTGACAAAGACTCATCCGTTGTGATGTTGAACGTGATTTCACCATCAATAATGATAGAAACTAGAGTAGGATGCATAGCCAATGGGTTTAGCTAACCTAAGGATATATCAGCTCTATTCTAGAGATGCTTACGGATTGCAAGCAAGAGTGATGATATTCGGTATTATGTGTTACAGGCATGAACCAGCTATGCTTATCCTATGGTATATTTTGTATAGAGATATATGTTGCTCAGGAGGATATTTCTGACCCTTGTTAGGAGGCCTATTCTTGACATACCAAGGGCAACCTAGCGGTTTTAATTGTATACTTAATATTATTGTGTTGTACATGCAGCTCGGCTATTTTCTGATTTATATTATATACCCTAGACATTATCAGTAAGGACCTGTGTTTTACATATTGAAGAATTGTAAAATATTTTTATTTCATTCATATGAGGTCTTATGACTCTAAGATTTTGGAAATTGACTCTTAGGGACATCTTACACATCTTTGATTTTTTTTCGAATTTCTATGTGACAATTTTGATCCTAAAAATGTTGTTTGGGCTATAACTTTTGATAGAAGCCGAATCAGTGTCTCAAACTACTTCCATTGCTTAAAGATGATAACTTCATATTATGTAGAGTGATCATAATAGAAAAACAGACTTTTCATTTGAAAGTTATTGTAGTTTTTAATTTTAGTTGCTATTGTCCAGTTTTAGTGGGTAGTTAACTAAGCCCATGCTTAGCCCCACGAACCCACTCCTAAATTTGCATTAGTAGAAGGCTATAGGAATTGACCTAAGTTATTTCCTTCTCCCCAAAATAGATCCAAACCTCTGTTAGCCCTAATTTCATCAAAATCACATCTTTTCCTTACTAATCTTAGCCAAATCATTGACTAGAGAGGGGATTAGCATATATAAGCTAGAGATTACCATTTTCATTGATTTGTTGCCTCATTCCTAGCCATTCACTTCAGATATAAGAAAGAAATTGGGTTTTTAGGTATTTGGTAAGTGGTTCTTGTTACGCGGTTGATTGGCCCGGTAATGAGACGTTCAGCAAGCAAGCATAAAGCAAGGAAAAAGTACCCGCTCGGCATACAAGTCTCCGCTCGGCATACAAGTCTTCGCTCGGCACAATCAAGCCTCGCCCGTCATAGACTCATCGATCGGCACAATTACGTCTCGCTCGGCACACAAGCCCCGCTCGGCCTACAGTCCTCGCTCGGCACAAGCTAGCCTCGCCCGGCATATACTCATCGCTTGGCACAATTACGTCTCGCTCGTCCTAACGCCTAATGCCATTGCTCGACATCCTTCAGCAGCATATTTAGCAAAGTCACTCAACAAGGCTCATTTGGCATCCTTGGTTCGGTGCATACGAGGAATGTTAACAAGTTATCAAGTCCATAGCAAAATAAGGGCGTTCGGCATAGCTTCACTTCGGTTCAACTCACTACTTGCCTTGGTTCTCTTGAGTGATTACTTTGAGTCACTCGATGGTCGACCAGACATTTCTCGATTGGCATTCCTCGCTCGGCATGGCTCGTTCGGCATGCCTAGTTCGGTGCGCAGAAGTCTCCTACTGTGGGCCGAGATACCTTATTCCCAGGCCCGTGAAGGAAGTCCGACCTATCTTCACCTATAAATAGAAGGGAAAGGGCACAGTGAAAGGGACCTTTTTTCTGGAACACTGGCAAGACTCTGCTGCTTTCAAGACTCACTCTTTTTCAATTAGCATTTTCATTCGAGTAGTTGGTGTACGGAATGTATCTGTAATCAATTATTTAGAAAAGAAATAAAGATTAAACTCAAAGTGGATGTAGGCAGTTATGCCGAGCCACTATAAATCAAGTGTTCTAGTTTTTGCAATTAATTCCGTATATATTCCTCTATTTTAATTTCTATCTTCAATAGTGTCTCTACACAAATCTTTCTTTGGGTGTTAGTGACCAATTCTAGTGCTAACATTTTGGTGCTTTCACTAAGAACTCGCACTTTTAGTTTATTAGGATCTACTTTGTAGCTACTGAATTGAAGAAATCCCTCGGATGAGATCCAAGTCATTCAAAGGAAGCCCATTAATTCTACTCAGAGTTCCTCCAATAACTCTACAATGGGAAGACCTCATACCAGATCAGCCTCGCACAATGCAGATGTCAACAAGACTACTAGCATCCACCAAGTAGGACCAAGCAACAAGCAAGTTAATCTGGGCGTAGGGACTATCGCCGCCCAAAGCCAGATGGAAGTTGTCATCAGAACGGAGTTCAACAACCTGATGGGAGAACTCGTAGAAAGCTTGAGACAACTTGGCGAACAAATTCAAGCTAACGCCAACCTTATCACTCAGCTTACTCAACAATAGCATCAGAATGCTGGAGGTATCCCTACTCCTTACTCCTCATCGGACATCTTGACTTCGTCCGATGAACCTCCCAGGCGTAGACGTCGCAAAACTGAAACAACGCAAGTAGGTGTCGCAGATCGATCAACCAGGGATGGTCCAAGTTCCCTACTTGGAACCATGGCGCCCCACTTACATCAAGGTAATCATACCCAAGATGGAGCAGGAAACTTAGGATCTAGAGCATTAGTGGAAACTGGACGCTCGGTTCACCAAGGCTCTAACGAAGTGGTCCCCAAGTTACACATTTGGTAGATTGCCAACAGAGGAGACATCAACCCAAACGATCTCATAGAATAGATTCCAACCTGCCATCCTCCATACAAACCCTGGAACTATCGGCTATGGTCAGCTGATGAGAGAAAATCAAGGCTTGACCAATGAAGATTGGGGGATATCCAGGAGTCATACTCCACTCACAGATACTATTCTACAGGCCGAGTATCCCAGGAAGTTTAGCATGCCAACTATCCCGATCTACGAAGGGAAGACTGATCCCCGACTGCATGTGATGAGATATGAATGGATGATGGATTCGACTAGAGTAAATGATGCAAATAAGTGTAGATGCTGCCTGATAACTTTATCCGAAATTGCGACCATGTGGTTCACTCGACTTCCTCCGTGGTCTATATCCAGCTTTGATGAATTGGCAATGGAATTTGTAGAAGAGTTCAGGATACATGCCACTTGTCCCAAGGACGTGATGTCCTTATCCAGTGTGATCGAGGCTCCAAGGGAGTCGTTGAAGGAGTAATCACAGAGATTTCACGTTGCAGCTACTGAAGTTAGCAACCCAGACGACCATGTAATTTTGGTGGATATGATGCAAGGAGTGGATCCGGATTTGGTATTTGATGATTAGTTGGTAGGAAATCCTCCGACTACACTAGAGCGTTTTTATTCAAAGGCTCATCGGTTCATAAAAAGGGAGGATGCCAGGCGGACCAGACGAGATAAGGCACCAGGGCCTGGTCAGGAGACTGTAAAGAGCAACATTGCTGTAAAATAATCTGATGATAATTCAAGGAAGGTTCAGGTCAATGTCCAAAATAAGCCTGGGCAATCTAAAGGGTTCAGAGGAGGAAATCTTGGAAAGAAAAGGGAAGCAGGAAAATGGAAGCCAAGGATTCCAACTTACAACGGATACACTCCTCTGAATGCATCTCTGGAAAATATTTACCTGTCAACTATAATACTTTTCAATACCGAAAGCCACGCCCAAAGGAGTCTACGGAGGAACAAAAGCGAACCGGGAAGTACTGCACTTCCATGAGACTTACAGGCACAATACCGAGGAGTGTAGACACCTCCACGATGCCATAGAGAAGCCGATTAGATAAAACAAGTTGTAAGAGTTTGTCAAGAACCCGCAAGAAGTTAGATAAGGAACATCTAACCCCGGACGCAGGCAAGCTCCACGCCATCCAGAGGAACCAGCTCGAACTGTAGGTAGACTAGTCATAAACACGATAGTCGGTGGACCTTACCCTGTGGATAAGAGTTGGCAGGAAATGAAGTGGTATGCTAACTTCCGAAGGCATGCAGATTTTGAGTGTTGTTCAAATATGGTGGACGAGTCTCCAGCTAAGCAGCAATGAACGATGATGGACGATATAGTTTTCAGGAGCAAAATGCTAATCGGGTAGAGGCTCCTACCATTGACCCGATGGTCATCTCCGCGACAATCAGGCCAACATTTGTGAAAAGAATTTTAATTGATTGTGGAAGTTCCGTTAACATCATCTTCAAAAAAGCATATGACCAAATGAAGATGGAGACCAAAGATTTAAAAACCATCTAAAGCCCGTATCCATGGCTTTAATGGTGCAACAACTGATGCAGTGGGTTATGTTGAATTGCCAATTGAAATGGAACAAGGCGAACGTAGGAGGGTGTGAATCCTGCCTTTCATTGTTTTGGATGTCGATTCTTCGTACAATTTTTTCTAGGTCGACCGGCCCTGGTAGAGTTTAGGGCAGCTTTGGCCCCTTGGTATTTAACTTTGCAATTTTCAATAGACAAAGGGGTTGGTGTGGTGCATGGCGATCAGGCGATCGGTCGTGCATGTTATGTGGCTGAGCTGAGAGAGGCCCAACGGAGAGAGAAAGGAAAGGTTGCAGACAACTCTGTCCACACCCGAGTCATTGAAAATTACAAGTAGTGCCCGAGCCCTGGCTCGGGCAACATGATCGGATCTACAGAGACATAGATATGAGAGATGATGATGAGGAACCCAGGGAAGCAAAAGCAGCACTGGCTAAACTGATGATTGACATTCCATTCAGCCTAGATGACCCTCGCGATTACTTAAGATTGGATCACAACTCGAACCCTCGATGATCGAGGATCTCTCTGACTTCCTCTGAGCGAATCTGGATGCTTTCGCTTGGACACATTCTAATATGTGCGACATTTCTCCTGCTATTTGAGTCATATGTTGAACATAGACCCGAGGTACATACCAATAAAGTAGAAAAGGAGAGGCGTGGACCCGGAGAGGTCCGTCGCTCTTAGAGAGGAGGTGGACAAACTCAAAGCCAATGGGTTCGTCCGCGATGCCCTCTACCTTGAATGGGTGTCTAACCCCATTATAGTGAGAAAAGAAAATGAGAAATGGAGAACCTGCGTAGATTACTCTGATCTGAACAAAGCATGCCATAAGGATAGTTTTTCTTTACCTACGATTGACCAATTGGTCGACTCAATAGCCGGGCACGAGTTACTATCATTTATGGATGCGTACTTGGGATATAATCAAATCTCGATGCACATTCCAGACCAAGAACACACCAGTTTTGTCACAGACGTCGGGATATATTGCTATGTAGTGATGCTTTTTGGATTGAAAAATGCTGGAGCGACTTATCAGCATATGGTGAATCAAATGTTTAAAGACCAGACAGGTAGAAAAATAGAAGTCTATGTGGATGGCATGCTCGTGAAGATCAAACGACCATATTTGAGACTTGGTGGAAATGCTTGATATACTCAGATATTACGGAATGAAAATCAATCCTCTGAAGTGTTCCTTCAGCGTTGCGTCAGGGAAGTTTTTGGGTTTCATTGTTAATGCACAGGGAATTGAATCTAACCCAAAAAAGATTCAAGCTATTCAAGATATACAAGTGCCCAAAACTATAAAGCAAGTACAAAACCTGAAAGGGAAAGTGGCCGTGCTGACTCGATTCATATCCAGAGTCACAGATAAGTGTATTCCCTTCTTCGATGTAATAAAGAAAGGAAATAGAAACTTTGAATGGATGCCCAACTATGAGGACGCATTGTATGTGTACTTGGTGCTGTCAAAGCCTATAAACCATGAAGTATTGTATGTGTACTTGGTTTTATTCCAGCATTCTATCAGTATGGCTTTGGTTCGCAAGGAGGACCGAGTTCAAAAGACGGTGTACTATGTCAGTAAAGGTTTAATGGGGCAGAAAGAAATTATCCCAAGATTGAGAAACTGGCCTACTTCTTGGTGATTGCATCACACAAGCTTCGTCCGTACTTTCAGGCACACTCAATCAGTGTTTATACCGATCAACCCTTGCGACAGGTACTCCAACGACCAGAAACCTCTAGAAGGATATTAAAAAGGAATACTGAGTTGAGTCAGTTCGATATTACCTACCTGCCACGAAGGGCCATACAAGGGCAAGCGCTAGCAGACTTCATCGCTAAATTCACCGTGTCAGACGAACCAAACAGTCATGATGTCATTCCCCCATTCGATGGAAACTGTACACCAATGGGGCATCTAACGGTCGTTGATCTAGGGATGGTATAATTCTTATAACTCCCGAAAACTGATCAATTTGTTACGCTTTGAAGCTCAATTTCCCTGCAACAAATAATGAAACTGAGTATGAAGCATTGATTGTTGGCTTGAAACTTATCATGGAACTAGGAGTAAGATCGGTTGAAATCTTTTGTGACTCACAATTGGTGGTGTACCAGGCAAGGAGGGACTATCAAGCAAAAGGGACAGAGACTTGCCCCATTCCTTGCATGGGTTCAAGAGCTGTTAGCAAATCTATAATATTATGATATTTCGCATGTCCCGCGTGAACAAAAAAGAGAAGCCAATTCATTGACCAAATTTGCAAGTACTGGCGATGCGTAGCAAATGGGATTGGTTCCCGTCGAAACCTTACATGCTCCGAATACAAATGTGACGGAGATAGATTTCATATTAGAAACAGAAATCAAGAAGGAATCATGGATGACCTCATTTAAGCAATACTTGCTACACGGGGTATTGCCCAAAAGAAAGAACAAAAGACAGCAAGTCATTCGTAAAGCTTCGCGATATGTAATGCAGGACAGAATAATGTATCAAAAGGGATTTTTGGCCCCCTTACTTCGGTGCATTTCCCATAATGAGATAAAACAAGTCCTGAAGGAAGTCCATGAAGGAGAATGTAGTGACCATACTAGAGGGCAAACATTAGCAAAAAAAATCCTCCGCTATGGATACTATTGGCCAACTACAAATCGGGATGCTGCAGACTACGTAAGGAGATGTGACAAATGCCAAAAGTATTCAAAAATCCTGAGAGCTCCGCCGATGGAACTCACACAAATGGTTACTCCCTGGCTGTTTGCAACGTGGGGGATCAATATAATTGGTTCTTTACCCATATCCAAAGGTGGTGCAAAATACGCAATAGTTGCGGTCGATTACTTTACCAAGTGGGCGGAATCAGAGCCCTTACCCACAATCAATACCAAGAAGGTCATTAATTTCGTTGTACGAAACATTATATGCCGTTTTGGCCTCCAATGGACTATCATTACAGACAACGGAACTTAATTTGAAAGAGGGAGTTCAAAGAATTTTGTCAAAAGTATGGCATTGAAAAAAGATTTGCAGCAGTTTCTCATCCAAAAGCCAATGGACAAGTAGAAACCGTGAATAAAATAATCAAGTCCGTGTTGAAAAGGCACTTGGAAAAGGCTAGAGGCAGGTGGGTGGATGAACTTCCAACATCGCTTTGGGCTTACAGAACCACCCATAAGTCTACGACTTGCCACTCTCCATTCGCATTGGCATATGGCATGGAAGCTGTTATACCTATGGAACTTGAATTTCCTTCACATCGAGTAACTCATGATGACCCTAAGACGAATCAGGATCTTTTACTGGACAGGACTTTGTTGATGAAAAAAGTGAAGAAGCTGATTTAAGGTGGCTGCATATAGACACCGAGTCGTTCGATATTATAATGAAAAAGTCCAAATTGAGAACCTTTGATGTGGGCAATCTCGTTTTGAAACGAGTTTTCCCGGTCCCATCGCATATAAATCCCATATGGGAAGGTCCATATGTCATTGACGAAGGCTTGGATAGGAAACTTTCAAGCTAGCGACCGTTGATGGCGCGATATTTCCCCGAGCATGGAGCAGCGAGCATCCGTGACATTACTATACTTAGTCTATTTCTTTTGTATCTTTGTTGCAATTATTTCTAGTATATTTTTATTTCGTTGATTCTTAGTTTTCGGCATGTAATAAGAAAATTTAGTTTGTTTTCATTAATAAAGGCTTGAAGCCATCTTTTCCATGAATTATTGATGTTTCCATGTGTGATAATTCTATGGAAAAAAAAAACTAAAGTTACATTATTATGTCTGGCGTACGAACGTGGAAAAAAAATTAAAAAAATCTCCAAGTCCCCAGAGTGCGGACTGAAGTACCCTTAGTCCCCGGAGTGTGGACTTGAGTATAAAGGACTTAAAATCTCCAAGTCCCCAGAGTACGGATAGGAGTACTCTGAGTCTTCGGAGTGCGGACTAGAGTATAAACGACTTAAAATCTCCAATTCCCCAGAGTGTGGAATGGAGTTTTCTGAGTCCTGGAAGTGCGGACAAGAGTGTAAACGACTTAAAATCTTCAAGTCCCCAGAGTGCGGACTAGAGTACTCTTAGTCCCCGGAGTGCGGACTAGCATATAAACGACTTAAAATATCCAAGTCCCTAGAGTGCAGACTGGAGTACTCAGAGTCCCCGGAGTGCAAACTAGAGTATAAACGACTTAAAATCTCCAAGTCCCCAGAGTGCAGACTGGAGTACTCTGAATCCCCAAAGTGCAGACTAGAGTATAAATGACTTAGTATCTCCAAGTCCCAGAGTGTGGTCTGGAGTACTCTAAGTCCCCGGAATGCAGACTAGAGTATAAAAAACTTAAAACCTCAAAGTCGCCAAAATGTGGACTGGAATACTCTGAGTCCTCGGAGTGCAGACTAGAGTATAAACAACTTAAAACCTCAAAGTCGCCAAAATGTGGACTGGAATACTCTGAGTCCTTGGAGTGCAGACTAGAGTATAAACAACTTAAAACCTCAAAGTCCCCAGAATGCAGACTAGAGTACTCTGAGTCCCCGGAGTGCGGACTAAAAATATTCTAAGTGCCCTAAGCGTGAAAAAGAGAATCTACAATTCTAAAAAATCTCCGAGTCATATGGAAGTGAACTGGGATTTATGTAACTCACAAGATTTTCGATCTCGACCACAGTTATACAGTAAGATGAATAATAAAAGTCGTTTGAAAGATAAAGAAACTAAGTTTTATTTATTAATCCAAAATGAGGTTCCACTACAATCCCTCCAAAATTCGGATTCAAAAGTCTATCTACAATGGCTATGAAAATAAATAGAAATAATTACATAATCTAAGCTAACTCTCATTGAACGAGCGTGACAACTACTTCTTTGGTTTCTTTTGCTTCCTCGTTTTCTCAGATGACTCCTCCCCCATGCGTTTTCTCTTTGACGTTTTGCTTGATGGGAAGTAACATCCGAGGAAGGAAGAGGAACCTCTAGTGGCCTGGACCCACCAGGGAGAATGAACTTCAAAGGCCTGTTCAAAGGATCATCAAGTTCCGCTACCTAGGGCTCAACTTTGATCTTAAATTTCTTTTTCTTCTCCTCTGCAAGTTGCTATTTCATGCTCACTTTTGAAGTATGTCCGGAGGCACCTGTAATCTCAAATTCGTAATTTTTTTTGACGGGAGACGAAGTTTCAGACTTGTCCTCGTCAAGCGCCTCAATCACTTGAGCATCCGGACCAGGAGTCTCTCCTGCTTGAATGGCCTTACTCATCTTCTCTTTCTTCTCCGTGGCGTCATCGCTCCATGGAGTTGGCTCAGGATCAGAATGACTATACAAAATCATAAGAGATGAATGTAAGAATATGTTAACTACTCGCCAAAAATGACATCCCATCAAACATTTAGAAGAAAAGTTATGTACCGGCTTCTGGCTGGCTCTCAACCGTCCGGGGAGTTTCACTTTCTGGAATGGGAGATAGAACATGAATATCAGGGCCAGGATCTTCCGGGTCATAGCCAATGTGCTGCTCGAAGGGATCAAGTGTTGTACGACCAGTTGGTTGAGTAAGGGGAGGAGCTGGAGGCTCGGTTCCAGACGGACCGACGATGTCGTTCTTACCTTTTGACAAGGAGGAATCTTTGCTATAGAGAGCCTTCATTGCAGACAAGTCTGAAGGTTCGTTCCCTCATAGAAACTCCTTCACCAAAGCGGTTTCGTCAACCTCTTCAGTTCCCGACTCGACCTTTTTGATTTTTAACAAGGTTTCCCATGCTTCGACCAGAGATTCGAGGCAACCCTCGCCAAGAAACATTAGGTCACGTTGCATGAAAACTTGAGCGTTGTATTCGACAACAAG
This sequence comes from Allium cepa, assembly GCA_030765085.1. Lineage (NCBI taxonomy): Eukaryota > Viridiplantae > Streptophyta > Magnoliopsida > Asparagales > Amaryllidaceae > Allium > Allium cepa. The sequence continues at coordinate 471,577,166 of CM060931.1, forward strand.
TAGGTCAAACATGCATTTAATTTCCTCTCTACCAGCCTCCGTGGCTGCCTCAAGACGAGAATCAATCCCCGTGGATGCTATTCTTTTGCCCTCCTTTTGGGCTTCATCCTTCAACGTCTCAACTTTGGAGAGTTCGTCATCAAGCTTTGTCTTGAGGAGTCGTTGCCAACGATCTCATCACAGTATCCTTGCGACTCCTCTTGAGCAACAGTTTTCTCTTCCCTTTCTTTTAAGAGTATCTCTTCCAACTCTTTAACGCGCTGGGTGAATGCATATCTCTCCTTTTGGACTGGGTCTTTTTCTAAAGCCAAGGCAACCAAACGTTGAACCGCTTCGTCGATCTCTTTCTTATGTGTAGCCTCCATACGATTAACTGCCTCAGCGGTGTCTTTGGCATTTTTCTAAGCATTTTCAAGCAGAGTGTTGTATGAAAGAAGCTCTTTAACCTGAGCTTTAATGATGTCTTTGCCATGAATGGCTTTGAGTTTCAATCTATCAATTTCATGTTGACGTTCGATAGAAACATCTGACATTTTCTCCTCCAAATGAACAAATGCATCATGTTGAACATAGACATCATTGTTGCAAGCAATGGTGCTTTGTTTGATGTGCAATGGAATGTGATGAATCACTAGAAGAAATTTTAGACCATCGAAGCAGATGTTTGGGAATCTGGCCTTGAGGTCAGTAAGTTTTCCGCCATCGACGGATCGTGTATAGGAGCAGGAGGAGTTTTCCTAGAGACTACAGATGTTTTGTCAGGTTCCCAAGATTGCCTGGTACTAGATGAACCAGATTGTTGGTCTCGGTGAGCCTAAGGCTGGGACCCCTTATGCGCAGATTTCTCCTTGCCTTGCTCTGATTGGAAAGGAGGATCGCGAGAGTAGGAAGAATGGCTGTATGTTTTGTTCAATAAGATGAATCTCGAAGGCGATAGTCCCGATCGCCAGTGTCATCTCTGTCCCGACGTTTGTCGGAGCCCGAATCCTAACCAGAGTGATGAAAAATAGATGACCTACAAAGACGGTCGAGTCCGTGAGTATGCTCCATATCACCTGCGCAGAAATTGAATGACGACCAGTTAGAAAAAAATAGAGCGATGGCTAAAATTTAAGTGCAGAGTGAAGTGCACGTGTCCGTGTGTGTCCTAGTGTTTTCCCTCGACGGACCAGTTTCTTTATCTTTACTTATAGGAATTTTTTCTCCTTGGTTATGGGCTTGAGCACCTTCATCGCCTCTCGTGGGCGAATGGAACTTAAGGACTTTCGGATCGTTGAAGCCATAATTGAGTAAATCGTCGGGAATGGTGAGGTCAGATAAGCCTATCAATGAGCTCTCTAAGTGTTGAGGAGACAAATCTTTTTCCACTAGAGTGACTGTGACCTTTGAGGTTCCACCAACAGTCTTCTTCCTCAGTTTGTATGCCATTTTCTTTTTTCCCTTCGAAGGGGCAGGCGCTAAATCGGTGCCATGTTCCTCAACCACCAGTTCCCGAGAAGGACTTATATTCTCACCCGGTGTGCCTGACACCTCAGTCTCTCTAATCTCGCCCTCCTCGGGTGTGTCGGGGCCATCCCATGTTGAAGGCCCAGCTTGCCTTTTCCCTTTTTCCAAGGCAGACCCGGTTATAGTGACGCCGTGAGGAAGACTTATTCGGCGACCTTCCGCCAACACCCCGAATTTTGAGAGCGACTCGTTGGAGATGATAGATCTAATGTCCTGGTCTTCTACGGGAACAGTTCGGATGGCTTCGACGGCCACAGAATACCCGGAGCCTTCGGAACATGGGCTGATACCTGTAAAAGTTAAGAAAGGGTTTAGAAAGGAATGCACTTTTCGCCGCATACAAGTATTGATCCAGGAAGGAAACTTACTCCCTTCTAGCCATCTCCTCGCAAAACCAAGGGGACAGCGCACACAAAACCACTCCTGCTTAAACTAGGTGAATTTTCTCCATGCCCCAGTCAGAATTTGACACTTGTTATGTGACTCAAGAAATATAAAGGATGGACTATCAGATCGTCTCTTGAAGCGATAAATATAGAGGATGTCACCAGGAGTGGGGGGCCTGAATAAAATGCTCATGAAAAGAATGCATGTGCCGTTTATGAATGCGTGGCTGTTAGGGTGTAACTGTGATGGGGCGATCTCAATATACTGCAACAGATGGTGGAGAAAGGAGTTGAATGATGGCACGCTACCAGCCCAGCACATGAATTTGTTACAAGTAGTGTATCCAACTAGGGGAAAATGAGGACGATCTTGTCCCGACGGAACCAATACGTCGTCAAAAGGAATTCCGTGTATTGTGCATAGCCGACGAAGGGCATTTTCATTGATTCTTGAAGCTAGGGAATTAGCCGGGTTATCTATGATGATCGCGACATCTATGACATCAGGAGCCATGTTTACTGATGTAGCCGTTGGACTTGGGATATTCTATACAGGTATTGTCGACGGATTTGAAGTTCCTACTACCCTTTATTGAAGACTTGGCTCAGCTTTGTCTAAGACTATAGTAGAGCTCGACTTTCTAGACATCTTCAATGAGTGTCGATAGTTGGATAAACATCTGTTTGAACTATACTCGAATAACAATCAATATTAGACATAACGACAAGAATACTCCCCCCGTGTGGTGTGTGAACTAGTGCAATAATTCGAGTATAAGTGTCAAAGTATTAAAATCATGAAGATGATAAAATAAAGTTAAGTATAAGTGTCCTGTGATGGTTTTTAGTTTTGAACTCGGACGTTGGCACTATATGTCGAAGGCTATTGTCTGTTTTTATCGAGTTAAATTCAGGTTTATAGTTGTTGGGACAGAGAAATTATCCGTCTGGATTAGTTTGATATCCATGTTTGCTTAAGTCCTTATCCTTGTTTATTGTCATATGTTTAGGCATAGGAAGTGAGTCAAGTCGATGTGCACTATGTTCGAGTTGGGATGGTTCCGATTGTTGTTGCCTACTTCCAGACTCGATGCCGAGTGACACTCAAAAGACTCGACTAAACAACAACCTAAACTCTCTCACACTTCAAAGGCTCAATACCGAGCCTCATCCGCCCGGCATACAGAACCCGACCCACACTTCTCTCCTACGCTCTCTCTTCACTGTTCGGCATGTGGAAGTCATACCGAGCCGCATTCGTTTGGCATACCTGACCGAGCTTGTGGTCTGTAACCAGGCCATAACACTCGAGAGACTAAATCATACACTCTCCTTAATACCACATGATAACGGGCCACAACCAAACGTTCTCCTCCCACTCGCTTCTTCGAGTAACCTAAACACCTGTCTAAGTGGCCAGTCGAACGTCATCCTAACTCATACACCACGATCAACCAACACTCCCAAATCTCGCTAATTCCTACCGAGCTAACCATACTTCCTCTTCCCTCACTTGGCGACCCAACAGGAACCTACGTCCTAAATGCCTCCGGCATCCTCTCCCTTCCTTCTCTCCGCCTAACACTAAGGCATGTCTAAACCTTAGATTCATCTTCTTCATCTAGATGACTTCTACCGTTTGTAGTTTGAAATAAAGTTATGAATTCGAGTCTCATACAAAACCCCTAATTGGGAGAGTCGGACAAGTGAAAAATCATACCTAAAGAAATGGCTCGAAGCTTAGGGAAATACTGGATTAAGAATTGAAATCCGTTCAGGTTCGTTGTTGGGAGAGGTTGAGAGGCAATGTATTGGACTCGAGAAGAAAAGGGAAGGTTGAGGTGTTAGTAGGAGTTTGGCGGAAGACGAGTTTGAAAGTCTTATCGAAGGAAAGTAAAAGTGAAAGGGAGAAAAAGGAGAAGTATTGGTTTATATAGGAAAGAGGGAAGATGAACAGACATCAACCAGTGGAACCGGTCAAGACATCTCAATGGTTTGGCATCCATATACCAAACGGCTCACTGCTTATGTGTCAAATAAAGGGAAGGAATCAAATATTGGCTCAAAGCGTATCGTGTTGCCTCACACGACACACTTTGGGGGGCAAGTGTTACCAGGTTGATTGATCCGGTAATGAGAGGTTCACCAAGCAAGCGTAATGCAAGGAAAAAGTCCCCGCTCGACATATAAGTCTTCGCTCGGCATGCAGGCCTCGCTCGGTACAAGCAAGCCTCGCCCGGCATACACTCACCGATCGGCACAATTACGTCTCGCTCGGCACACAAGCCCCGCTCGGCCTACAGGCCTCACTCGGCAGAAGCTAGCCTCGCTCGGCTTATACTCATTGCTCGGCACAAGCAAGCCTCGCCCGGCATATTTTCATCCCTCGGGACAATTACGTCTCGCTCGGCCTAACACCTAACGCCATCGCTCGACATCCTTTAGTAGCATCATTTTGCAAAGTCACTCAACAAGGCTCATTTGGCATCCCTGTTTCGGTGCATAAGAGGGATGTTAACAAGCTATCAAGTCCACAACAAAATAAGGGCATTCGGCATAGCTTCACTTTCGGTTCATGTAACAACCCTTTATTTTGTAATTATTTTATTGTATATTTTAATTATTTTTAATGTAAGATTTTGATATAAAAAACTTATTTTACTTATTGAAATTATTAAATTTATTATTTAAATATAATCTTGATTTTTATATGATTTATAATTCCAAACTTGTGTAAGTTGAATATTTGCCTGAAATGCTGATTTTGGTCAAAATAGTCAAACTCTGACTTTCAACTTAAAATTTTAAAAGTTTAAAAATTTAATTTTTTTCTTTTATTAGGAAAGTACATAAAATTCTAAGAACACCACTTTTCGTTTCGTTGAATTTGGATGTAAATTGTGAAAGTTATACCCTTTACAATATTGTGCGTATATAGGGTTATTTAACAATGACTATTTTAAATTGTATAAGTTACTTCTTCTTGGTTATATTTTATTTTAATATGTGATAATATGTTATATGATGTATATTTTGACTTTTAAGTATTTTTAAAATGATAATATAATTTTTCTAAAGTTTATTTGAATTTATTTCAATTTATAAAGCCTAGTTGGTATTTACTCCATTTTTCTTTATTTAACTTTCTATTTAATAAAAATTAAATTATTATTTTACCTTGAAAATGTTTTAAAACCATTTTTAATTCAAATTTTGTGTTATAATATTTTTTTGTGAAGTAATAAATTTTTCAAAGTCATTGGAGATTTTCTTGTAATTTTTATGTCAGGGTTGCTATTTTTAAGCAATTTCTTATTTCCTTTTTCTATTTTATTAAAATAAATTATTTATTTTATTTTATTCTTACTTAGTTTTGGTTTTAAATAACATTACTGAGTTTATTTTGTTTTTATAAAATTAAAAAGAAAAGGAAATGCAAAAGGTTTAGAAAGTTAAGAGATCTTAAAATCCTGAAACGTAAAGACGTTTTATCCGTTTCTTTTTGCAATTAATACATCAATTTATCCTAGCCATTCCTTTCCTCTTCCTTTGCAGCCGACTCCCTCATATTATTCACGAATTTTCAAGCTCCAAAACCCTAAAAATCATGGCCTCCATCTTGAGAAAAAAATCTGGTAATGGCTACATCTTTTTTCTACATTTTTCTTCTCATTTTCTATGTATTTTGCCTAGTTTTTTGTGCTTTCTGGATTGGCCTCTACCACCCACCATCACCACCATACTCTCCACCATCCCCTACCACTCTTCCTTAACATCATCTCCAGCCATCATTTCAGATCCATCCATGGCCACACCTCCCTTGGTGACAAAACTCCACAAAATTGCAAATAATGTCCAAAACAATGCACTAGCCACCACTATTACTTCACCACCTTCATACTTCACCATGGCCACCACCTTTAGCCACGACCACCACCTTGCTACCACCACTACACTTCATCTTAGCCTCTGTCCAGATCTGAAATTGACATGGCCAGGACTCCATGAACCAAAACTCCACAAAAACAATGCATAAAGCCTTGAAACATTCATGATAGCCACCTTATCACTTCATATCTTCATCCACCACCTTGGCCACCACCATAGGCCGCCACCACCACCTTTTCCAGACCTCCCCACACCCCTCCATCTACTGTCCAAACCTGTACAAGTATGGCCAAGCCCCACTTGACCCAAGGCCGAGCCTTGTTGTGCTCAAAAATTTCATATATGTTGCCTTGACCAATTGTATGCTTCATGTTATAACCCTACCACTCCATACTCCTTCTAGCCGTGAATTATGGTGCCAAACCTGAGCTATATCATCATCATGGCTGAACCCAAGAACCTCCTAGGCCAATCATTTGAATGGTTAAAGCAAGGTCAAGTAATCTATTCCTTTGTTGCTTCGTATTTTCATTGTTTCAACATTGTTTTGCGTTGAATATTTATCTGTGTATTGTCTTGTTTTGGTTATTGTTTACAAGACAAATATCAAGGCTCTCCATTCATTCAAATCAAAAGTCGTGTTGTATCGTGCTTGTCATACTTTTGGAACCGCTCTTGTGTTTGTTGTTTTGGTCTTCAGCTTGAAAAAGTGAGTCTTTCTCACTCTGATATTTATACTTATGAAAAGTGAATTGATGACAAGTGTTTAGTAATAAAAATGTTTATGCAAGTTAATGATGATCATATGATATGCTATGCCATGTTATTACCATATTATTACCATGTTAAAACTGTTAATTTTCACCTGACATCTGATATATGACTGTATATTGTGATATTGACCTTGTTTATATTATTTCTGCATATGATCACACTGCAAGTTCCCTGTTAGAAAAAACATGTTACGGGCTGAAACGATAGGCCTGAGTGGTTTTAAATTTTTCATTTTGACTTGGGATTGCGGGTTTGAAATGATAAAACCCGGATTTTCTTTGTAAATTACGGGTTGAAATGATATATTACCTGTATCACTTTACCTAGCGTAGAAAATTATATACAGGCCCGTAGTTAAAGTATGTTTTTCTAAAATTTTAAATATTTTAGAAATTTAATTATTATAATATTTTGATTTTAAATAAAAAAAGGATTTTTGTAAAATATTATTGATTTTCTGAACAATTGTAAGTGAAATGAATTAATGAAAAGTTAGAAAATTTTGAACGTAAGTTCTTTTGGAAAATTTGATTTAATTTTAATTGGAAATTAAATTGAATATGAAATTATGATAAATTTATGATAATTTGAATTTAAATGAATTAAAAGTGATTTTATATCATATTAATGATTTTTTTAACAAAGTTGAAATGTGAAATGAATGAATATTTTAAGTTCAAATTTTGAATATAACTAAAATTGGAAATTTATGAAATTGACTTAAAAGTGAACTTTAATTATGTAAATAAAAATAAATTAAGTTATATTTGAGAATTTGAACTTAAGTGTTAAGTTGAAATTTAATGTAATGGATTTAAAATTCAATATTGCATTTTAATAAGTGAATTATTATTAAATCTTGATTTTTGAATGGAAATTTAACTTTATAAAATCATGAACTTGAGGAAAATTAAATGATGTTATAAATGTGAAAATGTATGACTTTATAAGTTAAAAATGTATTTAATAAAAATATAATTGGTTGAGAAATTTTATTGAATATTTGAAGTTAATTAACTGCATTTTTGAAATGCTATTAATTACAATGTAAATGATATTACAGCATTTGTAAACGTTGTAGTTGATGATAATGAACTAAAAAGCTAAGTTGAATTTAAAGCTATTATAGCAATCTTTGTAAGTGCTATAATTTCTGAATTTAACTAAGTTATTCGAAATTTAAGTAAACCTATTATAACATTTTAAAATGCTGTCTTTTGTTAAATTGAACTGTTTTGAATGTAACTTTCCGTATAAGTTTTCTAAATGATGCGAAAAGTGAATTTTCACGGTTTTGATAAACTTAAGTGAATAAATAAACTTTGGATGTCGAAATTTTTGGAAATTTAATAATTTAATTATTAAACATAATAACTTCATTGAAATGATAAAAAAGAATTTTTGGAATATAAACTGTTTTGAAATATGAATTGAAATGGTATTTTAGATTGAATAAAATGAATAATGATTTGAAATGAATGAAGTCTGAAAAGATACGATATTTTGATATATTAAAATGATTTGAAATGAAGTTTTGAAAGGATATGATATTTTGATATATTAAAATGATTTGAAACGAAGTGTTGAAAGATATGATATTTTTGATATTAAATGATTTGAAAAACGGAGTTTGAAAGATATGACATTTTGATATTAACATGATTTAAAAAGAAGTTCTGAAAGATATGATATTTTGGAACTAAAGCTTTGAAAGGTTATGATATTTTGATATATTAAAATGATTTGAAAGGTAGTGTTGAAAGGGTATGAAAATTTAATATATTGAAATGGTTAGAAATGCCTTGATATTTATTTTGATAAATATTTGAATTGAAAGATATTTTACGATGATATATTGAAATGGTTTTGGAAATGATTTAATCTTTATTTTGATAAAGATTTGGATTGAAAAGGATATTTTATTTTGAAGTATAAAATATTGTTTTAAAGTTATAACTACGGGTTATAATAACGATTGGTTGTTAAAGAGACCGGGATCGGATATTGTCTTATAGCCGGCCAATACCGAAAACCACTTTAACAACTGTGTACGCGGTCGAGATTCCAGAATGAAATAGGATGGTGGCGACGTTCTCGAGGTATATTACGTGGATCCAACTCCCGTGAGTTGGCATATATGACTAAAACAGGAGCTATACTCGGCTACACAAAGGGTCGCACCCTTTCATCGAGCATGCTCCATCGGAAACCATCCTATTACTTTTGTGATTCGATTCGGTGGCGCCACTTTGATTCGGGGGTATTGTTCGAGGTGGGCGGAAGCTGCTGGCTTGCCGTCACCACCAGTCCGGGAGTGCAAACGGTGTATCCACCCTGGCATTGCCTCGCGTGCCATGTCATATCCTTATATCGAGCCCACTACGATTTTGGTTTTAAAGATCCGACCGCGTTAAGGTTCACCATCCCCTTAACGCTATTTTCTATATGATTATACTTTACTGATTAAACACTACCGTATATAGCGTATATTACTACGTAGTAAATAGTTTTACGGATCCATATAGGATGGGCGGTCCCAAGCATCCTTTAAGTTACTGATGCATTTTGTTACTGTTCACTTGAGTTGATTTACAGTTTATAAGTATTTATGTCCTGACTCGAGTGTTTTGTGTTTTGCTTAACGCTCGAGTCAGATTGATTGAGTTAGCATTCAAGATTCACCTTCGGCGTTGGAGCTTTCCTTGAAGATCCAGCCATCTATTTTGTTTCAGTATCCAGTGGTTCAGTGATGTATCTGATTTGTACCTGATGTATCCTGTTACTCTTCTGTTGTATCTTATTTAACTCTGATGTATCTTATATTTTATATAGTAGCTTCATGAACTACTATCTCTTTTTCTTCCGCTGCATTTTTATATACTCTGTGTCTGTGATCTATGATTTTTATTTACTGTATATTCTGAGGTTTGCCAAAATTTTATTTACAACGCGGTATTTTGAGCAATTCAATCCCGGCATGAGTGTCTACCTATGCACTTATAATGGATGCGAATGGTTGAAAATATCGGGCCGTTACAGTTGGTATCAGAGCCAGGTTAGCTCTAGGCAAAACTCAGCATATGGAGTGAATGTAGTTACAGAATCACTTTCATTCGAGTTTGAATCTCTTCCTTTTTGACTCAATTCATTTGAATTGTGAATGTTCCCTACGGTTCCAAAATCCATTCATGTCCCTCACTATTCATCTTCTTTTGACTCTGGAGTATTCCATAATTCCGCTTCGAATGATCTTTATAATGAGTCGGCGGTCACGCCAATTTCAAATTTAATTGAAAAAAGGGGAAAACTCCTTTGCAATTAGCATCGATTCACCAGAGATTTATATCTATCCTTGGTTTAGAGGCTAATATCTTTTGTTATTCCAATCTCTAACACTTAGGATCGAATGTAGATTTACCCAGAAAAATCCACATTGATCTTATTCTTTAAGTCAAGGTTGACCCGGATAAGGTTGCCCGCGATTTATTTAAGCTTACCCACCTCCCAACTCTGTTATTTAATCATCTTGTCTTTTGTTTCAAATCTATTCTTCCAAACATTTTGAATTGTACTTGTAAATCTATGTTTTATATATTGTGTTGTTTGAGTTGTTGATGTTGAATTGGGTTTCTGATCGATTCGTCTGATCAACGCTATCGATAGGATTTCTAAAACACTTTAACAGAACAAACCGACACAATATTATTTTAAATTTTGTTTTGGTTAATGAAATAAATTTTGATATAAGTTTATGGAACTTAATGAATTGATTTAAGTTGACAATTTGAAATGATAATACTTGATTTATCATTAATTGTTCTACAAATGAATCTATAAATTGTTGCTTATAAATTGATTTGGGAACTTAAATGAATTTAGAAAAAGAAATTTTAGAATTTAATTTCCGATGGTTTCAAACCTTGTGTTTATGTTTTAAAAGGTTATATTATTTAAAGTATTTTCAAATAGAATTTGTTTCCAAAGAATTTTATAGTGCTCTTCTCTTTGTCGTTGGAAAATAACTTCGGTGATGATCGCGACATCATCGACGTTCATTTTCGAGTTTCGAAGTTAAGAGACTGTTCTGTAGTCTTTCAACAACTTTGTTTTGGGGAATTTAATTTTGTTTGAATTATCTGAAATATGACTTGATTTATAATATATATGTATATATATAGATATATGATTGAAATTTGATTTGACATATTATGTATATATTATTAGTTATCTCTAAATGGTTTGAAGAAATCAAGAATTTAGTTCCTAAAATTTTATTTTTTAAAAAATAATTTCAATTATAAAAAAGAAAATCAATTTTTTTTAATAAATGATTTAAGCTTGAAATGATTGAAGTGGAAAGTTTTATTTGTATAATACAAGTGCATTCAAATATAACTTACCTTAATTTCAGAAGTTAACAATGTAATTTGGATAATATACAATATAAAAGATTTTATAAATGAAATTTGAGTGGTTATAATAAATATTATACACTTAAATTTTAATTATAAAATGATTAACAGAGGTAAATATAATAAAGGGTAATTGAATAACTTACAATAAAATGATGTTAAAAGAACTAAGAACGAAAGAAAGCAGTTATAATAAGTGTAGGTATGTTTAACATAAGTGATAAATATAGTGAGAGGAATAAATTTAAGTTTAATTAGGAATAAAGAAGAATTAAATTTATTAAGTACAATGTGAGTGTAATAAATGATTATTTTTCAAACCCATGGTTTTAAAAATTGTTAATTTAAGATGATTGGATAATAAGATAATGAAATTTGAGATAGTTAAGATTTATTTAACTTGTGTAAAGATTTATTCTCTGTTTAAGTTGAAATCTCCATGCTTTCAAATTCATTTCCTTATTTTGTTTTTCAAACTATCTTTTGGTTGTCCTTATCATCCTTATCTTGCTATAGAACGGTATAGGCATCTTTTTATAATCTTTCTGTTTAGAAATCTTTCTATAATCTTTGATAGACCTTTGGTAATCATTTTGAATCCACCTTTTTCGTGCTTGTGTTCTTGATTCTGGAGGATCTTGGAAAGATCACCTCCACCTTGTAAAACTTACCTATAACAAAAATTATCAGGAATAACTTCAATCTTCTTGTCATCTTATCTTAATCCTATTTCACTCTATCTTTTCTGTGCCCTTCCATTCCTCATTCCTTTTCGGGGACGAAAAGTTTTGAGTGGGGGAGAGTGTAACAACCCTATATTTTGTAATTATTTTATCGTATATTTTAATTATTTTTAATGTAAGATTTTGATTTAAAAAACTTATTTTACTTATTTGAAATGATTAAATTTATTATTTAAATATAATCTTGATTTTTATATGAGTTATAATTCCAAACTTGTGTAAGTTGAATATTTGCCTGAAATGCTGATTTTGGTCAAAATAGTCAAACTGTGACTTTCAACTTAAAATTTTAAAAGTTTAAAAATTTAATTTTTTTCTTTTATTATGAAAGTACATAAAATTCTAAGAACACCACTTTTCGTTTCGTTAAATTTGGATGTAAATTGTGAAAGTTATACCCTTTACAATATTGTGCGTATATAGGGTTATTTAACAATGACTATTTTAAATTGTATAAGTTACTTCTTCTTGGTTATATTTTATTTTAATATGTGATAATATGTTATATTATGTATATTTTGACTTTTAAGTATTTTTAAAATGATAATATAATTTTTCTAAAGTTTATTTGAATTTATTTCAATTTATAAAGCCTAGTTGGTATTTACTGCATTTTTCTTTATTTAACTTTCTATTTAATAAAAATTAAATTATTATTTTACCTTGAAAATGTTTTAAAACCATTTTCAATTCAAATTTTGTGTTATAATATATTTTTTGTGTAGTAATAAATTTTCCAAAGTCATTGGAGATTTTCTTGTAATTTTTATGTCAGGGTTGCTATTTTTAAGCAATTTCTTATTTCCTTTTTCTATTTTACTTAAAATAAATTATTTATTTTATTTTATTCTTACTTAATTTTGGTTTTAAATAACATTTCTGAGTTTATTTTGTTTTTATAAAATTAAAAAGAAAAGGAAATGCAAAAGGTTTAGAAAGTTAAGAGATCTTAAAAGCCTGAAACGTAAAGACGTTTTATCCGTTTCTTTTTGCAATTAATACATCAATTTATCTTAACCATTCCTTTCCTCATCCTTTGCAGCTGACTCCCTCATATTATTCACGAATTTTCAAGCTCCAAAACCCTACAAATCATGGCCTCCATCTTGAGAAAAAAATCTGGTAATGGCTACATCTTTTTTCTACTTTTTTCTTCTCATTTTCTATGTATTTTGCCTAGTTTTTTAAGCTTTCTGAATTGGCCTCTACCACCCACCATCACCACCATACTCTCTGCCATCCCCTACCACTCTTCCTTGGCATCATCTCCAGCCATCATTTCAGATCCATCCATGGCCACACCTCCCTTGGTGACAAAACTCCACAAAATTGCAAATAATGTCCAAAACAATGCACTAGCCACCACTATTACTTCACCACCTTCATACTTCACCATGGCCACCACCTTTAGCCACGACCACCACCTTGATACCACCACTACACTTCATCTTAGCCTCTGTCCAGATCTGAAATTGACATGGCCAAGACTCCATGAACCAAAACTCCACAAAAACAATGCATAAAGCCTTGAAACATTCATGATAGCCACCTTATCACTTCATATCTTCATCCACCACCTTGGCCAACACCATAGGCCGCCACCACCACCTTTTCCAGACCTCCCCACACCCCTCCATCTACTGTCCAAACTTGTACAAGTATGGCCAAGCCCCACTTGACCCAAGGCCGAGCCTTGTTGTGCTCAAAAACTTCATATATGTTCCCTTGACCAATTGTATGCTTCATGTTATAACCCTACCACTCCATACTCCTTCTAGCCGTGAGTTATGGTGCCAAACCTGAGCTATATCATCATCATGGCTGAACCCAAGAACCTCCTAGGCCAAGCATTTGAATGGTTAAAGCAAGGTCAAGTAATCTATTCCTTTGTTGCTTCGTATTTTCATTGTTTCAACATTGTTTTGCGTTGAATATTTATGTGTGTATTGTCTTGTTTTGGTTATTGTTTACAAGACAAATATCAAGGCTCTCCATTCATTCAAATCAAAAGTCGTTCTGTATCGTGCTTTTCATACTTTTGGAACCGCTCTTGTGTTTGTTGTTTTGGTCTTCAGCTTGAAAAAGTGAGTCTTTCTCACTCTGACATTTATACTTATGAAAAGTGAATTGATGACAAGTGTTTAGTAATAAAAAATGTTTATACAAGTTAATGATGATCATATGATATGCTATTCCATGTTATTACCATATTATTACTATGCTAAAACTGTTAATTTTCACATGACATCTGATATATGACTGTATATTGTGATATTGACCTTGTTTATATTATTTCTGCATATGATCACACTGCAAGTTCCCTGTTAGAAAAAAAATGTTACAGGCTGAAATGATAGGCCTAAATAGTTTTAAATTTTTCATTTTGACTTGGGATTGCGGGTTTGAAATGATAAAACCTGGATTTTCTTTGTAAATTACGGGTTGAAATGATATATTACCTGTATCACTTTACCTAACGTAGAAAATTATATACAGGCCCGTAGTTAAAATATGTTTTTCTAAAATTTTAAATATTTTAGAAATTTAATTATTATAATATTTTGATTTTAAATAAAAAAAGGATTTTTGCAAAATATTATTGATTTTCTGAACAATTGTAAGTGAAATGAATTAATGAAAAGTTAGAAAATTTTGAACGTAAGTTATTTTGGAAAATTTGATTTAATTATAATTGGAAATTAAATTGAATATGAAATTATGATAAATTTATGATAATTTGAATTTAAATGAATTAAAAGTGATTTTATATCATATTAATGATTTTTCTAACAAAGTTGAAATGTGAAATGAATGAATATTTTAAGTTGAAATTTTGAATATAACTAAAATTGGAAATTTATGAAATTGACTTAAAAGTGAGCTTTTAGTTAAGTAAATAAAAATAAATTAAGTTATATTTGAGAATTTGAACTTAAGTGTTAAGTTGAAATTTAATGTAATGGATTTAAAATTCAACATTGCATTTTAATAAGTGAATTATTATTAAATCTTGATTTTTGAATGGAAATTTAACTTTATAAAATCATGAACTTGAGGAAAATTAAATGATGTTATAAATGTGAAAATGTACGATTTTATAAGTTAAAAATGTTTTTAATAAAAATATAATTGGTTGAGAAATTTTATTGAATATTTGAAGTTAATTGACTGCATTTTTGAAATGCTATTAATTACAATGTAAATGATATTACAGCATTTATAAACGCTGTAGTTGATGATAATGAACTAAAAAGCTAAGTTGAATTAAAAACTATTACAGCAATCTTTGTAAGTGCTATAATTTTTGAATTTAACTAAGTTATTCGAAATTTAAGTAAACCTATTATAACATTTTAAAATGCTGTCTTTTGTTAAATTGAACTGTTTTGAATGTAACTTTCCGTATAAGTTTTCTAAATGATGCGAAAAGTGAATTTTCACGGTTTTGATAAACTTAAGTGAATAAATAAACTTTGGAAGTTGAAATTTTTGGAAATTTAATAATTTAATTATTAAACATAATAACTTAATTGAAATGATAAAAAAGAATTTTTGGAATATAAACTGTTTTGAAATATGAATTGAAATGGTATTTTAGATTGAATAAAATGAATAATGATTTGAAATGAATGAAGTTTGAAAAGATACGATATTTTGATATATTAAAATGATTTGAAATGAAGTTTTGAAAGGATATGATATTTTGATATATTAAAATGATTTGAAACGAAGTTTTTAAAGATATGATATTTTTGATATTAAATGATTTGAAAAACGGAGTTTGAAAGATAGGACATTTTGATATTAACACGATTTAAAAAGAAGTTCTGAAAGATATGATATTTTGGAACTGAAGCTTTGAAAGGTTATGATATTTTGATATATTAAAATGATTTGAAAGGTAGTGTTGAAAGGGTATGAAAATTTAATATATTGAAATGGTTAGAAATGACTTGATATTTATTTTGATAAATATTTGAATTGAAAGATATTTTACGATGATATATTGAAATGGTTTTGGAAATGATTTAATCTTTATTTTGATAAAGATTTGGATTGAAAAGGATATTTTATTTTGAAGTATAAAATATTGTTTTAAAGTTATAACTACGGGTTATAATAACGATTGGTTGTTAAAGAGACCGGGATCATATATTGTCTTATAGCCGGCCAATACCGAAAACCACTTTAACAACTGTGTACGCGGTGGAGATTCCAGAATGAAGTAGGATGGTGGCGACGTTCTCGAGGTATATTACGTGGACCCAATGTTGCGACTTTTCTATTGATTATAAAAGCACAAATTTTAGTAAATTCTGCAAGCACACAGGCGTGTAGTATGCAGGTCGAACACAGGGAATTGTATTTTAAAACAATTAAAATCCATAGTTAAATCTTAGGCGTGTTAAACGAATTCGATGGTGAATTTTGAACAGAAAATAAAAACAATAATATACTCCGAATCGATTTCGAAACTAATCGAAATTGCAACCAAAATATAGAATTGTAAAAAAAAATCAGAACAGAAATTGAAATTGCAGAAAAGAAGATAACGGAGCAATCAACTGAAATAATTATTAACTAACTGAAAAGAGTGCAGAAAATAACTAAGAACAAGAATAAATAAATTGCTAAATCTAATCAACAATCCTACGTATTCTGTTCGAAAATAAAAACAGTGCTGAATTTAAATCTAAACTTGAAGAAAAGTGATGAGGTAAGAGATGATCTGAAGGTGCTGTATAATGCTGTATATATAAGCTTCAGCCCCTAAAATCAGTCCATCTTTTTAGCAATAGGACCGGTTCTATTCTTAGTATTTGCCAAGATAATTGTACTGACTGGGTCCATTCCTTGAATTGGTGAAGAGACAAGTTGCCACGTCATTGCTTGAAATACTTTTATATGTGAATTGGTCCAAATTCATACGTAAGCTACTTTTGAATGTGTCCCATTTTGCTTCATATCATGGCTATGTATTATGCTACTTGAATTGGCCATGTTTTTTTTTGATTTACAGGTGACATTGCTTTGAAATGGATATCCTTGAATTGCGTGAGCTGATATGAATATTTCCAATTGAGTGATATGCTTGATACGTGTTTTCTTTTTGAATCATTCGGTATCCAAAATGCTGCACTCATTATTGCGTGTCTTTTGGAACGGAACATTGCCACAACCGATTAATTTCAACATTGCACTTTGAAATCTATAATCTGCAAAACTACAACAGAATACCCGTATAATACCGCTTTATAAAAATAAAAATAAAAATATATGAAACAAACGGTTTAAAATGCATAAAAATACGTTCATCACCCAACTCCCGTGAGTTGGCATATATGACTAAAACAGGAGCTATACCGGGCTACACAAAGAGTCGCACCCTTTCATCGAGCATGCTCCATCGGAAAC
The DNA here is from genome assembly GCA_030765085.1 of Allium cepa. Classification (NCBI taxonomy): domain Eukaryota; kingdom Viridiplantae; phylum Streptophyta; class Magnoliopsida; order Asparagales; family Amaryllidaceae; genus Allium; species Allium cepa. The sequence goes on from CM060931.1 coordinate 471,594,290, forward strand.
CATCCTATTACTTTTGTGATTCGATTCGGTGGCGCCACTTTGATTCGGTGGTATTGTTCGAGGTGGGCGGAAGCTGCTGGCTTGCCGTCACCACCGGTCCGGGAGTGCAAACGGTGTATCCACCCTGGCATTGCCTCGCGTGCCGTGTCATATCCTTATATCGAGCCCACTACGATTTTGGTTTTAAAGATCCGACCGCGTTAAGGTTCACCATCCCCTTAACGCTATTTTCTATATGATTATACTTTACTGATTAGACACTACCGTATATATCGTTTATTACTACATAGTAAATAGTTTAACGGATCCTTAGAGGATGGGTGGTCCCAAGCATCCTTTAAGTTACTGATGCATTTTGTTACTGTTCACTTGAGTTGATTTACAGTTTATAAGTATTTATGTCCTGACTCGAGTGTTTTGTGTTTTGCTTTACGCTCGAGTCAGATTGATTGAGCTAGCATTCAAGATTCACCTTCGGCGTTGGAGCTTTCCTTGAAGATCCAACCATCTATTTTGTTTCAGTATCCAGTGGTTCAGTGATGTATCTGATTTGTACCTGATGTATCCTGTTACTCTTCTGTTGTATCTTATTTAACTCTGATGTATCTTATATTTTATATAGTAGCTTCATGAACTACTATCTCTTTTTCTTCCGCTGCATTTTTATATACTCTGTGTCTGTGATCTGTGATTTTTATTTACTGTATATTCTGAGGTTTGCCAAAATTTTATTTACAACACGGTATTTTGAGCAATTCAATCCCGGCATGAGTGTCTACCTATGCACTTATAATGGATGCAAATGGTTGAAAATATCGGGCCGTTACAGTTCAACTCACTACTAGCCTTGGTTCTCTTGAGTGATTACTTCGAGTCACTCGATGGTCGACCAAATGTTTCTCGACTGACATTCCTCGCTCGGTATGGCTCGTTTGGCATGCTTGGTTCGGTCCGCAGGAGTCTCCTACCGTGGGCCAAGATACCTTGTTACTAGGCCCGTGAGAGAAGTCCGGCTTATCTTCGCCTATAAATAGAAGGGTAGGGGCATAGTGAAAGGGACCTTTCTTCGAGCACACTAGGGAGACTCTACTACTTTCAAGACTCACTGTTTTTCAGTTAGCATTTGCATCCGAGTAGTTGGTGTACGGATTATATCTGTAATCAATTGTTTAGAAAAGCAATAAAGATTAAACTCAAAGTGGACGTAGGTAGTTACGCCGAACCACTATAAAACTGGTGTTCTAGTTTTTGCAATTAATTGTGCATATATTCCTCTATTTTAATTTTCTATCTTCATTAACCTCTCTACAGAAATCTTTCTTTGGGTGTTAGTGACCAATTATGGTGCTAACAGTTCTTGACCTTTCACTCATATATACTTGCTTATATAGTTAAAATGGTTGTTCGTAACATGATTGTTATCTAAAAAGGTTTTATAAATTTAACCACTTTATGACCAAAAAGTGAAGATTTTGAAATGGTTTTTGAAATAAGTTTTGTAACCCATTAACTCATATTCGCATGCTAGTGTAATTTTCGTCATTCATATGCTAACGTAAATAACAGATTTAGAGTAAAACACGTTTGATTGTCGCATTCTCATGTGTTGGTTGTATAAATGGATGTATATTCATGTTATTCCATGATTATGTGTTGTGATTTTATGTTGTTTGCTAGTGTTTTGGATGTTAGGTTGATAGGTTGAGAGGTTGGGCAAATCGGAGGAATCATGGGTCGGAATTGGACGAAACTTGTGGGCATAGTCTGGATCAGGGGAAGAACTTGTGGTCCAAATTGCATCACCAATTCACTAAGCACAGAAGTTGATAATGACTTCAGAGGATGATATCAAGTTCTCTCGGTTAATCCATGTCGGCAGTGACTTAAGGAAGAGGGAGAGGATGGTTTGTAGATGTTGCTATGGTGATAGATTGGAGATCGGCTAAGTGTCGAAGGCTATGATGACTTGTTTCTAGGTTATGAATTAGGGTGTTTTGAAGACAGGATGATTGATTTGGTGTAGAGAAGTTTGGGTTCAAGCATGTGGGCATGGAGAATTAAAAGCAAGAAGTAGGATGAAAAGAAACTCGGTCACAAAGGGGACAAGTACGGAGGTTGGCACCGACTTTAGAGGTCGGTACCAACTCCAGAGGTTGGTCGAGATCTCTAGTTTGGTCCTTTATGGATGGAACTTCTACGAGTTGGTTCAAGGGTTCGAGAGGTCATGCTAGAGATGTTGGCTCATTTGCATGATGACTGATGGCGATGTAAAAACACGATGAAAGTTAGAATCTTTGGATGGTAACTTGACGTTGAATGGAGTTAGGTTCCGAAGAATATGGATTGATGTAGAAATAATTCATAGAATAGGGAATGTAAAATGGTTCATTGAAGGTGATGGTTTGATGTTGATGAAAAGTGTGTGATCGTGCACGTGCTAGTATAGTACACACGGATCGTGTAATATGGACTATAATATAAATGCGGAAAATAGATGATAGTAGCAAAGTAAATAAAAAAAGAAAAATCACACCAGAGATTTTTATACTGGTTCGGAGCACCGTCCTACGTCCAGTCCTAGACTTCTATCTGGATTTTCACTATTAACTACCTCGCTTCACCCGGAGGAACAGGTTTACAATACCCGAGCAAACGAACGGGATTTCACGCCTATAATACACTAAGGACTTCAACACTTGCCTCTTACAACACAGAGGACTTCAACAACGATGAATATAATTGTTTGTTGACGGTATGTGTTCTTGCTAACACAACTTTGTCACTTGTAGTACAAATTTCCTATAATCTTATCCTCAAAATATGCGAATGATGTTTTGTGAAGATTAAGGAAAGTATATTACTTATTGAATCAAAAGATATGAAATAATTTCAATGATTCAATAAGCAATTAAAATAATTGAGAGCTTTTAGAATGCAGGAGTACGTAGAAAGTAAGATCGGAGATTAGAGTAAAAAGCATATATAATCATGTTCTTTTAATCAATGATTTAGATGAGTTTATATAGAGAAGAATGGTTGTAACTCTTTGTGAGCAGTTGCCATTAAGAGATATGATCTTTGATGAAAGGTAAGAGATGCAACCTTTGGAGAAAGAAGTGTCTTTTGGAAAAATTGCTTTCTGTTTAAAAACGGTCGACAGGTCAAAAAATGACCAGTAGACAGGAATTCAAATATATAGTCGTTATGTGCATGTGTGCACGTTCAGTGTGCAAATTATACAGGAACGGTCGACCGCCTATTTTATGACCGGTCGACTGGTCCCTGTAAAGTTGCACACTAAATGTGTAACTGCAATTTAGTCGTATATATATTGATTTCCTTGAAATGCATGATTATTTGAGGATAGATTTTAACAAGTTTATCACTATTACAATATCAAATAATCAACCTATAATCTAGAGTACCATATGTAGCTCTTTATAGCCATAATGACCTTGTTTTGTCGATCGCCTTTATTTCTTTGTCAGAAATCAAAACCTTCATAGAACTTGTGACTCAACATTCTCCCCCTTTTTGATTGATGACAATATATATCTGAAAATCTGAATCTCCCCCTGAGTATGTGATCTCCCTCTTTGAATTTTTATATATATGTACGCTCCTGCAAGCAATTGTTAGCCCTTTCTCCCCCTTTGTCATCGACAAAAAGGAGTAACAGATACTAGAATAATAGAGAAGTGTAATTACCATAATATGCATAGCAAAATAAAACTTTAACACATCCAAACCATAGCAGAGTATAATACAGACCATAATGTCAAATGAAAAATAAAAATAAAAATAACGACACTATTTAGTACAAGTGTCAATTGATGTTTTTAGAGTACTAAATCATAAAAGACAATAGAATCTAAGATGAGGCAGATCCTATGTCCTCTTCATCGTCATCATCGTCATCATCATCATCTTCTTCTTCTTCATCATCATTGTTCCCTCTAGATGATTCTCTATGTCCATGTCCACTCATACCAGTAGACTCCTCAGATGATGTCCAGTTGAAAACAGGAGGAGCAGGACGTTTTCCTGGGTCTTGTGCTTGAACAGAGGTGGATGTGGTACATGATATAGTATCCCATAGCATACCAAAGAATGACTTGACCTTATTAAAGCGTCTATCAATTTTAGAGTCCATGCGCTTGAGACATGATTCAAGCAAAAATTGGTTACGCGCAATAGTTTCAAGTGATTCTTTTGTGGATGATTTTGATTTTAACAATTTCACTTCATCGGAACGAGGTCGAGAGGAAGTTGCTTTTTGTTTTCTCGGACCTCTTTGTTGCCATTCTTCAAAAGGCATAATCTCAAGATAAGGTGGAGGAAGCTTCATGCGTTTGATGGTTATGAAATCAATACATTTTGGTTTCGAGGTGGCAGAGTCAGGAGGCTTTACCCCACAAGCTAACAAAAGACGCATGATAAATTCATTGTAGAAGAAATGAGGTCGTGTAGAGTTATTTACCTTGAGAATTTCGTCAAAAAGCATATGAACCCAATTGATTTGGATTTCCCCATAAATAACATAGAGAGCCTTGAAGTTTTCTTTATATACAGCATCATAATTTCCAAGTCTAGGAAACAGAGAATGCATCAAGACGCGATGAAGTAGTCTGGCGGTGGGTCGAAGTCCAATAGACTTTGTGCCATCACTATTGTCCTCTATGAACTGATGACTGATGCTATTGCGAGTGAAGACTTCACAGAAAGTGGATGAAAACTCATTGCCTCGATTTGGTATACCAAGTATAGAGGCAATCCTATCACGAGTAATAAAAATTTGTTTGCCACAGACGACAGACCAAATGACTCCGTTCGGATTATCAGGTTGATACTCGTCGAGGTTCATGTTGGCATAGAACAATTTTATCATCCAATGATTTATTTCCACATTATTTTCTGAAAAATCGATCAATGGAGAAATGTTGGAGTTATTGGCTAACCTAGGAATTCCATAAGACGTGAAATCATCAAACTTGATGAAAGAGCCCGGATGAAACTTGTAGTTAGTCATTTGATTCCATCTTGTTATGGCTACCGGACTTTCGAGCCATTTCTTGGCGGAGAAATTAAGAGATGAAGGTCCGGAGGATGATGCTTTCTTGGGTTTCTTTTGTGGAGGAGCCATTGTTAGAAGATTTGGAGATTTGGAAATTGAATTTGAGAAACTAGGGTTTTTTTTGGAGTTTGGGGAAAATAACTGGTTGAGTCAAATGAAAAGGGGGATAGAAAGAAATTGACGTATAGGATATATATATAAAAAACTGGAAATACGTCAACCGGTCGACCAATGGATTATGGCCGGTCGACTGTTTTCAACCAGAGAGCAAACGGTCGACCGGTTTAAATATGGGGGTTCGACCGGTTTGACAGCATGCCAAAAAATACCCTTTTTTGCAATTTTTTGAATATATCGTGCTATATTTTCACTCTTATTGTAGAATACAAGTATTATTACATGAGTGATGGAAAGAAAAAAATACAATGAGTATGTATAGATCTAATGAGAAGTGGAAGGTTCGTCACTAGAATTATCTTTGTTTTCTTTAATACGTTTTGCCCATGGACTCCAGTTTTTATGAGCACCTTCATTCATCTCATAATTCCGATCCCAAGAGTTAGGACTTTTAGATGTTGATGGCCTAGACGGCATTGGTTCATGCACGTCATGCTTGTTGGAACTACAGAAGAATGATGCCACCTTTTCTAAAACAGATAATCGTGCCGATGTCCGTTGTTGCTCGTGATAAAGTTGGCTTTGCCCATAATGGAGCTGTCTCTGAAGATCTATCTGATGTTTCTGATAGTGATGAATCTCGTCGATCTGTGCTTTGGTACGAGGAGAACAAAACAACGTCTTTTTAACTCGTTTTGAGTTTGGTGTATTACCAGAAATACAAGAGCATTGATGATGATAACATGGTTTTTGTTTTGGTGTTTTGAGAGAATAATATTCCTCCGACTCAGAACTCGTAATGGAAATGTGTGATTCTTGAGCACATTTATCACAAATGTGAGCCATAGAGAATTTTGTATAGAATCTTATGGTCGGATAAGAAAAGATGAATAAAATAAGAAATTTGGACAAGCTTATATACAAGTTTCTTATGTATAAACCTATGGATGTGAGTGAACAGAAAATTTTGACCATGAAAACAAGAAGAGGCTTATGTTAACTCTAAAAATAGCTCTCTGAAGTTATAAAATAGGAAAGGAAAAGACGATCATTAAAAAAAAGGATGATCGTTAGAATTTATTAGTTGAGTTCATTTCTTGAGATTAAACCAAGCCCCCTTCGTAATCTAATAAAGCTAGATTCGAGCAGAGGCTTAGTAAAGATGTCTGCTAATTGATTGTTAGTTTGGACATATTCAAGACATATATTTCCTTTTTCAATATTATCTCGAAGGAAATGATGACGGATATCAATGTGTTTGGTTCTAGAATGATTCACCGGATTCTTAGAGAGATTTATAGCACTTGTGTTATCACAGTATATAATTGAATTTGATAAATGAATATCAAAATCTTGAAGAGTTTGTTGCATGTATAGCACTTGAGTACAAGCGAGAGCCGCTGATATATATTCGGCTTCACATGTTGATAGTGAAACACAATTCTGTTTCTTACTAAACCAAGAGACAAGTGATTTTCCAATAAAATGGCACGTACCACTTGTACTTTTTCTATCCGTTCGTGATCCGCCAAAATCAGCATCACTATATGATACTAATTCAAATGGACATTCCTTTGGATAAAAAAGACCGAAATCTTTGGTATTATTAAGATAATGAATTATACGTTTCACTGCTCGTAGATGTGATTCTTTTGGATCTGCTTGAAAGCGCGCACATAGACAAACACTCATCATTATATCTGGACGACTAGCTGTAAGATAAAGAAGAGAACCAATCATGCTTCGATATAATTTATGTTCAACACTCTTACCATTTTCATCTTTTTCAAGATGTGTAGTTGTACTTATAGGAGTTGGTTTACCAGATGTATTTTCTAATCCGAAGCGTTTGATAAGATTTCTGTAATATTTTTCTTGATTGATAAAGATATCATTCGGAATTTGCTTGATTTGAAGTCCAAGAAAATATGATAGTTCTCCCATATGAGACATTTCGAACTCTTTGGTCATAATACTTGCAAATTCTTTGCAGAGTTTATCGTTTGTTGAACCAAAGATGATGTCGTCTACATATATCTGGATAACTAGAATATCCTTTTGAGAATGTTTAATAAACAAAGTTTGATCGACTTTGCCTATTTGAAATCCTGAGTTAATAAGATAGCTACGTAATCGTTCATACCAAGCACGAGGTGCCTGTTTTAAACCATACAGAGCTTTCTTAAGTTTGAACACATGGTCAGGATATTTTTCATGTAGGAACAAAGGAGGTTGTTCGACATAGACATTCTCTTTGATAAATCCATTGAGAAAAGCACTTTTGACATCCATCTGATAAAGTTTGAAATTATGGTGACAAGCAAAAGATAATAGAATTCTAATAGCTTCTAGTCGAGCAACTGGTGCAAAAGTTTCTTCATAATCGATACCTTCTTCCTGATTATATCCATGTGCTACTAATCTTGCTTTGTTTTTGGTGATATTTCCTTGTTCGTCGGCCTTATTTTTATAAACCCATTTAGTACCAATAACTGACTGATCAGTTGGTCTTGGAACAAGTTCCCAAAGGTCATTGCGCTCGAACTGATTTAGTTCTTCCTGCATGGCGATGATCCAGTAATCGACTGTAGCAGCTTCTTTTGGATTCTTAGGTTCGATATTTGATAGAAACGCAACATGACCCATTTGATGTAATTGATTCCTAGTTCTTACTTGTGAGTTAACCTCGCCAATTATATTTTGAAATGGATGGTGTCTCAATAATCTTGGAGGGGAACGTATCTCACAAACTGGTTGTTGTTGGGAAATATTGTCAATAAGATTTTCAGAGTCAGAATCATAATTTATGATGAGAGGAGTGTCAGTAAATATAGTTTCGACATTATCTGGTTTTGACTGAGAAGGTTTAAAGAATTCATCGAAAGAAACATGAAGAGATTCTTCAATAGTTTTGGTTCGTTTATTGAAAATACGATACGCTTTGCTTCTTTCCGAATAACCGACAAATATACCTTCATCAGCTTTCAGATCAAACTTTCCGAGATGGTTTTTTGTATTTAAAATAAAACATTTTGAACCAAATACTTTGAAGTAAGATATATTTGGCTTCCTTTCGTTAAATAATTCATAAGACGTGTTTTTGGTGAGTGGTCGAATAGACACACGATTTAAAACATAACACGCAGTAGCGACGGCTTCTGCCCAGAAATGTTTTGGTAAAGTGGATCCATTTAATAACGTTCTTGCACATTCTTGTAATGTTCGATTTTTCCGTTCTACAACTCCGTTTTGTTGTGGAGTTCTAGGAAATGGAAAATTATGGTTAATACCTTTTTTTGTACAAAAATGTTCAAATTCGTTATTTTCAAATTCACCACCATGATCACTTCTTATGTTTTTAAGTTTTAGCCCTTTTGATTTTTGAATTCTTTTGACGAAAGATTTGAAATGGTCAAAAGTGTCACTCTTGTTTTTCATAAAAATAGTCCATGTATAACGAGAATAGTCATCAACAATTACAAATACATATTAATTATGGTTTATTAACTGAACTTGTGTTGGTCCGAATAAATCCATATGTAGTAGTTCAAGTGGCTGTAATGTTGATATGACCCTTTTTGACTTGAATGACGATTTTGTCAATTTTCCTAACTGACAGGCATCACAAAAACTATCATTTTTATAACTAATTTTGGGTAGACCTCTCACTAGATTGTTTTTGGACAGCTTGTCAATAGTTCTGAAGTTTATATGACAGAAGCGTTTGTGCCATAGCCATGGATCATTATCATTAGCCACAAGACACATATCTGAAATATGATTAATATTCATATTCAGAATATATATATTTCTATCTCTATAACCTTCGAAAACTAAATTGTGGTCTCTATCTAAGATACTACATTTATTATTCGAAAAAGAGGTTATAAAACCTTTGTCACATAACTGACTAATACTAAGTAAATTGTGTTTTAAATTTTTAACTAGCATGACATTTGTAATAAGAGGTAAGTTAGATGTACCGCAATTGCTCACATCGCCTTTCCGATGATATAGCCTTTTGAATTGTCTCCAAAAGTGACGGAGCCACCATCTGAGTATTTAATATTTGTTAATAAGCTCTTGTCTCCCGTCATGTGCTTCGAGCAACCACTGTCCAATATCCACTTTCCTCTTTTCTTAAGTGGGACCTGCAAAAATATGATTAAGTCCATGGTACCCACTTTTTATAGGGTCCTAAGAGTTAGGTCTTAGGAGTCCAAACCCATATGGGTCCGGTATCCCCTTTATATCTATAATTATTATTAAGATGCACAGTATTCATGAATTGCTGAATGTATTTGTTCCTAATCAAATTGTTATTTGTTTTAGGAACCCATATTTTGATAGTCTTTGTATTTTTCTTTTGAAATTTCACAACTGGCTTTGGTTTGGAATATAATAAACTAAGATTTTTCTTAACTTCAATCTTTTGTACTTTCTTCTTTCTTTTATTACCCTTGATCTCTTGTTTCTTATATCCCAGACCTTGTTTATTTGATGCAGATTGTGAGTTTTCAATGATTTTTGTCAAATTTTCTCGACCTTTGTTAGAGTTAGAAACATTTTGAGTAATGTCATCAAACTTTGTTTGTAAACTAGCTTTTTCTAGGTCTAGAATTTTGACTTTTGCCTTAAGCTCATGATTTTCAGTAGTGAGAGCATTATTTTTCTCTTTTTGAGCTTCTATTTCTTGACTCAAAAGAGATAGTTGAGAGTCAACATTAGATGATGATTCTTGAAATTTTTTTCAAGTTCCTCTTCTAATATTTTCTTCTCATCTTTTAACATATTTCGTTCAAACTCTGTTCTTCTTAAATCTGCTTTGACTATTTTTAATTGACGTTTTATGTCTTTATATTTGACTATCAATTCAGCATTAATATCAAGTAATTCATCAAATGTAGGAATTTGTACCTCATCTTCTGTTGCCATAAAACAAACATTAGCTTGTTCATTCTCCGAATCACTTTCACTTTCTGATGAAGATGACTCTGACTCATCCCATGTTACTAAGAAGGCTCGTTTCTTTGATTTGTCCTTCTTATATTTGAATTTGTCATTTTTTGACTTGTTCTTTTGTTCTGGACAATCCTTCTGCATGTGTCCCTTTTTGTGGCAGTTAAAACATTCTATAGCAGATGAAGATGGTTTATTTGATCCAGGTTTCCTTTTATTGTAACGACTGGCTTTTCGATATTTTAGGAATTTTTTGAATCCTTTCGCAATAAATGCCAAATCTTCGTCTTCAGAATCTGAATCATTTTCATCTTTCTCAACATGAAATGCTACATTTTTCTTTTCTTCTTTCTGTTCTTTTCTAGCCTGCAAATTTGCTTCATAGGACATTAAATTTCCTATCAATTCATCTGGCTTCATGACGGAAAGGTCATTAGCTTCTTCAATTGCTAATACTTTTCCTTCCCATTCACTAGTCAGAGAATGTAGGACTGTTGAAACAACATCAAAATCAGAATATTTTTGTCCTAAGCCAATAAGTGCATGGTGGATAGTTTGAAATCGTGAATACATATCATTGATTGTCTCATTTGGTTACATTTTGAAATTTTGAAATTGACTTTTCAGCATGGCTATTTTGGCTTGTTTAACCTTGTTAGTACCTTCATGAGTGGTTTTTAGCGTTTGCCAAATTTGATATGCAGTAGTGCAGATACTAACACGATTATATTCATTTTGGTCTAATGCACAGAACAACATATTTATTGCTCTTGCATTTACGGCTGCTGCCGTTTTCTCAGCCGCAGTCCATTCTGAATAATCAGTTGTTGGATTCACTATTTCTCTTTGAGTGGCATTCCAAGCATCATAGCTATTTGATTGCATAAAGAATGACATACGTGTTGCCCAATAACTATAGTTAAGACCATTGAAAAATGGAGGTCTTTGTGTCGATTGACCTTCCATGTACGTGGTGTTCTGAGTGCTAATACTTGCGTTATTTGCCATATTACAAGAATATATCAAATAACTGTGTTACGGTTATGTGATAACCTTGCTCCGATACCAAATGAAAAGTGTGTGATCGTGCACGTGCTAGTATAGTACACACGGATCGTGTAATATGGATTATAATATAAATGCGGAAAATAGATGATAGTAGCAAAGTAAATAAAAATAGAAAAATTACACCAGAGATTTTTATACTGGTTCGGAGCACCGTCCTACGTCCAGTCCCAGACTTCTATCTGGATTTTCACTATTAACTACCTCGCTTCACCCGGAGGAACAGGTTTACAATACCCGAGCAAACGAACAGGATTTCAGGACTATAATACACTGAGGACTTCAGCACTTGCCTCTTACAACACAGAGGACTTCAACAACGATGAATATAATTGTTTGTTGACGGTATGTGTTCTTGCTAACACAGCTTTGTCACTTGTAGTACAAATTTCCTATAATCTTATCCTCAAAATATGCGAATGATGTTTTGTGAAGATTAAGGAAAGTATATTACTTATTGAATCAAAAGATATGAAATAATTTCAATGATTCAATAAGCAATTAAAATAATTGAGAGCTTTTAGAATGCAGGAGTACGTAGAAAGTAAGATCGGAGATTAGAGTAAAAAGCATATATAATCATGTTTTCTAATCAATGATTTAGATGAGTTTATATAGAGAAGAATGGTTGTAACTCTTTGTGAGCAGTTGCCATTAAGAGATATGATCTTTGATGAAAGGTAAGAGATGCAATCTTTGGAGAAAGAAGTGTCTTTTGTAAAAATTGCTTTCTGTTTAAAAACGGTCGACAGGTCAAAAAATGACCAGTAGACAGGAATTCAAATATATAGTCGTTATGTGCATGTGTGCACGTTCAGTGTGCAAATTATACAGGAACGGTCGACCGCCTATTTTATGACCGGTCGACTGGTCCCTGTAAAGTTGCACACTAAATGTGCAACTGCAATTTAGTCGTATGTATATTGATTTCCTTGAAATGCATGATTATTTGAGGATAGATTTTAAAAAGTTTATCACTATTACAATATCAAATAATCAACCTATAATCTAGAGTACCATATGTAGCTCTTTATAGCCATAATGACCTTGTTTTGTCGATCGCCTTTATTTCTTTGTCAGAAATCAAAACCTTCATAGAACTTGTCACTCAACAGTTGAAAGGAGTCGTTGAGTGGAGCAAATGTAGAATGGTTCCTTCATGATACTGGAAGCTATTTGGTGCAAAGGAAAAGACTTAGATATATGTACTAATGGATTGTTGATACTCGAAGTGTTTTCTGTTGTACTCAAAGTATGGGTGCTATGAGGATGCTCATGGGTATGTTGAAAGTTACCCTGATCGGTTGAATTGGATCCGTGTACCATGGAACGGTTGAAAGAGTCTAGTATCAGCTATAGGGTAAAGTGTACACTGAAAACCAGAATTACCATTAGTTCTTGGCAGTAGAATGGTTATATGAGTTCTCATATATCTATAATATATAGAGTGACAGTGAGGATTGTTTAATGGATGCTATGGTTGCTTTAATTTATTCCCCACAATCTATCACTCTAGGTAGTCATTGAAGATAGGTACTAGAGATGAGGACCTGGACACCTGTTAGCATACTTAGCTGTATTGCATCCTTATAACACTTAGAATAGCATACTGTGTTATTATGTGCTAACTTTTTGGTTGCAGGGACGGGTCAGGTATGATTCGTATATCTTTTTTTCTTACTATATCGACTTGTATAATATTTTGAGATTCATTTACCGCTCACTCCAGACTGTTGTCTGACTCAAGGCTTTGTGCTTTGCTTCTTATTTTCTTTAGTGCTCTTAAACGAGTAGACTAGATAGCAGGTCTTGGTGTGACACAGTAGCTTTGCAAAGGACAAGCTAGAGGAAGCTATCTCGTGTTGTATACATGGATTTCTATGCTTATTCCGCTGTGCAATACTGCAGAGCCTTGGTTGTGCTGCTTATTAATATTGTTATGAGATAGTCATACGAGTTTACCTCTGTTGTATAAACTTTTTCCATGATGTATAACTTTGTGTATCTATACTATGATATTTGGATCACTTAGTTATTACTATCTCTTCTGTTTTATATCTATGATATTATAATTTATTCCATGTGCTGTGAGATGTACGATAGACCGCGTGATGTTTTATTTCATTTTAAACTTTGATGATTGTCATACAACGATCGGCATGATAGAAGCGCACTATCCTATGTATATTGGGTACCGATGGTGTAGGACAGTCGGCACATTTGGTATCAAAGCTTAGGTTGCCTTGTTTAACCTAAAGGATACTATGATTCAGTAGAGATAGGGAAGGAGTTCTCACCATAGACTGAGTCGAGAGAGTATATATACGAGAGCGCGTACTTATTATATTTTCATTGTCAAAACTATATGGTAGTATTTATCGTATATGAGTCGCATGCACACAGGAGTACCATTAGCACATCTTTCTTTTTGGAGAGACTGATCATTCTTGTTGCAAATCAAGAATGAGCAAGAAAATATGAAACACTATTAGAAACTCCATCTTTGGAATTGAGAAAGAAGCGGGTTTGGGGGCTGTGAATCCTGACTTGTAATCTATATTCGATGCGATGATGGCGAACATGCTTAAAAATGCCCAAGTGGCCGCTCTGAATGTTGTTGTTGTTTGTGGTGCTAAAGTGCAAGCGCGAGGGCTGATTTGCCAAGTAGGCAAATATTACTCTTCATTAGGAGGCAAGTTGTTTCTTAGAACGTAGTCTACCATCGAAATACGGGATCGGTTGGACACCTGCGAACGTGTTTTTGCTGATATGGAGATTGATGATGCCATAAAGAGGAAGCTGGCCTCTAAATAGCTTCAAGGGAGGGCCATGAACTAGTGGAAGCCATCAGTATTTCTACACCCGAGGATCATTTCACTTGGGACTAGTTCAAGGCCAGGTTTGAGGAGAAGTTCGTTCCAACTGCTCATAAGTCAGTGCTATTCAAGAGATTCGCTGATTTAAAGCAGGGAGATATGTCTATTTCTGAATACATAGCTGAGTTCGACACTTTTTTCGAAGTCTGGGATGTATTTTTTGACACTCCATTAAGGAAGAACTAGAAGTTTATTATAGGTTTGGACAACTATTTAGGGGAGAAGCTAGTGAGCCATATCGGTGAGACTTTTGAGAGACTCATCGAAAAAGTTCTTCGCCAGGAGAGTTAATAACCTAAGTCTAAATCAACTGTTGTCATTAAGGAAGAGCCAAACTACAAAAAAGCGATGGAGGCAGGAAGAAAAGGTGGTTTGGAAAGAGGAAGCAATCTCACGGGAAAGATGCTTAGAAGAAGGTTAAATGGAATCATATTTGCTATGGTTGTGGAGATAAGGGTCACTTGATCAAAGATTGCAAAATCGATGGAAAGTGTTATAACTATGGAAAGCCTAAGCTATATATTAAAGACTTGTTCAGAAGCACTGCTGCAAAAATAGGTTGTGAAGGCGTATGCATTAGACGCTTTTCCAACTTCGTTGAGTGCTCCCTCGGCAAAAGAGAAAGGAAATGGCATTGTTATTCAAGGTATGCTTTCCCTTTGTGATGTTCTTGTATGTATTTTATTCAATACCGAGGCTTCACATTCCTTTATATTTAGCGGCATAGTAGATGGATTAGGATTAAAACCCAAAATAGTTGACCAACAATTGATTGTGATGAACCCTGTTGGAGGCTCCACTAGCTTGCGTTTGGTCTTATAGATTCATGGATGCTCTTCTGTTTGTCGTTGTTTTGTTCTAAATTTCATCAGGTTCGATATTATCTTAGGAATGGACTGACTAAGGAAGTATGCAGCAGTAGTGGATTGCAATAAGTTGTTGGTGACAATGGGGGCTGTGGCAAGGTAGACAGTAGTGATTGGCTGCCTACCATAGGATGGAGTTTTGGTTAGCTTTCTATATTCGCTGTAGATTCCGCAAGATGAGTTGTCATTTGTGCTTATTGTTAAAGAGTATCCGAACGTATTCGTGGAAGTGACTGGATTACCACTGTATAGAGAGATTGAGTTTTCTATAGTCTTGACAAAAGAGTCCAGACTAATAGTTATACCTTTAAGACATATGGAAACTAAGGAGCAGAAGAAGTAGGAGGTGCATGTGAATGACCTGTTGAAAAGAGGTTTCATTCGTAGGAGCATATCTAATTGGGGTGGACCCATAGTATTCGATACTAAGGAGGATGGCTCTTTAAGGTTGTGTATGGATTATCGTGAGCTAAATAAGGTGACGAAGAAGAACAAGTATCCACTCCCATGTATCGAAGACTTGTTCTATCAGCTCCATGGTGCAAAGTTGTTCTCCCAATTGGATATCGCTATGGGACTTCACAAGTTGAGAGTAGCGAAGGAGAGTGTAGATCAACGCGTTTCATTTTTTTGGGTTTCTATATGTGGTTGGTTATGCCGTTCGGGCTAACCAATGCTCCGACATACTTTGTTGATCTCATGAACCGTGTCTTCAAGGATCAGTTGAACAAGTCTGTACTTATGTTCGTAAATGATATCTGATTTATTTCAGGACAAAAGAGAAATGCAAGACGCACTTGAGGATTATGCTTGAAGTGCTGCAGAAGCACAAATTTAAAAAAAAAAATTCAAAATGTTACTTCTAGAGAAGGGAAGTGAGATTCTTGAGACATGTCATCTTCAAGTAGGGCATAGGGGTAGATCCCGCTAAGGTGGCAACGGTTCAGGATTGGAGTCAACCCAAGAATGCTGCTGATGTGAGGAGTTTTTTAGGATTGGTCGGATATTATATATGCTTTATCAAGGACTTCTCAAAAGTAGCTGCGCCGTTAACCAATTTGACAAAGAAAAATCAGACTTTTATTTAGGGTGCGAGATGTGAGCAGGAATTTGTGATTCTGAAGGAGAGGTTGACGAGCGCACCTGTACTGACCATTCTAAGCGAGAATGAGTAGGTGACAGTATACACAGACGTCTATGGTATTAGATTAGTGGTATTAATGCAGAAAGGAAAAGTGGTTGCCTACGCTAGTCGATAGCACAATCTATATGAGAGGAAGTAGCCAACCCATAATTTGGAGTTGGAGGCGATAATGTTTGCTTTGATGATTTGGAGGTACTATTTACTGGGGGAAATGCTCTAGCTATTCACGGACCGCAAATTCTGAAGGTACCTTTTCTCCTTGAAGGATCTCAACCTTCGACAGCAACAATGGTTGGAATTCTTATCCTCCTGACGACTTTAGCATTTCATATATGCCAAGTTAGGGAAATGTGATCGCTGATACATTGAGTAGAAGGCATGCTAGTTTAGGGGTGATGTTCCTAGAGTGGAAACATTTAGAGTAAATTTCTTGTTATGACTTCAGACCTCATTGCGAATTAGAGTCAAAGATGTTGGCAAGCTTGATAATCAAACCTGCTTTGATTGAGTGGATCGGTACTAGTCAAAAGAGAGATGCTAAATTGGAGGAGAACATGGAAAAAATAGGAGGAGGAGTAGAGTCTAAGGATATGAAGCAATACAGATGTGACCGAGAAGAGTGGCTCCATAAGGATGAGAGATTGGTTATTCCCGATGTAAATGGACCATATGATGAGGTGCTACAAGAGTGCCACCATTCTAGGTTGACCATACATCATGGCGGTAATAATATGTACTGCGATATGAAGCAGACTTACTATTAGGAGTGGTTAAAGAAGGACATTAGGACATTCATCCCGAAGTGTACGAACTTCTTGTTGGTCAAGGCAAGTCAAAAGAAACCGAGTGTGGCTTATTGCAACCGCTTGATGTTCTCAATAGAAGTGATAACAGATGTCGATGGATTAATTTTTAGACTACAAGGACTCTAGCAGGGTACGACAACATCTGGGTCATAGTCAATCGATTGACCAAGAGCGCCATATTTTTACCCATCAAGTTAAGCAGAACGACATCCAAACTGGTCAAGTTGTATGTAAAATGGATTGTACAATTTCATGGTGTACCGAAGAGCACTATGAGCGATCGAGACCCATTGTTTACCAATGGATTTTAGAAGAGCTTATAGGAGGCATTGGGTACCGAGCTGCATCTCAGTACGACTTATGATCCAAAAACCGATAGGCATACGAGAGAGTAAATCGTATACTAAAGGATTTCTTGCAAGCTGGCATTCTCGATTTCGAAGGCTCATGGGATGATCACTTGCATTTGGTTGAGCTCGCATACAATAATAACTACCAATCTACTACCGGTATAGCACTATATTATATAGCCAACCGTGTAATGCCCATTCATGCTGATGGAAAGCGGGCTAGAAACTGATATTTAGACGAGATATGATTAGAGATACATCAGAGAAGATAGAGATCATTCGTCAATGAATAAGAGCTGCATAGGATAGACAAAAGAGCTACGCTGATAGAAGATGTAAAGATCTAGAATTTTCTATTGGCGATATGGTATTCATAGAAATTTCTCTTATGAGAAATGTTATTTCATTCGGTAATAAGGGGAAGTTGGCACCAATATTCATAAGTCCTTTTCCTATAGCAGAGAGGATCGATAACCTAGCATATAGGGTCAACTTACCTTCAAAAAAGGCAGGTGTGCAAAACCTCTTTCCATATTTCTCATCTATGGAAGTTTTTGCACGACTTGGGCATGACGATTACACCAGATTAGCTTGATGATATCAAGATTGAACCAGAAGCTTCGATACCTTGCAGGCTGGTTTGTATTGTCGAACGTGATATGAAACAGCTTAGGAGGAAGACGGTGGATTTAGTGAAGGTCCAATGAGGCGAAAGTGAAGGCGATTGCACATGGAAAACCGTAGATTATATGAGGGCCACACATCTGGAGCTCTTCACATGGTAAGGCATCATATTTACTTTCACTTTCGATATCATGTAGGGAGTTTAGTATTCCACATGCTCGAATAGGATTACCTATCTTATTAATTGCATGGTTGCACGTTTGACATGTTTGATGATATACATGATTGTCAGACATGCAGGGTAATTATGATTGATTTTTTGTGTTTCTTAGGGGATTTCCAAGGGCGAAATTCCTAAAAGGGAGAGAGAGTGTAATGGTCCGTGTTTTACCTATTGAATGATCGTAAAATATTTTTATTTTATTCATATGAGATCGTATGACTCTAATATTTTGGAAAGAACTCTTAGGAACATCTTCCATATCTATTACTTTTATCTAATTTCTATGTGATTATTCTAATCCTAAAAATCATTTTTGGACTATAACTTTTGATAGGAGCCGAACTAGGTCCTTAAACACTTCCATTGCTTTAGGATGATTGCTTCTCATTCCGTAGGGTGGTCATAATAGAGAAATAGACTTGTCGTTTGAAAGTTATTGCACTTTTAAGTTTTAGTTACTATTAGCAAGTTTTAATGGGTAATTAACTAAGCCCGTGCTTAATCCCGCTAACACACTTTGAAATTTGTGCTAACTGACCTAAGTCATTTTCTTCTTTTCCAAAACATACTCAAACCTCCATTTGCCCTAATTTAGTCAAAAGTCATATATTTTCCTTATTAGTTTTACCCAAATCATTGGCTAGAGAGGGGATTAGTATATAAAAGTTAGAGATTATCATTTTTATTGATTTGGGTCCTTCTTTCTTGCCATCAACTTCAGATCTAAAGAAGAAATTAGGTATTTTAGGTATTTGATGGGTGGTTTTTGACCTCTCACTCATCCATACTTGTTTATATAGTTAAAATGGTTATTTGTAACAAGATTTTGATCTAAAAAGTGTTTTCTAACTTTAACCAATTATCTATATATGTTTATGACCAAAAGTTGGGGATTTTGAAATGTTTTTAAAATGGATTTTGTAATCTATTAACTCACATTCATATGCTACTGTAATTTCCATCATTCATATGCATATGCTAATGTAAAACTTGGATTTAACCTAGTTTGATTGTCATATTCTCATGTATTGGTAGTATAAATGGATGTATAAACATGTTATTCCATGATTTTATGTTGTTCTTTGATGTTGGTTGCTAGTGTTTTGGATGTTAGGTGGATAGGTTGAGAGATTGGGCAAATCGGTGTTGTGTGCTCAGTTCGTAAGGTCATGCTGGAGATGTTGGCTCGTTCGCATGATGACTGATGGTGATGCAACCGCATGATGAAAGTTAGACTCTTCAGATGGTAACTCGGCGTTGAATGGAGTTAGGTTCAGTAGAAGATGGCTCATTGTAGAAAGGAGTCATAGAATGGGGACTGTAGAATGGTTCCTCGAAAGTTACGGCTCGATGTTGAAAGGAGTCATTAAGTGGGGGTAATGTAGAATGGTTCCTCCAGGATAATGAAAGCTAGTTGGAGCAAAGGGAAGGGCTTGGATACGCATACTAAGAGATCTTTGACACTTGGAGTGTTTTTTGTTGTACTCAAAGCAAGGGTATCGTTAGGACGCTCATGGGTATGTTTAGAGTTAGCCCGAATTGGTTGAATTGGATCCATGTTCCCTGGACCGATTGAATAGTCCCAGTATGAGCTTCGGGCTAAAGAGAGTACACGAAAAACTGTGATTACCATTAGTTCCTGTATCATATATCCGGAGTACATAGAGTGATAGTAAGGATTGTTTGACGGATGCTCCGGTTGCTTTGGTTTTTTCCCCACAGTTTATCACTACATGATAGTCACTGAAGATAGTTATTAGATATAAGGTTACCTAGAAACTCGTTATCCTACTTTTGTTGCACCTTTATGACACTTAGAATAGCATATTATGTTAATATGTGCGAACTCTTTGGTTGCAGGGACATGTCAGGAATGATTCGTATACCTTTGTTTCTTACAATATCAACTTGTATACTATTTATAGATTCAATTATCACTCACATTAAAATGTTGTATGACTCGAGGTTTTATGCTTTGTTTCTTATTATGTTGGGTGCTTTTAAATTAGTATACAATGTAGCAGGCTACATGCGATGTAGTAATTATGTAGGGGACGAGCTGGAGGGAGCTATCTCGTATTGTATACATGGATTTCTATGCTTATTCCACTACGCAACACTGTGAAACTTTGGAAATGTTGCTTATTAATATTATTATGAGATAGTCATTTAAGCTTACTTCTGCTGTATAAACTCCTTTTATAATGTATAACTTTGTGTATATGTACTCTGATATTTGGATCACTTAGTTATCACTGTCTCTTCTGTTTTATATCTATGATGCTATAATTTATTCCATGCACTATGAGATATACTATAGATTCTATAATTTTTTGTTTTATTTTAAACCTTGATGATTGTTCTACATCGGTCGACATAGTAGTGCACTATCTTATGTATATTGGGTGCCGGTGGTGTAGGGCAGTCATCACGTCATCTATTATATCGCCATATGTACTTATTAGATCATTTGGTTCTTTTGAGGAAAAAACCATTACAGTGTTTCGAACGGTCTCAAAAGTTACTATTATATGTTGTATAGATATTTCTAGAGTTTTTCACTCCATAATTTTATCCGACTCATGGTTTTTTCTTTCCTTTGATCCCTCGGTTGCTATTCAATCAATTTTAGAAAGATGTGTTTTCATTGATATTCTTTGGTACATGAGAAGACGAGTGGGGTGCTTACACCTATCGTAGTAGTATTATTTCCACTACACTACTAGTACATATATCAAAATTTGTGAGGACAGAATGCTTTGTCCAACCTAAGATTGTGACTCTAAAAAGCTATTTATCTTTGAGTAGCACTTTGTATTGTCTTTTTTTATTATATGTTATTGTTCAGTTATGAGATTTAGATGTTTTGTTCTCTTCTTTCTTGTTCTTTTTCTTTCGTCGTTTTCATTTTACCCTAACAATCTGTCTTTCCAAGACTTGGGTGTTTGACACATGAATACCATGGATGTATTAGTATCGACATTTAATGGTCGAAAAGTTGGGTCGTTACAAACCAGCCAATCGACTTTAGCATTGTTCTCTAGGTATTAGTTCTAGCTTAAAATCAAAAAAGATGACAAGCATTTTTCTTTCGACGACGGACATGGCCAAAGTTTTCCCTTTAGTTGGTACCGCTAGTTGATTTCGTTGATGATGTGCGAGGAGTCGCTTTCACTTGATTTACTTCAATTTTGAGATATTTTTCAATCCTAAGCCTAGCTAGGATGACTTTGTATTCAAACTTATCATTGGTCGCTATGAAGTCCAACCTTACAGCAAATCAAGTGTCTTGCCCTTTTGGGGTGACGATGTCCATGCCAGCCCCAACACCTCTTTAATTTGATCCCCCATTAAAATATAGTTGCCAAGAACGTTGATAGGTGGGTGCCTCTGAACAACCATTGTCTAGGCTAGAGCACTCCATGGTAAAATTAGTCAAGGCCTGGCTATTGATGGATGCGTGGAAGTGGAAGGTGATGTGATTCTTTCCAAATTCCATTGCCCATTTTAAGAGGAAACCCATAACGTACGGTCGGATTAAGACTTGCTTTAGAGGTTTATTGGAGAGTAGTTTGATGGGATAGGCCTAGAAATAACGGTGGCAGTTGTGGGCAGCCATAAGTACACCAAATGCCAACTTCTCTAACCTGTAATATCATGTTTCCAAGTTAGACAGCCTTTTGCTGACATAATATATGGGTTGTTGGATTCATTCTTTATCCATACCAAGAAATTGCTGGTCACATAGTGACTGTGAGGTAAATGTAAAGATCTTCCCCATCCATGGGCTTGGAAATGATATGGGCGTTTCTAGGTGAAGCTTTAGTTTCTCAAATTCCTCAGTGCATTTGTCCATCCAAGTGAAGGATTTCCCTTTTTATTATACCGAAGAAAGGGATGTTCCATTCCATAACATGATATATAAAGTGACTTAGTGCAACAACCATCCGATTAAGACTTTGTACTTGCTAATAGTGCTGGGGATTTGCATGTCTTGTAGAGCTTGAATCTTGTCAAAATTTGCATCAATTACATTGGCACTCATCGCATACCCTAAGTTATTTTGAAGCGGATAGCAAAAGAACATTTCTTAGCATTTATCTTCATGTTATATTTGCAGAGGATCCCATAGGTTTTGAAAAAGTTACTACACATGCCCTCCCACCTTCTCAGATTCGACCAACACGTCCATGATATATACCTCAATTGATGTTTTTATTAGCTCGATGAACATCATTCATAAGACTTCTCGAATTTTGTAGGATGAAGGGCATAACCTTGTAACGGTAAAGTCTCATGCTAGTTATGAATGATGTAAGCTCTTGATTAAGACCATGTATGGCAATTTGATTATACTCGGAATAAGTGTCCATGAGTGTTAGTAATTCTTTCCTGCTAATTGTGTCCAAGAGCTGGTCGATGCTAAGGAGAGGGAAACTATCTTTCGAGCGCGTATTGTTGAGACTGGAAAAATCAATGCACGTCCTCTAACCCTTGTTGCATTTTCGAATAAGTGCCGGATTAGCCACCCATACCGAGTACTTATATTCTTGGATGAACCCATTATTAAGAAGCTTTCCAACCACTTCTTTCCATGCCATATATCTCTCCAGGTTGAGCGACCATCTATTTTGAAAGACTTGGTGAGCTTTATTGTGAAAGCTAATGATATGGCATATTATGGAGGTATCTATGCCGACCGTATGGACATACCCCTAAGTGAACACATTTGAGCTTCACTAGAGGAATTTTATCAACTCTGCTTTCACCTTCGGGTCCAACTCTATGTTAATTCGGATGACCTTGCTAGAGTCATCACTATCTATAATTATATTATTAATTTTTTTATTGAGCCACCATTTACTTGATTTCTCCAATGCAAGGATCCAAGGGGTCATCATTATCACTTCCCATGCTGAGCTCTAAGCCATAGCGATCCAATGCATAGATTATGTATTTAATGAGTTCCTCGGCTAGGACGGACACCTATGCCTGAGTAGGGGGAGGGTTGGGTCTAGTTTCCCTTAGAGTTCACATATGCTTCCTCTAGCATTGCATGAAAAGGCATTGTTGTATCACTTGTCCCCGCATACCACCAAGGGCGAGCTTGTTCATTCCAAGTGGCGATGAGCTCCCAAGTTCCGACTTGACTAGTCAAAAAGACTTTATTTTTAGTATCTTCCACACCGACACTAATAGGGGCATTGTGCGGCTTGCTCGTTCTCTTGGGGGCTGGCTCATTATGTTGAGATGAGGCATTTAGTGTAGCTTAAATTAGGGATCTGACACAGAAGGGAGCTGTAACGAACCATATTTTTACATATTAGAGGAACATAATATATATATATATATATATATCAAATTCGAGTCAGGTCGTATAAGTTTATAACTTTGAGTTATGTTGATTATTGACATTTTTTACCTTCAAAATTTTTATTGGATAGTTTTGGCCCTGAAACCTTGTAAGACCTATAACTTTTGATAGTGGAATAAGAGTTTAACTACTTCCAAATGAAAGATATTATAGCTTCTCTTTCTGTAGAATGGTCAAAACGGTTTTTTTGCTTTACTGTTAAGGAGATATGGACATTTGAAGTTAATTTTTTTTAGAAATATTAATGGATAATTAATGAGGCCCGGATTAGGCCCATTTACCCATTCTGTGATTTGTGCCTAATAAAGCTGACGGAACAACCTCTCTTCATTGTCATACTTCTAAAAAATAATTGTAAACCACTATTAATTGTTTTCTTAGCCAAAAGCAACCAAAACCATATTTTAACTAGCTAAGTCAAGGGATTAGTAAGGAGATATTGAAGGATTAGTGAATTGCTGATTTGCATGTCTTGGGATTTGGGAAAATTGTTGTTTGTATGGGATTTTCTTTGGTATTTATGCTAATTGGATCTTAGGTGAGTGGTCTTCACTTTTCACTATACTATACATATTTATATAGTTAAAAATGACATTTTTGAAATGCTTTTGACTGTCAAGATAATTTTTATGATATATCAAAACTTAACATTAGTTTTAGAACAAATTTAAAGAGTTAAATGTTGATTTTAATCCATTTTTGATTATTTGACCAGACCAGTTGTCGTTTTCTATATAGCTGATTTAGGATGATATTTATGTTTGAATCTTGTTTGTATTGCTTAATAAGATGCTTGTATGTTCTATAATGTTTTTGTATGGTTATTGGATATATGTTTGATTCATTTTGATATATCGAGTGACCGACGTACTTTTGCTTGATCGAGGGGTTAAGGTGATTGAAAATGCTGCAATTGATTTAGGGAGTTGATAATGGCTTGGAGATGCTATGCTTTTGGCTGCATGAGTTTAGGGTCGAAATGATGAGGTTATGGGCAAAAATAGTCAGGAAAAAAGGGGTCGATGGTATTTTCTTTGTGATTCATGGCAATGACTTTGAGCTTTTGAGCATTGGACTTCTTGGTACTTGGTGAAAAACTTTGGACATGATAATCGCCTATTATGTTGGGCTACCTCCTAGCAGTTTGAAGACGACTGGTTTTAAGTGTTGTACTTGACTTCAGGACTTGAGTACTAGTACTTCGGGCTTGGAGAGGCACTACTTCAGGGAAACAACTTGGACGAAATATTTTGGTTTGGTTTAGTACTAAGCTAGATTTGGCTAAGTACTTAGCCAAAGTTGTCGATGATAGCCACTCTTGAGTGGTTAGCGCCAACCATAATTTATTTTTGATATTTGGCACATTTTTTTAGATATGTAGGGTGTTCGAGCATTGACATTTTGGAAGTCTACTATATCGCATATGGACGGCGACGATTGATATGATGACGGGGAAAACAAAGGGAGTTTTAAATGGGAAAACTCTAGTTATACTTTGAGATCAACGTAGCAAAGTAGGGAGATTACCTGAGGACCGATGTGATGGAGTTCGATGACTTTTGATGGTAGTTTAGAGGATTTCTGAATGATGATAACTCGATGATTGGAGTTGTGATGATGATCCATAAGGACAAGTTCGTTAATGTGAAGTTATGGAGTTGAAAGTTGATGTATTCTATTATGGAAATGTATGAAATGGAAGTTGATGTGTTATACTATAAATACATATGCAAATGGATCGTTGATACTCGTAGGTTTAAGTGTTCTCATAAAGAGGTTGATATGGTTATGCTCACTTGGACTTTTTATGTTGACCACAGATCATTGATGTGATATGTTGTACCCTCGACCTTTTGAATTTGAGCCTAGTTCTTGGTGTTATAAAGTTTCATGGAGTCAAGCAACGAGAAACCAAGATGTTGAGTAATCTTTCATCATTGATAAGGCCATACAAGCTATCATATATCCAACTACTTGAGTGAGCAATGCAAGGATTGTTTGATGGTTGCTATGGATGCTATGTTTTCTTGGTTATGCTATAAATGTCACATTACATAGATATTATTGACTTTGATGCTTAGATACCCCAACATTGTACTTTGTCTTGTAGCACAACCATATGATGATGATAGTAAATTAGCATATGCTAACTCTTTGGCTGTAGGGACATCTTATGTATTATTCTCCATACCCTATGTCCTATTTTAATACGTCGAACTTTATAGTATATAAAGATTGTAGCTCACTTATACCAGATTGTTGTCTGACTTGCAATTTTATGCTTTGCTTTTTATTATCTCGGTTATTCTTAAATGAGTAGACTAGGTAGCACATATGAAGTAGAGTATGGAGCAGTACAGAGGATGAGTAGCAGGTTATGCTTCCACATATCTATATATGGGTTTACTATTGCTTATAATCCACTGTGAAGCACTATCGAGCTTTACCAGTGCTTATTTACTTTTAGAAACAAGTACATTTGGGATATTATTTGATGTATAAACTCTATACTCTCTATATATAATTATGATGAACCTGTTGCACTCTAATTAAGGGGTTCATTTTAGTTATTACTTGAGTGGGCTAGGGGTATGCCCTAAGACCAGTCATGTAATTAGTTACATATATTTAACCCTATAACTAATCTTGTTTGTAATAATGGTATTATATTTCTATTGTATAATTTGTTATATTGATAAAATAAATAAGTAATTAGTTAAAATTATATTAAATAGAACATCCTTAAATGATATATTATGTGATAATAATTACAAGCAGTTGTAATCATGAGAAAATTATCATAATATAAAATAACATATTATTTTAAATATTCCCGGTCAAGATTTTTCAAGAAAGGATATCGATGTATCTGTTGAGATCACAGTGTGTAATGCTCTCCAAATGTTCTTGTAGTGTATTACTCATGGCTGTTGGGAATGAAGGGGTTACGTATTGATAATTATTGGACAATTACAGAATGACTTGTCTGAGAGTTTCCCGTTAATTATTAACAACTAGATTAAATGAGAAATCTCAAGTGATGATGTTACATAGTTCTCTCGACTTGAGAATAATATTTAACTTTAATGTGGAAATTCCACTTTGATTGTAGTTCAATCATGGCATAAAGACTATTAAGCAACTATTATTAGGCCTATGTTGAAGTATTGAAAGTGAGACACTATTCAATAGAGGATTTATCTCCTCGGTTGCAAGAGGTTAGTATCCAAGTCAAATGTAGTCAATTCATAGTCAAAATATCTGGCCAGAGTAATATGGATAGTAATAAATGTATTGAACTAAGGACTTTGTTTATGAACTAATTGAGTTGAATATAGATGATACTGAAATTTTGATCAAAACCAAATTCCATAAGTCCTAATATGATATAGTGTTAACAAAGATAATTGGTGTAAATAATCGTTACTAAAAGGTATCTCTTAAATTTATAAAATTGGATCTTATCGATGAGATTTGTAAGCAATGAGTTCGACAAAATTGTCACACCACAAGCTAAGGTAATATGTGAACATTAATATTTAAGTTGCATAAATATTAATCGCTGACTGAACATACACATGTTATTAACACAACTGAATTCATTTCACTCTTCGAATTGCCACATGATTTAATTAGCTTATAAAGTGTTGTAAATCAATTAAGTTAACTAATATTCAAATAAATGTTAATTATTATTGTATTAATTATTTGTATTTAGTAAATAGGGTTGCCTTGAAAAATGTTCTAGGTGCTATTAGTAACTAATTAGGTGCGCCTATAAAAGTCATATATGTATATAATGCGATATTCATAAGAATTTAAGTTGGATTTAAATTAATTTATATTGGGTTTTGATATACATTTGGCCCATTAGTGACTAGGTGCAATATCCCGGAATTTTTGACAATAACAATTTAATAATCTGTATTAAAAATTAAATTGATATTGATATTTTTGTTAATAATAATTCAAATTGAATTAATAATATTCTTCAATAAATATTTAATTGGTTATTTTATCTTTTAAAAATAATAAATTGGTTTCTATTTATAATATAAATATATGGTTTATATTGTAAATAGATTAGCTTTGTTTCAATTTTAATAAATAAAACATATTTTCTAATTCTAATATTTTTGGTAATTTGAGAATTTGTTTTTATTTAATATATAAGCTTTTCAAAGTTATTAAATAAATCATCTTCGTTTAAACTTAATAAATAAATCTTGGTTTAAAATTCTAATATATACATTAATAATTTGGGAGTTTTGATTTAAATTAATATGTTAAGTTTTTAATTTTTTTTAATAAATGAGTATATGATTTTGAATTGATAAGATATATGTTTAAATATTTAAAATAATTTTGGCTTGAGTTTTAAATATAAAATGATTTAACAAAAAGGTTTATAACTTAATAAAATAGGTAATTCATTAATAAAGACAAAATTTCTTTTATAATTATTTTAATTTAATAATGAGATATTTCTAAAAATAATATTAACAATGTATTGTTTCACAAATAGGTTTTGAATAAAATGGCAATTGTTATTTCAAATTTAATTTGTATATATAACTTGTTTTTTTAAATATTAGATTTCGAATTTGATTTGAATTTAAAATCCAAAGTATAGATTTTTAATTGTTTTAATTTCTATATACATAAGCTTTATTTATAAACATAATTTGTTTTTATTTCTTTTATAAATTTATATACATATTTAAATTCTAATTAATTAATCAATTGAGCGTAATACATATATTAACATGTAAATTAATATACAAATTACTTTTAAAGGGACAAGTGTTGATTTCCTAAGCAACATATAACAAATATTAAAAGATTAAACATTAAAGTTGACAAATGTTGAAATAGTTTACAAGTGTCATTTTTTTTAAATTTTCTTTTATTTAATAAAATCTAAAACTACATCTATATAAACATGCATTTTCATTCTTACTTATTTTTTTCTCATTTCCTAATCAAAAGAGAAAAAAACTTCAAAACTCCTCATTATCAAAGATCAGTAAGTCCTCTTTAAAATTGAATCTGCATTTTCTTAGATCTGGAAATCATGTTCATTTTCCATTTTCAAAATCTCCTCATATCAAAAGCTTCTACCCATTTTCAAAAGAAAACTGTGCTTAAATTTAATAATCTGTGTTTTCAAAGGCTACACATTTTCTACACATTTTCAAAGGCTACAGATTTTGTAAAAGCATATGCACACCTTCAAACATTTACCTGAAAATCAAACTCCTCTTCAAAAATCTATAGCCTGTATTTTCAAAACCATGCACTTACCATCTTGAAAAGCAAAACTACATTATCATTTTTTTTTGCAATATGGTACTTGGCTTTGCATGCCACCTGAAAGCAAAAAGTAACTTAAGTTTTAGTGTATCAAAGACTACCTTCAAAAACCAGAAGCAAGAACATTAGTCTTCAGCAAATTCAAAAGCAACTGCAGTTTTAAAGTTCTAAAGCAAATTCAAAAAAGCCTTTCAAATCAGAGGCTATGCTTCCTTTAAAACCATGAGTAACTTTTTGAATCTAAAGTTTAAAAATAGATTGCATGCTAGTATATTGAAATGGAATAGTATTGCTTGTGTTATAGGTAATTGTTGATGTGAGAATGAATTGTGTGCATGCTGTTTTTTTTATTTGCCTGTTCTGTTTTGATTTTCCAGGCACAAAATTTTATCACAATACTTATCTCTTAATTAGTTTTCTAATATGATGAAATTTATAAAGTAAAGTTGTTTGATTATCTTAAGTTAATATTTAAAACTTTAAGTAAGTTAAAACATAAACTGTTGTCTCTGGAACACAAAGAAAAATCAGTGCAGGTTGATTTTTATCCAAAATCCAAAGATGTTAATTTTGTAATTCAGTTTCATAAATCAAAAGCATTAACTAGAACATGGTTATTAAATCAAGGATTAGGATTTTTAGGAATAAGTTGAAGTTGCAGTTGGATATTGAACTGAAAATGAATTTTAAGCATTTTCTGGTGATCTTTGAATTGAGAAGGCTCGGGTTTCTTCTGGGTGATGGAGAAGGGTTAGGGGAAGCTGGGAAAAATCATTAATGGTGATGGATATCAATGTGGAAGTTGCGGTAGTGTTTTCCTTTTTTAAACCCTAGTTTTAAAGGGGTTTGAAGAGTTGATCATTTCGGTTTGTAGCATTTACCGAGTGTTACGATCTTTTGGGAATTGATAGATTGGTCAAGGATGAAGTCGAGGGCGGAGTGGCTGACCCTCAGGTGGTCGGAGCGGTGAGAATTTGGAGTTGACAGGTTTTGAAGGGGAACTTGATTTTGGTTCCAGGTTTTGGCATTGGGGGTCATCTTTGATTTCTGGAGGTTTGTCTCGAATTTGATGTTCGTGGTGGATTATAGTGACAGTTTCAAATGGGTAGCAATCATCAGCGACGACCAAAGGTGGCCAGAGTCGCCGTGCATATGCACGGTGATGGGATTTTACTGATGTTGGTTGGCCTGGTTTTGTGCTCGAGTAGATTTTTGAGATTGCCCGAAGCAATAGGGTAGTTGACTCGGGGCAGTTGGGTTGAAAACTCGAAGTAATTTTTGGTGTCTCGGGTGGTTCAGTGTTTCAGGTTTTTACAGAAACCTGAATTTCAGTTTTAAAATTTTTAAAATCTGAAGCTTTTTAATGTTAAGAAAATTTTAAACCTGGTTTTAAATTCAGGTTTAAATTTAAAATCTCAGTTTTAAATTAAAAATAAAGTTTTAAACTTGAACTTATTTAATTACTTTATTTTGGTAAGTAGTTTTAACTTTTTAGAAAATGAAGTTTTTAAAACATGAGCAAGATTTGAAATTAAATTTAAATCTAGAAATCTAAAATCAAATATGAACTTCAGTTTTTGAAATTAAAAGAAGATTTAAAAGATTTATACAAAATGTAAATTGAAATTATTGAAATTTTGAAATGAATTTAGTTTCAAAATTCTTATGAATTTCATTTCTAAGATAAGCACTTATTTGTCTTGTAATTTTAAAAAGTTTTAAATTGTTTAAACTTTGTTCAAAGTTTAAATTATATTCATTTTAAATTTCATATTTGAAATGAAATTTCAAAGTTATTTCAAAAGTAATTTGTTTCAAATAAATTTTTTTTTAAACGTAATTAAGAAATGTTTTATCTTAAATTTAAGTTAAGATTAATGTTTTGAAATTAATTTGATTAATAAGGTAATTAAGGAATAGTTAGTTAATTTAATTAATTAATTAATTAGTGAGTAATAAATATTTGATTAAGGGTTAATCAATTTATAATTAAGATCATTAATTAGATTATTAACTAATGATTAAAGAATTATTAATTAAGTAATTAAGTTTTAATCAAGGTTAATAAATTAAATAATTAAGGATTACTTAAGCGATAGTTAACACTTAATTAATTAAATAATTAGACTTTAATTAATGGAAAATTAAAGATAATTTAATTTGTGATTAATCTAAGTAAATTACTTAATGATAATAATTAAAGAAATGTTAATGAAGATCATTAACCAGAATTATTTAATAATTATTTAATGTGGTTAATTTTAATAATTAATTAGATTATTTAATTTAATAATAATCATTTGTGAATTGTTGAGTATAATTACTTAATGAAGTAACTAAGAAATTAATTACTTAAGATAATTAATTGAGTTAAATGTGATTGTTTAATTTAATTAATTAAGTTTAATTAATTTTAAACACTTGAGGTTTTAAAGATAATTACTTTATGTAATTAATGGATTGGAAATTACTTAGTGAAGTAATTGATTGGTAATTATGGGATGTAATTAATTAAATATGTTTTAAGAATGTAAGTAATTTGGATTAAATTACTTGTAATTAATCAAGGGATTAATTAAGAAATTAATTTAAGGAATAATTAATTTATTTTAATGAAGTACTTAAGTTAGTTAATTACTGAATGTGATTAATCTGGAATGATTAATAATTGTGGTTAATTTCTTAAGGAAATAAATTTTAATAAAGTAGTTAATTAAAATTAAGGATCATTAATTAAAACAATTAATGATGTAATTAAAGTTGATTAATTAATAAATGGAAAGTGATTAAGGGTAATTAATTAATGTAATTAATTAAGGATTAATGTAATTAGTTATAGTTAATTAATTAATTGAAGTAATTAAATGTTAATTACTGTTTTTGGTTGAGAATAATTAATTTGTGAAATTAATTAAGAATAATTACTTGAATGTAATTAGAGGATAATTAATAAAGGATGATTAATTAAGGTGATTAATTTGAAAGATTAATTAATTGATTGTAATCAATTAAATGGTTAAGTAAGCAAGACTTATATTGATGAAGTAATTAATTTAATTTATTTGAAATTAATTAAAGCTGAAGTAATTAATTTAATTCACTTTAAATTAATTAGAGTTGGAAGCAATTAATTTAATTCATTTTAAATTAATTATATTATGATTAAGTAAATCATCGCTTATGTATGAATAGGTGATAATGATTGCCTTGAATGGTTGTGATCTCAGAAATGAGATAAGTGATGTTGTGTGATATGAATGCTTTGGTTGCATTGTGATGATAATATAGATTATCTATTGTGATGGTGATATGGATTACCTATTTTGATGATAATGTGGATAATCTGTTTATAATGATAATGTTGATTATCAATTGTGATTTGTGAGTTATCTATCTGTGTGTATATAGATAATTGAATTGTTTTAAACTTTAAAACAACTTGGACCTAAAAGATGGCGTTTTGGATTTCGATGAGACCGGGATGTGGTTTCCATGTTTGGATATTCGAAAACCACATTGATCCAAATTAACGATAGGTCGTGAATCTCAAGTGAAGATGAAGATTCAGGGTGCAAGGGTTATTGTCGTTAACTCTGAGGGTGATTCCAAAATGAGTGTAATGAGATAATGCCTTCGGTTTCGTTCGAACCCGAAACGAACTTGTATGGATTGAATGCTGTCAGAACATCGTCAGGTGGACGATGAGCATTCTAAGTGATGTGTTCACTAAAGGCAATCGTAGCCTCAAGCCTCATCAACTGGGAGTGGCTAAAACAGGGGAGGTGCAGCAAGGTTAAGTGGGTCATGCCCAAGTAGGACGAGATTTTCCCCTGTCTAGAGGTCCCTTTTATTCGGCTGTGTGGGCGGTTGCTAACTACAACCGCGGGGTTGTCTTGTTCGGAACTGTTCAGTAAGGAATGGTTCCGGCCTTGTGTTGCAGGGGATTGAGAGTGATCCTCGGTACGATGATCTAGGCCACGTACTATGACGGGCGGTACCCCGGTAGACCTGCCATTGATAGAATCCAAAATCCAATAAGTTTCGTACGTATTAGTTGTGCCCAACTATGTGGAACGTGAGATGTAAGCATTCCAGCTATTTCTGTATTTTACTTGAAAACCCTAGACATTATTATAATGTGACTGGATTTCCTATCGAATGTTTTGGTTAGCGTAAGGTAAAAACTTTTCCATGTTTATGTGTGGGAAGTCTTACGTGATACCTTTCTTTTCAAATGGTTTTTAAAAGTTAAGCAACCTTAACCTGTTACTCACACCAGACCCATGTCTGACCCGGAGTTTATCTTCTGTTTTCTTAAACTCTTGGGTGCTCAAATTTTTACTAGTAGCCAAGGGATTAAGGTTAGCTTTGACGAATTATGGAGCAGCAATGGAGAAGGAGGCTTCTGCATGTAGATATATAGTGTTCCGCTGTATTGGTTTCTCTGAGTAGTTCTCTTGTATTGTATTGAGTTGTATAACTAGACATGTGTTTATAACTGTCTAGTATGTGATGTGTAATCTGTGTAACTCTGATAATGGTTGTAAACTATGTAATATTTATGTTATTAATATAATTTATTCATTCCGCTGTTAAGATTCTGTGTTGTTTCTTCTTTCTCTTCTTTCTTTTCTCTTTTCTATCCCTTTCTTTCTTCAAGATGATACGATTTTCTGTGGTGAGAAAGTCGAGTCGTCTCAGTCGGTATCAGAGCATTAGGTTGAGCGAATACCTCGGCTCTGTAGTGGTGTCTATCTTGAGAGTGCGTATTTGTAATTATATATATATATATATATGTATGTATGTATGTATGTATGTATGTATGTATGTATTTATTTATTTATTTCTACCTATCTGTTGGGTTACCTGTTCAGGTTTTCCAATATGAGTTATAAAGGTAGATGGGGTAGTGGTGTGTGTAATACGACTATCATTGGTTGGAGTTTGAATGTTTGAGGTTGGAGGTGCATCTGTCAAGACTGTAGACCCAATACCGTCTCGAGTAAGTTTTGTATTGATGAAGGATTTCATCGATCTCTGAAGGAAACCTGTTAAGGTTCGGAGTCTATTTCTGAAGTTGGATGGGTAGAGTTTGGTTCTGTTAGTTGGCAAGGCAGAAGCGAGTGATGGTATTTTGATACCTCAGAAAGTAGTAGCTGTGTGATGAGATGCAGTGACTATGGATGTTCCCGAAGATGAATTCTTTGGAACAAGTTTAAGGAAGTGAGTCTGCCTCGATGTTGTGGCTGTGTTCAGCATGGTGTTTCTGTTTGCTTTGAGGTTCGAGTTTCTCGAAGAGCTTTGATTTGGAAGTCTTTGGCATATGTGGCAGCAATGCAGCATGGAGTGTTCGATGTGTCGGCAGGGAGTTTTCTGGCTTAGCAGTTTCTGAAGGAGGAGTTCAGAAGCAGCAGAGTGGACCCGTTTCTTCGATGGATTATCTAGTTAAGTGTAAGCTGTTCTGGTTGATAAAGGGAGAACAGGTTTCCCTGGATTTGGTCTGGATTGATCGCAAAAGTGACTTGCGATTGTTTGAGTGTTCTCTTGGGTTATCAGAGTTTTTCTGGATGTCTTCAAGGAAGTCATAGTTTTGTCCACTTCTGGAGATTGAGTTTCCCTGTCGACTAGGATCCCAGGATTGCTACCGGTGGTTCAGCTTAATGGAAGGATTGTTCTTAGAGATTTGAGTTGGTGTAGCAGCTCAGGGTTTTGGAGGAACTTCTGAGATTTTCTTATGGATCTGTTGAACCATATTTCTGGGATTGTTGTCGAATTATGCTCGTGTTCTTCATCAGCATTCTCTTCTACTTTGGATCAGAGTTATGCAGTGGAAGCATTTTGGAAGTGCATCTGCTTTTCTTTTCCAGATAGAAGAAATTGTTGTCTTCTGATGTTTGAGCAGTAGAGTTTGCGTTCTTGGTTTTGGTTGATCTTAAGGAGATCATTTTGTTGAGTTGATTAGTTTTGTTTGTTTCTAGAGGCATCAGCAAAAGTTGAGCTGATCAGTAAGGTTGTAGGCAGCCCAGGATCGTCTGGAGAGTTTTGTGAATAAGGGTCGGAGGAATATGGATTATGAAGTCGGAGTTTTAATTTTGGATAAGTTTTCTCCGATAAAAAGGAGCTATAAGATTGGGTAAGGCTAGGACGCTAGCTCTGAAGTGTTTTGAATCTTTTCTGTGATCTTGGAGAATAAGTGATTGATCTACAGGATTGAATTTCTGGTTTTGATAACTGGGATTCGATGAGTTTCACGTATCTCTGAGGGAGTACGTGTATGATCTATCTCTGGTTTTAGAACCAGCAGTTCTGGAGTTTTGGTTATTGAGTCAGACTCGTCTGTAGTCTGATATCTTGTCTAGTGTTGTAGATATAGATGAACTGGAGCTTTGTAGCTTCATAGTATTGATTGTTTGAATTCTATAGAGCGAGTATCCCGGTATATTTACACCTGGGGAAACTCGAGGAAATTCTATCTAGAATTTTTTCTGGATAATTAAATTTGTTTGATTGGATAAATTGGCTGCTATGGTTGTCAGCATAAGTTTGATATATGCTTATATTTTAAAATTAAATCTTTAATGAGGTTATTAAATTACCTTTGTTTTAAATTTCGGGGATGAATTCTTTTGAGGGGGCAGGATTGTAATATCCCGGAATTTTTGACAATAACAATTTAATAATCTGTATTAAAAATTAAATTGATATTGATATTTTTGTTAATAATAATTCAAATTGATTTAATAATCTTCTTCCGTAAATATTTAATTGGTTATTTTATCTTTTAAAAATAATAAATTGGTTTCTATTTATAATATAAATATATGGTTTATATTGTAAATAGATTAGCTTTGTTTAAATTTTAATAAATAAAACATATTTTCTAATTCTAATATTTTTGGTAATTTGAGAATTTGTTTTTATTTAATATATAAGCTTTTCAAAGTTATTAAATAAATGATCTTGGTTTAAACTTAATAAAGTAATCTTGGTTTAAAATTCTAATATTAACAATAATTTGGGAGTTTTGATTTAAATTAATATATTAAGTTTTTTAAATTTTTTTAATAAATGAGTATGTGATTTTGAATTGATAAGATAAATGTTTAAATGTTTAAAATAATTTAGGCTTGAGTTTTAAATTTAAAATGAATTAACAAAAAGGTTTATAGCTTAATAAAATAGGTAATTCATTAATAAAGACAAAATTTCTTTTATAATTATTTTAATTTAATAATGAGATATTTCTAAAAATAATATTAATAATGTATTGTTTTACAAATAGGTTTTGAAAAAAATGGCAATTGTTATTTCAAATTTAATTTGTATATATAACTTGTTTTTTTAAATATTAGATTTTGAATTTGATTTGAATTTAAAATCCAAAGTATAGACTTTTAATTGTTTTAATTTCAATATACATAAGCTTTATTTGTAAACATAATTTGTTTTTATTTCTTTTATAAATTTATATACATATTTAAATTCTAATTTATTAATCATTTAAGCTTAATACATATATTAACATGTAAATTAATATACAAATTACTTTTAGGGCCCGTTTGGCAAACAAAAGCAAAAGGACTTTTGCTTATTTCAAAAGTCCTTTTGCTTTTAGAAAGTTAAAAGGTTAAAAAGCATATTTGAAAACTTTTGACTTATAAGTCAAAATTGAAAAAAAAAGTTCAAAATTCAAATTTGAAAATTTGAATGGTAATATTTCGATTTTGAAATTCGAAATTTTAAAGTTCAAAATTTGAAAATTTTAACTTTTAAAAATTCGATATTTTGGAGTTCAAAGTTTTGAAATTTCAAATTTTAAAGTTCAAAATTCGTAAAATTGAAATTTGAAATTTTAAAATTCGAAATTTTGAAATTTGAACATTTGATATTTTGAAAATTGATATTTTGAATTTTGAAATTCAAATTTTGAAAATTTGAAATTTTGAATTTTGAAATTGTGAGATTTAAAATTTCAATTTCAAAATTTTAAATTATCAAAATTTCGAAAATTGAAAATTTGAATTTGTGAAAATTTGAAATTTGAAATTGGAAGTGTTAGTTTGAAAATCCAAATTTGAAATTTGGAATTTGAATTTTTAAAGTTCAAAATTTTGAAATTTCAAAATTTAAAATTCGAAATTTTGAAATTTGATGTTTTGAAATTATGAAATTCGAATTCTGAAAATTTGAATTTTTGAAATTTCAAAATTTAACTTTGAAATTTTGAATTTTGAAATTAGAATTTAAAATTTTTGAAATTTGAAAGTTTGAAATTTGAGATTTGAAATTCGGAATTTTGAAATTGAAATTGAAAATTTTGAAATGTGAAAATTTTGAATTTTGAAATTTGAATTTGAAATTTAAAATTTATAAATTTTGAAATTTGAAAATACATTTTTTTAGTATTTTTTCATATAAAAAATCGACTTATGTAAGTCGAAAAGCAAAAAAAAATTGCTTTTGCAATAAGTTGAAAAGTGACTTTTAAAAGTCGGTAGATTTTGTTTATCCATATTGACTTTTTAACTTTTGCATTCTATAAGCAAAAAAGCAACTTATTTATTGCCATCCAAACGGCCCCTTAAAGGGACAAGTGTTGATTTCCCAAGCAACATATAACAAATGTTAAAAGATTAAACATTTAAGTTGACAAATGTTGAAATAGTTTACAAGTGTCATTTTGTTTTAAATTTTTTTTTTATTTAATAAAATCTGAAACTACATCATATAAACATGCATTTTCATTCTTACTTACTTTTTTCTCATTTCCTAATCAAAAGAGGAAAAAACTTCAAAACTTCTCATTATCAAAGATCAGTAAGTCCTCTTCAAAATCAAATCTGCATTTTCTTAGATCTGGAAATCATGTTCATTTGCCATTTTCAAAATCTCCTCATATCAAAAGCTTCTACACATTTTCAAAAGCAAACCGTGCTTAAATTTAATAATTTGTGTTTTCAAAGGCTACATATTTTCTGCACATTTTCAAAGGCTACAGATTTTGTAAAAGCATATGCACACCTTCAAACATTTACCTGAAAATCAAACTCCTCTTCAAAAATCTATAGCCTGTATTTTCAAAACCATGCACTTACCATCTTCAAAAGAAAAACTACATTATCATTTTTTTCTGCAATATGGTATTTGGCTCTGCATGCCACCTGAAAGCAAAAAGTAACTTAAGTTTTAATGTATCAAAGACTGCCTTTAAAAACCAGAAGCAAGAACACTAGTCTTCAGCAAATTCAAAAGCAACTGCAGTTTTAAAGTTCTAAAGCAAATTCAAAAAAGCCTTTCAAATCAGAGGCTCTGCTTCCTTTAAAACCATGAGTAACTTTTTGAATCTAAAGTTTAAAAATAGGTTGCATGCTAGTATATTGAAATGGAATAGTATTGCTTGTGTTATAGGTAATTGTTGATGTGAAAATGAATTGTGTGCATGCCTTTTTTTTTATTTGCCTGTTCTGTTTTGATTTTCCAGGCACAAAATTTTATCAAAATACTTATCTTTTAATTATTTTTCTGATATGATGAAATTTATAAAGTAAAGTTGTTTGATTATCTTAAGTTAATATTTAAAAACTTTAAGTAAGTTAAAACATAAGATGTTGTCTCTGGAACACAAAGAAATATCAATGCAGGTTGATTTTTAACCAAAATCCAAGCATGTTAATTTTGTAATTCAGTTTCATAAATCAAAAGCATTAACTAGAACATGGTTTTTAAATCAAGGATTAGGATTTTTAGGAATAAGTTGAAGTTGCAGTTGGATATTGAACTAAAAATGAATTTTAAGCATTTTCTGGTGATCTTTGAATTGAGAAGGCTCGGGTTCCTTCTGGGTGATGGAGAAGTGTTAGGGGAAGCTGGGAAAAATCATTAATGGTGATGGATATCAATGTGGAAGTTGCGGTAGTGTTTTCCTTTTTTAAACCCTAGTTTTAAAGGGGTTTGAAGATTTGATCATTTCGGTTTGTAGCATTTACCGAGTGTTACGATCTTTTGGGAATTGATAGACTGGTCGTGGATGAAGTCGAGGCCGGAGTGGCTGACCCTCAGGGGGTCGGAGCGGCGAGAATTTTGTGTTGACAGGTTTTGAGGGGGAACTTGATTATGTTTCCCGGTTTTTGCATTGGTGGTCATCTTTGATTTCTGAAGGTTTGTCTCGAATTTGATGTTCGTGGTGGGTTGTATTAACGGTTTCAGATGGGTAGCGATCATCAGCGATGACCAAAGGTGGAAGGAGTCGCCGTGCACATGCACGGTGATGGGATTTTACTGATGTTGGCAGGCATGGTTTTGTGCTCGAGTAGATTTTTGAGATTGCCCGAAGCAATAGGGTAGTTGACTCGGGGGAGTTGGGTTGAAAACTCGAAGTAATTTTTGTTGTCTCGGGTTGTTCAGTGTTTCAGGTTTTTACAGAAACCTGAATTTCAGTTTTAAATTTTTTAAAACCTGAAGCAATTTAATGTCAAGAAAATTTTATACCTGTTTTTAAATTCAAGTTTAAATTTTAGAATTCAGGTTTAAATTTAAAATCTCAGTTTTAAATTAAAAATAAAAATAAAGTTTTAAACTTGAACTTATTTAATTACTTTATTTTGGTAAGTAGTTTGAACTTCTAGAAAATGAAGTTTTAAAACAAGAGCAAGATTTGAAATTAAATTTAAATCTGGAAATCTAAAATCAAATATGAACTTCAGTTTTTGAAATTAAAAGAAGATTTAAATTTGAAAGATTTAAACGAAATGTAAATTGAAATTATTGAAATTTTGAAATGAATTTAGTTTCAAAGTTCTGATGAATTTCATTTCTAAGACAAGCACCTATTTGTCTTGTAATTTTAAAAAGTTTTAAATTGTTTAAACTTTGTTCAAGTTTAAATTATATTCTTTTAAATTTCATATTTGAAATGAAATTTCAAAGTAATTTCAAAAGTAATTTGTTTCAAATAAATTTGTTTTTAAACATAATTAAGAAATTTTTTATCTTAAATTTAAGTTAAGATTAATGTATTGAAATTAATTTGATTAATAAGGTAATTAAGGAATAGTTAGTTAATTTAATTAATTAATTGATTAGGGAGTAATAAATATTTGATTAAGGGTTAATCAATTTGTAATTAAGATCATTAATTAGATTATTAACTAATGATTAAAGAATTATTAATTAAGTAATTAAGTTTTAATCAAGGTTAATAAATTAAATAATTCAGGATTAATTAAGTGACAGTTAACACTTAATTAATTAAATAATTAGACTTTAATTAATGGAAAATTAAAGATAATTTAATTTGTGATTAATCTAAGTAAATTACTTAATGAAAATAATTAAAGAAATGTTAATGAAGATCATTAACCAGGATTATTTAATAATTAATTAATGTGGTTAATTTTAATAATTAATTAGATTAATTAATTTAATAATAATCATTTATGAATTGTTGAGTATAATTACTTAATAAAGTAATTAAGAAATTAATTACTTAAGGTAATTAATTGATTTAAATGTGAATGTTTAATTTAATTAATTTTAAACACTTGAGGTTTTAAAGATAATTACTTTATGTAATAATGGATTGGAAATTACTTAGTGAAGTAATTGATTGGTAATTACAGGATGTAATTATTAAAGATGTTTTAAGAATGTAAGTAATTTGGATTAAATTACTTGTAATTAATCAAGGGATTAATTAAGAAATTAATTTAAGGAATAATTAATTTATTTTAATGAAGTAATTAAGTTAGTTAATTACTGAATGTGTTTAATCTGGAATGATTAATAATTGTGGTTAATTTCTTAAGGAAATAAATTTTAATAAAGTAATTAATTAAAATTAAGGATCATTAATTTATACAATTAATGATGTAACTAAAGTTGATTAATTTTGATTAATTAATAAATGATAAGTGATTAAGGGTAATTAATTAAGGATAAATGTAATTAACTATAGTTAATTAATTAATTGAAGTAATTAAATGTTAATTACTGTTTTTGGTTGAGAATAATTAATTTGTGAAATCAATTAAGGATAATTACTTGAATGTAATTAAAGGATAATTAATCAAGGGTGATTAATTAAGGTAATTAATTTGAATGATTAATTAATTGATTATAATCAATTAAATGGTTAAGTAAGCAAGATTTATATTGATGAAGTAATTAATTTAATTTATTTTAAATCAATTAAAGATGAAGTAATTAATTTAATTCACATTAAATTAATTGGAGTTGGAAGCAATTAATTTAACTCATTTTGAATTAATTATACTATGATTAAGTAAATCATTGCTGATGTATGAATAGGTGATAATGATTGCCCTGAATGGTTGTGATCTCAGAAATGAGGTAAGTGATGTTGTGTGATATGAATGCTTTGGTTGCATTGTGATGATAATATAGATTATCTATTGTGATGGTGATATAGATTACCTATTTTGATGATAATGTGGATAATCTGTTTACAATGATAATGTTGATTATCAATTGTTATTTATGAGTTATCTATCTGTGTGTATATAGAAATTGAATTGTTTTAAACTATAAAAAACTTGGACCTAAAAGATGGCATTTTGGATTTCGATGAAACCGGGATCGGGTTTTCATATTTGGATATCCAAAAACCACATAGATCCAAATTAATGATAGGTCATGAATCTCAAGTGAAGACGACGATTCAGAGTGCAAGGGTTATTGTCGTTAACAATGAGGGTGATTCCAAAATGAGTGTAACGAGATAATGCCTTCGGTTTCGTTCGAACCCGAAACGAACTTGTATGGATTGAATGCTTTCAGAACATCGTCTGGTGGACGATGAGCATTCTAAGTGATGTGTTCACTAATGGTAATCGTTGCCTCAAGCCTCATCAACCGAGAATGGCTAAAACATGGGAGGTGCAGCAAGGTTAAGTGGGTCATGCCCAAGTAGGACGAGGTTTTCCCCTGTCTAGAGGTCCCTTTTATTCGGCTGTGTGGGCGGTTGCTAGCTACAACTGCGGGGTTGTCTTGTTCGGAACTGTTCAGTAAGGAATGGTTCCGGCCTTGTGTTGCAGGGGATTGGGAGTGATCCTCGGTACGGTGATCTAGGCCACGTACTGTGACGGGTGGTACCCCGGTAGCCCTGCCATTGATGGAATCCAAAATCCAATAAGTGTTGTACGTATTAGTTGTGCCCAACTATGTTGGATCGTGAGATGTAAGAATTCTAGCTATTTCTGTATTTTACTTGAAAACACTAGACATTATTATAATATCACTGGATTCCTATCAAATGTTTTGGTTAGCGTAAGGTAAAAACTTTTCCATGTTTATGTGTGGGAAGTCTTACATGATACCTTTCTTTTCAAAAGGTTTTTAAAAGCTAAGCAACCTTAACCTGTTACTCACACCAGACCCATGTCTGACCCGGAGTTTATCTTCTGTTTTCTTAAACTCTTAGGTACTCAAATTTTTACGAGTAGCCAAGGGATTCAGGTTAGCTTTGACGAATTATGGAGGAGCAATGGAGCAGGAGGCTTCTGCGTGTAGATATATAGTATTCCGCTGTGTTGGTTTCTCTGAGTAGTTCTCTTGTATTGTATTAAGTTGTATAACTGGACAGGTGTTTATAACTGTCTAGTATGTGATGTGTAATCTGTGTAACTCTGATAATAGTTGTAAACTATGTAATATTTATGTTATTAATATAATTTACTCATTCCGCTGTTAAGATTCTGTGTTGTTTCTTCTTTCTTTTCTCTTTTCTATCCCTTTCTTTCTTCAAGATGATACGATTTTCTATGGTGAGAAAGTCGGGTCGTCTCACTAGGTTAGGCCAGCCAAAAATGAGGAGGGAGAAGGAGTCATAAGGCTTGACCTGGTAAAAGGAGATTATAGAAAGATAATACTGTTAGAGCACATATTTAAGTGAACCCTAGCTGCCACTTTCTGGTTTACTTTTTCTCTAACTCTCCCACTCCGTGGTTGTTATAACTCCATTACTCCATCCTATAGCTGAGCTCTAACAACTCCGAAATCAAATATAGAATTCAAGTAGTGGCACTCTAAAGTTTGCACCTTTGGACAGGGATCTAGGAGACGATTTGAATCGACATATGAATCAAAGGCCACTTCTCTTTGGTATATTCTTTTATGTTATTTGTATTATTCATTATATTATTCATATCATTATAATGATTTTATATATGTGATATTATCTCCCTTTAAATATTGATATATATTAAATTATATTAAATAATTAATCTACATGAAAATTTTAATTTTAATTCAAATTTTAAAATTAAAATGTATGTAAATATTTTAATATCGGCTATGTTTGTATTCTAATATATATATATATATATATTATAAATATTATAAGTATTTTTTTATTTTAAATGATTATTTACTAATTTAAAAACCTGAAATACCTTAAATCTATTTTTTTAAATATATAATTAAATTATTTAAATTATTTTTGGCTGTTAAAAAATACTCTGGTCAAAAACATAATTTTATTTAATTATAATATATATAGAGCAGCGTTCAATGGTACTCCAAATAATAAGCACCCCTATAGCCCCTTGAATTTGCACAACACATCCCGAATTAAATAAGAGGGCTAACAGGAAGAGAGAGAAACCCCTATTATTTAATTCTGGATGTGTGGGGGAAATCAATGGGTCATAGGGGTGCTCAACTGTTTAAGATACCATTAAACGCTGCTCACACACACACACACACACACACACACACACACACATATATATTTATACTGTGTTTATTTTTAATATTATTCTACATATATTCTTGTAATAAAAATTAGTTTTTTTTTATTTTTTTACTAGCCAAATAATGTTTTACATATATAATTTTATAATACACACACATATATTGTTTATGCATATTCAATAGTGTTGTGTATTTTATGTAAATATATAATATCCATGTAGATAAGTTTAGGGTTTTTTTCTTACTGGCCAAATAATACGTTTAATATATATAATTATATAATATCCATGTAGATAAATTTAGTTTTTTTTCTTATTGGCCAAATAATACGTTTAATATATATAATTCTAAAACATTTATTTTATTTTATATATATATATATATATATATATATTAAAGTGGAAATTAGACACAAGGGCCTCTTTATCAAGTGGAATTAGTTTCTTGGACACACAACTAAAACAATTACTTTCAAGGACGAAACGTAAAATAATTAGTTTCCAGGGCCTAAAAACCTATGAAATTATGTCCTTCAAAGTAAACGGACTACTGACTTTGTCCTTGAAAGTAATTATTTTGCTGATTTGGCCTTGAAAGTAATTTCTTTGAATGTGTGTCCTAGAAACTAATTGGATTGCAAAGTTTGTCCTTATGGTGAAATGCCCCTATATTAAAATAGTGTTATGTATTTTAAATACATAAATATATATAAATCAAATAAATTAAAAGATATTATTTTTGACTATAACTATTATTTTATATAGTGTTAAAGATATTTTACTAATAATTTTAATGTCTAGTTTTGAATTTTAAAATTTTTATCAACCAAATTTCAATCTTCGAGTATACTCAAGCGATTAAATTAGGCTAAAAAACGATGAAGAAATGGGTAAGAACCGCTTAAAAACCATCACAAGATGATGGAGTGGTGCCTTAGACAAAATGACAGCTAAAAAGTGAAGCACAGTTCCTCAAGTCAAGTGCTATGGGTCGAACTTGAGTCGAGTATGGTTGTGAGC
This sequence comes from Allium cepa, assembly GCA_030765085.1. NCBI lineage: Eukaryota > Viridiplantae > Streptophyta > Magnoliopsida > Asparagales > Amaryllidaceae > Allium > Allium cepa. Next base: position 471,638,809 of record CM060931.1, read on the forward strand.
TAAGGAAATTTCTTAAAAACATGGAGCATAAGAAGAAGAAATGGATGCAACCCCTAAAGACATCGTAAAGCAATAAAGTAAATAGATACAAAGGAGATAACAAAAATGGGTCAAAAACATCAACTCAATATTCTCAACATAGTGCTTCAGGCCGGATCTGAGTTGTCCCCAAGCTAAACATGAGAAATTACTGAAGATACTCGATTCAAGAAATAGAAAGGCATGAGTTATTACGATTTGGAGTCAGACTTGAGTCAAACTCGAATCAAACCCGGGTCAGACCCGCGTCAACTCGTACCGAGTTGTAAGTAACAACTTGGGTACCAAGCTGTTACTTACAACTCGTTTGGCCACGATCTTCTTGGGATGACATGCATGACATAAGGAAACATCCTGGAGCTAATTTTGAAACTTACCTCAGATATTTTCGCTATAAATAGAGGTGAATGGCACTTGGAAACGGACCTTTCTTCTTCTTCATTTCTAAACTTCTTATAACTTTAAAATTTATTCTATTGGATTCTCACCGAGTTGAGACTACTGAGTTGTAAAATCATAGTTTGTATAAACCCCCAAAAACAAATATAAAAGGACAAGACATAGGCTGGTGTATTTTCCAGACCACTATAAAAATCTTGTCTGTTTTCTTGTTATTTTTCTTTTCTTTAATAACTTTTACATTTATTATTCAATTAGGTGTTTGTGCCAATTTTGGTGAAAACATTTTGGTGCTTTCATTGAGAAGAACTTGAATTTAACAACTTTAAACTTGAATTTGAAGAAGATGAAGAGGCCTATTACTAGATCTATGATTCGAGGAAGTCAACAAGAAATGTGGGCAGTCATGAGGTATAACCTCAGGAGCAAACCCTCCATCCATCTACATAACTAGAGAAGAGATGGAGATGATAATGAAAGAAATGCAAGAGAGAATGATAACTTTCCAAGATAAGATGATGGAGGGATTCTTTAAAAGAATGGCACAACCGGTACTAGCCAGAGTTGCTGAAAACCATAATTAGAGGCCAGAAGGAAGAATGCATCAGGAAATGGAGGAGTTGGAGCCAACTCTTTGGAAACTTCACAACTCGGTATCGACCCAAATGTACAACTCGACAACGAGTTAAAAAGAAAGGGGCATGGTTGGCATGAATTTGGACGAGTTGGGGCGCGTCCACGAGAGGGCATCGAGCTGTGGTTTGGAGATAAAAACACTAACGTACAACCATAAGAGTTGGCACTAAACGCTCATTGTAGGAGCATGTGGTAGAATGAAACCATGGATCGTAGAGTTCCATTGAATGACAATGATAGGATTGCTGAGATGATTAATCAAGTGACGAGAGGTAGACCCCTAGAGCTTTGAGGACATGAATAGAAATCCATTTACCCCTAACATCTAGCATGCAAAAAATACACCCTTTTTTAAGCTACCGACATCTGAAATGTGCAATGGAAACACAGATCCAATCATTTATCTGATGAGGTACATCTGACATATAGAGGTGTTGGTTGCTTCTGAGGAGGTATTAGGACGGTGTTTCCTGTTATATTTGACATATTTAGCAGTAATGTAATTTGAAAGTTGGAGAATGGGTCTATTGGTACGTTGACCGAGTTGGTGTATAAGTTTATGAAATAATTTAGAGTCCATATAACATGACTAAAGAATGTGATGATGCTTTTGAGCATGAAATAGAGGGCCAGAGAGACCCAATAGAGTTACTTAACTAGGTTCAACGCGTTAGCCACTGCAGTTGATAAGCTGGATCCATCAATAGTTCAATTGCTGGTAGTTTCAGGAGTTGATAACAAAACTAATTTCAAATTACTTTTGAAAGGGGCACATTAGTGCATCTGGTGTATTTCTATTATCAAGCCAAGAGATTCGTGCATCAGGAGGACACTTGAGCAAATGAAGGTGCTAAAGTAAATGTTGTGGATGACGATGAACTATCCAGAACATGATATAGAAAGAATAAAGGAAACTGGAAGGCTGATGATGACTTTGGAGGATCGAACCAGATGAAGAAGGGCAGGGATTTCCCTTTTACATTAAATTGATGAGACATCAGAAAGGATTTACTTGGATACTAAGGGCAGATTCCCTATTGAAAAATGGCAAAAAGAGAGAACCCACGGATCGAGAGAAAAGTTCTGGATGGTTTTGCATGTTCCATCAGTCGGACGGGCATGAGACGAATAACTAAAGACACCTTCATAATTCAATAGAGAAGTAGATTTGGAGTGGCTGAATATAACAACATGCAAGGAACCAAATTGTTCTGGTGCACCAGGAGCAGCCACCATTTATAGCGAATGCATCTGGAAGCGTCTTTGATCTAGGCCGAGAATAGTTAACCCATGATCAGGACGGAAGGGATTCTGGTTTGATCCTCGCATTTTTCTTTTTAAATAAGTGATGCAATGTTACTCTCAAGCCACTTACATGTGTAGGGGATCTCATTGGGTCTCTAGGCACGCTTTCAAATGGAAGTCTAAAAGTAATCTCCAATAGGATTGATGTTTTGAAACTTTTGCATCTTTTTTGATTTAGATATTTTGAATGAATGTTCTTTTTTAAAATAATCAGAACATAATGACTGATACTGATTATGAAACATCAACGGAGATTGATGACCCCATAAAACTGATATATGAATTGACAGCTAATGATTCTCCCGACTAAAGAGATGGGGCAACGAGCCATAAGGTGCAAGTCCTCTTGCAAGAGAGTGAGTGGTGAACTTGTATAGGATAGTAAGTCCCTTTATCAGAGAGTAAGCGGAAGGATTTAATCAGACGTTGGGTCCCTTTGCTGAAGAGCGGGGGGATTGGGCTCAATTTGGATATAAGATCCCGAACGATTAAAAATTGGATTGGATATGATCCAGAAAAATAAGAAACTAGACTTTTTTATTGAACAACCAAACATTAAAATGACTTGATAATAATAACTAAATTACGTCACTACCTTGATTCAATTGGACACATTTACGATGGGATGCTGGGTGACTCCAAACGATTTGTAAATGATGCTCCCATTGTTAATACCTAGGATATTGATTTTATTGACAACAACCGTATAAATATTGCTACCAATATTTTCTCGATTTATATAGTTATTATTAGGATATCAGAAATATTAATCAAGTTTATACAACTATAGATTGAAAGAAAGATTAAAGAACTAACCAGTATAAATCGAGAATTGATCAAATATACCGAGTAGATCAAGATATATTTGAAGACTCATGAGTTTTGAAGAATTCAAGAACAAAAGCGTGAAGAGCTCAAGACATGCGTGTTAGTTTTGTATCGAGTCTTATAATAAATGTTAAAGAGTGAGTGGTATCATATCTTTGATTATCTTAACTTCAAAATTTATCTTTAGCATTTTTTATAAAAGAATAAATATCTTATTTACTTATAAAATCATTTTAATAGATTTTTTATTAAGGAAAAATAGTTTAAAATATTTTCCATGTGGTTTTGGAATTATCCAAATATGTATATGTAAAGATATCATTTTTTATATGTCAACATACAGACCTGTGTAGTTAAAGCCCTGCAAAATCCACACTATAGCGCGTATCGCTCAACGACTGCCATGCTATTTCAATTTAGCTCTATTAGATAGTAGATCCACTTTAAGCCCCACTATTTTCCGCTAATCCCGCTAAATTAAAGCTTTTTAGCACTCCTTTTAGCAATAATAATATACGTTAAGGTCGATTTAAACTGTCTAAAAAGATTTAATATTAAGGCATAAATGCTCAATATAAGTTAGAAATCTATTATACTCGCCAAATAAAGTCTACATAAGTCATGATATTCTTTGGCTTTGTTATATAGATTAAAGAATATTTCCTTCTCCTACACAAATGATGTGTAAAATGAGAATAAATTAACTATAATATTTGATTTTATATCTAATGAAGCTTTTTGCTTCTCTACTATTTCTCTCTATATCCCCACTTTATCCCCGTTATAATTTTTTTCACCTCCACCACTATCAAACTGCTAAGCACATTAACTACACAGGTACGGACCGTTGAGATGTTTTTTAAAATTTCAAAAGAAGAAACTTTTGGTGCTATCTTTTCGCGAATGGACAGATCTCTTAAACATCTATTTAAAAGCCTATGATTTTGAAATTTCAACGATATAATTTTATAATTACTTTCTTTAACTCTCTCTTCGCTATCATTCTCTTTGGCATTTTAACGAAGTGCTACCAATTTATGAATCAAATCTGTCTCTCTCTCAACATTCATAAAGAAGTTCAAGGAAGATTCACTTCTATTCTACATAATTAAGTCTCTAATCTCCACTCAATTCCACTTAAATACAAAGTTATTTAACTACTGAAGGTTTGTGGGAGATTGTATTAACAAACTACTTGAGATTGTGATTGAAAGATTCAAGTTCTTATGGTCTACTACTAGTTGTAACAGGGTGATCTTAACCACCCGAGTGAAAGTTAAGACGAGATTGTAATGGGTGTTGTCCTGCCTCCTGAGTGTAGATAGGATAGATGTTCTGGTTATCTGAGCCAAAATTCCAGAGGGTGTGTTGGTTACCCAAGTCAAATTCTAGTAGGTGTCCCTACCACTTGGGTCAAAGTCAAGTGTAAAGGGTATTTTATCACCTGATTGGAAGTCAATGTGTGATTAGTGAAATTCTATAGGTGTACAGGACTTGAAGTAGGATTAGGAATACGAATCGATATAAAATTCTTGGTGTCTTCTTTACTTTTACTTTTACTGCATTTACTTGCTATTATCTGATTGTTCTATGATTATATTATTTGTTGATATTTGAATTCTCTACGATAAAGTTCATAATCTGCAAATATATTGATAAAAAGTTTATATACACTATGCACCCCTCTCTAGCGTAAATTAGCCCTAAGATCCATTCCACTACAGTATAGATTAGGTTATCACATCTATCGCCCTATCCCCTCTCATAGCAATTGATGGCAAAGTGGTACCTAAGTTGATGATTTTTGAAAACCAAATGATTGATGAAACTTATTACTTCGATTTGATTGGACGTTCTTATAATGCAATACTAAGCGACACTTAATGATTATAAGTAACGCTCTAATTGGAGGGAATGAACTTACACAAATATAGATTTGTGAGTACCTAACATGTTATTTACGCTTGATAATGAAAGACTGGGGAAACATGGGACGACACTGATATTGATTTATGATATGATTTTGATATATGATAATTAAATTCCGGGAGAACACGGGATGATTCTAATTTATGATGTATGATATGATAATTTTGAGGGAATATGGAATAATTATGATTTATGACTAACATTTAAGCGAGGACTTGATTCCTTATCTACGATAGGTCTAGAATGAACTCTGGTTTGCATGTGAATCAAAAGAAACCGGATGATTCGCCATGATTGGTTTAGTGGATAGCCAAAGAGCTTTGATATTGATGATTTTCCATCTTCGATATTTATTCTTATGTAAAGCACATCTTAAATTCAAAAGGCATACTTTGGAAGGCAAGTGTTATCAGCTAAATTTTCCGTTCTTTGAATATACTCAAATAATTGGATTGGGCTAAGTAATAATGAAGAAATGGATAAAAACCACTTGAAAAACATCATAAGATGATGGAGAGGAGCATTAGCAAAAAAAATAGTTGAAAAATGAAACTTGATTTTTCAAGTTAGGTGCCATGGGTCAAACCCAAGTCAAGCATGGCTACAACATAGAGAAATTGCTTAAAAACATGGAGAACAACAGGTAAAAATGGATGCTATACCCTATCATAAAACAATAAAGTAAATAAATACAAATGACGTAGCAAAAAATAGATCAAAAACTTCAACTCAACATTTTGAACTCGGTACTTCAAATCGGACTTAATTTGTACCTGAGAAAAACATGGGAAAATACTAAAAATACCCGAGTCAAGAAATAGCAAGGCACATGGAAATGCAACTTAGAGTCAGACTTGAGTTAAACTTGAACCATCGGGTGGATTCGAGTCAAATTGGTACTGAATTGTAAGTCAAAACTCGGGTATTGAATTGCTTATTTAGTAAACAAATATATATTCAAATTTTGAATTTTGAATAAAATTCCATAAATAAGATATATAGAACATAAATATATATATGACTATTTTTACACTGAATATGTGCATACATATTAGCCACATAAGTGGAAACTCTAAATATTGATGCTAACAATCATATTTTCTAGTTTCCCATAACATATGATACCAATATACAAACAAATTATATACATAAATCATAAAATTAGGATATATGTCAATTAATGCTCAATTGATTGCTAGTTTATGCAACTATTTCCTATAGTATAGGAAATTAATATACAACCAGTTATATACATATTCAAAAATTAAGATGTATGTCTATTAATGCATAGTCAATTGTTAATCTACATAATTAATTCTCTCTAATATAGGAAATCAATATACAACCAATTATACATATACATATACATATACATATACATATACATATACATATACACATACACATACACATACACATACACATACACATACACATACACATACACATACACATACACATACACATACACATACAGATACACATACACATACATATACATATACATATACATATACATATACATATACATATACATATACATATACATACATATATATATATATTCAACGGCTAGGATATTTGGAATAAATTCATAGTATTTAATATATGTATATTTATTTATCCACAATTTTTTACAATTTATATTGGTGCATAGTTACCAAATTTATATCCTCTTACATCCGATCCTATATATATATGCATATATATATATATACATGCATATATATAGGAGCACATATATACGTATTTCTCTTTATATAAATATATGTGTGCATATTTTGGCCATGCATTTTTACCATACCTTTTCTTTCCTATCTCTCTCACATATTATACATACATACATATGTACGCATGTATGTATATGTATATGTATAAAGACACACACACACAAACATACATATAAACATTCCCCCCGTATATGTTTCATTTTGTTAGTTTCTCATAAAAATTCAAAAATGTGTTGCATGCTAGGATTGAACCCATGACCCCTCCATGCAAAGTCTATTCACTTAACCTACTATACTAAACATGCTTTTGTTTTTAAAATTAGAACACTGAAAATTATTGGAAATATGTGAAAATCTTTTAGACTTATTGAGTCAATATCTTTTAAACCATAACTCCATATCCATCAAAGTTACGTACTAAATCGATCAGCTTAGAAAGGCCTTTGCAACAGTTATAAATACGATGCCCAATTCACTCTTTTATTAAAAGTTTAATTTTGATTACTTAATATTAAAAGCGTAAAATTTGCGGTCGTTACAAATGTCTAATAAGAAATCTCACACATTAAATACAAACTATGAGTTACATATCAATGTTGAGAAAAGAATTTCCTTAATTGTCAATAAGCCTTAATGATTATTGACTTTACCACATGAAACGATGCACAAATACAGAATGAATTCTAAATACATTATCAAAATATGATTTTGATATCTATATCTAAAGAGATGTCATCCATCGGCCATAAACGTGTCTTCAAAAATGCTACAATGTAGTTGGAATATACTAGGCAACATTGATAGGAATAACATCGTAAATTTCAATTATAGAGATTAACTTAACAGATTCATCATTCAACGTACTTTAGCTAATTTAGATTTTAGTTGCACAATTATCACCAATATGATTTTGAGTTTTGGGAAATTTATGTTGAAGCAAAATTTTAATTAATGATTTAAAGACTGCTTATACATAACAACCAAAGTACCTCAAAGTTAGTAAGAGAAATGCTGAGTTTATGGGTTTTGGATATGATTTAAGAACTGATACAAACGTGTTGTTTGAGGAGCATCGGAATGGAGCAAATATTTTGATAAAGAAATCAAACAGTTTGATTTTCATTCAACAAGCAGAAGAAGCATGTGTCTATAAGAAAGAACATTAAAAGTGCTAAAAATTTTTGAAAACTATAAGTAAACAATAAACTTATGATTGTTAACAATGCACCCATATTAAAATCATTTTAGTTTGATTGTTAAATACTCAACGTTTGATTTAAAAATGATATCTTTTATAATCAGTATAAAAGGATGTTTTGATTGTCCCAAACAACATACACACACACCATATTAAAATGTTTAATATGGAGCATACGTTATGGATTTCTTATGTACTAGAAATAGAAATTATCATGTATGCTATGTTGTCTACTATGTCGCATTTTGCTTGTGTAACTGGTATAATGAACAAATGTCAAATCCAAATTAAGTTCACTAAATTGAGTTAGTAGTAATTGTATTACCTTTGATGATTTGGAGACACTACTTGCTTAGGGAGTGGTTTGAGTTATTCACCACGTTGAAGTACCTCCTCTCACGGAAATCCCTTAACGTTCATCCGTAGCAATGGTTAGAGTTTTTTGCCTCCTACGACATTGATATTTCATATACACTTAGTAAGGGAAATGTAGTCATTGATGCTCTAACTAGGAGACATGCCAACTTCGATCTATGTTCCTAGAGTGGACATAGTTAAAGTATATTACTAGTTATGACTTCAGGCTTCGATGTGAGATCAAGCCAGATGTGTTGGCTAGTTTGACTATCAGACTTACTCTGATTGTGCAAATCGATAATAGGTAGAGACGTGATGCCAGACTAGTGGAGATCATTGCTAAGGTTGATAATAGAGTAGAGTCTGAAGATATGAAGCGATACAGACTTGACCGAGATGGTTGGCATTGTAAGGATGGAAGATTATTTGTACCTGATGTTGATGGGCTGAGGGATATGGTGCTACGTGAGTGTCAACATTCAAGATTGACTATACATCCTGGAGTCAATAAAATGTATATGGAAATAAAGTAGACATTTTGTTTGGAAGGGACAAAGAAGGACGTCGGGACATCCATCTTTAAGTGCAAGAACTGCTAGTTGTTGAAGGATGAGTAGAAGAAGCTGAGTGATTTGCTGCAACCACTTGAAGTTCTTGAGTCAAAGTAGGAATAGATACTTATGGTTTTTAACGATGGATTTCCAAGAAGCAGAGGAGGGTTTGATAACATTTGGATCACACTCGATGGATTGACGAGGAGGGTTCAATGCTTACCTATAAACTCCAGCAGAATGACATCTAAATTGGCTGAGTTGTATATGAAATGAGTAGTGCAATTCCACGATGTGCTGTAGTGAATTATAAGCGATTGAGACCCATTACTCACTGGAGGATTTGGAAGAGCTTACATGAGCCATTCACGGCAAAGCTACATTTAAGCATAACTTCTCACCCACAAACTGATGATTACACCAAGTGAGTGAATCATATCTTAGAGGATCACTTTCCATCTTGGATACTTGACTTTGGAAGCTCGTGGGGTGATCATTTGCATTTGGTGTTGTTTGCATACAATAAAAGTTATCAATTTAGCATTGGTATTGTAACAATCGTGACTTTTCGATGCTCGAAAACCGACATCAATACGTCCACTGTATCAACTACCGAGCAATCGAATGCCGGAAAACCGTACCGTTATGGTTAAAGAAGAAAAAAAAGATAGAAGAAGAGAGAAAAAGATAGAACAGAACAGAAAAAAACAACAGAACAATATCAGAATCTCACAATCGCAGTGGAACAACATATAATAGGTAAATGAATAATCTTTAAACAAAGAACTATATCAGTTATTACATTACATCATATTACATTACATTACATCATCATAGTGTACAACAACAAACAACAACAAACAGCGGAAAAGAAATACTATATACTAGTAATACGCCATGCCATCCAGCTTGCCTCCAGCAACTCCTGAATTCCAGAATATCCTGATAACCTAACTCTAGACTGCCCGCGTGGAAATTGGTGGGCACCCAGAGTTTAGGAAGGAAACAATAAGCTCCGAGTCAGTCATGTGACTGGTGTGAGAACTAAAACAGTTTATATTTAAAACAAAGAACAAGATAATTTTAAAATAGATTCGCAATGCTTTTTAGAAAATGAGACTACCATAAGGCCTCCCGCACACACACACAATGCAAACGCAGAATCAGAGGAGATTTCTCCTTCTGATAGTCAAAGATGCTTGATATGCATTAAAAAGAAACATTTGATATTATTACTAGTGCATAGTGTAGGAAAAATCATTTCGAAAGTAAAGATATAAATCTTAGCCATCATTAGCATTTCGCACTTATGCCTACTATAGCTACTATCCAAACAGTGGTGACCACCATAAGTGAATGATAGGTTCTGCAACTAAAACCGTACAGGGTTCGTATTGTTTCTTTGGATTTTCAACAAATGGTTAGGCCAAGGAACTTCCCATTGCCACATGGGTAAGCCTCTGGAAAGACGACCCGAGAACCTAACTGAATCTCCGCCAACAAAAGGCCGGGTTACCCCTAACTAGGTAACTACTAACACGAATATGTCATTCCCCGATCGTAACCGATCTATATCCGAGGATCCTCGATTTCCAACAACCACAAAGCAATAAATTTGCAGCAACAACATAGGTTAAGTATCTGGGCTCCATACCATGATACCACCTCTATCCAGAAGGAATGGCATACACTAAAGGGGCGCTACCCCCTAATAACCTTGCCGCATCCTTCCTGTTTTGACCATTTCTGGGGTGTGAGGTCCGATGAAGTCTCGTCCACAAAGCCACGCTTTATACAAAAGCTGTGCTTTGATCATTAAATGCTCAACAGCACTTCGTATGCCACATTACCAATTTGGGAATGTATCACTACTAACCATCAACTACATAACCTCTAGGGTGTTAAGCTAAGAGAATAAATTCTCCGCCACCAACGGAAACATATTTGATAGAAACCAGCTTTACATCTCAAATTGTAACTTCGGACACACATCCATACAAGTTCGTTCCGGGATCGAACGGAACCGAAGGCACTTACAAAGAAGTCCTTGCAATCCGGATATTCACTAATCGCGACCGGACTTTCCATCACAAAGGGTAATAAATTTCTATATCGGGGATCAGTCGATGCAGAAACATTCGACGACAATCCTTCCGTTTTCACAAATATCCGGTCTTCAACACCGGTCATCAAATGCAATCCATAATGACGTATCACATATTCGGAATGGGTTATACGAAGCCAAGGTCCTTTCCCGGCTAACCCGAATAGTGAGCGCTTATTCAAAAATAAGTGTGGCATTTAAATTCAAGCAATCACAACAAATGCCTATTTAAAGGTAAATATTGATAGTCACTTATTTAACTATCAATAGGCATGCTCAACATCACCAGATTCCAAATAATTTCCGAAATTATTTATTTTCCAAAAATATCTTTACAAGATATATAATTTCCACACTTCAAAAATAAATCAATATTTATTTTTAAACAAATTCCCTTTCTTTTATAAATTCCATAGTGAATTTACATTTCCAAAATATCTATGAATATACGATTTTCAAATCGATTTCTAATATTCATTTTCAATTTATCTTTAAAAGATAATCTCAAAACATTCACTTCATATTGGAAAACATTTCCATACTTATTTAAAAATAAGTAATTCACAAATCCATTTATTTTCAACATTTAGAACATATTCAATATACTTAAATCGAAATTAAGTATATATTTCATTCTTTAAAGAAAACATTCTTTCAAACACATTTATTTGGGCCAAAACGAATATTGTGCAAAACATCGTTACGACGACCCAAAATCACTAGTATAGGGATTCGAAATTAAGATAGATATATAAATCCCAATACTATATAAAACATTTCCTTTCGGAAATCATTTACTATAACAACGGTGTTATAGTCCACCATTTCCTTCTATTTCTCGAAAACGTCTATTTCAACAATAAATGTTGAAATCTATGGTTTGATAGTTAATCCATTTTAAAACATCTTTAAAACAATTAACTTCATTTGATAATATTCATTTTTCCAAAACATATCCATTTTGTTTAATAATATATTCACTGTCCAAAATCGTGAATATACTTCACTAACCAAATTCAATATTTTCTACACATTTTATTTCAAGTATAATTCGCTCTCCGAAATCGCGAATATAACTCCTTTAATAACATTTTATATTAAATTTTGTCAAATTCAATTAATTTCAGATTTATAAACAATGTTTATAAATTCCATTTCTATTTATAAGAACTTCGATTATACAAAATCCCTTTTATAAATCAATTCAATTTATAACTCAACTTTATACCCAAAATCCGATTTATAAGTTAATTATTTATAAATCTTTATTTTACAAAATCTATTCATTTCATAACTTCACAATTTATAAATCTATAAATTTTTATTTACTTGTGAAATCCATTTATACTTCATTTTAACACTTAATAAAAATCGTTTCACAGTTCCTATATTTTTAATTTATAAATATTAATCTTAGAAATCTTTTATATAAACCGTTTATAATAATGCAAAAATCTCAATTTAAATAAACCAATCCTTTTAATAATTTACAAAACGTTATTTAAAACTTATATAACTCCAAAATAATACTTAAGTACTATTTTCCAAAAATATAACTTTTATAATAATAATAATAATTTTAATGTTTATTTATTTTAACAATTTCAAAATTTAATAAAACGTATACTTTCAAAAATCACTTTAAAATTCTTTTTAAAAATCAAAATCATTATTTTAAAACTTCAAAAATGGATCCGATGATGCAACAACACCAAATAGTCAATCACGACATCCAAATATCATACATCGATATGATAATCAACAAACATCACAATATCTGTAAACAAATAAATACTGGTGAGGAATCCAGTTGGATCCCTCCAACCTGTTTCCCTGCATCCAAAGATGTTAGCACAATACCAATTCCGTTCCAGTACGGAATTATAGCAGTATATAGGATTTATAAAATATTATCCGCTATTATGCGGCGCATAGGGTCTCATCCACTATATAATGCGGGAAATCAATTCCAAGTACATATATAATACCAATTTCAATTTTTAGTGAAATATTCGCGGTATATGTTTTTAATAAATAACCTCCGCTTACTAACGACGCATAATGTCTATTTCAATCATCAACATATAATAATTTATCATCCAAGCATACAATCAACAATTTTTAAATCTAACTGTACAAAATTTAAATCGAAACAATTCGATTGAGTGAGAAGTTCTCACCTTGGTTTCAATTCAGTTTCCGCGTTTTATTTCGAATAAAATTAAACGAGCGTTTAATTTTACCTAAAATTTTCACTAACTCCAAACGGCTCCAATCCAGCTCCATAGCGTAGTGTTCGTCCATACGAACCCAATGCAACTGGTTTCGTCCAAAATGGACCTCGTATGAACAAGTTGTGATATTTATAAGTTAACACGAATTATAAATATAATTAATTTACAATTTATATTCTAATTTCTCAACCTAAATCACCCAGGCCGTTGGATCTGCTTACTTCCATCAGGGTCGCCGAATGCAAAGGCTTCTTCTCCAGTAAACATCACGCGCGCGCTGAACCCACCAAGGCCACCACTAGGGTTGAATTATACTTCCTCTCCGACGACATTCACAACGATCAGCCACTTCCATCGCGTAGCCCAACTCGAGGGCTACCTTCAGATGCCTCCATGTCAAACTCGGCCTCCCCCTAGCATAGAAACGCATGCGAAATACAGCCAAATGCGGCCAATTATCTCATGATCTACTCGTCTATTTTCGATCTCCACCGTTGGATATCTAGTTCGTGCTGTGCTCTACAACTTTCATGTTGAAATCGAATTGAAGTGTGGATTTGGAGGATTTGGAGGAGAAAGAATATGATTTTCTGACCGTGGGTTTTGTTAGTGGCGGCTACGAATCAAAACCCTAGGGTTTTCTTTCTTGTTTGCAAATGAAGAGTTATCAAGTCCTGTTATAGAAAATTGCCAAATTATTATTCATCCGAAATTTCCCAAACTACAAATATCACGCGGTGACCGGCGTTTCTAGGGTTTACCCCGCGTTCCGGACACAATGGAATAGGTTTCGGAGGCTAATTCGATCATCTGTGCGAGTTACGACAATAAACGATCAAATTTAAATTAAATCGATTTAAACTAATTTCTATGCGTTTTAGCTTGCCCCGGACAAACCGTAAATCCGATTGACACGAAATTTGAAACCATACAATAATATCACATTACGGATCTGTGAAACTGATTTCATCGAAATCCGAGACTGTTTGAAAAATGGCTATTTTAACTCGTCAATTAAATATTAAAATATTCAATTTTCACAAATTAACTTTTAGTTCGATTTTAAAAGTTCTATAACATCATTCTAACTTCAATATGATATAATAAAATTTTACAAATCATTTTCAATCATATTAAACCCAATTTTCAATTATTTCATTAATTTGAAATATTAAATTATCGATTTAATTATCCAATTAAATCCAGATATTCGAAATAAAATTTATTCGACTTATAAATTTCATTTATTAATATTTAAACTCAATTAAATATACAAATTTTAATTAATAGAAATTCTGGGTCGTTACAAACTTCCCCCCTTAAAAGAATTTCGTCCTCGAAATTACCAAGTAAGAAAAAGTTACAGAATCCATTAACTTTCCCAAAACAAACCATTCAAATTGTTTTTTTCAAATATCTTAAGTGTTTAACTTTTCCTCAAAATTCATAGTTAAACTCCTTACAAAACCTTTACTAAGTTTCGAAATCCAAACTTAGTTTTCAAAAATTTTCCAATTTTCTCAAAAATATTCTAACGCCTTAAATTTTCGAAAAATTTCGCCAGAGTCTCCTTTGCGCGGCTCGATCCGAAAAAAATGACAGTATATATATCACAAATATACATCTCATCAAGTGATGAGGCATCCCGCGGGGAAAAAAGTGTAAAAGTACGATATTCAATCCGAGATACGTACCGTATATATTATTAGCGAGCATATACGGCTAATATAGCGCGAAAGCGAGCTCCGAATGCGAAGCAAGCGCAATCCGCACCTACTAAACACTCAACAAACAAATGAGAAACATGTATATATGAAAATAATATCAATATACATCATATAGCAACATAACAACTACATGTGCCAACATAGCAAATGCAACAAAAGCAACAAATGCAATCATCAACCAACTATCATCAAACTAACATCCATAACCAAATCAATATTCCTTCATATTCTCATTAATATTCATTGGATTGGTTTTCAAATTTAGATCACATTTGATTCATTAACATTAGATTTTACTAACATTCATTCTCAATTCAATTAGTTAACATTCATTAGTTTACATTCACATTAGTTCACTTCCAAATCAAATCAAATTCAATTCTATTCAAATTTACATATTATCCATTTGAATTCAATTACATAGCTTCCAATTTCGTTAATTCAATTTCATTAAAACTTAATGAATTTGTAACGACCCAGAATTTCTGTTAATTAAAATTTGTATATTTAATTGATTTTAAATATTAGTAAGTGAAATTTATAAGTCAAATAATTTATTTGTCGAATATCTGGATTTAATTGGATAATTAAATCGTTAATTCAATGGTTGAAATTTCAGAAATAACTGGAAATTGGGTTAAAAATGATAGAAAATGATTTGTAAAATTTTATTTTATCATGTTGGAGTTAGAATGATGTTATAGAACTTTTAAAATTGAATTAAAAGTTAAATTGTGAAAATTGAATATTTTAATATTTAATTGACGAGTTAAAATAGCCATTTTTCAAACAGTCTCGGATTTCGACGAAATTTTTTTCATCGGATCCGTAATGTTATATTATTGTAGGATTTCAAATTTCAAGTCAATCGGATTTATCGTTTGTCCGGGGCAAGCCAAAACGCATAGAAAATCGCTTAATCGGTTTAATTTAAAATCGATCGTTTATTGCCATAACTCTCACATATAATCGAATTAGCTTCCGAAACATGTTCCATTGTGTCCGGAACGTGGGGTAAACCCTAGAAACACCGGTCACCACGTGGGATTTGGAGTTCGGAAAATCCGGGATGAATAGTGTTTCGTCGGTTTTCTATAAAAGGAGCCTTTATTCATTTCAATTGCCAAACCATAATTTTCAACAGCCTAGCCGCCACTTTCATATTTCAATGGCCGAAAACTACCAATCTTCTTCCTTCGATTTCTTCCAATCCATAAATCATTTCGAAAATCTTCCAACTACAAAAATGAAGAGCTCAACGAGATCTTGTGATTCAACGGCTGTGATCGAAATCAATGCAACCAATCATCGGCAATTTGGCCTCGAAGTCGACGCGTTCATTCGCGATTTTCTTGTGATTTGTGCAGCCAAGCTCCAAGCGGTTCTAGGTGGGGGTGTGTTGCGCGAGGTGCTTGCGTTTGGACGTGATGGATCGTCCTCCGATCGTCTATAAGTGGGTGCGGCCATCAATTTGTTTGCGCGAGAAATGGTTTCTTGGTCGCGCAAAGGACCTGGGGAGAAGATGGGGACGAGCGGCTCTGATCTAGGGCTTGTGATCATACGGCCGAGATTTAAACTAGGGTATAAAAATAAATAATTTTGTAAATTAATTTATATACTAATTCATACGAACTTTAAAAATTGATAACTTGTTCATACGAGGTCGGATTGTGACGAAACAAGTTACGTTGGCTTCGTTTTGACAAGCACTACGCAATGGTGCTGGTTTGGAGTCGTTTGGAGATAATGAGAATTTCGGATAAAATTAAACGCACGTTTAATTTTAATCGAAATAAAACGCTACAACTATTATTGGAAACTCAAGGTGAGAACTTCTCACTCAATCGAATCGGTTTAGATTCAAATTTTAAATAGTTAGATTTAAAATTGCTTGATTGTATGTTTGAATGATGATTGTTATCTATTGATTGCTAAAATAGACATTATACGCCGTATATTAAGCGGAGGTTATTTATTAAAAACATATACCGCGAATATTTCACCTTGAAGTGAAATTGGTATTATATATGTACTTGGAGTTGATTTCCCGCATTATATAGAGGATGAGACCCTATTGCGCCGCATAATAGCGGACAATATTTTATAAATCCCATATACCGCGATATTTCATCTTGAAGCGAAATTGGTATTGTGCTAACATCTTTGGATGCAGGGAAACAGGTTGGAGGGATCCAACTGGATTCCTCAAACATTTGAATTGGTTTCATGTTGTGTGTTGATCTATTTGTTGATCTATTTATAATCTGCGTGATTATCTTTGTGATTGAGATTGTTAAAGGCTAAATTTTAGCCGAATATATTTTGGTATCGTTAGATGACGAAATTAAATAAAATTGGATTTTTGAAAACTTAAGTTGAGAATTTAGAATAAAATTTAATTTTGGAATTTATTCATTTTAAGTAAATAAACGTTATAATTTTTATTATTATAAAAATGATATTTTTGGAAAATAATACTTAAGTATGATTTTGGAGTTATATAAGCTTTAATAACGATTTGTAAATTATTAAAAGGATTGGTTTATTTAATTTGTGATTTTTGAATTATTATAAATGATTTATATAAAATATTTATAAAATTGATATTTATAAATTAAAAATATTAGAATTATAAAACAAGTTTTTATAGGTGTTAAAATGGAATATAAATGGATTTTATAAGTGAATGAGATCTATATATTTATAAATTGTGGAATTATAAATTGAATAGATTTTATAAAATAAAAGATTTATAAGTAATTAACTTATAAATTGGATTTTTGCGGGTAAATGGAATATTGATAGAATTTGTTAATAAAATGATTTTATAAGTTGAAGTTGCCATAAAATATAAACGGAATTTAATAAACGTTGTTTTATAAATCCGAAAACGACTTATTTTGATAACTTAATTATTATAGCATATTAAAGGAAATATATCCACGATTTTGGATAATGGATAATCCTTTAAATAGAATATGTAGAAATGTTGAGTTTGGATAAGTAAATATATTCACGATTTGGACAGTGAATAATATATTAAAGAAATATCTTGGAAAAAGTGATATTTTAAATAGAATTTAAACGATTCAAAAACGTTTTAAAATGTGTTAAGTATCGAAATCATAGATTTCAACATTTATTGTTGAAATAGACGTTTTCGAGGAATATAAGGAAATGGTGGACTATAACACTGTTGTTATAGTAAATGATTTTCGAAAGAAAATGTTTTATGTAGTATTGGGATTTATATACCTATCTTAATTTCGAATCCCTATACTAGTGATTTTGGGTTGTCGTAATGATGTTTTACGCAACATTCGTTTTGACCCAAATAAATGTGTTTAAGAGAATGATTTCTTAAAGAACGAAATATATACTTGACTATGATTTAAGTATATTTAATATTTTCAAATATTGAAAATAAATATATTTGTGAAATACTTATTATTAAATAAGTATGGAAATGTTTTTCCAATATGAAGTGAATGTTTGAGGTTTTAACTTTTAAAGATAAATTGAAAATGAATATTAAAAATCGATTTAAAAATCGTATATTTATAGATATTTTGGAATTGTAAATTCACTATGGAATTTATAAAAGAAAGGGAAATTAGTTAAAAATAAACGTTGATTTATTTTTGAAGTGTGGAAATTAATTTACGGGTTTGGAACGTAAATTTAATAAATTAGTAAGGATTTATTTAATTGGTTTAAATGAACCATTTTGAAATGAAAGTTGTAAGGGTGTAAATTGATTTGAAATTGGTTTTCAAATGGTTGAAGTGTGGGATATATATCTTATAAAGATATTTTTGAAAATAAATAATTTGGGGAAATTATTTATAATCAGGTGATGTTGTGAATACTGATTGATAGTTAAATAACCGACTATCAATATTGACCTTTATATAGGTATTTGTTGTGAATTGGTTGAAACTGAAATGCTACACTTATTTTTAAATTATTGCGCTCGTTATTCGGATTACCCATTCCGAAGAGAGATACGACGTAATGGATAATATTGAAGACCGGTGGTAAAGACCGGGTATTTGTGAAAATGATAGGATGACCTATCGATTGTCTCTGCACCGTTAGCTACGGTATGGAGATTTCCTTTGTGATGGGAAATTCGATCGGGATTGTGAATACCCGGATTGCAAGGGATTCTTTTGAAGTGCCTTCGGTTCTGTTCGAACCCAGAACAGACTTGTATGGTTACGTGTCTGACATTACATTTTGAGATATAAAGCAGATTTCTTTCAAATACATTTCTGTTGGTGGCGGATAATTTATTCTCTTAGCTTAACACCCTTCTCTGAGACGTACGCGCTTAGAGGTTATATAGTTGAAGGTTATTAGCGATATATTCCCAATTTGGAAATGTGGCATGCTGAGTGTTGCTGTGTGATGATTATTTATTGATCATTTGTTGATCAAAGCGTGGCTTTGTGAAAAAGCGTAGCTTTGTGGACGAGACTTCGTCAGACCTCACTCCCCGGAAATGGTCAAAACAGGAATATGTGGGAAGGTTATGAGGGTCGCGCCCTTTAGGGTATGTCATTTCCTTCTGGAAAGGGTGGTATCATGGTTTGGAGCCCAGATACTTACTCATGTTGACACACTATATTTATTACTGTGTGATGTTGGTTATCGAGCGCTCGGATAAAGGTCCAAAGGGACCGGGGGATGGCATATTCATGTAGTTGTTACCTAGTGACAAAGGTAACCTGGCCTTGTGTTGGCAGAGAGCTGGTTAAGTTCTCGGGATGTCCCGCCAGAGGCGATCTCATGTGGCAGTACGAAGTTCCTTAGCCTGACCATTTGTTGAAAATCTAAATAAAACATTACGCTCCTTGTACGATTTTAGTTGTAGAACCTGTCATTCACTTATGGTGGCACCATACTGTTTGGATGGTAGCTATAGTAGACATACGATAATGGTCGTATGCTGGCTAAGATTTATATCTTTACTTTGGGAATGGTTTTTCCTACACTATGCACTAGTAATAATATCGAATGTTTCTTTTTAATGCGTATCAAGCATCTTTGACTATCATAAGAAGAAATTTCCTCCAATTCTGCGTTTGCATTATGCGTGTGGCGGGAGGTCTTATGGTAGTCTCATTTTCCAAAGCATTGCGAATTGACTTTAAAATTATCCTTGTTGTTGTTTTAAAAGATAATAACTGTTTTAAGTTCTCACACCAGTCCCATGACTGGCTTGTAGTTTATTGTTCTCTTCCTAAACTATGGGTGCCCATAATTTTCCACACGGGCAGTCTAGAGTCAGGTTATCAGGTCATTCTGGATTCAGAAGTGCTTTGGAGCCCAAGTGGCGAGCTGTATGGCGAGACGTATTACTTGTATATGATATTATCTTTCCGCTGTAAATTCACTTGTAAGGACATGTTGTATAATTGTCCATTGCCCAGTTGTGTTGTATACTCTGATGTAATGAAATGTATTAACTGAGATAGTTCTTTGTTTTAAAGATTATTCATTTATCTATTATATGTTGTTCTGCTGCGACTGTGAGATTCTAATATTGTTTCTGTTATGTTTCCTTATTTCTTCTATCCTTTTCTTCTACCACTTCTTCTTTAACCCTAACAATTCGGTTTTTCGGCATTCGATTATGCGGCATTTGATACAGTGGACGTAAGAATGCCGACCTTCGGATCCCGATAAAATCGTAATGTTACTGTTGGTATCAAAGCATATGGTTAAGCGACAACCGTGGATCTATTGGGTGTTACTCATTAGAGATAGAGTCTGTAGTACTCTAGAATGAGTTTGAGTGTAATAATAGATATGAGCGCGTATTTGTTAGTGAATATAAAATTATTTTATATTGTGATGATTGGTTTGTTGAGTGGTATATGGATTCTGGTCGGTATAGTCTGTACAACTCTATCGATAGGGATCTCTAAACACTTGTTCAGAACAATTCAGCATGGTATCGTTTTAACTTGGGTAAATGAAATAATTTTACCTTGATTATATTTTTATTTAAAGGAAATAATTCTTCAAAAATTATTAAAAGTATATATAAATTGATTGATTGGTTGTTGAATAAGTTAAATAAAAACAACAGTTGTAAAAGAATGAATTGTATAAGGAATTATAAGTATGAAGTTATAATTAAAATGATTTACACTTGTGAAATAATCTTATATATAAGAAATGAAATTATATAAGTAAAAGGTTTGCAATTTGGAAAAGATTAAATTCCATTTTGGGTTTGAAAATAATTTTCAAAGGTTTTGGAAATTTTTTTTGGAGAAATTAAAGCTCTAAACTCTTTTTGGTCGCTGGAAAATAATTCCGATGATGATCATGACATCATCAGTGTTCATTTTCGGGTTTTCAAAAAGGGATTGTTGCCAAGTTGTTTTAAATGGTAGTTGTTTAGAAAAAAAATTGAGTTTAGTTTTGAAATTCAAAAGATAATTTGAATTGATTTCAAAAATGGTTTTGAAAGATTGAAAAGACTCTGGAATCCTATTAAAATATTTATGGGAATGATAAATGAGTTAATAACTTATACAATTTGAATTTTGATAGAATAAATTTAACTTAAAGAATGGAGTTAAATTAAAGTAAGTATAAGTAAATCAATAAAATCCAAGTGGTAATTGTTGAATATAAGTTGTATAACTTATAAAATGAGAAAATGTAAGTGAAAAGAATTTTGAACTTATAATATGAGATAATAAAATTTGACTTTGGTAAAAGTTAAATAGAAATGGAATCTGAATTGGATTGATAAGTGGAAATTTAAGTTAAATTAAACAAATGATGTTTAAATGGAATATAACTTAAGTAAAATTGAATGAAGTTGATTTTGGTATCGAAGAGATTAATCAAGAGAAGTGATGATTTTGAACTTGAGTTATATAACTGAAATTCAACCTTATATTGTTAAAGGAATTAGCAATTGAATTAATAAATGGATGGAATATTAATCAATCGAATGAAATAGAATTGATATGAAATAATGAATGAAGTGTTAATTCATTGAAAGCCAATGTAATTAGAAGTTGAATAATTGAATGAAAATCAATTAAATGTTAAACCAATTGAAATTAAAAGTGTTGAACCAAATTGAATGTAAAGAAATGTAAATTGAATAAATTTGGTTGTGTTGAATATACATTGGTTGTTATTTGATTTTTACTTGATTGTATATAAATTCATTAAGTGTTAATGAAATTAAATTAGTGAAATTAAAAGCTATGTAATTGAATCCAAATTGAAAGTAAATAAATTCGAATAGAATTGAATTTGATTTGGATTGAAGGTGAACTAATGTGAATTTAATTGGTGAATGTAAACTAACTGAATATGAATAAATGAATATTTGTAAAGTCCAATGTTAACAAATCAAATGTAATTAGAATGCAAAAAATAAATTCATTGAATACTAATGAGAAATGAAAGAATATTGATTTGGTTATTGATTTGTTGGATGATTATTGGATGATAGTTGTTGATGGTTGCATTTGTTGCTTTTGAGTGCGTTGCTATGTTGGCACATGTAGTTGTTATGTTGCTATATGCAGCATATTGATATTATTTTCATATATACATGTTCTCATTTGTTTGATTGAGTGTATAGTAGGTGCGGATGGCTTATGCTTCGCATTTTGGAGCTCGCTTTCACGCTATATTAGCTGTATATGCTCGCTAATAATAAATAAGGTACATATCTCGGATTAAATATCGTACTTTTACACTTTTTTCCCTGCGGGATGCCTCATCACTTGATGGGATGTATATTTGTGATATATATACTGCCATTTTTTTTCGGATCGAGCCGCGCAAAGGAGACTCTGGCGAATTTTTCCGAAAATTTTAGGCGTTAGAAAAATTTTGAAAAAAATTAGAATTTTTTTTGAAAACTAAGTATGATTTGAAAACTTAGTAAAGTTATTGAAAGAAGTTTAACTATGAATTTTGGGTAAGTTAAACACTTAAGAGATTTTTGAATCAAACTTGAATGGTTTGTTTTGGAAAGTTAATGGATTCTGTAACTTTTCTTACATGGTAATTTCGAGGACGAAATTCTTTAAAGGGGGGAAGTTTTTAACGACCCAGAATTTCTGTTAATTAAAATTTGTATATTTAATTGATTTTATATATTAATAAGTGAATTTATAAGTCGAATAATTTATTTGTCGAATATCTGGATTTAATTGGATAATTAAATCGATAATTCAATAGTTGAAATTTCAGAAATAATTGGAAACTAGGTTAAAAATGATAGAAAATGATTTGTAAAATTTTATTTTATCATGTTGGAGTTAGAATGATGTTATAGAACTTTTAAAATTGAATTAAAAGTTAAATTGTGAAAATTGAATATTTTAATATTTAATTGACGAGTTAAAATAGCCATTTTCAAACAGTTTCGGATTTCGACAAAACCAGTTTCATCGGATCCGTAATGTTGTATTATTGTAGGATTTCAAATTTCAAGTCAATCGGATTTATCGTTTGTCCGGGGCAAGCCAAAACGCATAGAAAATCGCTTAATCGGTTTAATTTAAAATCGATCGTTTATTGCCGTAACTCTCACATATGATCGAATTAGCTTCCGAAACATGTTCCATTGTGTCCGAAACGCAGGGTAAACCCTAGAAACGCTGGTCACCGCGCGAGATTTGGAGTTCGGAAAATCCGGGATGAATAGTGTTTCGTCGGTTTTCTATAAAAGTAGCCTTTATTCATTTCAATTGCCAAACCCTAATTTTCAACAGCCTAGCCGCCACTTTCATATTTCAATGGCTGAAAACTACCAATCTTCTTCCTTCGATTTCTTCCAATCCATAAATCATTTCAAAAATCTTCCAACTACAAAAATGAAGAGCTCAACGAGATCTTGTGATTCAACGGTTGTGATCGAAATCAATGCAACCAATCATCGGCAATTTGGCCTCGAAGTCGACGCGTTCATTGGCGATTTTCTCATGATTTGCACAGCCGAGCTCCAAGCGGTTCTAGGTGGGGGTGTGTCGCGCGAGGTGCTTGCGTTTGGATGTGATGGATCGTCCTTCGATCGTCTATAAGTGGGTGCGGCCATCAATTTGTGTGCGTGAGAAATGGGTTCTTGGTCGCGCAAAGGACCTGAGGAGAAGATGGGGGCAAGCGGCTCTGATCTTGGGCTTGTGATCGTACGGCCGAGATTTAAACTAGGGTATAAAAATAAATAATTTTGTAAATTAATTTATATACTAATTCGTACGAACTTTAAAAATTGATAACTTGTTCATACGAGGTCGGATTGTGACGAAACAAGTTACGTTGGCTTCGTTTTGACGAGCACTACGCAATGGAGCTGGTTTGGAGTCGTTTGGAGATAGTGAGAATTTCGGATAAAATTAAACGCACGTTTAATTTTATTCGAAATAAAACGCTACAACTATTATCACAAACTCAAGGTGAGAACTTCACACTCAATCGAATAGGTTTTGATTCAAATTTTAAATAG
The DNA here is from genome assembly GCA_030765085.1 of Allium cepa. Lineage (NCBI taxonomy): Eukaryota > Viridiplantae > Streptophyta > Magnoliopsida > Asparagales > Amaryllidaceae > Allium > Allium cepa. The sequence goes on from CM060931.1 coordinate 471,663,339, forward strand.
TTAGATTTAAAATTTCTTGATTGTATGTTTGAATGATGATTGTTATCTATTGATTGTTAAAATAGATATTATACGTCATATATTAAGCGGAGGTTATTTATTTATTAAAAACATATACCGCGAATATTTCACCTAGAAGTGAAATTGGTATTATATATGTACTTGGAGTTGATTTCCCGCATTATATAGCGGATGAGACCCTATTGCACCGCATAATAGCGGATAGTATTTTATAAATCTCATATACCGCGATATTTCATCTTGAAGCGAAATTGGTATTGTTCTAACATCTTTGGATGCAGGGAAACAGGTTGGAGGGATCCAACTGGATTCCTCAAACATTTGAATTGCTTTCAATGTTGTGTGTTGATCTATTTGTTGATCTATGTATAATCTGCGTGATTATCTTTGTGATTGAGATTGTTAAAGGCTAAATTTTAGCCGAATATATTCTGTTATCGTTAGATGCCGAAATTAAATAAAATTGGATTTTTGAGAACTTAAGTTGAGAATTCAGAATACAAATTAATTTTGGAATTTATTAATTTTATATAAATAAACGTTATAATTTTTATTATTATAAAAATGATATTTTTGGAAAATAATACTTAAGTATTATTTTGGAGTTATATAAGCTTTAATAACGATTTGTAAATTATTAAAACGATTGGTTTATTTAATTTGGGATTTTTGAATTATTATAAATGATTTATATAAAACATTTATAAAATTGATATTTATAAATTAAAAATATTAGAATTATAAAACAAGTTTTTATAAGTGTTAAAATGGAATATAAATGGATTTTATAAGTGAATGAAATCTATATATTTATAAATTGTGGAATTATAAAATGAATAGATTTTATAAAATAAAAGACTTATAAGTAATAAACTTATAAATTGGATTTTTGAGGGTAAATGGAATATGGATAGAATTTGTTAATAAAGTTATTTTATAAGTTGAAGTTGCCATAAAATACAAATGGAATTTATAAACGTTGTTTTATAAATTCGAAAATGACTTATTTTGATAAGTTAATTATTATAGCTTATTAAAGGAAATATATCCACGATTTTGGACAGTGGATAATCCTTTAAATAGAATATGTAGAAATGTTGAGTTTGGATAAGTAAATATATTCACGATTTAGACAGTGAATAATATATTAAAGAAATATTTTAGAAAAAGTGATATTTGAAATATAATTTAAACGATTCAAAAACGTTTTAAAATGTGTTAAGTATCGAAATCATAGATTTCAATATTTATTGTTGAAGTAGACGTTTTCGAGGAATATAAGGAAATGGTGGACTATAACACTGTTGTTATAGTAAATGATTTCCGAAAGGAAATGTTTTATGTTGTATTGGGATTTATATACCTATCTTAATTTCGAATCCCTATACTAGTGATTTTGGGTTGTCGTAACGATGTTTTACGCAATATTCGTTTTGACCCAAATAAATGTGTTTAAGAGAATGATTTCTTAAAGAATGAAATATATACTTGACTATGATTTAAGTATATTTAATATTGAAAATATTGAAAATAAATAGATTTGTGAAATACTTATTATTAAATAAGTATGGAAATGTTTTTCCAATATGAAGTGAATGTTTGAGGTTTTATCTTTTAAAGATAAACTGAAAATGAATATTAGAAATCGATTTACAAATCGTATATTCATAGATATTTTGGAATTGTAAATTCACTATGGAATTTATAAAAGAAAGGGAAATTAGTTAAAAATAAACGTTGATTTATTTTTGAAGTGTGGAAATTAATTTACGGGTTTGGAACGTAAATTTAATAAATTAGTAAGGATTTATTTAATTGGTTTAAATGAACCATTTTGAAATGAAAGTTGTAAGGGTGTAAATTGATTTGAAATTGGTTTTCAAATGGTTGAAGTGTGGGATATATATCTTATAAAGATATTTTTGAAAATAAATAATTTGGGGAAATTATTTATAATCAGGTGATGTTGTGAATACTGATTGATAGTTAAATAACCGACTATCAATATTGACCTTTAAATAGGTATTTGTTGTGAATTGGTTGAAATTGAAATGCTACACTTATTTTTAAATTATTGCGCTCGTTATTCGGATTACCCATTCCGAAGAGTGATACGACATAATGGATAGCATTGAAGACCGGTGGTGAAGACAGGGTATTTGTGAAAATGATAGGATGACCTATCGATTGTCTCTACACCGTTAGCTACGGTATGGAGATTTTCTTTGTGATGGGAAATTCGATCGGGATTGTGAATACCCGGATTGCAAGGGCATCTTTTGAAGTGCCTTCGGTTCTGTTCGAACCCGGAACAGACTTGTATGGTTACGTGTCTGACATTACATTTTGAGATATAAAGCAGATTTCTTTCAAATACATTTCTGTTGGTGGCGGAGAATTTATTCTCTTAGCTTAACACCCTTCTCTGAGACGTACGCGCTTAGAGGTTATGTAGTTGAAGGTTATTAGCGATATATTCCCAATTTGGTAATGTGGCATGCTGAGTGTTGCTGTGTGATGATTATTTATTGATCATTTGTTGATCAAAGCGTGGATTTGTGAAAAAGCGTAGCTTTGTGGACGAGACTTCGTCAGACCTCACTCCCCGGAAATGGTCAAAACAGGAATATGTGGCAAGGTTATGAGGGTCGCGCCCTTTAGGGCATGTCATTTCCTTCTGGAAAGGGTGGTATCATGGTTTGGAGCCCAGATACTTACTCATATTGACACACTATATTTATTACTGTGTGATGTTGGTTATCGAGCGCTCGGATAAAGGTCCAAAGGGACCGGGGGATGGCATATTCGTGTAGTAGTTACCTAGTGACAAAGGTAACCTGGCCTTGTGTTGGCAGAGAGCTAGTTAAGTTCTCGGGACGTCCCGCCAGAGGCGATCCCATGTGGCAGTAGGAAGTTCCTTAGCCTGACCATTTTTTGGAAATCCAAATAAAACAATACGCACCTTGTACGGTTTTAGTTGTAGAACCTTCCATTCACTTATGGTGGCACCCCACTGTTTGGATGGTAGTTATAGTAGGCATACGATAATGGTCGTATGTTGGCTAAGATTTATATCTTTACTTTCGAAATGATTTTTCCTGCACTATGCACTAGTAATAATATCGAATGTTTCTTTTTAATGCGTATCAAGCATCTTTGACTATCATAAGAAGAAATCTCCTCTAATTCTGCGTTTGCATTGTGTGTGTGGCGGGAGGTCTTATGGTAGTCTCATTTTCCAAAAGCATTGCGAATTGACTTTAAAATTATACTTGTTGTTGTTTTAAAAGATAATAACTGTTTTAAGTTCTCACACCAGTCCCATGACTGACCTGGAGTTTATTGTTCTCTTCCTAAACTCTGGGTGCCCATAATTTTCCTCACGGGCAGTCTAGAGTCAGGTTATCAGGTCATTCTGGATTCAGAAGTGCTTTGGAGCCCAAGTGGCGAGCTGGATGGCGAGACGTATTACTTGTATATGATATTATCTTTCCGCTGTAAATTCACTTGTAAGGACATGTTGTATAATTGTCCATTGCCCAGTTGTGTTGTATACTCTGATGTAATGAAATGTATTAAATGAGATAGTTCTTTGTTTTAAAGATTATTCATTTATCTATTATATGTTGCTCCGTTGCGACTGTGAGATTCTGATATTGTTTCTGTTCTGTTTCCTTATTTCTTCTACCCTTTTCTTCTACCTCTTCTTCTTTAACCCTAACAATTCGGTTTTTCGGCATTCGATTATGCGGCATTTGATATAGTGGACGTAAGAATGCCGACCTTTGGATCCCGATAAAATCGTAATGTTATAGAATTTATACACAATCAATTAATAACCATATAACAACCAGTGTACATCCATTACAACAAAATTTATTCAATTTACATTTCTTTACATTCAATTTGGTTCAACACATTTAATTCCAATTGGTTGATATTAAATTGACTTCCATTCAATTAGCTTTTGAATGAATTAACATTTACATTCTTTATTCCACATCAATTTATTTTACATTCGATTGATTAACATTCAATCCATTTATCAATTCAATTGCTAATTTATTTAACAAATAAGGTTAAATTTCTTTTATATAACTCAAGTTCAAATTCATCACTTCTCTTGATTAATTTACTTCGATACCAAAACCAACTTCATTCAACATCATTTAAGTTACTTTCCATTTCAACATCATTTGTTTAGCTTAACTTAAATTTCCACTTATAAATCCAATTCAGATTCCAATTCTAAAGTAAATTCCATTTACTTTTACCAAAGTCAAATTTTCATCACTTATTCAAATTCAGATTTATTTTGCTTAACAAAATTGTTTAACCATTTTTAACAATTTGTTTCACTTACATTTTCTCATTTTATAAGTTATACAACTTATATTTAACAATTACCACTTGGATTTTTATTGATTCACTTATATTTCCTTTAATTTTACTCCATCCTTTAAGTTAAATTTATTCTATCATAATTCAAATTGTATAAGTTATCAACTCATTTATCATTCCTATAAATATTTTAAATAGGATTCCATAGTCTTTCCAACCTTTCAAAACCATTTTTGAAACCAATTCAATTATCCTTTGAATTTCAAAACCAAATCCAAATTTTCCAAACAACTTTTATTTAAAACAATTTGGCAGCAATCCCTCTTTTGAAAACCCGAAAATGAACACCAATGATGTTGCAATCATCATTGGAATTATTTTCCAGCGACCAAAAAGAGTTTAGAGCTTTAATTTCTCCAAAACAATTTTCCCAAAATATCAAATCCTTTCAAAACATTTCTCTGGAATTTTGTTTTTAGATTATAAATCACATTTATAAATCTTTTACTTATATAATTTTATTTCTTATATATAAGATTATTTCATTAGTGTAAATCATTTTAGTTATAACTTCCATACTTATAATTCATTCTTTTATAGCTGTTGTTTTTATTTAACTTATTCAACAACCAAACAATCAATTCATATATACTTAATAATTCTGAAAAATTATTCCTTTATATATAAAATATAATCAAGGTAAAATTATTTCATTTACCCTATTTTAAAACAATATCGTGTCAAATTATTCTGTACAAGTGTTTAGAGATCCCTATCAACAACGTTAATTACTCGTGTTGACCAAAATCAATATACCACTCAACAAACCAATCATCACAATATAAAACAATTTATATTCACTAATAAATACGCGTTCGTATCTATTATTACACTCAAACTCATTCTAGAGTACTACTGACTCCATCTCTAATGAGTAATTCCCAACAGAGCCATGGTTGTCGCTTAACCATACGCTCTGATACCAAATGTAACAATCGCGACTTTTCGACGCTCGAAAACCGACATCAATACGTCCACTGTATCAACTGCCGAGCAATCGAATGCCGGAAAACCGTACCGGTATGGTTAAAGAAGAAGAAAATGATAGAAGAAGAGAGAAAAAGATAGAATAGAACAGAAAAAAAACAACAGAACAATATCAGAATCTCACAATCGCAGCGGAACAACATATAATAGGTAAATGAATAATCTTTAAACAAAGAACTATATCGGTTATTACATTACATCATATTACATTACATTACATCATCAAAGTGTACAACAACAAACAGCGGAAAAGAAATTCTATGTACTAGTAATACGCCATGCCATCCAGCTTGCCTCCAGCAACTCCTGAATTCCAGAATATCCTGATAACCTAACTCTAGACTGCCCGTGTGGAAATTGGTGGGCACCTAGAGTTTAGGAAGGAAACAATAAACTTCGAGTCAGTCATGTGACTGGTGTGAGAACTAAAACAGTTTATATTTAAAACAAAGAACTGGATAATTTTAAAATAGATTCGCAATGCTTTTTAGAAAATGAGACTACCATAAGGCCTCCCGCACACGCACATAATGCAAACGCAGAATCGGAGGAGATTTCTCCTTATGATAGTCAAAGATGCTTGATACGCATTAAAAAGAAACATTTGATATTATTACTAGTGCATAGTGTAGGAAAAATCATTTTGAAAGTAAAGATATAAATCTTAGCCAGCATAGGCATTTCGCACTTATGCCTACTATAGCTACCATGCAAACAGTGGTGACCACCATAAGTGAATGATAGGTTCTACAACTAAAACCGTATAGGGTTCGTATTGTTTCTTTGGATATCCAACAAATGGTCAGGCCAAGGAACTTCCCATTGCCACATGAGTGCGCCTCTGGAAAGACGACCCGAGAACCTAACCGGATCTCTGGCAACACAAGGCCGGGTTACCCCTAACTGGGTAACTACTGACACGAATATGTCCCCGATCATAACCGATCTATATCCGAGGATTATCGATTTCCAACAACCACAAAGCAATAAATTTGCAGCAACAACATAGGTTAAGTATCTGGGCTCCATACCATGATACCACCTCTATCCAGAAGGAATGACATACACTAAAGGGGCGCTACCCCCTAATAACCTTGCCGCATCCTTCCTGTTTTGACAATTTTCGAGGTGTGAGGTCCGACGAAGTCTCGTCCACAAAGCAACGCTTTATACAAAAGCTGTGCTTTGATCATCAAATGCTCAACAGCACTTCGTATGCCACATTACCAATTTGGGAATGTATCATTAGTAACCATCAACTACATAACCTGTAGGGTGTTAAGCTAAGAGAATAAATTCTCCCCCACCAACGGAAACATATTTGATAGAAACAACTTTACATCTCAAATTGTAACGTCAGACACACATCCATACAAGTCCGTTTCGGGATCGAACGGAACCGAAGGCACTTACAAAGAAGTCCTTGCAATCCGGATATTCACTAATCACGACCGGACTTCCCATCACAAAGGGTAATAAATTTCTATATCGGGGATCAGCCGATGCAGAAACATTCGACGGTAATCCTGCCGTTTTCACAAATATCCGGTCTTCAACACCGATCATCAAATGCATTCCATAACGACGTATCACATATTCGGAATGGGTTATACGACCCCAAGGTCCTTTCCCGGCTAACCCGAATAGTGAGCGCTTATTCAAAAATAAGTGTGGCATTCAAATTCAAGCAATCACAACAAATACCTATTTAAAGGTAAATATTGATAGTCGGTTATTTAACTATTAATAGGCATGCTCAACATCACTAGATTCCAAATAATTTTCCAAATTATTTATTTTCCAAAAATATCTTTACAAGATATATAATTTCCACACTTCAAAAATAAATCAATATTTATTTTTAAACAAATTCCCTTTCTTTTATAAATTCCATAGTGAATTTACATTTCCAAAATATCTATGAATATACAATTTTCAAATCGATTTCTAATATTCATTTTCAATTTATCTTTAAAAGATAATCTCAATACATTCACTTCATATTGGAAAACATTTCCATACTTATTTAAAAATAAGTAATTCACAAATCCATTTATTTTCAACATTTAGAACATATTCAATATACTTAAATCGAAATTAAGTATATATTTCATTCTTTAAAGAAAACGTTCTTTCAAACACATTTATTTGGGCCAAAACGAATGTTGCGTAAAACATCATTACGACGACCCAAAATCACTAGTATAGGGATTCGAAATTAAGATAGATATATAAATCCCAATACTATATAAAACATTTCCTTTCGGAAATCATTTACTATAACAACGGTGTTATAGTCCACCATTTCCTTCTATTTCTCGAAAACGTCTATTTCAACAATAAATGTTGAAATCTATGGTTTGATAGTTAATCCATTTTAAAACATCTTTAAAACAATTAACTTCATTTGATAATATTCATTTTCCCAAAACATATCCATTTTGTTTAATAATATATTCACTGTCCAAAATCGTGAATATACTTCACTAACCAAATTCAATATTTTCTACACATTTTATTTCAAGGATAATTAGCTATCCGAAATCGCGAATATATCTCCTTTAATAACCTTTTATATTAAATTTATCAAATTCAATTAATTTCAGATTTATAAACAATGTTTATAAATTCCATTTCTATTTATAAAAACTTCGATTATACAAAATCCCTTTTATAAATCAATTCAATTTATAACTCAACTTTATACCCAAAATCCGATTTATAAGTTAATTATTTATAAATCTTTGTCTTTACAAAATCTATTAATTTCATAACTTCATAATTTATAAATCTATAAATTTTTATTCACTTGTGAAATCCATTTATACTTCATTTTAACACTTAATAAAACTCGTTTCACAATTCCTATATTTTTAATTTATAAATATTAATCTTAGAAATCTTTTATATAAACCGTTTATAATAATTCAAAAATCTCAATTTAAATATACCAATCTTTTTAATAATTTACAAAACGTTATTTAAAACTTATATAACTCCAAAATCATACTTAAGTACTATTTTCCAAAAATATAACTTTTATAGTAATAATAATTTTAATGTTTATTTATTTTAACAATTTCAAAATTTAATAAAACGTATACTTTCAAAAATCACTTTAAAATTCTTTTTAAAAATCAAAATCATTATTTTAAAACTTCAAAAATGGATCCGATGATGCAACAGCACCAAATAGTCAATCACGACATCCAAATATCATATATCGATATGATAATCAACAAACATCACAATATCTGTAATCAAATAAATACTGGTGAGGAATCCAGTTGGATCCCTCCAACCTGTTTCCCTGCATCCAAAGATGTTAGCACAATACCAATTCCGTTCCAGTACGGAATTATCGCGGTATATAAGATTTATAAAATATTATCCGCTATTATGCGGCGCAATAGAGTCTCATCCGCTATATAATGCGGGAAATCAATTCCAAGTACATATATAATACCAATTTCACTTTGCAATGAAATATTCGCGGTATATGTTTTTAATAAATAACCTTCGCTTACTAACGGCGCATAATGTCTATTTCAATCATCAACAGATAATAATTTATCATCCAGGCATACAATCAACAATTTTTAAATCTAACTGTATAAAATTTAAATCGAAACAATTCGATTGAGTGAGAAGTTCTCACCTTGGTTTCAATTCAGTTTCCACGTTTTATTTTGAATAAAATTAAACGAGCGTTTAATTTTACCCGAAATTTTCAGTAACTCCAAACGACTCCAATCCAGCTCCATAGCGTAGTGTTCGTCCATACGAACCCAACGCAACTGGTTTCGTCCAAAACGGACCTCGTATGAACAAGTTATGATATTTATAAGTTAACATAAATTATAAATATAATTAATTTACAATTTATATTCTAATTTCTCAACCTAAATCACCCAGGCCGTTGGATCTGCTTGCTTCCATCAGGGCCGCCGAACGCAAAGGCTTCTTCTCCAGTAAACATCACGCATGCGCAGAACCCACCAAGGCCGCCACTAGGTTGAATTATACTTCCTCTCCGACGACATTCACAACGATCAGCCACGTCCATCGCGTAGCCCAACTCGAGAGCTACCTTCAGCTGCCAACATGTCAAACTCGGCCTCCCCCTAGCATAGAAACGCGTGCGAAATATAGCCGAACGCGGCCAATTATCTCACGATCTACTCGTCTATTTTCGATCTCCACCGTTGGATATCTAGTTCGTGCTGTACTCTACAACTTTCATGTTGAAAGTTTCTCGAGTTGAAGTTTGGATTCGGAGGATTTGGAGGAGAAAGAATATGATTTTCTGGCCGTGGGTTCTATTAGTGGCGGCTAGAATCAAAACCCTAGGGTTTTCTTTATTGTTTGCAAATGAAGAGTTATCAAGTCCTTTTATAGAAAATTGCCAAATTACTATTCATCCGAAATTTCCCAAACTCCAAATCTCGCACGGCGACCGGCGTTTCTAGGGTTTACCCCGCGTTCCGGACACAATGGAATAGGTTTCGGAGGCTAATTCGATCATCTGTGCGAGTCACGGCAATAAATGATCAAATTTAAATTAAATCGATTTAAACTAATTTCTATGCGTTTTAGCTTGCCCCGGACAAACCGTAAATCCGATTGACACGAAATTTGAAACCATACAATATATCACATTACGGATCCGATGAAACTGGTTTCGTCAAAATCCGAGACTGTTTGAAAAATGGCTATTTTAACTCGTCAATTAAATATTAAAATATTCAATTTTCACAATTTAACTTTTAATTCAATTTTAAAAGTTCTATAACATCATTCTAACTCCAACATGCTAAAATAAAATTTTACAAATCATTTTCTATCATATTAAACCCAATTTTCAATTATTTCTGTAATTTGAAATATTAAATTATCGATTTAATTATCCAATTAAATCCAGATATTCGAAATAAAATTTATTCGACTTATAAATTTCACGTATTAATAATTAAATATACGAATTTTAATTAATAGAAATTCTGGGTCGTTATAGGTATGGTACCATTTGAGGCATTGTATGGGAAACTATGCAAAGTCCCTTTATTTTGATGGGAAGGGCAAGATGTTGATACTTGAGCCAAATATGATTAGAGAAACCTCGGAGAAGATTGAAATAGCTCGACAACAAATGAAGGCTGCTAAAGATAGAGAGAAGAGCAATACTAATAAGAGAAGACAAGATTTGGAGTTCTCTATTGGTGATATGGTGTTTTCAAGACCTTTCCGTTGAAGAATGTAGTTCAATTAGGTACTAAGGGGAAGTTGACATCAAGATTTGTAGGTCTTTTTTCGATACTTGAGAGGATTGAGAACTTAGCTTATAGATTTAACTTACCTCAAAAGATGGTGGGTGTGCACAATGTGTTCCACATTTATCATTTGTGAAAGATGGTGCATGACTCCGACATAGTAGTGACATTGGATCAACTAGATAAATATTGAGATTGAGCCAGAAGCTTTGAGACCTCGTAGTCCTATTTATATTATTGGACATGATTTGAAGTAGCTTAAGAGCAAGATGTTGAAGTTGCTGAAGGTTCGGTTGGATGAAAGCGAGAGCGATTGTACTTGCAGATCAAGAAGAGCATGAGGACTTCTTATCCGATGCTCTTTACCTGGTAAGACTTTCTGTTTATCACATTTACTTTCACTTTAGAAATAATTGAGAGCATTTCAATACTTTGCATTATAGGTTAGGCATTGGTTGTATTTACTTTCTCATATGTGCATGTTTGATGGATGTTGTACTTGCTTATAGTTGTTAGGCATGCAAGGTAATCATGTTGTTTGACTTTACCTTGTTTGAAGGAATTTCGAGGGTGAAATTTCTAAATAGGGAAAGAATGTAATGGTCTATATTTTTATGTAATGAAGGACCATAAAATATTATTACTTTTTAAAACCAAATTTGGTCATATGAAACTATAATTTTAGGTAATATTAGGTATTGACATTTTTTATCAGTAGAAATTCTATTGGACGGTTTTGACCTTGGAAACTTGTAAGACCAATAACTTTTGGTAGGAGCTGACCTAGCGATTGAAACCTATTTCAAATGAATGATATTATGGATTCTCTTTCCATAGAGTGACCATAATAGTTTTTAGCTTTATCGTTTAGGAGATGTGTCCATTTGAAGTCAGATAGTTTTTGCACAGATTAGTGGATAATTGATGAAGCTCGGATTAGGCCCGTTAACCCATTCTGGGATTTATGCCTAATAGGGCTGATAGGAATGCCTCTCTTCATTATCTCACTTCCAATAAATAGTTTTAAACCACCATTAATTGATTTCTTGGCCCAGTGCAACAAATTCCATATTTTAATTAGTTAAATCAAGAATCTAGCAAGGAGAGTAGTGAATGCCTGACTCGGGTGTCTTAGGATTCAAGAAAATCACTATTTATCTCGACTTTTTCTTTGCATTTGCGCTAATTGGATATTAGGTGAGTGGTTTACAGTATTGGCTATACTATACATGTTTATATAATTAAAAACGATATTTTTGAAACGATTTCATACGTAAAAACTAAAATTTTATGATAAATCTAAATTTAACATCAGTTTTAAAATGAATTAACTAATTTTTATGATAAATCTAAATTTAACATCAGTTTTAAAATGAATTTAAAAAGTTAAATGTTCATTTAAAACATTTTTGACTAGTTGACCAAAGCTATCGTTGTTTTTTGGTATGGTTGATTAAGGATGATACTGGTGTTTGAGTCTTGTTTGTATCTTAAACATGATGATTGTATGTTGTGTAATTTTTGTTTATGGTTGTTTGGACGTGCATTTGATTGATTTTGATGTATTGGGTGAATGATGTACATTTGAGTGAATCAGGGAGTTAAGGTGCTTGTAACATGATGCTATTGTTACAGGGAGTTGATAATAGCTTTGATAAGCTCTATTTTTGGTCCTATGAAATTTGGGATCATAATGATGAAGTTATGGGCAAAAATAGGAGTGGTTGGTTATGAGGCGATAGGAGTCACTGGTATATTGCTTCTAGGTTTCAAGGTAAACACTTCAGGCTTTTGAGTGTTGCGCTTTAGAGTACTTGGTGAAAAACTTCGGGTATGCTAACCATGTAGCACATTGGGCTACCTCCCAAAGGTTTGAAGATGACTGATTTTGAGGTGCTGAAGTAGATTAGCTCTCGCTTCCTCTCGGAATTGTTGACTCATTGTTCTTCGACATGAATGAGAACTGCGAGGGGTTCACACACTCTCTTGGTTTCTTCAATTTTTTTGATGGTCCTGACATGAGTGGGAGCTTCATGAAGCTCTTGCGCTTTCTCGAAAGGAGCTCATGTGTTGGGTTCATCCTTGGCATGGGTATGAGTGACTAAACGTGAAAACACACCTATATATGTGGATCTAATAATAATATCACCAAGCACTGAACTTGCATAGTATAATGAATTTTAAGTAAAACAGTAAGTAAAATAAAGTAAAGCAATCGCACAAGACTTTTATAATGGTCCGAACCTTCCATCCTACGTCCGATCTTGAAGCTTTTCTTTTTTATTTCACTAACAAAAACCCTTCCTTAATCCAGAGGAATAGGTTAATAATGGCATTGATTGAAGACTACCTTTATAGGACTTTTCATTTATAGCTTGAATAAAGTATGACAATTTTTTGTATATTTGAATACAGATTTGCCAATGTACAGTACAATAGTCCCATAACCACTAATAATCTCCAAAAATGAATGAATAGGATTTAGGAAAAATTTGAGTTGATAAAAGTATCTAGAGTTGAATGCTTTGAGATTAGAAAGATAATTTACAAAGGTAGAAATTTTAGAGGAGTAAGCAGAAAGGTGGAACATTTGCAACAATTTTATACTGGTAAAAATATGTGAAGAAGAGTTGCAATTATTAGTTAAAAGGGTATGTGATATCATTGAAGAGTTGCGACAATCAGAGATTTTTTTTTTTGGTTTTAAATGTGAATGTTTCAAAAACAAACAATTGTACATGTCGACCACTCAAAATATCAGTGGTTGACATATGCTCATGAATGGTCGACCCCTGATGTTTTAAGCAATCTACGTATAGTCGACTTAGCTTCTTTTTTAATTTTTAAAGTCCCCTTTTAACTTTTAAACTACTTTTATTAAAATCTTAATAAGAACTAGAAAATATGAATAATATTGAATGACTTCAAAAATGAAAAGTATCGAATTGGAGATTATTTAAGTGGTTTTAACAAATTAGATTCTAAGCCACGACTATTGACTAACAAGAAAATGTACTCTTTCAAAGTTGATTTCAGCTTTATTCCAACTAAATAAATAAAAAGTAATCCATTGGTTTGTTCTGTCCTTGTCTCTTCTTTATAAGCTCATTTGTCTATCAATTGTAAATTAATATCTTGCAATTTCTAAGCGAATAATATATATCTCATTGTCAACATTAAAATACTGGTTCTAACATTCTCCAATATTTCATGATGACAACTACTTATAACAAATGATTATACATAATGCTCCTCCTAAATTTTAGACTCCCTTTGAATATAAGAACCCCTTGTTAGTTATGACACTTTTTCCTCTTTGTCATCAACAAAAAGAAATATGTACTAAAGAAGTTAGGTAGTAAGCATAGAACATAATAAGGATCAGACAGGCACCAAATGTAATGAAATTAATGCAAAACATAGAGTGACAAACACATAATTTTAACATGAAATATCAAATGCAAATACTAAATGTCTGGAAATGTTCATTGAATGCAGCATGAAATGTTCTCAAATGCACAGAACAACCAAAGATAAAATTCTATGTAAACACTGCTTACTGGAGATCAAGTGAAGTCTAAACTTCATGATATCCTAAAGGAGTAGTAGGGTCAGATTCAGATGTAATATGCACGCAAATCCTCTCGAACAACTAGGTGGTCTGGCTACACTTTGTCCACTATGATGATTCAAAGCTTCCCGATCTGCAATAGTATGATGTCTCATGTAGATAATCTCATCGAAAAGAATGGGAGGTGATAAATTACTATGCTCTCCACTAGTGTGAACGCCGCTATCTCTAATGCTGACGGTGCCATGTAAACGACGTAGCATATGCATCATGACCCCTAATTCTCCCCCTTGTCTTGCTTGTTCTTCTCTCATGGTAATAATCTCTAATCTTTGTCTTCTTTGTTCTTCTCTAATCCATCCAATGTCAGAGATTTGTCTTGAAACTTCTTCCCTTAAGCTTCATTATTAAGTAATAATTTCCTCTTATTTGTCGATATGACAATTCCACGTGAGGCTTATTTGATCTAACTCTATATAGTAATGGCAAGGATGTGATGCTATGTAATCTAACTTACCATTCATCTCTGTTGGGAATTTTGCAATTCGAGACGGATTTGGTGGCGATAGTGATGAAGAAAATGCTGTACTTTCGACTTCAAGGATCTATGGAATAGATTATTTCAGACAATAGTTCAACCCACCAGGTACAAACGGGTTATCGAACTATCGACTTTCAGGATTCAATGAAGCCCTATAACAGCGTAATCGAATTCAAAGTTTGTACAACTTTGATCCGACCAAGAACATTTTAGAACGGTTTCTGATGATGCAATTTGTAGAAAAAGAATGAAGAGGAAGAAGAGAACAATTCTGCAACGGTTTCTGAATTTGCAACACCTTGGAGGCGTCACAAAATAGAGCAGCGGATTAATGGCGTCGCAGAACCGTTTAGGAAGAAGAAGAAGAATTAAAACTATTGCGAAATGAATTCTGGGTGTTGCTATTTATAGTGTTGAAGAGGTGTCCATTCACGAAACGTCGCGACCGTTAGCAACGGTTCGCAACCGTTACGAATGGATTCAAAAACCAAACGTCGCGTCCATTCGCATTTGTAACGTTCAGAAAACGTTACAAATTCTTGCCATCATTCAAATTCTGAATTCCGGTTCTGGGTCCTTAACGGGCTAAAATCTGGCCCGTTACTGTTCATATTTTGATCTAAAAATATTTTCGGATCCGAACCCAAAACCCGAAACCCGACCCGGCCCAGTTCGATTCGGTCGGACGGACGGCGGCGGCGCGCGTGTGGTGTTGCATGACTTCTCTCCTCACAACAAAGCAAACATGTGGGAGCCCCAAGGCCCCAACAACCACTTGAGAGAGCTATACTTATACAAGATTCTTGTATAAAGCTCTAGAATGTGGGACTAAACTCTTCTTTCTTCTTCTTTCTTTTCTTCTACTCTTCAAATACAAAAAACCCAAACCCTAAAGACTCTCTTTGAAAATTTTCAACAATCTCCCCCAATTTTCAGAATAAGATAATAAATAAATAGGACGGCTGAATCACTAGAGTGACTTCCTACATACCCAAGTGGGATCAAGCCTATGTAGTTCTAAGATCAAGTTTTGCATCATCGTGAAAACCAACACATAAATAAAAGGTATCTTTTGGATTTGAACCTTTACTTAGTGTAAACCATTCAAAGCCTTATCGAGATTCTATGGTGAACGAATCTTGAACCAAGTATCCCTAATGATAAAACCGAAACAATCACACATGTTGATTTCCTTAGGTAAAGTGTTCTGTATTGCTCAGCACGTTAATGGCCATGTGCTTAAATCCTGGTTCATGAGTCTACTTAGAAAGCGGTCTTACTTTCCTAGGAAACGACCTGATTTCCATACTCATATGGGTAAGTCTCTTAAGGTGTTTCTGCGATACACCTTTTAAGGTTTCTAGACTTATTAAGGATATATATCCATCCTTTGTTCTTGCAGAATCCAACGTTAAATATTATGGGATTATCAATTTAGTGTTCCATAATCATTCTTTTAACTTGTTGGTACCCATTGAACTTTGTCTATTCTTTTCAAGACATAAGTTGGGTTTCTGTTAAGGATGATCAACCTTCATTCACAGACCTTAGTCCCATTTCTTATGACTTTATAGAAACCATTGCCTTTGGAAGACCTTTTGTAAGTGGGTCAGCCAAGTTTTTCTTCGTTTCTATGTAGTCAACAGTTATAACTCCTCTTTTGAGTAACCGTCTCACCATTTGATGTCTTAGACTCACATGTCTAGACTTTCCATTATATGTCTTATTAGACACATTGTATATTGTTGCTTGATTGTCATAGTTAATCAAGACTGCTGGAGATGGCTTCTTCCACAAAGGGATTTCCATTAATAAATTCCTAAGCCATTCTGCTTCTTTACATGCATCTGCTAATGCAATCAATTCTGACAACATTGTTGAGTCAGAAATATAGGTCTGCTTCTTGAAAGCCCAAGACACAGCAGCGCCTCCTAGTGTAAAGATCCATCCAGTCGTAGACTTGGATTTGGATTCTACATTGTTCCAGGTTGCATCACTATATCCTTCTATTACAGCAGGATATCCTTTATAAGATAAACCATATTCAATGGTTCCTTTCAAATAAGCTAAAACTCTGGAAATGGCTTTCCAATGTTCGAAACCTGGATTACTCGTAAATCGACACAATATACTTATAGCATGCGCGATGTCTGGTTTAGTGCAATGCATAGCATACATAAGACTCCCAATAACACTGGAATACTCTAGTTGAGAGATAGTACGTCCAGTGTTCTTTTCTAATTTAATACTAGGATCTAAAGGAGTTAGTGTTGGTTTGTCATCGTAATGACCATACTTTTTTAGGAATTTCTCTATGTAATGAGATTGAGTTAGTAATAACTCACCCTCTTTCCTAACAAATTTAATTCCCAGAATTACATAAGCCTCTCCTAGATCTTTCATATCGAATTTAGAAGATAGAAACTTTTTAGTTTCATTCACACAGGATATATTGGAACCAAATATTAGCATGTCATCAACGTATAAACATATTATAACAATACCGTTGTTATCCGATTTGCTATAAATACATTTATCAGCATCATTAACAATGAATCCATATGACAGTGCAACTTTATCAAACTTCTCATGCCATTGCATGGGAGCTTGCTTCAGGCCATAAAGAGATTTTACTAATTTGCAAACTTTCTTTTCTTGGCCTGGGTTTTGAAACCTTCAGGTTGTTCCATATATATCTGTTCTTCTAAATATCCATTTAGAAAAGCAGTCTTTACATCCATTTGATGTATGACTAATTTATGAATTGATGTAGGTGCAATTAAACAACGTATAGAAGATATGCAAGCAACTGGAGCATATGTATCAAAATAATCTACTCCATGTCTTTGCTTATATCCCTTAGCAACTAATCTGGCTTTAAACTTATCAACGGATCCATTTGTATTCAACTTTTTCTTGAATATCCATTTACATCCTATAGGTTTAGCACCAGGAGGTAAATCAGTTAAAACCCAAGTTTGGTTTAACATTATGGAATTCATTTCATCATTGATAGCTTCTTTCCAGAAATTTGAATCTCTGGAACTCATAGCTTCAGAATAAGTTTTAGGATCATCATCAACGTTCATTACATATTTAGTCACATTAATGACTTCGTCCTTACTGCCTTCTACAAGATATGTAATGAAGTCAGGACCATAGTCCTTCTCTATTCTAGCTCTTTTACTTCTCCGTTGTTCAGTACTATTATCTGGTACTGACACTTCCTTGCTGTTTTGAGCAGAAGCATAATCGTCGTCATTGATATCATTAGTCATACTACGTTCTGGACTAGATGATCTCAATGGGATCTCAACAGTTTGATTTTCAAAAAAATTCTACATCTACAGATTCTATAACTTCTAGGGTGTCAAGAATAAGAAATCTATAAGTTATACTATTAAGTGAATATCCTATGAAAACACATTTAAATGCTCTATTTCCTAACTTTGGTCGTTTAGGGTCTGGTTTTCTAACATAAGCTAAGTAACCCCAAACTTTAAGTCTAGTTAGGTTGGGTTTCCTATTAAACCATAATTCATAAGGGGAAATATTATTCTTTTTAAGTGGTACTCTATTTAAAATATAACATGCAGATAACATAGCATCACCCCATAGGTTATAAGGTAAATTAGAACTTATGAGCATGGAATTAACCATTTCTACTAAAGTTCTATTCTTCCTTTCAGCAACACCTTTTTGTTGTGGTGTATATGGGGCAGTACATTGGTGAATTATACCTTGTTGTTTACAAAACAAGGTGAATTCATTTGAGAAATATTCACCACCACGATCTGAATGTAATATTTTATTTTTAACTCCTAATTGTGTTTCGACCTCTGCTTTGTAAATTTTGAATTTATCAAAAGGCTCATCTTTAATTTTCATTAGATATACATATGCATGTCTAGTATAATCATCAATGAATGTTATATAGCATTGGTTACCACCATAGGTGATATGACTTTTTAAGTCACCTACATCACTATATACCAAATCAAGCAAACCAGTTTTCCTTTCTACGGATTTAAAGGATTTCCGGTGTATTTTTGCTTGAACGCATATTTCACATTCAGAGATGGTATCGAAATCACAATCAGAAATTAATCCTAATTTATTCATATTCCTAATGGAATTATAATTAACATGTCCTAATCTACCATGCCATAAATTAATAGAATCAACAATATAATTTCTTTATTAGATTCAACTTAATCATGCCGTTACAAGAGTATCCATGTCCAATGAATTTACCATTCTTAGACAACACTAGCTTATCAGACTCATACACCATCTTGAATCCTCCTTTGTTAAGAAGGTATCCAGAGACCAAATTCTTATACATATCGGGTACATAGAATACATTGACTAATGTAAGAACTTTTCCAGAGTTGAGAAAGAGTTCTATAGTGCCTTCTCCCAGAACTTTGCTTGGAACCTTATTTGCTCCAGTAACTTCGTCGGCTTCTCCTTTATTTTCTTCGTAACTCTTGAACAGATTACGGTCTTTGCAAATGTGAATGGTTGCTCCAGTATCGAACCACCAATCATTATCATTGCCACTAACGGAATTTGCCTCTTGCACTACAGCCACAAGCAAGTCTTCGACCACATTCACTTTTTGTTGTTTCTTCCGCAGACGGTAGTCTCGGGCATAGTGGCCGGGCTTGTTACAAAAATAACAGGCACCTTTCTTTTTGTTGTTAGTTTTGGAATGGTTTTTCTTAAACTGTATCTCATTCTTTGGCTTTAATTTATCAGTAATTTCAACATTATTTGCCTTAGAATGGGACTCAGTTTGCGGATTATCATCTAGATCGCGTTTGCGAGAGTCTTCTTCAATACGAAGATGACGCTGTAAACCGTCTAAATTATAATCCGTTTCCGCATGCTTCATCTTTTTCTTGTAATAATTCCAACTATGCGGAAGTCTAGAAATTATAACTCCAACAATAAAAGATTCAGGGAGATCAATTCCAGCATCTTTAAGTTGATTCACCAACAGTAAGATTTCGCTTACTTGTCCAATTATGGACTTATTGGTGACCATTTTGAAATCCATAAAATTAGAAATAAGAAACTTTTTATTACTTGCCTCGGATATGCGGTACTTATTCTCCAGAGCAGTCCAGAGTGTCTTTGTTGTTTCCAAGGTCCTATGAGCATTGTAGACTGTGGTAGATAGCGCATTCAAAAGATGGCCTCTGCATAGGAAATCGTCCTCTTTGCGCTTTGCACGTTTAGCCTTTAGAGCAGCATCATCCTTATCAGTTTCCTCCGGGATTTCTTCCAAGTCATCTTCCAAGATGTAGAACAACTTGACGGTGACCAGGAAAAATTTCATCGTCTTTTGCCAACGAGTGAAATTTTCGCCATCAAAACGCTCCAATCGAGTTAAATGCGGATTCATAACTTGTAGAGCGCTCGAACCTTCCATGGTTGAAGAATATTGTCTGAAAATTTTTGTTGGGAATTTTGCAATTCGAGGCGGATTTGATGGCGATAGTGATGAAGACAATGATGTACTTCCGACTTCAAGGATCTATGGAATAGATTCTTTCAGACAATAGTTCAACCCACCAGGTACAAACGGGTTATCGAACTATCGACTTTCAGGATTCAATGAAGCCCTATAACAGCATAATCGAATTCAAAGTTTGTACAACTTTGATCCGACCAAGAACACTTTAGAACGGTTTCTGATGATGCAATTTGTAGAAAAAGAATGAAGAGGAAGAAGAGAACAATTCTGCAACGGCTTCTGAATTTGCAACACCTTGGAGGCGTCACAAAACAGAGCAGAGGATTAATGGCGTCGCAGAACCGTTTGGGAAGAAGAAGAAGAATTAAAACTGTTGCGAAATGAATTCTGGGCATTGCAATTTATAGTGTTGAAGAGGTGTCCATTCGCGAAACGTCGCGACTGTTAGCAACGGTTCGCAACCGTTACGAATGGATTCAAAAACCAAACGTCGCGTCCATTCGCATTTGTAACGTTACAAATTCCCGCCATCATTCAAATTCTGAATTCCGGTTCTGAGTCCTTAACGGGCTGAAATCTGGCCCGTTACTGTTCATATTTTGATCCAAAAATATTTCCGAACCCGACCCGGCTCGGTCGGACGGCCGGCGGCGGCGCACGTGTGGTGTTGCATGACTTCTCTCCTCACAACAAAACAAACATATGGTGGCACCAACATCCACTTGAGAGAGCTATACTTATACAAGATTTTTGTATAAAGCTCTAGAATGTGAGACTAAACTCTTCTTTCTTCTTCTTTCTTTTCTTCTACTCTTCAAATACAAAAAAAAACCCAAACCCCAAAAACTTTCTTTGAAAATTTTCAACAATCTCTTCTTCAATCTCATATTTCGATGGGCTAGACCCTTCATCAAATGGGAAGGGCAGGCCATATGTTTTTTTGTAAGTTGTTCATCTGTTAACTTAACATTGAAGTGACGGATTACACAAGTTAATGAATTGCAATTAGGATGTTAGCTTTGATGTGTTCCCGGTCTATTGTGTATGAAATTTTGGAGAATAGCTTTTGCCTAATTAACTTTTATACTACCAAAAATTGCATGGTAGCCGGTCTAATAATAGGATAAATCTGATCACAACTGCTTGTCTTTGGGATAATGTCATGTTGTAAGAACGAAATAACTAATATAGTCTTATCTTTTATATTTTTTGATCTCCAATTTCCAGTATTCATATGAAAGATGTGGTGTAGAAGTTTGGTCTTCATTTTTATGTTATTTAGTTCCATACACTGGCCGAAATAGATGGAATTTCTCCGAAAACCCTATCAGTAAGATGAATTTCTTGGCCTTTTACTTTAGAACAAATCTCGAAATCTCTACTTATATCAACCTTGGCATTAGTATTAAACAAGCAGATGTATCTAGGATATATATGTAACGACCCAGAAATTTTTACTAATTAAAATTTGGATATTTAATTAATTTTAAATATTAATAAGTGAAATTATAAGTCGAATAAATTTTATTTCGAATAATTGGATTTAATTGAATAATTAAACCGATAATTTAAAATGTGAAAATACAGAAATAATTTAAAATTGGGTTAAATGTGATTGAAAATGATTTGTAAAATTTTATTTTATCATATTGGAGTTAGAACGATATTATAGAACTTTTAAAATCGAATTAAAAGTTAATTTGTGAAAATTGAATATTTTAATATTTAATCGACTAGTGAAATTAGCCAATTTTCGAACAGTCACAGAATTGGACGAGACCAGTTCCATTGGATCCGTAATAGTTTGTTTTTATCGGATTTCAATTTTCGTAGCAATCGGAGTTATCGTTTGATCGTGGCAGCTCGAAACGCATCGAAATTTGTTTTTAATATTTATTTGGCGAGTTAAAATAGCCATTTTTCAAAAAGTCTCGGATTTCGACGAAACCAGTTTCATCGGATGCGTAATGTGATATTATTGTAAGGTTTCAAATTTCGTGTCAATCGGATTTACCGTTTGTCCGGTGCAAGTTAAAACGCCTAGAAAATCGTTTAAATCGGTTTAATTTAAATTGAACGTTTATTTCCATAACTCGCACAGATGATCGAATTAGCTTCTGAAACCTATTCCATTGTGTCCAAAACGCGGGATAAACCCTAGAAACGCTGGTCACCGCGCGTAAATCGGAGTTCGGAAAAGTCCGGATGAATAGTAATTCGAGAAATTTCTATAAAAAGCCAAAGAAATATACTTTATTCACAAAATAAATAATCAAAACCCTAATTTTCAGTTGCCGCCTCCTCTTGCTTCAATGGCCGATGTTCTTCCTCGCTTCCCCTTGTTTTTTCTTCCTATCCATCAATTTTTATCAGAAAAGTTCAACTAGAATATTGAAGAGCATAGCGTAAGCTATAAATCCAACGGTGGATTTTCGCTATCGTCGACCACAGGTAGACATTTTGGCTCCCGTTCGTTCGCCGTTCGAACATGATTTCCGAGAAAATGAAGTGGCCGAGCTTCATGATGTTCGTGCCGAGCATGGAATGGAGCAGTGCGAACGCGGTGGAGCATCCTGATCGATGCAGAAGCGGATGTAGGTGGCGCGTGAATTAGGGTTTGATCAATGTTTATGGATGCGGCTTCGTTCTAAAGCACTGGGAGATGGAAGAAAGGGGAAACGGCCCAGATACTTCAAAAAGAAAATCAACGGCTGTAAATGAGTAAGATTGAAAATTTCTGGGTCGTTAGAATATATCTTTGTGAGATATGTTTCATCCATAAATGTTTATTAAACTAATTGATTGCGAAATTCACTATGTTTATAGAATTCATCATCATTAAATTTCACAATGTAGAGTAAAGCTTACCCGTTTTTTGTAGTCGCCTATTTCCTTTGGATCATTATTCAGCCATGCCTTGATATAAGGAGTAATAGTTGAAGACTAGGAAGAAAACTCTGGCGCTTTCTTTTCTTACGAGCCAAGGAGGGAAGTTCATTAGAATATTTTTAGATTTGGGTGTAATCAGTTTCAATTTAGAAGCTGAAGGGAAATGAAATGAAGAGAAAAGAGGGAGTATACTAGTAGACAATGGATAAGATTGATTAAATAGTCGTCACCGACGGTTGACATGTCAGGACCCAAGCGATTGATCGCTAAGACATATTTTTGACAACTTCCAGAATTGTTAATCACATAAAGTTTAGTTTTGTATTAATAAAATATGTATATTTACATATTCACACAAATTCTGTATTTATATGTTAAAGAATTTATATAAAGATTTATACAACAGTAAATTTTGTCATAAGTGGACTTCCTATTTCTGATAAGAAATACTCAGAGTCTAGGAGGCTATACACACACATAATCAATATGGCTAAAATGTTGTATTCAATTCCCAGTTGACAGTTGAGGCATATATCAAATATTTCTGTTTCTTTTCAAAATTTTGAAGTGGTTTAATTATATTTCTAGATTTCTACCTAGAGTGTATATATATTTTCTTATTTCTTTTGATTTAATGTCGAATGCACGACGAAAATATCATCTCTTTAAATCGGAGGACCGATTTGTGATTCGTCTACCCATCCAAAACATCTCTTTTTGAATATATCATTTAAGTAAAGAAGACATTTTGTTTGAGATCTATA
The DNA here is from genome assembly GCA_030765085.1 of Allium cepa. Classification (NCBI taxonomy): domain Eukaryota; kingdom Viridiplantae; phylum Streptophyta; class Magnoliopsida; order Asparagales; family Amaryllidaceae; genus Allium; species Allium cepa. The sequence continues at coordinate 471,687,265 of CM060931.1, forward strand.
ACCTATTATATATTTATTAAGATAATTTTTTATAAAAATATATTTAAATTTAGGCGAATGATTTCCTAGTTTTCTTCTTAATTTTAGAAAAATATTTCACAAAGTGGTTTTGTTAAAATGTCAGCATTTGATTTTCAATGTTAACAAAATCTAGTGAAATTATTCATTTCGATGTTATCTTTTAAAAAATTATGTCATATATCAATATGGTTAGTTCGAGAATGATTTATAGGATTTTTTTGATAAATTTACTCCACTTATATTATGACAAAAAATAGGAGATTTACTAAAATTAAATCTAAAATCTTATAGTGTTTGATACATGCTGAGTATTTAAGTATATGTCAAAGCAGCAGAAACATATTCTGTCTTATAGGTCATTGATAATACACAATTTTGTTTCTTACTAAACCAGCACACTAAAGATCAATTGAAAAAGTGAAAAGTATGACTTGTACTTTTCCGATCTTTCTTGTAGGCTTCAAAATTAGCATCACTTAAGATGCTAATTCAAAAGGCCAGTGTTGCTCAAATTTCTTGTAAGTAATTAGCAAGCCAATTTAAGACAGTCTGGCCTAACCAAAACCAACCCAAATATTTTGTAATCGGCCCGTATAGGCCGGCCCAAGTCCATACTAGTCTCAAACCATCCTCTCAATTCAGCAAGGCATCAAAGTGAGTCTTGACCGCCTCATCCCCGGGCACCGTTCAATTTAGGTAAGATCTAGGCCCGATTCCTCCTGGTTCAGTCAGACTTGGCTCAGTAATAACCAGCCTTCCTATATCAACCTTCTTAAGACATAACTCCAAGTCAATAAGTTCATTCGACGTCACTCTAGTTGATGGCCAACACCTCTCCAAGCCTACCGCAACACGCGGTACATCAAGCAACACTAGCTCAAGCATGGCTCATCCTTGGCCTAGCTTCAGTACAGTTGCCCCTGACCAATCCTAGGTATCCCTCCAATCACAATGCATCCAGCCGCGTGCCATCTTCCCAACTTGGTCCTTAGCACGAGCTAATTTCTTTCATATTGTCGATAGTTGGTCGACTAGCTCTACAAGATTTGCCACATGAGCATTCAAATAAATAACAAGTCGTCCGTCCACATATCTGAAGCACATAGCGAGGTGGCTGAACTGATGAGGCAATTTAATAATGATTTCGAAAAAAATCTCTTTTTATCGAAACCGTTTGGTTTCAGCTTTGTGATCGGAATTGTTTTACAAGTTAAGCAAAATTTTGATTAACGAAGTTTTCAAAACTAATTAACTATTTTAATAATGATTATTTAATTTAATTAATTATTTAATTAATAAGAATTAAGGTTAACTAATTTCTTAGTTAATGATGTGTTTTAAATTTAACTAATTACTTAATAAACGATGTTTTAAATTTAATTAATCATTTTCTTTAGTGATGTTTAAGGCTAATTAATATTTTAATAATGATGGATTAAAGTTAATTAGTGTTTGTGTCAAAATTGGGCACAACACTCGTCGGAAGTTTTTGAAGAGATAATAAATGAAGAAAGTAAATTAAAACGTAGATTATCTAACAAAAACTCCAAATAGCAGGAAGTAAATTGCACAAGAGACAACGATTTAGAGTGGTTCGGCGATTTGCCTACGTCCACTATGAAGTTTTGTTACTTTATTGCTTGATATTCGGAGAATACAACTTTTCAATGTCTAAGTACAGCAAGTAGTAAGCCAAAATTCGAAATCAAAGGCAGTGGTGGTGCTCTGAAGCAATTCTGGCAGCGTCTAGACGTGCTTTATATCTCAAATTCTCCGATCCCTTTTCTGAATGACCAGGGGCTCTATTTATAAGTGCTGGAGGCTGATATTTCGTCTAAATTCGGGGAGACTACTTCTGGCACGTGTGGGGGGCCCACATGGCCGAATTCTGGAGATCCGGGCCCACTTTGGGATCGATTCGACCCTTGATTCGAATCGATCAAGAAATTGTCTAATCGTGACGAAACTTGGCGAGAACATTCTTCCATGCATACGCAACCTTCTGTGAAAATTTCATTGCATTTGGACTTGTAGATCTCGAGTTATGATCGATTCAAGATGGAGTTCTTCGCCCTATGGACTCGTTCGAATCGATATGGTTCGAATCCATAGGGTCGAATCCATGCTTCTGCACGTGTAGGCAATGACGTGTCGCGTATGCTTCGGGTCAATCCTTCTTTTTCTCCGAGTTTTCTGGGTCATACTCCTGGGTTTTAGCTGTGTTTACTTAGTGGATTCGATAGGTTCAATTCGAAGGTTCATCTCTTCGAATTGATGGCACCGGCATTTGTTCGAATCGATCCTACTTTATTACTGTGGGTCGATTCGAAGCTACCTCTACAGGGGGATTCAAAGAAAAGCAGGGAATGGAGTCGAAGCCTCCTCATTTGTACGGATTCGAAGGACTTTTCCTTCGATGGATTCGAACTAGAGCATAAGGGGATGGATTCGAACATAGGCATGTGAGGACTTGCTTGATGGAGCCGAGGCAAAGGCACTCCTCATGGATTCGAGGCAATACGTGTCTGATGGATTCGAACCAAGGCCTCCTCTTGATGGATTCGAGCCTATGTTATTTTTGAGGGATTCGAACCTTATACTACCTGATCCATTTCCCATTGGCGATAACTTGAGCATACGAACTCGGATTGCTCCAAAACTTGGAACGTTGGTTTCTACAACTTTGCTTGACGTGTCTTATCAATTGTAGCCCGATCCAGACTCGGGCAAAACTCATCGATATTTGTAGTTGCCCAACAATCATTCAAAGCTAAGGATGTATGATCCTGTCTCTTTCTAGTTAGTTCCTTGGTATCTCGGCCTTGCCAAAAGGCGGGATAACATTTGCCCTCCAAAGTACGTCTTGTGTAAACATGACGTGCTTTGAAAAGCTACAATCTAACGCTGGACAATTAGGACATGCTCCGCTGAAAGCTGTATTCTTTATTGCTGTTATCAACTGTCGTGTGATTGTGATTGGTTGTTCGTCGTTGAAATCATGACAAGATGGATATCTGATCCCTGTGAATGATAAAGATCAAATATTAGTCAAACATATGTGCATATGTGTATCACCTTGACTTTAGCTAACGTTGCATGATTGCAAGTTGTTGCCAGTTTGGTTTGTTACCGAATTCTGCATCGATCCTCTCCTAAACCAATTTGAGATTCGGGTTAAAAAAATGTTGTTATGATCGTCTTGATCATCCTCTTGTATCGACCCTATCCTGAATCGGTGTAAAAGGTAGACAAGTAATTTTTCATATCGAAGCACTACGTTCGTTCTCATCGATGGTGTCTAGTGGATTCGAAGCATGTTTGTTTGAATCGATAGCGTTTCGAATCGATGGAATTGATGGTTATGGAATTGGTACTTCGAATCGATAGGATTTTTCAACTCAGTCCTCATTCAAGTGCTTCGTATCGATGACACTCCGCATCGATGCTGTCTTGATGGATTCGAAGTCACGTATGTTCGAATCGATTGTCTTGCCTTTGCTTAGTGCTTCCTCAAATCGATGATGCCTCGCATCGATTAAGTTGGGATGGATTCGATTGTGTAAAAGATAAGAAGGCAATGGATTCGAAGTGAAGTATGGATTTAGCCGTGTGATGGATTCGAAGTATCGGCTCTACACTGTGATGGATTCGAACACAGTGGGTTATTGAGCGGTTGTTCGAATCGATGGAGTATGGAGAGTGACCGACGGTAGGAAGTCAACACAACCGGGAGTCGAAGGGTCACGCGTTTTCTATGGAACCCATATAAATACCCAAGGCCAACTTCACCTTTACTTTTTACTTTTTACTATTGCTATTTCTTCAGCTTGATCCTTCAAAGCAAGAAACTACCGTGTCTTTGCAGTCGAATCGATAAAATTCCATCAAGTCTTTGTTTGTAAACGAATCCAATCAGGTAATTTGAGGGATCGATTCGACTGTAGAACGACGAAACTGGAAATTTATCATCGATTTCAATTCTTCCTTTCGAACACCTTGAGGAATAGTGAGATATGAGATGGGTTGACTCGTTGGATCTGGGGAACGAATCCATTCAAGTCGTATCGATCCTGTGTGTTGCCAGGGAGAAGTGTAGGCAATGATGGATGTTATCTTCCTTCCTTGCTTCGCATCAATCTGTGAATGATAATTTCGAATCGATATCAAGGAGAAGGCTTCGAATCGATGGTTGCAGGAGAAAGAAGGCATCGAATCGATCGATTCGAAGTAGTGTTACTGTGATGACCCGGCTTTCCACTCCCAGAAAATCGCGTCATCTATAAGAAAGAAAGGGATAGAAGAAGAAAAGATAGAAGAGAAGAAAGAACAACATCAGAATCTAACACAGCGGAATGAATAAATTATATTAATCACATAATACTTTACATAGTATCATATACATCAGAGATACACAGCATAAACAACTCATACTAGACAGTTATAAACACCTGTCTAGTTATACAACTCAATACAACAACACAGAGATCACACAGCGGAAAAACTAGATATATATCTACTCGCAGAAGCCTCCTGCTCCATTGCTCCTCCATAATTCGTCAAAGCTAATCCAGAATCCTAACCTGAATTCCCCTTGGCTACTCGTAAAAATTTGAGTACCCAAGAGTTTATGAAAAACAAAAATAAACTCCGGGTCAGACATGGGTCTGGTGTGAGTAACAGGTTAAAGTTGCTTAACTTTGAAAAACCTTTGAAAAGAAAAGGTATCACGTAAGACTTCCCACACATAAACATGGAAAAGTTTTTACCTTACGCTAACCAAAACATTTGATAGGAAATCCTGTGATATTATAATAGTGTCTAGGGTTTTCAAGTAAAATACAGAAATAGCTGAAATGCTTACATCTCACATTCCAACATAGTTGGGCACAACTAATTCGTACGGCACTTATTGGATTTTGGATTCCATACAATGGCAGGGCTACTGGGGTACCGCCCGTCACAGTACGTGGCCTAGATCACCGTACCGAGGAGCCACCCTAACTCCCCTGCAACACAAAGCCGGACCCGTTCCTTACTGAACAGTTCCAAATAAGACAACCCCGACGGTTGTAGCTACTAAACCGTCCACACACAGCCGAAATAAAAAGGGACCTCTAGACAGGGGTAAATCTTACTCTCAAGTGGGGGCTACCCACGAAGCTTTGCTGCACCTCCCCTGTTTTAGCCATTCCCGGTTGATGAGGCTTGAGGCTACGATTACCTTTATAGGACATATCACTTAGAATGCTCATCGTCCACCTGACGATGTTTTGAAAGCATTCAATCCATACAAGTTCGTTCCGGGTTCGAACGAAACCGAAGGCATTATTTCGTTACACTCATTTTGGAATCACCCTCAGAGTTAACGACAATAACCCTTGCACTCTGATTCACCATCTCGAATCTATAAGGACTAATTCCGTCAACTCATTACGGAATCACCCACAGAGTTATAATGACTCATAGTCCTTACACCTCGAGTCTTCATAAAGCTCCACTTAGATTCACGACCTAACGTTATTTGGAAACGATGTGGTTTTCAGATATCCAAATATGGAAACCCGATCCCGGTCTCATCGAAATCCAAAGCGTGTCTTTAAAGGTCCAAGTTGTTTTAAAGTTTTAAAACAATTCAATTACAGTATCCATATACACACAGATAGATAACTTAAATCATAACTGATAATCAACATTATCATATAACAGGTAATTCACATCATCAATATCAAATAGATATCTCATATCAACATCACAATAGATAACCCATGTTATCATCATAATACAATCAAACATCCATACCACACAATATCATACATCTCACTATTGAGATCACAAAGCATCTAAGTCCATCCATGACATCCATTCATACATAAGCAAGGATCCACTCATCACAATATAATTAATTTAAAATGAATTAAATTAATTGTCTCTATCTCAAATTAATTTAAAATGAATTAAATTAATCCCTTCATCTTTAATTAATTTAAAATAAATTAAATTAATTGCTTTACCAAAATATCTTGCTTACTCAATCATTTAATTGATTTCAATCAATTAATCAATCATTCAAAATACCTTACCTTAATTAATCACTCTTGATTAATTACTCTTAATTACATTCATATAATTATCCTCAATTAATTTTACAAAATTAATTATCCTCAACTAAACAGTAATTAACTTTTAATTACTCCAACTAATTAATTAATCATAATTAATTACCTTAATCCTTAATTAATTACATAAATTAATTACCCTTTAATTACCTATTATTGATTAATTAATCATAATTAACCAACTTAATTACATCATTAAATAAATAATTAATGATCTTAATTATTTCTTAAATTAATTACTCAAAGTAATTAACTAACTTAATTACTATATTAAACCAAATTAATCATCCTTAAATTAATTTCTTAATTAATTATTTGATTAATTACTAAATAATTAATCCAAATTATTTCATACTTAAACATTTCCACTTAATTACAACCTGTAATTATTATATAATTACTTAACTAAGTAATTTCCAAAACATTAATTACATAAAGCAATTATTCTTAACCCAAATGTTTAGAATTAATTAAATTTAATTAATTAAATTAAAAATCTTATTCAATTAAATTAATTACATTAAGTAATTAATTTCTTAATTACTTTATCAAGTAATTACCCAAACCATTTATAATTGATTATTATTAAATTAATTAATCTAATTAATTATAAAAATTAACTACATTAATTAATTGTTAAATAATCATGGTTAATGACCTTCATTAACCATCCTCTAATTATTTTATAAGGTAATTAACTTAAATTAATTACCATTTAAATTATCTTTAATCATTTATTAATTAAAGTTAATTATTAAATTAATTAACCTTAATTTAAATCTTAATTCATAATTAATATTCATTTATCATTAATTAATATCTTAATTAATGATCTTAGCTTTAAATTGATTAATCATTAATAAATTTTAATTCCAAATTTAATTAATTAATTAATCTTAATTACCTTATTAATTAATTCTAAAACATAATTCTTAAGCAAATTTCCAAAATAAAACATAACTTAATTATGTTTAAAGCAATATTATTCAAAACAAATTACTTTTTGAACTTACCCTTAAACTTCAGTTTAAATTCAAGTTAAAAACTTACCAAAGTTTTAAATGATTTAAAACTTTTTAAATTGCAAAACAAACAAATGCTATAGAAATTTTTAATATTAAAGTCATTTTAAAACTTTCAATAATTTAAATTCCCATTTTAATTTGAAACTTCAAATTTTCAATCTTCTTTAAAATTTAAAACTGAACTTCAAATCTTACTTTTAAATTTCCAGATTTCCAATAACTTTAAATCTTCTCACATTTTACTATCTTATCAACATGATATAGTTAATAAAGTTTAAATTTTTAAATTTAAGTTTCTGTTTTTAAAAACTGGAATTTAAATTCAATTGAAATTTTAAACTTACATTTAAATTTGAACTTAAATTTTTCTCAAAACCATAACTACAGATTTAAAAAGGTTTAAACCTAGATATGCAGGAAACAGAAAACAGGTTTTCAAATTCAAACCTGGAATTTAAATTCCAAGCAATTCAAACTTGAATTAAGTTTTATAATTAAGTTGTAAACCTAAACCTTATTTAAAATCTATAATTACAGATTTTAAATTTTGACAAAACAGATTTTAAAAAGTTTTAAAACCCAAATTTTATAAAACAAAACTCAGTTTACAGTGTAAACTGTAACTATAGGCTATCCCGAGAAACAAAAAATTTTACTTCGGGTTTTCTGCTCATTTACTCCGAGTCAAAAGCTTCCTTACTTCGAGTTGTTTCACTGCTTACTTCGAGCCAATACAAGACTACCCTGCAACACCAGAAACTAAACAGATCACCAGAAAACATGTCACCGTGCATATGCACGGCGACCACCGCCCCTCCTCATCATCAAGGATGATCCAATACCAACCAAAAATTCTCCACAACTTCAAACATCAACCCAAATCATTTACAAAAATACGGGAATTCAAAATTTGCTCAGGAGCCACAAACCTGAAAACAATTTTCCAGGTTTTTACTTCAACCTGTCAACAGCGATTGTACGCCGCTCCGATCACCTGACATCCAACCTTTCCGGCCTCGCACTCCTCTACACATCAACTACCCATACACAAGAAACTAGCACACTCGATCCATCCATTATCTCTCACTAACACAACCTTTAACCCCCCCCCCCCCCTGTTCAAACTAGGTTAAATTTAGAAAAACCAAACTGCACTTAACAAGCAAACTACAAATTCTTCTCTGATTTTTCCTAGAATACATGATCCATACTTAATGACACAGAAGAGTTCTAACATTCCTCAAGTTACAGATTGCAAGTATTGGCACAGATTTGTATTTTATTCAAGAACAAACTGTTTCTATTTATACTTACTTAAGTTTAGCTAACTTCAGACAGACAACATTTTATCATATAAATATTATGATTCTAATCTAAAGTAAGCAAACAAATTTAATTTCTTAAAGATAGATAGTAACAAAAGTTTTAACAGATTTTGGTGGATTCATTTAAATGTGAAGATGAACTCAAAGGCAGAGCATATCAATCATGCATTCACAACATATAACCAAACTTTTATGAACACAACAAATTTTTTTCTTTATCTCAATCATTATATCAAGCAACCTAGTATATTTTGAGGTTTCAATGTTACTCACTTTTGAAAAATACAGAGCTCAGTTGAATATGCAGAAAACTCAAAAATGCAGGCATTCCATCTCATACACAAACACAGGCATATCAATCATACTCAACAGGAAATAGATTTAAGCAACTATATCATTTTAATTTAGTTTTTAAAATAAATTGTTACTCACCTTTATATGCAGACCACTGTGAGTTTTGCAGGAACAACATGCAGAGCTCTGTTGATTCTTGAAATTTGCAGAACACAAAAAAAACAGGCTTGAGTCCTTGCTTCATGTTGAAATGAATATGCAGTTGTTAATCTCTCACAAACATGCAGATGATTTTTGCCAATTTCCAAATGCATGCAGATGATTGTTCAACCCAGCTTTGAAACATAGTGCAGAGGTATTCATTTTGATTTCTGCAGATTTGAATGTGGGTTTGGGTATGCAAATATGCTATTTGCTTTCAGGCTAATGCTTTTCAATGCATATTAATGTTTGAGGTAAGGGTGAGTTTGATTATAAAGAAGAGTGGAGTATGCAAGTTCTTTGATTTGAAAATTGAATGAAGGTGGATTTGATTGTGCAGGTTTGATTATGCAGAGGTTTGGATTGGATGATACAGCTAAAGGATTTGAGAAAATACAGAAATGAGATATGCAGGTTTGCATTGGACTTTCATATGCATTTGTGAATGCAAATTTTGATTGTGCAGATTAGAACATTGTTTGGATATGCAGATTGATCTTTTTAACATGCAGGTGTGGGATTTCTTTGGTACAGGAAAATGTAAATGCAATATGGAAATAAGGATGCAAGTTTAGACTAAATGTATTTCAGATTTTATGAAATTAAAAGAAAAAGAAAACTAAGATTTAACACATGTCCATTTCATAACACTTGTCAAAAGAATACATATAAATCAAACACTTGTTTTCTTAAAGATAATTAGTTTTTTTTTAATTACAAATAAATGTTATATTAGCTTAACTTAAGTTGTTAATTTATATGTATAAATTTATAAATGAAAATAAAAACAAATCATGTTTACAAATGAAACTTATACAAATTATAGATTAAATCAATTAAACAATTTAGATTTTATTTTATTTTTGAATTTAAATTCAAACTAGATTCAAAAATCAAACAATTTTCAAATTAAGTTATAAATAGAAATTCAATTTGAACTAAAATTTACAAATGTTATTTAAAACTTATTAAAAAGTCATTATATTATCAATATTGCTTTTATAATCTTATTTTAAAAGAAATTACATTTTTATCAAATAAATATCCATTTTTTAAGTCATAAAAATCAATTTGTTAAATTTATCCTAAATTTAAAACAATATCAATCTATTTAAAATATAAACCATATATTCATATTGTAAATAGAAATCAATTTATTATTTTTAAAAAGATAAAATAACCAATTTAAATATTTATTGAAGAGGATTATTAAATTTATCTGAATAATTATTTACAGAACATCAATATCAATTTAATTTTAACACAGATTATTAAATTGATATTGTCAAAAATTCCGGGACGTTACAATCCTTCCCCCTTAAAAGAATTTCGTCCTCGAAATTTAAAACAAAGGTAATTTAATAATCTGATTAAATTTTAATTTTAAACACAAGCATATATCAAACATATGCTAACAACCAATCAACCAATCAAACAAACCTAATTATCCAGACAAAATCTGGATAAAATTTCATCGAGTTTCCCCAGTGTATATATATATATATCCACCGGGACACTCGCTCTAGAAAATCCAAACAAACAATACCATGAAGCTACAAAGCTCCTATACAACTATATCTATAACACTAGACAAGATATCAGACTACAAACGAGTCTGACTCAACACCCAAAACTCCAGAACTGCTGGTTCCACAACCAGAGGCAGACCATACACGTACTCCCTCAGATATACGTGAAACTCATCGAATCCCAGTTATCCAAACTGGCCAGCCAATCCTGTAGATCAATCACTTATCTTCAAGATCACAGAAAAGATCCAAAATCACTTCAGAGCTAACTTCTCAGACTCACCCAAACTTATAGCTCACTTTTGATCGGAGAAAACTTATCCAAAATTAAATCTCCGACTTCAGAGTTCAAATCCCTCCGACTCTTATCCACAAAACTCTTCAGACGATCCTGGGCTACCTACAGCCTTCCTGATCAGCTCAACCTTCGCTGATGCTTCTAGAAACAAACCAGACCAAACAACTCAACAAAATGATCTCCTCAATATCAGAAAACAACAACTTACTTCTCCAGAAAAGGAAAGCAGATGTACTTCCAAACTGCTTCCGCTGCTCAACTCTGATCCGAAGAAGAGAATGCTGAAGAAGAACACAAGCACAAACAGGATAACACACCCCAGAGATTTGGTTCAACAAATCCATAAGAAAAACTCAGAAGTTCCTCCAAAACTTTAAGTTGCTACACCAACTCAATCTCCTGGTACCAAATTCTGACTTCTTGAAGACATCCAGAAAACTCAGATAACTCAAGAGAACTATCAAACAATCACAAGTCACTTTTGCGAACCACCCAAATCAAATCCAAAGAATACTGTTCTTCCTTAACCAAATAGAACAGCTCAAACTCAACTAGCCAACCCATCAAAGAAACGGGCCACTCAGCTGCTTCTGAACTCCATTTCAGAAAAATTGCTAAGCCAAAAGATCTCTTGCCAACACCGAGAATACTCCAAACTGCACTGCTTCCACGGGTGCCAAAGAATTCCAAAACAAGCTCTCCGAGAAACTCGGACTTCAAAGCAAATAGAAACTCAAGCTGACCACAGCCACAACGCTGAAGCAGACTCACTTCCTTAACTTGTTCCAACGAAACATCTTCGGGAACATCCATAGTCACTGCATCTCATCACGCAGCTACTACTCCCTGAGGTATTAAAATACCCTCACTTACTCGCTTCTGCCCAACCAACAGATCCAAATAATATTCATCCAATCTCAAAAATAAACTCCGAACCCTAACAGGTTTCCTTCAGAGATCAATGAAGTTCTTCATCACTACAGAACTTACTCGAGACGATATTAGGTCTACAGTCTCAAAAAAACACTTCCAACCTCAAACATTCAAACTCCAACCAATGGTAGTAATCGTGTAACACACAATACTACCTCATCTACCTTTATAACTCAAATTGGAAAACCTGAACAGGTAACCCAACAGATAGGTAGAAATAATTATATAAATATATATATAATAAAACTACAAATACGCTCTCTCAAGAAAGATACCACTACAGAGCCTAGGTATTCGCTCAACCTAACGCTCCCTAAAGAAAGATACACTTCAGAGCCTAGGTATTCGCTCAACCTAAAGCTCTGATACCAAGTGTGATGACCCGGCTTTCCACTCCCAGAAAATCGCGTCATCTATAAGAAAGAAAGGGATAGAAGAAGAAAAGATAGAAGAGAAGAAAGAACAACATCAGAATCTAACACAGCGGAATGAATAAATTATATTAATCACATAATACTTTACATAGTATCATATACATCAGAGATACACAGCATAAACAACTCATACTAGACAGTTATAAACACCTGTCTAGTTATACAACTCAATACAACAACACAGAGATCACACAGCGGAAAAACTAGATATATATCTACTCGCAGAAGCCTCCTGCTCCATTGCTCCTCCATAATTCGTCAAAGCTAATCCAGAATCCTAACCTGAATTCCCCTTGGCTACTCGTAAAAATTTGAGTACCCAAGAGTTTATGAAAAACAAAAATAAACTCCGGGTCAGACATGGGTCTGGTGTGAGTAACAGGTTAAAGTTGCTTAACTTTGAAAAACCTTTGAAAAGAAAAGGTATCACGTAAGACTTCCCACACATAAACATGGAAAAGTTTTTACCTTACGCTAACCAAAACATTTGATAGGAAATCCTGTGATATTATAATAGTGTCTAGGGTTTTCAAGTAAAATACAGAAATAGCTGAAATGCTTACATCTCACATTCCAACATAGTTGGGCACAACTAATTCGTACGGCACTTATTGGATTTTGGATTCCATACAATGGCAGGGCTACTGGGGTACCGCCCGTCACAGTACGTGGCCTAGATCACCGTACCGAGGAGCCACCCTAACTCCCCTGCAACACAAAGCCGGACCCGTTCCTTACTGAACAGTTCCAAATAAGACAACCCCGACGGTTGTAGCTACTAAACCGTCCACACACAGCCGAAATAAAAAGGGACCTCTAGACAGGGGTAAATCTTACTCTCAAGTGGGGGCTACCCACGAAGCTTTGCTGCACCTCCCCTGTTTTAGCCATTCCCGGTTGATGAGGCTTGAGGCTACGATTACCTTTATAGGACATATCACTTAGAATGCTCATCGTCCACCTGACGATGTTTTGAAAGCATTCAATCCATACAAGTTCGTTCCGGGTTCGAACGAAACCGAAGGCATTATTTCGTTACACTCATTTTGGAATCACCCTCAGAGTTAACGACAATAACCCTTGCACTCTGATTCACCATCTCGAATCTATAAGGACTAATTCCGTCAACTCATTACGGAATCACCCACAGAGTTATAATGACTCATAGTCCTTACACCTCGAGTCTTCATAAAGCTCCACTTAGATTCACGACCTAACGTTATTTGGAAACGATGTGGTTTTCAGATATCCAAATATGGAAACCCGATCCCGGTCTCATCGAAATCCAAAGCGTGTCTTTAAAGGTCCAAGTTGTTTTAAAGTTTTAAAACAATTCAATTACAGTATCCATATACACACAGATAGATAACTTAAATCATAACTGATAATCAACATTATCATATAACAGGTAATTCACATCATCAATATCAAATAGATATCTCATATCAACATCACAATAGATAACCCATGTTATCATCATAATACAATCAAACATCCATACCACACAATATCATACATCTCACTATTGAGATCACAAAGCATCTAAGTCCATCCATGACATCCATTCATACATAAGCAAGGATCCACTCATCACAATATAATTAATTTAAAATGAATTAAATTAATTGTCTCTATCTCAAATTAATTTAAAATGAATTAAATTAATCCCTTCATCTTTAATTAATTTAAAATAAATTAAATTAATTGCTTTACCAAAATATCTTGCTTACTCAATCATTTAATTGATTTCAATCAATTAATCAATCATTCAAAATACCTTACCTTAATTAATCACTCTTGATTAATTACTCTTAATTACATTCATATAATTATCCTCAATTAATTTTACAAAATTAATTATCCTCAACTAAACAGTAATTAACTTTTAATTACTCCAACTAATTAATTAATCATAATTAATTACCTTAATCCTTAATTAATTACATAAATTAATTACCCTTTAATTACCTATTATTGATTAATTAATCATAATTAACCAACTTAATTACATCATTAAATAAATAATTAATGATCTTAATTATTTCTTAAATTAATTACTCAAAGTAATTAACTAACTTAATTACTATATTAAACCAAATTAATCATCCTTAAATTAATTTCTTAATTAATTATTTGATTAATTACTAAATAATTAATCCAAATTATTTCATACTTAAACATTTCCACTTAATTACAACCTGTAATTATTATATAATTACTTAACTAAGTAATTTCCAAAACATTAATTACATAAAGCAATTATTCTTAACCCAAATGTTTAGAATTAATTAAATTTAATTAATTAAATTAAAAATCTTATTCAATTAAATTAATTACATTAAGTAATTAATTTCTTAATTACTTTATCAAGTAATTACCCAAACCATTTATAATTGATTATTATTAAATTAATTAATCTAATTAATTATAAAAATTAACTACATTAATTAATTGTTAAATAATCATGGTTAATGACCTTCATTAACCATCCTCTAATTATTTTATAAGGTAATTAACTTAAATTAATTACCATTTAAATTATCTTTAATCATTTATTAATTAAAGTTAATTATTAAATTAATTAACCTTAATTTAAATCTTAATTCATAATTAATATTCATTTATCATTAATTAATATCTTAATTAATGATCTTAGCTTTAAATTGATTAATCATTAATAAATTTTAATTCCAAATTTAATTAATTAATTAATCTTAATTACCTTATTAATTAATTCTAAAACATAATTCTTAAGCAAATTTCCAAAATAAAACATAACTTAATTATGTTTAAAGCAATATTATTCAAAACAAATTACTTTTTGAACTTACCCTTAAACTTCAGTTTAAATTCAAGTTAAAAACTTACCAAAGTTTTAAATGATTTAAAACTTTTTAAATTGCAAAACAAACAAATGCTATAGAAATTTTTAATATTAAAGTCATTTTAAAACTTTCAATAATTTAAATTCCCATTTTAATTTGAAACTTCAAATTTTCAATCTTCTTTAAAATTTAAAACTGAACTTCAAATCTTACTTTTAAATTTCCAGATTTCCAATAACTTTAAATCTTCTCACATTTTACTATCTTATCAACATGATATAGTTAATAAAGTTTAAATTTTTAAATTTAAGTTTCTGTTTTTAAAAACTGGAATTTAAATTCAATTGAAATTTTAAACTTACATTTAAATTTGAACTTAAATTTTTCTCAAAACCATAACTACAGATTTAAAAAGGTTTAAACCTAGATATGCAGGAAACAGAAAACAGGTTTTCAAATTCAAACCTGGAATTTAAATTCCAAGCAATTCAAACTTGAATTAAGTTTTATAATTAAGTTGTAAACCTAAACCTTATTTAAAATCTATAATTACAGATTTTAAATTTTGACAAAACAGATTTTAAAAAGTTTTAAAACCCAAATTTTATAAAACAAAACTCAGTTTACAGTGTAAACTGTAACTATAGGCTATCCCGAGAAACAAAAAATTTTACTTCGGGTTTTCTGCTCATTTACTCCGAGTCAAAAGCTTCCTTACTTCGAGTTGTTTCACTGCTTACTTCGAGCCAATACAAGACTACCCTGCAACACCAGAAACTAAACAGATCACCAGAAAACATGTCACCGTGCATATGCACGGCGACCACCGCCCCTCCTCATCATCAAGGATGATCCAATACCAACCAAAAATTCTCCACAACTTCAAACATCAACCCAAATCATTTACAAAAATACGGGAATTCAAAATTTGCTCAGGAGCCACAAACCTGAAAACAATTTTCCAGGTTTTTACTTCAACCTGTCAACAGCGATTGTACGCCGCTCCGATCACCTGACATCCAACCTTTCCGGCCTCGCACTCCTCTACACATCAACTACCCATACACAAGAAACTAGCACACTCGATCCATCCATTATCTCTCACTAACACAACCTTTAACCCCCCCTGTTCAAACTAGGTTAAATTTAGAAAAACCAAACTGCACTTAACAAGCAAACTACAAATTCTTCTCTGATTTTTCCTAGAATACATGATCCATACTTAATGACACAGAAGAGTTCTAACATTCCTCAAGTTACAGATTGCAAGTATTGGCACAGATTTGTATTTTATTCAAGAACAAACTGTTTCTATTTATACTTACTTAAGTTTAGCTAACTTCAGACAGACAACATTTTATCATATAAATATTATGATTCTAATCTAAAGTAAGCAAACAAATTTAATTTCTTAAAGATAGATAGTAACAAAAGTTTTAACAGATTTTGGTGGATTCATTTAAATGTGAAGATGAACTCAAAGGCAGAGCATATCAATCATGCATTCACAACATATAACCAAACTTTTATGAACACAACAAATTTTTTTCTTTATCTCAATCATTATATCAAGCAACCTAGTATATTTTGAGGTTTCAATGTTACTCACTTTTGAAAAATACAGAGCTTAGTTGAATATGCAGAAAACTCAAAAATGCAGGCATTCCATCTCATACACAAACACAGGCATATCAATCATACTCAACAGGAAATAGATTTAAGCAACTATATCATTTTAATTTAGTTTTTAAAATAAATTGTTACTCACCTTTATATGCAGACCACTGTGAGTTTTGCAGGAACAACATGCAGAGCTCTGTTGATTCTTGAAATTTGCAGAACACAAAAAAAACAGGCTTGAGTCCTTGCTTCATGTTGAAATGAATATGCAGTTGTTAATCTCTCACAAACATGCAGATGATTTTTGCCAATTTCCAAATGCATGCAGATGATTGTTCAACCCAGCTTTGAAACATAGTGCAGAGGTATTCATTTTGATTTCTGCAGATTTGAATGTGGGTTTGGGTATGCAAATATGCTATTTGCTTTCAGGCTAATGCTTTTCAATGCATATTAATGTTTGAGGTAAGGGTGAGTTTGATTATAAAGAAGAGTGGAGTATGCAAGTTCTTTGATTTGAAAATTGAATGAAGGTGGATTTGATTGTGCAGGTTTGATTATGCAGAGGTTTGGATTGGATGATACAGCTAAAGGATTTGAGAAAATACAGAAATGAGATATGCAGGTTTGCATTGGACTTTCATATGCATTTGTGAATGCAAATTTTGATTGTGCAGATTAGAACATTGTTTGGATATGCAGATTGATCTTTTTAACATGCAGGTGTGGGATTTCTTTGGTACAGGAAAATGTAAATGCAATATGGAAATAAGGATGCAAGTTTAGACTAAATGTATTTCAGATTTTATGAAATTAAAAGAAAAAGAAAACTAAGATTTAACACATGTCCATTTCATAACACTTGTCAAAAGAATACATATAAATCAAACACTTGTTTTCTTAAAGATAATTAGTTTTTTTTAATTACAAATAAATGTTATATTAGCTTAACTTAAGTTGTTAATTTATATGTATAAATTTATAAATGAAAATAAAAACAAATCATGTTTACAAATGAAACTTATACAAATTATAGATTAAATCAATTAAACAATTTAGATTTTATTTTATTTTTGAATTTAAATTCAAACTAGATTCAAAAATCAAACAATTTTCAAATTAAGTTATAAATAGAAATTCAATTTGAACTAAAATTTACAAATGTTATTTAAAACTTATTAAAAAGTCATTATATTATCAATATTGCTTTTATAATCTTATTTTAAAAGAAATTACATTTTTATCAAATAAATATCCATTTTATTAAGTCATAAAAATCAATTTGTTAAATTTATCCTAAATTTAAAACAATATCAATCTATTTAAAATATAAACCATATATTCATATTGTAAATAGAAATCAATTTATTATTTTTAAAAAGATAAAATAACCAATTTAAATATTTATTGAAGAGGATTATTAAATTTATCTGAATAATTATTTACAGAACATCAATATCAATTTAATTTTAACACAGATTATTAAATTGATATTGTCAAAAATTCCGGGACGTTACAGTTACTTCGATCGATTCGAAGGTGCACAATATTGATCGATTCGAAACCACATAGGTCCTATGGATTCGAAAGGTTTTTTCACCCCAAGGCTTCACCGAGTCGACCTTCATGGAGCCGAAGTGTATGGATTCGAACGTCTTCGATTCGACTCGTATCGATTCGAGTCGATCGATTCGAACGTTCTAACATCTGAAACTTCTGATTTTATGATTTGCTCCAACTTTTGAACTATGACCAATTTCAAGTTGAACTTTAACGAACTCACTGAACTTTAGCATACTTGACTCCGACGAGCTTCGGCCTTGCATAATCGAATTTGACTTGACCTCTCTTTTGGAGCTCGTCGATGGCACCATGACTTAAACAAATATAACGAATTCATACTTGAATTGGTCAGTAGCATCTGGGTGGCGTGAAAGTGACGGTCAGCAATGACGGTCATTTTCATTCTCAAACTCCAAGGTTTCGTTGTTCGGACATCTTGTTTCAACTTGTAAAATCTGCTTAAGTTTTGCATAGCACTTGCACTGCATGACATACTCATACACTTTTACATCGGGGGAATGCATGGGCTTTTTATGTATTTAACGCCGCTTTCTGGTGAGTTAGTTAATTATGGAATCTTCGAGTTCTCAACAACAAGAAGCACAAAGCTCGCCTCTTCCAGCGCTTGATATTTCGGAAATCTCTCCTGAAGTCATAGATCCGGCTCCGGATGAGTTGCCTGAGGCCATATTTATCGAAGATCCTGTCGATTCTGTCCAGTCCAATATCTCGGAGTCTCTGTTGGGCCGGATATGTTCGAAACATAACATATCCCTGGACGATGTTTTATTACCTAGCGCCAGTGACAGACCACATAACCTTCCCGAAGGATATACTGCCTTTTACCATCATGCCTGCGCGGCTGGATCTCTTCCTCCTTTTAACCAATACATCAGAGAGATGCTGTCGTATTTAGGAATCGCTCCTTCACAACTCTATCCCAACGGGCATGCATTACTCAACAGCGTCTTTGTCATAGTTATGGATTGCCTTTTTCGCCCACCAAGGCCCAACGAGATCAGGCACATATTCAATTTCAAGAGTAGGGGTGATAGCCCGTCTTTCACTTTTCTGGAAGCGGTTAGAAACTGTCAGGTTGTGACTGGGGCCTGGACCAGGCTTAGCTACTTCAAGAACGAGTGGTTTTTTGTTCGATGCCCCCCAGGGTTTGCCAGGAGATGGTTATCCAAACGTAAGTATCATAATTTATCTTTGAATGGCCACTTTTAATACTTACACTAATACTCTATTACTCTTACAGCCATCATTTCGAGACCTACCGTTGGGTACTATAGAGGCGTCGTTCAAAGCTTGCAAAGGGTCCCAAGCGACTCAAGGCACATTGACTTGCTGTTGACCGATGATAACTTAAGGACATTGGGTCTGATTGGGATGAGCCAGAGTATTGTAATTGAAGGGTTGGCAAAATCGTCCTCGAGGAAGAAGAAGAAGGTGGCAAAAAGAAAACCTGGCGTTGTGATAAGAGAAGTGAGCGATGATGAAAGAACGCCCACGAACACTGAGATAGCAGCCGACCTTTCCCGAATTGAAGAGGGTCAGAAAGGCAAGGCTGTTGTACCTAAGTTTAAGAGATGGAAGTCTGTAGTCGTAACCCATTCCAAACCTGGGGTTACTGTTTCCAGCGCCTCTCCTAGCCAGTCCGGAGACCTTTTCACAGGGCTGGACGATATTCCCATTCCGGACTACGTATCTCTCCACCATGGGTCCGGGTTGGAAGAGCTCCATGGAGCGCTTGATATAAACAAATCTTTACCCGTTAGTGTAATCGACGCTTCTGGTTGGTCGGGGGGTTTGTGCATTTATACACTTTTCACAACACTTCACTACTTCCACATGCATTGCAGTGCCTTTTCTCGGTACTTAACTGAATTGTTTCTTCTTTACAGGTGCCATGTCGGATCGTCCTTCTACACTTGATAGACTTCGGCGAGTGCATCATTCTTCATCTTATTACGAGTCTTGCCATAGGGATTCTGACCGTGATCGTGAGCGGAGGCATTATGAGCAAGAGCATCGTGAAAGGGACAATTCCCGATATTATTCTAGCCAGGAGCGTTCTGATAGGGACCGAAGGTACCGTTCATCCTCTCGTTCTCCTCCGCCACCCAGAAGCCAGGTACCTGCAGTTGAACCTTCGCGACAACAGCCATCTCAACAAATCTCAAAACCTGGTCCACATCGTTCAAGGACTGATACGGCTACGGCCGAACTGTAGAGGAGGCCCCTATTGAACCGTCTGGTGAAGGGGCTATAAGAATTGCTCAACTGAAGAAAGATTTTCCAGAAATATGCTTCGATGCCTATATCTTTCCACCCAATCTCAAAAGAATTCCCGAAGAGGCTGTGAACAACGCCCTCAGCTATACCCGTGATTTTTATGCTCAGTATAAAGAATGGTACAGGGCGGCTGTTAAAGCTTCGAAAGTAGCCTTCGAACGAGCCAAAGTTACTGAGAAACTGGATGCAGACTTGGCTCAGAAGAACCGTATTGTTGACATACTTCAATCTGAAATGGAATCTTCTCGTAAGGCCGAAATGGAGTCACTAAAAAAGATCGACGAGACACTAGCTGAGATGGCGAAGATGTAACAAGCGCATTGTACTTTAATTGAAGATTTGGGCCATCGGTACAAAAACGTTGAGGCCGAGCGAGATGCGGCGGTCAAAGAACTCGAGGAGTTAAAGGCTAAATTTGCCGACTTGAACAAGGAAAAAGATGACGCTAACGTGGCCGCACAATAAGCGTGCGAGCAAGCCGTGTCTCTCCAAGCTGAGCGAGACGCGGCGGTTGCTAAAGTTGAAGCGGTGGAGGCAGAAGTGGAAGGGAGAGTTCAAGCAGAGATATTCAGAGTAGAAGTCGAGTTTGATGATCTTCTTGATACTTACAATGCTAATGTGCTTGAGCACAGAAATCTCTCGTGGCTCGGAGATTATTCTACGCTTCTACTCAGTGCTTGGAGAAAGTTGGTGGCAAACAAGAAAGAATCTCTCTGTGAAGGTGCCGTGGATGAATTTGAACTCGAGTCTCGCTTGTTGAGTGAGGAGGAAAGGAAACTTCTCCATGAAGCAATGATTGCTGCTGAGAGAGAGAGACTTGGTTTTCACCATGTGGAGACTGGCGAGGGTTCTGGAGCTGCACATCATACTGAGGATGTTTCAGTTGATGCCCCGACCTCGTCTGGAGTTACTGCTGCAGTTGGTCCACATGTTGATCCTGCTTATAACCCGGATCGACCGGAACTGTCTCTTGGTACAACTACTGTTTCTGAACTCGTTTCATCATCGAGCCGAGGCAAGGAAGGTATTTCAAATGTTGTTTAAGTGTTTTTAGAATGACGAACTTGGAACAGAACATTTGGCTAATTATTCTCATTTCTTTTCGACCGGTGACTGAAAGTGATGCGCCTGCACTTCCAGTACCACAAACTTCGCAGCCAATGCAAGGGGCTGTCGTTACTGAGGCTATTACAACTACCGCCGTAGCCGGCGAGATGGGAGAGGGGAGTTCAATGTCGTTTGATGTTCAGATGATTGAGGAACTTCTCAAGCAACCCTGTGAACCTTTTACCGATCCTTCCTTTGCAATGGGTGGAGTCGCTCCAATTTTAGCTTGTTTATGCCGACTGTCAGTGTGTCCAGCGCTGCTCGATCTTCCCGAGAAGAAGAAATCCTTGCCGAGATAAGCACTGAAATGGCTGCGGTGACGACGGTCGGTGGTTCCGGAAGTATTGTTGCTCCACCAAACTTAACTCCTTTAACGGTTACTTCTTCCGCCGGCACAGCTATAACTTCTAGTGCTAAAGTTCCACCACCTGTTACGGCTTCTCCACCTTCGGTTCGTCCTCACAAAAGGTTCTCTGTCCCATCCAGCTCTGAGGAAGACGTGGATATTATGCCAGATCCTGAGGATGCCCCAAAGAAGGACAAAAAATCTCGCAAGAGGCCGGGTAGCGGGTCTAGCGGCTCAACTCCGAAGAAGAGACACCGGAAGAAGAAGGAATGAACTTCTCGTCTTATCATGTGGTTGTGAAATGGCAATTCTTTTTACTTCTCTTTTTTTTAAGCCGTGTATAAGTGTGGATTCGGCACCCACTTTATGGATTGTTTTTAGTTTTATCATGTAATCAAACTCCTTTTTTGTTTGTTGATAAAATGGAAAACAACTCTTTTCTTTTTCGCTTAAGTATTGCATTGATTAGCTCGTGCTCACATATGTCATAAGCCTTGAATACATGTCCACACTTCGGGGATTTTACATAATTTGCTATTAACAGTTCGGCCCATATTCTGGGAACTTATTAATTATAAGTGTTTATGTCTTAGTTCGCTCTCCGGGAATTGTAATTCCAATTCACACTCAAGGAATTTGGAGATATAGTTTTATATTCTGGCTTGCACTCCGGGAATCAGAAGTTGGAGTTTATACTCCAATTCGCACTCTGGGAATTTGGAGTTAGCTCACACTCTGGGAGCGATGGATTTATACTCTGGTTCGCGCTCCGGGAACCGAGAGTTGAAGTTTATACTCCAATTCACACTCTGGGAATTTGGAGTTGGCTCACACTCTGGGAGCGATGGATTTATACTCTGGTTTGCGCTCCGGGAACCGAGAGTTGAAGTTTATACTCCAATTCGCACTCTGGGAATTTGGAGTTGGCTCACACTCTGGGAGCGATGAATTTATACTCCGGTTCGCGCTCCGGGAACCGAGAGTTGAAGTTTATACTCCAATTCACACTCTGGGAATTTGGAGTTGGAAGAGGGATTGTCATGTATCAATCCCTGTTTATGTTGGTGTAGTGTTCTGCCCTCGAGCTCGGGTTTCACTTAGCGAGTGACCGGTCGTATCACAGTTACTCACTATTTGAATAAATCCTACCGTGTGATGGAACTTAGCTTTCCGTGCATCGTGATATTGTACGTCATATTCAGTAAATCACAGCTCTGGCTCGAAGAGATGGCATTTTATTGCTGAAACGAGAAAATATGGCAAAGTCAGTTGCCTTATTACAAATTTAAATCTCGAAATGCTAGAATAAAATGCAAAGGAATAAATTGACAGAAAATAAATAAGTAAAGTCCTTTATATGTAGTAACGACGAAGACTTTTGCTATTTCAAGCTCTCGGCAAAGTAAGACCGTCAACGGTCGATAATTTGAACGTGCCATCTCCGAACTTTTGTGAAATCACATACGGCCCTTCCCAATTTGGCTTCATGTGCGAAGGGACCGGATAGGCCCTTTTGAGTACGAGATCTCCGAGTTGGAAGGTTCGCGGACGGACCTTGGCATTGTATAGTCGGGCGACTTGACTTCGATATGCGGCTGCTCTCAAGTCAGCCTCTTCGCGCTTCTCATCGAGTAAATCCAAAGATTCAGCAAGTAATATGGCATTTGTTTTCGGATCATAATATGTTACACGATGAGAGTGTACTTCCATTTCAACTGGAATAACGGCTTCAGAGCCGTAGGATAGGGAAAACGGGGTATGACCGGTTGCAGTTTTATGAGTTGTCCGATAGGCCCATAACGCCATAGGAAGTTCGTCGACCCAATTGCCCCCGGCTTTTTCCAGTCGCTTCTTTAGAATGGACTTGATAACTTTATTAACAGCTTCAACTTGACCATTTGCTTGAGGGTGCGCTACTGCAGAGAATTTCTTATGGATGTGGAATCATTGACAGAAATTCTTGAATTCAGCATTGTCGAATTGGGTTCCGTTATCGGTGATGATAGTATGTGGGAGACCAAAACGACAGATGATGTTACGTACTACAAAGTTGATTACTTTCTTTGTTGTAATTGTCGCAAGGGGTTCAGCTTCAGCCCATTTGGTGAAATAATCAACTGCGACGATGGCGTACTTCGCGCCACCTTTGGCCAGAGGCAATGTGCCGATGATATCTATTCCCCATACCGCAAATGGCCAAGGACTGACCATTTGGATTATCTTAGTAGGCGGGGCTCTAGGAATTCGAGCGTGTTTCTGGCATTTGTCACATTTTCTAGCATAGTCTGCAGCATCGCGGTTAACAGTAGGCCAATAATACCCATATCGAAGTATTTTATTTGCAAGGGCCTGCCCCCCAGTGCCATCGCCACATTCTCCTTCGTGTACATCGTGTAACACTCGTTTGACTTCATCGTGCGCGATACATCGGAGGAGAGGAACAGAGTATCCTCTCCGGTACATGACTCCATTTTGAATAACAGATCGTGAGGCCTTTCGTAGAACTTGTCTTTTCTCGTTTCGTCGCTCGGGCAATACACCACGTTCGATATAATCTCGATAAGGGGTCATCCACGACTCCTTAGTGGAGGTAGCTTCAAATGTAAAATCGGTCTCCCTTCGATCAATGCTCGGAGAGGATAGGGTTTCATCCGGAACGACCCCCAACTGCTGAGCCTCACCTGTACTTGCTAACTTTGCCAACGAATCAGCTTTCTGATTGTGCTCTCGGGGTATGTAGAAAATGGCATGGTAATCGAATTAATTAAGCATCTCCAGAACTCGACTTAGATAAGCGGCTAATCTTCGGTCTTTGGCCTGATATTCTCCTCGAACTTGACATACTATCAACTGGAATCACAGTAGATCTCTACAACGATGATTTTCAGATCACGGGCAAGCTTTAGTCCGGTAAGTAGAGCTTCGTACTCGGCTTCGTTGTTGGTTGCACGGAACTCGAACTTTAAAGCATAACATATGGATCGTCCCTCGGGGGTTTCAAGCACTACCCCTGCTCCTGAGCACCGATCGTTGGACGCACCGTCAGTGTACAGCTTCCATATGTATTCGGGAGATTTGCTGGTCTCGGGCAAGTCTTTAGGAACAGTGAATTCGGCTATAAAATCTGCTAGGACTTGGCCGTAAATGGCTCTTCTTGGAATATAAGTGATGTCGAATTGGCTCAGTTCGATGTTCCATTTTAGTAACCTACCAGACGTCTCAGGCCGCGTGAGGACCTGTCGTAACGGCTGATCAGTGTACACAGTAATAGGATGAGCCTGGAAATATGGACGGAGCTTCCTCGAGGCAATGACTAGGCAATATGCCAACTTTTCAAGCTTTGGATAATTTCTTTCGGCTCCGGTCAATCGTTTACTCACGTAGTAGACCGGTTTTTGCACTCGGTCTTCCTCCCGAATTAATGCAGCACTGATTGCATTTTCTGATACCGCCAGGTAAAGATATAACTGTTCATGATCTACAGGCTTTGAGAGGATTGGTGGTACGGAAAGATGTTGGATTAGCGATTGAAATGCGCCCTCACATTCTGCGGTCCATTCGAAGTTTCGTTTCCCTTTTCGAATCAAATCGAAGAAGGGAATGCATTTGTCGGTCGACTTCGAGATAAACCTGCTCAGTGCTGCAACTTTCCCATTAAGACTCTGAACTTGCTTTATGGTTCTCGGAGTTTGAAGATTTCTGATGGCCTAGATCTTCTCGGGGTTGGCCTCTATTCCTCGGGCATTGACAATGAACCCATGGAATTTTCCGGATGCGACTCCGAAATGACATTTTAGTGGATTAAGCTTCATCTGTATTTCCGAAGGATATTGAACATTGACGTCAAGTCTTTGACATGATTATCGGAGTATCGTGATTTCACCAACATGTCATCTACATAAACCTCCATAGTCTTCCCAATTTGATCAGCAAACATCCGGTTGACTAAGCGTTGATAAGTTGCACCAGCATTCTTTAACCCAAAAGGCATGACCTTGTAACAGTACAATCCCAAGTCGGTTACGAAGCTTGTGTGCTCTTGGTCTGGTACATGCATGGGTATCTGATTGTAACCTGAGTAAGCATCCATGAAGGATAACAATTCATGTCCGGCGGTTGAATTTACTAGTTGATCGATTCGGGGAAGCGGAAAGCTGTCTTTCGGACAGGCTTTATTCAGGTCAGAGTAATCTATACACGTTCTCCATTTCCCGTTTGGTTTCCGGACAAGTACGGGATTGGACACCCACTCTGGGTATAAAGAATCTCTAATGAACCCATTTGATTTCAACTTATCGACCTCTTCTTTCAGGGTGGAAGATCTCTCTGGATCCATACCACGTCTTTTCTGCTTGACCGGGATATACTGCGGGTCAATGTTCAAAGTGTGGCTCGCGATGTCCGGCGAGATTCCACACATATCGGAGTGCATCCAAGCGAATACGTCGAGATTCGCCCAGAGAAAATCAACCAATTCCTATTGTGCCTCTTGGTTAAGCCGAGACCCAATCTTCAACATTCTCGAGTCATTGTGATCATAGTCAATCGGGACATCAATGGTTAGCTCGGCCGGAGAAGCTTGACTTTCCTTAGATTCTTCTTTATTATCATTGTCCCTTGGATCAAGATCCTTGTGGAATTGGTTGTGGTGCCCAGGCCGAGGCCCAGGCGCTAGTTGTCAATCGTCGGTAAAATGGACGCAGAGAGATTCCTCTACGCCCTTTCCTTTTTCTTTTCGCTGTGCCTCCCGCAGCTCAGCAACATAACAGGCTCTCCCAGCAGCCTGATCTCCTTGTACAACTCCTATCCCGTGGTCAGTAGAGAACTTCAGAGTTAAACACCATGGGGCAATAGCAGCCCTAAATTCAGCAAGGGCCGGTCGGCCCAAAAAGGCATTGTACGGGGAAGGAATATCTAAGACAACAAATTGCAACATCCGAACTCTTCGGCATTCTCCCACTCCCAACTCCACCGGCAATTCAACCATTCTGGTTGGTATCGTCGCACTCCCGTTGAAGCCGTGGACTCGTGATTGACAAGGTTTTAAGTCCTTAGCTTCCATTTTCATTAAATCATATGCTCTTTTAAACAATATGTTCACAGAACTTCCACTGTCTACCAAGATCCTCTTCATCCAAGCAGGACCAACTTGAGCGGATATGACCAACGGGTCAATTGTGGGAGCTTCGACTTTATCGGCGTCTTGATTTCTAAATACAATTTCATCAGCCATCGTCTTTTGTTGTTTAGCCGGTGTTCCGTCTTCTGAGTTACTATAGCGTTCAAAGTCCACATGCCTGATCGAGCTGGCATATGACTCCATTTCTCTCCAGCTTCTGTCTGCTGGATGGGGACCACCACTTATTGTATTGATAACCAACCTTCCGCCGGTGCGAGCGGGTTCACCTTGCCTTTCCTGAATCTGCGTTCGATTTTGATTAGATGGGCCCGCTCCACCAGACTGCGGCGCCCGAACAAACTGGTCCAACTTTCTCTCTCTGATCAACTTTTCAATGAGGTCTTGCAAATGTCTACACTCATTGGTATTATGCCCATAACTTTCATGAAACCTACAAAACTTTCCTGTTTGAATCTGCCTTTCCAACGAAGGTTTCGGAGCAGGCTTCTTGTATTGCATAGTATTACAAGTCTGTAGGTATACGTTTTCCAGTGACGTATTAAGCGGTGTATAACTGTCAAACATTGCGGCCCGACGTCTCGGACCACGATTCTGGTCTTGCTTCTTGCTTCGGTTATCACCGTTTCTCGATCGTTGAGTCTGTTTATTTTGAATATTCAATTCGACTTTTCCTGAACTTTCTCCGGATTGTTTGACCGCAACATTACTCTGAATCCCTTCACTGTTGGGCCTTGCATCGTCCTGCTTCCTAGACTGTTTCGCATCCTCTCGCCTCAAGAATTGAGCGGCTTTGGAATAGAAACGGTCCAACAATATGGGAGGCTTTCCAGCTAACCAATTTCCAAACTCGGAATCAGGGTCGATTCCTTTAGTCAAAGCCATTAAAATAGAATTATCATTGGGGTTGGTGATCTCTGCGCATGCAGCATTGAATCTCTCCAAATATCGTCTAAGCGTTTCTCCGGGAGCTTGAGTGACACTTGATAAGGTATTAACATCTTTAGGTCGGGCAATATGCATGCGAAATTGTTCAACAAATTTGGTAGCTAACTGAACAAATGAAGAAATAGACCGTGGCGGTAATCGTGTAAACCACATCGTCGCAATTCCCCCTAAGGAGATGGGAAAACTGCGGCACTTTACTGCGTCATCAGCTCTCGCAGCAGTCATCGACCATTCATATTTCAAAATATGTTGATTTGGGTCGGAATTCCCTTCATATATGGGCAGGGTTGGCATTCTGAATCGCCGAGGAGTATCAGCATACAATATGTCATCAGTAAACGGGGTATGACTTCGGGAGATTCTCCAATCGTCATTTATTAGGCCTTGACTCTCGCGAATCATTTGTCGTACCATGGCTGAGAAGTCTGACATTGGAAAGTTCTGTATATTATGAGCCAAAGTGTGGTCGGGTTCCACAGTGCGAGGTGGGATCGGGCGTTGTCGACGATCCGTATCTCGCCTCCTTGGCTCGACATCTTCTGGGACATATGGCTCTGGAGCCTGTCCCTGCTGATGATAATTTTGATTGGAGTGATCTCGGGCATCAACTCCTATGTCAACTGCAGCGGCTGTGGCAGCTCGATCATCTGTAGTATATTGTGGAATAGTGCCTCCTCGGGAGGAGGGTCCAGTATGGAAGCTGGTTGATGGGCCAACTCTTATTTGCCCAACGGTTAACGCCTGTTGATAGTCAGCAGCTTGCGCATGATTTCCTTCTAGCCTGGGACGGGCAGATCTGTTATTGTAGTCAGATGAAGCAGAGCTTTCGGTGGAAGAATGAGGAGCTTGATCCCTTCGGATCTTCTTCGCTTTTGGCGATTTAGTTGATTGGTCAACTCAGCATTAGCGCGCAACTTCTCAGTTAGCTGTTGTCGGCTTTGGGTTAGTTCCTGGAGTAGCGCCTGGAACTCTTGTCTTGTGACCGGACCCGACTGATCCGTATGCCCAGCAGCATCTTGATTGGTAGATTGTAGCTGTGTGGGATTTTGCCTATCCCGACCTTCTTGATCACCAATGTTAGAAGTGGTTCTTGTACTCACCATCTTGAAGCATTGAATCCTTTCCTAGACTTTGAACAAATCTGAATAGAATGGAAGGAATCCGAATATGAGGTCTGGATCTCTCTCTTAGATTTATGTAATCCGGTATCGAAGATAGATCCAAGGAGCGGGAGAAAAAACTGGGTTTTTCTCAGTGAAAGCACCAAAGTGTTTGTGTCAAAATTGGGCACAACACTCGTCGGAAGTTTTTGAAGAGATAATAAATGAAGAAAGTAAATTAAAACGTAGATTATCTAACAAAAACTCCAAATATCAGGAAGAAAATTGCACAAGAGACAACGATTTAGAGTGGTTCGGCGATTTGCCTACATCCACTATGAAGTTTTGTTACTTTATTTCTTGATATTCGGAGAATACAACTTTTCAACGTCTAAGAACAGCAAGCAGTAAGCCAAAATTCGAAATCAAAGGCAGTGGTGGTGCTCAGAAGCAATTCTGGCAGCGTCTAGACGTGCTTTATATCTCAAATTCTCCGATCCCTTTTCTGAATGACCAGGGGTTCTATTTATAAGTGCTGGAGGCCGATATTTCGCCTAAAATTCGGGGAGACCACTTCTGGCACGTGTGGGGGGCCCACATGGCCGAATTCTGGAGATCCGGCCCACTTTGGGATCGATTCGACCCTTGATTCGAATCGATCAAGAAATTGTCCAATCGTGACGAAACTTGGCGAGAACATTCTTCCATGCATACGCAAGCTTCTGTGAAAATTTCATAGCATTTGGACTTGTAGACCTCGAGTTATGATCGATTCAAGATGGAGTTCTTCGCCCTATGGACTCGTTCGAATCGATATGGTTCGAATCCATAGGGTCGAATCCATGCTTCTGCACGTGAAGGCAATGACGTGTCGCGTATGCTTCGGGTCAATCCTTCTTTTACTCCGAGTTTTCTGGGTCATACTCCTGGGTTTTAGCTGTGTTTACTTAGTGGATTCGAAAGGTTCAATTCGAAGGTTCATCTCTTCGAATTGATGGAACCGGCATTTGTTCGAATCGATCCTACTGTATTACTGTGGGTCGATTCGAAGCTACCTCTAGAGGGGGATTCAAAGACAAGCAGGGAATGGAGTCGAAGCCTCCTCGTTTGTATGGATTCGAAGGACTTTTCCTTCGATGGATTCGAACTAGAGCATAAGGGGATGGATTCGAACATAGGCATGTGAGGACTTGCTTGATGGAGCCGAGGCAAAGGCACTCCTCATGGATTCGAGGCAATACGTGTCTGATGGATTCGAACCAAGGCCTCCTCTTGATGGATTCGAGCCTATGTTATTTTTGAGGGATTCGAACCTTATACTACCTGATCCATTTCCCATTGGCGATAACTTGAGCATACGAACTCGGATTGCCCCGAAACTTGGAACGTTGGTTTCTACAGCTTTGCTTGACGTGTCTTATCAATTGTAGCCCGATCCGGACTCGGGCAAAACTCGTCGATATTTGTAGTTGCCCAACAATCATTCAAAGCTAAGGATGTATGATCCTGTATCTTTCTAGTTAGTTCCTTGGTATCTCGGTCTTGCCAAAAGGCAGGATAACATTTAATCAATGAGTTAATGATGTTTTTAAATTAATCAACCTTTTTAATTAACGGCTTTTTAAGTTAATCGATTTTTTTAAGTTTAATTAATCTCTCCTTTAATGATGTTTATAATTGATAAATCTTTTTTCACTAATGAGATTTAATTATTTATTAATGAATTTAATTAATTATACTTAAATATTACTGACTAATTGATTAAATGACGTTTTATAGGTAATTTACCCTTTTTAATTAAAGGCGTTTGAAATTAAATTATCAGCTTGATTAATGGACTTTCAAAGTGAATTTATCAAAGCAATAAGGATGTTTTTACTTTGTTATTCATTTTAGATAATAATAAGCAATTTAATTTAATTAATTATAATTAATTAATTAAATTAATGATGTTTAAATGTGATTAACTTCTTTTGAATTAAGGGCCATTGAAGTCAATCAATCAACTGAAGTAATTAAGTTTTAAAGTTAATTAATCAATGTAATAAGAACGTTTTAAGTTATTAAATCCTTTTTATAATGATGTTTAAAGTTAGCGAACTCTCTGAACAAAGTGTTTCAAAGCTAATACTTGTAATGTGAAGTCAAGCCTGAATTTGGGTATTTAAAAGAAAAGGTTTGATTCATTTATGGAAATAAATTCATTTTTGTAAAGAGATTCACAAATGATTTATTTGTATAATTAGCACTAAACATTGAAGAAGTAGACTTGTCGCTATTTCAAAAGTTAAAAATAATCATGAGACAAGATTTTGAGGTAATACAACCTTGACTTGTCCGGTATTATTGTTAACCAAGAAATAACACAAGCTTGAATTCGATGAGTGGTGGTAAGTATACCGGACTTAATTTCCATATATGATCGTTTTATATCCTCGATAGTTGGTTTCTTGACTATCGATTACTTCAGCTTCTTTATTATCGTCATTCTAAGAAGATTTATTTCTCTGTTGAGCATTGATATCCTTTGTCGAAAATGACTAAAAACAATGTGCGAGAGGGGGTCAAGCTGTGTGGGGTTGCTCTCACTAGGGTATTTTCACATCTCATCTAGATTTTGGTGTAACGTCACCTTAAAACAGATATGATTTAGATGTGAAATATTCAGATTCTCGATAAGGTTTGGAGGGGTTCACCTTGGAGGTTTCCAAGAAGTGTCATAGAGTAAACGAGCTTCTCAAAAGTATATTACTAGAGGTATACTTCAAGGGGGTGCTCCCTCTTAGTCATTTGTTGTAAATTTTCCTTTTGTTGTTTGATTTGAACCTTCAAATTGTTTTTTTGGTAAATGCAACGTGAAGAGTCATCCACTCTTCATGATGTTTAATTATAGGTTTTTTCCATTCTATCAAGTTTGGGATGTTATCTTATTTTATCCATTCTGTACAGTTTGGATTTTGTTCAGACTATCTCCATTGTTCCAAGTTTTCATCTTTGTACTATTTTTGCGCCTTATCTATGTTTGGATTTGTTTCCTATAGTTATTTTTCATTCTTATGTTTAGTTGTTGTTTATGTGAGAGAAAACCCGTTCCGCATTAGCTGTGTGGTCCCATATATTATTGTTAAATACGCTCCCTTTTGTTTTGGAGTTTTACTCATACCAAACATATTGTCTAATCCGATTTATTTATTTTTCATGCACTCAATTATATTTGAGTAGTCCAAGAAAAGAAAGTTTCTCTTTGGAGGTCTTTGAAGCTCTTTAAAGAAAGTGATCAATCATGTGGCTTGTTAGTCGTCTAGTTATTTAGTTCCGCTGTATGATAGTGTTGGTATATTTGGTATCTGAAAAATGTGAAGTCGGAATGTATAGCTGCAAATCTATTAAATGCGGTATTTTTTTAACTCTGATAGCTCCATGTAAGGAGTAACCTTTTGTACTATATCGTTTGTATTATATATAATCATTCCGTTATGAGGTTTATCTATTCTGTATTGTTCAATTCTTTATTTTACCCTATGACAACTTGTCTTTCGAATCTTTGGCCAATGACACATGAATACTATTGATGTATTAACTGTTGTTCTTAGGAGTCAAAAAGGTGGGTCATCATAGATAGTATCAAAGCTTAGGTTTAGCAAACCCCTAAGCCCTGGTGGGGTAAACTCTCTAAGGATAGGATTAGTAATATCCTAGGATAAGTCGAAGAGTGTGTGTGTATTGAGTGCGTATATGTTATGTTTTATTTAGTGTTGTTTGATCCACTGAGTGGTATATGAATTCTGGGCAATGCGTCCGATCAGTGCTATCGATAGAGATTCCTAAACACTTGAAGCGACCTACTGATACAGTATTGTTTTAAAATGGTAAATGAAATAATTTTACCTAGGAATATATTTTATATATACAAGAATGAATTTCAAAATAATATAGTGTATTTATGAGTTGGTTATTAGGAGATGATAATATTTTATTATTATCATTTAGGATTTTTTTTGGTTATGGTCATCCAATTTGAGCATTAGCCATTGTTGAATAGTTCATAAGATATTTTCTTTAGTAAGGTATATGTTAGATAAATAGGAATTACGGAACCTTGAGAATGAACCCCATGTGAATTAAGTTTTATAGTTTGACTATAAGGTGTTTGGTGAGAGGGTTAAGTTAAAAGTCATCTTTTAACAGTGTTAAGTTAACAGTAAACTTTCAATAAAAAGTTTTTTTATTATAATATGAATGGTTGGATAATACATTAAGAGGATAGGCATTAGAGAAAATTTAATTATAAGAAAGGAGAATTATTTAAATACGTGTTCAATTTACACCCAAATTTACTATATCATACCTGTAATGCTATAAGCTATTAATGATTTCTTGGCTCATGATAGTTAAATTATTTGATTGACTATTTAATTGAAATTAATGTGGATGCTCCATTTAAACTGTTTAAATGTCATTATAGCAATTTTAGCTATACTGTCATTTATTGAGTGTCATCCCCTGAACCCATATATGTATGTTTGAACTTGAGCTTGTGTTTTCACAAAAGTGGATGTTTGAAATTCATTAATCATTATGATTAGTGTATTTTAAATTAATTAAACATTTTAACTAATGATTTGTTAATTAACCAATTTAATCAATGATGTTTAAAATTGGTTAACCTTTTGATTTAATAAGGTTTGAATTTAATTAGATCAATTTAAGTAATGATTGTTTAAACTTGATTAATGATTTTAAATAATAGTGTTTTGAAAATTAGTTAATCACTTAATTAATGATGTTTTATTTTAACTAAATCATTTTAATCAATGATATTTGAAATGTAATTAATCATTTTAACTAATGATCATTTTGAATTTAATTAATTGTTTTGAAAATAGTACGTAAATTTCATAAGTCATTTTAGTTAATAATATTTGAGATTAATTATCCATCTATTATTTGGATTTAAAAAAAAGCATTTGATAAATGATATTCTAAGTTGATTAATTGATTTAATAAACGAGTTTAAAGTAAATTAATTGATTTGATAAAAGTGTTTCGGAAGTAATTAAATATTTTATTAAAGATAATTGATTTGTTTAATAAAGAAAGTTGTAAATTTGATTAATTATCTTTTGGAATAGTTAATATTATTTTAGATTTACAAAAGAGACTATAAATATAATTAATTATCTTTCGGGATAATTATTATTGTTTGGAATTTATAACAGGTATCTAAACTGTTTTATTCTCATTTGAGATAATAAATATTGGCTAAAATTAATATATAATGGTTTCTTTAGTTAGAACTTTTAAATAGAATTGTTTATAAATAAAGCCAAGTGTAAATTGTTTTAAGTTATTAGTAAACCATGTTTTAAACGACATTTGTTTTTGACCCTTATTTTAATACACTCAGTATTATATATTTGTCCCTTAAAAAGGATATTTTAAAGAGTTTTTGAAAAAATTAAATTCGAAAATTGTTTAAAATGATTTCAAAAGATTTTGAGAAACAAAATAGTAGTATTATTTGGAAATATTTCTAAAGTATAAATAGTTTGGAAAAGAAATTTTAAGTAGAATGATTTTTCTTCGAATAATTCGGACGAAAACATTTCGTTTCGTTTTGTGGTAATCTGAATAATCTTCTAAGTGACGATCAGATGTTGCTAAGACGAACGTTGTGAAGTACTTACTAAATTATTTTCATTATCATTGTGCGATCGAAATGAGTTCAAATCCAAACAGACCGAAAGCGAGTTCTAGTAAACGAATTGTTTGAAGTTATTTCATAAAAGAAATATATATAGTATGCTTTCAAAGATGAGTTTTGAAACTTATAATTGGGTATTTAATCTTTAAGTTCCCTTAATGAGGAATTTATTTAAAAAAAGTATTTTTGGTAAAAGATTGTTTCGAATAAATGAATTTTTACTCTTAGATAAGGTAAGGGATATGTTAACATTGATTTTACCGGGTTAGAATGGATAGAAAGGTTTCGATAATATTGTTTTATCAAAACTACAGATATTATTTAAGCATCTAATTAGTGTAAACTAATTGGTATTATTGGGCTAGTCCACTATAACACCTTAAGATATAAAGGTTGGAAGGTTTTAATAGACATTATTTTATCAAAACCATAGCTTTTGTTTAAAACATATAAGTTGTAAAACTATTTGTTGTTTTGGGTCAACCTATGAACATCGCTCATTTTAACACTCTAAATTAAAGAGGTCGAGAGGTTAATTCGGTTTTGAAAGACCCAAATTTTGATTAGATCTTCACCTAAATTGTCAAAAGTAAAATAAAACAAAATTTGTACTTATATATACTCTTAGGATATATAAGAGTATTATACAAGTGAATAAAGTGGAATAAGTTATTATTTGATGTTTCGTAAAGAAATGACTTTATAAAATATATTTTTTGAACTTAAGTGAAAATTTATGAAATAATTCACAAACAATTTTGGTATTGAATAAAATACTAACTGCAAATTTAAGTGATTTAGAAATATTTGTATAATTAGGAAACCATTGGTTTTAGAAAGTGACTTTTAATATTGTCTGCCTCTAAGCAATAATCAGAGGCTAATAAGCAAAATGGTATGCTTAGGAAATTATTTATATTCCTAGGCAATCAAGAAAGTCTAAACCTAAGTTAAGATTTATTTGTTAGTCATTTGACATTTTAAGTAATTTTAAGTGTTGGATTTTCCTTTACAGGTTATGATTGGTTTGATTGAATCAACTAATTAGGTGATCTTATATACTATAGTTTATAGAGATAAAATTGATAATCCAAGGTTTGTGAATTATTAGTACTAGGATCTAAATCCCGGTGATTTTGAAAAGTGATTTTTGAGAAAATTTGAGAAATAAATATATTGTTTGCTCTAGTTGTTATTTTAGAAGGAACCGTAATACCACTGGAAGCTCTATATTGTTTTGATTTTAGAGTTTTACGTGTTCTGTTAGGAGGACCTCCTTCTTGACATTTTTAATTTGGGTTTTTGATTTACTTCTCTTTTTGAGGAATTCAAAATAAATTTTTGAAAATATTTTGAATATAAAACTTGGGTATCTAGCTCTAAAATTTTGAAGTATTTTGAAAAATGCTGGATGCATAGCATTTATTATAGACTATTCTCTTTAATTGTTGCATATGGTTGATATAGTGTTTATATTGCATGTTTTTATAATAGAAATATTATAATTAAGGAAAATATAATTAATTAGATTTACTGAAAACCAAGTAAGTAAATTGATTTTTCTTAGGTTGGTCATTAATTCTTCCACTCCGTAGTAGTTTCGGGATGAAGTTCTATTAGGGGGGAGAGTGTAACGACCCGTAAATTAATCACTTTGAATTTGAATATTTAAATCATTTTTTAATATTTAAATAATGGATTTTAATAACCAAATAAACATCTTTTAAATAATAATTAATGATGATAAAATTATTTTCAAATTTTGTTTACCAATATGGTTAGTTTAAACAAAACAAAAAATGTGACTGAAAAACGTTTTTCGAAATTTTGACTATTCGACAGCGGAAAGTTATTGGAAACGTCTTAAACATTTATGCAACCTTTTACAAGCATATATATGATATGATTCATATAATTAAGCATACTTAAAAATATGTTAACTTATATATATTTGTACTTAAGGGTGATGTGATAAATTTAGTTTTTAAAGCTTATATATATACACATAAGCACCTTTGTGTGTATATATATATATAATCTCCAAATGTAATTAAAATGTGGGTTCCTTGATTTAAGGGTAGGTGAGGGAGTGACCAACGTGGGAAATAAGGTTGGAAAGGGTATGGTGGTTATCTTGTCACATGACATGTTTAATTAATATATTATATTGCCAAGGTTAGTTTAGTCTTATGCCTATAAATACATCCCTCTCCACTCCTTTCTCGCTTTCACATTCTTGTTTCCTAAGTTCCATTCCATTTTCTTCATGTATTCATCAATTTTAATATCTTCCATTTGTATGTTCATGTCTTAAAAATATAGCTTTTTCACTTCCATCCACTTAAAACTAGCTTATACATTCTCTACATCACTCTACTTACCAAATAACACCTTAATTCCTCATTTCAACTTGGTCGTTCCCATAATAGCCCATGATCAAACCAATATAGCCCATTTAAATGCCCAAAAGTTAGAGCTTGAGTGGAGTGAAGTCTAGTTCGTGCGTAGGCAAGTTGTTGTAGGAGTTCGGCTTAGTTCGGTAGCATTTTTGTGAGTAAAACTTCACCTTTAAACTAAAACTTTTTAAACCATACTCACATTCATATTTGTTGCCAATAGTGCGGTAGTTGTTGATTTGATTCAAGCTTCAAAAATTGATATCTTGGTCTTAGTTTAGTAATTTGTAAAGTCGGCAGGTAAAAATTGCTTATAATGTTGGTTCATGCTTACTACATGTTATATCATAGTAAATTACCGTTTGTATATGCTCATATCATTGCTATGTAACGTTTGGTTGTAATGATAATGCAGTAACTTATTTCCAAACTGCCCGTGTAGCGATAGTCCTTATATCGGCACTTACGGAAAAATCACTTTTTATTAAAACAGTTTGGTTTCATCTTTGTGCTTTGAACTGTTTTACAAGTTAAGCAAGATTTTGATTAACAATGCTTTAAAATATAATTAACCATTTTAATAATGATTATTTTATTTAATTAATAAGGATTAATATTAACAAATTACTTAGTTAATGACGTGTTTTAAATTTAACTAATTACTTAGCGAACAATGTTTTAAATTTAATTAATCATTTTATCTAATGACGTTTAAGGCTGATTAATCTTTTAATAATGATGGATAAAATTAGTTAATCAATGAATTAATGATGTTTTTAAATTAATTAATCTTTTTAATAACGACTTTTCAAGTTAATCAACTTGTTTTAGCTTTAATTAATCTCTCCTTTAATGATGTTTATAATTAATAAATCTTTTTCTAATAATGAGATTTATTTATTTATTAATTAATTTAATAATTATATTTAAATTTTTACTAATTAGTTGAATTAATGATGTTTTAAAGGTAATTTATCCTTTTCAATTATAGGCATTAGAAGTTAATTTATCCACTTGATTAATGGAGTTTCAAAGTGAATTTATCAAAACAACAAGGATGTTTTTACTTTGTTATTAATTTTATTTGAAATAGTAATAATGATAAGTTATTATTTATTTAAATGTAACAACCCTGTATTTTGTGATTATTTCAATTGTATATTTTAATTATTTTAATTGAAATTCCTGATTTAAAAACTTTATTTTATTTATTGAAATGAATAAACTTTGTTATTTTAAATATAAATTGATTTAGATGTGAATTAGAAATCCAAACATGAATAAATTGAATATTTCTAGAAAATGTGAATTTTGATCAATATGGTCAAACTTTGACATTTAAATTTAAAATTTAAACATTTGAATTTTAAATTTTATCTTTTATTATGAAAATAAATAAAATTTCAAGAATACTGCTTTCGTTTCAATGAAATCCGATAAATTTTTATGCTTTTTCCAATATTGTGTGTAAATTGTTTTATCTAACAAAATTGTTTATTTTAATTTATATAAATAATATTTTTGTTTGTTCTAATTTGTCAATATATATGTAACATGACATGTTATATATATATATATATTGTTGAGTCACTAGTTCTATGAAGTTTTTGATTTCTGACAAAGAAATAAAGGCGATCGACAAAACAAAGACATCATGGCTATAAAGAGGCACAAAAGAGCTACATATGGTACTCTAGATTATAGGTTGATTATTTGATATTGTAATAGTGATAAACTTGTTAAAATCTATCCTCAAATAATCATGCACCTCAATATAATCGACATATATACGTTTGAATAGCATTGCACATTCATTGAGCAAATTAATAGGGACCGGTCGACCGGTCATAAATCAGGCGGTCGACCGTTTCTGTGTAAAATGCACAATGAACGTGCACACATGCACATAACGACTATATATTTGAAATCCAGTCTACTGGCCATTTTTGACCTGTCGACCGTTTTTTAAACAGAGAGCAACCTTTTCCAAAAGACACTTCTTTCTCCAATGGTTGCATCTCTTACCTTTCATCAATGATCATATCTATTAATGGCTACTGTTCACAAAGAGTTACAACCATTTTTCTCTATATAAACTCATCTAAATTATTGATTCAAGATACATGAAAATATAATTTTTTTTACTCTAATTTCTGATCTTACTTTCTAAATACTCCTGCATTCCAAAAGCTCTCAATTATTTTGATTGCTTGTTGAATCATTGAAATTATTTCATATCTTTTGATTCAATAAGTAATATACTTCCCTTAATCTTCACAAAACATCATTCACATATTTTGAGGATAAGATTACAGGAAGTTTGTACTACAAGTGACAAAACTGTGTTAACAAGAACACATACCGTCAACAAACAGTTATATTCATCTTTGTTGAAGTCCTCGGTATTGTAAGAGGCAAGTGTTGAAGTCCTCGGTGTTGTAAGAGGCAAGTGTTGAAGTCCTCGGTGTATTAGAGGCGTGAAATCCCGTTCGTTTGCTCGGGTGTTGTAAACCTGTTCCTCCGGGTGAAGCGAGGTAGTTAATAGTGAAAATCCAGATAGAAGTCTGGGACTGGACGTAGGACGGTGCTCCGAACCAGTATAAAAATCTCTGGTGTGATTTTTCTATTCTTATTTACTTTGCTACTATCATCTATTTCCGCATTTATATTACATTCCATATTACATGATCCGTGTGTACTATATTAGTACGTGCACTCGTACACCGCACACTTTTCATATATTTTATTTTTAAAACATTTTAAAAGTGTATTTATAATTTTCCAGTGTTAATTGTATGTTGTTTATAATTTTTATTTCTAGTTTCAATTATTAAACTATTTCTTTAATTATTTTCTATTTTTCCTTAAAATACTTATTTATTCTCTTTTCTACTTTATTTTGTTCAGTTTTTATTTTTATTTTTATTTTTATTTTTACGTACTTTTTATTTGTTTATTTTGATTTAAAAGAAGAAGAAAATCCAAGAGTCAAGTCCTTTCATTTCCTAGTGACTTTTCATTACTTGTCTCTTCATTTTCTTTTGCCCTTTGACTCTTCATTGCATGGCCATACATTTTTGCTGTATCCATGACTTTCTTCTTTCTTTCATGTGAAAATATATCTTTCTCATCTGAAAAAATCACGTCCAAGGAAAGAAAGAAATGATAATGGCTTTTCTTTTGTCATTTTCTCCTCTTTTCATTGAATTTTGCCTTTGTTTTTCTTAGCCTTGCTCGGCCTAGCTCTCCACTCTCCACCATCTCCTCCACCATCTACAGCAGCACCACTCCTCCCCTTCTGACCTAAGACTAGGCCATGACTTGTATAGGAAGCTATCACCACCAATTTGCACAAACTCCACCTATATTGCCTAGCCAAGCCACTATACTCCACCTACCCTTCATCAATCACTTCGGCCACCCCTAGAACCACCACCACCAGCCACTACATGACCTTAGGCCGCTGCTGCACCATCACCAGGCCTGATCCAAGCAATGCCGAGCCACCACTTGCCATGGTCGAGCCAAGAAATGTGACCAAAACCCCACTATGTTTCTTTGACTTTGTGTATGTTTCATGCTATCACCACTACCCTTCATTTCCTTATTAGCCGAGCCATATTGACCTATACCTGACCCAAACACAGAGCTATGGCTGAGCAAAAGAACCCCTTGGTCGAGCTCTTGAATGGTTAAAGAAAGGTCGAATCAATTTGTCCTTTGTTAATTTCAAATTTCCAATTGTTTATATATTGTTTTGGTTGTATATTTATGTTATATTGTTTGTGTTATCGATTGTATACAAGATCATATCTTGGCTCTCTCCACTCATTTGAATCCAATGTCGTGCTGTGTCATGCTGTGTCGTGCCGTATCGTGATTTCTGAATTTGCTCTGTGTGTTTTGATTAGCTATCTCCAACTTGAAAAGGTGAGTCTTTCTCACTCCGACATTTCTACTAATAAAATGGTAAATTGATAACAAGTGTTTAGTAATTAAAAATGTTATGAAAGTTAATGATGATTATATGATATGCTATACCATGTTATTACTCTATTAACTTTGTTATTTATCACCTGACATATTATATATGACATTATATTGTGACATTTACATTGTTTATATTGTTTATGCATATGTTCACACTTCAAGTTCCCTGTTAGAATAGAATCACTATGGGTTGAAATGATACAACACCTGAATGGACTTTAGAATAGGTAAAAATCGATATGGGCTGAAATGATAGGCCTAAGCGATTTTTATTATTTTTATTTGACTTGGGATTGTGGGTTTGAAACGATATAACCCGGGTTTTCTTTTTTAATTGCGGATTGAAATGATATATATCCATATCACTTGACCTAGGTTAGAAAATTATATACAAACCCCATGGTAAATTTTTAAATGATTTTATATAAATATATATTTTTAAAGAATGAAATTTTGATTTAAAATATATATTTTATGGTTTTAAGAAAATTAAATATTAAGTCTTGAAATTGTGAATTTAAGTATGTAAATTTGAAGTATTGTGATTTTGACTTCAAAATTTATTTTTAAAATGTAAATAAATAATGGAAATTAAATTTAAAGTTTTGAAATGATATTTGAAGTAAAATGTTAAGTTTTTGTTAAATTTATAAGTAAATAAACAGTGAAATTTTGACTTAACAAATAAATTGAATTTTAAATTGGATATTTGATTTTGAAATTTTGTTGTGATAAATCATATGTTAAGTTGATTTAAATGTGAAATTTTAAAGTCTAATAATATGATTTATAAGTTTAAAATTTGCTAAAATTGAAGTTTTATTGTTTCTGAAAAGTTATAATAAAATCTGGAATTTTATTAATAGCATTTCTAGAATGCTGTAGTTTTATGACAACATTTTAAATGATGTTGTTTTTTAACTTAACTATGTTTGAAATAACAAAATATCTATTACGGTATTTTATAAATGTCTTTGTTCCTAAACTAAACTATTTTGGAAATTTTAAGCTACGATAGCACTTTGTAAACACTGTCATTGCTGTATTTTGACAATGTTTTGAAATATTATAGATTTTAACACTATTTGAGTTAAAATTTAAAATGCTAAATGATTTAACTTTTGGATTTGATTATTTGTGAAATATAAGGAGTTTTGAATATAATTTAATATTTAAATTTGAATTTTAAGGAATTTAAGTTGAATTTGAATTTAAATAAGGTTTATTTGGTTATGTGTTAAATGGAATGAAATGAAACGAGATAAATGAATTTTTAAATGGAATTTTGAAATGTGTTTGTAATGATATTTGGAATAAAAAATGAATGACATATTTGATTTAAAAATGATATTTAAATTTGAATATTTGAATTTGATTTCAAATAATGATTTGATAATGAGGTTTTGAAAGGATATGATATTTTAATGATTGAAATGGTTTGGAAATGATTTAATCTTTATTTTGATAAATAATATGAATTGGAATGATATTTGATTTTGATAAATGAATATTTGAAGTTTATATTAGTACGAAAGGATATTTAGTTTACCTGTAATTCTGGTTATTCAAATAATATTGGATTTATGAAATGAATATTTCAAAACTAAGTAATAATGAAGTAAAATAAGAGATATTTGAAATTAAAAATTAAGTTTTGAATTATGGTATATTAAAGCTTTGAATTATATTAAAAATTGAATAGTTTGTTTTATGGATCAAATCTATATTTGAAATTGATAAGATTTGAAATGTTTTGTTGGGAAACTGAATTGAATTAAATTGGAAATTTGAAAATTTTAAATGTATGATTTCGAAATGTTATGATTTTAAAAGTGTAATGATTTCAAGTATTTTGGGTTTCGAAAGAGTTATAGCTTTGAAAGTGTTATGACTTTTGAAAGATGAATATATATTTGAAATGGAAACGATATTGTACCCATTTGAATATAGTTTGAAAAAAAATGGTATGGTTT
This sequence comes from Allium cepa, assembly GCA_030765085.1. Taxonomy (NCBI): domain Eukaryota; kingdom Viridiplantae; phylum Streptophyta; class Magnoliopsida; order Asparagales; family Amaryllidaceae; genus Allium; species Allium cepa. The sequence continues at coordinate 471,730,448 of CM060931.1, forward strand.
CGAAGTATAAACTATTTTGAAAGGAATATAGTTTTGAAATGAAATGATTTGACTTTTGAAGTACAAACTATTTTGAAATGACCACGGCGTTATAATAACGTTTGGTTGTTAAAGAGACCGGGATCGGAAGTTGTCATACTCTTTGCCAACTCTGAAAACTACTTTAACAACTGTGTATGCGGTGGAGATTCCAAAATGAAGTAGGATGGTGGCGACGTTCTTGAGGTATATTACGTGGAGCCGACTCCCGTGAGTTGGCATAATATGGCTAAAACAGGAGCGATCTCGGACCAAAAGGGGTAGCTCCTCTGGTCGGACGCACTTCTTCGATACTATACTCTTACTTGTGGTTGATTTGATGGCCATCCTCCGATTTTGATATGGGAGTGCGTTCCGAGGTGAGCGTATGTGGCTGCTACGTTACCACCAGTCCGTGAGCATAATTGGTATAAATGCCCTGGCATTGCCTCATGTGCCGTGTCACCTACCACAGCGAGCCTTACTACGAGTTTTTATTTGTGTCGTACCTACGAAGTATCTTCTTATAGTCTACCGATCAAGAGATATGCAGGCACTGCATAGACTATTGGCATTATTTTGTGTTAAGGGCTATATGGGTAACCCTTTAACGCTATTTTAAAGTAAGTTTATTTTACATTAGACATTATTATTACCGCGCAATATTCTTACATAGTAAAAACGGATCCTTAGAGGATGGGCGATCTCAAGCATCCTTTAAGTTATTGATGCATTTTTGTTACTGTTCACTTGAGTTGATTTACAGTTCATAAGTATTTATGTCCTGACTTGAGTGTTTTGTGTTTTGCTTTACGCTCAAGTCAGACTGAGTGATTCAGCATTCAAGACTCACCTTCGTAGTTGGAGCTTTGCTTGAAGATCCAGCCATCTATTTTGCTTTTAGTATCCAGTGATTTCAGTGATGTATTCTGATTTGTACCTTATGTATCTTGTTCTCTTCTGTTGTATCTTGTTTAACTCTGATGTATCTTATTTTTATATAGTAGCCTCGTGAACTACTATCTCTTTTAATTCCACTGCATTATTATTTACTCTGTGTCTGTGATCTATGATTATTTATTTACTGTATATTCTGAGATTTGCCAAATTTTATTTACAGCTCAGTATTTTAAGCAATTCAAGTCCGATATGTGTGGATGTGAATGGTTGAAAATATCGGTTCATTACATTTGGTATCAGATCTTTGGTAGCTCTAGGCAAAACTAGCATATGGATTAGATGTATTTATAGAATTAATCACTTTCATTCAAGTTTGAATCTCGACCTTTTTGACTCAATTCCTTTGAATTTTGGAACGTTCCCTGCAGTTCCACAATCCATTCGTGTCCCTTACTATTCATCTTCTTTTGATTCTGAAGTATCCCATAACTCCACTTCAAATGATCTTTATAATGAGTCGGTGGTCTCGCCAATCTCAAATTGATTTGTAAAGGGAAAACTCCTTTACAACAGCATCGATTCACGGAGATTTTATATCCTCGGTTTAGATGCTAGTACAACTCAAATTACCCCAGAAATCAATTGGTATCAGATTTGAGACCGAATGTTGATTTACCCTAGAAATCCACATCGATTTTATTCTTTAAGTCACGGTTGACTCGGTTAAGGTTGCCCACGATTTATGTAAGCTTATCCATTTTCTTATTCTGTTATTTAATCATCTCACCTTTGTTTCCAACTTATCTTCAAATCATTCTTGAAGTGTATTTGTAAATTAATATAAAATGTTTTATATATTGCGTCGTTTGAGGTGTTGATGTTGATTTAGGTTTCTGATCGATTCATCTGATCAACGCTATCGATAGGATTTCCAAAACACTTGAATAGAGCAAACTGACACAATATGATTTTTTCCAAATTTAGTAATGAAATAAATTTTGTAAATATATTTTAAATATTTATCTGGATTTTATTGAATTGGTTTTTAAGAAATAATATTTGATTTTATATATCATTATCTCTTGTTTCATATATAAATAATTGAACTATAAAACATGGTTATAAATTTATTTGGAAATTTAAATGAATTTAAACAATAATTTGAGAGGTTAATTTCCGATGGATTTCAAACCTTGTGTTTAAAGTTTTAAAGGATATATTATTTAAAGTATTTTCATATAGAAATTTGTTTCCAAAGAATTTTAAAGTTTAAAACTAGTGCTCTTCTCTTTGTCGCTGGAAAATAACTTCGGTGATGACTGCAGCATCATCGACATTCATTTTCGAGTTTCGAATTGAAGAGACCGTTCTGTAGTCTTCCTACAATTTTGTTTTGGGGAATTTAATTGATTTGAATTTCTAAAATAAGACTAGATTTATAACGTATGTTGATATATGATTTAAAATTTGAATGGATATATATATATATATATAATATATACGCATTTATTTATCTCTAAATAGTTTGAAATTTATCGGAAATTTAATTCATGAATTTTATCTTGAAAGATAATTTTTAAGTAATAATTTCAAGATTTGGATAAATATTCAAACTTGAAATGATTGAATTGGAAAGTTTTATTTGTATAATATCCAATTTCATTTCGATATAACTTGCCTAAATTTACAGAAGTTGAATATGTAATTGGATAACACACAATATAAAAAGGATTTTATAAATAAAATTTGAGTGTTTATAATAAATGTTCTACACTTAAATTTTAGTTATAAAAAGATTAACAGAGATAAATAAAGAGAAAAGGGTAATGGAATAATTTACAATTTAAAATGATGTTAAAGGAACTAAGAATAAATTTAAAGCAGTTATAATAAGTGTAAATATATTTAACATAGGTGGTAAAATATATTGGGAGGAATAATTTTAATTTTAATTAGGAATAAAGAAAAAATAATTTATTGAGTACATTTTGAGTATAATGAATGATTTTTTTCCAAATCCATGACTTTAGTGATTGTTAATTTAAGATAATTGGATGATAAGATAATGAAATTAGAGATAGTTAAGATTTATTTAACTTAGGTAAAATTAATTTTCAATATAAGTTGAAATTTTCATGGTTTCAAATTTATTGTCTTATTTTGTTTTTTCAAACTATCTTTTGGTTGTCCTTATTTCCCTTATCTTACTACAGAATGGAAATCCTATTGCTTATACCAGTCTGTTTAGAAATATTTCTATAATCTTTAGTACTCATTTTGAATCTGAGCACTGCTTGCCATCCATATACCGTCGGTCAAGGGAGAAGGGTGAATCAGATTCTAGAAGATCTTTTTCGCGCTTGTGTTCTTGATTCTGGAGGATCTTGGAAAGATCATCTTCACCTTGTTAAACTTGCCTATAACAACAGTTATCAGGTATAATTGCAATCTTCTTGTCATCTTGTCTTAATCCTATTTCATTCTATCTTTCTTTGTGTTTTCCTTTACCTCATTCCTTTTCGAGGACGAAAAGTTTTGAGTGGGAGAGAGTGTAACAACCATGTATTTTGCGATTATTTCAATTGTATATTTTAATTATTTCAATTGAAATTCCTAATTTATAATTTTTATTTTATTTATTAAAATGAATAAACTTTGTTATTATAAATATAAATTTTGATTTTTATGTGAATTAGAATTTCAAACATGAATAAATTGAATATTTCCAAAAAATGTGAATTTTGATCAATATGGTCAAACTTTTACTTTTAAATTTAAAATTTAAATATTTGAATTTTTGAATTTTATCTTTTATTATGAAAATAAATAAAATTTCAAGAATACTGCTTTTCGTTTCGTTGAAATTCGATTAATATTGTGAAAGTTGTTTTTTCCAATATTGTGTGTAAATTGTTTTATTTAACAAAATTATTTATTTTATTTTATATAAATAATATTTTTTTTGTTCTAATTTTTTAATATATATGTGAAATTACATGTTATGTATGTATTTTATTTATAAAACATTTTAAAAGTGTATTTATAATTTTCCAATGTTAGTTGTATATTGTTTACAATTTTTATTTCTAGTTTCAATTATTAAACTATTTCTTTAATTATTTTCTATTTTTACTTAAAATAATTATTTATTGTCATTTCTACTTTATTTTGTTCATTTTTTTTACTTACTTTTTATTTGTTTATTTTAATTTAAAAGAAAAAGAAAATCCAAGAGTCAAGTCCTTTCATTTCCTAGTGACCTTTCAATTACTTGTCTCTTCATTTGTTTTTACCCTTTGACTCTTCATTGCTTGGCCATACATTTTTGATGTAGCCATGAATTTCTTCTTTCTTTCACATGAAAATATTTCTGTCTCATCTGAATAACTCATGGCCAAGGAAAGAAAGAAATGCTAATGGCTTTTCTTTTGTCATTTTCTTCTCTTTTCATTGAATTTTGCCTTTGTTTTTCTTAGCCTTGCTCGGCCTACCTCTCCACTCTCCACCGTCAGCTCCACCATCTCCTCCACCATCTACAGCAGCACCACTCCTCCTTCTCTAACCTAAGACTAGGTCGTGACTTATATAGGAAGCTATCACCACAAATTTGCACAAACTCCACCAATATTGCCTAGCCCAGCCACTATACTCCACCTACCCTTCATCAATCACTTCGGCCACCCTATGAACCACCACCTCCAGCCACTACATGACCTTTGGCCGCTGCTGCACCATCACCAGGCCTAAACCAAGCAAGGCCGAGCCACCACTTTCCATGGCCGAGGCCAAGAAATGTGACCAAAACCCCACTTTGTTGCTTTAACCTTGTGTATGTTTCATGCTATCACCATTACCCTTCATTTCCTTATTAGCCGAGCAATATTGACCTATACCTGACCTAAACACACAGCTATGACTGAGCAAAAGAATCCCTTGGTCGAGCTCTTGAATGGTTAAACAAAGGTCAAATCATTTTGTCCTTTGTTAATTTCAAATTTCCAATTGTTTCTATATTGTTTTGGTTGTATATTTATGTTATATTGTTTGTGTTATTGATTGTATACAAGATCATATCTTGGCTCTCTCCACTCATTTGAACCCAATGCCGTGATATGTCGTGCTTTCTGGATTTGTTTTGTGTGTTTTGATTAGCTATCTCCAGCTTGAGAAGGTGAGTCTTTCTCAGTCTGACATTTCTACTTATGAAATGGTAAATTAATGACAAGTGTTTAGTAATTAAAAATGTTATGCAAGTTAATGATTATTATATGATATGCCATGCCATGTTATTACCCTGTTAACTTTGTTATTTATCACTTGACATATGATACGTGACATTATATTATGACATTTACATTGTTTATATTGTTTATGCATATCTTCACACTGCAAGTTCCATGTTAGAATAGAATCACTATGGGTTGAAATGATACATACCCGAACGGACTTTAGAATAGGAAAAAATCATTATGGGCTGAAATGATAAGCCTATGATATCCCGGAATTTTTGGCAATATAAATTTAATAATCTATATTTAAAATTAAATTGATTTGATAATTTTTGTAAATAAATTTGAATTGATTTAATAATCTTACTTTAATAAATATTTAATTAGTTGATTTTATCTTTTAAAAGCTAATAAATTGTTTTCTATTTATAATGTAAATATTGGGTATATATTATAAATAGAAAAAGCTTGGTTTGAATTTAATAAATCAATCTTATTTTCAAATTCTAATATACATTTTAGTAATTTGGAAATCTGATTTAATCTAATATAATTTTTTTTCAAAGCTATTTAATAAAATAACTATATGATTTTAAAATACATAAAATAAATGTTTAATTATTTAAAAAGGATTTTAGTTTAAAGTTTAAATAAGATTAATAATAAGATTTTTTTAACATTCTTTTTAAAATATTAATTAATAAATATGATTTGTAAATTAGGTATGAAAGTTTAAAATACAACTAATAAATGAAACATTAATTCATTTAAATAATAAGTAATTTATAACTTCTTTTATAAATTTATTTAAAATAATCAAAAATGTTATTTTCAAATAATAGATATATGTATTGTTTTTATTTATAATTATACTTGGTTTTATTCTTTAAAAATTATCTATATATATAACTAAGTATTAAAAACTAATTAATTTAGTTAAAAACTTTTATTAACACTTAATTATAAATACAAATTACTTAAAAGACAAGTGTAAACATCCTAGAACTTAATATAACATGTGTTAAGTGAATAAACAAGGTAATTAACATGTGTTAATATTTAAGACAAGTGTCAAATTGTATTTTTATTTTTCTTTGATTTTTAATTAATCATGAATTTAGTTTATAAAAACTTGCCTTCTTCCTTTCCTTTCCTTTTTCTCATTTTCATTTCATAGCAAAGAAATGTTGAGGTGAAACTATTTACTCTAAAACAATCTTCATTTCATAATGAAAATTTTCATTTCCTCTAAAACCAGTTTTCTCATCAACCTATAACCAACTGCAAATCACTCTTCAAATTCATTTCCTGTAACACATTTTCAAAATGCAAAGCATTTTCAAAACATATCATGCAAGTCCGTACATTTTACTTTCTTCAATCTGTAAACACATTTCCTGAAACTGTAGCCTCTACATCATTTCTCTTCAACCTGAAATTGTTTCATGAATTCTTCAAAATCTGGAAGCACATGCAAAATAATCTGAAGCTAACCTGCACATTTCTAAAACAAAAGCAAACTGCATTCTTCAAAATCTGGAAATCAAGCTACTGCATGCAAAGCTGGGAACTAAAGCAAGTTAAAAACATCAGCAACTCAAGTTTTTTTTTAAAAGAACCATTCAAGAGTTCAAAAGATCTTCAAAAGGCTTTTTTCAAAATCTTGGAACTCTGTTTTTCCTTCACGTATCAGGTGAGTAACTCCACTTTTAAAATTTAAGTAGGAAAATTTGATTGCATGCTTTTTAATTAGAAATGAATATATATTATGAATTTGCTGTGAATATATATATATATATATATATATATATATATATATATATGTGAAATATATATGTGTGCATGCTTGTTTACCTGTTGCATTTCTGTTTCTTTAATTTCAAGCTTCTGTTTGATTTTAAAAACCATAATCTCTTGATTAATTCTTGATAGATTTAAGGTGTGACGACCCGACTTTCTCACCACAGAAAATAGCATCATCTTGAAGAAAGAAAGGGATAGAAAAGAGAAAAGAAAGAGAAGAAAGAAGAAACAACATCAGAATCTCAACAGCGGAATGAATAAATTATATTAATAACATAAATATTACATAGTATACAACACTAATCAGAGTTAAACAGATTACACATCACATACTAGATAGTTATAAACACCTGTCTAGTTATACAACTCAATACAATACAACAAAGAAATACCAACATAGAGAACACACAGCGGAAACTATATATCTAACGCCGAAGCCTCCTGCTCCATTGCTCCTCCAAAATTTGTCAAAGCTAACCTGAATCCCTTGGCTACTCATAAAAAGTTGAGTATGCAAGAGTTTAAGAAAACAGAAGATAAACTCCAGGTCAGACATGGGTCTAGTGTGAGTAACAGGTTAAAGTTGCTTAACTTTGAAAAACCTTTGAAAAGAAAAGGTATCACGTAAGACTTCCCACACATAAACATGGAAAAGTTTTTACCTTACGCTAACCAAAACATTTGATAGGAAATCCAATGATATTATAATAGGGTCTAGGGTTTTCAAGTAAATATGAAATAGCCGAAATTGTTACATCTATCAAATTCCAGCTACTAGCCACAAAAGCGGGTAATACAATCAAAACCGTTGGCACTTATTGGATTTTGGATTCCATACAATGGCAGAGCTACTGGGGTACAGCCCGTCACAGTACGTAGCCTAGATCACCGTACCGAGGAGCCACCCTAACTCCCCTGCAACACAAGGCTGGAACCATACCTTACCGGACAGTCCCGAACAAGACAACCACGCAGTTGGCGTACGTTCCAACTGCCCACACAGCAGAAATAAGAAGGGACTTCTAGACAGGGGAAAATCTCGCCCTACTTGGGCATGACCCACTTAGCCTTGCTGCACCTCCCCTGTTTTAGCCATTCCCGATTGATGAGGCTTGAGGCTACGATTACCTTTAGAGAGCACATCTCTTAGAATGCTCATCGTCCACCTGACGATGTTCTGAAAGCATTCAATCCATACAAGTTCATTCCGGGTTCGAACGAAACCGAAGGCATTATCTCGTTACACTCATTTTGGAATCACCCTCAGAGTTAACGACGATAACCCTTGCACTCCGAATCTTTATCTCGAATCTGGAAGTACTACTCCGTCAAACTCATCTCGGAATCACCCTTAGAGTTATACTGACGAATAGTTCTTACATCTCGAGTCCTCACTCTTCACATGAGATTTACGACATATCGTAAATTTGGATCGATGTGGTTTTCGAATATCCAAATTTGGAAACCCGATCCCGGTCTTATCGAAATCCAAAGTGTATCTTTTAAGGCCAAGTTGTTTTAAAGGTTTAAAACAATTCAATTATCTATATACACATAGATAGATAATTCACAGATTCACAATAGATAATCTATATTATCGATCAAAAATTGATAATTCATATTATCATCGTAATGCAACCAAAGCATCCATATCACACAGCATTATTTATCTCATATCTGAGATCTCAAACCATTCAAGGCACCAATATCATTCATTCATATATAAGAATGATTAATAATCACACCAAATATAATTAATTTAAAATAAAATAAATTAATTACATCATTTCTAACTAATTTAAAGTGAATTAAATTAATTACTTCATCAATATAAATCTTGCTTACATAACCATTAATTAATTACAAATTAATTAATTAACTATCCTCTAGTTAATTACCTTAATTAATCACCCTTAATTAATTGTTTCTTAATTACATTCAAGTAATTATCCTTTAATTAATTTTACAAATTAATTATACTTAACCAAATACAGTAATTAATCTTGAATTCCTTCATAAATAAATTAATTATAATTAATTACATTAATCCTTAATTAATTACATTAATTAATTCCTTCATTTATTAATTATTTCCAAATAATCTCTTCTTAATTACATCATTAATTATAATAATTAATGATTTCTAATTATATTTTCTATTTAAATTAATTACATAAGAAATTAATCTTTATTTAAACCATAATTGTTAATCACCCTTGATTAACCCCATTCTGTAATTAACTACCCTTAATTACTTCACCAAATAAATTAATTACTCCTTAATTAATTATCTCTAATCAATCCTTTGATTAATTTTACAAAGTAATTATACTCAAACTACTTTCATCAACAAATCACCTTCAATTAATTACATCCAGTAATTACCCATTAATTACTTTCCTAAATAATTTCTCTTCATTAAATTACATTAAGTAATTATACTTCACAAAACATCAAATGATTATTCTAAATTAATTAAACTGAATTAATTAACTTAATCTAATCAAATTAAACTCAATTAATTACAACAAGTAATTAATTCCTTAATTACTTCCATAAGTAATTATAATTAACAATTTACACAAATGATTGTCTTTAAATTAATTAATCTAATTAATTATTAAAAATTAATCACATTAATTAATTATTAAATAATCCTTAATTAATAACCTTCATTAACTATTAACAATTCATTAATTATTTTCTAAAGTAATTAACTTATTTTAATCATTATAGATTACAAATTAATTAACCATTAATAGCTCATTAATTAAACCCTAATTATTTAATTAATTAAGTGTTAACTGTAACTTAATTAATCCTTTATTACTTGATTAATTAATTACTAATCATTAATTAAAATCTAATCTTATTTAATTAATGACTCTTAAATTACAAGTTAATTATTCTAAGAATAATTAATCTTAAACTTTTAAGTTTAAAACCCTTAATTACTCTAAGTAATTATCCATTTCATTAATTTATTAAATAAATTAATTATTCATTTAATTACCCTAATAATTAAATGAATTACAAATCATTAAATTCTAGTTTAACTTTTAGATAAAACCTTTTTCTTATCTATGGTTAAATTATCATTCACAAATATATTTGAAACATTCATTTCCAAATTTAATTTCAAATTTCATTTTAAATTCAAGTTTTGAAATGAAATCCAATTTATCTTCAACAAAATTTAAAATCAATTTAAAACCTTTTAAATTTACACGTTAAAGAATATTTTCTCTTATAAAAGAAATTTTACAAGAGTTTAAACCAAATTTCTTTAAAAATCCAAAACATTTAAATTTTACTTAATCATTCAAAATTGTTAAAAACACTTAAATTTATAAAACTTAAATTTCTTTTGAAACAAAGATTCAAATTTAGATTTGAATCAGATTTAAACTTTGTTTAAAACATTCCTTTACATTTCAAATTCCAATTTAAATTCAAATTCTTTTAAAAACACTTTTAAACACCTAACCTCTTAAGGTTATTTAAAAAAAATTTGAATTTAAAAACTTTATTCATGTCCAGCTAAGATTCAAATTAAACTTGAATCCATTATTTAAAATTAGATTTAAAACCTATTTTAAATCCTTGCTTAATACTTTAAATTCAGTTTAAATTTTGAAGATAGAACAGGTTTCTAACCTGTAACAAAACTAACTCGAGCTACACATAATTCACTCGAGCCTAACCTAACCTAGCCCGAGCAAAACACAAAATAACTCGAGTAAAACTCGGGTAACATTTCTATTTGAATTCATTAAAACTTAAGGTACTGACAGTTTTACACATAAACCTGAAACATCAACACACCCGAGCCCACTCAACCATGACTTCGAGTTCAATATCCCAAAGCTTCGAGCAAAACATGATTCAGCTCGAACATCACTCGAGTACCCTTCTTCCTCCAAAACAACAGCCGAGACACAAGTCCTCCGTGCACCTGCACCATGACTACCACCAACTCCGACCACTCGCGATGACGCACGCAAGACGACGATCGTCTCCCAACTTAATTCCGGCCATCAAACAATTTACAGAAGCCCAAAATCAAAATCGAGCTTATGAGCTCAAATATAGAACAATGTCGAATACTGAAAATCGCCTCAAACACCAAACTCCGACCACCAGAGTGGCTTCACCTCCGGCTACGACATCTTCCACACCCCATCAACCACCTACTTGAAACTGGGAAAGCTCGGTCATCTATAGAAGCCGCGTCGATCAATTTTTCTGAGCAACAGAAAACTAGGGTTAAATTTCATTCCTAAATCACCATCGCCACAATGCTTCCTCTTCCCAATAATTTTCCCTGAAACCACGATCATGCTTCTACCTCCAGGAAGAAATCCAATCTTCCATGGCCAGTGGAGCACCAGAAATTTTTCAAACATCACTTCTAGTTCAAACAAGGACAGCGCCTAAATCCTATTACTAGAAATTAAGATTTAGTTTTAAAAATCATCATTTGGTTTAAGAATTCAGATTACATTCCTGAATTTATAAATTAAGGTATTTAAATTTACAGATTATTACACATTCACTCTTATTTTTGAATTTCCAGAAACAATACAGATTTTTTTTAATTATATATTGAATAAAATTTTAAACATTAACTTATGTTACATAACCATATATTGTTTGAATCTTAAACCTTAACAAAGATTTGAATATGAGATCATGATTTTTGATCTGAATTTAAACCTGGAATCTAGAACAGGCAAGAACACATCACAACACAAGCATGCATTCAGAAACCCAAACATTTATACAGAGAATTCCATCATATTCATCCAAACAAATCATGATTATCACAGGAAACAATAAAGCAACCATATTTACTTAAGTTTATTTAATATAAAAATGTTACTCACCTGAAAATTTATGAGCAAAGCACCTTATTTATGAAAAGCTTGAACTGGAATGTGCTTTGATTTGAAAACTTCAAGTTGCTGTAGTTTTCTTTTGATCTTAAAACTCAGTTGCGTGTTTGCTTTTTAAAAACTTCGAATTGAAGAAGAATGTAGGCCTGGTTTGAAACTGCAGAATTGGAGGAACTGCAGGCCTTTGAGTTGCAAACTGATGATCAGGTTAATGATTTGAAGAGGCTACAGAATTGATTTCTGGTTTTGGAGATGATTCAGATAGTTTTGGTTTCATTTGGTTAGAGGGAAATATTGGTTTCAGATTTGTTTTTGAGGGGATTACAGAATTTTTTTTTGAATAATTTTTTTTCTGTTTTGAATGAAGATTGATTACAGATTTCAGATCTTGGTTTAAATTTTGATTACAGATCTTTCAACTGAAGTTTCTCTTAAGTTTTGAAAAAGAATAGAAAAAAGAATAAGAATGAGAAGAAATGTGTTTATATAAGTAAAAAATGATTTATTTAAACAAAAGAAAAAAAACAAAAATTAAAAAATGTCACATGTCTAATATAGTAACATTTGTCATCTTTGATTTATGTTTACCAAACACATGTAATTTAGGTGTCTTAAGAGATTTACACATGTAATTTAAGTACTTTATTTTAATTTAAAATTGTTTATAAAAGCTTTAAATCTTAATTTATTACTTCTTATGTGAGTGTGTTGTGTGTGTGTGTGTATGTGTTTCCTTCTTTTTTTCATAGAAAAATAAAACAAAACAAATAATAAATAAAAGCTTATCCAAATATTTTTAAGTATTTATTCTTTTGAATTTCAAAACATTAAATTCAAATTTAAATTAAATTATAAAATCCAATTTTAAAATCAAGTTATATATATATATATATGCATATATAACTCTTATTAAATTTTGAAAATAACAAATCCTTTTTCTTATAAAATTTATTTGTGTTCATAAAAACTAGGTATTATAATTATTATTTGAAAATAACAAATTTAACAATTTTATATGATTTATAAAAGAGATTATAAATCACATCTATTACTCAATATATTAAGACCATATGTAGTTTGTAATTTAAACTCTTATACATAATTTCAAGCCATATTTAAAAAGAAAATAAAACAAAGCTTTCATGTAATCTAATTTAGATTCATATTTAAGCTAATTAAATAAAATTTTAAAACAAATAAGATTTACCTTAAGTATTTACAAACTATATATATATATATTAAATTGCTTTGAAAAGCTAAATGTTAATTTTAAATCAAAATTTCCAATTTACCAAAAATAATTTAGAATTAGAAAATTGATTCATTTACTAAATTCCAAACCAAAGCTTATCTATTTACAACATATACAATTATATATATATATATATATATATATATATTATAAATAGAAAACAATTTATTACTTTTAAAAAGATAAAATCTACCAATTTAAGTATTTATTAAAAGAAGATTATTAAATCAATTCAAAATTTATTAACAAAAATTATGAAATCAAATTAATTTTTAACACAGATTATTAAATTTATATTGCCAAAAATTCCGGGATATCACATTCCTCCCCCTTAAAAGAATTTCGTCCCCGAAATTTAAAAGCAAACGTAATTTAATAATCTATCTTAAGATTTTATTTTAAAACTCAAGCATATATTATCAATCATATGCTACCAACCATAGCAACCAATTTACTCAAACAAACAAATCTAACTATCCAGGCAAAATTCTGGATAGAATTTTCCTAGAGTTTCTCTGGTATAAATACCGGGATACCCACTCTATAGAATCCAAACAATCTATACTACTAAGCTACAGAGCTCCTATCCAACTAGATCTACAAAACTAAACTGGATATCAGACTACGGACTAGTCTGACACAACAATCACATCCTCCTGAATTGCTTGTTCCATAACCAGAGATAGATCATACACGTACTCCCTCAGAGATACGTGAAACACATTGAATCCCAGTTATCCAAACTGGCGATTCAACCTTGAAAATCAAACATTAATCCTCACAAGAACACAGAAAAGATCCAAAACACCTCGGAGCTGACTTACCCAGTCTTACCCAATCTTATAGCTCCTTAGATCGGAGAAAACTTACCCAAAATCAATTCTTCAACTCCGGAATCCAAATTACGTCGTCTCTTATCCACAAAACTCTTTTAACGATCCTGGGCTGCCTTCATACTCTCCCGATCAGCTCAACCTTCGCTGATGTCTCTAGAAACAAACTGGACCAAAACAACCCGACAGAATGATCTCCTCAAGATCAATCCCAAACCAAGAACACCAACTCTACTCCACAAACATCAGAAGACTAACTTACTTCTCCTATTCGGAAAAGACAAAAGCACTTCCAAACTGCTTCCGTTGCACAACTCTGATCTGGAGTAGATGAAGAACTCGAGCACGAACTATACAACACATCTCAGAAATATGGTTCAACAGATCCATAAATGAAAACTCAGATGTCCCACCTGATCCTAAGCTGCTTCACCAAACCCTTGCTCTAGAAGTCATCCTTCTACTAAACTGAACCACCGGAACCAATCCTGGAATCCAGTCGATAAGAAAACTCAACCTCCAGATGCGGATAAACCTCTGATAACTCAAGAGAACACACAAACTATCGCAAGTCGCTTTTTGGGATCAACCAGTCCAATATCCAAAGAAGACTGTTCTCTCTTTACCAATCAGAACAGCTTACACTTATCTGGTCAATCCATCGAAGAAATGGATCCACTCTGCTGCTTCTGAACTCCATCTCCAAAAAAACTGCTAACCTGAAGACCTTCTTGCTGGCACACAGAATACTCCGAGCTTCACTAACACTGACGCCAAAGACTTCCTAATCCAAAGCTCTTTGAGAAACTCAGGCCTCAAACCAGACAGAAACATTCTGCTGAACCCAGCCACAACATTGAAGCAGATATACCTCCTAAACTTGTTACAAAGAAAAATCTTCAGAGACATCCATAGTCACTGCGTCTCATCACACAGCTACTAATTTCTGAGGTATCAAGATACCATTATTCGCTTCTGCCTAACCAACAGATCCAACTCTACTCATCTAACTTGCGCTATCAAGATGGACTCCAAACCTTTAAAAGGTATCCTTCAGAGATCGATGAAATCCTTACATCCAGCTGCAAAGCTCACTTGAGACGTTATTAGGTATACAGTCTCGATAGATACACTTCCAACCTCATCACTCAAACTCCAACCATTGGTAGTAGTCATGTTACACACCCCACTACCTCATCTACCTTTATAACTTATATTGGAAAACCTGAGCAGGTAACCCAACAGATAGGTAGAAGTGTGTGTGTGTGTGTATATATTCAAATTACAAATACGCTCTCTCAAGAAAGAAATCACTTCAAAGCCTAGGTATTCACTCAACCTAGCGCTCTTATACCAACTGTGACGACTCGGCTTTCTTACCATAGAAAATCGCATCATCTTGAAGAAAGAAAGGGATAAAAAAGAGAAAAGAAAGAGAAGAAAGAAGAAACAACATCAGAATCTCAACATCGGAACGAATAAATTATATTAATAACATAAATACTACATAGTATACAACGCTAATAAGAGTTACACAGATTACACATCACATACTAGACAGTTATAAACACCTGTCTAGTTATACAACTCAATACAATACAACAAAGAAATACCAACACAGAGAACACACAACGGAAACTATATATCTAACGCCGAAGCCTCCTGCTCCATTGCTCCTCCAAAATTCGTCAAAGCTAACCTGAATCCGTTGGATACTCGTAAAAATTTGAGTACCCAAGAGTTTAAGAAAACAGAAGATAAACTTCGGGTCAAACATGGGTTTGGTGTGAGTAACAGGTTAAAGTTGCTTAACTTTGAAAAGAAAAGATATCACGTAAGACTTCCCACACATAAACATGGAAAAGTTTTTACCTTACGCTAACCAAAACATTTGATAGGAAATCTAGTGATATTATAATAGGGTCTAGGGTTTTCAAGTAAATATGAAATAGCCAAAATTGTTACATCTATTAAATTCCAGCTACTAGCCACAAAAGCGGGTAATACAATCAAAACCGTTGGCACTTATTGGATTTTGGATTCCATACAATGGCAGGGCTACTGGGGTACTGCCCGTCACAGTACGTGGCCTAGATCACCGTACCGAGGAGCCACCCTAACTCCCCTGCAACACAAGGCCAAAACCATCCCTTACTGGACAGTCCCGAACAAGACAACCCCGCAGTTGGCATACGTTCCAACCGCCCACACAGCCGAAATAAGAAGGGACTTCTAGACGGGGGAAAATCTCATCCTACTTGGGCAAGACCCACTTAGCCTTGCTGCACCTCCCATGTTTTAGCCATTCCCGGTTGATGAGGCTTGAGGCTATGATTACCTTTAGAGAACACACCTCTTAGAATGCTCATCATCCACCTGACGATGTTCTGAAAGCATCCAATCCATACAAGTTCGTTCCGGGTTCGAACGTAACCGAAGGCATTATCTCGTTACACTCATTTTGGAATCACCCTTAGAGTTAACGACGATAACCCTTGCACTCTGAATCTTCATCTCGAATCTGGAAGTACTACTCCGTCAAACTCATCTCGGAATTACCCTTAGAGTTATACTGACGAATAGTTCTTACACCTCGAGTCTTCACTCTTCACATGAGATTCACGACCTATCGTAAATTTGGATCGATGTGGTTTTCGGATATCCAAATTTGGAAACCCGATCCCGGTCTCATCGAAATCCAAAGCGTATCTTTAAGGCCAAGTTGTTTTAAAGGTTTAAAACAATTCAGTTATCTATATACACACAGATAGATAATTCACAGATTCACAATAGATAATCAACATTGTCATCACAATAGATAATCCATATTATCAATCTCAAATAGATAATTCATATTATCATCCCAATGCAACCAAAGCATCCATATCACACAGCATTATTTATCTCATATCTGAGATCTCAAACCATTCAAGGCAACTAATATCATTCATTCATATATAAGCAATGATTAATAATCACACCAATAATTAATTTAAAATGAATTAAATTAATTACATCATTTCTAATTAATTTAAAGTGAATTAAATTAATTACTTCATCAATATAAATCTTGCTTACATAACCATTAATTAATTACAAATTAATTAATTAACTATCCTCTAATTAATCACCTTAATTAATCACCCTTGATTAATTATTTCTTAATTACATTCAAGTAATTATCCTTTAATTAATTTTACAAATTAACTATACTTAACCAAATACAGTAATTACTCTTTAATTACTTCATAAAATAATTAATTATAATTAATTACATTAATTAATTCCTTCATTTATTAATTATTTCCAAATAATCCCTTCTTAGTTACATCATTAATTATAATAATTAATGATTTCTAATTACATTTTCTATTTAAATTATTTACATAAGAAATTAATCTTTGTTTAAACCATAATTGTTAATCACCATTGATTAACCCCATTTAGTAATTAACTACCCTTAATTACTTCACCAAATAAATTAATTACTCCTTACTTAATTATCTCTAATCAATCCCTTGATTAATTTTACAAAGTAATTATACTCAAATTACTTTCATCAACAAATCACCTTCAATTAATTACATCCAATAATTACCCATTAATTACTTTCCAAAGTAATTTCTCTTCATTAAATTACGTCAAGTAATTATACTTCACAAAACATCAAATGAGTATTCTAAATTAATTAAACGTCAAGTAAGTGAGTATCAATGAATACCATGATCTTAAGGTTCCCCATGATATCTAAAAAATTAACTTAATCTAATCAAATTAAACTCAATTTATACAATGAGTAATTAATTCCTTAATTACTTCCATAAGTAATTATACTTAACAATTTACACAAGTGATTATCTTTAAATTAATTAATCTAATTAATTATTAAAAATTAATCACATTAATTAATTATTAAATAATCCTTAGTTAATAACCTTCATTAACTATTAACAATTCATTAATTATTTCCTAAAGTAATTAACTTATTTTAATCATTATTGATTACAAATTAATTAACCATTAATAGCTCATTAATTAACCCCTAATTATTTAATTATGTGTTAACTGTAACTTAAAAATCCTTTATTACTTGATTAATTAATTACTAATCATTAATTAAAATCAAATCTTATTTAATCAATGACTCTTAAATTACAAGTTAATTATTCTAAGAATAATTAATCTTAAACTTTTAAGTTTAAAACCCTTAATTACTTTAAGTAATTATCCATTTCATTAATTTATTAAATAAATTAATTATTCATTTAATTACCCTAATAATTAAATGAATTACAAATCATCAAATTCTCGTTTAACTTTTAGATAAAATCTTTTTCTTTTCTATGGTTAAATTATCATTCACAAATATATTTGAAACATTCATTTCCAAATTTAATTTCAAATTTCATTTTAAATTCAAATTTTGAAATGAAATCCAATTTATCTTCAACAAAATTTAAAATCAATTTAAAGCCTTTTAAATTTACATGATAAAGAATACTTTCTCTTATAAAAGAAATTTTACAAGAGTTTAAACCAAATTTCTTTAAAAATCCAAAACATTTAAATTTTACTTAATCATTCAAATTTTTTAAAAACACTTAAATTATAAAACTTAAATTTCTTTTAAAACAAAGATTCAAATCTAGATTTGAATCAGATTTAAACTATGTTTAAAACATTCCTTTACATTTCGAATTCCAATTTAAATTAAAATTCTTTTAAAAACACTTTTGAACAATTAACCTCTTAAGGTTATTTAAACAAACTTGAATTTAAAAACTTTATTCATTTCCAGCTAGATTCAAATTAAACTTGAATCCATTATTTAAAATTAGATTTAAAACATATTTTAAATCCTTCTTAATACTTTAAAGTCAGTTTAAATTTTGAAGGTAGAATAGGTTTCTAACCTGTAACAAAACTAACTCGAGCTACACATAATTCACTCGAGCCTAACCTAACCTAGCCCGAGCAAAACACAAAATAACTCGAGTAAAACTCGAGTAACATTTCTATTTGAATTCATTAAAACTTAAGGTACTGACAGTTTTACACATAAACTTGAAACATCAACACACCCGAGCCCACCAACCATGACTTCGAGTCCAATACCCCAAAGCTTCGAGCAAAACACGATTCAGCCCAAACATCACTCGAGTGCCCTTCTTCCCCCAAAACAGCAGCTGATACGCAAGTCGTCCGTGCACCTGCACCATTACTGCCACCAACTCCGACCACTCGCGATGACACACGCAAGACGACGATCATCTCCCAACTTAATTCCGACCATAAACAATTTACAGAAGCCCAAAATCAAAATCGAGCTTATGAGCTCAAATCTGGAACAATGTCGATTACTGGGAATCGCCTCAAACACCAAACTCCGACCACTAGAGTGGCTTCACCTCCGGCCACGACCTCTTCCACGCCTCATCAATCACCTACTTGAAACTGGGAAAGCTCGGTCATTTATATAAGTTGCGTCGATCAATTTTTCTGAGCAACAGAAAACTAGGGTTAAAAATTTCAATCCTACATCACCATCGCCACAATGCTTTGATCCACTTCCCAATAATTTTCCTTGAAACCACGATGATGCTTCTACCTCCAGGAAGAAATCAAATCTTCCATGGCCAGTGGACCACCAGAAATTGGTCAAACATCATTTCCATTTCAAACAAGGACAGCACCTAAATCCTATTACTAGAAATTAAGATTTTAGTTTTAAAAATCATCATTTGGTTTAAGAATTCATATTACATTCCTGAATTTATAAATTAAGGTATTTAAATTTTCAGATTATTACACATGCACTGTTATTTTTGAATTTCCAGAAACAATACAAATTTTTTATTATATATTAAATAAAAATTTAAACATTAACTTATGTTACATAACCATATATTGTTTGAATCTTAAACCTTAACAAAGATTTGAATATGCGATCATGATTTTTGATCTGAATTTAAACCTGGAATCTAGAACAGGCAAGAACACATCATAACACAAGCATGCATTCCAAAACCCAAACATTTATACAGAGAATTCCATCATATTCATCCAAACAAATCATGATTATCACAGGAAACAATCAAGCAACCATATTTACTTAAGTTTATTTAATATGAAAATGTTACTTACCTGAAAATTTATGAGCAGAGTACCTTATTTATGAAAGCTTGAACTGGAATGTGCTTTGATTTGAAAACTTCAAGTTGTTGTAGTTTGCTTTTGATCTTAAAACTCAGTTGCATGTTTGCTTTTTAAAAACTTCAAATTGAAGAAGAATGTAGGCTTGGTTTGAAACTGCAGAATTGAAGGAACTGCAGGCCTTTGAGTTGCAAATTGATGATCAGGTTAATGATTTGAAGAGGCTACAGGTAATTGATTTCTGGTTTTGGAGATGATTCAGATAGTTTTGGTTTGATTTGGTTAGAGGGAAATATTGGTTTCAGATTTTTTTTTGAGGGAATTATAGTATTTTGTTTTGAACAATTTTTTTTCTGTTTTGAATGAAGATTGATTACAGATTTCAGATCTTGGTTTAAATTTTGATTATAGATCTTTCAACTGAAGTTTCTCTTAAGTTTTGAAAAAGAATAGAAAAAAGAATAAGGATGAGAAGAAATGTGTTTATATAAGTAAAAAATGATTTATTTAAACAAAAGAAAAAAAACAAAAATTAAAAAAAATGACACATGTCTAATATAGTCACATTTGTCATCTTTGATTTATGTTTACTAAACACATGTTATTTAGGTGTCTTAAGAGATTTACACATGTAATTTAAGTATTTTATTTTAATTTAAAATTGTTTATAAAAGCTTTAAATCTTAATTTATTACTTCTTATGTGTGTGTGTGTATATATATATATATAAACTTCCTTCTTTTTTTGATAGAAAAATAAAACAAAACAAATTATAAATTAAAGCTTATCCAAATATTTTTAAGTATTTATTCTTTTGAATTTCAAAACATTAAATTTAAATTTAAATTAAATTATAAAACCCAATTTAAAAATCAAGTTATATATATATGCATATATAACTCTTATTAAATTTTGAAAATAACAAATCCTATTTCTTATAAAATTTATTTATGTTCATAAAAACTAGGTATTATAATTATTATTTGAAAATAACAAATTTAACAATTTTAAGTGATTTATAAAGAGATTATAAATCACATCTATTACTCAATATATTAAGATCATATGTAATTTGTAATTTAAACTCTTATATATAATTTCAAGCAATATTTAAAAATAAAATAAAACAAAGCTTTCATGTAATCTAATTTAGATTCATATTTAAGCCAATTAAATAAAATTTTAAAACAAATAAGATTTACCTTAATTATTTACAATCTATATAGATATTTATTAAATTGCTTTGAAAAGCTAAATGTTAATTTTAAATCAAAATTTACAATTTACCAAAAATAAATTAGAATTAGAAAATTGATTCATTTACTAAATTCCAAACCAAAGCTTATCTATTTACAGTATATACAATTATATATATATATATATATTATAAATAGAAAACAATTTATTAGTTTTAAAAAGATAAAATCTACCAATTTAAGTATTTATTAAAAGAAGATTATTAAATCAATTCAAACTTTATTAACAAAAATTATCAAATCAATTTAATATTTAACACAGATTATTAAATTTATATTGCCAAACATTCCGGGATATCACATAAGGCTTAAACAAATTATGTTTATTTCATCATAGACTATAGTTTGAAAACTTTACTTAAGTTAAAACAACTCTGTATCATCTCTGAGTTTATATACAGATGATCAAACATTAATTAGTGAAATTTCAAATACCTTGATTCGATGTTTTAGGGTTATAAATAAAATCATCTTACCAAATCATGATTTTTAAAAGAAAAATCATAATTTCTAGTGTTAGATTTTGGAGGCAGTTCTAAATTGACTGTATTTTGCTTTTGGGGTTAGCACTGATCATCTATGGGTTCAAATGGGTTGAATTTCCTCCTGGAGGTGGAGGAGTGATCAAGGATGAAGGGAAAATAATCTGAATGATGATCAGAGGGTTGTGGCGATGGTGGTTGGCCAGAAGGTTTTCTAAACGTAGTTTTGGTGGATGTTGGGAAACTGCTTCAGTAATCATCCTTTGGTGGATCGAGTGCCACCAAGTTTTGGGTAATGGTGGCTAGGGCATGGATGAAGCTATGGCCGGAGCCTCTGGAGTTGTGGTGATCGACAGTGGGAGGAGGAGGGTCCTTCCAAGTTTTGGATGGTGTTCCAGTTTGGGTTTGAAGTCTGGATTTTGATTTCAAGGGGGAATCAAGGTACTGGTGATTGATATGGGGTACATTGGTGATTGATCACCTGTTTAAGTCATCAGGGTTGGTCGGAGATAGGTGGATGGCCAGTGCATGTGCACTGTGCAACATTTTCTGGTGAGGTTGGTTATTTTGGGTTGGGATTTAGTTGCCTCGCGATTTGTCTCGGGTGATTCGAGTTTTAACTCGAAGCAGATAAGGTTTTGACTCAAAGTCATTTTAAGGTAGGCTCGAGTAAATGTTGTTTACAGGTTTTTAAAGAAAAACCTGTTCTGTTTTTATATTTTTTAAAGAAAAGTATAAAATGTAAACGAAAATTTAAACTAAGTTTAAACCTGAGTTTGAATCTGAATTCAAGTAGTTTGAATCTTAGTTTTGAAATGATTTAAATTTTGAAATTTAAATTTGGTTTTAACAACTTTTAAGTGTTAAAGTATATTGGTTTGAAATTAAATTGAAAGGTTTAAATTGTAAGTTTGAGATTTTTAAATCTAAGTTTTAAAATCTGGAATTTGGGTCTGAATTTCAGTTTTTAAAATAAAATAAAGTTTTAAATTTAAATTTTTTAACTACTTTAAAAAAAATGGTTAAAAGATTTGAAATTTAAAATGAAGTTTAAAATTTAAGTAAGTTTTGAATCTAAGTAATCTGGAATGAAATTTAATATGTATTCCAGTTTTGAAATAAATGGAAATTTAAAATTTAAAATGATTTAAACAATCTTGTTTGTTAAAGTGTATTTTTTTTGGCAAGGCCGACGGGGTTGGATGGTCCCCGACCATTTTATTGCAGCACCAATAAGATTACAACACAAACTACCGAGAGCAAGCTCTAAGAAAATGGAGGAAAACAAAGCGCTACAAACAACATGCACATAAGGAGAAGGAACACGAGAAAAAATAAAAAACATAAGAACAAGAGAGATAACACCCGTTAAAAATGAATTAGTGGAAGATAGCACCCGTTAAGAACAAGTGTATTTTTACATTAATTTGAATTTAAAAATGAATTGGGTTTTAAATTCTTTTAAAACTTCTATATAAAATGAACATTTCTTTAACTTGTGAGATAAAAAGGGTTTTGAATTGTTTTTAAAAACTTTGTTTAAGTTAAATTTGTATTCATTTTAAAGTCTTAAATTTAAAATGAAATTTAAAAACAAATTATTTTTAAACGCTTTGATTAAGTAAGAAATGTTTTTCTTAAATTAAATTAGAATTTAATGATTTGTGATTCATTAAATTATTAAGTTAATTAAAATGAATAATTAATTATTTAATTAATTAATGATATGGATGATTAATTAAGTAATTAAGAGTTTTTAAATTGGTTAATTAAGACTTAAGATTAATTAATTAAGGATAATTAATTTGTAATTAAGAATTATTAATTAGATTTTAATTAATGATTAGAGATTGATTAATAAAGTAATTAAGAATTAATTAAGTTACAGTTAACACTTAATTAATTAAATAATTAGGATTAATTAATGGATTATTAAAGATTAATTAATTTGAAATTAATAATGATAAAAGCAAGTTTAAATTACTTAAGGAAAGTAATTAAAGAATTATTAATGGTTAATGAAGGTCATTAACTAAGATTATTTAATAATTAATTAATGTGATTAATTTTAATAATTAATTAGATTAATTAATTAATGATAATCATTTGTGAGGTTGTTTAAGTTTAAATTACTTAATAGAAGTAATTAATGAATTAATTAGTTGAGTTTAATGTGATTAGTTTAGTTCAATTAATTAAGTTTAATTAATTTAAACATTGGATGATTTGATAATAATTACTTTATGTAATTAATGGAGTGCAATTACTTAGTGAAGTAATTAACTGATAATTACTGGATATAATTAATGGAAGATGATTTAAGAGTGGAAGTAATTTGGATTAAATTACTTTGTAATTAATCAAGGGATTAATTAAGAAATTAATTAAGGAGTGATTAATTTATTTAACGAAGTAATTAAGGGTAGTTAATTACTTAAGGTAATTAATCAAGAGTGATTGATAATTATGGTTTAATTAAGATTAATTACTTAATGTAATGAATTAAAATAGGATAATTAATTAAAATGTTATTAGGGATAATTAATTAATATAATTAATGATGTAATTAAGGTTGATTAATTAAGATTAATAAATCAATGATAAGTAATTAAAGGGTAATTAATTAATGTAATTAATTAAGGATTGATGTAATTAATTATACTTAATTAATTAGTGAAGTAATTAAAGGTTAATTAATGTAATTTTTTAAGAGTAACTAAATTGTGAAATTAATTAAAGGATAATTACTTGAATGTAATTAAAAGATAATTAATCAAGGGTGATTAATTAAGATGGATAATTAGAGAATAATTAATTAATTTGTAATTAATTAATGATTAAGTAAGCAAGGTTTATGGTGATGAAAGTAATTAATTTAATTTATTTTAAATTAATTAAAGATGATGTAATTAATTTAATTCATTTTAAATTAATTAGAGATGAAGTAATTAATTTAATTCATTTTAAATTAATTATGGATGTTATGATTACGTAAATCATTGCTTATGTATGAATGGATGATACTGATTGCCTTGAATGGTTTGAAATCTCAGCTATGAGATAAGTAATGTTGTGTGATACAGATGCTTTGGATTGCATTGAGATGATAATATGAATTATCTATTTGTGATGATAATGTGGCTTATCTGTTTATGATGATAATGTTGATTATCTATTGTGAATCTGTGAATTATCTATCTGTGTGTATATAGATAATAGAATAGAATTGTTTTAAACTTTAAAACAACTTGGCCTTAAAAGATACGTTTTGGATTCGGTGAGACTGGGATCGGGTTTCCATATTTGGATATCCGAAAACCACATCGATCCAAATTTACGATAGGTCGTGTATCTCAAGTGAAGATAAAGATTCAGAGTGCAAGGGTTATCGTCGTTAACTATGAGGGTGATTCCAAAATGAGTGTAACGAGATAATGCCTTCAGTTTCGTTCGAACCCGGAACGAACTTGTATGGATTGAATGCTTTGAGAACATTATCAGGTGGACGATGAGCATTCTAAGTGATGTGTTCTATAAAGTTAATCGTAGCCTCAAGCCTCATCAACCGGGAATGGCCAAAACAGGGGAGGTGCACCAAGGCTAAGTGGGTCATGCCCAAGTAGGACGAGATTTACCCCTGTCTAGATGTTCCTTTTATTTCGACTGTGTGGTGCGGTTGCTGATCACAACTGCGGGGTGGTCTTGTTTGGGACTGTTCAGTAAGGAATGGTTCCGGTTTTGTGTTGCAGGGGATTGGGAGTAATCCTCGCTATGGTGATCTAGGCCCCGAACTGTGACGGGCGGTACCCCCGGTAGCCCTGCCATTGTATGGAATCCAAAATCCAATAAGTGCCATCGGATTTGATTGTATTACCCACTTTTGTGGCTAGTAGCTGGAATTTAATCTGTAACAATTTCGTCTATTTCTTATTTACTTGAAAACCGTAGACCTATTATAATATCATCGTATTTCCTATCAAATGTTTTGGTTATCGTAAGGTAAAAACTTTTCCATGTTTATGTGTGGGAAGTCTTACGTGATACCTTTTGTTTTCAATGGCTTTTCAAAGTTAAGCAACCTTAACCTGTTACTCACACCAAACCTATGTCTAACCTGGAGTTTATTTCTGTTTTTATTAAACTCTTGGGTACTCAAATTTTTACGAGTAGCCAAGGGATTCAGGTTAGCTTTAACGTATTCTGGAGGAGCAATTGAGCTGGAGGCTTCTGCGTTATAGTTATATATAGTGTCCCGCTGTGTTGGTATCTCTGAGTGGTTTCTCTGTATTGTGTTTTGAATTGTAATAACTAGACAGGTGTTTATAACTGTCTAGTATGTGATGTACAACCTGTGTAACTCTGATGGTTGTTGTATTTGATACTATGTAATACTTATGTTATTAATAAATCTATTCGTTCCGCTGCTGAGATTCTGATGTTGTTTCTTCTTTCTCTTCTTTCTTTTCTCCTTTCTATCCCTTTCTTTCTTAAAGATGATGTGATTTTTTGGTCGTTGAAAGTTGGGTCGTCATAAGGCCTGAGCAATTTTTATTATTTTTATTTGACTTGGGATTAATGGGTTTGAAATGATAAAACCCGGGTTTTCTTTTTAAATTGCGGATTGAAATGATATATATCTGTATCACTTGACCTAGGCTAGAAAATTATATACAGACCCGTGGTTAATTTTTAAATGATTTTATATAGATATGCATTTTTAAAGTATGAAATTTTGATTTAAAAAAAATATTTTATGGTTTTAAGAAAATTAACTATTAAGTCTTGAAATTATGAATTTAAGTATGTAAATTTGAAGTGATAATGATTTTGGCTTTAATGTTTATTTTCAAAATGTAAATAAATAATGGAAATCAAATTTAAACTTTTGAAATAATATTTGAAGTAGAATGTTATGTTTTTGTTAAATTTATAAGTAAATAAACAACGAAATTTTGACTTAACAAATAAATTGAATTTTAAATTGGATATTTGATTTTAAAATTTTATTGTGGTAAATCATATGTTAAGTTGATTTTAATGTGAAATTTTGAGGTCTAAAAATATGATTTATAAGTTTAAAATTTTCTAAAGTCGAAGTTTTATTATTTCTGATAAGTTATAATAAAATCTGGAATTTTATTAATAGCATTTCTAGAATGCTATAATTTTATGACAGCATTTTAAATGATGTTGTTTTTGAACTTAACTATGTTTGAAATAACTAAATATCTATTACGACATTTTATAAATGTCATTGTTCCTAAATTAAACTATTTTTGGAAATTTTAAGCTACGATAGCACGTTATAAATGCTGTCATTGCTATATTTTGGCAATATTTTGAAATATTATAGATTTTAACACTATTTGAGTTAAATTTTAAAGTGTTAAATGATTTAACTTTTGGATTTGATTATTTGTGAAATATAAGGAGTTTTGAATATAATTTAATATTTAAATTTGAATTTCAAGGAATTTAAATTGAATTTGAATTTAAATAATGTTTATTTGGTTATGTTTTAAATGGAATGAAATGAAACGAGATAAATGAATTTTTGAATTGAATTTTGAAATGGGTTTTGTAATGATTTTTGGAATAATAAATGAATGACATATTTGATTTGAAAATGATATTTAAATTTGAATATTTGAATTTGAATTCAAATAATGATTTGATAATGAGGTTTTGAAAGGATATGATATTTTGGTGATTGAAATGGTTTGGAAATGATTTAATCTTTATTTTGATAAAGTATAGGAATTGGAATGATATTTGATTTTGATAAATGAATATTTGAAGTTTATATTAGTATAAAAGGATATTTAGTTTACTTGTAATTCAGGTTATTTAAATAATACTGGATTTATGAAATGAATATTTCAAAACTAAGTAATAATGAAGTAAATCAGAGAAATATGAAATTATAAATTTAGTTTTGAATTATGGTATATTAAAGCTTTGAATTATATTAAAAACTGAATAGTTTGTTTTGTGGATCAAATCTGTATTTGAAATTGATAGGATTTGAAATGTTTTGTTGGGAAATTGAATTGAATTGAAACTGATGGTTTGAATTGAATTAAATTGGAAATTTGAAAATTTCAAGTGTATGATTTCGAAATGTTATCATTTTCAAAGTGCAATGATTTCAAGTATTTTGGGTTTCGAAAGAGTTATAGCTTTGAAAGTATTATGACTTTTGAAAGATGAATATATATTTGAAGTGGAAATGATATTGTACTAATTTGAATATGTTTGAAAAAAATTGTTTGGTTTCGAAGTATAAACTATTTTGAAAGGAATATAGTTTTGAAATAAAATGATTTGATTTTTGAAGTATAAACTATTTTGAAATGACCATGGCGTTATAATAACGTTTGGTTGTTAAAGAGACTGGGATCGGAAGTTGTCATACTCTGTGGCAACTTCGAAAACCACTTTAACAACGGTGTACGTGGTGGAGATTTCAGAATGAAGTAGGATGGTGGCGAGGTTCTTGAGGTGTATTACATGGACCCGACTCCCGTGAGTTGGCATAAGGTGGCTAAAACAGGAGCGATCTCAGGCCAAAAGGGGTAGATCCTATGGTCGGGCGCACTTCTTCGATACGATACTCTTACTTGTGGTTGATTTGATGGCCATCCTCCGATTTGATATGGGATTGTGTTCCGAGGTGGGCATATATGGCTGCTACGTTACCACCAGCCCGTGTGCATAATTGGTATATCTACCCTGGCATTGCCTCGTGTTCCGTGTCACCTACCATAGCGAGCCTTACTACGAGTTTCTATTTGTGTCGTACCTATGGAGTATCTTCTCATAGTCTGCCGATCAAGAGATATGCAGGTACTGCATAGACTATTGGAATTATTTTGTGTTAAGGGCTATATGGGTAACCCCTTAACGCTATTTTAAAGTAAGCTTATTTTAATGTAGACATTATTATAATAGCGCAATGTTACTGCATAGTAAAAACGGATCCTTAAAGGATAGGCGATCCCAAGCATCCTTTAAGTTACCGATGCATTTTTGTTACTATTCACTTGAGTTGATTTACAGTTCATAAGTATTTATGTCCTGACTCGAGTGTTTTGTGTTTTGCTTAACGCTCAAGTCAGACTGAGTGATTCAACAGTCAAGACTCACCTTCGGAGTTGGATCTTTTCTTGAAGATCCAACCATCTATTTTGCTTTTAGTATCCAGTGATTTCAGTGATATATTCTGATTTGTACCTTATGTATCTTGTTCTCTTCTGTTGTATCTTGTTTAACTCTAATGTATCTTATTTTTATATAGTAGCCTCATGAACTACTATCTCTTTTAATTCCGGTGCATTATTATTTACTCTATGTCTGTGATCTGTGATTATTTATTTACTGTATATTCTAAGATTTGCCAAATTTTATTTACAACGTGGTATTTTGAGCAATTCAAGTCCGACATGTGCAGATGCGAATGGTTGAAAATATCGGGTTGTTACATTAACACAATTAATTATAATTAATTAATTAAATTAATAATTTTTAAAGATGATTAAATTCTTTGGAATTAAAGGCTATTAAAGTCAATCAATTAACCGAATTTATGAAATTTTAAAGTTAATTAATCAATGCTATAAGGATATTTTTAGTTATTAAATCCTTTTTATAATGATGTTTAAAATTAGTGAACACTTATAATAAAAATTTCAACTATTACTTGTAATGTGAAGCCAATCATGAATTTGGGTTTTTAAAAGAAAAAGTTTGATTCGTTTATGGAAATGAATTAATTTTCTAAAGTGATTCACTTATATAGAAATGATTTTATTTGTATAATTAGCACTAAATAACAAAGAAGTAGACTTCTCACTATTTCGAAAGTTAAGAATAATCATGTGACACGACTTTGAGGTAATACTATCTTGACTTGTCCGGTAATATTATAAACCAAGAAATAGTACGAATTCGAATTCGATGAATGGTGGTAAGTATACAAGGCTTAATTTCCATATACGACCGTTTTATATCCTCGATAGTTGGTGTCTCGACAATCGGTTACTTCACCTTCGTTATTATCGTCATTCTAAGATGATTTGTTGCTCCGTTGATTATTGATATCCTTTGTTAGTAATAACTAAAACCAAAGTGTAAGAGGGGGCCAAGATATATGGGGTTGCCTCCATTAGGGTATTTTCTAGATTTTGGTGTACCGTCGCCTTAAAATGGTTACGATTTAGATGTGAAATATTCTGATTCTTGGTAAGGTTTTAACGGGGTCTGGGTTGGAGGTTTCCAGGAAGTTTCACAGAGTAAATGAGCTTCTCAAAAGTATATTACTGGAGGTGTACTTCATGGCGGGTGCACCCACCTAGTCATTTGTTGGAAACTTTACTTTCTCTATTTGAGTCAAATCTTTTAATTGTTTTTTCTGTAATTCAACGTGAAGATTCATCCAATCTTCACGATGTTTAATTATAGGTCTTGTCCATTTTATCAAGTTTAGACTGTTATCTTGTTTTATCCAGTTTGTCCAGTCTAGATTTTGTTCAGACTATTTCCATTATTTCAAGTCTAGATCTTTATACTATTTTGCCCCTAATCTATGTTTAGATTAGTTTCCTATTGTTCTTTTCCATTCTTATGTTTGGTTTTTGTTTGTGTGGGAGAAAACCCGTTCCGTGTTAGCTACGCGTTCGACATATTATTGTTAAATACACTCCCTTTTGTTTCACATTTTTACTCATACCAGACATTGTCTTACCCGAGTTGTGTATTTTCCCCAAACTCTCATGTACTCAATTATATTCAAACAGCTTGAGGATAGAAGGTTTCTCTTTGGAGCCCTTTGAAGAGGGTGATCGATCAAGCGGCTCCATAATTATCTAGTTATTTATTTCCACTGTTTGATTATGTTCGTATATTTGGTGTCTGAAAAATGTAAAGTCGGAATGTATAGCTCCAAATCTGTTAGATGTAGTACTTTTTTTTAACTATGATAGCTCCATGTAAGGAGTAACCATTTGTACTATATCATTTGTATTATATGTAACCATTCCGTTGTGAGGTTTTTCTGTTCTATCTTATTCAGTTCTTTATTTTACACCATGACAACTTTTCTTTCGGTCGCCTGGACAATGGAACATGAATACTGTAGATGTATGAAGTGTCGTTCCTTGGAGTCAAAAAGGTGGATCGTCACAGATGGTATCATAGCTTAGGTTTAGCGAACCCCTAAACCCTGGTAGGGTAAAATCTCTAAGGATAGGATTAATAATGCCCTAGGATAATTCTAAGAGTATGTGTATATATATCGAGTGTGTTTGTGGCTGTTATAAAAATGTTATGTTTTGTGTTGTTTGATCCATTGAGTGGTATATGAATTTTGGTCGATGCGTCCGATCAGCGCTATCCATACGGACTCCTAAACACTTAAACAGACATACCAATATAGTATTATTTTAAAATGGTAAATGAAATAATTTTTCCTAGGAATATATTTTATATATACAAGAATGATTTTCAGAATTAATATAGTGTATTGATGAGTTGATTATTAGGAGACAATATTATTTTGTTATTATCATCTATGATTTGTTTAGTTATGCTCGTCTAGTTTGAGCATTAATTATTGTTGAATAGTTCACAGGAGATTCTCCTTAGTAACGTATAGGTTGGGTAAATAAGAATTAGGGAACCCTAAGAACGAACCCCATGTGAATTAAGTTTCACAGTTTGACTATAAGGTGTTTAGTGAAAGGGTTAAATTAAAAGTCATCTTTTAATAGTGTTAAGTTGAAAGTGAACTTTTAATAGAAAGTCGATTATTATAACCTGAATGGTAGGATAATACATTCAGAGAATAAATATTTGAGAAAACTAAATTATAATAAAGTAGAATTATTTAAATGTTAGTCTAATTCACGCCCAAATATACTATGTCATATCTGTGATGCTATAAGCTATTGTTGATTTCTTGGATAACAGCTAATTGTTTAATTCATTATTTAGTCGCAATTAATCTAGATGTTCCATTTAAACTGTTCAGTTGTCATCATAGCAATTTTCGCTATGCCGTCATTTATTGAGCATCGTCCCCTAAACCATTATATGTCTGTTTGAATTTAAGCTTATGTTTTCATAAAAGTGGATGTTTAAAATTCATTAATCATTATGATTCATGCATTTTAAATTATTTAATCATTTTAACTAACTATTCAGAATTCGTTAACCAATTTAATTAATGATGTTCAAAATTGGTTAATCTTTCGATTTAATAATATTTGAATTTAATTAGATCAATTTAAGGAATAATTTTTTAAATATAATTAATTGTTTTAAATAATAGTGTTCTGAAATTTAGCTAATCATCTTAATTAATGAAGATTGAATTTAACTAAATCGTTTTAATCAATGATATTTGTAATGTAATTAGTCATTTTAGTCAATGGTTATTTTGAATCTAGTTAATTTATTTGGAAATAGTATGTAAATTTCATAAATCTTTTAGTTAATGATAATTGAGATCAATTATCCTTCTTAATGGATGATTATTTGGATTTAATAAATCATTTGATAAATGATATTTTAAGTTGGTTAATTGATTCAATAAATGAGTTTAAAGTAAATAATTGATTTGACGAAAGTGTTTTTGAAGAAATTAACTATTTTATTAAAGATAATTGATTTGTTTATTAAAGGAAATTGTAAATTGATTAATTATTTTTTGGGATAGTTAATATTATTTTAGATTTATAATAGAACTATGAATGTGATCAATTATCTTTCGGGATAATTAATATTGTTTGGAATTTATAAAAGTTATTTAAATTGTTTTATTATTCTATGAGATAATAAATATTGTTTTAAATTAATAAATGATGGTTTTTTTAATGATAACTTTTAGATAGAATTTTTTATAAATAAAGATAAATGTAAATTGTTTTGAGTTTATAGTAAACCATGTTTTAAAAATTATTTTTTGACCCTTATTTTAACACTCTTAGTATTATATATTTGTCTCTTAGAAAGGACAATTTAAGAGTTTTAGGAAAATGCAAATTTCGAAATTGTTTAAAATGATTTCAAAAGATTTTAAGAAAAGTAATAGCAGTATTATTTGAAATTTTTTCTAAAGTATAAATATTTTGGAAAAGAATATTTAAGTAGAATGCTTTTTTTGAATAATTCGTACGAAAGTATTTTGGTTCATTTTGTTGTAGTCTGAATAATCTTCTAAGTGAGGATTAGATGTGCTTAGGCAAACATTGTGGAGTACTTAGTAAATTATTTTCTTTATCATTGTGCGATTGAAATGAGTTCAAATCTGAATAGACCCAAAATGAGTTTTTTTAAACAAATAGTTTGAAGTTATTTCATAAAAGAAATATATGCAGTATGCTTTCAAAGATGAGTTTTGAAATTTATAACTGGGTATTTAATATTTAAGTTCCCTTAGTGGGAGAATTTTTTTTAAAGTATATTTGGTAAAAAAGTATTTAAAAAAAGTATTTAAAGTTAAAACTGATTTAAACAGGTTAGATTAGATAGAAAGGTTTTGATAACATAATGTTATCAAAACCATAGATACTATTTAAGCATCTAAGCAGTGTAAACTAATTGGTGTTATTGGGCCAGTCCATAAACATCATTCACTATAACACCTTAAGATAAGGTAGGAAGGTTTTAATAGACATTGTTTTATTACAACAATAGCTTTTGTTTAAAACATATAAGTTGTAAGACTATTTGTTATTTTGGTAAACTCATAAACATCGTCTATTTTAACAGTCTAAGTTAAAGAGGTCGAGAGGTGACTCGGTATAAAAGACCCAAATTTTGATTAGATTTCACCTAAATTTAGAAAAGTAAAATAAAATTTGTACTTGTGTATACTCTCAGGATATAGAAGAGTATTATACAAGTGAATAAAGTGGAATTAGTTATTATTTGATGTTTTATAAAGAAATGACTTTATAAAAAAAATTGAACTTAGGTGAAAATTTATGAAATAATTCATAAACTATTTTGGTATTGAATGAAATATTAAATGCCAATTTAAGTGATGTAGAAATATTGGTATAATTAGGAAACCAATAATTTTGGAAAGTGACTTTCAATTTTGTCTTAACGAGCATAGGTAATATCTAAGTAATAACCAAAGGCTGATGAGCAAAATGGTATGCTTTGGAAATTATTTATATTCTTAGCTAATCAAGAAAGTTTTATACGTAAGTGAAGATTTGTTTATAAGTCATTTGACATTTTAGTTACTGTTGAGTGTTGGATTTTCCTTTACAGTTGTGATTGGTTTGATTGAATTGATTGATTGGGTTGTCTTATATGCCATAGTTTACAGAGTTAAAATCTATAAACCAAGGTTTGTGTATCGTTATTATTTTAGTAACTTGTAAAGTAAGTAAGTAAAAGTTGTTTATAATGTTAATTCATGCTTACTATATGTTGTATCATAGTAAATTACCATGTATATATGCTCATATTCTTGCTATGTAATGTTTGGTTGTAATGATAATGCCATAAAATTATTTGTCGGACTACCAGTATAGGGATAATCCTTATATCGGCACTTTCGGAAAAATCGCTTTTTATCGAAACCATTTGGTTTCATTTTCGTGCTTGGAATTATTTTACAAGTTAAGCAAGATTTTGATTAATGATGTTTTCAAAAGTAATTAACCATTTTAATATTTATTATTTAATTTAATTAAGTATTTAATTAATTATTTAATTAATAAGGATTAACGTTAACTAATTACTTAGTTAATGATGTGTTTTAAATTTAATCAGTTACTTAGTTAACAGTGTTTTAAATTTAATTAATCATTTTATTCAATGATGTTTAAGGGTAATTAATATTTTATTAATGATGGATTAAAGTTAATTAGTGAATGAACTAATGATGTGTTTAAATTAATTAATCTTTTTAATCAATGGCTTTTCAAGTTAATCAACTTGATTTAACTTTAATTAATCTCTCCTTTAATGATGTTTATAGTTAATAAATATATTTCAATAGTGAGATTTAATTTTTTTTATTAGTTAATTTAATTAATAATATTTAATTATTACTATTTAATTTAATTAATGACGTTTTAAAGGTAATTTACCCTTTTCAATTAGAGGCATTGGAAGTTAATTTATCAGCTTGATTAATGAAGATTCAAAGTGAATTTATCAAAGCAATAATGATGTTTTTACTTTGTTATTAATTTTAAATAATAATAATGATAAGTTATTATTTATTTAACGCAATTAACTATAATTAATTAATTAAATTAATGATGTTTAAAGGTGATTAAATTCTTTTGAATTAAAGGCTATTGAAGTCAGTCAGTTAACTGAATTAATGAAGTTTTAAAGTTAATTAATCAATGTAATAAGGATATTTTTAGTTATTAAATCCTTTTTATAATGATGTTTAAAATTAGTGAACTCTTTTAACAGAAAATTTCTAAGCTAATACTTGTAATGTGAGGCCAAGCATGAATTCCGGTTTTCAAAAGAAAAGCTTGATTCGTTTATGGAAATAAATTAATTTCCATAAAGAAATTCACTTATATGGAAATGATTCATTTGTATAATTAGCACTAAACATCGAAGAAGAAGTAGACTTGTCGCTATTTTGAAAGTTAAGAATATTCATGAGACATGACTTTGAGGTAATACTACCTTAACTTGTCCAATATTATTGTTGAACAAGAAATACTAAAGTCTAAATTCGATGAGTGGTGGTAAGCATACAAGAGTTAATTTCCATATATGATCATTTTACATCCTCGATAGTTGGTTTCTCGACTATCGGTTACTTCAGCTTCTTTATTATCGTCATTCTAAAACAATTTATTACTCCATTTACCATTGATATCCTTTATCGAAAATGACTAAAATCAAAGTGCAACAGAGGGCCAAGCTATGTGGGGTTGCTCCCATTAGGATATTTTCACATCACATCTAGGTTTTGGTGTACCGTCACCTTAAAATGGTTTTGATTTAGATGTGAAACATTTGGATTCTCAATAAGGTTTGCCGGGGTCTGGCTTTGCGGTTTCCGAGAAGTGTCGCAGAGTAAATGAGTTTCTCAAAAGTATATCACTAGAGGTATGCTTTAAGGTGGGTGCATTCGCCTAGTCATTTATTGGAAATTTTCCCTTATATGTTTGATTTGAACCTTCGAATTGTTTTTTTGTAATTGCAATCGGAAGAGTCAGCCATTCTTCGTGATGTTCAATTACAGGCTTTGTCCATTCTATCAAATTTGGACTATTATCTTCAGTTTGGATTTTGTTGATATTATTTCCATTCTTTCAAATCTGGGTATTTTCTCCTATCATCTATGTTTGGATTTGTTTCCTACTACTCTTTTTCATTCTTATGTTTAGTTGTTGTTTATATGGAAGAAAACCCATTCAACATTATTTGCATAGTCCAATATATTATTGTTAAATATACTCCATTTTGTTCCAGAATTTCACTCATACCCGACATATTGTTTGACCCAAGTTGTTTATTTTACCTAAACTCTTGGGTACTCAACTATATTTGAGTAGTCCAAGAACACATGTTTCTCTTGGATCTCTTTGAAGATGGTGATCGACCAAGTGGATTCTTAGTTTTCTAGTTATTTATTTCCACTGTATGATTATGTTGGTATATTTGGTATCTAAAAAATGTAAAGTCAGAAGTATAGCTGCAAGTTTTTTGGATGTAGTACTTTTTTTTACTATAATAGCTCCATGTAATTAATAAACTTTTATACTACATCATTTTGTATTATATGTAACCATTCCACTATGAGGTTTTTCTATCTTGTCTTGTTCAGTTCTTTATTTTACCCCATGACAACTTGTCTTTTGGATTCTTGGGCAATGACACATGAACACTATATATGTATTAAGTGTCGTTCCTAGGAAACAAAAAGGTGGGTCATCGCATATGCAAAGTCTATGCTTAGTGCATAAGAGAAATGAATATATTTTCATTCGTCGCATATCTACTTTCACCTTGGAAGCTATCATCCATCCTCCTTGTAGCCATATTAATAGCCAAGCATTTTTTCTTGCAGTTCTACAACTCAATCTCAAACGTCCATCATCTACTTTAACTGCTAGAAATATCCTCTGCATTGCAACTTCAAAGGGGTTGGAACATACCAGGATTTTGAATACTATACACAATTCAAGGCTCTTGATACAAGAAGTCCTTAAGATCACTCAACCTTATTAGTCTTTAATTCTTCACGTTTTCTTATTATTCACTTGTAATTCATTGTGGTTGTGGGAAAAAAATATATAGTAAGAAAACTTCATAGTGGATGTAGGCAACTTTGTCTAACCAATCTATGCCTTGTGATATTTACCCTTTAGCTGCGCATATAGCTCCTTGTTTTTCACTCCATGCCTAGTGAATAGCATGTAACATTTGCTCTTCATAATGCATTACTATAATTTTTAGGTTTGGCCAGAAAACATTCAATATTTTTGGCGCTTAAAGGAGGGCCTCTACCTAAAGCTGTTGCCTTTCCACACATTCCTACTCACCAAAGACCTGATCTGACTTGTTACTAAGGATGATCTCACACCATTCGAAGGTAAAAACTCTAACGGGCATGAAGCCAATGGAAATATTCTCGCCAGTGCTTCCTACTGGGTATCAACAAATAAATATGGCATATTGTGACGCTATAGCTATCAAACAGAGGTCAGTTAGCATACTAAGCGAATGGCTTGAGGATGTAGCTAGACGCTCAAGCCACCATAAACTTTGTCCCATCAGCTCCTTCGATGATCGACTTAGTTGAGCTTCCTGCTAGTAAGGCCCATGCCTCATAGTATTTATGAACTTCTAAGCATCATCGAAGCCCAGGAGAGATGGTAGTATCTGAAACTCCCCTTAGGATGCTCACCTTTATCCAAGAAGGTACATTGTACACATACCTAGTCAAATTGATCTTGCCTCTGATGTGGCTATGCCCATATGGCCAAATTATTGTCATTCCACTTCAGCGGAATGACTACCAATCTTTGATCATCCATGAACTTCTGCTTTTGACCATCTCAATGGTAGTGCCTCGCCATCGGTAGGGCATGCATGCCTCTCTCGACACGCTCCATGTTCTATAAGAGTGGCTGGAAATGGTCAAGGAGAAGAACGTACTGTGCATTCAACATTGCCCTCTATGCATATGGGGAGTTCTCCAGCTCATCTTCATCTTTCTCCATCTCATCGTCACCCTCTTACTCCGCAAGGCATAGGATAAAACTTGTAACAGCCCTGTATTTTATGATTATTTTAATTTTATATTTTAATTATTTTAACTGAAATTCCTGATTAAAAAATTTATTTTATTTATTAAAATGGATAAATTTTGTTAATTTAAACATAATTTTTGAGTTTTATGTGAATTATAATTCCAAACCTGAATAAATGGAATATTTTCAAAAAGGTGGATTTTTGGTCAAAATGGTCAAACTTTGACTTTTAAATTTAAAATATAAATTTTTGAATTATATATTTTATTATGAAAATAGATTTAATTTCAAGAATACTTCTTTTCGTTTCGTTGAAATCCAATTAATATTGTGAAAGTTATGCTTTTTATACTATTGTGTGTAAATCGTTTTATTTAACAAGAATTGTTTATTTTAATTAATATAAATAATATTTTTGATTGATATATCATGTTACAATTGTGTATATGTATGTGACATTACATGTTGTGTATAAATTTACAACATTTGTCCGTTTTGTTTCATTTAATTTGGATATATACTTTGTAAATTAAGTAACATACAAAGATGTAAATAACAATTAATTTATACGTTTCTATAACCGTTTTCTTATTTATTTCTATAGTGTTTATATAAACGGTATATATTTGTTGAATTATTTATTTGGCATATATTTTATTAAATAGATAGGAAACAAATCAAATTTAGATATGTTACCTATTTTTAATTAAAGGCATGAGTTACGTTTTGATTTATTACCTCTTTATCTTTCCATCCATTTATTTCATACCATAACTCCTCCATATTTGTTGCCATTTATTCCCTTAACCCTAGCCGCCTCCATCATATTTCATGCGAAAATATCTCTTTCTCATTCATCATACACGCCATTTTCAGTTCTGAAGAGAAAGGTGATGGCTTCTTAAAATTTTCTACTCTTTTCTCTTCATTTTTATTGAATTTTCCTTTAGATTTGCCTTGATCTTCACCTATGTTGCTCGGCCCATACCCCTACCATCTCCTCCACTTCCTTCCCCATATAACCCATGGCCTAACATCATTCTCCTATGACCTGAAAGTGCCTTGATCATCCCTTGCACAAAAATCCATAAAAACAATGCCAAACTCCTTGAATTTATACCTAGCCAAGCCTATATTCACATCCACTTCATTTCCTTGCCACGTCCACCTCCTTAGCCTCCACCACCAACAAGAACCACACATGAACATCACTACTAACATCTCACCTGACTTGAATTAGCCCCTGGCCAAGTCCAAATGTGCCAAGGCCGAGCCTAAAATGATGAACAAACCACCTCCCTTTTGCTTGCCTTTTTACCTTCCTCATGTTGTAACCTCCAAACCTTTTGCCTTCTTGACCAAGCCTTGTTATTTTTAGATCCAAACCTCACCATTACCACCTGAAAACACCAAGGCCGAAAAATATAGCCTTGTGGTCGAGCTTATGTGGGTAAAGGTCAAGCAAATTTGATGGGAAAGCTTGGCGATGTCTCTTGTTATTTCTATTTCCATTTTGTTTCAATAGATTTTTGGTATTGTAAAAATATTTATATATGATTTGTTTCATTGTTGAATACAAGATTTATATCTTGGCTCTCTCTCCACTCAAATCAAGTTGTGCCATCGTGCTTTCTGGAATTTGTTTGTGTGTTTTGTTTTGCTACTCCAGCGTAAAGGTGAGCTCTCACTCATGACATTTATACTTATATAATTAGTGAAGTGACAAACAAGTTAATGTGTAGAATTGTTATATCATGTTATACATGCCTACGATGTTAATTATGTGATGTTAAACCCTGTTATAAACTTGTCTCATCATCTTTTATGTTTTATTCTGTTATATTGTGGATTTATTTCTATTTCTCACACTGCAAGTTCACTGTAGAATAGAATCACTATGGGTTGAAATGATACATAACCAAACGGACTTTAGAATAGGGAAAAATCATTACGGGCTGAAACAATAGGCCTGGGTGATTTATTTATTTGCATTTGTCTTGGGTCTTCGGGTTTGAAATAATCAAAACCCGAAAATTTTACTAATTACGAATTTAAATGATAATTTCCGTATCAATTGATTTAGGTGTGAAATATTATCCGGACCCGTAGTTGATTTCAAAATATGATTTCTCATAAATTTCATGTATTGTAAATGAAAATAATAAACGAACTTTGACTTATATTGGATTTAAAATGGTTAAGTAGTGATTTTCTAAAAGGTTAAATGGTATAAGTTAATAGATGGTTTGAGTTATAGTGTGAAAGTTTGATTTAACTTAATAATGAGAATTTAAGTAAAATTGGAATTATAAGCTTAACTTGGTAATAATATAATTGATATATGAATTGGATAAATATAAAGTAAAAGAAAATATCAAGTTATTTGTAAAATAAAGTAAGCAACTTACTGTGTATTTTGAATTTATGTAATTAGTTTAAAATGTTAAATAAATGGATAGTTTAATGGAAATTTGGAATTTAACTTGACTTGGAATTGTGAGATTTGGTTTTAAAATGGAAGTTTAAGTGATATATGTAAATTGGAAATTAAGTTATATTGGAAAATGGTAATAAAAATTTAAGTGTCAAGAACTTGTTAAAATGTGAAGAATAGAAAATTATACACTTGAATTTGTTAGGTGAATTATTGAAAATTTGATTTTATTTATAAGAAATTTACTTTATAAAAATCATAAGTTAAAGGTATTTTAATGAACATTTTTGAGTGTTAAAATATGATTTTTATTATGTTTAAAGGGTTAAAATCAAAGTTTATTTGTTGCTAGAATTACATTGAAATCTGAAAATTAAATAACAACACTTCAGAAATGCTATCATTTCTGAAGTTGACTTTAAATCTGAAGTAAAGGATATTACAGCACTTTGTAAGCACTATAGTTGCAGAAGTGAACTAAACGGTTAAAATTAACTAAGGGCTATTGTAGCACTTGTTAAGTGCTGCAGTTGGCTAAAATGTGATTTTTGAATGTAATTGAACTAAACCTTTTTAATTGAACCCTGAACTATTACAACAGTTTTGTAAAAGTTGTCTTTGCTGAATTGAACTATTTTACAACTAAAACTGAACTATTTCAGCAGTTT
Organism: Allium cepa; assembly: GCA_030765085.1. Lineage (NCBI taxonomy): Eukaryota > Viridiplantae > Streptophyta > Magnoliopsida > Asparagales > Amaryllidaceae > Allium > Allium cepa. The sequence goes on from CM060931.1 coordinate 471,771,618, forward strand.
TTAAATGTTGTCTTTACTGAATTTAATTGTTTTCAATTATAACTTGCCGTAGCATTTCCTAAGTGCTGCGAAGAGCTGAAATTTCAATATTGAAGTGTTTAACTAAATAAATGAACTCAAAAAAGGCCAAATTTTTGGAGAATTGAATATTTGATTTGAGGAATGATGAGTTCACTTTTAATGGTTTAAATGAATGATTTTAATTCAGAATTATAAATCATTTTGAAATTTATAACCACGGGTACACTGCTTTGTGCGTAATGTGATCTCCTTATGATTGTTTGATGCACACCTTTGATTTTAAGAGTGTGGCTAGAGGTGAGCGGTTACTGCAGCTCTACGCTACCCTAGTCACAATAACACTGTTATTTGCATTGTTTACTGGATATTTCTAGGATAGTGTTTATTACTACTTAATTGATGGTTTGACTAATCCTTAAAGGATGGGCGATCCCAAGCATCCTTTAAGTTATTGTGCATTGCTATTACAGTTCACTTGAGTTGGTTTACATTGTATAAGTATATATGTCCTTATTCAAGTGTTTGCATTTTACTTTACGCTTGGGTCAGCCTGAGAATCATAGCTTTGGATTCACCTTCTAGAGCTAGAGTTTTGCTGAAGCTTATCTGTCTATCTATTCGTCTACTTGTTCCAGTTAGTTCCTATTCAATATCTGTCTCTGTATTGTTATTTATGTATCATGACTTCTGTTGTATCTATTTTAATACAAGATTTTTTATATGTTTTTGAGAGTATGTATATAGTAGCTTCACGAACTACTATGGTATTTTATTTACACTGCGAGTATTCTGATATTTCTGTGTCTTTGATTTTGTGAATGATTTTATTTGCTCCAAATTTCTTAACAATCCACTATTTTGAAGTATTCAAGTCTGACATGTGTGGATTATTGTCGACTTGAATGGTCCAAAATAGCGGGTCATTACATTTGGTATCATAGCTTTGATTTTAGGCAAACCTTAGCCCGTGGAGCAAAAACTCATTAGAGATAGGGTAGAAATACCCTAGAATGAGTGAAATCAATCTCAGAATCATTTCTTTGTGAGAGAACGTATTTTCAAAGTATAAAATGATTTTAAAGGATTTTTAAAGATTATATTGGTATAAATTTTTCTTATTTTCAAATCAAGGTTTTCTAAACTTCATCCCTTCTGTATCCACCTTATTAGAAATCCCTTGGTTAGGATTCTTATCAATTAGGATTCCTTGAACTTTGGAACGCTCTCACTTGTTCTGAAATCCAATCTTGTCTTCCGTATTTGTATTCCTTTGATTTTAGAGAATTCCATAACTTCACTTTGAATGACCTCTACAAAGATCGGTGATTCCGCAAATTTTTGAATGATTTGTAAAGGGGTGAAACTCCTTTACAACTGGCGTTGATTCACCAGAGATTTCTGTATCCTCGGTTTACGAGGCTATCTATCTTCTACTATAACTGGATTCTATCTTTGGCATTTGAATGTCAATTTGCCTTAGATTTCCGCACTGATTATATTCCTGAAGTAACGGTTGACCTGGTTAAGGTCATCCGTGATTTATATAGGCTTATTGTCTCCTATTTGGTAATTATCTCATCTTCGTTTGAGCTTATCTTCGAATTAGAATTCAATTTGATTTGAGTTCCTCTAAATTTGAATCTCTGTTTGTTTTGAAATCCATCCTTGAATCATCCCTTGAAATTTTTTTGTTGATTGTATTTTGAAATTGTGTATACATCAAAATTATTATTTTGATAAGGATGACCGTATTTTAATATAAAAGTGAAATGTTTTCGATAGGGATTATATACCTTTTAAAAACGAGAGTCTGAAATTTTGAAAGGGTTTGAAATTTTGAAAATTTATAAGGAATTCATTATATAAAAGGATTTATAACTGAAGGGTTTTGAATTTGAATTTCGAGGAATTGAACTCCGGTATTTTGAAATTTGGTTTTGAGATTTCAAAAATATATAATAATAATACGATTTAAAAGTATTTTCCAGATAAGAAATGTTTCAAAAGAGTTCAAATGAATTCCAATGATTTAGAAGAAATTTCAAAGAAGTTCAAGAAAATAGAAGTCCAGAACTCACTTATGTCGCTGGAAAATAATTTCGATGATGAGTGCATGCATCGTCGACATTGATTTTCGAGTTTCAGAGTGGGGAGAGCCAGTCTAATAGTTTGGCCATGCGAGTGGTTTTGTGAAACCATTTTGATTTCAAAATTCCAAAGGATAATTTGATTTTAGAAAGATGTATGTATCTATATTTGAAATGATTTGAAGTGAGCCCGGTATTCAATCCTCGAGTTTCCAATTTGACTTAGTATAACTCTATTTATAAATATCAATTTACTGATTTGTTGCTGATTTCCAACTCTTGGATTTGAAATTTGATTTCATTGACTATTTTGAAGGTTCGAAGACTTCCAAATCAAGGTTTAATTTTTAAAGCTAAGAAATTTTGAAGAGTATAAAATATTTAATAAAGTATATAAGTTTAGTTTTGTATGTTTAAGGTATGAAGAGTATAACTTAAATAAATTTGAAACTTTTGTTAAGTAAATAATTTGCAAAAGGAAATTTGGATCTTTTGAATAGAAATAAATAGTTTAAAGGTCTTTAAGGGATAGTTATAAATTTGGAAACCATTTTTGGGTATAATTGATTTTGAGAAATATTTGGTTTTTCCAAATATTATTATAACGATAATATCAATTTACACTAAATTGATTATTCTTTTTCCCATAAATATTCTAATTTTTGGAAAAACATTTTAAAATGTTTTGAAATTTTTAACTTAGGAACTAAGACTATAGTATATTCAGGAAATTGTACTTCTTTTTGGCATGATTGTTGGGTTTCGATATTGCCCCTTAAGTTTAAATTTAAGGATTTGTATGATATTTGCAACTTTAAGTATGCTTTAATTAATGAAGTTTATTCTTCGGAAAATGATCCTCCTTGGAATTTCAGTTTTAACAGAATTTTAATAGGATCTACCCTTAGGCAACTTTCTTCGCTTTACGCCAGATTAAATCTTTATAACATAGATAATGATAATGATTTTATTAGTTGGGAATGGGATAAGAGTAAGAAATATACTCCAAATTCTTTTTATAGATTTATTAATTTTTCGGATACTTTAAATATCTCTTTTAAATAAATATGGAAATCTAATGCTCCTCATAAATCCAAAATTCACATGTGGTTAATACTTCATGGAAAACTTAATACAATAGAATTTTTAAAGAGAAAAAACATTCAAAACGATAATTAGTGTTATTTTTGCAATCTGCATCTTGAGGACATTAATCATTTATATTATGATTGTTTGGACTCTAATTACATCCATATTAATACTCTTAAAAATTTTAACATTAATTTAATAAATAAAATTTCGGATTATGAATTCTACGGGAAAAATTATAGATTCAAATTCAATAAAAATATTAGATTTTTACTAGACACTTCATTTATTATTATCAGTTGGTTTATTTGGTTTGAGAGAAATCAAATAATTTTTAATAATAATAATAGTCATCTTAATTGGATTTCTAATTCCAAATATAAATTAGCTAAAAATATTCTTTTCAAACGGTATCTTAACAAGGTTAGTTATAATATGAACTTTTTTAAACATAACAACAACTTTATGGCACTAATAATAGTATCATTAATATTTTTCCAAATTCATATGACAATCCCAGTTTAAATCATAGCTTACTTATGATTAAAGATAAATAAGTCTGATCCATCTCAATTTTTGTTCTAGTCTCTGTTTGGTTTTTTGTTTATAGTTTATTCACTCCTTTAGTTTTTGTCCTGTTAATCTTATTTAGGTTTTTATTTCATTCCTTATAAATACATATATATATATATATATATATATATTTTCTATATAAATATACATATATATATGTATCATTCTAATTGTTTTTCCCTAGTCCTGTTTCAGATACAGGTTTTGGGAGATAGGATATCAGGTTTATTTTGCAGGTTTCTCTTGTCTTCAGATTGCTGGATATCAGATTGTAGAGAGGTCATCAGAGCAGAGTTTCTTCATCCAGGACTTCTTGCAGATCTCCCCTTAGATATAGGATTCTGTTATCTTCACTATGGAGTTCTTTTTCAGGATGTTCTGTTCTCCAATTTGGCACTTGTTCTTCTTATTCAGGGCCTTCAGAGTGATATCTTTATTCAGCAGATCCTCTTCATAGCAGATACTTATTCACTTCTTCTGGTTCAGACTTTTGGAGCTTTCTTATTAGTTGAAGTCGTCTCTCAGTGTTTTGTTTTCTCTCTTTATCCTTTTTGGTACTTTTAACATCTTAACATCGGGTGGTGGCCATGCCGAGACTTGATATTGAGGTGCGATGGGTGGTAGCCTTATTGGAACTCATCTTAGGAGTACCTAAGATTAGCTATATGTATTTTTGCTCTTGTTACCTTCCCAGCATGTTGGCAGCTCTTTATGTTCGTGTTATATATATATATTCACATGTGTGCTCTTCTCTATGCGTAGAGGATCACACATGTTCTCAAAAAAAAGAAATATTTGGTTTTGAAAATAGAACGGGATATAAAACCTAGTATTTATATGATGATTTGGAAATGAATTTGTTTGACTTAAATTATGTTAATATGGAAACTTGAGTTATTTTCTAATCCTATTTTTTTTAGAAACTTTGAAATTGAAGATGTTTAATTTGGAAGAAATAACTTGATGAAATCGTATATGATTTTGAAATTGAATCAATATTGAAATGATTTGAAATTGAGAACCTTGTATTATTAAGTACTTGACTTGGGAGTTATATAAAATGGATTTGTATAAGTAGGAAGTTGATTTGAAAATTATTGATTTGAAAGGTACTCAATTTGGAAAGAGAAATCTTATATAATCAAAGGCTATATAAGGGTGATTTGATATACTATTGATTTGGAAGTATTTTATTTGAAAGTGGAATCTTATATATAATGGGCTTTATATAAGTATGATATTTGAAAGTGATTTGAAAAAAAACTATATGAAATATATTTTCGAAGTAAAGATAAGGGAAGTGCCTTCTACTTGATATCCTCTCTGTGGCCGCATTGTGGATTCATTGTACCAATGTTATTCTCTCTGATTTTTGGTTTTTCGGATGATATATTTGAGTGTCCCACCATGGCGATCTCCATGGTTTTTCTTTTGAGCGCGACTGCATCGCGTAATTCATCGGGCTGAGATGGCCTAGGGGTAAGGATTGTTTCCTGGGGGATCCAGGCATAATCATTGTGTATCCTGTGAACTATGTACGTCGCATTAGTAGCGAAATCCGCCTGGTTGAGAAGGGCTAGGGGTACGGATTGTTACCTGGGGGATCCAAGCGTAATCATTGTGTATCCTACAGTCTACTAGTCATCATGGCGTAACTCGCATGTTACGTATATGGATTGTTTCCTGGGGGATCTAGGCATAACCATTGTGTATCTACGAACCATGGTTAGACAAAGGTTTTGGTTTGGTTGTTTTGTTTGGATTGTACTTTCCATATCTGTTTTTAAAAGTTTTTCCAGTATTTTCACTAGATGTTGAAACAAGTCTACTACGTACCTGGAGAATTCTAGCTTTGCGCCTGATCAACGCACTGCCAGAGTCAGCAGGAATGAGGATAAACTTGTTAAGACATCGAGTTATAAAAGTATTTTGATAAAGTATTATATAAAAGATATTTTGATCACTTTTTTACCTTTCTAAAGAAATGAAATTTATATAGCTTTAAAATTATGGTCATCCTTCTCTTTCAACCTATTTTTCCCTTCTAGCTATTCCTATTCTCCACCTTGTTAAACTTACCTATAACAACAGTTATCAGGTATAATTTTAATCTTCTTGTCATCTTGTCTTATTCCTATTTCATTCTATTTTTTTTATGTTTTCCGTGCCTCGTTCCTTTTCGAGGACGAAAAGATTTGAGTGAGGGAGAGTGTAACAACCCTGTATTTTGTGATTATTTTAATTTTATATTTTAATTATGTTAACTGAAATTCCTGATTTAAAATATTTATTTTATTTATTAAATGGATAAATTTTGTTAATTTAAATATAAATTATGATTTTTGTGTGAATAATAATTCCAAACCTGAATAAATGGAATATTTCCAAAAAGGTGGATTTTTGGTCAAAATGGTCAAACTTTGACTTTTAAATTTAAAATTTAAAATTTTGAATTTTTGAATTTTATCTTTTATTATGAAAATAGATTTAATTTCAAGAATACTTCTTTTTGTTTCGTTGAAATCCGATTAATATTGTGAAAGTTATGCTTTTTATACTATTGTGTGTAAATTGTTTTATTTAACAAGATTTGTTTATTTTAATTAATATAAATAATATTTTTGATTGATATATCATGTTATAATTGTGTATATATATGTAACATTACATGTTGTGTATATATTTACAATATTTTTCCTTTTTTTCATTTAATTTGGATATATACTTTGTAAATTAAGTAACATACAAAGATGTAAATAGCAATTAATTCATACGTTTCTATAACTGTTTTCTTATTTATTTCTATAGTGTTTATATAAACGGTATGTATTTGTTGAATTATTTCTTTGGCATATATTTTATTATATGGATGGGAAACAAATCAAATTTAGATACGTTGCCTATTTTTAATTAAAGGCATGAGTTACGTTTTGATTTATTACCTCTTTATCTTTCCATCCATTTATTTCATACCATAACTCCTCCATATTTATTGCCATTTATTCCCTTAACCGTAGCTGCCTCCATCATATTTCAGATGAAAACATCTCTTTCTCATTCATCATACACGCCATTTTCAGATCTGAAGAGAAAGATAATGGCTTCTTAAAATTTTCTACTCTTTTCTCTTCATTTTTATTGAATTTTCCTTTAGATTTGCCCTGATCTTCACCTATGTTGCTCGGCCCATACCCCTACCATCTCCTCCACCGACCACTACCACTTCCTTCCCCATATAACCCATGGCCTGACATCATTCTCCTCTGACCTGAAAGTGCCTTGATCATCCCTTGCACAAAAATCCACAAAAACAATGCCAAACTCCTTGAATTTATACCTAGCCAAGCCTATATTCACATCCACTTCATTTCCTTTCCGCGGTCACCTCCTTAGCCTCCACCACTAGCAAGGTCCACACTCGAACACCACTATTAACATCTGACCTGACCTGACCTGATTTAGTCCCCGGCCAAGCCCTAATGTGCCAAGGCCGAGCCCAAAATGATGAACAAACCACCTCCCTTTTGCTTGCCTTTTTACCTTCCTCATGTTGTAACCTTCAAACCCTTTGCCTTCTTGACCAATCCTTGCTATTTTCAGATCCAAACCTGACCATTACCACCTGATTACATCGAAGACCAAATCAATATAGCCTTGTGGCCAAGCCTATGTGGGTAAAGGTCAAGCAAATTTGATGGGAAAGCTTGGTGATGTCTCTTGTTATTTCTATTTCCATTTTGTTTCAATAGATTTTGGTATTGTAAAAATATTTATATATGGTTAGTTTCATTGTTGAATACAAGATTTATATCTTGGTTCTCTCTCCACTAAAATCAAGTCGTGCAATCGTGCTTTCTGCAATTCGTTTGTGTGTTTTGTTTTGCTACTCCAGCGTAAAGGTGAGTTTTCACTCATGACATTTATACTTATACAATTAGTAAAGTGACAACAAATGAATGTGTAGAATCGTTATATCATGTTATACCTACTTGTGATGTTAATTATGTGATGTTAAACCCTGTTATATACTTGTCTCATCATCTGTTATGTTTTATTCTATTATACCGTGGATTTATTTCAGTTTCTCACACTGCAAGTTCCCCGTAGAATAGAATCACTATGGTTTGAAATGATACATACCCGAACGGATTTTAGAATAGGGAAAAATCATTACGGGCTGAAATGATAGGCCTGGGTGATTTTTATTTATTTGTATTTGTCTTTGGATTTCGGGTTTGAAATAATCAAATTCTGGAAATTTTACTGATTACGGATTTAAATTATAATTTCTGTATCACTTGATTTAGGTGTAAAATATTATCCGGACCCGTGGTTGATTTCAAAATATGATTTCTCATAAATTTCATGTATTGTAAATGAAAAAAATAATATGAACTTTGACTTATATTAGATTTAAAATGTTAAGCAGTGATTTTCTAGAAGGTTAAATCGTATAAGTTAATAGATAGTTTGAGTTGTAATGTGAAAGTTTGATTTAAGTTAATAATGGGAATTTAAGTAAAAATGGAATTATAGGCTTAACTTGGTAATTAATATAATTGATGTATGAATTGGATAAATATAAAGTAAAAGAAAATATCAAGTTATTTGTAAAATAAAGTAAGCAACTTACAGTGTATTTTGAATTTATGTAATTAGTTTAAAATGTGAAATAAATGGATAGTTAAATGGAAATTTGGAATTTAACTTGACTTGGAATTATGAGATTTGGTTTTAAAATGGAAGTTTACGTTATATAAGTAAAATGGAAATTAAGTTATATTTGGAAAATGGTGATAAAATTTAATTGTTAAGAAATTGTTAAAATGTGAACAATAGAAAATTATACACTTGAATTTGTTAGGTGAATTATTGAAAATTTGATTTTATTTATAAAAAATTTACTTATAAAAATCATAAGTTAAAGGTATTTTAATGAACATTTTTGAGTGTTAAAATATGATTTTTATTATGTTTAAAGGGTTAAAATCAAAGTTTATTTGTTGTTGGAATTACATTAAAATCTAGAAATTAAATAACAGCACTTCAGAAATGCTATCATTTCTGAAGTTGATTTTAAATTTGAAGTAAAGGATATTGCAGCACTTTGTAAGCGCTGTAGTTGCAGGAGTGAACTAAATGGTTAAAATTAACTAAGGGCTATTGTAGCACTTGTTAAGTGCTGCAGTTGGCTGAAATGTGATTTTTGAATGTAATTGAACTAAACCTTTTTAATTGAACCCTGAACTATTACAATAGTTTTGTAAAAGCCGTCTTTGCTGAATTGAACTATTTTATAACTAAAAACGAACTATTTCAGCAGTTTTTAATGTTGTCTTTAATGAATTGAATTGTTTTCAATTATAACTTGCCGCAGCATTTTTTAAGTGCTGCGGAAAGCTGAAATTTCAATATTGAAGTGTTTAACTGAATAAATGAACTCAGAAAAGGCTATATTTTTTAGGAATTGAATATTTAATTTGAAGGAATAATAACTTCACTTTTAATGGTTTAAATGGATGATTTTAATTTGGAATTATAAATCATTTTGAAATTTATAATCACGGGTATACTGCTTTGTGTGTAATGTGATTTCCTTGTGATTGTTTGATGCACATCTTTGATTTTAAGAGTGTGGCTAGAGGTGAGCGATTACTGTAGCTCTACGCTACCCTAGTCACAATAACACTGTTATTTGCATTGTTTACTTTAAATATGGATATTTCTAGGATAGTGTTTATTACTACTTAATTGATGGTTTGACCGATCCTTAAAGGATGGGCGATCCCAAGCATCCTTTAAGTTATTGTGCATTGCTATTACTGTTCGCTTGAGTTGGTTTACATTGTGTAAGTATGTATGTCTCGACTCGAGTGTTTGTGTTTTACTTTACGCTCGGGTCAGCCTAAGAATCACAGCTTTGGATTCACCTTCTGGAGCTAGAGTTTTGCTGGAACTTATCTGTCTATCTATTAGTCTACTTCTTCCAGTTAGTTCCTATTCGGTATCTGTCTCTATATTGTTGTTTATGTATCCTGACTTCTATTGTATCTATTTTACTATGAGATTTTGTATATGTTTTGAGATTATGTATATAGTAGCTTCACGAACTACTATGGAATTTTATTTCCGCTGCGAGTATTCTAATATTTCTGTGTCTGTAATTCTATGAATGATTTTATTTGCTCCAAATTTCTTAACAATCCTCTGCTTTAAAGTATTTAAGTCTGAAATGTATGGATTATTGTCGATTTGAATAGTCCAAAACAGAGGGTCGTTTCAAAACTTTAGCAAATGGTCGGCAAAAGCATCCTATAATAGGCCGATGCAAGCCTTAGGGCATAAATGCATATCCATGACCAACATCTCAATAGAATTCAAGCCCAAAATGCTAGAGACGAGGTATTCTTAGATGACAAGAAAGGGGAATCATTCTCCAATAAAGTCCTAGAAACTTACTTCCACTGGAGGTATGCTTTATCGCCTATTGACAATTATGATAGGCTGCAGCCCATCCGACTACATCGAGGCATTCAACTCCATCAACCATGTCGACCAACTTTCTACCTTAGCAAAGTGTTTTCTATTCCTTTCCACCTTCTCAGGACTGGCCTCCCACTGGTTCTTGCATCTGTGATTGAGTAGTATCAGCTTTTTGGCCCAATTGTGCATAGATTCAAGACTCAATTCTTCACATCCAATACCCATGTCATGTTGGATAGCAGACTAAACAATATCATTTAAGGTCCTTCTGAAAGCATGTAGTCATATGTAGGCATTAGTAGCTTGGTTGTTGTCCTATTTTCAAGAGTTTGATACAAGTCGAAGACATGGAGAGAGCTCCATTAGCAGTCAACTTCATCCCTAACCGACTTTTATCAATGAGCGAACAACATGATGAGGATGGAAGACGTTGATCATTCAATGAGCAACAACGAGGCAATGCATCCTGCCCGAGATGGTCCTCACAGCAGCAACTATTATTGAAACAACGATCGTCAAATTGACGCTACAAGGCATCCAAAGGTCGGTCCTCATTACAAAAGCTATAATAATTACTCTCATTTAAACATTGACATCACAACAATCTACCTTGCCGCCAGGAACCGGGTGTAATTTCAAAGGCCCGTCGTCGTTAGGAATGGAAGTAGGAAGGAACCTCGTCGCAACAGCAAGTACTACGAGTCCCATCAAATCAATGGCCATTGTACACTAGACTACCCATGTTCAAGGATGAAATCGAAAGACTCAACCGAGAAAGAATACTCTTGGAATTTGTTCGACATCAGGTTGAGAAAAGAGAAAACCATAAAGAGCTACAAAATCAGCCCCTTTTAGCCCAATAATGCAAGTGTCGAAGCCATCATCATGGTCCTTACCATATGCGGCAAACCGTATGTAGCCGAAAGTAGTCGGTAGGCCCATTCCTAGCATAAAAGAGAAGTAGGTACTGTTAGGAAAATTTATTCATTGGAATCTCGGTCGTCCAAGGCACTTTGACTACGATCAGAACGACTAATCAGCTTCGCCGTCGAAGACAAGGTAGCAGCCTCCTACCCCTCTCACGACCCCATGGTCATAACTCTGGCATTGGCCAACTCCAATGCGCATTAGGCCTTCGTGGATGAGGTAGCTCGGTCATTGTCATGTTCAAGAATGTCTTTGAAGCCCTCGGGCTCCCTGGCTCCAGCCTCACACCATGCGCCCTGCCCATTTATAACTTTAAGGCTCTAAGCATTGTTCTAATGGACACAACTAAAAGATTGTATGGAACAGTGTAAAACAAGCAGTGCGGAAGAATAAAACTGAAGACAGATAATAGAGTAAAGTAAATAAAATAAAAAACAAGCACACCAGAGATTTTTATACTGGTTCGAACTTTCCGTTCCACGTCCAATCCCAGACTCCTTTCTGGAATTTCACAAACAACAATCCTCACTTAACCCGGAGGAATAGATTTACAACACTTGAACAACATAACATGATTTCGATGCCTCAACAGCCGAAGAGGACTTCACTTGCCTGAATAACAAAACAGGACTTCAACTTATACAGAGAGTATTTGACACAGTGTGTTCTTGATAACACGGATTTGTCTCTTGATAGTACAACCTTCCTATAATCTTGTCCTTTTGATATATGTGTGTGTGTGTGTGTGTGTGTGTGTGTGAAGAATATGGAAGTAAATGAATGATTTTGTATGAACTTGAATGCACAAGAGTGTTAGAATCAAAGTAGATTAAGAATAGAAAGAGTTAGATCGATTTTAGTGAATCAAACTGATGATTTTAACATGTTTATATAGATTATAAAAATGTGAAATTGTTCGTGAATAGTTATCATGAAAATATATGGTCATACCTGTTGATTAAAAACCATATCTCTTTATGGAAGAGAAATGTCTATTTAGAAATATAGCCCTTATAGGAATTCAGACGTCTGAAAAATAGAGTTCAGACTTCTGAAATCATTCACATGCAAATCAAAAAGCAAATAGATCTTTTTTGACCTGATTCAGACATCTGAAGGTACCAATTCAGACATCTGAACATTGTCTGGGAAATCATCTTTGATTCCAGATTCAGACGTCTGAAATGGTCAATTCAGACGTCTGAATTTGACCAGAAAATGCAAATATGCTCTAAAAATGTGTGTATGTGCACGTGTCATCATATATATCCATAAAGAGATATTTTAACATCATTTTAACTCTAGACAAAGACTCAATACAAAACATATGTATAGTATGAAGCTTATTTGAATCCAGTCTGTAAATAATCCTGCAAAAATAAGTTAGTATATAAAACCAACATATATAGTTGTCACAATCAAAATATGGTAAGTATGAAACGTTGTAGATGAAGTTTCAACATTCTCCCCCTTTTTGATAATGACAACTATATAAAAATAATACGAGTAATATATTTTCCCTTTTTCTATAAGCTCTCCCTGTCAAAAAGCAAGTTAGGATAAATGGACTACATCAACTCCTTCTCCCCTTTTGGCATCGCAAAAAGGAAAGTATGAATATATAACAAAGCAGAGCAGAGTATTAAAAACAAAATACGATACTAATAGATATTATAGGAGTTTATGCCAGAAATAGAAAAATAAACAACGAAAGAGTTCAAATCAAACTAGTTAATACCAAATGAATTTAAAACCTAGGGCTGGAGTCATTGCCTTCATCATCATCATCATCTTCATCTTCATTTCACCCCGAGCTTGATGACCATTGAAATAGAGCGGGGTTGAAAGCTTCGGTAGATGATGAGGTGGAGCATCCAATACGTTCCCAAATTTTATTGAGAAAGCCACGAATGGAATTAAAGTGTTTTTCAGTTTTCTTTTCGAGATTGACCATTCGGCTTCTAAGCTTAGCTTGGTTTTGGGAGAGAGTGACTAAAGCACTCCTGAGCTAGTGTCAGGAGAAAGAACCACTATTTCATCATCGTCTTCTTCTTTAGAAGGTGGAGAAATAGGTCGATCATGTTGACGAGGTTTGGGTTGGTTTTGATCACGGTTGGCAACCCATTCTTGAAATGAAATATATGCCAAACTTCCTGGTCGTTTTGGCAAACCCATAAGACCCAAAGTCTTCGATCCAAGCTCTTTGATCACTGTGAATTCAGAATCAAGAAAAGAAATGCTAAAGTTTTGGAGAATCTTCATTATATAAGCACCATAATGAAAGGTCTTATAGCACATTCGACGATTAACATCCACGAATTCTTCCAAAATCACTTGAGCCCAATTAATGGACTGACCGGAATAGATAGCATAAAGTGCTTGGAAGTTTCTTTTGTTAACAACTTCATAACTTCCTATCCGGGGAATAACGGAGCGAATCAAAGCTTTGTGGAGAATACGAGCTTGTGGGCGGAGTTGAATGGAGGAAAGTCTAGTTATGTCATCATTCAAAAATTGGTGTGAGACCTCGTCTCTATCATCCAAGTTTAAAGAAACATCAATTTCATCCAAATCGGTCCCCGTTGATGGACATTGAAGTATATCACCAAGTCGAGCAAGGGGTAGACAAATTTTAACATCACAAACTAATGTCCAAATGCAATCGTCGCGATTATGAGGAGTGTGATGGTCCAATTTCATATTAGCATAAAATATCTTAACCAAAAGATGATTGATTTTGGTATTATTAGCCGCAGAAGATACAAGAGACACTAACCCATTTGATCTTACAATTTGTTGAATCCGATAAGCCTCGAATTCTTCAAATTTCATGAAAGCTCCCGGAAATAACTGAGATCTACTCATTTGTGCAAAACGTTATCTTGCTTGCTCATTCCATAGCCACTGATCGACGTTTGGGGTAGATGACGAAGTAGATGGCCTCAATCTTTTTTGTTTTGGAGCCATTAGTGAATATATGGAAGAAAGTTTTGATTTTTAATGGAGGAATAAACTGAAAAAGATAAAGCATGAGGAAAGAAGAAAGGTAGGGATGATTGAAAAAGGAGGTAGTTTTATAGAAAAACGTGCAAAAAACAATTCAAATTTGAATGGCTAGATGATTTCAAGCATTTGAAATACTCATTTTAGACGTTTGAAATGAGTAAAATCGAGTCAGAAAGGTTTTAGTTCATTTTGGCCTATATTCAGATGTCTGGTATGGTATATTCAGACGTCTGAATCTGAAGAAAAATTTAGATCTAAGACAATAATCAGACGTCTGAAATATCCATTTCAGACGTTTGAAAAGTGTGTCAAAACACACGTCAGACCATAAAAAAATGCAAAATAAAAATAAATTTATTAATATTTGAATGACATATAGAATACAATTATGTCATTCAAAAAACTCATACAAATAAATGAAAGCATTAGTTCGAATCACTTGGAGTCTTGCAATCTTCCGGTTCAATCTTGGTTATCTCCGTGTGTGGCTGCAATGGAGACCAATATGGTTGACGTTCCTAAGAGTTTGGAGAAATCGGAGGACGCTGTGGACTAGGCTCCCATGGATTCGAAGTTGAAGGTTGAACTACATATTTCTTTGGAGATGTACCACAGAATTTTAATGCCACATGTTCAATGAAACTAAGTCGTTTGGCATTAACTTTCTGTTCATAATACATTTCCCGTTGCAAATCCAACTGTTCTTTTTGGTAATGATGAATCTCGGCTATTTTTTCTTTAGTTGATGGAGAACCAAAGAAAAGAAATCGTCGAGATTTCATCCTTTCTGGAGTATAGTCAGATGGTTCATATGAAGGATTAAGTCTAGCCGGTTCACGTGGTGTTCAATGGCCATTATTTCTAAGGAAGATGTAAAATATGATGAAGGTGAGTTTTCAGAGTTGTTATTGTTTGAAGCCATGGTGAAAAGGAGAATAAGCATGTTGAATCCATAGTAATAAAGATTTTGTTAAAAAAAAGAACGGAATGAGTTTATAAAGGATATTGAAAAATTTAAAAATAGAATGTAAGCTAATAAGTAGTGGCTAAGATGTTTGAAACAATAATATACACAAATTTAAAACAAAGGAAATAAAGAGGTTCTAACTGAAAGAGTTTGTTATGGATGTTAAGAGGTAGGAGTATTGATGTGGTAGGTTAACCAGAGACATCAATATCCCAAGAAAGATTTCATTAATTTTTAAGCGAGACGATACCAAGCTCTCGTCTAAGTTTGATAAAACCACTTTCTAAAAGAGGTTTTGTAAAAATATCAGCCAACTGATTTTTAAAAGAAACAAAATTCAAATTTATTGTTCCTTTTTCAACTTTATCACGAAGAAAATGATGATGAATGTTAATATGTTTTGTTCGTGAATGATTGACAGGATTTTTAGACAAGTTAATAGCACTAGAATTGTCACAATATATAGTTGAATTTGTTAAGTTTATATTGAAATCTCTAAATGTATGTTGCATATAGATTACTTGAGCACAAACCAAAGCAGCAGAAATATGTTCTCCTTCACATGTAGAGAGTGAAATGCAGTTTTGTTTCTTACTAAACCAAGACACTAGGGATTTTCCAATAAAATGGCACGTACCACTTGTGCTTTTTCGATCTGTTCGAGATCCACCGAAATCTGCATCACTATATGAAACTAACTCGAGTGAACATTCTTTTGGATAGAATAGAATGAAATCCTTGGTGTTAGTGAGATAACGTAATATACATTTCATGGCTCTTAAATGTGATTCCTTTGGGTTGGCCTGAAATCTAGCACACAAACAGACACTCATCATTATGTCAGGTCGACTTGCCGTTAAATATAGTAATGATCCAATCATACTTCGTTATAATTTTTGGTCAACACTTTTGCCACTTTAATCGTTTTCAAGACGTGCAGTTGTACTTATTGGAGTCAGTTTGGCAGAAGTGTTTTCCATTTCGAATCGTTTGATAAAATTATCACAATATTTTTCTTGATTAATGAAGATGCCGTTTTGAAGTTATTTAATTTGTTAACCAAGAAAATATGTTAGTTCTCCCATGTGACACATTTCAAATTCCTTGATCATTATTTCGGAGAAGTCCTTACATAATTGGTAGAACCAAAAATGATATCATCAACATAAATTTGAACTATTAAAATATCTCTTTTCGAATGTTTAATGAAAAGTGTTTGATCAACTTTCCCAATTTGAAATCCCGAAGAAATTAGATCGGTCTTTAGTCGATCATACCAAGCACGTGGTGCTTGTCTTAAACCATATAGAGCGTTCTTAAGTTTATAAACATGATTAGGAAATTTCTTGTGAATAAATAAGAGAGGTTATACAACATACACATTTTCTTTTATATAACCATTCAGAAAGGCAACTTTAACGTCCATTTGATAAAGTTTGAAATTGTGAAAACACGCATAGGCTATTAAGATCCGTGTTGCTTCTAGTCTTGCGACCGGTGGAAATGTTTCTTCGTAGTCAATTTCTTCTTCTTGATTGTATCCTTGTGCAACTAACCTTGCTTTATTTCTAATAATGTTGCCTTGTTCATCTGCTTTGTTCTTGTAGACTCATTTCGTTCCAATAATAGTTTGATTACTTGGTCTAGGAACTAATTCCTAAACTTAATTACGTTGAAATTGATTTTCTCTTCTTGCATTGCAACGATCCAGTAGTCATCTGTGGAAGCTTCCTTGGGATTCTTTGGTTCGATATTGGAAAGGAATGCTACGTGACCCATTTGATTTAGTTGACTTCTAGTTCGTACGTTTGAATTAATTTCTTCGATAATATTTTGAACGGGATGATCCAACAATATTTTTGGTGGAGATCTTAATTCATTATTGTTATGAATAATGTTTTCATCATTTTAAAGATTTGTAGTTTTCATATTTGTGATGTTATCTGGAAAATCTTCATCATCTTTTATACTTGGTTTTTGTTGAAAATTTTCATCCAAAGATACATGTAAAGTTTTTCAACAGTATTTGATTTTTTATTAAATATCCGATAAGCTTTGCTACGATCTGAATATCCTAGAAAGATTCCTTCGTCGGATTTCGCATCGAATTTTCCAAGCTGATCTTTGGTATTTAATATAAAACATTTTGAACCAAAAACTTTGAAATAAGATACCATTTGTTTTCTTCGAGTAAATAGTTCATAATAGGTGTTTTTCGTGAGAGGTCAAGTAGAAACATGATTCAAAACATAACGAGCAGTTGCAACAGCTTCTGCTCAAAAATGTTTTGGAAGAGTGCTTCCATTTAACAAAGTTCTTGCACATTCTTGTAAAATTCTGTTTCTACGTTCTATAACTCCATTTTGTTGTGGAGTTCTAGGGAACGAAAAATTATGAAAAATTCCTTTCTTTTTACAAAAATGTTCAAAAACTTCGTTTTCAAATTCTCCTCCATGATCACTTCTTATGTTCTTTATTTTTAAACCTTTTAAATTTTGGATTCGTTTGACAAAAATTTTAAGATGCTCAAACGTATCACTTTTATTTTTCATAAAAATGGTCCAAGTATATCTAGAAAAGTCATCTACTATTACAAATACATATCTATTGTGGTTTAAGGATTGAACTTGGGTTGGCCTAAATAGATCCATGTGTAGTAATTCAAGTGGTTGTAATGTAGAAATAACTTTCTTAGATTTAAAAGATAATTTGATTAATTTTCCTAGTTGATATGCATCAAAAATATGATTGACTTTGAAGTTTATTTTTGGTAAATCTCTGACTAAATCGTTTTTAGAAAGCTTATTTTTAGTTTTGAAGTTGATATGACAGAATTTTTTGTGACATAGCCAAGGATCATTTTCATTAGCTATTAAACATATATCTGAATTGTGATTGATTTTCATATTCAGAATATAGATATTCTGTCTCTGTTTCCTTCAATATAAGATTTTGATTTTTATCAAAAATGCTACACTTTTCTTCAGAAAAAGAGATTTTGAATCCTTTGTCACATAACTGGCTGATACTTAAAAGATTGTGTTTTAAATTTTTAACTAGTAAAACATTGGAAATAAGAGGTAAGTTAGATGTACCGACATTATTGACGTCGCCTTTTCCGATGATATATCCTTTGGAATTGTCTCCAAAAATGACAGAGCCTCTATCTGAGTAAGTAATGTTTGATAGCATATTTTTGTCTTCGGTCATATGTTTTGAGCAACCACTGCTAAGTATCCATTTTCCTCTCTGTTAGCGCCAAAATTGGTCACTAACACCCAAATGTAGACGAAAGCACCAATTAACAGTCACTGATAACAGATAGAGTGTGTGTAGAGAGTAATAATATGAAGAACAGTTAAAATTAAAATGAAAGTAGTAAAGAACAGCAGATTTTATAGTGGTTCGGCTAACTCTGGCCTACGTCCACTCCAGTAATTTCTTTTTATTGCTGTAACAATCGATTACAGTTACAAAGTGATAGGCTAGCCTTAGCCTTAGGAAATAGAAGGTCAGAGAGCCAAGGAGAAGAAGAAGAAAAGATCCCTTTTCTGAAGCCCTACATGCCCTATTTATAGACAAATCCTGAGTTGTTGGGCCTTTGCGTGATTCAGGCCCACCGAGTTTATGGCTGGTCCACATATGCCGAGCCATGTAATGCCGATCCATCAATGCCGAACGTTCCATGCCGAACGAAGCGTCTGGAGGAAGAATGCCGAACGAAGTCTGATAGAATAATGCCGGACGAGGCATTTGAGTGATGCATGCCGATCGATGCTGGGGTGTGGTGTGCTGAGCGCACTTTAATGCCGAGTTCAAATGCCGAGTCGAAGATGCCGAGTGAAAGAATGCCGGACGTACTTCAATGCCGAATATGCCGAACAAACTATCATGCCGAACAGACCTAAATGCCGAACATCATGTCGAACATAGTTAGCATGCCGAGCATAATTAAGTGTCGAGCACACATAAATGCCGGACATATACAAATGCCGAACATACTCTCCTTGCCCAATTTCATAACTGGTCTTCTGCCTAATCAATTTATGCCGAATGATTGCCAATGCCGAACCATATTTCCTAGACCCAAACCATAGTTGATTCATCTTTATCCAATCATATTTCCATCTCCTAAGCACGTTGCGTCATCCATCCAGTCGACTGAATCCATCGTACACCAGCCTTGACGAACGTGCAACCGATTAAGTTAAACTCGCATGTCCATGGCCTGGTAAAAAGGCGGGTTAACACTTGCCCCCCAAAACATGCCTTGCTGTTGGAAGGTGTGTTTTGAATAGCCTCAAATCTGATATCCAAAGTCCACATCCTTTTTGTAACCATATCATCAAATCCATGACCTCTCCGGGCTTAATCTTGATTTTGTAGACCTCGCCGGGTCGTGTTATCCTGTTCCAGCCTTGACTTTTCCATCACGGGCTTATATGTTCTTCGGCCTCGACTCTCCGGTCAAAGACTTGGATATTCACCGGCCTCAGCAATCCGGCAAAGGATTTTGATATTCTCCAGCCTCAGCACCCCGGCCAAGGACTTTGATATTCACCAGCCTCGACTCTCCGGTCAAGGTCTGTTTACATTCTCCGGCCTGGACTCTCCGGTCAAGGACTTTTTATATTCTCCGGCCTGGACTCTCCGGTCAAGGACTTTTTATATTCTCCGGCCTTGACTCTCCGGTCAAGGACTTTTTATATTCTCCGGCCTCGACTCTCCGGTCAAGGACTTTTTATATTCTCCGGCTTCGACTCTCCGGTCAAGGACTTCTTATATTCTCCGGCCTCGACTCTCCGGTCAAGGACTTTTTATATTCTCCGGCCTCGACTCTCCGTCAAGGACTTTTTATATTCTCCGGCCCCGACTCTCCGGTCAAGGACTTTGATATTCTGCCCGAGTCCATTTCTTCGCTCTTCGGCAAAGGGACTCGTAACTTGTGATCATTGCCCCGTCTCTCCGGTCGGGACAGTAATTATAAAACCTGAACTGTTTATTACATTGATCCAAAACCAAATATAAAACCAGAAATCCATATCAAAAATCAAACATCCAAACCATAATGGGAAAACAAGAAAAAACCAACCAAACCGGGAGTTCAATCCAAACTCCAAAACCATACCAAAGAAAAGTAAATGCGAAATACGAAAGAGAGAACCAAAGTTTGCAGAAAACTAGAAAGAAAGCAGAATTTCAAAGACTCAAGTAGTACGGTTTTCAGTTATCTCAGAGCACGCCTAGGGACCGTCATCAATCCCGTACGTGTGTAAGTGACCTAGCCGTATTACTTTGAGTTCTATTACTTATTCAAAACCATAAACCTGTTTAGTTGATAATGAGCTGACGTTGCGCAGATCTAGTGCCATCTCCATTCAAGGTAGGTGGTTTTTTTTTTTTATGGATTGGTCCAACATTTCCTGGTGGTATGCCCCCGAGTCTAGATCCATTCAGATTGATAGTCGTCTGCTGATTGGAGGTTGCCCCCTGCTGAGCCATTTTATCTGCTTGCTGGTTGAGCATTTCTGATCCAGCTACATGGATCTGAGTTCCGGCATTTCCTTCTCGCGTAATTTTTTCTGAGAAGAGCTTGCGTGACCTCCTCTTGTCTTTTCATCATGACTTCCATTTCCTCTCTAGTGATGTAAATGGATGCTCCACTTGCTCCATCTCTAGAGGAAGCCTCTTGACTTCCCTCCTGAGTGCTCCTTTCCATTACTTGTTTCCTTGTTGATGGTCTAGCCATTGCTCTTTTAAATCCAAGTTTCTAACTCCAAAATTCCTGAGTTCAATTCTCAGTGAAAGCACCAAAATGTTAGCGCCAAAATTGGTCACTAACACCCAAATGTAGACGAAAGCACCAATTAACAGTCACTGATAACAGATAGAGTGTGTGTAGAGAGTAATAATATGAAGAACAGTTAAAATTAAAATGAAAGTAGTAAAGAACAGCAGATTTTATAGTGGTTCGGCTAACTCTGGCCTACGTCCACTCCAGTAATTTCTTTTTATTGCTGTAACAATCGATTACAGTTACAAAGTGATAGGCTAGCCTTAGCCTTAGGAAATAGAAGGTCAGAGAGCCAAGGAGAAGAAGAAGAAAAGATCCCTTTTCTGAAGCCCTACATGCCCTATTTATAGACAAATCCTGAGTAGTTGGGCCTTTGCATGATTCAGGCCCAACGAGTTTATGGCTGGTCTACATATGCCGAGCCATGTAATGCCGATCCATCAATGCCGAACGTTCCATGCCGAACGAAGCGTCTGGAGGAAGAATGCTGAACGAAGTCTGATAGAATAATGCCGGACGAGGCATTTGAGTGATGCATGTCGATCGATGCTGGGGTGTGGTGTGCCGAGCGCACTTTAATGCCGAGTTCAAATGCCGAGTGGAAGATGCCGAGTGAAAGAATGCCGGACGTACTTCAATGCCGAATATGCCGAACAAACTATCATGCCGAACAGACCTAAATACCGAACATCATGTCGAACATAGTTAGCATGCCGAGCATAATTAAGTGCCGAGCATACATAAATGCCGGACATATACAAATGCCGAACATACTCTCCTTGCCCAATTTCATAACTGGTCTTCTGCCTAATCAATTTATGCCGAATGATTGCCAATGCCGAACCATATTTCCTAGACCCAAACCATAGTTGATTCATCTTTATCCAATCATATTTCCATCTCCTAAGCACGTTGCGTCATCCATCCATCCAGTCGACTGAATCCATCATACACCAGCCTTGATGAACGTGCAACCGATTAAGTTAAACCCGCATGTCCATGGCCTGGTAAAAAGGCGGGTTAACACTCTCTTTTTAAGTCGGTCCTACAAAAAAAATAATGACACCGGTATCCACTTTGTGATAGGGTCCTAAGAGTTGGGTCTTAGGAAACCAAACCCAAATGGGTTCAGTATTCCCCTTAAAAATATAATTTTTATTTTTATGATCAGTTTCCAAAAAGGTATTTATATATTTATTCCTAGTCAAATTATTGTTTGTTTTGGGAACCCATATTTTTATGGTTTTTGAGTTAGTAGTCCTTTTTGGACGAGTAGTAGGATTAGAAATATTTCTCCTAATTTCCTTTTTAGATGAAGCCTTTGATTTCATAGGGTATCCTAGTCCCCTTTTACTAGAACTGGATTGAGAATTTTCAATAATTTTGGATAGAGTTTCTCGATCTTTATTAAAGTTAGAAACATTTCTATTAATATTATCTAACTTGGTTTTGAGGCAAGTATTATCTAATTCTAGCATTTTGATCTTAATTTTCAGCTCATGATTTTCAAAGACAAGAGAATCATTTTTTTTCTTTTTGAGTTTCAATTTCTTGACTTAATAAAGTAAGTTGAGAGTTATCATTAGAGAAGGTATGTTAAAGTTTTCCAAGTTCTTCTTCTAATATTTTCTTTTCATTATTAAGCATATCTCTCTCGAATTCTGCTTTTCTCTGATTTTCTAGAGCCTCTTTATATTTTCTTTTGATACTTTTTAAGGTATCAAGAAGTTCTCAATTAATTTCAATCATGTCATCGAATGTAAAATTACTAACCTCATTTTCTGTGGCCATGAAGAAAACATCATCTTGTTCATTTTCACTGTCTCTGCTGCTATTTTCTGAGGAAGAAGAATCTGAGTCATCCCATGTTACTGAAAATGCTTTTTTCTTTTTATCCTTTTTGTTGTAATTTCATTTCCTCTTATCTGGGCAATCTTTTTGCATATAACCTTTTTCGTGACAGTTGAAGCATTCAAGTACGGAGGTTATTGGCTTGTTTCTTTTTCCATTATTCCAGTTTCCCTTTCTGAATTTTAAGAATTTTTTGAAGTTTTTAGCAATGAATGCTAAGTCTTCTTCATCCGAGTCTGATCCTTCTTTTTCAGCATGAAATGCCATATTCTTTTTATCCTGAGCTTGTACTCTCTTGGCTTGCAAATTTACTTCATAGGACATTAGATTTCCTATTAACTCTTCTAGTTTCATGGTAGAGAGATCATTAGCTTCTTCAATCGCTAAGACCTTTCTTTCCCATTCATCCGTTTAAGAGTTAAGAATTTTTAAAACAATATCGAAGTCAGAATACTTTTCTCCAAGTCCTAGTAATGAGTGATATAAATCTTGAAATATAAAGTACATATCATTTATAGATTCATCTTGCTTCATCCTAAAGTTTTGAAATTGATTCTTGAGCATGGATATTTTGCTTTGTTTAACCTTGTTAGTTCTTTCGTGAGTAACTTTAAGTTTTCTCCATATTTCATAAGCAGTTGTGCACATGCTAACACGGTTAAACTCATTTCTATCTAAAGCACAAAATAACATATTCATAGCTTTGGCATTAGCAATAGCATCTATTCTTTATGCAGCAGTCCATGCAGAAAATTCAGCAGTGGGAATTTCATATTCAGATTGTGTTATATTCCATGATTCAAAACTATTGGCTTGCATATAAATACACATTCATGTAGCCCAATAATTATAGTTAAACCATTGAATAGAGGTGGTCGTGTAGTGGATTGACCTTCAGTAAAACTAGAGTTAGTGACTGTGCTAGTGGTAGTGCTGGTATTGTTCTACATATTAGCAAGATATTAGATAACTGTGTAACGATTATATGAAATCTGCTCGGATACCAAATGAAAGTTTGTATGGATCATATAATATGGAACAATGTAAAACAAGTAGTGCAGAAGAATAAAACTGAAGGCAGATAATAAAGTAAAGTAAATAAAATAAAAAACAAGCACACCAAAGATTTTTATACTGGTTTGAACTTCCCGTTCTACGTCCAGTCCCAGACTCCTTTATGGAATTTCACTAACAACAATCCTCACTTAACCCAAAGGAACAGGTTTACAACACCTGAACAACAGAATAGGATTTCGATGCCTCAACAACCAAAGAGGACTTCACTTGCCTGAACAGCAGAACGGGACTTCAACTTATACAGAGAGTATTTGAAACAATGTGTTCTTGATAACATAGATTTGTCTCTTGATAGTACAACCTTCCTATAATCTTCTCCTTTTGATATATATATATGTGCTTGTGTGTGTGTGTGAAGAATATGGAAGTAAATGAATGATTTTCTATGAACTTGAATGCACAAGAGTGTTAAAATCATAGTAGATTAAGAATAGATAGAGTTAGATCGATTTTCGTGAATCAAACTGATGATTCTAACATGTTTATACAGATTATAAAAAGGTGAAATTGTTCGTGGATAGTTATCATGAAAATATATGGTCATACCTGTTGATTAAAAGTCGTATCTCTTTATGGAAGTGAAATGTCTATTCAGAAACATAGCAGTTATAGGAATTCAGACGTTTGAAAAATAGAGTTTAAACTTCTGAAATCGTTCACGTGCAAATCAGAAAGCAAGTAGGTCTTTTTATAACCTGATTTAGATGCCTAAAGATACCAATTCAGATGTCTGAATATTGTCTGGGAAATCATATTTGATTCCAGATTCAGATGTCTGAAACGGTCAATTTAGACGTCTGAATTTGACCAGAAAATGCAAATATGCTCTAGAAATGTGTGCATGTGCATGTGTCGTCAAATATATGTATATATATATATATATATATATATCCAAAAGGAGGGATTTTAGCATCATTTTAACTCTGGACAAAACCTCAATACAAAACATATGTATAGTATGAAGCTAATTTGAATCCGTTCTGTAAATAATCCTGCAAAGACAAGTTAGTATATAAAACCAATAATTGTCGTAGTTAAAGTATGGTAAGTATGAAACGTTGTAAATGAAGTTTCAACAACAACCTCAGTTATAATAACTTTCGGCCAATGGCCCCTTCCTATAAAGATGCAGGTAAACTTTGTGGTACTTAATTTCCCAACTTCTTATAACTTTTTAATAGGAAGACCGACGCTTGCTGAGTTGGATGCCAATGTGTCCTACAACCACCCTATTATGAAGTTCCCAATCCAAGATGGGGTCGGAAATCAAGGGTAATTAGCAAAAGGAAAGGGAATGTTTTGGGACTTACCCTTTGGCGTGCAAAGAAGGGTGTTCTCATGCTACAGTAAGTGCATTCCACAATCAATGGTGGGTATCTTAATGGACCCAATTGGTCGATCGGTGCCCGGGTTCTTGCCTAAACCCCCAACTTGTAACGACCCACCTTTTTGGACGGTTTAAATCGACAATAAACCACACATGTCAGCTCAAACAATTCATAAAGGAGGACTGCGAGTGGAGTAAATAAGAGAAAAGAAAGGAAAAACAAACACAGATTCTCAAAGCGGAATGACAAAATATAACAATTAAATAAACATATCATGAAGCTATTTTACAAATAACATTTGATTACACTTTTACAATATATCAAAGTTGTACATACAATAGGAATAAACAAATAATGCAGCGGAAAAACATGATGTAGTGGAATAAATATAATAAATAGTTGACTAATCTCCATCTCCAAATAAAATAGTCTTCAACTTACTGAAAAGCTCAGACAGACCCGAGAGTAATGAAAAGACAAAAACTCGAGTCAGAACTAAAAGGTCTTATGAAAGTTATATCAACAGTAAATAAATATGAGTGCAATGGTGTCAGGGATGTTTAGGGATTTTACATCTTTTATCCAGTGTCTAACGTTCGTACAATAATTTAAGTGATGTTCGGGATTCCATCTCCTAAGGATCCGTTATACTATCTACATACATAGTACAATATGCTATTATAATATGTCTATAGTAAAGTATTAAAATAGCGTTAAGGCATTACCCATATCCTACTTAACACATTTTATATCAATGCCATAGTTTATAAGTATTGTAAACTCCATCGTAAACTGGTGGGCTATGAGGGAGCACTTCATAGGTATGATACAAACCAAACTCGTAGTGGGTGCGATAAGGCATATGACAGGTACGCGAGACAATGTCCAAGGTAGGATAGTATCGTTTTGTGGATCCGGATTGGTTACTGCCCACCTCGGAACACAATCCCATAATCAAAATCGAGGGGTGGCCACCAAATCAATCGCAAAGTAATAAATATGGTATCAATGAATACTTGTTCGATTAGAGGTGCGACTTCACTTGGCCCAGCGTGGCTCCTGTTTTATTCGTATCAAGTTGACTCGAAGGGGTCAGGGCTGCATTCATAACTCATACCATAGTATTTGCCAAACATCCTACTTCATTCTGGATTCTCCACCACGTGCATAGTTGTTAAAGTAGTTTTCGGTATTGGTAGAGAGTATGACAATATCCGATCCCGGTCTCTTTAACAACCAAATGCTTATTTCACACCGGTTGGTTCTTTTACATTTCCAAAACAGATTCATAATTGATATCAAAATTTCATATCAAATTTAAATCATGTCACTTTCGAAATCATATTCACTTAAAAATCAAATCACTTCCAAAATCATGTTCACTTTAAATCATATTCATTTCAAAATCGTAACCTCAAAATAGGTTAAACCATCATATCAAAATATTCGCATTTGAATCAATTAAATCTAAATCATAATAATTCCAACTTTAAAAGATTTGAATATTTAAAGTAGTTTATATATTGAGATAGTTATACATTAAAAGTAGTTTATTTTCTTAAAAATAGGTTATAGATTAAAATGGTTTATATATTAGAAATAGTTTATATATTAAAATAGGTTATATATTAAAATAGTTAATTTATTAAAAATAATTATAATAGTTACAATAGGTAAAAGTAGTTTAAAATAGTTTTAATAGTTTAAAATATTTTAATAGTATTAATATTTTAAGGATTTAAAGTAGTTAAAAATAGTTTAGTACAAATTGGTTTGATTGTTGGAATGGTTCATATAGTAAATAGTTTGAAAATCTAAATAATCTAAATTTTAAAATAATAGATTTTCAAACTGTTCATATTAAAATAATTAATTCGAAAATAATATCAAATTAAACTATTTCTTCCATTTCAACAAATCTAGACCATATCCAGATTTCAAATCAAAAAAACTTAAATTTTTATCTTTCAATTCAAATTATCAATATAACCATTTCAATCTATATCGATTTCAAATTCATGTTTGAACCAAAAATTTAAACCACTTCAAATTCAATAGATTTCGAATTTTAAATATCAAATGTTTATAATAACTCAATTTTGATAAATTTCATTTACATTTCAAAATTAAACTTTAAAATTTCAATTTAAATTCTGTAAACTATTCATTTATACCCATTTCAATTTCAACAATTTAAAGCTTGGATATTGAAAACAGTTCAGTTCATATAAATCAAATTTTATTTTAAAGCATCATTTAACTGGATTCAAGAATTAAGGATTTAAAATCATTTAATTTAACCAATCCGGTGTCTGTGTACGATTTTTTACCCTATGGTCAAGTGATATGGATATATATTATTTCGACCCGCAACAAATTTTAAATTTACGGGTATATATCATTTAAATCCGCAATCCCGAGAAAATTCAAAATCCATAAAATCGCTCGAGTTTATCATTTCAACTCATAATGATTTTACCTAATCTATCAGATCGTTCGGGTATGTATCATTTCAACCCGTAGTGATTTTTCCTACCAAAAAACTAAGGGAACTTGCAAGGTGATAACAATATATAATTTAAACATACATTCAATCATCCAAATATCAACAATTAAACATCCATCACCATCATCATTCAAATCAACCAATAAATCATAACAAATATACTGGTCATCATTATCAAGTATTTAACTAGCAATTAATTTCAATACTAAATTAAGTGGCAACTCAATTCAATGAAAATTCAAATTAACCTCGAATGACAATCTATAGCACCAAATAATAATCAATAAATTTCTAATCATATCATAAATTAAATTTAACTAACATAAGATAGTTTAGCATTTGTAATCGGGTTAAAACACTTACCTTTGATTTATCGTCGAATTAAAATCCAATTAAAGCCCAAAATTTGAACAATCTTAGAAT
The DNA here is from genome assembly GCA_030765085.1 of Allium cepa. Classification (NCBI taxonomy): domain Eukaryota; kingdom Viridiplantae; phylum Streptophyta; class Magnoliopsida; order Asparagales; family Amaryllidaceae; genus Allium; species Allium cepa. The sequence continues at coordinate 471,799,750 of CM060931.1, forward strand.
GCAACCAAACTAGTTCCATAATGTCCGGAATTTCGATACGATTGCAACGGAGAAAACCGTGTGTGAATTCGAGCTCATATGAAAAGATATGATAATTAGAACGATTGAAATTTAAACTTAAATTAAAATAAATAATAATAAATATTACCATGTAAATCTCAAAAACCCTAGCACGTGCAAAATCACGATCGACCTCGCTTAACCCTTAGCCGCCAAGCTTTCATCACCATCGCACACCACTGGAGGCGCTTCCACCCCGATCAAATTTCACCGCCGTTCCCCATAGCCCACGCCGCTCCTCCCTAGGCCAGCACGAACCCCAACAGCGCCTCCGCCTGCATGTGGCCGCCGCTGCTTCAACAGCTAATCCTGGCGATCTTCGACCTCCAGGTGACAAATGAACACCGTCAATGAACGCTGCTTTCAATTCTCTTCCAAACGCCGCTTCCCGATTGTTAAACGGTCATTCATCCACCGTTGGATCGTAAACCCTAGAAATGGGCGGCCGATTTCTTTATTATTTTCTGGCCAAACGATGCATCAAATCAAAAAACGAATTACTGTAGTAGATTGCGCTCATCAAGGGCTTTCCAATGACATATAATATGATAGGGTTTGAAGAGTTTGAATTTTTTTGAAATTATTTTGATTTGAAAGATAATTGTGATTTAGGGTTTTCATATTCCGATGTTTGAAAAAGAGGAACTGATAGAAGAAATAGTGCCTATAGAAAAAAGGAAAGGCTGCTAGGGTTTGAGAAACAAAATCTATTTATATGGACAAAGATAGATAAGAAATGAATGGTCATATCGAATTGGGTCGGAATGATTACGCGAACCCAAAAAGCCCATTTCGTTTCCAAAACGAAAATGGGTCATCCCATACATCAAAATATATATTTTCGATAATTTTAAACTCAATGAAACTAGTTTCAAACCCTAATTCCATTGTATATAGAAGTTAGCTTTCATAATCAGATTATGTTCTTTTAAATTCTATTAACCAATTTCTACGTGTTTCGAGCTTGCACGATCAAACGACAAGTCCGGTCGCTGCCAAACTTAAAATCCTACAATAATTCACTGTTACGGATTCGATGAAACCGTTTTCGTCGTAATCCGAGACAATGGCCAAAATGACTAAACTTCACCTTGGTTAAAAAATTATTCCTAAATTAATTTAATCACTTTTAAATTCAAATTTAATAATTAAGAATTTCATCATTCTAGATTATATAGAAATTATAATCATTTAAAATAAGTTTCCATGTCGAATTCGCTATTTAAATATTGCACTAATTACAGCGTTCAATTGCAATTGCAATAAATTTCTAGTTAATTATGTTTTAATTCCCTATAAATTCTTTTATTTCGATTTACAATTTTATTATTGAATCAACAATTTCCTATGAATATAATTAACATTAGTTTACATTTTATTTCATTCATATTCTACGGTTATCATCACAACTCAAATTAATGTAATATTTAATTACATTTAATTTTTTTTTAATTTCCAAATTAATTTCAATGGATTAAATAATAAGATGATAAACAAGCAATTGTTACTTTTACGTAATTTAATCACATTTATAAGTATATTGTATACAACAAGATTATAAATTTACGAACAAATTATTGATTTCACATTATATACTAAAACCAATTAAATAAAATAACATACAATTTCATTATTAATGCAACAATGAATTTATTTCCTTATTTACAATTATCACAACATTAACTGTAAAATTAATTCAATTGATCGAAATTGCATTAAAATAGTTATCAGTTACATTAAATCCACATTACTAAATTATATTCTTAATTATTTTCTCATTAATAAATCATGAATTTTAATTTCTCTAATATTGAATTTCAAAATCTTATTAAATTTAATATTTTTAATTATCGAAAAAATATGGGTCGTTACACAACCTGAGCATTGGTGGCAGCTCCAACTCTCTCATAGCTAGCTGCCTTATATATGAACCAGGCATCACAAACTCGATTTGGTCCCATCACTACAAATAAGTTTTTCCTTCCAAAAATTTCCCATTTACAAGCCCTTGTGAGCTGGATGCATATAGTCCTCTTTACCATCATGTAACTCACTTACACCAGAGTGTCTAAGCTAAATAATGCACTACGGTTCGATTTATGATCAACGTTCGCTTCACGACTAGTGATATGTCGTTAGGAGAACCTCACAGCCTCATGAGCTCAGGTTCAATCCCGAGCTCACCCACCACTCTTCGTTTTACCGCTTGCAACCAAAGAGAACCCACTAGCAAAATTACGTTTTAAGCTCATGTCGACGCATACCGTGACTTTTCATCTAGCCAGTACTTGGTCTACATTAACGATTGCTCCCAGACTGCCTTATTATCACATTGATATTTGACATATCCTAAAAAATATAGGCATTTCTGCAAAACAAATATAGAAACTATTAGCTATTCATTATGCTCTTCTCAATATGATGTACGCGGATAAACAAGCAAAAATAACAACAAGATTCTCAATCAAAGTTTGCAACAAAATACGTATTTCGTTTAGTTTAAAGAATGTAGAGGCACAACACCATCCCCACTAGACTAACAATGATATCCTTAACGTTAACTAGTTGAAAAGAAGAAATAGAGAAGAAGAAGAATGCTAGTGGAACACTTTAGAAGATCCATCTTTAAATGTGAAGATGAACTCCCCCTACACTTGAACTTGCTGAAGAAAGGGGAGTGTGCCACCATCTTTGAAGCCTTCCATACCGAATCTCACAAGAGATCTTGAAAAGTTCCAAATCGACATCTCCAAGAGGGCAGCCAGGGCTTTAGCTGTGACATCGAAGGTGGAGGCAACAACCACTACTATTTCCGTCAAGGTGTCAAAGCTTCCACGCCATCCTAGGTTCAGAACTGCCAGAGTAAGTTGGAGAGTAAATCCTCCAACCCTAGCTAGTCCATTGGCATAATAGTGATCATTAATCGCCATCGGAGGCCTAGCCAGTAGGCATGAGTCCAAGACAAAACGCAAGGCATGATCCATCTCAAGAAGAAGGTTCCAAACAATGGCTTGAACTATAACCAACAAGTGGTAGTATTGCACCGAGAAAGCTTTCTCCTTTCTCATCATATCAGACAAGTTAGACAAAAAGACATATGTGCAAAAATGTCTGGAAAAGAAATAGATGCCGAAGCTAGTGGCTTTTTATCAGTAAAAAATTGTGAATGATTCATTGGCAATGAATAATTTTCATGAGAAAAGATTTTGTAGGCCCATAGAAGAAGAATAAGGGATACTTATATACCTAAAGTTTTAATCGTATTGAATTCAAAAGACAAAATAAATCCCAAGCATTCAGAAAAGATCAATATAAAGTCAACTCATACATGTGGAAGACATGATATGTCTCTTCCACGTCTGGAAAAATGAACCTCAACAATTGATAGCACATGGCCATATGGATAACGCATTAAATATGTTAGAGGACCGTCAACCGACAAGATCCTTTGCGATTTAACAAGCCCGACCTACACATGGATACATACTTAGGGGACACAATGTTTCTCCTTTTTCCCATAAGTGATTTGAAGGCTAATTTAAGTTAGTCGGGCCTAATCACAGCCGGCATAACTATTCTTTGACCGACTCACATTGGTCGGCCTATGCCCAAGATGTTCTCGACCCATCCTTTCCGTTTAGCAAAGCATCAAGGTGAGGCCTGATCACTTCATCCCTAGGAATCCTTCACATTTTGGCAAGATCTGGACTTGGCCTCTCCCAGTCCACTTAGACTTGGCTCAGTAGTAAGCAGCCTTCCTATGCAACCTTCTTCCAATACAACTCTAAAACCAAGCATGTTTACTCGATGCCACTCTCGTTGACGGTCGACACCTCTCCAATCTAGCCTCAATAGGTAACACATCAAGCAAGATTGGTTCAAGCATGGCCCGTCCTTGGCCAAAATTTAGTATAGCCCCTCGGATCAGTCCTAAGCATCCCTCCAAATCACCTCACACCCAACCATACACTACCTTTCCAACATGTTCCTTAGCAAGATTTCTAGTTTCTTTTATATTTTCGACAGCCAATCAACCGGCTCATTAAGATTTTCCACATAAGAACTAAAGTAAAGGACAAGCAAACCAACCACATATCCGAAGCACTGTAGCTGGGCAGCCAAATTGATGTGTCATACCATTCACATTAAATGCGCATATAATGCAAAGTCTGTACATTAAATGCAAATCCTATGCCTAATGCAGAAGAGCAATGAGTATATTTTCATCCATTACCCATCTTCTTACACCTTGGCAGCTATTGTCCATCTATACTATGCCATATCAATGGTCAGGCATTTTCCCACCAGTTTTGCAGCTCAGTCTCGGCCGTCCATCATCCAGTTCAGCTACTATAAATATCTCTTGTATTGCAACTTCAAAGGGGTTGGAACATACATGGGTTTTGAATAGTACATACAAATCAAGTCCTTAATACTGCAATTCCATTAAGTGCTTCATGTTTTATTATCATTCTCTTATCATTCCTTATAATTGTAAGAGAAATATATAGTAAGAGAACTTCACGATGGACGTAGGCAGCTCTACCGAATCACTTTATATCTTGTGTTATTTATATTTCAAATACATATTCAACTCATCATTTTTCACTTTTAGCCTAGTTATTACCAAGTAACCTTTTCTCTTCATAACACATTCGTTTCATTCCAAGGTTTTGTATAAATAGTGAACATGCATCATTTTGAGTAAAAAAAAGTTTGTAATCTTTAGTATGGTTAAATAACGAAAAATATGTTTCACTGCTTATAAATGTGGTTCTTTGGTATATTCTTGAAACCTTCTATACATACAATATTTATCATAATATCACGTTGATTAGCCATTAAATAAAGTAAGGATCCTTTTATACTTTTACATAATTTTGATCCATGCCATTACCATTTTCATCTTTATCTAAGTGTAGACAAGTACTCATAGGAGTTTGTTTACTACTGGTGTTTTCCATTCCAAAACCATTTATTAAATCTTCATAATATTATTCTTGATATATTAAAATCCCATAGCTTTATATTAGTTGAACCAAAAATCACCACATAGCTTTCTATTAGTTGAACCAAAAATTATTTGCAAAACTACATAACTTTTGTTAATCTTAGAAAATAATTGCGTACATCCACATGCGACATTTCTAATTCATTTTTCATTATATTTGCAAAATTATCACATAGCTTTCTATTAGCTGAGTCAGAATTTATTTCGTCTAACATATATTTTGATGGTTAAAACGTTATTTTTATCGGTTTTAGTTACAAAGTTGTATCAATTTTACCTATTTTAAAATATAGGCTTGAAAGATAATTTTTCAGTATTTCATACCAAACATGTGGTGCTTATCTAAGACCATAAAGAGCCTTTTTACATTAAAAACATAATCTTTATATTTCTCATGAGTAAATAATAGTGGTTTCTCAAAATAAACATTTTATGTAATATATCCATTTAAAAATGCACGTCGACGTCCATTTGATATAGAGTGAATTTAGATGATATGCAAATGCCAAAATTATTCTTATGACTTCAAGATGTGTTACAGGAGCTATGGTTTCCTCATAGCAATCCCTTCCACTTGATTGTACCCTTAAACTAAAAGCATTATTGCATATGAAATCACCATTTTCATTCACTTTATCCTTCTATACCCATTTTATAAAAATAAAATTGATTTTCTGGTCTTGGTAAAAGTTTCAAGACTTTATTTTATTAAAATTGGTTTAGTTCCTCATGCATGTCAAAAATATACTAATTATACTTAGCCGTTTCTTTTTAGTTTTATGATTTAATATTAGATTTGAAGGTAATATGACCCATTTGAATGAACTGTCTGTGAGTAGAAACTTATGTATTGATATCTCTATTCTTATAATATATTAGTCGATCTTTTAAAATTTTAGGAGGTGATTTTAACTCATTATTATTTTTAGAATTAATTATTTTAGTATGTTGTTCATATGTAGCTGGTTGTAATTGTGACGACTCATCTTTTCGACTCTTAAAAGTCGACAATAATACTTTCATGGTATTTACAAGCCGAGCATCCAAGTATCGGAAAGACAGATTATTGGGGTGAAAGAAAAGAAAAGGCAGAACAGAATCTCACATCGTGATGAGTAACATATAATATTCCAATGATCTAAACAAGAGAAAACCTTAATATACATACAATAACCGGAATATGACCTATCATTAGACTGGACAGTTATAACAGCTTGTCATTACAAATGCTGATAAATACAAAATAAGAAATACAGTGGAAAACAAAATATGCCAGGTCTTGGAGGCATCTAGGTCGTATCCTGAAGCTCCAAAGCATCCAAAGCTAACTTTGGAAATACTCGAGATCTGACTCGAGCATTATAAGAAGATAAAATCTAGATCAGTCTGATAAACCAGCATGAGAAACTCAAATCATATATAATGTTACATTTATAAACCCTTTCAAAACTAAAGGTATCTAATAAGACCACATCGCACATAAACATGGATGGTTTTACCTTACGATAACCAAACCATGTGTCTAGGGTTTAAATTAAATATTGAATCATAGCCCGATTGGTTACATTAATTACATTCAACAGCATATTTAGTATACAAGTAAGTCTGTAAAGGCTCGTATTGGAAAATGAATTCCATACAATGACAAGACTACTGTGGTACCGCTTGCCATAGTACACCTCTAGAAAAATGTACTAAGGGCCAACACATGGACCCTTTTCCAATATACAACCGACCTACCCCTTCTTGGATAGTACTAAATATGACCATCCCTTGGTTGCGATCAATACCCGTTTTCATGGCCACAAGCATACAAAATCCGTAAATATCGATCTAGATCTGGAATGATCATACCTTAATGGGTGTGACCCATATAGCCCTATCACATATCCCCTATTTTAGTCATTACCGGTGTGAGACTAAAGGCTACATTTTATCTTTTTAGCAAATCTCACTTGGAATGCTAACATTAACCTCTAGGAAACAATGCAATGCGAACATTCATCCATATAAGTTGTTCAGGATATGAACAAAATATGGATACTACTTATACTACATCCTCAGGATGGTAACAAGTAGCCCTTGCACTTCAAAGAGCTACATCTTCAATTCCATCATCTATATGATGTTTCCAATTCGAACGCTTATGCTGGTTCGAAGTGGTTTTCGGATAACTCATGCTTATCCATTCTCGGTCTCTTTGAACAAACAAACGATAACTTTTCGATTGACTCAATCTCGATTCTTTTAGAAGTAAGCGGACGATATAAGAGTACCAAGGAGATCATGAATATCCTCCCTTAAAGCGATAAATGTTTCACTGAAATAAGCTTTTATATGCATACTAATTCAGAATAGGTTAAGTTATCAATAGTGTTTAAACCATTATCTAGTGTAAGTATATAGTTTGCATATGGAAAATCGAACATTATTAACTTATCACCACTTTTCGATTTCAAATCCGTACCATCCCTCGATTAACAATGAAGTCAGAAAACTTAGAGTACTATCCTTGTCTCGATGTACATTCTTAAACTCATATAGATATAAATGGGCTTCCATACCTCAAAATTTAGTGTCAATTATAAGATGGAGTACCTTCTATATACTTAATTTATCATGACCTATTTATAGAAATTAACCCTCTTTTACTTATCACACTCCCGACATTTCGACTTCTCTATTCATCGCCTTGAACCGAAGCTAGGTAAGTCAGGGCATTGGTTGCTCCTAGCCTTGCCTGGACTCTTCAATTCTACATCTCATAAATAGATGAAAGTCTACTTATTGGTTTAGTGGTAATCACTTACATTCCATAAACTTGTTAACATTTTTGCTCTACTTAGCATATTTGTTTTATGTTAATGGCACGGATAAAGAAATTCCTTGCATAAAACACAGTCTTTTTAAAACAATCGAAAAGCCAACTCTGTAAACTTATTTCTACTCTTTGATTTCAAACAAGTTATTACATGTGTCAATGCATGTGCGTATGTATGCAACAACGTTGTGACAACTTTCGTTTGATAAAAAGTTGAAAATCCAAAAACGATTTTGGTCACAATTTCAAATTTTCATCAAACTATTTTTTTTAACAAAATTTGAATATGAGTTTACTATCGTTAGTTATTAATTAAAAAGGGTTATTTTATTAACGAAAACCATTGTTTGAATATTTAAAATTTATTTAACATTCATGAATCAGAGCGTTAAAATTCCGGGTTGTTACATTCTTCTCCCTTAAAAAGGCTTTTCGGCCTTGAAATTTTATCATAAATATAAAAAACAAACCATATTAGTTTTAACATTTCCCACAATGTTGAATGAATAAGAAACAAACTAAAGTTTGTTGAGGTTTACCACATTCTCATTACATAGGGATGATAAACAATCTATTGAGTATACCTCATGCTCAGCAGTCATAAATTATTACTCAAGCGATTATTTACACTACCTCATGACAAATAGAAGAGTCATTACCCAGCTTCTTGTAAACCATAAAACATTAAAGGCAAATGCATCTAATCCCGTACGATGTGAATGAATTATCCTTATGCATTATCCGATTACTTGTTTGAACATATAAATTTCTCATCCCAACTAGTGTAGATCACTCAACTTCTCCGTTGCGGAACCCCAATTCGGTTCCTTGATCTGATACTTATGTTTTTTACATAGTTCTAAACTATGATAGAAAACACTCACATCATTTCAATAATCCATCTCAAGTATTCGTTGTTGAGAAATTGAATGAAAATGCCTAGTTCGGACTGGTGTATATCACCCAAAAATCATGTGCCTAAACTCTGGATCGAGAAAAGTCATGCTAGTAAAATAATCCAATTCCAACTTATGATTTTATCTCTTTAGGATAACTTAATAATTATTTTACTTCAATTCTATTTACTTCCTAAAATTAATTATGAATTTTTTTCATAAATCAAGTTTAAACTTATATAATACCCTACCATATCCTAAGAGTATATACAACTATCTAATTTAATCTTTTATCTTCATATGCATGTCCAAAATGAATCTGGGTCTTAAAACTGGGTCAACTTCTTCAACCTCTTTACCCATACGGTATGGTAAGTAGCTAAGAAGAGTAGAATGTTGATATACAAACTCGGTTTTAGTGTCTACTTTTCCCTGGACATCTTTGAGGTAAAGATGTTTTATTAGTCGGTCCAATAACATCTAATAGTTTTTACAACTTAGATATTAAAACAAGAGATACAGTTTTAATAAAAGAAAATTTTGTTAAAATTTTCTTATTAAATATAACCTATTTAAAAACTTGTGTTAAATTATTTCTTCTCTACCCAAGAGTGATATAAACCCATATTATTTATCAATACACCCTTTTATCAAAATATCCTTTTATTTTGAATCAATTTTCTTAAGGAAACTTAAGAACTAAATACATGATTTATATTTTAAAATATCTTTAAAATGCTACAATATATTTTAATCCGTAGAAAATATACATATAGACCGAGGAATACCAAAATGATATGAAGGAACTATGTCCTACTGAATAGTATCATATATCCCCTTACCAAGAAGGATAATACTTACGAGAAGTGTTTACCATTCAAACACCTCTTGTCCATTTTTATCCACTTTTGAAACACATGAACTAGTTAACATAAAAATAATTCTTATTTTTCGAATCCTATTTTGAAACAATGCTATATATATTCCCCATATGAATAGTTTTAACAAAAATATCAATTACCAACTTGCTTTGGGTTTGTTCGGATTCGAACTCATTTCAATCGTACAATGACAAAGGGAATAATTTATTAAGTGCACTACAACATCTACTTAAGCAAACATCCAATCGTCACTTAGAAGATTATTCAGATTACCGCAAAACTATTCAAGACGTTTTTCTTAAACTATGCAAAGAAAATATACCTTACTTAAAAATTCTCTTTGAAATATTTATACCTATAAATTCCTCCAACTAATACTACTATTACTTTTTCCAAAAATCATTTGAAATCCTTTTTCAAAGGCCCCGGAATTTAAATTCCCAAAAACCCTCTTTATATTATAAATCACATCTTATAAACTAAATTTATAAAATTATCTTTATATAATAATTTCCTTTATTATTGTTACCCTTTTAGCAAAGTAAGCTTATTATACTTATATTATTTACGAATATCTTATAGTCAAATCGTGAAACTGAATCCATAAAGTGTTCATATTTAATTCAATTCAAACAAACAAATGATTATAATCTTGGCGAGCATAAATAATTAGCCAGCAAATATTGACAAATAAATATCATCATTTCCTAACAAGCAATAACAAAAATAACTATTTCTATTTTTGAATATTATTCTTCTATATATAAAATATAAAAAAATATAGGTAAAATTATTTCATTTACCAATTTCAACACAATATAAAATTTATAGCACTAACAAATATGCGCTCTCATAACTTAACTCATTCTTGATTGCCAGTTACCTTACCTCTAACGAATTTACCCCACCATGGCTAACGTTTTCGCTTAACATTCAGCTCTGATATCAAGTCTTGTTACTCGCTTTTCGACCCTCAAAATTTAACACTAATACTTCCATGGTATTCACATGCTGAGCATCGAAAAGACATATTGTTGAGGTTGAAGGAAATTAAAGACAGAACAGAATCTCACATCGTGACGGGTAATATATAATATTCCAATGATCTTTACAATGAAAACCTTAATATGCATATAACAATCAGAGTCTAACCTATCATCAGCCTAGATAATTATAACAACTTGTCCTTACAAATGCTGGTTAATACAAAACAAGAAATACAACATAAAATAAAATACATCAGGTCTTGGAGGCATCCGACTCGTATCCTGAAGCTCCAGAACATCCAAAACTAAATCTGGAAAATATTCGGGTCCTACCTGAGAATTATAAGAAAATAAAACCTGCATCTATCTGGTAAACCAACATGAGAAACCCAAATTATATGAATTGTCATATTTATAAAACTCTTTCAAAAAGAAAGGTATCTCGTAAGACCACGTCGCACATAAATACAAATGGATTTTTATCATACGATAGCCAAACCATTTTATAGGAAATCTTCTGATATTATGATAATTTCTGGGGTTCAAAATAAATATTAAATCATAGCAGGAGTGGTTGTATTAATTACATTCAATAACATATTTAGTTTACAACTAAGTCCATAAAGGCTCGTATTGGAAGATGAATTCCATACAATGACAAGGTTATTGGGGTACCGCTTGACATAATACACCGATAGAAAAATATACCAAAGCCAACACATGAACCCCTACCAGTATAGAATAGGCTTACCCTATCTTAGATAGCACCGAATATGATCATCTTTTGGTTGCGATCAAAAGCCGTTTCCTTAGCCACAACCATACAAAATCCATAAATATTGATCTAGATCAGGAATGATCATACCCTAATGGATGTAACTCACATAGTCCTGCCACATATCCCCTGTTTTAGTCATTACAAAGTGTAAGGCTTGTGGCTACATTTTAGCTTTTTAGCAAATGCCACTTAGAATGCTAATATTGCCCTCCAGGCAACAATGTAATGCCAGAATTCATCCGTACAAGTTGTACCAGATATGAACAAACCAAAGGTACTACTTCTACTACATCCTTAAGATTGGTTGCAAGTAGCCTTTGCACTTTAAAGAACTCCATCTTCGATTCCATCATCTTCAGGATGTCTTAAAATCGAGTGCTCATGCTGGTACCAAGTGGTTTTCAGATAAGTCATGCTTATCTGATCCTAGTCTCTCAGAACCAACAAAAGATAGCTTTCCAGTTGACTCAATCCCAGTTCTTTTAGAAGCAAGTGGACGATATAAGAGTCCCAAGAAGATCTTGAATATCCATCCTTAAAGTGAAAGACGTTTCACCGGAATGAGTTCTTCCAAGGGTGTCTCAAACCAGATGAAATTGCGAAGCTTTTATATACTTCTTAAGTGAAAATAAGTCAAGTTATCGATAGTGAACAAACCATTATCTATGTAAGTATATATTTTGCATATGGAAAATCAGACATCATTTATTTATCACCACTTGTTGATTTCAACCCTGTAATATTCCTCAATTAACAATGAAGTCGAACAAGTTAGAGAACTATCCTTACCACGATATACATTCTTAAACTCACATAGATAGAAACGAGCTTCCATACCTTGAAATTTGGTGTCAAGTATAAGATTAAGTACCTTCCATATACTTAATTTATTATGAGCTATTTATAGAAACTAAATACTCTTACACTTACCATACTCCGACATTTTGACTTCTCTGTTCATCGCCTAGAATCGAAGCCAGGTAAGTCAAGAGAATGGTTGCTCCTAGCTTGCCTAGACACTCTAATTCTAGATCTCACAGATAGATGAAAGTCTACTCATATGTTTATTGCTAAATAAAATATGACTTACTTTTCATAAGCATGTCAACATTTTAGCAATACTTAGCATTTTATTTTTACTTAATGGTACCAATAAAGAAATCCCTTGCGTAAAAAGTAGTCTTTTTAAAACAACTGGAAAACCAACTCCATAAACTTATTTCTAGTCTTTGATTTCAAAATAGTTATTGGAAACATTTTTTAAACACGTTTTTTTAAACCAAAGCTTGAATTGAAAGGTAATATCTTCCTTTTTTAAAGTACACAACTTATTTAATACTAAAATAGTGTTATAAACCAAATTTTCTTTCCAATTTCCCTGTCACGACCCGATTTCCTCTCCCGGAAAATCGCATCATGAATTAAGAAAGAAAGGGATAGAGAATAGAAAAGAAAGAAGAGAAGAAGAAACAACACATCAGAATCTAAACAGCGGAACGAATAAATTATATTAACAACATAATTATTACATAGTTTCATATACATCAGAGTTACACAACTTATACAACACATACTAGACAGTTATAAACACCTGTCTAGTTATACAACTCAATACAACTCAATACAAGAGAGAGAACTACTCAGAGAAAACTACATAGCGGAATACTATATATCTACACGTAGAAGCCTCCTGCTCCCTTGCTCCTCCACAATTCGTCAAAAGCTAACCTGAATTCCCTTGGCTACTCGTAAAAATTTGAGTACCCAAGAGTTTAAGAAAAACAGAAATAAACTCCGGGTCAGACATGGGTCTGGTGAGTAACAGGTTAAGGTTGCTTAACTTTTAAAAACCTTTGAAAGAAAAGTATCGCGTAAGACTTCCCACACATAAACATGGAAAAGTTTTTACCTTACGCTAACCAAACATTTGATAATAAATCCGATGATATTATAATAGTGTCTAGGGTTTTCAAGTAAAATACAGAAATAGCTGAAATGCTTACATCTCACATTCCAACATAGTTGGGCACAACTAATTCGTACGGCACTTATTGGATTTTGGATTCCATACAATGGCAGGGCTACTGGGGTACCGCCCGTCACAGTACGTGGTCTAGATCAACGTACCGAGGAGCCTCCCTAACTCCTCTGCAAAACAAAGCCGGAACCATCCCTTACTGGATAGTCCCGAACAAGACAATCCCGCAGTTGTTTCGAACCAACTGCCCACACAGCCGAATATAAAGGGTCTTCTAGACAGGGATCAATCTCGCTCTCCAGTGGAAGCTACCCACGAAGCCTTGCTGCACCTCCCCTGTTTTAGCCATTCCCGGTTGATGAGGCTTGAGGCTACGATTTACCTTTAGAGAACACATCTCTTAGAATGCTCATCGTCCACCTGACGATGTTCTGAAAGCATTCAATCCATACAAGTTCGTTCCGGGTTCGAACGAAACCGAAGGCATTATCTCGTTATACTCACTTTGGAATCACCCTCAGAGTTAACGACAATAACCCTTGCACTCTAATTCATCATCTCGAATCTATAAGGACTAATTCCGTCAACTCATTACGGAATCACCCACAGAGTTATAATGACTCATAGTCCTTACACCTCGAGTCTTCACAAAGCTCCACTTTGATTCACGACCTAACGTTATTTGGAATCGATGTGGTTTTCGGATATCCAATTATGGAAACCCGATCCCGGTCTCATCGAAAACCAAAGCGTGTCTTTTAAGGTCCAAGTTGTTTTAAAGGTTTAAAACATTTCAATAACATTATCTATATACACACAGATAGATAACTTAAATCATAACTGATAATCAACATTATCACATAACAGGTAATTCACATCATCAATATCATATAGATATTCCATATCTCAACATCACAATAGATAACCTATGTTATCATCACAATATAACCAACATCCATACCACACAATATCATTTATCTCATTACTGAGATTACAAAGCATCCAAGTCAAACCATGACATCCATTCACACATAAGCAAGGATCCACTCATCACAATATAATTAATTTAAAATGAATTAAATTAATTATCTCTATCTCAAATTAATTTAAAATGAATTAAATTAATTCCTTCATCTTTAATTAATTTAAAATAAATTAAATTAATTGCTTCACAATAAAAATCTTGCTTACTCAATCATTTAATTGATTACAATCAATTAATCAATCATTCAAAATAAATTACCTTAATTAACCACCCTTGATTAATTACCCTTAATTACATTCATGTAATTATCCTTAATTAATTTCACAAATTAATTACAACCAAAAAGTAATTAACCTTTAATTACTTCAATTAATTAATTAATTAATCATAATTAATTATCCTAATCCTTAATTAATTACATTAATTAATTACCTATTATTGATTAATTAATCCCAATTAATCATCCTTAATTACATCACTAATTAAATAATTAATGATCTTAATTATTTCTTAAATTAATTACTCAAAGTAATTAACTAACTTAATTATTATATTAAACCAAATTAATTATTCTTAAATTAATTTCTTAATTAATACCTTGATTAATTATTTAAATAATTAATCCAAATTCCTTCATACTTAAACATCTCCTTAATTACAACCTGTAATTATTATATAATTACTTAACTAAGTAATTTCCAAAACATAAAGTAATTATCCTTAACCCAAGTGTTTAAAATTAATTAAACTTAATTAATTAAATTAAACAATCTCATTTAATTAAATTAATTACAATAAATAATTAATTTCTTAATTACTTTATCAAGTAATTACTCAAACCATTTACAATTGATTATTATTAAATTAATTAATCTAATTAATTATAAAAATTAACTATATTAATTAATTGTTAAATAATCATGGTTAATGACCTTCAATAACCATCCTTAAATTATTTTATAAGGTAATTAACTTAAATTAATTACAAATTAGATTATCTTTAATCATTTATTAATTAAAGTTATTTATTAAATTAATTAACCTTGATTTAAAACTTAATTACATAATTAATATTCATTTATCATTAATTAATAACTTAATTAATGACCTTAATTTCAAATTGATTAATCATTAATCAATTATTAATTCCAAATTTAATTAATTAATTAAATTAACAAATCTTAATTACATTATTAATTAATTCTAAAACATAAATCTTAATCAAATTTTCAAAATAAACATAACTTAATTATGTTTAAAACAATTTGATTCAAAACAAAATACTTTGAAATTAACTTTAAATTTCAATTTAAATTTAAATTTTAAAATAAATAAAATTTAAACTTATCAAAGTTTTAAATAAATTTAAAACTTATTTAAATTTACAAGTCAAAACAAATACTATATGAAATTTTAAAGCTAATTCCATTTCAAACCTTTATTAACTTAAATTTCCATTGTAATTTAAAACTTCAAATTCAAACCTTATTTGAAATTTAAACTGAATTTCAAATTAAACTGCTAAATTTCCAGATTTAAACAAATTTCAAATCTTCTCATATTTTAAAACCTCATTACTAAAATGTTCAAACTACTTATCAACATGATATAGTTAATAAAGTTAAAATTTTAAACTTAAGTTTCTGTTTTAAAACTGGAATTTTAAAATCAAATGAGAAATTAACTTACATTTAAGTTTGAGCTTAAAATTCTACTCAAAACCATAACTGCAGATTAAAAAAAAATTAAATCCAGGTTTTTGCAGAAAACAGAAAAAAACAGGTTTTAATTCAAACCTAGAATTTTAAATTCAAATTATTAATTCAAACTTGACCTAAATTTTAAACCTAAACTTTATTTTAAAAACTATAACTACAGATTTCTAAATTTGAAATCCCAGATTTATAAAAATTTAAACCCAAATTTAAAAAAAAAAAAAAAAAAAAACACAACACAGATTACTATGTAAACTGTAACTACAGTTTAACCCGAGAAAACAAAATCTTGCTTCGGGTTCTCTCCCCACTTACTCCGAGTTTCACACTACCCTGCTTCGAGTCACACTCCCACTTCCCCCACAACTCTCCTGCAACATCCAAAATCACACAGTATGCCTGAAAACATGCCGCCGTGCATATGCACGGCGACCACCACCTCTGATGACCCTCGGTGAAGATCCAACATCAACCATAAACCCACCATAACTTCAAACATCAACCCAGATCAAATAGAAATCTGAGAATTCAAGCTACACCCAATTTTTACAAACCTGGAAACGTCTACAGGTTATACTTAAACCTGTCAACAGCCACCATGTTCACCTCTGACCATCTTGATCACCACCTCTCCGGCACCACACTCCTCTACACACCAACTATCCATACCCCAAACACCATAACACTCGGTCAATCCATCACTTCAAACTGACTCAAAGATCAACCCAATACTAAACTAGGTTTACCTGAAGAAACTTAAAACTGCACTCAAACTAATCAATTTAATCACTTCTCTGATTTTTCTCCAGGATCTAAGATCCATTCCTGATAACTCAAAATAAATTTGAGTTTCCTTCAATCTACAGATTGTATACATTTGCCCAAATTTATTATTATTGTTTCAGACCAGACAGTAATTGAAACAAACTTTTAAAAATATTAATATTTGATTTATAAATCCAGATTTATGTCAATGTATTAAGTTTATGAATTTGGATTTAATGTGTTTGATTTTGATCTAGAACAACATAAAATAAGATTGCAAAACTTTTCACTAATTCATACTTTGTTTCAAAAATAAACTGAAATGAAACATGCACCTATAAATGTCAGTACTTGATTTAAGAGTCAAGTTCCAGTTTGTTTGATCAGTATTACTGAATTATCATATCAATTAGATTTGGTTTGATTAAAATTGTACATACAAAATGATCTTTCCTGTGTTACAGATATGTCACACTGTATTAACTTAACTAGAAAAATTTAAGTCTTAACTTAAAAAGTTAAAACGCATTACTATATAAATCTGAATTCTAATCTCTGATATAAAATCTTCTTTTATTTATTCTAACACACCAATATAAATCTCAAATTAAATCAATTTGTAAAGATTTCTAAACAGTGTGTAAATCTGGGAACATTACTCAACATAATCAACATGCATAACAATCATAATTACCACAGCCATTTCATAGCACACAAACATAATTTTATCTCAAACATTTAAATCAAGCAACCTAATATAGTTTAAGTTTTAAATGTTACTCACCTTTTCATGTATGCAGACCACTGATTAGCTCCTGTTTTGGATTTGCAGAAAACCAAAAATGCAGGCTTGACTCAGTTGAAATCTGAGTTGCAATTGATGATATGCTCATGCTCATGATCCCATACACTTATTACTTGTATGTAGATGATGCAGTTGCTGGATTCTCTCATTCATGCAGATGCACTCCCTTCCCAAATTTAAAACAGTGCAGATTTAAAAAAAAAATGCAGGTGCTTTCTGTTATGCTTCCTCTGTTGTTATAAGTCTGGTTGCTCATGCTTGCATGCAGGTGTTTAGATGAACTTGCATGTAAATGTAGATGATGCTGAGTTGATCTTTGGTGGAGTATGCAGGTTCTTTGATTTGAGAATTTAATGAAGGTGGATTTGATTGTGCAGGTTTGATTTGTGGTATGCAGATTGGTCTTCATTTTATTGTGAATGCAGATTTGTATAAGAAGTGAGATATGTATGTGTTTGGATTTGAATATGAATATACAGATTTGTGGATTGCAAAATGAAAATGAATTTTTATGCATTTGTGAATGCAGATTTTTAGACATGCAGGTGAATTTTGATGTGGAGTTTGATTTTTCTTTGATGAAGGAAAATAAAATGAGCATGCAATATGAAGTAAAGATGCATACTAATGTATTTCAGATTTTATGAAAATAAAAGAAAGATAAAAATCAATTTTAACACTTGTCAATTTAACAACACTTGTCAAAAGAATACATATAAATCAAACACTTGTTTTCTCATTTAAAATAATTAGTTTTTAATTATAAATTAATGTTATATTAGCTTAAATTAAGTTGTTAATGTAAATTTGAATATGTGTATGAATTATAAAAGAAAACAACCCATGTTTACAAAGGAAATTTATACAAACAATTTAAAGACTTTATACTTTTAAATTCAAATTCAACTAAATTCAAAATCAAATATTTTTCAAATCAAGTTATAATAATAATTCAAATTAAGTTAAAAATAAAAATACAATTTGAAATAAACATTACAAATCTTATTCAAAACTTATTTATAAAGACAATACCAAATCAATATTGTTTTTATAAATATCTCTTATTAAATTAAAATCATTTTATTGAATTTATTCTAAATTTAAAACTATACCAATCTATTTAAAATATAAACCATATATTCATATTGTAAATAGAAATCAATTTATTATTTTTAAAAGATAAAATAACCAATTTAAATAATTATTGAAAAAGATTATTAAATTTATCTGAATAATTATCATCAGAACATCAATATCAATTTAATTTTAATTACAGGTTATTAAATTGATATTGTCAAAAATTCCGGGATGTTACAATCCTTCCCCCTTAAAAGAATTTCGTCCTCGAAATTTAAAACAAAGGTAATTTAATAATCTCATTATATTTTTATTTTAAACACAAGTATATATCAACATATGCTAACAACCAAACAACCAATTCAACCAATCCAGCAAATCTAATTATCCAGACAAATTCTGGATAAAATTCTATCGAGTTTCCCCTGTGTATATATATATCCACCGGGATACTCGCCCTAGAAAATCCAAACAAACAATACTATGAAGCTACAAAGCTCCTATACAACTATATCTATAACACTAGACAAATATATCAGACTACAAACGAGTCTGACTCAACAACCAAAACTCCAAAACTGCTGGTTCCACAACCAGAGACAGATCATACACCTACTCCCTCAGAGATACGTGAAACTCATCAATTCTCAGTTATCCAAACTGGCAACTCAATCCTGTAGACCCATCACTTATTCTCCAAGATCACAGAAAAGATCCAAAACACTACAGAGCTACTTCACAGACTTACCCAAACTTATAGCTCAGTTACGATCAGAGAAAACTTATCCAAAATAAATCTCCGTCTTCAGAGTCCAAATCTCTTTGACTCTTATCCACAAAATCTCTTCGGACGATCTTGAGCTACCTACAGCCTACCCGCTCAGCTCAACCTACGCTGATGCTTCTAGAAACAAACCAGACCAATCAACTCAACAAAATGATCTCCTCAAGATCAACCAAGACCAAGAACTCAAACTCAACTCCTCAACATCAGAAAACAACAACTTACTTCTCCTGTCCAGAAAGAAAAGCAGATACACTCCCCAACTGCTTCCGCTGCTCAACTCTGATCCGAAGAAGAGAATTGTTGAAGAAGAACACAAGCACAACTCAACAACATACCCCAAAGATATGGTTCAACAAATCCATAAGAATCATTCAGGAGTTCCTCCAAAAACTCCAAGCTGCTACACCAACTCAATCTCCTAGAACCATTCTACTATTAGGCTGAACCACCCGAACCACTTCTGGAATCCCAGCCGATAAGGAAGCTCAATCTCCAGATGCAAACCAAACTCTGACTTCCTGAAGACATTCAGGAAAACTCAGATAACCCAAGAGAACACTCCATCAATCGCAAGTCACTTTTGCGATCAACCCAAACCAAATCCAAGGAAAACCGTTCTCTCTTAACCAAATATAACAACTTAAACTTAATTAGTCCACCCATCGAAGTAACGGGTCTACTAAACTGCTCCTGAACTCTACTTCAGAAAAACTGCTAAATCAGAAGATCTCTTGCCAATGCCGAGAACACCCCAAACTACACTGCTGCCACAGATGCCAAAGAATTCCAAAACAAAGCTCTCCGAGAAATTCGGACTTCAAAGCAAACAGAAACTCCGGCTGAACACAGCCACAACACTGAAGCAGACTCACCTTCTTAAACTTGTTCCAACGAAAACATCTTCGGGAACATCCATAGTCACTGCATCTCATCACGCAGCTACTACTTCCGGAGGTATCAAAATACCATCACTTGCTTCAGCTCAACCAAACAGATCCAAACACTACTCATCAACTTCAGAAATAAACTCTGAACCTTAACAGGTTTCCTTCAGAGATTAATGAAGTTCTTCATCACTACATGACTCACTCGAGACGGTATTAGGTCTACAGTCCCAACAAAACACCTCCAACCTCAAACATTCAAACTCCAACCAATGGTAGTAATCGTGTAACACACAATACTACCTCATCTACCTTCATAACTTATATTGGAAAACCTGAACGGGTAACCCAACAGATAGGTAGAAATATATATAGTTATATATAAAAATTACAAATACGCTCTCTCAAGAAAGACACCACTACTGAGCCTAGGTATTCACTCAACCTAATGCTCCCTAAAGAAAGATTCATTCCAGAGCCTAGGTATTCGCTCAACCTAAAGCTCTGATACCACGTTGTCACGACCCGATTTCCTCTCCCGGAAAATCGCATCATGAATTAAGAAAGAAAGGGATAGAGAATAGAAAAGAAAGAAGAGAAGAAGAAACAACACATCAGAATCTAAACAGCGGAACGAATAAATTATATTAACAACATAATTATTACATAGTTTCATATACATCAGAGTTACACAACTTATACAACACATACTAGACAGTTATAAACACCTGTCTAGTTATACAACTCAATACAACTCAATACAAGAGAGAGAACTACTCAGAGAAAACTACACAGCGGAATACTATATATCTACACGTAGAAGCCTCCTGCTCCCTTGCTCCTCCACAATTCGTCAAAAGCTAACCTGAATTCCCTTGGCTACTCGTAAAAATTTGAGTACCCAAGAGTTTAAGAAAAACAGAAATAAACTCCGGGTCAGACATGGGTCTGGTGAGTAACAGGTTAAGGTTGCTTAACTTTTAAAAACCTTTGAAAGAAAAGTATCGCGTAAGACTTCCCACACATAAACATGGAAAAGTTTTTACCTTACGCTAACCAAACATTTGATAATAAATCCGATGATATTATAATAGTGTCTAGGGTTTTCAAGTAAAATACAGAAATAGCTGAAATGCTTACATCTCACATTCCAACATAGTTGGGCACAACTAATTCGTACGGCACTTATTGGATTTTGGATTCCATACAATGGCAGGGCTACTGGGGTACCGCCCGTCACAGTACGTGGTCTAGATCAACGTACCGAGGAGCCTCCCTAACTCCTCTGCAAAACAAAGCCGGAACCATCCCTTACTGGATAGTCCCGAACAAGACAATCCCGCAGTTGTTTCGAACCAACTGCCCACACAGCCGAATATAAAGGGTCTTCTAGACAGGGATCAATCTCGCTCTCCAGTGGAAGCTACCCACGAAGCCTTGCTGCACCTCCCCTGTTTTAGCCATTCCCGGTTGATGAGGCTTGAGGCTACGATTTACCTTTAGAGAACACATCTCTTAGAATGCTCATCGTCCACCTGACGATGTTCTGAAAGCATTCAATCCATACAAGTTCGTTCCGGGTTCGAACGAAACCGAAGGCATTATCTCGTTATACTCACTTTGGAATCACCCTCAGAGTTAACGACAATAACCCTTGCACTCTAATTCATCATCTCGAATCTATAAGGACTAATTCCGTCAACTCATTACGGAATCACCCACAGAGTTATAATGACTCATAGTCCTTACACCTCGAGTCTTCACAAAGCTCCACTTTGATTCACGACCTAACGTTATTTGGAATCGATGTGGTTTTCGGATATCCAATTATGGAAACCCGATCCCGGTCTCATCGAAAACCAAAGCGTGTCTTTTAAGGTCCAAGTTGTTTTAAAGGTTTAAAACATTTCAATAACATTATCTATATACACACAGATAGATAACTTAAATCATAACTGATAATCAACATTATCACATAACAGGTAATTCACATCATCAATATCATATAGATATTCCATATCTCAACATCACAATAGATAACCTATGTTATCATCACAATATAACCAACATCCATACCACACAATATCATTTATCTCATTACTGAGATTACAAAGCATCCAAGTCAAACCATGACATCCATTCACACATAAGCAAGGATCCACTCATCACAATATAATTAATTTAAAATGAATTAAATTAATTATCTCTATCTCAAATTAATTTAAAATGAATTAAATTAATTCCTTCATCTTTAATTAATTTAAAATAAATTAAATTAATTGCTTCACAATAAAAATCTTGCTTACTCAATCATTTAATTGATTACAATCAATTAATCAATCATTCAAAATAAATTACCTTAATTAACCACCCTTGATTAATTACCCTTAATTACATTCATGTAATTATCCTTAATTAATTTCACAAATTAATTACAACCAAAAAGTAATTAACCTTTAATTACTTCAATTAATTAATTAATTAATCATAATTAATTATCCTAATCCTTAATTAATTACATTAATTAATTACCTATTATTGATTAATTAATCCCAATTAATCATCCTTAATTACATCACTAATTAAATAATTAATGATCTTAATTATTTCTTAAATTAATTACTCAAAGTAATTAACTAACTTAATTATTATATTAAACCAAATTAATTATTCTTAAATTAATTTCTTAATTAATACCTTGATTAATTATTTAAATAATTAATCCAAATTCCTTCATACTTAAACATCTCCTTAATTACAACCTGTAATTATTATATAATTACTTAACTAAGTAATTTCCAAAACATAAAGTAATTATCCTTAACCCAAGTGTTTAAAATTAATTAAACTTAATTAATTAAATTAAACAATCTCATTTAATTAAATTAATTACAATAAATAATTAATTTCTTAATTACTTTATCAAGTAATTACTCAAACCATTTACAATTGATTATTATTAAATTAATTAATCTAATTAATTATAAAAATTAACTATATTAATTAATTGTTAAATAATCATGGTTAATGACCTTCAATAACCATCCTTAAATTATTTTATAAGGTAATTAACTTAAATTAATTACAAATTAGATTATCTTTAATCATTTATTAATTAAAGTTATTTATTAAATTAATTAACCTTGATTTAAAACTTAATTACATAATTAATATTCATTTATCATTAATTAATAACTTAATTAATGACCTTAATTTCAAATTGATTAATCATTAATCAATTATTAATTCCAAATTTAATTAATTAATTAAATTAACAAATCTTAATTACATTATTAATTAATTCTAAAACATAAATCTTAATCAAATTTTCAAAATAAACATAACTTAATTATGTTTAAAACAATTTGATTCAAAACAAAATACTTTGAAATTAACTTTAAATTTCAATTTAAATTTAAATTTTAAAATAAATAAAATTTAAACTTATCAAAGTTTTAAATAAATTTAAAACTTATTTAAATTTACAAGTCAAAACAAATACTATATGAAATTTTAAAGCTAATTCCATTTCAAACCTTTATTAACTTAAATTTCCATTGTAATTTAAAACTTCAAATTCAAACCTTATTTGAAATTTAAACTGAATTTCAAATTAAACTGCTAAATTTCCAGATTTAAACAAATTTCAAATCTTCTCATATTTTAAAACCTCATTACTAAAATGTTCAAACTACTTATCAACATGATATAGTTAATAAAGTTAAAATTTTAAACTTAAGTTTCTGTTTTAAAACTGGAATTTTAAAATCAAATGAGAAATTAACTTACATTTAAGTTTGAGCTTAAAATTCTACTCAAAACCATAACTGCAGATTAAAAAAAAATTAAATCCAGGTTTTTGCAGAAAACAGAAAAAAACAGGTTTTAATTCAAACCTAGAATTTTAAATTCAAATTATTAATTCAAACTTGACCTAAATTTTAAACCTAAACTTTATTTTAAAAACTATAACTACAGATTTCTAAATTTGAAATCCCAGATTTATAAAAATTTAAACCCAAATTTAAAAAAAAAAAAAAAAAAAAACACAACACAGATTACTATGTAAACTGTAACTACAGTTTAACCCGAGAAAACAAAATCTTGCTTCGGGTTCTCTCCCCACTTACTCCGAGTTTCACACTACCCTGCTTCGAGTCACACTCCCACTTCCCCCACAACTCTCCTGCAACATCCAAAATCACACAGTATGCCTGAAAACATGCCGCCGTGCATATGCACGGCGACCACCACCTCTGATGACCCTCGGTGAAGATCCAACATCAACCATAAACCCACCATAACTTCAAACATCAACCCAGATCAAATAGAAATCTGAGAATTCAAGCTACACCCAATTTTTACAAACCTGGAAACGTCTACAGGTTATACTTAAACCTGTCAACAGCCACCATGTTCACCTCTGACCATCTTGATCACCACCTCTCCGGCACCACACTCCTCTACACACCAACTATCCATACCCCAAACACCATAACACTCGGTCAATCCATCACTTCAAACTGACTCAAAGATCAACCCAATACTAAACTAGGTTTACCTGAAGAAACTTAAAACTGCACTCAAACTAATCAATTTAATCACTTCTCTGATTTTTCTCCAGGATCTAAGATCCATTCCTGATAACTCAAAATAAATTTGAGTTTCCTTCAATCTACAGATTGTATACATTTGCCCAAATTTATTATTATTGTTTCAGACCAGACAGTAATTGAAACAAACTTTTAAAAATATTAATATTTGATTTATAAATCCAGATTTATGTCAATGTATTAAGTTTATGAATTTGGATTTAATGTGTTTGATTTTGATCTAGAACAACATAAAATAAGATTGCAAAACTTTTCACTAATTCATACTTTGTTTCAAAAATAAACTGAAATGAAACATGCACCTATAAATGTCAGTACTTGATTTAAGAGTCAAGTTCCAGTTTGTTTGATCAGTATTACTGAATTATCATATCAATTAGATTTGGTTTGATTAAAATTGTACATACAAAATGATCTTTCCTGTGTTACAGATATGTCACACTGTATTAACTTAACTAGAAAAATTTAAGTCTTAACTTAAAAAGTTAAAACGCATTACTATATAAATCTGAATTCTAATCTCTGATATAAAATCTTCTTTTATTTATTCTAACACACCAATATAAATCTCAAATTAAATCAATTTGTAAAGATTTCTAAACAGTGTGTAAATCTGGGAACATTACTCAACATAATCAACATGCATAACAATCATAATTACCACAGCCATTTCATAGCACACAAACATAATTTTATCTCAAACATTTAAATCAAGCAACCTAATATAGTTTAAGTTTTAAATGTTACTCACCTTTTCATGTATGCAGACCACTGATTAGCTCCTGTTTTGGATTTGCAGAAAACCAAAAATGCAGGCTTGACTCAGTTGAAATCTGAGTTGCAATTGATGATATGCTCATGCTCATGATCCCATACACTTATTACTTGTATGTAGATGATGCAGTTGCTGGATTCTCTCATTCATGCAGATGCACTCCCTTCCCAAATTTAAAACAGTGCAGATTTAAAAAAAAAAAATGCAGGTGCTTTCTGTTATGCTTCCTCTGTTGTTATAAGTCTGGTTGCTCATGCTTGCATGCAGGTGTTTAGATGAACTTGCATGTAAATGTAGATGATGCTGAGTTGATCTTTGGTGGAGTATGCAGGTTCTTTGATTTGAGAATTTAATGAAGGTGGATTTGATTGTGCAGGTTTGATTTGTGGTATGCAGATTGGTCTTCATTTTATTGTGAATGCAGATTTGTATAAGAAGTGAGATATGTATGTGTTTGGATTTGAATATGAATATACAGATTTGTGGATTGCAAAATGAAAATGAATTTTTATGCATTTGTGAATGCAGATTTTTAGACATGCAGGTGAATTTTGATGTGGAGTTTGATTTTTCTTTGATGAAGGAAAATAAAATGAGCATGCAATATGAAGTAAAGATGCATACTAATGTATTTCAGATTTTATGAAAATAAAAGAAAGATAAAAATCAATTTTAACACTTGTCAATTTAACAACACTTGTCAAAAGAATACATATAAATCAAACACTTGTTTTCTCATTTAAAATAATTAGTTTTTAATTATAAATTAATGTTATATTAGCTTAAATTAAGTTGTTAATGTAAATTTGAATATGTGTATGAATTATAAAAGAAAACAACCCATGTTTACAAAGGAAATTTATACAAACAATTTAAAGACTTTATACTTTTAAATTCAAATTCAACTAAATTCAAAATCAAATATTTTTCAAATCAAGTTATAATAATAATTCAAATTAAGTTAAAAATAAAAATACAATTTGAAATAAACATTACAAATCTTATTCAAAACTTATTTATAAAGACAATACCAAATCAATATTGTTTTTATAAATATCTCTTATTAAATTAAAATCATTTTATTGAATTTATTCTAAATTTAAAACTATACCAATCTATTTAAAATATAAACCATATATTCATATTGTAAATAGAAATCAATTTATTATTTTTAAAAGATAAAATAACCAATTTAAATAATTATTGAAAAAGATTATTAAATTTATCTGAATAATTATCATCAGAACATCAATATCAATTTAATTTTAATTACAGATTATTAAATTGATATTGTCAAAAATTCCGGGATGTTACATTCCCGAAACCATTTACTATAATAAAAATATTATAGTCCACGATCTCTTTTCATTTCTTAAGAACATTTATTACGACCATAGTGTTGTAATCCATGCTTTCTTATATTTTAGAAATACTTTTAAAACTCTTTAAAACAAGATCGAAACTTATATTTAAAACATCCCTTTAAAGATGGTCGCTTGTAAACAAAACTTGAATTTTTGAAACAAAGTAGTTTCCTTTATAAAATTTAACCTTCTTGTTAAATAACTTAAATAAATTCTAAAAAAATATATTTAAATCATCAATCTTCATATATACTTATACTACTTTTATAAAATACATTCGAAAAGAATTTACAAAATATCTATAATAGATAATATCCTTTTACTTTACTAAAATCATAGATTTCCAAAGTGCATCCGTAGCGACTATCACTACACAAACCTTAAACTTTAAAACTTTTTTTTTGAAAATAAACTAACTTTTAAACTCCATTTTCTTTCTATATTTTAAACTACTTTAATTCCTTTTCCAAAAAGGTTTGAAAAAAAAGTGAAGTTCATAAACCATTTCAAAATACTTTTAGAAAACAAAGTGGTATACCACTTAAAAGAATCATGGGATTTCAATGTCACATAAAAACAAATCATCAAAGCAAGTCGATTGTCAACAACGTCCACTTCATTACATCATACTTAATAAGTAATATTCTAAAGTAAATCATCATAGCAAGGAATCCTTTAGGATTCCTCTACAAAATTTCTATTCTTCAAAATGCTTCCATTGTGACCTATTCGCTACAAAGACAATTCGACTTCCTTTTCTTTGCTTTTGCCCCCTGCAAAACAATGGAGTATCTATGCCATTCGCTATCAAGCGAGAATCAAACAATTGCAAATATTATGTACACAACATAAGCTATAATATTTATAATATATAAAAAATATTTTAAACTGAAATATCTTACTTTAAATCCAACCAAACTTTGCCATGAAGGTCACTACTTCCGTCTACTAACTAACCAACAACACTTCGATAACACAACTCCTTGCTTAGCCCTTGCAAACTCCTCCTCTCCACCCCTAATGCTCGCGCACCCCCTAGGTCCCTTAGATGCTCACGGCCCTAGGCCATTTTGGGATTTTGGGTTTGGCTTTGGTACTTTTGTGGTGGTGAGAGTATGAACTATATTATTCTAGGCTTGTATACAAATTTAGAGATGAAAAGGTTGAGTTTTGACGTGATTTCATTTTAGAAACTTTCATGGAAAAATAGTGAAGAAGAGATGGAAAAGAGAGAGTAAAGGGTGAAAATGAAGTAAAGATGGAAAAGTGAAGAGAAGGTGTCCTTATCTATAGAATTTAAAAAAGTGGCAAATAATCAAAAATCCCCTGGCCAAATTACCAAAATACCCTTGTTTTTTCCATACACCTTTCCCACTTTCAAATGCAAGAATATGGCTATATACTTCTATCATAATGACATGTATTAATGCACATAAATTCAAGTAATTTAGTACTTTAGCACTTAAAATTAGAAGGAAAGGTCTTCCTTACTTTATTACATTAATTAATTATTTTAACTACTTTAATTAATCTTTCTGTTTACTAATTATTTTTGCATTAATTTGACGTGTTATTATATGTGTAAATGTGTGTGCATTTGTGTGTGACAACATTGCGACAGCTTCCATTCAATAATAAGTTGAAAATCTGAAAAATGATTTTCGGTCACATTTTCAGACTTTCATCGAACTATTTATTTTCTTATACAAACTTTTAAAAAAGTGTTTACTATAGTTATTTTAATTAAAACGGGTTTATTTTATTATTAAAAATCACAAATTAAATATTTAAAATTTATTAAATTTTCACAAATCAAAATTGAAATTTTTGAGTCGTTACAATGTTGTTGGTTTTATAATTTTATTATTTTCCTCTTTATCATTTTAGTTGTTAAAGTTTTCATCAAAGGATAAAGCTTGTTCGATTGTATTTGATCTTTTGTTAAAAGTTCTACAAGCTTTACTTTGTTTTGAATATCCAACAAATATTCCTTCATTGGTTTTCGGATCATATTTCCTAGGGAGTCTTTGGTGTTTAAAATAAAACATTTTAAGTCAAAAATTTGAAGTATGATACTTTTTATTTTCTACCATAGAAGAGTTTGTATGGTGTATTCCTAGTCATTAGTTTAAATGATACACGAGTTAGAATATTACAAACTGTAGCAATAGTAGGATCGATTTCACCCTAGAGGGGTGGTGAATAGGGTGATACTAATAATTATAAAAATTAATGCGGAAATATATAAAATAATTCCAGCGTTGATAATAGCAGAATAATAAAAACAGAAATATAACAGATTTACCCAACTTCGGCAAAACCCTGCCTACGTGCTGCCCCCAAGGTTATTACTAGAAATTAAGTAGTCATACGCTTACACACGTAAACTCGCAACACCCGCTATCGAATAACCAAACTCTACGCTCAAAACCCTGCCATAACTCAGCCATTGAGTTGCAGACTCTCGAACTACACTTGTCCCCTAGTCACAAGACTAGAATTTTATAGAAATTTAAAAGAAAAATACAAATTAAAAAAAACCCAAAAACAAGAAACCTTAAATTATAAAACTAAAGCCCAATTATAATTATAAAACCGGCCCAAAAGAAAATAAACTATCCCCTTTTCTCTTTTTATTTCTTCGACCCACTTTCATTGCTTGATGAAAATGGCATTGTTCGTTCCTCTTTAAGAATTTAGGGCTTCTAGAATTGAGCACGCCGATTCAATTGATCATTCGAATAAATAATCTCACGTTGCTCTGTTGATCGTCTTGCTTTTACTATACACGGCTACTTCAATTTTGGCAAGTTCAATTTGGATAAGTCTGGTATGTAATTTTCTTTGTTACTCTCGTTGATATGCTTTGAACTCGATGATGGATAACGCCGATGATTGGGTTTTATAGGGTTGAAAACCCTAAATTATCGTTCGAATATTTTTATTTTTATTCATCTGTTTCTTTTGTTTGCCGTTCAATTTTTCTTGGTTGCTTGTGATTAATCCTGACCAGTTCAATTTTATATATTTTCTGATGTGCTGTGCTTGATTACATGGCTTTGATTCTGATTTGTTCATTATTTGCTTACTTTATTCGATTTCTTCTTTTTTCCTATAACTTTGTTACCACGGCGTTGATTCTATGGCATTTAAACTTGACTTTGGTTTGAAAAACTTCTACCCTGATTTTTGTAAAAAACTGCTACAGTTTTGGAAGTATTTTCTACTGGTTTCATTTTTAGTTGAAATTTGTTGAGCACCATGTATATACATATACATACATATATATACACACACACACATACATATACATACATATATATATATATATGTTTGTGTGTGTATGTATTGCCCATTTTTCACTTGTCTACCTAGCTTGGACATTCATGTTAAGGTAATCATGTATGGTTGTAGTTTTGGGTTTCCGGTTTCCTATGAAGCTTTGCATTCATGTTAATTCATTATGTTATCCTTGCTGAAATGCACTGATATATGCATACATATGTTACTGTTTTGGTCTTTGTTTCAATTTGGTCTGGTTCACTTTGAACCTTTGATCTGGGTTTATCTTGATTTTTGAACTTCTCTACACTCTGGTCTTCTTATGGCTTTGAGTCTGTCGCCTTTGGTCATTGTTAGACTTGAAGTCTAGTATGTTTATGTAGTCTGTTTTATATGGTGCTTGGTTATGGCTTCACTTGCATATTGAACTTCTTCCATTTGTTGCCAGTTCTGGTTCCATACGATGTCACATCTATAGCATTGTTTCTTTATGAGCATTGCAGCCCTTTGTACATGTGTGGTCTGCACATCGATGTTATACCTGTAGGCTAGTTTGTTGAATATAGTTTGTTTTCATCCTTAAATGTTTGCATACTCCAGTGTGCATTTGTTTCTTCATGTCGACTGATCTGGTGCATTTTGAGTTGCCTTGCTCATTGATCTAGTTCAAATTTGTGGTCTTGGTTTCTTTGTAGTCTGGCATAGGATGAATTGCATCCCTGATGATCTTCATGTTTAGTTGCTGTGCATTTTTGTTTCATTGGCTTGAGTTTGAGTTCATTAATGATGCTTTGGTTGAAGTTGTTCCATAACTCCACTGTCTAGTCTGTTCTTATGTGTACACATTTATGCACTTGTTAGCATGGTTGGAGTCTTGATGTCTTCATTTCTGGGTTTTGCTGGCTTTATATGTACATCACTTTATATCCGTATTGTTTACAGTTTGAAGTTTTGTGTACACTTTCATCTAGATATGTTTTTCGTATTGCACCTGAGTTGAATCCAGCTTATAGCTCGGGTTTGACCTTGTGCTCACCTATCCATGCAGTTTTATCAGGTGTATATCGGTGTGCACGGCCTTGTGGCATGTACAGTGATATATTGTGCATGTTACAAGCTGTTCATGTATGATGAATTCAAGATATAATGACGAACAGCCTAAATAACCAAGGCAAATAATATTTTCAAAAACACATTTTATTTTACACTGCAAAAATATTTCTTTTTCAATTTTACTACGTCAGTGTTTATTTTGCTGATAGCTCAGATGCTGGTTTCAACCTGGAATTAATAGAGTTGAAGATAAATACAAGTGAATGGGTGATCTGTAGTGAGGTGAACATTGTAAATTGAAAATTGTGATGTAATCGAATTTGTATTGTAATTGAAATTGTGTATATATAGTGAGAGCTCAAATTTGTACTATTCAAAATTGTAATAAAATATTTGTTTGAATATAAATTCTATTTGAATTTAAATTTTGTGTTATTTATTTTATTCAGCAAATATTTATTTAATTATGTGACAATAAAATAGTATAATAAAGAATACATTTAAATGAATATATATGTTTATTTTCATCAAACAAAAATCATATACTAGAATATTCAATAATCTCCCCCTTTTGATGGTAACAAACATATATTTAAAATTTTGAATTTATTAAATATATTGATCATTCAATTTGCTCCCCCTATTTGAATGCTCCCTCTCTACAATAAAGCCCCCTCTTCATATATGCATGAAAATAAATAAAAACATGAAAGTGAGCCTAGATGCAAATAGAAAATACAAGACAAAATATTTAACCTTTATTTACCAAAATGTTAATTTTTCTCTCCTTCTTTTGTTATCAGCAAAAGAGTAATAGTGTTAGAAAAATAGAGATAAAGTGATAGACATTAATACAACATTAATACCCAATCGAGTACAAATATTAAATTTCAATAAAAAATCAAACAATACTCTTTCATTATTTTGAAAAATATCCATATGAACAAGTGTAATGGATTTTGAATAATGGAAATGGCGGCTTCTCCTCCCTCTTCCCCGATACCTCCTCCTCCCTCTTCCCCGATTCCTTCTCCTCCTTCTTCATTGATTCCTCCTCCCCATTCTTCTCTATCTCCATTATCTCAGATTCCTCCTCCACCTTCATCACTGTCCCTTCCTAACTCTTATCTGTTTCCGATTTCTTCTTCTTTATCTCCTTCTTCCTCATCCCTGATTCAGTCCCCTCCTCCCACTTCTTTGTCTCAACCTCATTCTTGTTCCTTCAATCCTCTTTCTTCCTTATCTCTTTCGATTCCTTCTCCTTCTTTGTCTGATTTGAAAACATGTCTGAATTCTAAGAATAAATCTTCATTGTTAGCAGATAAGAATTTTCCTTCTTTATTTGATAATTTGAATCCAAAGCAGATCAATAATCCTTTTCATTTCTCAAAGTTTTCTGATATTGATAATAAGTGGTCATCGTTATTCAAGAAAAAGCCAAGAAATGCTGGTGTTTTTGTGCCTAGGCATTTTGATATTAAGAAAGATGGGTTTCCGAATCCTTTACCTGAAGAAGTTAAAAGAGAAGGAATTAAATACTGGTGTGATCATTTGGTTGGATTTTTCTTGGATGGATCTCTTTCTTATCTGACTGTAACAAAGTATTTGAGAAGTGTTTGGAGATTGAAAGGTG
The DNA here is from genome assembly GCA_030765085.1 of Allium cepa. Lineage (NCBI taxonomy): Eukaryota > Viridiplantae > Streptophyta > Magnoliopsida > Asparagales > Amaryllidaceae > Allium > Allium cepa. The sequence goes on from CM060931.1 coordinate 471,832,899, forward strand.
AAGTTGACATAAAATCTGATAATGAAAATTTCTGTTTCAATTTCTCGAATGATCTAGATAGAATGAAGATCTTGCAATCTGATCCTATCTTCATTAAGGTAAAATGTTCATTATAACAACATGGAATCCATCATACGGTTATGTTCAAGAGCAAATTAAAAAAGTTCCAGCGTGGGTACATTTTTATAGAATTCCTTTGATTGTTTGGACTCTAATTGGAATTAATTAGTTGGCTTGTCATGTTGGTAAATTGATCTGTCTTGATGAAAGCACAGAAAAATTAACTAGATTCAAGTATGCTAAAGCTTTGATTGAAGTATCTCCTGATCAAGAGCTTCCTGAGTTTATTGCAATTGATAATTTAGGTGATAGTTGCCCTCATGTTAAAGTTGTATATGATTGGAAACCAAAAATCTGTTGTAAATGTAAAGTGTTTGGTCATAAAACTAAGAATTGTTCAGGAAATAGTAAGGTTGAGAGATATGATGTGCAATCTGGAAGTGATATTGGAGCAACTAGTTACAGTGAATACGTGGACCAGGTTAATATGCAAGGAAAGGTACTGAAGACTCGCAATTTTGGAAATTTAAATATGAAGACTATGAAAATCTAGAGAAGGAAGGATAAAGATCAAGAAATTCTTAAAGATTGCAATAATTTAAATATGAAATCTAATAATCTTTTATCTGATATAGGGGAGAAGAATTTGGATCAAAATCAGAAAGTCCAAAAGGAAACAGAGTCATATATTGACAACAGTATTTCAGGTTTTAGTAATGAGAAAATCAATTTGGATGAATTAGGATATAAGGAGTATATTACAACTTCAAATTCTTTTTTGGTATTGTCAGATATTGGTGAAGTAACTAATAATAATGAGTTAATAAAAGAAAATGATACCTCTAACTCACAATCTGGAAACAATCAGGAAACTGTTGATTCAACTGAAAACCATGGCACTGTTGCGGTTAACATGTTTGATAGAAGTTCTGTTGCAAAGAATCCTACTAATGCAAATGAGATACTAGTACATAAAGAGATCTTGGTTGAGAGCTCAGATGTAAATAAGGAGTGTCATAATCTTAAGGAAGTAGCAAATTCTAAAAATGATAAGGCTTTGGAATTACCTATTTTGTTAAAGCAAGGAAATTATGCAAATGATATTAACCCCGTGTCTTTGAAAAACTGTAAAGATGTTATCACCGAGCAATCTTCTCCATATATCAATATTACTCCTCCTGACCATCTGATCTTACCACCTCCTTGTAATTCAAAGGAAAATATAGTGGAACAGATTTTATCAAATAAAAAAGGAAAAAGAGATCAAAAGAAAGATTCCTTTAATGAATTAGCTGATGACCTTAATAATGGGAACAACTACAAAATTGATGAAATACAGCCAAGAAGTAATAATGAATCTGCATTATCATATAAAGAAACTTCCTCTAAGTCAAGTTGTAACAACCCGCATATTTATCGGGTGTATATTTAAATATTTTATTTAAATATAACGTCGTTTGTCGGATTATAGTCCGAAAAGTTACTTTATGCAAACGGTCGAATTGGGTCTCAAGACCACTTCCATTGAGTTCAAAACGTCGTTTGCGATCTTTTTGAGTATAAGCTTTGATATGTTTGGAGTAAGTTGAATTTTGCTACTTTTTCTATTGGGTTTTGGGTTTGGGTTCAGCCCACTAGCTAACTAAATACCCTAACTCAGCCCTCTCCTCTTCATTCACTCATTTCCACTCCTCAAACTCAAGCTCCAACTGAAAATGATGGAAAGGAAAGGGAAATAGAAATTGCAAGCCCTAGTTTCTTCTTGTAAACTTGATTCTTGCTCCAAAATCAAAAGAGAAGCCATTGGTAAGCCTCCTCTTCATCTTCTCTACCTCTTTCTCTCTTCAATCTCGGAAAATTCCTAAACCTAAACTTAGGAAAATGCTTGTCTTGATCTTAGATTGAAGCTAGTTGAGTTGAAGTGGAGATTGGTTGGTCTTCTCCTTGCAAATTGAACTCCTTCTTCTTTGTTTTTGGGCTAAAGGTGAGTTTTGAACTCACATCTACTTCTCTTGATTTCGTTGATGTTGGGTATGAATTCCTAACACTTGTTCATATGTTCTTTTGCTTTTGATTTGGGTTGATTCGGTGAAATTGCCAAATTATGATTTTTGAAGCCAAATCTATGTAAAACCTTATATGGTTGATGTTTATGTTGTTCGGAGTGTTTGGGTGTGTCGTTAAGGTTGGATAGTCGTTTGACGTAAGCCCATAATCAACACGCATCTGATTGCTTTCGATTTGTTTGGCCATAGATGGCCTAGGTTCAGGAGATGCCTGACCATCAAGATTCAGACGTCTGAAACCCTATTTCAGACGTCTGAATACTGTTCTAGGGAAGATTTTTATCCCCAGAATCAGACGTCTGAAATTATATTCCAGACGTCTGAATTGGCTAAATGTCAACAAGAAAGGAAATAGGAAAAATAATGCCTATTTCAGACGTCTGAAAGTTTGGGTTCAGACGTCTGAATTCTGTTCTGGAAAACATATTGATTTCCAGATTCAGATGTCTGAACCACTTCTTTCAGACGTCTGAATCTATTGTCTTTTTCCAATTTGATTTGTTCGCTTAGTTTTTCCAAATTTGATCAATGCATATTGATTTCAATTAGTTGTTATGCATATTTGACCTTGATGGTTCCTTTTTGAATTCATTCACGGGTTTTTATAAATGATTTCTTCAAATTGCATTAAAAGCTCACTTCTCCCATTTATAAATTCTATTTAACACATACACAAAATTTCGCACTCCGAGCGATGTGGGAGGAGAATTAAATGATTAGATAAAACGCGTGCAATGAACACGTGCGTTTATTTTTTCAATTAATTCCCAATCTATTCGTTTGAGCGTTTTGGCCTTTTGGTCTGGTTTACCGATGAGACGAGGTAAACTTTGTACTGCTTTGAGTGTGAAATTAACTAACGGACAGTAAACCGTTTAGTGCGAACGGGTGGTTATGGGACTCACGTTACCACTTTTCAGATTCCTTTCTGAGAGTTTGTGACACATGTTGCCTTTGGGATAGTGTCTTCGGACTGTCTCCTTCTGGTTTTTTGCCCTATAGTATTGCTTTTGGAGTTGGTCCATCGTCACCGCTCGAGAGATACTTGGCTTGTTGCCCTATTGTATCGCTTTCGGAGTTGGTCATTCATCACCGCTCGAGTGATATTGGGTTTGGAGCCTTCGGGCTCATGGATCCTTGTTTATACAGTACTAAGCTCGAGCAATCTTATGTTTCATTGATATGTATATTCCTTAGGTATCGTCCTTCGGTGTTGGTCTTTTTGAACCGCACGATATGTAGCGATTACCTTGTGGAACTTGTGTTACCTTCGGTGGTATTTGTTATTGCCTTTTTGGCTTGTTTTGGGATATTCATATCCTTTTTTTCTCTGAGTTGCCGATGATACGAGGCTTGTTCTATTATGATTCATCTTTTGTTAGATGATTGTGTTATCTCTTTTAGAGATATTTATTATACCTTGTAACCTTGCAGGTTTATTGTTGTTCAATTTATCTAACTGATTTGTTTAGCTAGACTGACCCGTGTATTTTATACTCGGGTCAGACCGAGATGTTTCAAGTTAGGTGCTTTTGGACTTAGCCTATTTTGCTTTCGCATGGACTATTCCACTAGTTTTCTTTTGCCATAACTTCTTGTGTAGTCCTTTTTGGGTTGTAACTCTGATATGTATTATTTGACTCGTTTGTATATTGTGGTTTGCTATACCACTTGACGTGTATTAGTTTGTATACTCTGTTATGTATCAGTATATGTGTATATGATGATCTATTGTTCTGTGATGTGCATTGCATTTGAGTTGTTATATTCTATTCTGATAGATCCTCTAACCACCTATGGTTTTGTTTTAAGTATTCATTGGGTATGTCGACCTGTTTGGTATGTCTATTGTCGATGTATTCAATAGATAGTTAGAGCAAGGCTATAGATGGTCGCTCCTAACCAGCCTTATTCTCCGTGTTAGTTGACGGCATTACCCTGTAGTGTCCTTGGCTAGCGTGGGTATAGAGGTGGGGCGTCACACAAGTGGTATTAGACATACAAGAAAGAACCCTACAATTCTCATATCTCCCAAACTATTATGATAATGAACAATAATATAGCATATTGGAATATCAGAGGAGGGCGTTTATCATCAAAGCAATCTGAAGTGAAGAAATTGATTAAAGAACAAAAAGAACAACTTATTGCTATCAGTGAAACAAAATTAAATAAAACAAAGGCTGGTTTAGCTTGTAAAAATATTGCTCCAGACTGGTCATATGAAGATATTTGCAAAGTGCTCCATATGGAAGAATTTTGGTTTTATGGAGTTCAGATGTTTTCAAATTGAAAAAGTTACAGGAGGATGATCAAATCATCCATTTCAGTGCTATATCCTTACCTTTAAATACATCTTTTCTGATTTCCTTTATCTATGCTCAAAATATCTAGATAGAAGACTCTCTTTTCTCTCTAATCTCACTTCTCTTGCTCATCCAAATTTACCTTGGTTAATTCTTGGAGACTTTAATTGTATGTATTCCTCTGATCATAAAATTAGAGGAAACCCTCTCTCTTTGAAAGATATATCCCCTTTAAAACAACCCTTATCATTTCTTCTCTTAGTCATATCCCATTTTTTGGAGCTGAATATACGTGGAATAATAAAAGTAAAAATGGTCCTAGAACATTCTATCACTTGATCATGCTTTTCATAATATCCATTCTATAAACTTATGGCCTATTCTTCTTTGCAAATTCTTAAATTCCTCTATATCTGATCACTCTCCTATCATTTTATCTTGGGGAGAGAATGCAATAAGGAGGAATCCATCTTTTAAATTTTATAAATCATGGGCTAATCATAAAAATTTCCTTAGCATTGTTATGTAGGTTTGGCAGGAGTTAATTTTTGGAAATCCTCTACATATTTTAAAGACAGCTTCAAAAGTTGAAGGAAAAATTTAAAATCTGGGCAAAAGAAATTTTTGGAGAAGGATCTAAAGTCTCTAATGGAATAAGAGAGAAACTATTTTATATACAGCGGCTACTACAGAATAATCCATTGAATTCATTTTTGGCTAGACAAGAAGCAGAGTTATCTAAAGATTTACATGAGGCATTGGAGTTTGAAGCATTGATGAGGAAAGAAGTTCTGCATGATATTATTGATAAGCAAGGTGATAGGAATACAAGATATTATCATAACACATTAAAGATTAAACAGGGAAAAGAAAGAATTTTGAGTATAGCTGATATGAGTGGAGTAATACAAGATAATGATGATTCCATTTCTATGGCTTTCATTGATTATTTCTCTGCTATACTTGCTAATCCAACTCCAATGATTCCAAATTTGTCCCCCCTCTTTAAAATGCAAGTACCATTCCTCAACAAAAAGCAGGCAAGTGATCTGATAAGCGAAGTTTTACCTGAGGAGATTAAAAGAGCAGTTTTCTCATTAAAATCTGATAGTAGTGGTGGACCTGATGGTTTTAATGCTTTTTTCTACCAGCGTACACAGAAAATTATTAAGCATGATGTTAACAAAGCAATACAATATTTCTTTTGTCATAACAAATTGCCAATTGGTGTAAATGCAACAAATATAGCTCTTGTGCCAAAATGTCCAAATGCAGTCAGTGTTTCTGATTTTAGACCTATTACATGTTGCAATGTTCTTTACAAAATCATATCCAAGATAATAGCAAATAGACTTCAAAGTGTATTGCCTTCAATTATATCTTGCAATCAAGTTGCTTTCATGCTTCACAGAAATATTTGTGATAACATTTTGCTAACACAAGAGCTTATAAGAGGATATAATATTGGCAATATATCACCTAGATGCATGTTGAAACTTGACATACTAAAAGCTTTTGATTCTATTACTTGGAGTTCTATTATAGCAATTCTTTCAAGGATGATTTTTTCTAAACCAATGCTAGCATGGATTTATACTTGTATTTCTACAACTCACTTCTCCATACTCAGAAATGGATGTTCTAGAGGATTCTTCAAAGGAACTCAAGGGGTATGGCAAGGTGATCCAATATCTGCTTATCTGTTCATTATTGTAATGGAAGTTCTAAATTCTTTGATAATTGAACAAGTGAAAGCTAAGAAGATAGAGTTGCATCCAAAATGCAAGGAACCACTCATAACCCATCTTCTTTTTGCTAATGATCTTATCATTTTTATTAAACCAACTATATCAAATATTACCACTATTTTTGAGGTATTGGATCAATTCTATGCAATCATTGGGTTATAGATAAATTTTAATAAATCTCATATACTAATAGCTGGTCTTAGTGATGGTTTGAAGGCTAAGATTATTACACATTCTGGTCTTAATGAGATGAAACATAATGCCAGATATCTTGGATTACTGCTTGTTTCTGCAAGAATCACAAAATCTGACTGTTTTCCCCTTTATGAAAGAATTACTGATAAGCTAACCATTTGGCCTAACACAAAGCTAACTCAAGCAGGAAGATTAGTCATTGTTCAGAGTATTGCTACTGCTATGGTTAATTATTGGATAAGACACTACATTCTTCCATGTAAACTTGTATGAATGATTAATAGTGCTCTGAATAGATTTCTATGGCATGGTGATCCATTTTCAAAAAAGTTAATTCCAATATCATTTAAGAAGATTCAATTGCCAAAGGATAGAGGTGGTTTGGGAATAACTAATATAAAGTTTTGGAACATTGCAGCCATCTCATTATATCATGACAAAATACTATCAAGAAGTCAAGACCTCTGGACACAGTGGACATTAACGAATTTATTAAAAGGTAAGGATTTCTGGTCTATGAATATTCCAAACTTAAGCAACTGTAGTTGGAGAAATATTTTGAAATTAAGAACTACTTTTCTGCCAATCATACAATGCAATCCACTTGAGAACAATGAACTATATTTCTGGTCATCTCCTTGGGCTTGACCTGGTTTGATCATGTAAGAAATTCTTCCATGCTCCTTAAAACTGCAGTCTGGCATTCCTATTAATGCTAAAGTTACTTCCTATATTAATGATGGCTCAATTGATTTAACATATTGTAGTTCTAATCAAGTCAGAAATTTATGGCAATATATATCATCTTTGCCTCTTCCATCTTCAAATCTTAAAGTCCTTTAGACTAATGATGGAAAGAAGCATACAATTTCTCGAGTATACAAAGCTTTGTTAAATAAAGCTAATTCAGAGAGTTTCTCTTGGGCAACAAGAATTTGGATGGATAAATCACCTGCTAAAGAAAATTTAGTATTGTGGAAAATTATGGCAAATGCACTTAATAGTAAGCAGAAATTAACAAGACCTACTGTAATAAGCAACAAAGATTGTGTTTTCTGTCAAAAGCAACCTGAAACAAATACTCATTTATTTTTTGAGTGCAACTACTTTTGGAATATGGTGCAGATTACTTGCAAATGGAAATTATCACAAACCTGTTAAAAGCTCGAGAATGGAATGGTTTAATATATTCAAGGCAATAAGGTGGAAATCTTCGAAGACAGAAATACTTATGATAATTTTAAAGGCTTTTGCATATAAGATATGGAATGAAAGGAGTAGAAGAATATTTAATCTAAAAATGGAAACTGCAGATACCTTATATAATATAATGGATAAGAGAACTCGCAAAAGATTGAATAGGCTGAATTGAATGATGTGATGTTATTGATGTATTTTAGTTGTTATGTCTTATGATATGAATATGTCACATAGTGTACATGTATTTCCTGTTATAAGGCTGAAAATTTGCATATAATTCTTTTTTGAGTAATAGAATATTTTGGGCAGGGCTTCCTTAGCCCATTGCTTTTCAAAAAAATCAAACAAAAATCATAAATACTCTGTTAGGCGCATATTCCACTTTAGAGTGATAGGGATGAAAAAACCATACAGTTGTGTCTATTTTTGGTATATTTATATCAGAACTTTGAATATCTACTAACCATGCATAACCATTATGGCTTTTAAATGAGAATAGCAGGATTCCCAATTTTTAAAAAAAATGAATTTCAAGCATCTTCTAACCACGCATAACCATGAGGACTTTTAAATGGGATTAGAATCAACTTGTCTATTTGATAATCAATTTTGATATGTTTTCCATACATGTATAACCATAAGCACTTTTACATGATCATGAAAGTACATAATTATAAATTCCAAGTAATTCACCCATGCATAACCATGAGTACTTTTAAATGAGAGTGAATACTTTGGATGTTTATATTGCCAAAAATAAAATAAAATAAAAAAAGAATCATTTCCACTTTGAAATACCACATATTGACATACTATATTGGATTCTGATGAGTGATGGTCATTAGAAATATGATAGAAATAGAGATGGTCATGGAATTTTTTACTCATCCAAAGTTATTACAAATGTTGTTTAAATTTTAATTTTTTTTACTAAATATACTGTCTCAAGTCATAATATATGATTAATATCAAAAATCATCACTTTTTCAATCACTATTTATCTTTTCGATAATCAATAGGGAGTCAGATTGGTTAAAATAGGCAAAAAATCAAATCAAACTTCTAAAACACCAAAACTGAGATGAAGTTTACAAAAACTATTTTCTGGAAGGGGATTTGTAAAAATGTCTACTGATTGAGAATCGGTTGAAATGAAATTTGTGCAGATATTTTCTTTGGAAATATGACCTCTAATAAAATGATGTCTCACATCTATAGGTTTTGTCCGTGAGTGATGTACATGATTATTTGTGAGATCAATTGCACTTTTTCTATCACACATTAGTGGTACACGTTTAAAATTTAGACCATAGTCTTGCAAAGTTTGTATCATCTATAAAATTTGAGCAAAGAAACCACTTAGAGCCATATACTCTGTTTCTATGGTAGATAATGCAATACAATTAGGTTTTCTACTTGACCATGCAACTAACGAATGTCCTAACATAAAACACATTCCACTAGTTCTTTTTCTATCAACTAGACTTCCAGCATAATCTTCATCTGAATATCCTTTTAATTCAAAGTTCTCATTAGTGGGATACCAAAGACCAAAATGTGGCGTGTGCAACAAATATCTTATAATTCTTTTAATAGCTTTTAAATCTTTTGGATTAGATTGAAATCGTGCACACAAGCAGAAAGAAAACATGATGTCAGGTCTAGAAGCAGCAAGATAAAGAAGCTATCCAATTATACCTCGATATAGCTTTTGATCAACTGCCTTACCTTTTTTATCCCTGTCAAGTTTAATTGTTGTGCTCATGGGATTTTTTTGCAGGTTTAGCATCTTTCAATCCAAATTTGTTGACAAGTTCCCTAATATATTTCGTTTGAGAGATGAATGTACCTTTATCGCTTTGTTTGATATGAAATCCTTAAAAGAATTTTAACTCTCCAACCAAGCTCATTAGAACTTCTACTGAATAATTTTTTTAAATTTCTCACCCAACAAATTGTTAGTGCACCATGAATAATGTCATCAACATATATTTGAACAATCAAAAGATCATCATTTTCATGCAATAGAAATAGTGTGTGTCTACACAGCCCTTTTTGAACCCATTTTCAAGGAGATAAGTGCTAAGACATTCATATCAATATCTAGGGGCTTGTTTTAATCCATATAATGCTTTCTTAAGTTTATATATATGGTTAGGATATTCATGACTTTCAAAACCTTCTGGTTGTTCAACAGATACATCTTCTTTCAAAATTCCGTTGAGAAAAGCACTTTTAATATCCATTTGTCTTAGTTTAAATCCTTTATAGCAAGCAAAAGCTAATTATATCCTAGTGGACTCTAGAATTCTCCAGGTACTTAGTAGACTTGTTTCAACACCAAGTGAAAATACTTGAAAAACTTTTAAAAACTGACATGGAAAGTACAATCCAAACAAAACAACCAAACCAAAACCTTTGTCTAACCATGGTTTGGAGATACACAATGGTTATGCCAGGATCCCCCATGAAACAATCCATATCCGTAAGCTTCCTGAGGCCCGTGAGTTACGCCATGATGACTAGTAGACCGCAGGATACACAATGATTATGCCTGGATCCTCCAGGAAACAATCCGTACCCCTAGGCCTTCTCAGCCAGGCCGATATCGCTACTAATGCGACCTACAAAGTTCATAGGATACATAATGATTACGCCTGGATCCCCCAAGAAACAATCTGTACCCCTAGGCATTCTTAGCCAGGCGAATTATGCTATGCAGTCACGCTCAAAAGAAAAACCATGGAGATCGCCATGGTGGGACAATAAAGTATCACATTCGGAAAACCAAAAATCAGAGAGAATAATATCGATAGAATGAATCCACAATATGGCCACAGAGAGGATATCAAGCAGAAGGCACTTCCCATATCTTTACTTGGAAAATATATTTCATATAGGAAAATTTTCAAATCACATTCAAATATCATACTTATATAAAGCCCATTATATATAAGATTCCACTTTCAAATCAAATACTTTCCAAATCAATAGTATATCAAATCACCCTTATATAGACTTCGATTATATAATACTTCTCTTTCCAAATTGAGTACCTTTCAAATCAATAGTTTTCAAATCAACTTCCTACTTATACAAATCCATTTTATATAAGTTCGACAACTCCCAAATCAAGTACTTAATAATACAAGGTTTTTAATTTCAAATCATTTCAATATCGAAATTCAGTTTCAAAATCATATATGATTTCACCAAATTTTCTTCAAAATTAAATATTTCAATTTCAAAGTTTCCAAAATAATAAGTTTAGAAAATAATCCCAGTTTCCAAATTAACATAATTCAAGTCAAACAAATTCATTTCCAAAATCATCATATGAATACTGGGTATTATATTCCAATCTATTTTCAAAACCAAATATTTCTCAAAATCAATTATACCTAAAATGGTTTTCAAATTTATAACTATCCCTTTAAAACCTTTAAACTATTTATTTCTTTCAAAAGATCCAATTTACTTTTTGTAAATTATTTACTTAACAAAAGTTTCAAATTTATTCAAGTCATAATCTTCATACTTTAAACATACAAAACTAAACTTATATACTTTATTAAATATTTTATACTCTTCAAAATTTATTAGCTTTAAAAATTAAACCTTGATTTGGAAGTGTTCGAACCTTCAAAATAGTCGGTGAAATCAAATTTCAAATCCAAGAGTTGGAAATCAGCAACAAATCAGAAAAAAATTTTTATAACTAGAGTTATACTAAGTCAAATCGTAAACTCGAGGATTGAACACTGGGCTCACTTCAAATCATTACAAATATAGATACATACATCTTTCGAAAATCAAATCACACTTCAAAATCTGAAATCAAAATTGGTTTCACAAAATCACTCGCATAGCAAAGCTACCAGAGTGGCCTCTCCCCCACTCTGAAACTCGAAAATCAATGTCGATGATGCGTGCACTCATCACTGAAATTATTTTCCAGCGAAAAAAGTGAGTTCTGGACTTCTATTTTCTTGAAAACTTCATTGAAATTTCTTCTAAATCATTGGTATTTATTTGAACTCTTTTGAAACATTTCTTATTCAGAAAATACTTTTAAATCGTATTATTATTATTATATATTTTTGAAATCTCAAAACCAAATTTCAAAATACCGGAGTTCAATTCCTCGAAATTCAAATTCAAAACCCTTCAGTTATAAGTCCTTTTATATAATCGAATTCCTTATAAAATTTCAAAATTCCAAGTCCTTTCAATATTTCAGTCTCTCGTTTTAAAAGGTATATAATCCTTATTGAAAACATTTCACTTTTATATAAAAATGCGGTCATCCTTATGAAAATAATAATTTCTATGTATACACAATTTCAAAATACAATCAACAAATTTTTTTCAAGGGATGATTCAAGGATGGATTTAAAAAAAACAGAGATTCAAATCTAGAGGAACCCTACTCAAATAGAATTCTGATTCAAAGTTAAGCTCGAATGAAGATGAGATGATTAAATTACCAAATAGAAGATGGATAAGCCTATATAAATTGCGGACGACCTTAACCGGGTCAACCGTGACTTCAGGAATATAGTCAATGCGAAAATCTAAGGCAAATCGACATTCGATCACTGGAGATAGAATCCAGGTATAGCAGAAGGTAGATAGCATCGTAAACCGAGGATACAGAAATCTCCGATGAATCAATGCCAATTGTAAAGGAGTTTTACCCCATTGCAAATCATTCAAAGATTTGCAGAATCACCGATCTTTATAGAGGTCTTTCAAAAATGAAGTTATGGAATGCTCCAAAATCAAAGGATAAAATAGAGAAGACAAGATTGGATTTCAAAATAAATGGGAGTGTCCCAAAGTTCAAGGAATCCTAATCAATAAGAATCTTAACCAAGAGATTACTAACAAGGTGGATAAAGAAGGGATGAAGTTTAGAAAATGTTGATTTCAAAGTAAGAAAATTTTATACCAATATAATCTTTAAAATCATTTAAAATCATTTGAAAATCATTTTATACTTCGAAAATACGTTCTCTCACAAAGAAATGATTCTAAGATTGGTTTCACTCATTCTAGGGTATTTCTACCCTATCTCTAATGAGTTTTTGGTCCGTATGCTAAGGTTTGCCAAAACCAAAGCTCTGATACCAAATTGTAATGACCCACTATTTTGGACCATTCAAATCGATAATAATCCACACATGTCAGACTTGAATACTTCAAAACAGTGGATTGTTAAGAAATTTGGAGCAAATAAAATCATTCACAGAATCACAGACACAACAGTATCAGAATACTCGTAGCGGAAATAAAATACCATAGTAGTTCATGAAGCTACTACATACAAACTCTTAAAACATATACAAAATCTCATCGTAAAATAGATATAATAGAAGTCAGGATACATAACAACAATACCAAGACAGATACCGAATAGGAACTAACTCGAAGAAGTAGACGAATAGATAGACAGATAAGCTCCAGCAAAACTCTCGCTCCAGAAGGTGAATCCAAAGCTGTGATTCTTAAGCTGACCCGAGCGTAAAGTAAAACACAAACACTCGAGTCAGGACATACATACTTATACAATGTAAACCAACTCAAGTGAACTATAATAGCAATGCACAATAACTTGAAGGATGTTTGGGATCGCCCATCCTTTAAGGATCAGTCAAACCATCAATTAAGTAGTAATAAACACTATCCTAGAAATATCCATATTAAAGTAAAAAATGCAAATAACAGTGTTATTGTCACTAGGGTGGCGTAGAGCCACAGTAACCACTCACCTCTAGCCACACTCTTAAAATTAAAGATGTGCATCAAACAATCACAAGGAAATCACATGACACACAAAGCAGTGTACCTGTGGTTATAAATTTCAAAATGATTTATAATTCCAAATTAAAATCATTCATTTAAACCATTAAAAAGTGAAGTCATTATTTCTTCAAATCAAATATTCAATTCCCAAAATTTAGCTTCCAGATTTACAGTAGAATTTCAGCCACAAATAAACTTCAATTTGAACCATTTTTACTTATAAAAGTTCGTATTTTCCACTTTAAAAATGGTCATTTAAATACCCTTGAACTTATGATTTTTATAAAGTAAATTTCATAAATAAATATCAATTATTTCACTTATTAAATTTAAGTGTACAAATTTTCCATTCTTTACCTTTTAACAATTATTTATCACTTAAATTTCAAATCAACATCTCATACATTGAACTAAATTTCCATTTTATTTTATTTACTTAAACTTCCATTTTAAAATCAAATCTCACAATTCAAGTCAAGTTAAATTCCAAATTTCCATTTAACTATCCATTTATTTTGCATTTAACTAATTACATAAATTCAAAATACACTATAAGTTGCTTAACTTTAATTTACAAATAACTTGATATTGTCTTTTACTTTATATTTATCTAATTCATAAATAAATTATATTAATTACCAAGTTAAGATTACAATTCCATTTTTACTTAAATTTCCATTGTTAAGTTAAATCAAACTTTCACACTACAACTCAAACCATCTATTAACTTATACCATCTAACCTGTTATAAAATCACTACTTAACCATTTTAAATCCAATATTAGTCAAAGTTCATACTTTTTTTTACAATACATGAAATTTATAAGAAATCATATTTTGAAATCAACCACGGGTCCGAATAATATTTCACACCTAAATCAAGTGATATGGAAATTATCATTTATAACCAAAATCGGTAAAATTTTTGTGTTTTGATTATTTGAAACCACAATCCCAAGACAAATACAAATAAATAAAAATCACCCATTTCTATCATTTCATCCCGCAATGATTTTTCCCTATTCTAAAGTCCATTTGGGTATGTATCATTTCAACCCATAGTGGTTCTATTCTACAGGGAACTTGCAGTGTGAGAACAGAATAAAATAAACAGTATAACAACATAAAACATAATAGATGATGAGACAAGTTTATAACAGGATTTAACATCATATAATTTACATCACGGGCAGGTATAACATGATATAACAATTCTACACATTCACTTGTTGTCACTTCACTAATTATATAAGTATAAATGTCATGAGTGAAAACTCACCTCTTTAAAGCTGGAATTCGCAAATCAAACACACACAAATAAAGATCCAAAAAGCATGATAGCATGACTTGATTTGAGTGGTGAGAGAGCCAAGATATAAATCTTGTATTCAACAATGAAACAAACCATATATGAATATTTTTACAATACCAAAAATCTATTGAAACAAAATGGAATTAGAAATAACAAGAGACATCGCCAAGCTTTTTCATCAAATTTGCTTGACCTTTACCTACATAGGCTCGGCCACAAGGCTATATTGGTTCGGCCTTGGATATTTTCTGGTGTTAATGTTCAGGTTTGGCTCTGAAAATAACAAAGCTTGGTCAAGAAGGCAAAGGGTTTGAAGGTTACAACATGAGGAAGGTAAAAAGGCAAGCAAAAGGGAGGTGGTTTGTTCATCATTTTGGGCTCGGCCTTGGCACATTTGGGCTCGTACAGGGGCTAATTCAGGTCAGGTCAGATGTTAGTAGTGGTATTCAGGTGTGGTGCTTACTGGTGGTGGAGGCTAAGGAGGTGGCCGTGGAAAGGAAATGAAGTGGATGTGAATATAGGCTTGGCTAGGTATAAATTCAAGGAGGTTGGCATTGTTTTTGTGGAGTTTTGTGCAAGGAATTATCAAGGCACTTTCAGGTCAGAGAAGAATGATGTCAGGCATTGGGTTATATGGGGAAGGAAGTGGTGGTGGTCGGTGGAGGAGATGGTAGGGGTATGGGCCGAGCAACATAGGTGAAGATCAAGGCAAATTCAAGTGAAAAACAAGGCAAAACAAAGAAGAAAAAGTGGAAAAATAAGAAGAGACATTACCCAAAGCTTTTCTTCAGATCTGAGCATGCATGTATTGTGAAGTGAGAAAGTGATGTTTTAACGTGAAATATGATGGAGGCAGCTAGGGTTAAGGGAATAAATGGCAACAAATATGGAGGAGATATGGTGTGAAATAAATGGATGGAAAGATAATGAGGTAATAAATCAAAACGTAATGTATGCCTTTAATTAAAAATAGATAACGTATCTTACTTTTGATTTGTTTCCCATCTATTTAATCAAATATATGCCAAAGAAATAATTCAATAAATACATACCGTTATATAAACAATATAGAAATAAATAAGAAAACGGTTATAGAAACGTATAAATTAATTGCTATTTACATCTTTATATGTTACTTAATTTACAAAGTATATATCCAAATTAAATGAAACAAAAATGGACAAATGTTGTAAATATGTACATAATATGTAATGTTACATATACACACACAATTATAACATGATATATCAAAAATATTATTTATATTAAACAATTGTTGTTAAATAAAATAATTTACACACAATAGTAAAATGGCATAACTTTCACAATATTAACCAGATTTCAACAAAACGAAAAGAAGTATACTTGAAATTTAATTTACTTTCATAATAAAAGATAAAATTCAAATATTTAAAATATTAAATTTAAGAGTCAAAGTTTGACCATGTTGACCAAAATTCACATTTATGGAAAATATTCTATTTATCCAGGATCGGAATTATAATTCACAAATCAAAATTTATATTTAAAATAATAAAATTTATCCATTTAATAAATAAAATAAAGTTTTTAAATCAGAAATTCAATTTAAAATAATTAAAATATACAATTAAAATAATTACAAAATACAGAGTTGTTACAAGCTTTATTCCTAATCACATTTCCAGATTCATCATATTTATTTTTTAAAATCCATTTTGTTCCTACGACGGGATAATCATTAGGTCTAGGTGCTAGAGTCCAAACATCATTTCGCTCAAATTGATTTAACTCTTCTTGCATAGCCATAAACCAATTTTCATCATTAAGAGCTGTATCTATATCTTTGGGTTCAATTTCTGAAATAAATCTACTGTATAGACACAAATCACACAAATTTATAAAGGACGAACGAGTTCGAACACCTGTGATAGGATTTTCTATTACCAATTCTGGAGGATGATCTGGTTTGAATTTCAATCTCCCTGGATTTAGATTTCTTCGGACTTCTTTTGTGGTTGTAGCTTCCTTTGGTTTTTCATTTTCATCTTTTTCGTTCCCTCTTCAACATTGTTTTTAATTGTTTCTTTGTTTTGATCATCAATGCCTTCATTAAATTTCACATTGATTGACTCCATAATTGTTTTTGTCCTTTTGTTATAAACTTTATAAGCTTTGCTTCTAGAAGAGTATCCCATGAACATGCCCTCATCAGCTTTTGCTTCAAATTTTCCTAATTGATCACCTGTATTAAGAATATAGCATGGACAGCCAAAAACTTTGAAGTATGCAATGTTTGGTTTATTTTTGAACCATAGGTCATAGGGTGTTTTCTTAAGAATCGGTCCAATCATAACTCTATTCATTACATTACAAGGTGTATTTACTACCTCTGCCAAAAGAACAAAGGCAGTTCATACTCATTTATCATAGACCCAGCCAACTCTTGTAATGTTCGATCCTTTCTCTCGACTACCCCATTTTGTTGTGGAGTATGTGGAGCAGAGAATTCATGTTTAAATCCATTTTCGTCACAAAAAATTTCAAATTCATAATTTTCAAATTCACCACCATGATCACTTCTTAACGAAATGATAGAAACTCCATTTACATTTTGAACCAATTTTGTGAATTTAGCGAAGTATGAGAAAGTTTCTAATTTTTTAGCTAAGAAATATACCCATGTATATCTTGAATAATCATTAACCAACACAAAACGATATTTCTTACCACCTAAACTTGACCAAACAGATCCATGTGAACTAGTTCAAGGATTCTAGAAGTACTTGCAGTGTTCTTTGTTTAAAAGGATGATTTTTTAAGTTTTCCCATAGTACATGCTTTACATAGGGTTTCTGTTTTGAAATCATGAGATGGTAAACCTCTTACCAAGTCTTTTCTTTTTAATTTGTTTAACAGATTCATACTAGCATGTCCTAATCGTTTGTGCTATAAGTTTACTTCTACATCCTTAGCTATCAGACATTTTGAAAGAGTGAGATCATCAAAAGTTAGAGAATATATATTACCTTCCCTTTAACCTGAAAACAATATTTCTTTTGATGATTGATCAACAATTTTGCACAAGTCAGAGTCAAAAATAACATTTGTTCCCTTATCACATAGCTGGCCGATTGAAATCAAATTATGGTGCAGATTTTTAACATATAATAAGTCATTTAAGGTAAACGTACTGTTACCTACTTTACCTTTACCGATAATTCTACATTTGTTATTGTTACCCATTGTGATTTTGCCACCTTTGTACTTCTCTAGGCTAAGGAACTTTGATTTGTTGTCTGTCATGTGCCTGGAATAGCAAGAATCCAGATACCATTTTTGTTGTTCCTTAGCCTGCCAACATACCTAAATGAGAAAAGAATTTAGTTACCAATTTTTTTTATAAGTCTAGTGACAAAAGATTTTGAAAAATATTTTTGTATAGACCCTAGACAATCTATACTTGTTCCTTTTGGCACCCAAATTTGTTTTACTTTAAGGGATTTTATATTAGTGCCTTTTGAAACCCAAGTTGGTATGGTTTTCACATGTTTGGGTCTATAACAACACTTATTGTGATTGTGTCCGGATTTTCCAAAAATTGTGCACTTGGAATTTACTTGATTAATTTTGCTACCAACAAATTTAGATTGATTATACTTAAGTCCTTGTCTATCAATATTAACTGTTTGTTTTCCTATTAGCATATTTAGTGGTTTTTCTCCTTTGGAGAATTTTCCTAAGGTTATAGACATTGTTGGACTTGTGCCTTGAGTGATTTGTTTTCATTTAATAGCAAAGTGCACTTTTAAATAAAATTTTCTCTCCTAGTTTTTTCACTTTCTTTCAAAATTAGAATTTCCTTTTCAAGCGATTTTATTTTAATTTACGATTTTTTAATTTCTTCTTTAAGTGATGGACACTTATCACACTTAGGGCTCTTGGTTTGATAGTTTTTAACCAATTGCTCGAACTATTTATTTAATTCTATCAAACTATCTCTTTGTGATTCAATTTTAGCATACTTTTCCCTAAGTCGTTCAAAACAGCCATTTACTTCATGAAAATATATAAGTAATTCTGAATGAATAAGTTTTGATATCTCGCTTGGCTCGTCATCATCACTGTCAGTTATTTCTCCATGAAGACACGGATTTACTTTTTCACTCTCACTGCCAGTGCTTTCATTTTCATCTTCATCACTTTCATCCAAAGTGGCTGTAAAACTTCTCCTTTTCTATTTCTTTCCTTGGTTGAGTCGTTTCTGAGGACAATTTGGCTTGGTATGTCTCGGTTTATTACACTTATGGCAGATGATCTCTAGTTTTTCCGAGTTGTCTAGAACTTTGTTGATTCTGTTCTTTAGTTGATATTTTTGACTGGATTTCATATTTGCGGTTCCACCTTTTGAATATCTTTATTAGTATTGCCAATTCAGCTTCATCATCATCTTCACTTTCCATTGCCTTTGAGAGCTATAGACTTCTTTCGAGTA
The DNA here is from genome assembly GCA_030765085.1 of Allium cepa. Classification (NCBI taxonomy): domain Eukaryota; kingdom Viridiplantae; phylum Streptophyta; class Magnoliopsida; order Asparagales; family Amaryllidaceae; genus Allium; species Allium cepa. Next base: position 471,852,065 of record CM060931.1, read on the forward strand.
TCACCTCCTTCACGTTCTTCCTTGAATTTCATTTCTAGCTCATAACTGGTGAGGTTTCCAATAAGTTCTTCGACTTTAATCTGTTTCAAATCCTTTGATTCTTGAATAGCAGTGACTTTGGCTTCAAAACTTCGTGGAAGGACTCTGAGGATTTTTCAGACTATTTCCAACTCTATGTTTGATTTTCAAGAGCTTTTGATTTGTATACAATATTGGAAAGTCGTCTATACATCTCTTTGACATTTTCATCCTTGGCCATTATGAAATTCTCGTATTTGCCACTAAGCATGGCAAGGCGAGATACTTTGACTTGAGTTGTTCCTTCATGAGCCAATTCAAGTGTGTATCAGATTTCCTATGCAGTTAGACAATGCGACACACGATTAATTCAATTTGATCCAATGAATAAATAATAGAATTCATAGCTTTAGCATTAGCATTTTGTAGTTTGTTTTCTAGATCTATCCATTGATCCATCTGTTTATCTATTTCCTGATTATCTACCACTATATTTGGTATCCGATAACCTATCTCAACAATTTCCAAGCGTCAATTATTTTTAGAAAAAATTTCATTCAATTTTTCCAATAAGCATATTCACCATTGAACATTGGTGGTCTAACTATGGACTGACCCTCAGCAAAAGAATTATTAAAAGAAGCCATTTAAAAAATTTTAAAACAAATATTTGTTTTTGAAAAATCAAATTTTTAAAACAAAAATTGGCTTTTGTTCCTAGATTTGATACCACTTGTAGGATCGATTTCACCCTAGAGGTGGAGCGAATAGGGTAATACTAATTATTATAAAAATTAATGTGGAAATATATAAAATAGTTGCAGCACGGATAATAGCAGAATAATGAAAACAGAAATAGAATAACATAGATTTACCCAGCTTCGACAAAACCCTACCCACGTGCTGCCCCCAAGATTTCTACTAGAAATTAAGTAGTCAAACGCTTACACATGTAAACTCAAGACACACACTATCGACAAGCCTAACTCTATGCTCAAAACCCTACCACAACTTAGCCACTGAGTTGCGAATTCTCGAACTACACCACCGTAGTTCGTCCCTAGTCACACGAATTTTTCATAAATTTAAAAGCAAAATGAAAACTATAAAAAAACATAAAAACAAGAAGCCCTAAATTATAAAACTAAAGCCCAATGATAATTGTAAAAACAGCCCCAAAGAATATAAAATGTCCTCCTTTTCTATTTTTATTTCTTCCGCCCGCTTTCTTTGCTTAATGAAAATGGCAGCATTCGTTCCTCTTTAAGAATTTAAGGCTACTAGAAATTGAGCACGCCGATTCAATTGATCGTTCAAATAGATAATCTCGCGTTGCTTTTTTTACCGATCGTCTTGCTTTTACTATACTCGGCTGCTTCAATTTTGATGAGTTCGATTTGGATAAATCTCATGTTATTTTCCTTGTTACTCTCGTTGATATGCTTTGAACTCGATGATGGATAATGCCGATGATGATTAGGATTTATAGGGTTGAAAACCCTAAATTATCATTCGAATATATATATTTGAATTCTTTTATTACTTTAGTTCTGCCATTCGATTTTGCATGGTTGCTTGTGACTAATCTTGACCAGTTCAATTTCGTATATTTTCTAATGTGCTATGCTTGATTACCATGACTTTGATTCTGACTTGTTCGTCATTTACTTGCTTTAGTCAGCTTCTTCTTTTTTCCTATAACTTGGTCACCATGGCTTTGAATCTATGGCATTTCAACTTGACTTTGGTTTGAAAAATACTACCCTGATTTTGTAAAAACCCACTACAGTTTTGGAAGTATTTTCTACCAACTTCATTTCCAGTTGCAATTTGTTGAGCACCATGTATATACATACATACATACATACATACATACATACATATATATCTGTGTGTGTATGTGTTGTGCATTTTTCACTTGTCTAGCTAGCTTGGACATTCATGTTAAGCTAATCATGTATGGTTGCAGCTTTGGGTTTCCAGTTTCCTCTGAAGCTTTGCATTCATGTTAATTCATTATATTATCCTAGTTGAAATGCACTGATATATGACATATATGTTACTGTTTTGGTCTTTGTTTCAAATTGGTCTGGTTCACTTTGAACTTCTGATCTGGGTTCATCTTAATTTTCGAACTTCTTTGCACTCTGGTCATCATATGGCTTTAAGTCTGTTTCCTTTGGTCATTGTTAGACTTGAAGTCTAGTGTTCATGTAGTCTGGTTTTATGTGGAGCTTGGTTGTGGCTTCACTTGCATATTGAACTGCTTCCATTTGTTGCCAGGTTTAGTTCCATATAAAGTCACATCTATAGCATTGTTTCTTCATGAGCATTGCAGCCCTTTGTACATGTGTGGTCTGCACATCCATGTTACACTTGTATGCTAGTCTGTTGAATATAGTTGGTTTTCATCCTTAAATGCTTGCATACTCCAGTGTGCATTTGTGTCTTCATGTTGACTGATCTGGTGCAGTTTGAATTGCCTTCCTCATTGATCTAGTTGAAATTTGTGTCCTTGATTTCTTTGTAATCTGGAATAGGTTGAGTTGCATCCTAGATGATCTTTATGTTTAGTTGCTGTGCATTTTTGTTTCACTGGCTTGAGTTTTAGTTCATTGATGATGCTTTGGTTGAAGTTGTTTCATGACTCCATTGTCGAGTCTGTTCTCATGTGTACAAATTTGTGCACTTGTTAGCATGGTTGGAGTCTTGATGTCTTCATTTCTAGGTTTTGTTGGCTTCATGTGTACATCACTTTTTATACCCGTGTTGTTTACAGTTTGAAGTTTTATGTACACTTTCATTTGGATTTGTTTTTCATATTGCACTTGAGTTGAATCAAGCTTATAGCTCGGGTTTGACCTTCTGCTCACTTCCTTATAGTTTATCAAGTGTATATCGGTGTGCACGGCCTTGTGGCATGTATAGTGATAAACTGTGCATGTCACAAGATGTTCGTGTATGATGAATTCAGAATATGATGATGAACAACCCAACTAACCGAGGAAAATAATATTTTCAAAAAGGCATTTTATTTTACACTACAAAAATATTTCTCTTTCAATTTTACTATGTTAGTGTTTATTTTGCAGACAACTCAGATGCTGGATTCAATGGAATAGAATTAAAGATAAATATGAGTGAATGAGTGGTATGTAGTGAGGTGAACATTCCAAATTGAAAATTGGGATGTAATCGAATTTGTATTGTAATTGAAATTGTGTATATATAGTGAGAGCCTAAGTTTGTACTATTCAAAATTGTAACAAAATATCCGTTTGAATATAAATTCTCTTTGAATTTAAATTCTGAGGTATTTATTTTATTCAGCAAATATTTATTTAATTATGTGAAAATAAAATAGTACAATAACAAATACATTTAAATGAATATATATATATGTTTATTATCATCAAACAAAAATCATATACTAGCATATTCAACACAACTACCTTGGGACAACAATTCTATGGTAAGCTACACTGCTTAGTATTATTCTAGCATAATCTTCTAAAGTGTGATTTTTCTTTCTACTTCATCATTTTGTTGCGGTAGTCCAAGGAAAGAAAAATTATGGCTTATTCTCTTTTTATCGAAAAATTATTGAAATGGCTCATCTTCAAATTCTCCTCCATGACCACGTCTAATATTTTTAATTTTTTAATCTTCAAATTTTAAATTCTTTTAGCAAATTTTTTAAGATATTCAAAAGTGATACTTTTATGTTTTATAAAGAAGTCCATATACATCTAATAAATTCATCCATAATCATAAAACATATTTGTTATAATTTATTATTCTTACTTACATAGGACCAAATAAATCTAAATGTAACACTTCTATATGTTGTTTAGTTAAGATTTCATTTTAAGCTCTAAAAAAGGATTTTCGAGTTTACCAGTTTAACATGCATCACTTAAATTATTTACTTTAAAATGCATGTTAGGTATACCTCGTACAATATTACTAACCGCTAATTTACGAATATTTTTAAAAATTACATGACACAAACATTCAAGCTATTACCTGAGATCATTAACATCTGCAACTAAAAACAAATCACAGTTATTTCTTATTTTCGTATTGAAAATATAATTGCCATGATTTCTTACTCTTTCGAAAATCAAATTTTCATTTTGATCAAAAATATAATATTTATCTTTTTCAAAAGTTATTTTAAAACCCTTATCACAAAGTTGATTACGCTTAAATGATTATGCTTTAAATTGTCGATTAATATAACGTTGGAAATTAAAGGGGAATTAGATACCAACATGTGATAGGTCTCCCTTTCCAACAATGTAGCCTTTTGAATTAAATCTAAAGATGACTACTCCACCATCGATATAAAGTATATTAGTTAGCACCTTTGCATATATAGTCATATGTTTAAAGCATCCACTACTAAGAATCCATTTCTCGTTTTTAATTTGGGGTACCTACAAAAAATATAAATTTCTCGTTTTTAATTTGGGGTACCTACAAAAAATATAAATAACTTACTAGTGCCTACTTCCTACGTAGAGTCCTAGGGATTAGCTTAAAGGTAACCATATCTAAAAGGGTTTAGTAGAATCTTTAAAAATGAAATTACTTATTATGAATTTCATACATAAATTTATTAATGTATTTCTTCCTTACCAAGTTATTATTTATGTTTGGAACCCAAACTCTAACAATCTATGTATTTTCCATATTTTTTATTTTCTGAAATTGGTATATAATGAGGAATATCTAACTTATGGATTGGTTTATCTGATTCCTGAAATCCTATGCCATTATTATCAGCAAATTTAAAAATACTAATTAAATGAGATATACTTTCCTTTTCTTTAGTTAACTTAGTAACATTGGAAGTGAGTTTTTCCAATTTAGTTTTTAAATTGACTATTTCAAAATTTGAAAGATCTAAACTTTTATTAAGTTCATACAGTTCTTTTTAAAATTCGACATGCTCTTCCTATAAATTTTTTACTCTTCTTTTAAAAGGTCATTCTAAGATATCAACAAGTTTTTCGTGATTTTACTAATTCGTCTTCTAAAATAGTTTTTTTCCATCCTTAAGCATTCCTATTTCTAGTCCAGCCCAATATAATTTTCTAATATTTTCTTTATTTTATTTCTTTATAACCTTATATTTACTACCTAATACCATATTAACTTTTAGTAATCCATCATAAGAGAGTTCATAAGGTACATCACTATTCACCATGAAGCATATGCTGGCTTGTTTTGTGTCATTATCATTTTCAGACGATGAGAGTGAATCTCAGTCATCGTACGTAACTTGGAACGCATGTCCCTTCTTTTTAACGATCATTTCATATTTTTCCTTCTTAACCTTAAGAAAATAATTCTTCGTATGACTGAATTTCTTGCATTCAAAACAATTGATTAAGACTGAATTGCCACTGTTGTCACTGCTATTGCTATTCCATAGTTTTGCCTTTTTACTAATTGTCAAAACTTTTAAATCTTATGATAGTTCTTTCCAATATATTTATATAATTTTCTGGTTTTGAATCATCATCTTCAACCTAAAAGGCAACACTACTATTTTTTTGGGCTAGTTCTTTTCTGAATTATAGGTTCACTTTATATGACATGAAATTTTTGAATAACTCATCTACTTTAAGATTGGAAAGGTCATTTTCTTCTTTGATTGCAAGGGCTTTCCTTTTCTATTCATTTGCTAATGAAGCAAAATTTTTAGATATTAGATTAGATTTGGTAAAATAAACTCCTATTGCCATTAAATCATGATGCATACTTTCAAATTATGGGTACCTGTCAACAATACTTTCGTTCTACTTCATTTTAGATGACTGAAATTGAATTTTCAATAAGTTGACTCTTGTTTGCTTAACAATTTTTATGCATGCATGTGTCATTTTTAACGTATTCCATATGTCTTATGCCATTATACACATCATTACTCTAGAAAATTCCTTCTTATTTAATGCACAAAATATAACATTTATGGTTTAGCATTGTTGGAAGCAGCGGTTCTTCGAGCTTTTATAAAAATACTTATGTCAATAGTAGTTGCTACATACTAAGTTTGAGTAGCTTGCCAGATCTCTAATATGCTAGCTTCCATATAAATTCTTATAAATATAGCACTAAATACATTGGTAGACTCGATGAATAGAGAAGAATGTGCAATGTAATCCCTGAATCGTGTTATTACTCGTGTTTTCCATACTAAAAATAGTTTTCAAAATTATGTTCTGATTTTGAAAATCCTTGTTCCGACACTAAATGAAAGTGAACATGTAAACATGGATCTAATTGTAATATGTCTAAGTATTGAACTTGCAGAGTATAATGGAGCTCAATTAAAAAGTAAGTAAAATAATGTAAATCAATCGTACTAGAATTTTATATTGGTTCAAACTTCCAATCTTATGTTTAGTCCCGAAGCTCCCCTTAGATATTTTGCTCTCCAAAAATCCTCTTCTTACCCGAAGGAACGAGTTTACAATGGCACTACTAGAAGACTCCTTCTACAAGGCCTTTTCTTTATAGCTTGAATAAAAAGTATGCCAACTGTTTGCATTTTTGAATACATATCTTCCAGTATGCAGTACAATAGTCCTATGGCCACTAATAATCTCCAAAAATGAATGAAACAAGTTCAAAATAAAATTGAGTTGATTATAGTATTTTAGAGTTAAATGCTTTGAGATTAGAAAGATAGTTTGTAGAGATAGAAATTTCAAAAAAGCATGCAAAAAAGGTGAGTTATAGTGTATATGTCCACAACCATTTTGTAGTGGTACAAGATGTGAAAGGGAGTTGCAATTGTTGGCTAAAGGGATTTTAGATATCAATAAATAGTTGCAACCATCGGAGAAGAAGGTTGTTTCAAAAAATGTGAAAGTCACAAAAAATGACAGTATATGTCCACCACTCAAAATATCAACGGTTGACCATGCTCTTGAGCAGTCGACTGAGAGCGGCTGACCTATGGTCTACTTAGTCGATTTTTTTATTTTTAATATTTCCTTTTAATTTTAAATTTCTCTTTTAAAATCTTTGTAAAAGTTATAAATTAGTAAAAAATATTTTGAATGACTTTTAGAAAAAAGTAGCGAGTTGGAGATAATTGTGGTATTTAAAAATTAAATTATAAAGCTTGACTATTAACTAGTAAAAGAACTCTTCCGAAATCGATTCTAGCTTTATTTCAACTTAATAAGTAAACCGTAGTCTCTTGAATGTTCTATTACCTTGTCTGCTTCTTCATAATTCATGTGTCTATAAATTTTTATTTAATATCCATCAATTTCTAAGCGAATATTATATATTTCATTATCGACATTGAAATATTAGTTATAACAAAAATCTTTCATACCCCCTCAGATTGGTTGTTGCTGATGGTTGTTGCCTTTTGTTGGAGCAAGTGTACTCCTTTCTTGGGTTGTTTTAGAAAAATATTATAGCATTCTCTGATGGCTTGGAGATTACTTCGGATGCAGCCATTTCCTCTCTTAATGGGTAATTACGTGGTGAGCTATTGGTATGCCATGACCACATCCACATATTTAGTGCTGGTCTACCTATGAGAACATAATAAGAAATAGGCATCCATCGCTACAAAATTTACCTATATTTTGGAGGAATGAGGTTTCTCACTGAAGGTGACCACATGCAAAGACAAATGAGAGGGAAAACCTCAAACCCACTAAAGTCATAATCGAAGGAGCACAAGAGGTGAGAGTCAATAGTTGTGGCTAGAAACCTGTGTAATGAAGATCAAAGGCACTTTGGTGCTTGCAATATTGACCGAGATGACCACATGGTCATTATGAGGGTAGCCGATGCCTCTTTTCCCTTCAATTATGAAGGTGATTTCAGCTTCATCTTCATCCAGACTTAATGCTATTGGGGCTTGAAGGTCTGTTGAATAAATTTTGTTTGTGGGAAGTGAGCTCCCTTCTACACTAGGCTTAGGCCCCTATGTTGCTCCTCGCCACTAGAGGGGCCAATGAATATGGATAAAATTTCGATGGTTATGGAAACTACATTGTTTCCCTCTACTTGTTGAGGTGGAGCGGGTTGATTTTGATGCTCAGCTCTTTGTTCAACATGTTGCCTTACATATTGCATAAGCACACCTTCGCATATTAACCACTCTGTCTCATCTTTTAGGCGACAACACTGATTGGCGGTGTGACCATTAAGTTGATGAACTTGCATTATATCCCATTACCGTGGGGCTACTCCTTTTTCCCTGAGCAGGCACGAGGAGCCTTTGTTATAGGGAGGTCCCTTATGGAGAGATATATGGTTCCTATGTCGCGAGTCAGTGAGGCATAGTTGGGCTTAAATTAGGAGTGATCTACAAAGTGCTTTTTAATGAGCCCTTGACAAACATTTTTCCTATTACTGCTCTTACCGCATGAGCTGCAATTTTCCCCTTGTCTGCCTTCCTTATGGCTATCAAAGAAATCAGCTTCCTCCACTCACATAATGTTGTTAGCACTTTGGAAGAAGTCCATTGGTGAAAAGGTGGGTTGTTTCTATAGCTCTCTCTATATCCTGGAGCGGTACATTACTCTTGAATATAAGGCCACTACCAGGCTATTCCTGTCCACTCCTCTTGCACGTTGTTGATTCTTTGTTGAAGCGGCTATATAGGAAATCGAGCAACTTAGTTGGACCTTGTCATATATTTCACAGTTCACAGCCATTATTATACGTGTGCGAGACATGAAAAAGGGGTTTTGAAGTTAGTACATATCCATGCCAAAGAGTGGATGTTGCCGACATTTGCAATGTGAAGCCAGTCCCAATAACGTGGAGGGAATATAAGGCACTTGGCATTGTTGGAAAGTTAACCGGCGTGGGTGATATAACTAAAAGTAATGGCATGAACAGATGGGTCTGCACTTAACCGTTATATTTCTCAATGAGAGGCAAAGCATACCTTCAATGAACATATATCCTCATATTTCTTCAAAGAAGGACTCAACCATTCTCGTCATTGATGAGGCCATCGCCATCTTTATTTTTTTTTTGGATTCTAAGCATTTGCTATCTAAGCAATGTCATTTCATCCGTAAGACTCGCGTCCTCCTCCTATGGATGATGCAAGGCCCTTGCTAAGGAGGGGCTCCTTATGTTCCTCACAAAAGAGAGAGATACATGGATTGATATGAGGGCAGTAAGTGATGATGACCAATGTGGGTAGGTAACCTTATGTTTCTATTCACGGAAGGAGTTATGGGGTAATGGTTCCACCTATTTGCGAGACCAAGGTTTTGGGACATCTAGCGGGGTCCGGAGTGAATAGAAATTTCCTTACGCTTATCATTCCTTGTTTGCCTTTCAAAACTTAGGCGGTTCAAGCGCAAATCATGCCCACTATGTTCATCGCTCGAAATCATTCGAAGGCAAAGGGGATCCCAGGGGAAGGGGAGCGACCAACAACATAAACTTGTGGGTTATGTGCGATACCATAATACTTATGCAGAATAGATCTCAAGGCTATTATAACACTAGAGGGAGGTGAATAGTGTATTTAAACTTCTTGTTGGTTAACTTGTAGTTTTTGAATTATTCAATTCAAAATCACATAAATAATTAGATAAATTTAAAGCAATTTAGTAGTAAAAAGGATTAATATAAAAGGAGAGACACAAGGAATTTTTATTCTGGTTCCAATTCTCAATCCTACATCCAGTTCTTTATGCTGTACAAAATTTCTATTATAATAAACTTGCACTTTCGCAGGTGGCAGGTACACCTATACAATTTGGCTTTAAGTCGGGTAGCAAGTACACTTTTCCGACTTTTCATGGACACTTAACCTCTTGAATTTCTTCTAGTAGTCAAGAGCACCTATACGATCCTAAATTTCAATGGATGAAAGAATATACCCGTACAATTCAAGTAGTAGTATAGTAATTCTATAAGAAATCGTATCTGTCGAATACAAAATCTCATAATCTTCAGTACAACGATCCTATCGACCTCTAATAGAATACTGTGACTGAAATTTGAGACGAATATGATGAAATCAAAGATAGAATGATAAATAATTCAAGTAATAACTCTTTGATCTTTTATGATCGCTAATTCATGAAGAATGGGAGTGAAAGAATGTGAATTCACAAAGTTATGCATATAGAGAAATTGACCATAAAGTAGTAGAGAAGAAAAAGTAAAAAAATAAAAATATATGAGAATTTTTCTAAAAATTCGTTTACCCGAGCTTTTACATAAAAAATTAGGAGAAGAGTCTATTGATAAAGGGGTGAAAACATTCTACGGTTACTACATCGACATATGTTCTTACGGTATGTTGACATATGGAATTTAATTTTCAAAAATACTTAATAAAAATTATTTTAAATTTATAACTTTTTAAAATTAATATCGTAATTTTGTAAATAGGTTTTAGAGAAGTAAATAAAGATCTTTAAATGAGAGATTTCAAAGATGTGCTATGTTATTTTTAGCAAATATTTCCAAGACTCTTTACACAATTTTGACTAACTAGTTGTCTTGTGCTCTTATAGTCTTTGTTTCTTGAGCCTCTTGTGTCCTCGTAGCATTATCCTTGAATCTTTTATATTCTGACAGTCTAGTTCTTGTCCTCCTAGTCTTGATTCGTTTTGGTATCCTTGATCTACATCTTGAGTCCTTGTACTGATCCATCTTGAAGTATAATTCATCTGTACATGTATATGCCTGTAATATTTTTGAGTGGTGTACTGTATTTCTAAAGTATAATTTACACAACTTAAAAAGTTAATACTAACAATATTTATATGACTTTTGTCATAAAAATCAATACCTGTGGTATTAACATAATTTTTTTGAGTAGGACATGTTCAGGCATGGGAATATCCTGGACGAAGTCTTGCAAATAAATGACACGTACATCCCTGTTACGACCGGGAGTAACCTCAACAAGGGTCTCAAGCATGACTCTCTCAAGCACGTCCTGCATGACTTTGAAAGCATAGGGAATTGTAGGCGGGATAGGGATCCTATCCACTTAGTCGGGATGGCTTGACTACAATTAGGGTTCTTTGGCATCCATTCGAGCTCGGAGCCCGTTCACATCACAAGTAATTTACTTGATGTTTGCGACTCATTTAATTGACCAAGCCTTACATCATTGCCCATGCCAATAATGAGATTAACAATGTTGGCTCCAATACCACCGTTAATGTCGTGGCCGTTAGAGTTGTCAACTTCATTTTCACCGTTAGTTTGTATGGTCAAAGTTTTTTGAGCAGAATAGATATTTTGAAGAGGAGAAAAGTGATAGATGTTGAGAGCTTTTAAGAAAGGTCCTTCTTCTAACGCTAAAATGTTAACTAGATTTCTAGCCAACCTTGAAGTGATAGTTAATGACGAATCTTAGCAAAGGTTACTTAGTAAAACCGTAGTTGAAAATGTAAAATTAGAAATATTAAGAGAGCAATAAACAGTGCTAGTAAAGTAAATAACACAATATATATATATATATATATATATATATATATATATGATGGTTCAGTCTTAGCAAAGATCTATATCCACTATGTTTAATGATTTATTGCTTATTATTTTTGTACAGTGGACGATTTCAATGGTGTTTACAAGTTTTTTGAGCTTCAAAATATTGCTTGTATGAGTATAAAGTTCGATCCTTATGCAAGGGCATATGTATCTCTATTTACAGCTGCAAAACATTCTTTGAAGGGTTTATATTAATGACAGCTTAGATGCTAAGTTTCCTCACTACTCTTGATTATGTCATACAATTCCGTTGATGGCCTGCTCGTATGCAGCATGGAAAGAGCGACTTGGATGCGTGCCAACTGGTGGGCCATACTATGACGTGCTTGTGTTAGTAAGGCGACATGGAGCAGAGAGTGGATGATGAAAAGTGGAGCTTTTCTAGGTGGGTAGCGAAGTACAAAGAGTGATTGCAGCACAGTGATGCTTTTATCAGATAAACAGTGTAGTTTTAAGCCGTTTCTGTCATGTAAACATTGCCACCTCTTTTCTAAAGAAGACTAAAGGCTTCTGTTTGAAGTCTGCCGAGTCATGACAAGACTAAAGGGGAAGTGGAGTTTGTTATCGATGGTCTTGGACGACCATTTGGAAATATAAGCAAGACCGATGACCAATCGAGAGGTCCTGGAAATAATGTTTATCTCCTTACTACTTGATTGTCGGGTAAGAGAGCGTGAAGTACTGTCCCCATGGTTTGAAGCTCTTTGTTGACCAAGAGGATGTGGCGAGCAGGATGTTGGCTTGAAGGAAAGCGGCATGATTGGTCCCTTGTGGGTTGGGATGTCAAAGGCAAGCCTATGCCGGTAGGCTTTGAACTACGAAGCCCATCTAGACTTTTGCAAGCTAATCGAGCAACACATATGCTATTTGGACGATTTGGAACACAATAATTCTGAAATATGTTGAATTACCAAAAACCATCCTCATCGTCACAAGATTGATGTCCTTCAATGAAACGAGGAAAGAATATTCCACCTTACGACTTTGAATAAGACATATACTGAGTACAATGTAAGTGCAAGTTTTAACTTAGGAGATCTTTCTAATTTCAGCATCTACAAAATCCCTTATTTTCTAGAAGTAATAATTTCAATTCGGATGATTCGGTTGAAAATAATGTCATTCAAAATTCACATAACTTTACTATTACCATCGAGTTGAATTGATTTTGCACCTCTTGTGTCCCAAGTGTCCCAAACAAGTGTAGTTTACATTACTTCTTCCTCCCATCCTCATCCTCATGTCTATCCAGTGTTATCATGACTGGACCCAACCACGCTCTGATCTTGAAAAACCCAAACCATAGAGCACTACGGCACATGACTCAATTAGACCTTCATTGTGCACGAATCAAATGTCGGACCTTCAAACCAGCGGTTCAATCATCAATTTTACCTGATTGAACCACCGTTTACTTATTTTTTTCTTACTATTTTATTGTATATCGTTTTCATTCTTCTATTGTTTTGAAGAAAAAAAATCAATTCTACATTCAAAAAATAATCACCGTTCCAAAATCTAAATATCAAATTTCACCACTTCGTTCTTTGATGCTCCAAGCACCTTTAATACTACTATAAGCTTCGTCAAATTTGTCGCGACTAAGTTTATGCCATTGTGCACTACAAACGTGTGCACAACAGTTGTGTTGGTACAGTTGTATAACTGCAGCTGTGCACAACTACCGTAGTTGTACACAGCTACAGTACGTAATTTTAGTTGTGCACCTTTGGTTGTAAACATTGAAGACCTACGATTCGCCTACTTCACATTTTCCTTTCAATATTTTTCTATATAATTGGATTGAACATGCAAATTTTCGAAAAATAAAAAATACAATGTTCTGACGGTTCAACCGTCAAAATTTTAAAACTTGAGTTGTCGCGTTCGACTCATGATCCGATCGTGATAACCATGCTCCCACCTATTCCTTCAACCACCTCTCAAACCTCCTACCCCAACCTCCTCATTCTTCACAACCAATTCCAATTGTGTTATCCCAACCATTTTCTAAAGCTTAAAATAAAAACAACATCTACCTTATAAAACGTGGATGAAATATCTATCAAAAAATAGGCGTCACCAAATGCAAATAAAGTGAATAAAAAAAGTTGAACTTACAATGAGCAATATTTGTCACTTAGCTGCAACAGTAGATGACATCGTAAATGTCAAGTAAACTTCAAACTTTTATAGAAAATGGATCGCAGTAGAGGATCAACAATTTAACTATCTCAAACCATTTAGAATTCTTTTCTACATTTATATATTTAGCTTCACTAGCTGTATCTCAAATGCTATATAAGCCCACTGTTTGAGGTTTTCATTTTGCAATTGTTTTATTTTATTTTATTTATTTATTTATATATTTAATAATCGAAGAATAGTTCCCAAAATAAATTATCGTATCTTATGTTGAAATACAGACCTTTACTAAAATATTGTCTCACATTTTAAATTATGCATTATACCAAGTTCTGCTTTATATCACATTAAGTTCTTACACTTGATATTTTTTAGTTATCATACAGCAAACTAAGACCCATCAACGAACATTAAGGGTTACACTGAATAAAAGCACAATTAGTTTATTTATGAAGAAAAAAATTCAAAATAAAAAAAATGTGTACGTACAGTAGCAAGTTGACAACCAAACTCCTTGCTTTCCTTCTCCAAACTTTGACATTCCATTCACGATGGCATTCTATACCTCCCTCATGATTAAGTTGCCCAATTATGAATTAGTATTTTTGAAATCAATATCAAGTACATGTCCAATGCAACAATCTGAGTATAGTGTTCAACAATATAAGTAGCTTCTATTAATTAATCATGCATATCCCAATTGTCAAAGAAGCTCAAGGCATCCAAATTTCCCTTACTTTCCAACTCCTCTTCTACATTAATATCTCCCATCACATGATCTCTTGATGACATGAAAAAACTCATAGGATTCGGATCAAGTCCTCCCAAATCACTGAAAAATTCCATGTCATTCGTCTCTAGCATCATGATCGGTTCGTACTTCTGCTCGAAAACTCTGTCAAAATCAGTAGTAGCATTTTCTTCTTTGACCCCTTCATTAGGGATCACTGGTTCCTCTTCTTCTTTAGGAGTAGTATTAATGTTAGAGGTTTTTGAAGCTGGATTGTTGTTGTAGTTGTTGTTACTGCTATTGTTTATGGAGGTCTTGGTAATTGATGAAGATCTTGTTGAGCCTGCAAGGGAGTTTCGATGAGTGGGCCATGGGTGGTTGTGCTCCGAAGTGTAGGTTACGACCAACATGTTTGGGTCGCTTCGGCTTCTTTCTACTTGTTTTCTTGCTAGGCAACCTTTTGAGCTACTGCATCTGTAATATCCCCTAAAAAAGACCAAAATAATAATAATAATCGTGCATTAATATTCATAAAGTATAAATAGTTTAAAGTTTTTTATTTTTATTTTTCATATACTTTATATGTTATATCCAAGCAAATCTGATATTGTTCATGAACTTATAAAAGAACATGCATGGTCTTAGAGCAACTTCAACATTTGCTAATATTTCACATTTCGTGAAATCTACACGAAATAGCGTTCCAACAGAATACAAAAAATGCGATAGTGTGGATTTGAGGCAGCATAGTTCGGGAATGTAAGATTGTGATGGACGCTTGTTCAACAAACGTCTGTATCTCAGGCGCTTGTTGAACAAGCGTCATATTGTCAAGCGTCTGTTCAACAGGTGCCCAGTGCTTAGGCGCTTGTTCAACAGGCGTCTGCCAATATATATTTTATAATTATTTAATGTCAGGCGCCTGTTCGACAGGCTCTTGAACATCATGTGGTTAAATTCTGTTGGAGAAAATAGTCGATTACAAAATTCAAGTATATATTTTGTAAAATATACACTCGTATCGGTTGGAGATGCTCTTAGAGCATGTATTTTCTGCAACTGACAAAGGAGAATCGGCTCTTGCAAACTTTCTCTGACATTTCTGTGCTTTGACCAAACATGTTACTCTTTTCAGTGTCTAATTTTCATGTTTGATGATTGCATTACAGCTCAAATATTACAGTGTAGCCATGTAAGTATTGTTACATCTTGATTTTTAACCTGGGTTAGGACACATAATCGATAAGTTCTGTGTACCAATTTCTTTGTTGTAGGATTAAGGTATTAAATGTGTATAATAGATGTAATTGGTTGCAACAAGCAAACGTATCCCACTGATCTTTTAAGGGATTAAAAGTGAATATTTCATAAATTTTGTTCTCGACCAACGGGGTTAGTTAGTTGATGGTGCGGACTGCGTAACAAAATATCACCAACTTTCTTAAGAGTTAACGAGCAAAAAGCATAATATGGAATTAGTGAGGTAGATTTAAGCTCCAAGAAACCTAATGTAACCGATCACTTTCAAATTGAGGAGTAAGACTTATGACTTGTAGTTGTAACTAATTCAGACAAACCTTCTACCTTAAATATTCAAAAACAAAAGGAACAGTCAATTGTTGTGTTAGTTAAGAAAATCTTGGAATATCATATATAGGAAAGGCATATAGATTCAATTAGCAAATAGCAATACTATAACAAGATTAAATTAATGAGATTAGAATCATTAGATTGGTGGAAAATGAATGTGCGCATCTATAGCTAATTTGGTTGCATATGTATATAAGAAGTACCTTGGATAGGGAGAGCCTTTAATAGGTTTTTGACCATATTTCCTCCAAGCCCAATGATCCGAAGGAACCACAACGGAGCTGCTGCTGCTGCTGTTATTTCTTTCTTGATCTGCAGGTGTTGGTGCTGGAATGCAAACCACTTTTTTTGCCTGCCCTTTTCTGCATACATATATCCATATTTATTTCTCATATCACTTGTGGGTGAAATGAATCTATTCTTAAAACTTTTTAATTCTTATTCATTATGATTAACTATAAGCAACTTCAACAGTGGAAGTGTAGATCATGGTATATATAAAACGAGAACAAATTTATCCTTTCATGTTTCTAAAAATTTCTAATATGAAGGTATTCAATGCTACAAAAAATAAAATTTCCCATCAAATTCCATTGTTTTCTGTTTTTATGAATGGTTTATACCTATGATCGAAATGCCATTTCTGGTCACATGTTAATTTTAACATAAATATGTAACGAAAAGAGCACATCATAGTTTTCTGATTGATAGCTATAGAAATTATGTGTATTTATAATTACAAAATCATAAACTTAGCTTATATTATATATATAGATAAAGGAATAATCTGTAATTCCAATACCTTCTCTTGACACTATGAGACCGTGGTGCTGACATTCTTGGAGCAGCAAGAACCGGATTAAGCTGCCTCGGTGACATAGAAATATCTCTTGCACCAAGATCTTGAAATTTATTACTACCTACAAAATTAGCACTCGAAGCATTGATAATATTATCGTTCAATGGTTTGAAACTTCCGGATGGCACCATTGCCCGAACAACATCAGTCAGATCACCTTGAACAAACTCCATATCTTGGTAGAATAAGCTCATGTCATCATGCATGTTTATAAACATATATCACAAGCTAGAATCTTGATCAATTCCTTCGGAATATATAATAAACACCCAAATCTTTAAAAATGACAATAAATTTATATATAATATAGGAGAAAGAGCTGACTTTTGCAAGTTAGCTTTGTTATGTATTTTTATATTCTACACGCAAATGAAAGAAGACAAAGAGGAGATAGGGTTAGAATGATATTATATATATTAATAATCTGTGAGTTTTATGGTGAATTCTATAATCATTACAATTTGATGTTTTCACAAATGAGGGGACATTATATATCCATAGAAATGCGCTATAGTATGAAAACTATTGCTAGTTGCCCACATGCTTAGGCCATTGATCAAGTAATGTTGCTTAATTGATTAGGGTCCTAAATTATGCATTAATCCTGAACAAGGTGTTCATCATAAACTTTTATTATAGAAGCGATTTTCTTTGTATAATCATTTATCGGAAATGCATTTAGGTTACTTAATATTACATGAGGTAAGTTGCATTAAAAAATAACTAGTATGATGTGATGATCACTTCATTGCTTTCATAATACCATAACATATATAATTGGAGTTACAAGATTGACAGCGAAGTTATATATTAGTAAGAAAAAAAATACACTTTGTTGATGTGACAAATCTTGACTGTATAGTTAGGCAAGCTGTTAAATTTATATGTATCTGTCATGAGATTTTCAATAGAGCGTAGTAAATAGAGAAAACTGATTTTTATCAGATTGTAGGTCATATATGTATCTTTAATCCTGGACAGAAGTATTTCTTTTTTTCCCTTCTGATTCTTGACAAGAAAAGGAAGTTAAAAATTTGAATAAATGCTATTGCTTATATATATATATATATATATATATATATATATATATATATATATATATATATATATATATGTATATATGGCACAGTTAATCACAAATGACCAGAATATATAGCTTAATGAATTGCTTTGGACAGCATGAACATAAAATGCTTACCTCTACATGTATTGAATATTCAAAATGTGAGCGAAAACTACGCTGATTGTGCGTGGTATATTAATTGAACTGCATTATTTAGAACATCATGGCTTGTCATGAAGTCATATTAGTACAAATCTCTGATTGTTTATTAGAAAATACATAGCTACCAGCTGGTACAGAGTGTGCATCCACATTAAGATAATAAGAATTTAATGATCAAATATTAGATTAAAGGCTAATCGTTTCGTTAGATGCTAGGTTGTTTTGAAAAGAAACTTGTGAAATAAATGGCTGAAGAATGAATCCAGCACTACATAGCTGTATCCGTGCATGGTAAACTCTTAATAAAACAACAGGTTTTGTTGCCAAACTATAGAACATCAGAAAATTATGCAGTCTGATAAATCTTTTATGTGAAATCACTTCATAATTAAGCCAAAAATATGTTAGTTTTACAGGATGCAGTTAAAATTAAAGTGCTTGTTGTTGTTATCATTATTAATATGAGTGATACTTCATTCTAGCAAAACTTTTTTTTTTATTGTCTCAAGGGCTCAAATCCATAACTTTAGAGTCTCTGTCAAAAACCCCACATCCCTAACCGCTAGGGATAGAGGTCCTTGACAATTAAAGTGCTTAATTATATATATTTTAAAGCAGCTACTGAAAAACTTAAGAAAAACTACTTATCTACAAGCACCAAAGCATGTGTATGCATTAATAGAATTGCTGCTTCCCTAGATTATCACATGCTTAATTTAATTACTAACATGCATATCAAATTTTCTTTATATTTTTTATGTTCCAAGTTTTCCTATAGGTTGATATAACAAATCTTAGTTATTTGTAGGCTTCCTAGCACATGCAATCCTGCTTGTACAATAATATTATTATGTGCACTTACTCCAGAAACCTTTTTATGTGCGCGGTTAAATCGTAGATAGTTTGACAGTTTTTATTCAAAAACATACCACATGTTAAAATCAGAGCGAGGATTCAAAATCTTGACTTGGTTTCATTTTTAATTGAAAGATAATTTCTTTGAAGTCAAGCACAAACTTATTTCTGTTGTCTGTGGTGGTAAAAATTTTGAGCAGATCATTTAATTCTTGTATGATATTAATTGGACTTAGCTCTAGGTGTTATAAGAGTGATCATGAGAAACATTTACTTCTTAATGAAATACTTTTGTTTGAATGGAGTTATTGCTGCACCACCTTACTAAGTGATCATCTTTTTTGTTGCTGCAAAAAAAATAGCGCACTCCAATTACCATCCACTTTTAACTTCAAAATAAAACCATAGCTATATTTATTCATATTTTCTTTAAAGGCTATATTGATGTATCATTAATGTGTGTCTAAAGAGCATATCTTAAGAATGATTACAATATGTTAAAGAACAAAATATTTATTTTAAATACATATTTTATTCTTACAACATAAAAAATGTTGAATGTTTTTTCAAATAAAGATCCCCTGTGGAGGGGGGTCCGGGAGTGGCAACCCCCCAAGGTGGGGGTGCGGGGGCAACGCCCCCGCTACGGGGTTCGACCTGCCCGGTCAGGTCGTAGGGGTTCAGGGGGCAGCGCCCCCTGACGGGGTGCGGGGCAGCGCCCCGTCCGAAACGGTACGTTTTAATGACTGTTAAATCCAAATTCAACAGCCAACGGTAACAACTGTTTTCTAACGGTCGCGACCGTTTAAAAAGACACCCCACTCCCTATATAACTACGCATTCCTTCAACGTAGAGTACAAACCGATTCTTCTTATTCTTCTATATCAAACTCGTCTGAAAACTTCTGAGTGTTTCTTCTGATCTGAGCAAGTAATCACAACTTGCTCGGATTAATCTTCATTGTATCCTGAAAAAAGGTTTTCGGTCTACTCGCTGTGGTAAAGAAGGGAAAAACATTCTTGAAAGACAACAATTTCTTCATGCCTTGAAGTGATTAGTCATACAAAAAATAGATGGAATTCAAAGGGTTATTTCTATAATTTAACAATCTTAATATGTATTCATTTTTCAACCACCAATACCTATGTCACCTGTGTAAAGAATTTTTACTGAAACTCTACATTTACTCGACTGAAATCAACAGTAGTTAATAAATATATCAGTCTACCAAACAATCCATTAATCACCTACAACGGAACAGCAAATGACACATGATACAACTAAGCTCAATCGCATTGATCTACATCCTCCAACCCAACAAATCTTGGTTCAAAACGAGGTGGATTTGGTTCAATTCTTATGCTTGAGTTCTGTGTATTAGATGAAGTTGAAGACATATATACGGCCCCTGAATCATTAACGGGTAGATATAAAAATATGTGATCATAAACGTTTAAATTTGGCTTAAAATCAAATCTAAATTTTTGAGTCCCAACCTAGCAGTAGACCTTATGCTAGGAGATGTCAACCTCTAGGATTTCTTTGCTCATTTCAAAATTTAAGAGAGGATCCATAATTTGTAATATACTTCACAAGTCTTAAACAATATTCAGTAGAACACAGACATGACAGTATTGTAAATTGTAATCAAAATAAAGTGCTCATAAATATATTGCAAAATATCCAAGTAAATAATCTCTCAAGTTGTCAAATATATAAATAATTGAGTCAATTTTTTTTTTTCAATACACAGTCATACCGCTACAAGGATGTTCAGAATTCTTATGCCAAAATGGCGGAAGAAATTTCGACGTAACTACCCTCTGCCTACACCATTGTTGGCTTTGGAAAACTTTGTAGGGGAAATTTGTTTCTCCTGTTTTCCAGACTACAGGTGTACCATCTACGATGTCTAGCCATATCATAATTTTTCTACGTTCTTCCCATACCAACATTCTTCTTCGCTCCACCTACGTCTTTCTTGCGCCCCTCGCACTTGATTTTTTTCTATGTCTTGTCGTTTTTCCTACACCTTTTAAGATTTGCATATTTCAAATTTACCTATGCCTACGACCTTCTTACACCTTTCTTTTGGAAAAAAAAAAATGCATTTCTACTACCGCTTTTGTCTCCCTCTACCAAAAATCAATACAATATCATATACAGTCAAACCGGCAATATCAAATAAACAATATTACATTAATTTCCAGTCCAAATGATATAAATATATGATCAAACAGTGAACAAATACAAAATTTACTCTCTAATGGCCGTCGGAGTCTTGGGCTCCTCTGCGACTTCATTCGATCCTTCAACAATTCTTAACCGTTTTTCTTTCTCTAACCCCAAGGAGAAGCCACCGGATCTAAACAACAAGGGGTTTCAGCCTATGAAAAATCAATAGAGACATCCGATCCGCCCGATCGTTTAGTTTTTACCCAAGATGTAACATCCTGAAAAATTGTGAACACTTTGTATTTAAATATGGAGATTATTTAAATAATTTAATTATGAAGTTAATATTAATTAAATGGATTTAATTGCACTATTAAACTCCTTTAATTAATAAATAATAATTGGAAATCCATTTTGTAAATTTGTTTACATAAATAAGTATTTCGGTGAAAAACCAGAAATGGGACCGAAATTCGTTTTTTGGATTTCGACATTTTACCAAACAAAAGTTGTTGCACTCTTATGTACACATTTAATAACATTCCCTATTTGCTAATAAAGGAATTAATTAACTCTAATTATCAGTAGAAAATTAAAAGTAATAATTAAATTAAGTGATGTGGCTTTTCCTTTTTAGTTAAGAAAGGTGGACTTTTTGTATATGGATTTGTGTGCGTTAGTACAAAGTAGTATATGTCATTATGATAGAAGTACATAGCTGTAGCGACCTGTATTCTACGTATCGAATGATCATAAAATATTTTGATTTCAATCGTATGAGGTCGTACGATTATATAATTTTTGGATACGACTCTTATGGACATATCATATGATTTTTGCCAAATTTCCATGTGATAATTTTGACCCTGAAAACTTTGTTTGGGTTATGATTTTTGATAGGAGTTTAATTATCGTCTCAAACTAGTTCCATTATTTCAGAATGATGATTTTTCATTTCGTAGAGTGGTCATACTAGAAAAACGGATTTACGATTAGAAAATTATGCCTATTTTAAGTTACGTAACTGGCCAGGATTAATATATAATTAATTAAGTCCATTAGTTGGCCCATTACTCTAATTAGAGAATCGCTATAAATAAAGTCTGTATGGGTCAAATTAAAACTTTTCCTCTCATTCCAAATCAGGTCTAAACCCTAATTAACCTTAGATCCATCCCAATTCATTCAAATTGCTCTTTAAATCAAATTAGATTATTGATAGTGATTAGATTGTCAATTGAAAGATACAGATTATCGATTTGCTTGATTTGGAGTGCTTTCTTCACTGTTCGGATTAGATCTACATGCAAATTGATTGAATTTTATACTTGATGAGTGGTTTATACCTTCTCACTATATTATGGTAGAATTATAGGATTTAAGATGTTTTAAATTGATTTTAGGCCATAAAACACTTTTCTAATTTTAATTATATGTCAATCTATGCATACAATATAATATGATTAGAAATCACCTTGGTTCATGTTTACATATTCATGCTATATGTAGTCTATGTAAGAAATTGACTTATTTATCTTATTTCTATGAATTTCATGTTTTGAATGGATGAAATTGCTTGTTATGATATGATTGGATGTTGTGATTTGGTATTGTTTGTTAGTGTTGTGAATTCATAGAATGATAGGTCAGAGAATTAAGCAAACCAGAGGCAAACTTAGTTGGAATCGGACGAAACTTGACAAATAGGCTTTAGAGTATAGTAAGAGGCTACAAGATAATTTGCACATTGATTAGGATAAAAATGGTGTGTCGGTCCCAAGTCATAGGGAAGAGTCTGCGATGAGTTATCATAGTTTGTCAGAACTGGATGAAACTTGGTAGATATGCCCTGGAGCATGGTGGGAAGCTATAAGATAACTCGCATTGACTATGGAGTTGAAGGCATGACTTGTGACCGAGTTAAGGCAAGAGTCGGGTTCGAGTCATATGGAGGACTTGTAGTGCTTCTACGACTTGATGGTTGGAAAAAGCAAGGCTAATAAAAGTTGTCTATAGCAAAGTACAGGGAATTTGACTAAGAGTTGGTTGATATGATGAGTTGCTTTTGGAACTTGGAGTTGGAAGCTTGGAAGTGAAAACCGAGTTGATATAATGGATAGGTTAGGGTCCAGGCATTTGTAGAAAGAGTGCTAGAAGAAGAAAGGAAGATTGGATCGAGAAATGGCTAAATGATGATTCAATGACGAGTTATCATGATAACTTGGCATCGAGTTATGCTAGGAGATCCGATGACAATGGATTTTTTGGGGACTGTTGTTGTGGTTCTGTAGGTCATGCTGGAGGTGGTAGCTCGTTTGCATCTGGGATGGATGGTCATATAACAGCGTGATAAAAAGCTATGGTCTTAGATGTTGGCTCGTGTTGGAATAGTTTTCGAAGATGGCAGCTCATAAAGGATGAAGCCGTAGGATCGGGGAATACAAAAGGATTCCTTGTGAATAATGGAAACTAGATTGAGTAAGAAGGTCTCAGTATCCAAGTGGAGTAAAGGAGGGCTTAGGCATATGTGCTAAGGAATTGTTGATGCTCGGAGTGTTTTCGATTGTACTCGAAGTAGAGGATTATAAGTGGGGGCGCCTAGGGATTGGTAGCAAGGATGCCAATACCTATGAACTGTGCCTTTGGGTGTAGCGTCCAGCTTTGGGCTTTGTAGCTCGTATCCAGCTTTAGGCTGTGAGATACTATAGTTCAACGAGAACCAAGATTTCCATTAGTTCCTGGCAACAAGGAGGCCATACGAGCTATCATATATTCAAAGCACATGAAGTGGTGGTTAGGATTATCTGATTAATGATATGGTTGCTTTAGTTGCTTTCTTTAGTAGGTTATCACTTGGAGATATCACAGGAAGGAGGTATTGGAGATAGGAATACTAGAGTGTTGATATCCTTATGCTTGGTTTGCAGTATACTTTTATGATAGTATTGAGTAGCATATATCTTACTATTATGTACTAACTCTTTGGTTGCAAGGACATGTCATGTATGGTTCGTGTACTCTTGTTCCTTATCATATTTACTTGTATAGTTTTTTAAGATTCATTTATCACTGAAACCAAACTGTTGTATGACCCAAGCTTTTATGTTTTGCTTCTTATTATCTCGGGTATTCTTAAATGAGTAGACTAAGTAACAGGTCTAGGTAACGTAGTAGCTGTTCAGAGGATGTGCTGGATGGAGCTATCTCGTATTATGTACTTATATGGATTCTATGCTTATTTCGCTGTGCAGCACTAAGGAGCCTTAGTACTAGCTTCATATTACTTGTATTTGAGACAGTTGTTTTGTTTGTTTCCATTGTTTAAACTTTACTACATTTGTTTATAATGTTATGGATTTGTAATCTGATGATTTGTTCACATAGTTATTACTGTCTCTTTTATTATATCTATGATACTATATTTTATCCATGCATTATGAAATATGATAGTTTATATATTGTATTTGTTATTATTCATCTTAATGATCCTCTTATAGGGGCCGAACACGATAACATTGCACTATCTGGTTATTTTTTGTGCTGGTGGTATAGGACGGTCATCACATTTGGTATCGGAGCTTTGGTAACATGATTACCCGAGTTGATACCTTGATCCACTAGAGATAAGGAAGAAGTTATTGCCTTAGGCTGGATTTAGAGCGTATATACACAAGAATTCGTACTTGTTGTAAGTTTGGTTTTCAAAACTATACGGTAGTATAATATAACTACAGTTTTCTTTATGAGAGATCGATCATTCTTGTTCTAGATAAGAATGAGATGATATACAAGGAATATTATGAGATCCACCTTAGGAGTAGAAGAGGGAGCAGGATCAGGAGTTGCTGCACCTAATTTCCAAGCTATGTTCAATACTATAATGGTGACAATTGTGAGAAATGCTCCTGGTATGGCTGTTGCTAGAGGTGCTCCAGTGCAAGCGTCTAGGGCTGATTTTGCTAAATAGAGTAAGGATTACTCTACTTTAGAAGAAAAGCCATTTTGTGGACCAGAATCAACATTAAAATGCAAGATTGGATTGATACATGTGAGTGCATCTTCAGTGATATGGAAGTGGATGATGCTATGAGAGAAAGTTGGCTTTAGGGATGTGCCATAAATTGGTGGAATGCCATGATTATTGCTATGCCTGAAGATTAGTTCAGTTGGGAACATTTTATGGCAAGGTTTGAAGAAGGATTACTTACAACCAGTAAAGGATAAGATGATCGTGTAAGCATGTGCTTTGGACATAGTCTCGACTTCATCGAGTGCTCCCTCGACGAAGGAGAAGGGAAAGAGAGTCGTTATTTAAGTGACCTAGTATACAGGTTGGGATTAAGACCCAAGATAGTAGATTGGCTTTTGATCATAGCAAATCCTGTTGGAGGCTCCACTAACCCATGCATGGTTGTAGTGGTTTAACCTTATTAAGCCATGGAAGCTCTTTTGTTTATGATTTCTTTGTTTTGAAGTTTGTTGGGTTCGCGAGTATCTGTGGAATGGACTGGCTAAAGAGGTATACATAGTGGATTGCGAGAAGCTATTGGTTACAATCTAGGATGTGGATGGGCGAATGGTAGTGATTAGCTACCTAATAGAGGATGGGAGTGATGGTTAGCTTTCTATATTTGTTAGAGGTTCCACAAAAGGGGTTGTCATCTGTGCCAATCGCTAAGAAGTACCCAAACATATTTGAGGAGGTGATCGGATTGCCACCGCATAGAGGGATAGAGTTTCAAATAGACTTCATAAAGGAAGCTAGATCGATGGTTATGCCTTTGAGGCATATGGCACCTAGAGAGAAGAAGGAATTAGAAGTGCAAGTGAATGACCTATTGAGGAAAGGGTTTATTCGAAGAAGCATATTTGAGTGCAGTGAGCCTACTGTATTTGTGACTAAGGCAGATGACTCTTTGAGATTGTGTATGGATTATCGTGAGCTAAATAATGTAATGAAGAATAATAAGTATCCACTCTCATATATTAATGACTTGTTCGATCAGCTGCTTGGTGCAAAGTGTTCTCCAAAATGGATTTGGCGATGAGATTTCACTAGCTTAGAGTAGCGAAGAAGAGTGTGCTATTTTTTCATTTCATATGCCATTTGAATTTTATGAGTGATTGGTGATGCTATTCGAGTTGACCAATGATGTGGCATACATTGTGGATCCATTAATCAGGTTTTTAGAAACCAGCCGAATAAGTTCGTGCTAGTGTTCATGAATGATATTCTGATCTACTCTAGAATTGAAGAGGAGCACAAGATACACTTGAGGATTATGCTAGAAATATCGAGGAAGAACAAGATGAGAGCGAAGTTCTATAAGTGTTACTTTTGGAGAGAAGAAGTGAGATTCTTGGGTCATGTTATTTCGGGATAGGATATAAAAGTGGATCCTACAAAGGTGGCATGGGTTCAAGATTGGAATTGTCCCAAGAATGCTACAGATGTGAGGAGTTTTCTAGGATTAGCGAGATATTATAGGCGCTTCATCAAGGACTTCTCAAAGATAGCAGCACCATTGACCAATTTGACGAAAAAGAATCAGACTTTTGTTTGAGATGCAAAGTGTGAGCATTCATTTGTGAGTCTGAAAGAGAGGTCGACGGGTGCTCCAGTATTTACTGTTCAAAGTGGAAATGAAGATCTAATAGTATACACTGATGACTACGGTACTGGATTGGGTGTGGTGTTAATGCAAAAGGGAGGGTTGTCGCTTATGTCAATCGACGGCTAAAGCTGCAAGAAATGAATTACCCAACTCACGATTTGGAATTGGCAGCAATTGTTTTTCCTTCGAAGATGTTGATTCACTATGTTAGGGGAAATATTTGAGCTATTTACAGACCATAAATCCTTGAAGTACCTTTTACCTCAAAAGGATCTCAACCTTCATCAGCAACGGTGGTTAGAGTTCTTGGCCTCTTATGATTTCAGTATTTTCTGTACTCCAGGAAAACAGAATGCAGTCGCAGATGCATTAAGTAGAAGACATGTTGGGTTGGGAGCTATGTTCTTGGAATGGAAGCATGTAGAGTATATTATTAGATGTGATTTCAGACCTTACGGCAAGCTAGAATCTGAATGTTGGCGAGCTTATTGATTAGACCTACTCCAATTGAAAGGATTAGTAATAGCTAGAAACGAGATTGTAGACTGGTGGAGATGATAACAATAATAAAGGAAGGAGTAGAATCTAAAGATACGAATCAATACGAACTCGACCAAGAAGGTTGACTTTGTAATGACGAGAGTTGTTTGCTTTCAATGTTGATGGATTACGGATGTACTGCTAAGAGAGTGTCACCATTCCAAGTTGATCATTCATCTTGATGGTAACATGATTTACCGTGATATGAAGCGAAACTATAATTGGGAAGGTATGAACAGGGATGTAGGGGCATTTATCTCGAAATATAAATATTGTCAGTTGGTGAAGGCAGAGCAGGAGAAACCTAGTGGAATGTTGCAACCACTCGATATTCCTAAGTGGAAATGAGAGCAAGTATTGATGGATTTTATAGATGGACTATCGAGGACTTGAGCAAGGTACGATGGAATTTGGGTCGTAGTAGATTGGTTGACTAAGAATGTGAGATTTATACACATCAAGTCAAGTAGAATGACATCCAAGATGGCAGAGTTGTA
Organism: Allium cepa; assembly: GCA_030765085.1. Classification (NCBI taxonomy): domain Eukaryota; kingdom Viridiplantae; phylum Streptophyta; class Magnoliopsida; order Asparagales; family Amaryllidaceae; genus Allium; species Allium cepa. The sequence goes on from CM060931.1 coordinate 471,879,832, forward strand.
TGTGAAATGGATAGTATGTTTTCACAGTGTGCCAAAGAGCATTATGAGCGACCAAGATCCTTTGTTTACTAGTTGGAAGAGCTTACAAATGGCTTTAGGAACCGAGCTGCATCTTTGTACAACTTATCACCCGTAAATGGATGAGCATATTGAGAAAGAAATGGTATATTGGAAGATCTCTTCCGAGCATGTAATATTGACTTTAGAGGATCATGGGATGATCATTTGCATTTGGTGGAGTTTGCATACAAAAATAGTTATTAGTCTAGTATTGGTATGGTTCTGTATGAAGCATCATATGACCGACCGTGTAACGCACCTTCATGTTGGAGGGAAGCGGGCGATAAACTGATACTTAGACTAGATATAATTAGAGAGACATCGGAGAAGATCAAGGTCATTCGGCAATGAATGAAAGCTACTCGAGATCGACATAATAGCTATGTAGATAAAGGACGAAGAGATTTCAAATTTTCTATTTGGGATATGGTATTTGTGAAGGTTTCTCCTTTAAAGAATATAGTTTGATTCGATAGAAAAGGGAAGTTGGCATCAGGATTCGTAGGTCCTTTTGCAATAGTTGAGAGGATCAGGAAGCTAGCATTTAGGGTCGACTTACCTCAGAGGATGGTGGGCGTGCACAACGTTTCCCATGTCTCTTATCAATGGAAGTTTGTGCATGATTCAAGCGTAATGATTACATCAGACCAGCTAGAAGAGGTTGATGTAGAACCAGAAGTTTCTAGATCTCGTAGACCGCTTCGTGTTGCTAGATATGATACGAAACAGCTATGGAGAAAGACGGTGAAGCTAATAAAAACACAACTAAGAAGTGATGACGATTATACGTAGGAGATGGATGAGAGTACGAGGACAGTGTGTCTGGAGCTCTTTTAGTGGTGAGACACATCGTTTATTGTATTTACCTTCACCATTGTATATTACACCTGATAGGTTAGTATTCTGCATGCTAAGGTAAGTTCACATACACTGTTGGTTGCACGGTTGCTTGTTTAATACGTGTGAAGGTTTCTTATGATTGGTAGACATGTGAGATAACTATGGTTTCTTGTACCTTGGCTTGTTTGGGGATTTTAGGGGTGAAATTCCTAAAGGAATGGAGAATGTAACGACTTGTATTTTACGTATTAGATAATCATAAAATATTTTTATTTTAGTCATATGAAGTTTTATGATTCTATAATTTTGGCATATGACATTTGGTGACATTTTACACAGTTATGATTTTTTCTTGAATTTCTACGTGACCATTTTAACCTGAAAATATTGTTTGGGCTATAACTCTACACAAGAGCTGAAATAAAGTCTCAAACTAGTTTCATTGTTTAGGATGGTGGTTTTCCATTTTGTATATTGGTCATAACAGAAAAACAGCTTTAAGGTTAGGAAGTTACGCCTGTTTTAAATTTAGATAGCTGCTGCCTAGCATTAGTGCATCATTAATTAAACCCATTAATTGGCCCATTATTCTAATTAGAAAATCACTATAAATAGGGGCTGTAGTAGTCAAACTAAAACTTTTCCTCTCATTCCAAATCATGTCTAAACCCAAATTATCCTTAGATCCATCCTAATTTATCCAAATTGCTATCTAAATCAAACTAGATTGTTGATTAGTGACTAGATCGTCAATCAACAAATAGAGATCATCGATTTTTTTGATTTGGAGTGCTTTTATACATTGTCGGGATTAGATCTACACAAAAATTGATTGAATTTGGTAACTGATGAGTGGTTTAAACCGTCTCACTATACTATGCATGTTTATATGGTAAAATTATAGGATTTAACAATTTTAAATTGATATTTGGCCATAAAAACCTTTTTTAATTTTAACTACATCTTAATCCATGCATTTGATATAGATTGATTAGAAATCACCTTGGTTCATGTTCACGTATTCATGCTATATGTAGATTTATGTTAGAAATTGATTTGTTTATCTTATTTCTACGAATTTCCTGTTTTGACTAGATGAAATTGCTTGTTATGCAATGATTAGATGTTACGTTTTGGTATTGTTTGTTCATGTTGTGAATTCATAGAAAGATAGTTCAGAGAATTAAGAAACTTGGAGGCAAACTTGGTTGGAATCAGATGAAACTTGGAAGATAGGATCTAGAGTGTGGCAAGGGGATACATGATAATTCGAACATTGATTAGATGAAAAATGATGAATCGGCCCCGAGTCATAGGGATGAGTGACAATGAGCTATCATGGTTGGTCGGAATTGGATGAAACTTGGTAGTGTTTCCTGGAGAATGGTGGGAAGCTATGTGATAACTCGCATCCACTATCGAGTTGTGGGCATAACTTATGATCGAATTATGGCTTAAGTCAGGTCTAAATCATATGGAGGACTCATGGTGCTTCTATCACTTGATGGCTGGGAAGAGTAAGACTAATAGAAGTTGTTTGTGGCAAAGTGCTAGGAATTTGAAAAAGAGTTGGTTGATATGATGAATTGTTTTTGGAACTTAGAGTTAGACGCTTGGAAGTGAAAATTGAGTTGCAATAATGGATAAGTTGGGGTATAAGGCATTTGGAGAAAGGGTGCTAGAGGAAGAAAGGAGGACTGGGTTGGGAAATGGCTAAGTGATGACTCGGCGATGAGTTACCATGATAACTCATCCCTGAGTTTTGGTGGGAGGAACGATGACAATGAAACTTCTGGGCACTGTTGTTGAGGATCTATGGTCATGCTGGAGGTTGTAGCTCATTTGCATCAGGGATGAATAGTGATATAATAGTGTGATAAAAAGCTAAAGTCTTTGGATGTTGGCTTGTGTTGGAAGTAAGTTCCGAAGATGGCAGATCATAAAGGAAGGAGCTATAAGATTAGGGAACATGGAAGGATACCTTGTGAATAATGGAAACTGGATTGAGGAAAAAAGTCTTAGTGTCCAAATGGAGTAAAGGAGGGCTCAGGTGTATGTGCTAAGGAATCGTTGATGCTCAGAGTGTTTTAGGTTGTACTCAAGCATGGGTATTATAAATGGGATGCCCATGGATTGGTAGCGAGGGTCTGAATACCTTAGACTTGTGGCTTTAGGTCTAGTGTCCAACCTTTTGGCTTTGTGGCTTGTATCTAGCTTTAAGCTATGAGGTACGAAAGTATAACGAAATCCAGGATTTCCATTGGTACTTGGTAGTAAGGAGGCTATACAAGTTATCATATATTCAAATCACATGGATTGGTAGTAAGTAGTGTTTAATGGATGCTATGGTTGCTTTCTTTAGAATGCTTTCATTTGGAGATATCACAGGGAGGAGGTACTGGAGATAGGAATATCTTGGGTGCTGATATCCTTATGCTTGGTTTGCAGTATACTTTTATGGTAGTATTGAGTAGCATATATCTCATTGTTATGTGCTAACTCTTTGTTTGCAGGAATAATTCAGGTATGGTTTGTGTACTCCTGTTCCTTATCATATTTACCTATATAGTATTATGAGATTCATTTGCCGCTCACACCAAACTATTGTCTGACCCAAGGTTTTATGCTTCTCTTCTTATTATCTTGGGTACTCTTAAATGAATAGACTAGATAATAGGTGTTTGTACCAAAATTGGGCACAACCCTCTTCGGATATGTTTGAAGAGTTAAATGAAGAAGATAAATGAGAAATGAGGAAGATCTAATAAGCACACCAATCAATAGATAAGAAGTTGAACAGAAACACACAAATTTAGAGCGGTTCGACGTATTGCCTACGTCCACTATGAAATGGCTGACTTTTATTGATTTTTGCTTAGTGGTTACAAGGAGTTACAATAGTATAATCCAAGTACAATTACTATTCCAGCACAGTCGGGACGTTGAAGAGCCAAAATTCCCTTTTCTATAGGTTCAAGGTCACTATTTGTAGGCGTAGGCAGCAAATATCTCGCCCAAATCTCGAAAGAATTCTTCTCTCATGTGAGTGGGCCCACGGGAGCGAGTTCAGGTGATTTCGGCTCGATCTGGGAGTGATATGAATTGAGTTCGAAATGGTCCATAAATGGTCCTTTGAGGCTGAAATTTGTCAAGTACATTCTTGGGGTTGTATGCAAGCTCCTATGAAAATTTGATGGCATTTGGACTTATAGATCTTGAGTTATGATTGATGCAAGTTTGAATTTGTTGAAGGCCGCCGAGTTCGCATCGCTTCAGTTCATATTGCTTCTGTTCTCATCGCTTCTAAGCACGTGATGACCAATAATGCGGTGCTAACTTTTAGGATCGATCCACTTTTCATGCCAAGCAACCGAGTCTTTCCCTTGGACTTGCCTCGTTCGTATCGATCTAGTTAACCTTGTTCATTCCGGTCCTTTGTCACCCACTTCGCATCGCTCGTTTGAGTTGAGATTGCATCAACAGCACACACTCCCATTCGTATTGATATTTTGCATCCTTAGTAGTTGCTTCATATCGATAGATGGATGACTCCTCTTATATCGGTGTCGGCGTGTACCCTTCGTATTGATTATTTGGTTGCCAATAAGAAGTGAATGACTGCTTCATATCAATAGGAGGTACCGTTTTCGTATCGATAGCGGATGTTTACTAGATGCTGCTCCTCGTATCGATGGAGGAAGATCGATATATAGTAGATGAGAAGAGATCGATACGAAATAGACATTTGTTAATGAAATGATCGATACGAAGTGTGTAAGGATAGGACCGATACGAAACGATGCCTACTGATATATACGAACAAGGCCAACTTTGATGGATACGAAGGAGGTTGCCTTGGATGGATACGAAGTAGGATGTTTGATTGATACGAATGAGAATGGTTACGAAGGAGTTGATTTTCTTGGCTTGCATCGATCAATATCTTGAGCATACAAACTCCGATTGACTTGAAATTTGGAACGTTGCCTTTTATATCTTTGCTTGTCGTGCCATATGAATTGTAGCTCTATCCGAACACAAGAAAAATTCATCAATATCCATAGTAGATTTGTGTATAACAATCTTCGAGACGAATCGTCTTCGGTTTCCAGTCAATTCCTTGCTGTCACAGCCTTGCCAAAAGGCGAGATAACATTTGCTCCCCAAAGTATGTCTTGTAAGAACATGACGTGCTTTGAAAAGCTACAATCTTCATTCTCAAAAGTCCCATCGATTTTGTCGAGTAGTTGCTGCCTTTTTTGTCAAACGATGTAACCCTCGATTGATCTCCAATAATAATGAATTATTGACCGCTAATTGTTGTACTGTGCACTATTGTAACCGAGTGTTCAATGATAGCAAAGTGTTGTTCTAGGTCGTAATTGCCATCAGGTGATCATTCAATTCCTATGAATTTTGAAATTTGAATGTTAGTCCGTCACATGCATAAGTATGTGTCAACCTGACTCCCGTTAATGTTCACGAGTCGTTGTCAGTTTCAATGCATCGAATTTCATATCGATCCTCTCCTGAATTGATGTGAAATTCAAGTTGTAACAACGCTTGATGGTTGTTTTGGAGTGTTTTTTCTTATCGATCGTCTCTTGGATGATGTAAAAAGTCAAAAAATTATTTTCGTATCGATGTCGATCGATATGATTTGGTTGTTTTTTATGGATCCTTTTATATCAATCCTCTCCTAGATCAATTTAGGAAGTTGGGATATGTACTTCGTATCAATGACTATCGATACGAAACAATTTGTTCTTTAAATTCTCTTCGTATCGATGGATATGTACTTCTATGGGCTTAAAAGCAATGGATACAAAGTTGTCATTTCGTATCGGTAAATCTTTGATGGATTCGAATGAATCGAATGAGTTCCTGTGTACTGTTCGTATTGATAGGTTGCTGATGGATACAGATGGTGACATTCTGGATCGATGGCAAATAGATACGAGTAGTTTCACTGGGGTCTGATATACGTGGACGGATACGAACAGAGCCCTCATATCGATGGCATTGATGACCATTCGAGCCGGTCATTTTAACTGGGAGACGAATCGTTTCTTACCTTCACCTCGAGTCCATATAAATACTATTAGGACTTAGGAAAATTCCATTTTCTTTTCATTCCTTCTGCATTTCTTCGTATCGATTGGGAAACCGAGAAAAAGAAATTGCCTTCGTCCAAACTAATACAACCCCTTAATCCCTCGAATATATATTTCAATTTAGGTAATTAGTCAATGAATTCACATTAAAAACGATGAGATTTGAGTTCATTCGCTGATCCACGCACGCTCTCTGCCGATTTCGGTGATGCCAAGTCTGGGAATAGGTCGACGCATGGTTATAGGAGGTTGTAGTGGCGTTCGTGTCGATTGGAGGAGATGAAGCATCGAGGGATATGAAGAATAGGTCTGTACCGATGATGGATGTTGGGTGAGTTCACATTGATCCGGATGCGATAATATTTCGTACCGAATGAGTGGATCGCTTCATATTGATAGATGATAAATGTTCTTATCGATCAATTAACAATGGCTTTTCATATCGATACCTAATGATCGATACAAATGTTTGACCTGAAGATCGATACAAATTAGAGAACTTTGATCGAAACGAACCGAGTTTTTGGGTACCGATACGAAGTGTCGTTCAGTGATCGATATGAAGTGCTATCTGCCATGACCAATACAAATTCAACCCTAGCAACCGATCTAAGTACACACCGCGATCGATACGAAATCTTGCACAATTGAATCTGACCCCAATGAGCTTCAATCTTGCATAATTGGACTTGACTGTTTCACTGCATATTTGACCGACTTTAGAAGCTCATCGATGGAACTATAACCTGACACCACCTAATCAAACTCAACCTGAATCGATCTCCAAAATCTGGATGGCACGGTTGTGACGGTCAGCGATGACGGTTAAATTGGTTGAATTTCGAAGACTCGTCTTTCAAACATCTTTCTAATCCTATAGAATCTTTTAAGTAGTATACAACACTGCATTGCACAACTCATTCATGCATTTCACACGAGGTCACACACGGGATTATTGTCATCTAATGATGGTTTTTACTGAGTTGATTAGCTATGGGACCCAAGAGTTCACAGTAGCAAGAGGCTCAAAGTTCACCTCCTTTGGTAATAGAGATGCCGACCATCGCGGTCGAAGTCATAAGTCCAGCTCCGGACGAGCTACCAGGAGCAACCTTTATTGGGAATCAACAAGATTATATACCATCTAATATCTCAGAAGATATGTGCAATGACCCAGAATTCCTGTCATTTGAAATTCGTATATTTAATTGATTTTTAAATATTAACAAGCAAAATTTGTAAGTCGAATAAATTTTATTTCGAATATCTAGATTTAATTGGATAATTAAATCGATAAATTAATATATGAAATTACAGAAATAATTGGAAATTGGGTTTAATGTGATTAAAATTGATTTATAAAGTTGTATTAAATCGTATTGGAGTTAGAATGATGTTATAGAACTTTTAAAATTGAATTAAAAGTTAAATTGTAAAAATTGAATATTTTAATATTTAATTGACGAGTAAAAATAGTCATTTTTCAAACAGTCTCGGATTTCGACGAAACTAGTTTCATCAGATCCGTAATGTTATATTATTGTATGCTTTCAAATTTCGTGTCAATCGGATTTACGATTTGTCCGGGGCAAGCTAAAACGCACTGAAATCGGTTTGAGTGAATTTTTAATTTAAATAAGTCGATTCGAAAACATATCTTCCAAAATTGGTCGAATTGGCTCCCGATATATATTCCATTGCATTCGGAATGGGGGTAAAACATTATGAACGCCAGGCGGCATGCTTCGTTTGGTGTTCGGAAAAATTTCGGGCGAATAGTGTTTGAGAATTTGCTATAAAAGCACCTCTATTTTCATATTTTTAACAAAAACCCTGGCTAGGGGTATAGCTGCCACTTAAAGTTTTAATGGCTGAAAATATGTCTTCTTCTTCCTCGACTCTCTCTCAATCCACTCACTATCATCAAAAGCTTTCAACTACAAAAATGAAGGTCACAACGAGATCTTTCGATCCATACGGGTATGATCATGATTGACGCAACGATGAAGGTGGATTTTGGCCACGAACGCGCACGTTCTTTCGCGTTTTTCGAGGAGTATACATAGCCGAGGTTGACCGCATCTCTGGTGATGGCTTGTCTCGTTATGAGCTTTCCTTTGGCGTAGGCCGATCGTCTTCAAAGTGGATGTGATGGGTGCGAAAATTGTTGGATATTCGACGGCTATGGGTTTCGGTCGCGTTGTTTACTGAAAGGGGGGGGGGGAGATGAAGTACACGGCCTGGATGCTAGGGCTTGAACGTGCGGGCGTGATTCAGTGGGTTTAAAAATAAAAATAAAATGTTAATTGTTTTGCAATTATAATTCGTATAAACTTTGTAACTTCATAACTTGTTCATACGAGGTCCAAAAATGACGAAACGAATTGCGTTGGCTTCGTATTGACAAGCACTACACGATGAAGCTGGATTGGGATCGATTGGAGCTATTGAGAATTTTGGGTAAAATTAAGCCTCACGTTTAATTTTATTCAAAATAAAACACTACAACTGTATTTGAAACAAGGTGAGAACTTCTCACTCAATCGAATTGTGTTTCGATTTAAATTTTAAATAGTTAGATTTAAAATTGCTTGATTGTATGCTTGGATGATAAATTGCTATCTGTTGTATTGAAATAGACCCTATACGCCGTATATTAAGCAGATGTTATTTATTAAACACATATAACGCGATATTCCATCTTGAAGTGGAATTGGTATTATATATGTACTTGGAGTTGATTTCCCGCATTATATAGCGGATGAGACCCTATTGCGCCGCATAATAGAGGATAATATTATATAAACCCATGTACCGCGATATTCCGTCTTGAAACGGGATTGGTATTGTGCTAACATCTGTGGATGCAGGGAAACAGGTTGGAGGGATCCAACAGGATTCATCAACAGTATTGATTTATTTACAGATATTTGAGATGTATTCTGTTATCATATGATATATGATGTGTTTGGATGCCGTACTTGATGTATTGGTGCTGTTGCAGCATTGGGCTTATTTCTGGAGTTTTAAAAAATGTTAAAGTAACGATTTTGAATTTAAAAGGATTTTTCAAGTGACTTTTAAAAGTATACATTTTTTTTTGAATTTTGGAATTGATTCATTTTAATAAATAAACGTTATAATTTTTATGTTATAAAAATTATGATTTTTGTGAAATATAACCGAAATGTGATTTTTTAAATAAGTAGTTGATTAATTTGTAAAATGGTTTAAATTGGGATTTTTGAATTATTATAAACGGTTTATATAAAAGATTTATAAAATTGATATTTATAAATAAAAAATTATTGGAATTATAAAACGAGTTTTTATAAGTGTTAAAAGGAAGTATAAATGGATTTCATAAGTGAATGAGATTTATAGTATAAATTGTGAAGTTATAAAATGAATAGATTTTGTAAAATAAAATATTTTTAAGTAATTAACTTATAAATTGGATTTTGGCATTTAAATGAGATTTGAATAGAATTTGTAAATTGAGGGTTTTTATAAGTTGAAGTTTTTATAAAATATATATAAATGTGAATTTATAAACATTGTTTTATAAATCCGAAACCAATTGAATTTGATAAGAAATATGAAAGCTTATTTAAGGAGTTATATCCACGATTTTGGACAGTAGATAATCCTTTAAATTAAAATATGTAGAAGTGTTGAATTTGGTTAACGAAGTATATTCACGATGTTGGACAGTGAATAATATATTAAAGAAATGTTTTGGGGAAGTGATCTTTTAAATAGAATTAAAACGATTTGAAGTTGTTTTAAAATGTGTTAAGTATCGAAACCATAGATTTCAACATTCATTGTTGAAATAGACGTTTTCGAGAAATAAGGAAATGGTGGACTATAACACTGTTGTTATAGTAAATGATTTTCGAAAGGAAATGTTTTTTTATAGTATTGGGAATTATATACCTATGTTAATTTCGAATTCCTATACTAGTGTTTTTGGGTTGTCGTAACAATCTTTTACGCAACATTCGTTTTGACTCAAATGAATGTGTTTAAGAGAATGTTTTCCTTAAAGGATAAAATATATACTTAATTGTGATTTAAGTATAATCAATATTTTCCAAATGTTGGAAATAAATAGAGTTGTGAACTACTTATTAATAAATAAGCATGGGAATGTTTTCCAATATGAAGTGAAATGTTTTGAGATTATATCTTTTAAAGATAAATTGAAAGTGAATATTTGAAGTCGATTTGAAAATCGTATATCAATGGATATTTGGAAATTTAAATTCACATTGAATTTATAAAGGAAAGGGGAATTTGTTTGAAAATAAACATTGATTTATTTTGAAGTGTGGAAAATATATCTTGAACAGATATTTTTGGAAAATAAATAATTTGGGAAATTATTGGGAATTTGGTGATGATTGTGCATATCTATTGATAGTTAAATAACCGATTATCAATATTTACCTTTAAATGGGTATTTGTTGTGATTTGCTTGAAATTGAATGCTACACTTATTTTTAAAATAAGCGCTAGTTATTCGGTTTAGCCGGGAGAGGACCTTTGGGTCATAAATCCCATTCCGAATAGCGATACGTCGTAATGGATAGCATTTGAAGACTGTTGTTGAAGACAGGATATTTTTGAAAACAGAAGGATTACCGTCGAATGTCTCTGCATCGGCTAATCTCTGATATAGAGATTTTATCACCCTTTGTGATGGGAAGTCCGGACGTGATTAGTGAATATCCAGATTGCAAGGGCTTCTTTTGGAAGTGCCTTCGGTTCCGTTCGATCCCGGAACAAACTTGTATGGATGTGTGTCTGACGTTACAATTTGAGATGTAAAGCAGGTTTCTATCAAATACATTTCTGTTGGTGGCGGAGAATTTATTCTCTTAGCTTAACACCCTTCTCTGAGACGTACGAGCTCAGAGGTTATGTAGTTGATGGTTACTAGTGATACATTCCCAAATTGGTAATGTGGCCGACAGAGTGCTGATGATCATTTGTTGATCAAAGCGTAGCTTTGTGGATGAGACTTCGTCGAACCTCACACCCCGGTAATAGTCAAAACATGAAAGATGCAGCAAGGTTATTAGGGGATAGCGCCCTCTTAGTGTATTTTATTTCCTTTTGGATAGAGGTGGTATCATGGTATGAAGCCCAGATACTTAACCTATGTTGTTGCTGCAAACTTATTATTTTGTGGTTGTTGGTGAATCCTGGGATTTAGGTCGGTTACGACCGGTAGATGACATACTCGTGTCAGTAGTTACCCAGTTAGGGGTAACCCGGCCTTGTGTTGGCAGAGACCGGTTAGGTTCTCGGGGCGTCTTTCCAGAGGCGTACCCATGTGGCAATGGAAAGTTCCTTGGCCTGACCATTTGTTGGAAAATCCAAAGAAACAATACGAACCTTGTACGTTTTTAGTTGTATAACCTGCCAGGGAATGTGTTGGTAACCTGCCATTGAACATAGTAGCTATAGTAGGCATAAGTGCGAAATGCCTATGATGGCTAAGATTTATATTCTATTTTCGAAATGTTTTCCTACACTTTGCACATATAGTAATAATATCAAAGAAATTTACATATCAAGCATGTTTAACTATCAGAAGGAGAAATCTCATCCGATTCTGCGTTTGCATCGTGTGTGTGCAGAAGGCCTTATGGTAGTTTCATTTTCCAAAAGCATTGCGTATCCGTTTTAAAATATCTCTTTGTCTATTTGTAAAGATAAACTGTTTTAAGTTATCATACCAGTCCCATGACTGACCTAGAGTTTATTGTCCCTTCCTAAACTTTGGGTGCTCACCAATTTCCACACGGGCAGTCTAGAGTCAGGTTATCAGGTCATTCTGGAATTCAGGAGTTGCTGTAGAGATCTGGAGGCAGGCTGGATGGCTTGACGTATCAACTAGTATATAGTATTTCTTTTCCGCTGTTTGTTGTTGTAAACTCTGATAATGTAATGTTATGGAATGTATAAAATGTATAGTTCTTTTGATTTAAATATTATTCATTTATCTATTATATGTTCTTCCGCTGCGATTTTGAGATTCTGATATTGTTTCTGTTGTTTTTTCTTTCTTCTTCTATCTTCTACCTCTTCTTTAACCCTAACGGTACGGTTTTCCGGCCTTCGATTGCTCGGTAGTTGATACAGTGGACGTATTAATGTCGACTTTTGTGAGTCGAAAAATCGCGTCATTACAATATGTTGTGGAAAATTTTCTTGAGTCACGGGCTATCGCTGGACAATGTCCTACTACCAGGGCCAAAGGATATGCCACATACCCGTCCAAAAGGGCACACCGCTTTTAACCGATTTTCCTGTACTGCCGGGACGCTCCCACCATTCAACCAGTATACACAGGAGGTGTTATCTTATCTAAGGATTGCTCCATTACAATTGCATCCGAATGGATACGCATTGTTGAACAGCTTATTTATTGTCTTCATGGAGCATCTTTTCGGCCCCTAACTCCAGAGGAAGTCTGATTCTTGTTTAATGTCAAGAGTCGGAGAGATAATCTCTCGTTCACATTCTTAAAGGCGGTCAAGAATTGCCAAATCGTGTTTGAAACTTGGACCGGACTTAGCTACTTCAAAATCGAGTGGTTCTATGTTCGATGCCTGCTAGGATTCGCAAGACGGTGGTTAATTAGACGTAAGGACCGCAATTACTCTGGTGACTAACGAGATAGTTGTAATCAACTTGGAGTCTAACATTTTCTTTCCTTTACAGCCGCGGTTCCACGGCCCAAAGGTGCCCGATTTAAAGAAATAGTGTGAATTCTTCAAGAGGTGCCTGGTGAGATTAGAGAGATTGACCGCTTTGCTTACGAATGAAAATTTGAGGGCTATTGGGCTAATTGACCGAGACCAAAGCATAGGGCTTGTAGGATCTCTTAGGGTAGCTCCGACAAGGTGGTCTAGGCATAGGGCGCCCGGGATTGTAATAGCTGAGCAGGGCGATGAAGAGGATACACCCACCGAAGACGAACCCATAGTCGGGCCCTCATATATTCCTCGACATTCATAGGGAAAAATGAAAGGCAAGGCGGTCGCTCATAAGCTTCACAAGTCTACAAAATGGAAATACATGGTCATGTCCTGCCAGCCACCGATTTTAGAATCTCAAAGGCTCCTCCCCCACAAATGGAGAATCCTTTCGAAGGACTCGCTGACATTCCAATTTCGAACTATGTGTCGCTCCAACAAGACACCGGATTGGAAGGGCTTCAAAGCGCTTTAGATTTAGGCCAGTCACTTCCTACGAGTATGGCTGATATAACCGATTGGTCGGGGGTTTGCACATGCATGCATATACTTCATGGCACTACACGATTTCCAATCATAAGCTATCCATTTCTGAAGATTACCAACTCTGCTTCTCTTTTTATTTTACAGATATGTTGACGAGGTAGGAATCCATGCTCGGAAGCCTTCGCTCGGCACATCATTCGTCTAGTTCGTATCATGAGTCTCATAGACGAGAGGCTGAGAGAGACCGCATTCATGGTTATTCCAGTTAGGAGAGGGACCGCTATGAAAAGGAGAGGGACGGAGAGAGAGATGGAATATAGACGTCGCTTTCAGTCCCGGTCCCCGCCACCTCATGCTCTAACACAATTGTTTGGTCATGGTAAACAACCTTTGGAACCTTCACGTCAAATTCCACCTTCCCAAGTGCCAAGGCCTGATCCATTGCATTGCAGGACCGAAGCTAAAACTCCTGCTGTTACCAAGCAAGTTATTACAGAGCCCACTGGGGAGGGAGCGATCAGAATCACCAAGCTGAAAAAAGATTTTCCAAATATTTGTTTTGATGGCTTCATCTTTCCCTCGTTTAAAGAAAATTCCTAATGAGGCAGAACAAACTATGCATGACTATATTCATGATGTTTACATCCAATACCGGGAATGGATGAAGACCGCGGACAAAGCATCAGTAGTGGCTTTCGAGCGGGCGAAAACAATTGAGAAATTAGTCACCGATCTCACTCAAAAGGACCGCATAATCCAGGTGCGTAACAATAAGAACGAGTCCATGATGAATTCAAAGACAGAGGCCAATAAATGGGCTGATGAGGCAACGTAGTGGATGGAAGAGATGAGGCGAACACACTTAGCCCTATATGAGGAGATGGGGCATATGACCACCATAGTCATGGCCAAAAGAGACGGGGTGCTTAAAGATGTGTGCGGAAGGCCTTATGGTAGTTTCATTTTCCAAAAGCATTGCGTATCCATTTTAAAATATCTCTTTGTCTATTTTTAAAGATAAACTGTTTTAGGTTATCACACTAGTCCCATGACTGACCTAGAGTTTATTATTCCCTTCCTAAACTTTGGGTGCTCACCAATTTCCACACAGGCAGTCTAGAGTCAGGTTATCAGGTCATTCTGGAATTCAGGAGTTGCTGTAGAGATCTGGAGGCAGGCTGGATGGCTTGACGTATCAACTAGTATATAGTATTTCTTTTCCGCTGTTTGTTGTTGTAAACTCTGATAATGTAATGTAATGTGATGGAATGTATAAAATGTATAGTTCTTTTGATTTAAAGATTATTCATTTATCTATTATATGTTGTTCCGCTGCGATTTTGAGATTCTGATATTGTTTCTGTTGCTTTTTCTTTCTTCTTCTATCTTCTACCTCTTCTTTAACCCTAACGGTACGGTTTTTCGGCCTTCGATTGCTCGGTAGTTGATACAGTGGACATATTAATGTCGACTTTTGTGAGTCGAAAAATCACGTCGTTACAATATGTTGGGGAAAATTTTCTTGAGTCGCGGGCTATCGCTGGACAATGTCCTACTACCAGGGCCAAAGGATATGCCACATACCCGTCCAAAAGGGTACACCGCTTTTAACCGATTTTCCTGTACTACCGGGACGCTCCCACCATTCAACCAGTATACACAGGAGGTGTTATCTTATCTAAGGATTGCTCCATTACAGTTGCATCCGAATGGATACGCATTGTTGAACAGCTTATTTATTGTCTTCATGGAGCATCTTTTCGGCCCCTAACTCTAGAGGAAGTCTGATTCTTGTTTAATGTCAAGAGTCGGAGAGATAATCTCTCGTTCACATTCTTAAAGGCGGTCAAGAATTGCCAAATCGTGTTTGAAACTTGGACCGGACTTAGCTACTTCAAAATCGAGTGGTTCTACATTCGATGCCTGCTAGGATTCGCAAGACGGTGGCTAATTAGACGTAAGGACCGCAATTACTCAGGTGACTAACGAGATAGTTGTAATCAACTTGGAGTCTAACATTTTCTTTCCTTTACAGCCGCGGTTCCACGGCCCAAAGGTGCCCGATTTAAAGAAATAGTGTGAATTCTTCAAGAGGTGCCTAGTGAGATTAGAGAGATTGACCGCTTTGCTTACAAATGAAAATTTGAGGGCTATTGGGCTAATTGACCAAGACCAAAGCATAGGGCTTGTAGGATCTCTTAGGGTAGCTCCGACAAGGTGGTCTAGGCATAGGGCGCCCGGGATTGTAATAGCTGAGCAGGGCGATGAAGAGGATACGCCCACCGAAGACGAACCCATTGTCGGGCCCTCAGATATTCCTCGACATTCATAGGGAAAAATGAAAGGCAAGGCGGTCATAAGCTTCACAAGTCTACAAAATGGAAATACATGGTCATGTCCTGCCAGCCACCGATTTTAGAATCTCAAAGGCTCCTCCCCCACAAATGGAGAATCCTTTCGAAGGACTCGCTGACATTCCAATTTCGAACTATGTGTCGCTCCAACAAGACACCGGATTGGAAGGGCTTCAAAGCGCTTTAGATTTAGGCCAGTCACTTCCTACGAGTATGGCTGATATAACCGATTGGCCGGGGGTTTGCACATGCATGCATATACTTCATGGCACTACACGATTTCCAATCATAAGCTATCCATTTCTAAAGATTACCAACTCTGCTTCTCTTTTTATTTTACAGATATGTTGACGAGGTAGGAATCCATGCTCGGAAGCCTTCGCTCGGCACACCATTCATCTAGTTCGTATCATGAGTCTCATAGACGAGAGGCTGAGAGAGACCGCATTCATGGTTATTCCAGTTAGGAGAGGGACCGCTATGAAAAGGAGAGGGACGGAGAGAGAGATGGAATATAGACGTCGCTTTCGGTCCCGGTCCCCGCCACCTCATGCTCTAACACAATTGTTTGGTCATGGTAAACAACCTTTGGAACCTTTACGTCAAATTCCACCTTCCCAAGTGCCAAGGCCTGATCCATTGCATTGCAGGACCGAAGCTAAAACTCCTGCTGTTACCAAGCAAGTTATTACAGAGCCCACTGGGGAGGGAGCGATCAGAATCACCAAGCTGAAAAAAGATTTTCCAAATATTTGTTTTGATGGCTTCATCTTTCCCCCGTTTAAAGAAAATTCCTATTGAGGCAGAACAAACTATGCATGACTATATTCATGATGTTTACATCCAATACCTGGAATGGATGAAGACCGCGGACAAAGCATCAGTAGTGGCTTTCGAGCGGGCGAAAACAATTGAGAAATTAGTCACCGATCTCACTCAAAAGGACCGCATAATCCAGGTGCGTAACAATAAGAACGAGTCCACGATGAATTCAAAGACAGAGGCCAATAAATGGGCTGATGAGGCAACGTGGTGGATGGAAGAGATGAGGCGAACACACTTAGCCCTATATGAGGAGATGGGGCATATGACCACCATAGTTATGGCCAAAAGAGACGGGGTGCTTAAAGATGTGTGCGGAAGGCGTTATGGTAGTTTCATTTTCCAAAAGCATTGCGTATCCGTTTTAAAATATCTCTTTGTCTATTTTTAAAGATAAACTGTTTTAAGTTATCACACCAGTCCCATGACTGACCTAGAGTTTATTATTCCCTTCCAAAACTTTGTGTGCTCACCAATTTCCACACAAGCAGTCTAGAGTCAGGTTATCAGGTCATTCTGGAATTCAGGAGTTGCTGTAGAGATCTGGAGGCAGGCTGGATGGCTTGACGTATCAACTAGTATATAGTATTTCTTTTCCACTGTTTGTTGTTGTAAACTCTGATAATGTAATGTAATGTAATGTGATGGAATGTATAAAATGTATAGTTCTTTTGATTTAAAGATTATTCATTTATCTATTATATGTTGTTCCGCTGCGATTTTGAGATTCTGATATTGTTTCTGTTGCTTTTTCTTTCTTCTTCTATCTTCTACCTCTTCTTTAACCCTAATGGTATGGTTTTCCGGCCTTCGATTGCTCGGTAGTTGATACAGTGGACGTATTAATGTCGACTTTTGTGAGTCGAAAAATCGCGTCGTTACAATATGTTGGGGAAAATTTTCTTGAGTCACGGGCTATCGCTGGACAATGTCCCACTACCAGGGCCAAAGGATATGCCACATACCCGTCCAAAAGGGTACACCGCTTTTAACCGATTTTCCTGTACTGCCGGGACGCTCCCACCATTCAACCAGTATACACAGGAGGTGTTATCTTATCTAAGGATTGCTCCATTACAATTGCATCCGAATGGATACGCATTGTTGAACAGCTTATTTATTGTCTTCATGGAGCATCTTTTCGGCCCCTAACTCCAGAGGAAGTCTGATTCTTGTTTAATGTCAAGAGTCGGAGAGATAATATCTCGTTCACATTCTTAAAGGCGGTCAAGAATTGCCAAATCGTGTTTGAAACTTGGACCGGACTTAGCTACTTCAAAATCGAGTGGTTCTATGTTCGATGCCTGCTAGGATTCGCAAGACGGTGGCTAATTAGACGTAAGGACCGCAATTACTCTGGTGACTAACGAGATAGTTGTAATCAACTTGGAGTCTAACATTTTCTTTCCTTTACAGCCGCGGTTCCACGGCCCAAAGGTGCCCGATTTAAAGAAATAGTGTGAATTCTTCAAGAGGTGCCTGGTGAGATTAGAGAGATTGACCGCTTTGCTTACGAATGAAAATTTGAGGGCTATTGGGCTAATTGACCGAGACCAAAACATAGGGCTTGTAGGATCTCTTAGGGTAGCTCCGACAAGGTGGTCTAGGCATAGGGCTCCCGGGATTGTAATAGCTGAGCAAGGCGATGAAGAGGATACGCCCACCGAAGACGAACCCATAGTCGGGCCCTCAGATATTCCTCGACATTCATAGGGAAAAATGAAAGGCAAGGCGGTCTCTCATAAGCTTCACAAGTCTACAAAATGGAAATACATGGTCATGTCCTGCCAGCCACCGATTTTAGAATCTCAAAGGCTCCTCCCCCACAAATGGAGAATCCTTTCGAAGGACTCGCTGACATTCCAATTTCGGACTATGTGTCGCTCCAACAAGACACCGGATTGGAAAGGCTTCAAAGCGCTTTAGATTTAGGCCAGTCACTTCCTACGAGTATGGCTGATATAACCGATTGGTCAGGGGTTTGCACATGCATGCATATACTTCATGGCACTACACGATTTCCAATCATAAGCTATCCATTTTCGAAGATTACCAACTCTGCTTCTCCTTTTATTTTACAGATATGTTGACGAGGTAGGAATCCATGCTCGGAAGCCTTCGCTCGGCACGCCATTCATCTAGTTCGTATCATGAGTCTCATAGACGAGAGGCTGAGAGAGACCGCATTCATGGTTATTCCAGTTAGGAGAGGGAACACTATGAAAAGGAGAGGGACGGAGAGAGAGATGGAATATAGACGTCGCTTTCGGTCCCGGTCCCCGCCACCTCATGCTCTAACACAATTGTTTGGTCATGGTAAACAACCTTTGGAACCTTCACGTCAAATTCCACCTTCCCAAGTGCCAAGGCCTGATCCATGGCATTGCCGGACCTAAGCTAAAACTCCTGCTGTTACCAAGCAAGTTATTACAGAGCCCACTGGGGAGGGAGCGATCAGAATCACCAAGCTGAAAAAAGATTTTCCAAATATTTGTTTTGATGGCTTCATCTTTCCCCCGTTTAAAGAAAATTCCTAATGAGGCAGAACAAACTATGCATGACTATATTCATGATGTTTACATCCAATACCGGGAATGGATGAAGACCGCGGACAAAGCATCAGTAGTGGCTTTCGAGCGGGCGAAAACAATTGTGAAATTAGTCACCGATCTCACTCAAAAGGACCGCATAATCCAGGTGCGTAACAATAAGAACGAGTCCACGATGAATTCAAAGATAGAGGCCAATAAATGGGTTGATGAGGCAACGTAGTGGATGGAAGAGATGAGGCGAACACACTTAGCCCTATATGAGGAGATGGGGCATATGACCACCATAGTCATGGCCAAAAGAGACGGGGTGCTTAAAGAGCTTGATGAGCTTAAAACCAAACTTGCTGAAATCATCATAGAGAAAGATGATGCAAACAAAGCTGCCCAGGAAGCATGTGAACAGGCTGTGTTGCTCAAAGATGAGAGGGACGCGACAATGCTTAAAGTTCAAGAGGCCGATACCAGGGTTGAGAATGAAGTGAAAGCGGCAGAGACCAGGTTGGAGGCCAACATCGAAGATCTTCTTATTACATACAACGTCAATGTTCTGAAGCACTGAAACTTAACCTGGCTCGAAAACTATCCTCCACACCTATACAATGCTTGGTGCCTCTTGGTGGAAGATGAAAAAGCAAGGCGTCAAGCCTAACTGTAGATGAATTTTAATTGGAGAATCGGCTGTTGAGCGAAGATGAGAGAAGAGTTCTCCACGATATCACTATTACATATGAAAAGGAGAGACTCGGTACTCAGCATTCGGAGATTAGAGAGGGTTCCGGCATTGAGCACCATGATGCGGGTTCTGAAACTCTTATACCAACCCTTCCCGAATCTAATTCCATAGTTGATCCTCAATCTATGCCCGCATACAATCCTGATCAACCGCAGTTGTCTCCAGCTCATGAGAACGTCACTGAAGCTGCTCCGGCTTCACCTGCAAGTCATTCTGAGGAAGTTATTCTAAACATTTCTTGCGCTTATTCAATGTCGGGGAGCGTCGTTTGAAGTGATTACTAACACTCTTTTCCTTATCTCCATTCAGTGATAGGAGCTGCATCGGCCATGCCCCCTGCAACTCAAGTGCCGCATCACGAGCAGGAGGCCCTCATAACATAAGCGAACACCGCAACTGCCACTGCATCAACCGATGGAGCGTAGGGGAACACTTTTATTTTTGATGAGCAGATGATGAAGGAACTTCTTGGTCATCAAAGCGACGCTTTTTTCGACCTGCCATTTGTTATGGGCGGAGGAGCACCTGTGATCAGCTCCTTAGGCCCAACTGCTAGCAACCCTGTGGATGCCCAGACCATCCACGAAGAAGAGAAAATTGCCCAGATCAATGCCAAGATGGAGGCGGCAGTGCGGGCTAGTGGCATTGTAGTGGGATGGTGGATCATGGTCCAGCCCCTCTGCGAATGATTTCTCCAAACGACACGATCGTTGAAATCGGTGTGCCTCTCCTGCCTTCCAACATCGATTCTGTCCCTCCGACTCCGCCTTCAGAAAGTATTTCAATTCATGTGAGTTTGAAGGAAGACGTTATCACAATGCCCCCGGCTGGAGATCAACTGCTAAAAAGCAAGAGCTCGAAGAGGCATCTAAGCGGCAGTTCCAACGGGTCGACACCGAGGAAAAAGAAGACGAGAGAGTAAGCATGTCTTATTAGCTCATTTTTGGTAGATAGATAGGAATTTTCCTCGTTTCTTGTATGCCATGTATAGATGTGGTTCGGCCCCTGTTAGTAGGATTTTTTGAATAATTTTGTACTTATCCTTCTCTTCTAAAAAATAGTTGAATTAAAATTCCATTTTGTCTTCAGCACAGTGTTGTGTTTATTTGTTTAAGTATTTCAGTGCTCGAACTTTCATTCAATGTACTTGTGAAGTTTTAGTCCTTGAATTGGACCAAAGTTTAGTTGCTAAGTTCTGAAGCCACGACTTCAGGTCACGATCAAACGTTGAGTCGAGTTCCAATATTGCACTGTCTCGATCAGTAGCTGGCACTCAAGTATTGCCCCCAGTTCCGAGGATAAGTTGAAATGATCGGTAGGCAATTGCTTTTCCCCTTCAATACATCGAGCTTAACTTTATTGAGTCGAGGCTGAAACAAGATGAGTTCGGGTGGTCGAATCACACTCGCTCGTCTATTGGTGATTGCATTTGTACATCGGCTGTCGGTCACGCCCGCTTAAGATTTAGAGATATGTCCACGCTACGAGTACATTAGTCATTTTATGGGTGGTCAGTCATACCCGTTTGATATTTAGAACTTCGTCTACACTTTGGGGACTTGGATTGATTCATGGGTGGTCAGTCACACCCGATTTGCATTTATACTCCGGCTTGCACTCCTGGGGCTCAGAGTTGTCTTACAGGTGGTTCTTTCACACCCAGTTTGTGTTTATACTCCAATCTGCATGCCGATGGCTTAGAATTAGCTGATGGGTGGTCGGTTGTACCGATTTCGATGTTTTTACTCTAGTTTGCACTCCGGGAATCTAGAGTTGGTTAACAGACGGTCGATCACATCTATTTTGGGTCTTTGAATTTTGTTCGCATTCTAGGAACGATGGATCTATCAGGATCGTGGATGGTCGATTCACATCCACCCTAAGTTAACAAGTGAGGTCATTAGACGGACGGATCAATCCTCCTCGAACTTGGTTTAAACATAGAAGAAGTTGTTAGGTGGACGGATCCACCCTCTTCGAGCCACATTTATAAGTTTATACTCAAGCATGCACTTTGGGAATCTGGAGTTAGTTAGAGGATTGTCGTGTATCAATCCCTTTTTGGCTTTAGTGTGATGACTTTCCCCCGAGCTCGGGTTTCGCTTAACAAGTGATCGGTCATATCACAGCTGCTTCCTATTTGAATAAATCCCGCCGTCGGGTGGAACTTAGCTCTCCATGCATTGTGATGGTCGTATGACGCATTTTAAAAATCACTGCTCTAGCTCGAAGAGCTTGTGTTTTATTGCTGAAATAGGAAAATATGGCAAAGTCAGTTGCTTATTACAAATTCAAATTTCAAAATGCATAAACAAATTGCGAATGAAAAGCCGACTGAATGAATAAATTAAGCATGGTAAGTGTAGTAGCAACAAAGACTCTCGCTGTTCCAGGCTCTTAGCAAAGTGAGACCATCAATGGTCGATAATTTAAATGTGCCGCCTTTGAGCTTTCTTTCAATAACATACGGTCCTTCCCATATTTGTTTTATATGTGAAGGAGTCGGGTAAATTTTCTTGAGGACGAGATCGCCGAGTTCAAAGGTTCGGGGTTAGACCTTGACATTGTATAATCGGCCGGCTCGACTTGGGTACGCAGCTGCCTTCAAATCAGCCTCTTCACGCTTCTCATCTAATAAGTCCATAGATTTATCAAGTAATATAGCATTTGTCTTTGGATCATAATATGTCACACGATGAGAAGGTACTTCCATCTCGACTGGAATGACGATTTCTGAGCCATAGGAAAGTGAAAATGGAGTGTGGCCGGTCGCGGACTTGTGGGTTGTTCGATAAGCCCATAGGGCCATAGAAAATTCATCGACCCATTTCCCCTAGCTTTTTCTTATCGTTTCTTTAGAATGGAATTTATAACTTTATTAACAGCTTCGACCTGTCCACTGGCTTGAGGGTGCATAACTACAGAGAATTTCTTTTGGATTTGGAATCGTTGATAGAAATTCCCAAATTAAACACTATCGAATTAGGTTCCGTTGTCAGTGATGATGGTATATAGGAGACCAAATCGACAGATAATGTTACGTACCCCAAAGTTGATCAATTTCTTCATTGTGATAGTAGCATGGGCCTTAGCTTCTGCCCATTTAGTAAGTAATCAACTGTAACAATGGCATACTTCGCACCACCTTTAGCCAATGGTAAAGAACCAATAATGTCGATGCCCCATATTGCGAACAGCTAGGGATTGACCATTTGAGTTATTTCGATAGGCGGGGCTCTTGGAATCTGAGCATGTTTCTGACATTTGTCACATTTCCTGGAGTAATCCGATGCGTCACGATTTACAGTTGACCAATTGTATCTATACCAGAGCATTTTCATGGCGAGAGCTTGCCTCGTGGTGCGATCACCACATTCTCCTTCGTGTACATCGCGAAATACTTGTTTGATTTCTTCATGGGCGATAAACCGATGTAAAGGAACAGAGTATCCTCTTCTATACATGACTCCATTCTGAATGGCGAACCGCGAAGATTTTTGAAGAACTTGTCTTCTTTCACTCCTGCACTCCGGCAGGGTTTCATGCTCGAGATAGTTTCTGAATGGAGTCATCCATGACCCCTATCAGGAATGACTTCAAATACCCAGTCGATCTCCACCTGATCAATATTCGGGGAAGACAATGTTTCTACAAGATCAAGTCCCATTTGCCATGCCTCACCGGTACTGGCTAACTTGATCTATGAATCGGCTTTCTGATTGTGCACTCGGCGTGTGCAATAGATGGCATAATAATCGAACTGATTCAATATTTCCTGAACTCGAGCAAGATAAGCAGTCAGTCTTCAATCTTTGGCCTGGTACTCCCTCCGAACTTGCCACACGACCAACTATGAATCACAGTAGATTCCACATCAATAATTCTCAAATCTCTGGCTAGTCTTAATCCAATGAGTAGGGCTTCGTATTCGGCCTCGTTGTTAATTGCATGAAAATTGAACTTTAAAGCATAACATATAGATCGACCTTCAGGAGTTTCAAATACAACCCCAGCGCCTAAGCAACAGCCATTCGATGCACCATCAGTATGTAACTTGCAGATATGTTTGGGAGATTCATTGGTTTCGGACAAGTCCTCCAGGATAGTGAATTCAGTGATGAAGTCTGCCAAGACATGTCCTAGGATTTCCTGCCTGGAAGTGTAAGTGACGTCGAACTAACTCAGCTCAATATTCCACCTGAGTAACCTACCAGAAATCTCAAGCCACGTAAGGACCTGTTGTAACAGCTGGTTGGGGTATACAATGATAGGATGAGCCTGAAAATATGGACAGAGCTTCCTCGAGGCAATGATAAGACAATAATCCAACTTTTTCAACTTCGGATAATTTTCTCTGCCCCAGTCAGTCGTTTGCTGATGTAATATACTGGCCGCTGTATCCGGTATTCCTCCCGAATTAAGGCAGCACCGATTGCGTTTTCCAGCACCGCCAAGTATATGTACAATCTCTCGTGGTCCATAGGCTTTGATAGAATGCGTGGTGTGGACATGTGTTGAACCAGCGCTCGGAATGTGCCCTCACATTCTATAGTCCATTCAAAATTCCTTTTCCTTTTCTAATAAGATCAATGAAGGGAATGCATTTATCGGTGGATTTTGAAATGAACATACTCAGTGCTGCTACTTTCCCATTGAGGCTCTGGACTTTCTTTATAGCTCTTGGAGTCTCAAGATTTATGATTGCCTAAATCTTTTTAGGATTGGCTTCGATTCCTCGAGTATTGACGATAAATCCAAGGAATTTTCCAAATGCAACCCCAAAGTGACATTTCAACGGGTTGAGTTTCATTCTATACTTTTGGAGGATGTTGAACATTGTTTCCAAACCTTTGACATGATAGATGGAGAATCGCGACTTCACAAGCATGTCGTCCACATATACCTCCATGGTTTTTTCGATTTGATTAGCGAATATTCGATTAACTAGCTGTTCGAACGGCTAAACTTTTATCAAAAATAGCCGACCGAATTTTATAACAAAAATTAACCACAAGTGCACGACGTATGAATGTAGCACGTATGCGAGTACGGGTCGATCCATAGGGAATTGTAGACTTTAAAATTCTATTCAATCAAATTAAACCAAAGTCGATGGATTTCTAACTAACTAAAAGAAAATAAAACAAGCTAAAACTAAGGAAAATAAAAATAAGAGATTAACGAGCAATTTAGAGGCAAATCCACTCTCTTGATCACATAAATCAACATAATGAAATTATGATCTCTTTTTGGTCTTCGTGAGTTTAGTTGATACATTTATCATAAGCATGGCGTAATTGTGTTATTAATTAACATACTTAAACCATCAAACTTTAATGCACCCTCTAACCAACTTACTTACTTCAATGAAAAAGATATGAAATTAAAAATAGAATCTATTTAAGAATGGCTTATTAACTATTAAATTAGAAACATAAACCATCAAATTTTGATTCTAAATCCACTTCTATTACCATGATCATGTGTAGATGAAGAGGTAATTAGTGATTCATATGACTAAGCATAGCCTATTTGTTTTGAACAACATAAGCTATCAAACTCAATATTAAACACAAAATCACATAGATATCCAAGTTTCATTAGGCACAAAAGAGACATAACATCAAAATATTGCATCTACATGATTCAAGAGAGCTTCATTACCCCTAAATTGTAAGGATTAGCCTCTCATTTGTGTTATCATATCAACACAAGTAGAAAGCAACATGAAATAAACAAAACAATACAAGAAGAGGAAAATGAAAGCTAATGGAAAAGAGAACTAATCTAATTGAATAAAATAAAATCTACACTATTAGCATGAAAGGAAATGAATATGTAATTAAAAGGAAACACTAATTAACATTGCATAAAAAAAGGAAAATTACATGAAGTAAAAATGGCTAAGTAGCCATGAAAAGAGAAAGAGAGCTTTCTTTTTTATTTTGAGCCTAAACTAAACTAAAGAGAGACCAAAGAAGAAGAGGGTTTCATGAAACATAAGGGGTATATATACATGTGTTAAACCCTAATTCATATTTTTGGGGAATTCCCAAAATTCCCTTAAGAAAGCGTGGAGGCCAAGCAATCATTAGCTTCTACTAATCATCATTTAAGTGTACATGAAGTCATAAACTCCATAGGCATGTGCATTAGCCTCTAATTGAAAATGAAGCTAAGTGGGTGGGGTCCTCCATGTTCTTCACTTTGAATTATTTCCATCTTCATTCTTTTATATCTTCTTTGTGCATGCATATTTCATCATAAAATCACTTTTAAAATTCACCAAATTTCCTACAAAACTACATAGAAAACTCCAAGTAAATTTTCACAATTTAATAAATGCACAAAACGACCATTTTACCCTTGTATGAAGATAAATAAGTGATAATTTGAAAATAATTTGAATTTTGGTTTAAACAAGTTAAAATACCAAATATGATCATTTATTCAATTTAAATAGATTAAATATGGTGGTAAAAATATGCACGTTTACATGCACATCAAATACCTCCACACTTATCTTTCTATTCATCCTCGAATAAACTAAAACTAAGATAAATCTGTTTTCGTAGGAAGCAAGATTGCATTGAGCGTATTCAACAATCCGTTAAACCTCTTGGTGTCCCCGATAAGACGAGTGTGGTCTTGTGAGGATTTTTGACGGATACTACCCACAAAATCCAAATGCAGGATGAACACCTATTGACTATAGGCATTATTAATAACAGAATTTTTATATACATACACCTAGGTCAGATAAACTAAGGCAGATATATCGATCATGCACTGCCTTTCGGGCTTACGTGAGAAAGGTACAGAGCATTGTGAGTGTACACACAAGTGTGTACACCTATCGACCGTAGGTTTCAATAGAATATATATATATATATGTATATGTGTATATATATATACAAATGTTCTTTTTATATGTTTTTTTAAATGAGAGACTTTTGCAAAATCATCTTTGCACCATTTAACTTAGAAGACAAAAAAATGTTATATCCTTTACTTTGAATTCACCACTTTTAAAACAAAGATTTTCAATTAGGATGTATTTCATAATTAACATGTATGAATCTTCCTATATACTAGTTAAACTATCGTTATTTGTAATCAAACTTCATTTTTATTTTTGTTAAGACAAATAAATTTTCAATAATTTCAATTTAATAAACCAAAACCATATATTTATCCTATAGTGTTTCTTTAAAAACAAATCAAAATGCTTAAAAAATAATTCTTTTTTTGTTTTTGAAACTTTTTTTTTGAGTTTTTGGAAGAAAAATGAAAAATTAATCCTGAAAAATCAAGAAGAAAATGCGTTTCCCCTCATAGTTGATTATGACTGTGTCCCCATGGTCAACCCAAGTGAATTGAACGTTTGTTATTATTTACATGAACATGAAATGTATTTACACGGCATTAGAAAGTATATCTCAAAAAGTAAATGAAACAGTCTTCCAAAGACCGATTCATTTGTCTCGTCAAGTATGCGGGGCACATCTTAAGCACAGAAAACCAAATCGTAAAAGATTTCAAAGTTGAGTGTTGATTTGGAAAAATGAATGTCGTTTTATTGAAAATCGTATGAGTTGTTTTATTTTCGATGATTTTGGCGGTAGATAAAACAATTGATTGAAATTCAAGTTTATTTTCACCAAGTTGAAGTTCAAACTTATCATTGAAATCTTCTTCAAAATTGTCGATTTCAAAATCAAAGTTGTGATTTAAATCTTCCCCTTCGGTATTTAACAACTCGTCATCCAGAAGTCCAAAAATTTGTGTTCATTAAATTCATCTTCCTTTGTTGGATTATCAACAACTTTATTGCGTATCTCAAGTTCAAAATCCAAAGTTGTTGTATTAAAATTTTCGAAATCAAGAAAAGGAAGATCGAATTTTAAATTTGGTTCCACACTACCAAAAGAATTAAAATCCAACTCAATTACCGTCTTTTCAATAACTTCGTTAAGATTTCGTTTTCAATTTCAAAAGTTGTTAATTGAAAAACATCGATTTGGGTAACATATGGATTATCACTTGACTCATCACACGTTGGGATTTGGTTTTGTTTTTCACGTTGTTTCATATATATTTCAAACAACAAATTTGTGTGATCATCGTAGATTTCGTTCATTTGATCAACAAAATCCAACTTATAATTATTGACTTGAGAATTTTAGATTTGGATTTGTTGAGAACAAAATTTTTCACTCTTAATGTGGTTAAGATTATTCCCATTGCCAAATTCGTTTGAAAAGTTGTTCCCATTTTCATGTTTAGTTTGAAATTCATTTTGGAGTTCGAAATTGAATTGGCATGGGTTATAATCGTACTCGTTTGAATTTTGAATTGAATTTAAATTTTGAAATCCTTGACTCGAGTTTTTACACAAATATGAATTACACAATTCATTTATACTTTGATTTTGTTGTGTAGAGAATTCAAGTAAAGATGAAATGCTAATTTCAAGAGTCAAGGGTTGGTTATTGTTTTGAAAATTTTATGGTTCAAAATTTGAATTGTTTATACAAAAGTTGCCGTTAAAATCTCCATACGAATTTGGAGTGAATCATATGGATTATATTGATTTTAACAACTATTGTAAAATTCAAATGAACATGGAAATTCGGACATTTTCTAGAACGTTTTTGGTTTTTTTAAGGAAAAATATTTACAAATATAATTTTTTTTCAAAATGGAAATTGATTTTTGTTTTTTTTTTCATTTTTTTTGTTTTTGAAATGGTTTTATAATTTTTTTTATTTCGATTTTTCTAAATATTTTTTTGGATATTTGAAATTTCAAAGAAAAAGGATTTAAAAATTTCAAAGGAAAAGGACTATTTACAATTTTTTTAGTTTTGGATTTCGATTTTTTTTAAAATATGCATGATCTAATGCAACTAAATGAATGCAATGGCCTAATTATAAATTATTTATAAGAAGTTAACCCAAAATTGTGTAATCACACATTGTCTTAAATCAACAAGATAGTTCTCGGCGAGGTAACGGATAGGAGTTATCGATGCACCACGAATCACCATAGCAATGCAGCCGAAGGTTTAAGTACCTTCATAGAAACAACTCATTATGATATTTACAAATCACCATAATATTTATAATGGATTATTACTCTGCCATAGCCTAGATAACAAGAAATTAAATTGTTCAAAAAAGACAGCTTGTGAATATATAATTAAGTGTTATCGATGTCTAACCGTTATTACTAATCACAATTCTAGGATGAAATGCAAAATATAAATTAAACGTGAATTAACAATGCAACTACGAATGGAATTTTCTAGGCAAGCTCAACAAATCAAGCCATTTATTTTAGCAAGCACTTCCTATACAATTCTGCTTTGGCAACCTAAAATAAAAACAATATATATATATATATATATATAGAAGTTTTTTTTGTTTAATGATAAGAAAATAATTGAAATTGAAAATGAGAAGAAAATGGTATAAATCAAAGGTAATTAAAAACTCAAACTCTTTCTTTTTTTTAAAGAGAAAGAAGCTAAGAAAAAAAAGTTGAAACCAAAACAAACAACTTTTCAAAACCAAATTCACTAAATAAATATAACATAAAACAATTTGTTTTTTAAAGGTTTAAAAAGAAAACAAAAGTAATGCTTTAATTCAAGTGAAAACGAAAACCTTTTTTTATTAAAAGAATTGACTAAAAACAAAAATAAAACAAATAAAGCAAAAACACGGCCTCCACCCATAGCCCTAATACCCGGCCCAATCAATAAACACGGCACAAAATGAAACCAAGTGTTTTTTTGTTCGAAGACCAAGTTAAAACACAGCACAAAATGAAACCAAGTGTTTTTTTGTTCAAAGACCAAGTTAAAACACAGCACAAAATCGAAAGCTAAATTCTCTTTTTCCTCAATCCTCAATCTCAAATCTAATTTATTTTTGCAACAAAATATTTTCTCTTTTCTCTTTTATGGGAGTTGGTTTGAGGCTTATAGGGGAGTGGTCGAATTGGGTTCAGTTGTTACGGGTTTGGGTGGATTTCGATTGGGGTGCGACAATTGTTTTTCTAATTGACTGGTCATGATGGAAGATGGAGGCGATTGCGTTGCATGCTCGCGGTTCGAGGAGGTCTGTGATGTTGGTTGATGGAAGGAAGTTGAGGGTCGTCGAGTATGCTTTGAGATTGACAGAGCACGGCGCATGCATGTATGTACGTAAGTGGATGTGCCGTTTATAGTTTGCTCTGAATTCTTGAGTCAAATGACATGAGTTTGCAGCATTAAAGTCCAAGATCAATGACGAAGCTGGTATGCTCTTGATCGGGCAGATGAATGGGTATCTGATTGTAGCTAGAATATGCGTCCATGAAGGACAAGAGCTCATTTCCGGCCATTGAGACTATGAGCCGATCGATTCGGGGAAGTGGAAAACTGTCTTTAGTGCAAGCTTTATTCAAGTCTGAGTAGTTAACACATGTTCTCCATTTCCTGTTAGGTTTTCTGACAAGTACAGGATTGGACACTCATTCTGGATATAATGCATCTCAGACAAACCCGTTCGACTTGAGTTTATCTACCTCTTCCTTAAGGGCGGTATATCTCTCTGGATCCATACCACGCCTTTTTTGCTTGACCGGGACATGCTACAGGTCAATATTCAACGTGTGGCTCATGATGTCCAAGGAGATTCCACACATGTCAGAGTGCGTCCAAGCAAACACGTCGAGGTTTGCTCGGAGAAATTCAACCAATTCCTCTTTTATTTGTTGGCTTAGTTGAGATTCGATCTTTATCGTTTTAGAGTCATCGTTATCATCGATCGTCAGCCCCACCGAGGAAGCTTGACTATATTTAATTTCATCTTCACTTTTTTTATCTCTTGGGTCAAGATCCCTTGGGAATTGGTTAGGGTGCCTGACCCTTGGCCCAGGCGTTAACTGTCAATTCTCGATAAAGCGGACGTAGATAGATTCCTCTATGCCATTACCTTTTTCTTTTCGCTGCGCTTCCCACAGCTTAGCAACATAACAGGCTCGTCTAGCAGCCTGGTCTCCTTGAATGAAACCAACTCCATTGTCGATAGGGAATTTTATAGCCAAAAATAAAGGGGCAATAGCAGCCCTGAACTCAACTAGTGTCGGTCGGCCCAAGAAAGCATTGTATGGGGAGTCTATATCAAATACAATAAACTGCAATATCCGAACTTTCCAGCGTTCTTCATTTCCCAACTCCACTGGTAATTCCACCATCCCAATGGGTATAGTTGCACTTCCATTGAAGCCATGAATACGAGGCTGATAAGGCTTCAAATTTCCATTGACATCTTCATATGATGATAAGCTTGCTTAAACAGTATGTTCACCAAACTTCCACTGTCCACTAAGATCCTCGTCATCCAAGAGGACCTACTTTAGCTGAAATGACAAGTGGATCTATAGTTTGGGCTTCGACTCTGTCGGCATCCCTATTTCAAAATACGATGTCATCTGTCATCGTTTTCTATTGTTTGGTCGGAGCCCCATCTTCAAAATTACTACAACATTCGATGCTCACATGCCTAATAGAGCTGGCATACGACTCCATTTACTTCCAGCTCCGATCTGTTGGATGAGGACCACTACTGACAGTATTAATCAATAGCCTCTCGCCGGTACGAGCAGGTTCCTTCGGTCTAGCCTGATTTGGTAATTTGTTTTGATTCGATGGGCCCGCACCTCCAGATTGCAGCGCTCGAATAAACTGCTCCAACTTTCTTTCTCGTATCAATTTCTCAATAATATCCTGTAGATGACGACACTCATTTGTGTTGTGACCATAGCCATCGTGAAATCTACAAAACTTCCCTGTTTGAATCTATTTTTCTAACGATTGCTTCGAAGCAGGTTTCTTATATTGAATAGTATTGCAGGTCTGCAAGTACACATTTTCCGGCGACGTATTAAAAGGAGTATAAGTGTCAAACATAGGAGCCATACGTCGCGGCCCATGATTCTGATCACATTTCCTGTTTTGATTTGCATTGCCTTTTTGTTGATTTTATTTACTTTGTATTTTCAACTACACTTTTCCGAAACTCTCCCCGGTATGTTTTACAGCGACATTACTTTGGATTCCTTCCACACTGGGTCCTGCGTCATCCTTTTTCCTAGACTGTTTCGCATCCTCTCTTCTCAAGAACTGAGCTACCTTGGAATAGAAATGATCCAATGTCGTGGGAGGTTTTTCGGCCAACCAATTGCCAAATTCGGAATCTGGATCAACCCCCTTAGTTAGTGCCATTAGAATCGATTTATCATTAGGATTACTAATTTCGATGCATGCGGCATGAAACCTCTCCAAATAACATCTTAGTGTCTCTCCGGGAGCTTAAGTGACATTGGATAAGGTATTAACATCTTTCGGCCTTATGACATGAATGTAGAACAATTCAACAAATTTCATTGCCAACTGGTAGAAATATGAGATAGATTGGGGTGGTAAGCGAGTAAACCACATAGCCGCTATCCCCTTAGGGATATCGAAAAATTTTGGTACTTAACCGCATCATCAGCCCATGTAGCATTCATCACCATTTGTACTTTAAAATGTGCTGGTTAGGATCGGAGTTCCTTCAAAACAGGTGGAGTTGGCATTTTGAATCCCGGAGGTGGTTCAGCGTAAACGATGTCATCTAAAAGGGGTATGACTCCGGAAGATTCCCTAGTCATCATTGGTGAGGCCTTGACTTTCATGGATCATCTGATGGATCATTGTCGGAATGTTCGGCATCCGGACGTTCTGGGCATGCTGAGCGAAGGCGTGGTCGGTTTTCACAATGCATGGATGGGCCGGTAGCGGTCGACGGTCCATATCTCGCCTCTATGGTTCTACGTATTCAGAAACATAAGGCTCGAGAGTATAATCATGTTGATGGTGGGTCAGATCCGTTCACTTCTGAGCGTCAGCCTCCAACTCAATAGCAGTGGTATTAGCATGGTTGTCAGTAGTGTGATAAGGAACAGTACCACCTCGGGAGGAGAGTCTGATCTGATGGTTGGTTGATGGGCCGACTCTCGATTTCCCAAAATTCAGTGCGCGATGATGTCCAGTAGTTTGCGAATAGTTTCCATCTAACCGTGGGCACGTGGATCTATGATTGTAGTCAGAAGAGGCTGAACTCTTGGTGGTTGAATAAGAAGCCTGATCCCTTTTGGATCTCCTTCGTCTTTTATGGTTCAGTAGATTGGTCAACTCCGCGTTAGCATGAAGTTGCTGAGCAAGCTGCTGGTGACTATGCGTCAGCTCTTGCATTAGCAGTTGAAACTCTTCCCTGGTGATATGGCCTTGCGGATCTGAAGATCCGGCAGCATTCTGGTCGGCAGGAGGAAGTTGTACGTGGTTTTGTCTGTCCCTTCTGTATCTGCAACTGTTGATGTAGTCTTAGTGTTAACCATGGTGGATATCGAAGCTCTATTCTAGACTTGATACAAATCTGAATAGGATGGAAGAACTTCTAGACTTGAAATGGGGATCTTCTCCTTAGATTTTTGCAATCCAATATCGACAGTAGATCCAACGAGCAAGAGAAAAACTAGGTTTTCTTGGTGAAAGCACCAAAGTTTTTGTACCAAAATTGGACACAACACTCTTCGGATATGTTTGAAGAGATAAAATGAAGAAAATAAATTAGAAATGAGGCAGATCTAACAAACACACCAATCAACAGATAAGAAATTGAACAAAAACACACAAATTTAGAGTGGTTCGGCGTATTGCCTACGTCCACTATGAAATGGCTGACTTTTATTGATTTTTGCTTGCTGGTTACAAGGAGTTACAATAGTATAATACAAGTGCAGTTGCAATTTTGGTAGTGTCTGGACGTAGAAGAGCCAAAAGTCCATTTTTTGTTGGTTCAGGGTCACTATTTATAGGCATAGGCAGCAAATATCTCGCCCAGATCTCTAAAGATTTCTTCTCTCACGTGAGTGGGCCCACAGGAGCGAGTTTAGGTGATATCGGCTCGATTTGGGAGCGATAAGAATTGAGTTCATATTGATCCATAATTGGTCCTTTGAGGCTAAAATTTATTAAGTACATTCTTGGGATTGTATGCAAGCTCCTGTTAAAATTTGATAGCATTTGGACTTGTAGATCTCGAGTTATGATCGATGCAAGTTTTAATTTGTTGAAGGCTATCGAGTTTGCATTGCTTCAGTTCGCTTCTGCTCTCATCACTTCTAGGCACATGATGACCGATGACACGATGCTAACTTTTAGGATCGATCCACTTTTCATGTCGAGCGACCGAGTCTTTCCCTTGGAAGTGCCTCGTTCGTATCGATCTAGTTAACCCTGTTCGTACCGATCCTTTGTCGTCCATTTCGCATCGCTCGTTTGAGTTGAAATTGCAACAATAGCTCGCACTCCCATTCATATCGATATTTTGAATCCTACTTCATATCGATTCCGAAAGCTATTTCATATTTCTAGCTTAGTAGCCGCTTCGTATAGATAGATGGATGACTCCTCTTGTATCAGTGTCGGCGTGCACCCTTCATATCGAATATTTGGTTACCGATACGAAGTGAATGACCGCTTTATATCGATAAGAGATACCGGTTTCGTATCGATAGTAGATGTTTACTAGCTATTGTTCCTAGTATCGATGGAGGAAGATCAATACGGAGTAGATGATAAGAGATCGATACAAAATAGACATCTGTTAATGAAATGATCGATACGAAGCGTGTAAGGATAGGACCGATACGAAATGTACCTTCTGATATATACGAACAAGGCCAACTTTGATGGATATGAAGGAGGCTGCCTTGGATGGATACGAAGTAGGATGTTTGATGGATATGAATGAGAATGGATACGAAGGAGTTTATTTTCTTGGCCTGCATTGATTGATATGTTGAGCATACAAACTCCGATTAACTTGAAATTTGGAACGTTAAGTTTCATAGCTTTGCTTGTCATATCATATCAATTGTATCTCGATTTGGACTTAGGAAAAATTCATCAGTATCCATAGTAGATCTATGTATAATCGATCTTCAGGATAGACCTTCTTCAATTTCCAGTCAATTCCTTGGTGTCACGGCCTTGCCAAAAGGCGAGATAACAATAGGTCTAGGTGATGCAGTAGCCGTTTGGAGGACAAATTGGACGGAGCTATCTCGTATTATATACTTATATGGATTCTATGCTTATTCAGCTATGTAGCACTGGGGAGCCTTAGCAATGTTTACTTATTACTTGTATTTTAGATATTTGTCGAGTTTGTTTCCATTATATAAACTCTAGTACATTTGTATATCGCTTTGTGGATCTGTACTCTGACTGTTTGTTCACATAGTTATTACAGTCTCTTCTGTTATATCTATGATATTACAATTTATTCATACGCAGTGAGATATGATAGGTTATATATTGTATTTATTATCATTCATCTTGATGATCGTCCTATATCTGCTGGGCACGACAGCGACACACTATCTATTTATTATTTATGTCGATGGTATAAGGCGGTCGTCATAATAGCCATGCGCTTGAAGTGGAAAATGGTAATGGTGTATAGAAAAGGGTAATTAGGTCTTTTGGCTAAAGGGAAAGTTTGTATTTTTCCACTTTTTGCAACCCTATAAAAGAACCTCTTTACTTCACTCTTCCACCTTTGTTTCATTTCCGCTATTGCTCTCTTTTCTTTTGCACTTGTTCCATTTCTTTTATCTATATATTTTCTCAAGTTTAAACTCTTCAAAACTCACTCTTTTCTCCTCTAACTTCTTGTATAAGCTTGTAAACCCTTACAAACACTTTTGCATGGTCAAAGGTCGAAGCTTTGGAGCCAATGCAGCAAAACCATGAATGGCCGCAAGCATCTTGGGCCTCCGTTGGCTTGGCCGTAGGCTTTCGAAGAGGGTTGGTGGATTTTTGTTGCTTGTTTGGTTGAGGATATAAAGTAGTGAGTTGTTTCTTTGTTGTGGAAGGAAGTGGTAACTTCATCTTGGGACTGAAAGTGACTTAAATCGGCTTTAAAATGATGTAAAAGTTAACTAAAATGTTGTAAAATATTATATTGCTTGCTTGGATGTTTATATTCATGTATTGTATATATTGTGATTTGTTACCACTTGGTAACGGATAACATAAATAACCATTGTTTTGCATGGGATAGAAAACAAGAGAAAGTCAAAATGTTTTCATAGCAAATAGGTCGCTATAGGCACTTTGAAAAACATACATATATGTGATTTACATGAGACTTTATAAAGAGACACTTAGGGATTTCTCTCCATTATTGATTAAATTTGCATCTTTCTTATATAAATATTTGGATGTTGATTTAGATATTAAAGTAGCAAAAATGTTGAAATAGTCACGCTTTTGAACTCTAAAATCGCATTATTGCACTTTGAAATCTCATCTCTTTAAATCTTGTGTTTATTGCCCTTGTACTTGTGTTTATGTCACTAAATATTTGGTCATGCTTTTATGCTTGTAAAATATTTTGTGAATCAATTTTTGTTCGCTTGAAAAAGGTTGTGACACCTTACTCTTAAGTGTTTAAAAGTTAGAAAAGTTTTGGTCCTGGTTTTGCTGTTTGAAAGTCAAGTTTTAAAAAACTTTCAAATGGGATTTGTTAACTTCAAAAGTCTCTAAATTTTTGTGAATGCATACTGGAATCATAGTATGTTATTCCGAAATACAAAATATAGTATTCATACTTTGTAAAAATGTGGAGAAAATTCCATTTTGAAAAGAACCAATTCAAAGGAATTTTCTATACTCTTTTAGCGGCACTTTTGCGGCACTATTTCAAACTTTTATAAAAATGGTTTTAAACTTCTTCTTCAATCCTTTTGGTGAACTTTCCTAACATTTATTTAACTGTTTAAAAATGGTTTAGAAATTATATAAAATTTTAAAAGAAGCAGTTTTTATTTTGAAAATAAGGAAAGGAAATGGTTTTGAATTCTAGTATATATTAAACTTGAAAATTTCTTTATAAGTAATATTTGAAATGGATGTTTTGAAAACTATATTTCAAGTGTTTTGTAGTTTATTGAAAGTGAAAAGAAGGAACGGATTACAACACCATTGTTGTAATAAATGTTTTATGAGAATGGAGAAAGAAGTCATGGATATAGTGTTTTTGTTATGATAGATAATTTCAGATAGTAGAAAAAAATTTCATGGATTAAAACACTTTTGTTATAATAAATAATTTCGTAAAGCTGTTAAGAAAACTTGTTACTTAAATTAATTAGTGTCGATATTCTTAACTTTGAAGGGTTTTGTTTTAAAGATAATAATAAATTGATTTATAAATGATTTTGATAAACAAAAAGGTCTTTAAAAGAGATTGTTTTACAAATAAAGCTAAGTGTAATTGGTTTTGGGTTTATAGTAAACAATGTTTTAATGAAATTTTTTTAACCCCACTTTTTAGTACACTTAGTAGTATAATTAACTCTTTCAAGGAATATTTTAAAGAGTGTCTTTAAACTATTTTACAAATATCGATGATGTGAATATCAAGAACAAGTGTGAGTCGTATGTTTTAAAAGTTAAAAAATTTGATTTCGTTTGCTGAATGGATTTAGTCTTATCCTTAATACCAAACTCAAGAAAATAGATTCGTTGATATCTATGAGATTTAAAAATTGGAGTGCCTGGGAAAGGTCAGGAGCAACCGGTGCCCTGACTTACCTGACTCCGTTCAAGGGATAGTACGATTTGGAA
The DNA here is from genome assembly GCA_030765085.1 of Allium cepa. Classification (NCBI taxonomy): domain Eukaryota; kingdom Viridiplantae; phylum Streptophyta; class Magnoliopsida; order Asparagales; family Amaryllidaceae; genus Allium; species Allium cepa. Next base: position 471,917,291 of record CM060931.1, read on the forward strand.
ATCGAAGTTTGGTGATAAGGGTAAGAAGTTTAATTTCCATAAGCAATATCACTTATATAGAAAGGATTTCTGAATACATTTAACACAAAGTCGAGGTATGGAATCTCGTCTCCATCTTAGAAGATAAGAATGTATGTCAAGGTAAGGTCTGAGAGGCAACAATGCCCCAAACTGTCCAGCTTTATTGTTACCCGAGGGATGGTACAAATTGAAACCGACGAGTGGTGATAAGTGTATGAGATTTAATTTCCATATACCATCTTTTTTGTTATTCCTAATAGATGATTTATTGACTATCAATTTTTCTAACTTCTTTGTGTTTCGTCAAATAAGATGATTTGTTGTTCATTTGAGCATTGATATCCTTTGTCGGAAATTGATAAAACCAAAGTGCGAGTGGAGTTCAAGCTATGTGGGTTTGATCCTATTAGGGTATCTTCACATTTACTCTATATTGGATTCTGTTGTATCTGCAGGGAGATGTGAAATACTTGGATTCTCGGTAAGGTTGGCGAGGTTCGACTTGTACATTTATGAGGGAGTCATAGAGTATATGTCCCACTCAAGTATATTTTCTGAAGGTATATTTCCCGTTAAGGGGGTGCACCCTCCTAAACATTGTTGGAAAAATTCATTTTCCTCACTCAATTCAAATCTTTAAATTGTTTTCTTAATTGCATCGGGAAGTGTCTTGTGCTCATCTATATATTTAATTATTTTTCCATTCTTTAAGCTAGGATTTTGATCCTTTTTATGCCCATTCTTTCAAGTTTGGGTTTTGTTTTGATTTATTTCCACTCTTTCATGTATGGATGTTGTTCTTGTGAGGCTAAACTCGTTCCTTGATTGGAAGCGTGGTCCCATAAATTATTATATGTTCATCATATTTCTTGAGTTTTCTCACACTAGTTTCCTAAACTGATCCGGGTGTTATTTTATTATAATGCTTGGGTCAGACTAAGTTTTTCCAAGCTATGTTTGTGGGACATGAAGCTCATGGAGTAGAGCTGGATGTTCATCTATCATAGTATTTTTATTTTCCACCATATTAATATGTATACCCATCGACCTTTGTAAGGTCAGGAAGTTATAACTGTCCAGGCTAACGAGGTTTGTTTTCAATTTAAATATACCATGTATCTCTGAGAGACAACTTTTACCATCTTTGTTATAATTTGTCATTCTACTGTGAGATTCTATTTCCCCAATTCTTTTTATTTTTATTTTACTCTAAAAAATTTCCTTTTTTCACTTGGATGCTCAGCTTTCTAATGCTGTGGATGTATTAAGCGCCGACTTTCGTGAGTCGAAAAGGTAGGTCGTTCCATTTGGTATCAGAGCTGAAGATTAAGCGAGAACCTTGGCTTGGGTAGGGTATGACTCATTAGTGACAGGGTAAGTGACACCCTAAAAATAATTTGAGTGTATTATGTATACAAGGGCATATTTGTTATTGCTAAACGTATTGTGTTAATTGGTATGTTGAGTGGTTTGTGAATTTGGTCAAGTCATTGGACGCCACAGTGTCGACAGGGATTTCTAAACACTCGAACTTGCCAAACAATTATGATATTTATTTTTAAAAATTGGTAAATGAAATATTTTACTTAGAATTATATATTATATATATAAGAAATAATCTTTAAATTTATATAGTTATTTATGGTATGTTTGTTTGTCAGTGATAATATTTCTTTATTATCATTGTTGTTTGATTTGTCATGCTTAGGTAGTTTAGGAGCATTGACTATTGTTAATTTATGCTCGACCAGTTTATAGGCATTTATTGTTCGATAACTGTAAGTGCAGTAAAAAGAACCCCATGAGAATTAAGTTTCAAAATTTGACTATAAGCTGTTCGATGAAAATGTTAAGTTAAAAATCATCTTTTAATACTAAATGGGAAGATAAGATATTTAAAGGATAATTATCTATGAAAAGTTTCTTGTAATAAAGGGAAGTTATTATAATATAAGATGATTTTAAAGGTACATTTTATATGAGTGTGGTACATAAAATGATTTATATGACTTATAAAGGGTGTTTCATAAGTAAAAAGGGTTTTTTGAGAATCTAAATCTCGATATTGCTTGAAATGATTTCAAAAATATTTTAAGGAAGGTAATAGTAGTATTACTTAGGATCATTTATAAGTACAAAAATTTCAAACAGAATTTTCAAGAGAGATACATTTTTATTAGATAGTTCAAGGAAACATCTTTATTAGTTTTGTGGCAATATAAATAATGTTCTAAATGACGATCAAATGCTACTTAGGCTAACATTATAGTGCACTTAGCAAATTATTCTCTTTATCACTATGTGATCGAAATGAGTTCGAGTCTGAATAAACCCAAAGCGAGTGTTAGTGAATAAACATTTAAAGTTATTTTATACTCTTTGCACCAAAAATTGGCACAAATACCCAATAGAGATTTTGTAGACAAATAAATGAAGAAAGTTCAATGGATACAGAGGAAACAAATAATTAAATAATAGAATGTAAGCAATAACAAGAAGACAACGACCTATAGTGGTTCGACATTGAAAGCCTATGTCTGCTTTGGAGTAGTAACTTTATTAAACACTCGAATTGTTGAATACAGAAGGATGGATCAGAGTAGAATCCCTAGTTAAAAAAAGTGCCAAGCAATAAGTAGCATAATGACCTTGAAAATGAATAATTAAGTATATATTTATAAGGGAAGATGATGAAATATCTTCCTGAAATTTCAGCAACGGAGTGTATAGATCTAGAAGAAGTCACAGTATCGATCGTGGGTTCCACATCTTAAACAATAACGATCTGTACGATTATTCTTCGGGCTCGTTTTAGCATGAGATCGATGTAGTGGGCTCTATCTTCAATATATTGATGTTGCTAAAGTTTTTGTAACATCTTCGGATTTTAGCCCAGTCTAATTCAATAATTGAATTAATTTTTGAAAAAAATTGTGAATTAAATAGAGTTTTCCAAAATAAAATAAATTAATGAAAAGCGACTCAAACATAAATTTAATCAAATATCTGTATATGAAATTTATTTTAAATTGAGTTGTGAGATTGGAATACAAGAATTGAAATTTAATTTCTTATTTGGAAATTTTAAAAGTATAAGATATAGAAATAAGTATGAAGGGTTTAATGTTGTTTCTTTTTAAAAAAAATACATTTGAATTATGGTTTGTGTATGTATTTAAAACATTAAAACATAATAGTTCAACTTGAATAGGATTTGATAATTTGACTTCAAATCCTGTGTTATTAAATTGTAAACAAAATATGTGTTTTATAAAATAGATTGAAAATGAAACTTGAAATTTGGATCCAAAATTAGATAAGGTGTATATTTATGTAAAAGAATTAATACAAAATTTAATATATATATATATATATATATATATATATATATATATATATATTTTAGAAAATAAATAAGAAAACATGAACATGATTTGTAAAATAAAATGAAGCAAGGATTTAAAACTAAAATTTAAAATTAATTAAAATTAAGGACTTAAACATAAATAAGATTGTATTAACAAGTGTACATATTATGGATAAGTGTTAGTTTAATTTAATTTGAAAATGTACAAGTGTCAAAAATGTTTTGCTTTTTAATTGAATTTTTATAAAAGTATATTTTAAGAAGGCAACTAGGTTTTCTCTTCACTTCTCAACCTGGAAACTAAAAACTACAAAGTCAACCAAAGAATCAAAATGAATTCAAACAACTTCAAAAACCTGTTTTAAAATTTTGCAATTCAAACTAAGTAGCTTCAGTTGAAAATCAGCAAGCTAAAAAGAAATTGAATTCAAGCTTCAACCTGGATAATAGATCTGATCATCTCAGATCAAAACAATATATGGATTCAGTTTAAATCAAAGATCAAGCCGTGAAATCAACCCAAACTTCAATCTGGAAATCACAAAAGAGTAAAAGAAGAAATAGGATTCAAAACAGGATCAAGTAGAGCAAAGATCGGGCAACAAAATTCAAAACAAATTCAAGTCCTCTGTCAAACAACAATGTGAGCAAACTCTTCAACCTTCATATATATAGAATCTGGTTTGCATGTTGATTTTATCTGCATATGCTTGAAAATCCTCTGTTTAAATGTGTATGCATCTATGTGTATGTATATATATGAACATGCACTTTTGTTATATTCACAGGCTCAAGCACACTCAAAATAAAAATCAATTTCTCTATGTATAATCAATTCTAGACCTTGGATTCTAAATAAAAGATGGTCGTAAAGGTGTAAACTTAATTTTAAAAATACGTTTAAGTATAAATAGTAAGTAGAATTGCTGGAAAATATGAATAAAAGTAAAAAAATAAATTTAAGTCGAAGATTTGATTTTGAGATTTTCAAGCTTTGATCAGAAGAACTTATTCATATTTCGAAAATATGAATTTAGGAATTCATTTCATAATTTTTAAGGGTATAATCATCGAGTAATTGGGAGTTGAACAGTTTGTAATTTGGGCATTTGCTGGTAAACAAAGAAGTCTGGAATCTCGAGATAATTGCTGGAGGAAGGTTGTGGATGGGTGGTCCTAGGAAAAATATTGGAAGTATTTATTGATGATTGAGGCGGCAAAACGTTGGTGAAATAGGGTTTAAAGCCCTGTTTGAGTTGACAAAGTTTGCGAGGTGATTGTGTAGGCATAAATGTATCGGACTAGATGGGATCAGAGGGAATAGGAGCGTGGCGACGTAACATAGCCCGTGGTCGATTTGCATGAGCTCTGGTGAACTATGTCGGTGGGGCAAGATATTTTTCTGGTGGGCCATATGAGTTCCAGTGGTGGTTGTATACTTCGATTTTGATTTTCCAATTAATTGGGTAACCTAGGTTGTCGTGGTGGCTTAGGGGAGGATCGGCAACTTGTCGAGGCTCAGGGCAGTGGTCGGAGACGATCGGGAAGGTCGTACACGTGCACGTGTGTCATTGTGTATCTGCGTTGATTAATGTTTGGGGAAGACAATGCTTATCAAGGACGAACTCGAAGCGTGCCTCGGAAAAGCTTACGTGTTAACTCGAGTTTAACTCGAAGTAGGGATTTGGTGCGGAAGTGAAATTACTTAGAAGATTTTTTAGGTTGGACTTTTGGGGACTCTCGGGTTAATTGGATTGAAAACTCGAAGCAAGGCATGATTTTTTCAGGGTTTAGCTTGGGTTATTGGTTTTGGGGTAGGAGCAGATTCAGTTTTTTTTAAAGAGAAATCAAGTTCAATTTTGAAAACAATTTAGGCTAAACCAATTTCGATTTTTGGCCAAAATTTAATGTTAACCAGTTTTAAATTAGTTAAGAAAGTTTTTTTTAAGACATGTTGGTTTTAAATTACCAAGTTTTAAAAATGATTTAAAATAAATACAACCTTTATTTTGGAAAGTTATTTTAACTTAATAATATTAGAGTGTTTTAAAAGATTTATAAACTTTATTTGTTGGGTTAAATAATTAATGTTTTAATGATTAATAGATTTTATTTGTTAAAAAGATTAATTACTTGAAGTAAATTACTTAATGTAAGTAATTAAAGTGGTTAATTAATAATTCAAGTTAATTGATAAAGTAATTAATCAATGATTAAATGAAAATAGTAATTACTTAGTGAAAATAATTAAGAGTAGATAATTAGTGATTAAAGATTGATTAATCAAATATTAAGGGTTAATTACTTTAAAAAATATATAATTAATGTGGTTAATTAATTAAGGTAATTAAATTAAGAATAATTAATTAAAGGTTAATTAACTTAAAGTGATCAAGAAATCATAATTAATTAAGAGGTAATCAAGGTAAATTAATGTGAAGTTAATTATTAATTAATTAAGAAGTAATTAATTAATAAAAATGATTAAGATTTAATTAATCGCAATTAAGGATAAATTAATTAAGATTATTGATTAAGAAATGATTTAATTAAGACTTAATCAACAGTAATTAGTGATAATTAATTTATTGATTAAAAATAATTAATAAAATTAATTAATTTATGAAAATGATTGGGAATAATTATTTATTTAAAGGATAATTAACTAAGAATTAATTTATTAATTATTGAAGTTAATTAAGGAAAATTATTCAAAGGATTATTATTAATTAAAGGTTAATTAAGGATTAATTAAAGAATAATTAATAATAATGGTTTGTAATTAATTAATTTTTAGTTAACCATGATTAGAAATTTATCCATAGGTAATGTTCTGGTTTAAAATTAATCAGATGACTTGATGATTATACTTATGAATGTATGGATAGTATGAAATGCTTTGAATTTTGTTGATATCCCTTATGTGCAATGTTATGTGATATGTTTGCGCTATGGAATGTAACTTATTTATCTTTAATGCATTTATGTTATATATCTGTGATTTTGTGTATATAGATAAGCGTTATAGGATTATACCGCTTATCGATATTGCCGTGGTTGTATATGCGATGATTAATGATGTGATTGTTGATCGTGTTGCACTATTGTGTGTAAAACTCCTGGACTACACTATACACACACAAATATGGATTGCACTTGGAGATCGGTTAAGTCAAAGATTTTTAAAATAGTTTTGAGTTTGAATTTTAAATTCAAATGGTTTTGGAAATGGATTGAGTTTAAAGTGAAAAACTTTAGCAAAGGTGTTTTAAAAAAATAAAAGTTATTTTGAATAACTTGATGAGTTTTGAAATTTAAATAATTTGATTTAAATTTGAATTCAATATTTGAAATTGAATTCTATGTTGAGAATTTATGATGTAAAAAGGTTATATAAGCTATAAATGTGTTTATATGGGTTTTTAAAGCCATTTTAGAAGTATGGTTTTGAGAATTTGAATTTAACCCAAGTTTATATTTGAAAGGCCTTAACTCGTGCAATTATAATCGGGTTTTCTGAAACGGAAACAAGTGGTTTCAAAGCATAATAGCTTTTATGTAAGGAAAGAATTTCCCAATTATGATGAAAAGGTTTCATGTTTGAAATGGAATGGTTTTGAAAGCTATAATTGAATCTTTGTAAAAGATAGTCGAACCCTATTTTGAAATTGAAGAGGATTTTAAATGGTGTATCTTTATAAGATTGAAACATGAATTATTTTGAAAGCTATGAAATGAGTCTTTGGTTTAAAGACCGGATGCGTTAATCCAATTTGTATTGGTAAACCTTGTTTTAAAGGGGTTTTAAAGGTGAATCTTTTGTTTAAAAGATTTAAATGTGGAAATTGTTTAAACCATTGAAAGTTTTTGAAATAAATCTTTTTGTTTAAAAAGATTTGTAAATGGAAATTTGTTTTAACCATTTGAATGAAAGGTTTTGGGCTTTAAGCCATGATTTAACTGAGATCCCATATCCATATGTTTTTAAAATTCTACGCTCATTATTCGGTTTAGCCGGGAGAGGACCTTGTGTCATATAACCAATTCCGAATAATGATACGTCGTTATGATATCATTTGAAGACCGGTGATGAAGACCGGGTATTTGCGAGAATGATAGGATGACCTATCGATTGTCTCTGCACTGAGTAGCTACAGTATAGAGATTCCCTAAGTGATGGAAAGTCCGATCGGGATTGTGAATACCCGGATTGCAAGGACTTCTTTGGATGTGCTGTGACGACCCGGAATTTCTAACCATTTAAAATTTGAGAAATTAATTGATTTTAAATATTTAAAAGTTACTTTTAACTTGAACTCAAGATTCCAATATTTATTTGATAATTAAATTATTGAATTATATAGTTTAAATATCGAATTTAATAATTGAAAAGCGGGTAAATTGTTGAATCTGAAATTTTTAAGCCTGTTTAAATAATTTGAAGGCTTATAAAATTTCTAGTGATAATACTGGAGACAATAGAATGATTGGAATTTAATTTAAAGGTGGTTTGTTCAATTTTGAAATATATCGTTCAAATCGATATTTAAAATATAGCCTTCCGAGGCACAGTCTCGGAATTCGACGAAACCAGTTCCATTGGATTTGTAATATTGTATTATGGTCGGATTTCGATTTTCGTAATGTTTGGAGTTGTCGTGTTATCGTACGGTATATAAATGCGTCGATAGGAGTTTGAGATAATTTGAAAACAAAATATATAAAAGTAAAATCAAATACAAAGTCAAAGATATTTCCATTATGACGCCTACTCCAGAAGCTTTTCCATATCCTTATCCTATTACCGTCCCCCTCTCTCTATTCTTAAAAAAAAGAAAGCAATCGAACTCTTAGAAATAAAAAAAAAGGTTTCGGCCTGGAAATTTTTGAATTTGTTAAGCAAAGAGGATTGGGGCGTCGCGTGAGGGGATCTGGAGGTAAGCTCGATTGAAAGGCTGTTTCGCGAGGTTGATGGCGTGAGGCTTGGCGAAGTCGCGTCTGCGAGTGGTTTCGACGGCTACGATAGGGAGTCTCTCGAGTCGAGTAGAGGTTTGTTGGTCGCACGCACACTCGAAGGACTCGCGGCGACGTAGTGGAAGGCGGCGACGATCAGGAGGTGGTCGGTCTCGCGTTGGTCAATTTGAGGGTCACTGGTTTGGGTTTTGGGCATGTAGTCGAGTTTGACTTGCTGAAGGGAGGGGACGACTTATTTGGGTATGCGTTCTCCCTCTTTCTGCCGTTGTAAAATTTATATATATATATATACTTTCATACAAATAAAATTAGGTTGTCACTACAGTTAATGAATTGGCTGAAAACATAGAATTTGTAAATTTGGGATTGTGAAAAAAAAAGTCTTAATTGGGAAATATATATGTAATATTTAGAGTTTGATTTTGGAAGCTTATATAAATAATTCACGTAAAGGGATGGGTTGTCAAAAGAGAAATGTAAATTGGTCAAAAACACTTTTAAAATTTTTAGGTTAATGTTTATTCGAACAAATTAGTTAAATTTAAATTAATAAGTGATAACGTACTGTTCGAGTACTTCAAATAGTGATAACATGTAAAAATGTTTTACAAGGTCAATAATCAAGGAATCAAGAATTTGGATCAGATTGCAAAATTTAAGGGGGGCAAAAGGTGAGTAATTCTCACTCTGTTTGATGCTTATTTAGATTTAATGGTTGAATTTAAATAATTGGTTGATTGATTGAGTTGATTGAATTTGTGCTGATGTTCTGTTGACTTGGTTTTGGTCGGTTTTCGAGTTAATTGATGTTTAACTCGAAGCATTTGGATTTTTTTTAAACTTAAATCATAAATAAGAGAATGGTTCATTTAAAGATAATAAGGGTTAATGATTGGTGATTTATTAAATACGTATGATAAATTAAATGGAAAATAAATTTATGATTCGGATTAATTAGTTAAGTTTAAACTAACTAGAACGATCATTTGGTGGTTTAATCAGTAATTATTTAATGCAATTAATAAAATATAAGTACTTGTGTAATTAATCAAGAGATAAATTAAGATAATTAATTAAGGAGAATGAATTTATTTAATGAAGTAAATGAAAAGGTGATAATTTCGGGTGGAGATAAATCAAGTATGATTTATACTGTGGTTTAATTAATATAATTAGTTTAGATTTAGATAAATTGAACTATAGTTGGAATCAATAACTTATATAATTAATGAAGTAATTAAAGATTCAATTAATTAAGATTAAGTGAACCATAATATGTGACTTATGAGGAATTAATTAATATAAGTAGTTAAGGATTAATGTAATTAATATAGATAATTAATTTATGAAGTAATTAAGATTAATTATTGATTTTGGGTTAAGAATAATTAATATCGTGAAATTAATTAATATTTAATGAAGGAATCTAAGTGATTGAGATTTGAAATTCAATTTGAATCAATCGAATTGATTTGTAGGTGATTAAGCTTTGCTTATGGGTGATTGAATAGTATTGGATGCTTGAATGAGTTGATATCTTTATTATGAAATGTTGTGTACTTCATTTGGATAACTTGGGTTAAGATAACATGAGTTTCAAAGTGACCGGGTCGGGTATTGGGAAATACCCGAAACCACTTCGAATTTTATAAATTGATTTGTGAAATCAATACGATGAAATGGAATGATTTTAGTAAATTGGATTGATTTATCTAAGTCTGGTACTTAGAAATTGATATGTGAAATAAGGATTGCTTATAGCAAATTGTGAATTGATTGAATTGATATATGTTACCCGGGTTTATAGAAGTTGATTGTTTTGGTATTCCATGTTAGTTGGGTTTACTCACGCTGGTTTCCAGCCTGACCCGGGTGTTACTTTGGTGTAATGCTCGGGTCAGACCGAGTATTACAGATTTTCAGGCAGGTACGTTCTGGAGCTCAGGAGGCGAGCTGGATGTCAAGAACGTGTAGAGTATTTCCGTTGTATTATATTATTGTTAAACTGAGACATGATAATTGTATATTCAGTGACTGTATAAACTCTGATGTATATTAAATGTAATTGACAGATATGATATTCTTTTGTAAACTGTTATTAGTTATTATTATATTTTATCCGTTGCGAATGTGAGTTGTTGATGTTTCTGTTCTTCTTCTTTCTCTTTCTTCTTTTTCATAACTATCTGGAATTTTCGGGTTTGAAAATTTCGGGTCGTTACATTTGGTATCTGTTTGTACCAAAATTGGGCACAACACTCTTCGGGAGTCTTTTGAAGAGATAATAAATGAAGAATATGAATTAAAAATGAGGATTGTCTAACAAAAACTCCAAACAATAATGAAGTAAAGACAAAGGCAAGCAATTTATAGTGGTTCGGCACGTTGCCTACGTCCACTGTGAAGTTTTAGCAATTTTATTGATTCTTTTTCAACGTTTACAAGCGATTACCGCAAGCAACAGCAGAATACAACTGGAAAATTCGAAATCAACAGCTAGTATATGATGTAGGATGATGGAGATCTCAATCCGGCAGAGTCTGGGCACTTCAGAGTCGAAAGATCCCTTTTCTGTTGGCCCTGGGGCTCTATTTATAGGCGTAGGCTGCTGATATTTCGCTGAAAACTCGGGAGACCACTTCTGGCACGTGAGGGGGCCCACACGCTCGGTCTTAGGAAGTTTGGGCCCACTTTGGTATCGGTTCGAACTCCATTCGAACCGATCAATAATTCATCCAATCGTGGCGAAATTTGGTGTGGACACTCTTCGACATGAATGCAAGCTTCTATGAAAATTTCGTGGCATTTGGATCGGTAGATTGAGAGATAGATGGATTCGAAATGGAGTTCATCGCGTGGCTGTTTGGTTCGAAACCATGCATTCGAATCGATGGTTTCGAAACCATGGTGGCACGTGTCTTCGTGTTGACGTGGAGCGCACACTTCACCTCGATCCGGGTTTTGCTCCGAGTTGAATGCTTCGACTCCATACATTTCGGCGCATTCGAACCGATGAAAGACACGTCACCTTGGCCAGTTGACCGAGTGGATTCGAACGAAGCTTCTTAGATGGATTCGAATGAGGCTTCATGGATGGATTCGAACATGGCCTCCGTGCTGGGTTCGAACAAGGCTTCTGTGATGGGTTCGAACAACCGAAGCTTAGTGGATTCGAATGAGGATCTTTGGATGGATACGAGCCTTACAAACTCTCCATGGACCTAAGGCCCACTGGCGCGAACCAGATCGATTCGAAGTTGATGGAGTCGAGTCGAGGCATTCTGATGGGTTCGAAGTCCCTCGGTTCGAAGTCCATCGGTTCGAAGGTGATCGATTCGAATGGTGCATGAGGATGGGTTCGAAGACAACCACCATGATGGGTTCGAAACCAGTGTGTTCCCTTCAAGTTGAACCGATCATAACTTGAGCGTATGAACTCGGATTGACTCGAAATTTGAGATGGCGCCTTCTACGGTCTTTCTTGTCGTGTCTTATCAATTGTAGCTCAATCTGGACTAGGACAAAATTCAGCGATATCCATAGCGAAACGAAATATGACCAACCTCTAAGACGAACTATTCTCCGTTTTTCGATCGATCTTTTGGTATCGCGACTTTGCCAAAAAGCGGGATAATATTTTGCCCCCCAAAGTACGTCTTGTGGGAACATGACGTGATTTGAATAGCTACAACTTCTCTCCGAACAATCATTGCTCTCTTTTTGTTGAGGCTCGTACTCTGTATTGGTGCGACCTTGCGTTGATATGATTGATTGCTGTATAATAGCGCTTAGCCGTTGGCTGTTGCATTTGTAACAAGATAAGTGCTTGATCCCTGTAATCGTTTAGAATCGAATGTTAGTTCGACATATATGCATATATGTGTGTTTTACCGTTGTCAGTTTGGTCTGCTATTGAATTTCGTATCGATTCTCTCCTGAATCGATTTGGAAATTTAAGTTGGGACAGCGCGTGATGGTTGTTTTGAAAAGTCCCCTCGTATCGATCCTCTCCTGAACCGATATTAAAAGTTGAAGGAATTGGATTTGTATTGCGCGAGTGCAAGATTTCGAACTGATGCGTTTGAGCATCGATGGATTCGAAACCTACGCTCGTACGGATGGAGTATACTTCTGTTGTGATGGGTTCGAAATTGACATTCGAACCGATGTGAAAGGATGGACTCGAACTAGTAGTTCGTTTCGGTAGGTTATGGACGGAGTTGTGAACAGGGGCCTCGAATCGATGTACCCACTGCGCGTTTCGCATCGATGCAACTCGTTGTCATGCCGTGTACTTCGTATCAATGAAGTGTGAGGGTAACTTCGAACCCACATGGCATTAGGCAAATGACTTCGAATGGTGGTTTCGAATCGACCCGTGCTTTCACTGGTTGCAACCGGTCAAGTCTACCGGAAGAGGAATCGCCTCGGTTGCTCTCGAGGCTTCATATAAATAGCAGAGGGTTTCACTTTTTTCACTTTTTACTTTTTTAACTTTGGCCTTGCTTTTACTGTGTTCCGCCTTGTATCGAAGCGTCAGAGGAGAAGGAACTGCATCACGTATTCGAACCAATCCAGATCCAAGACCTTAACTCCTCGAATCCATCACTTAAACTAGGTAATTAGCCTCGAATCCAAACGGCAGAGTTACTTCGAACCTATCTCATCTTCATCGATTGCTTAGTCTCGAGATTGGCAAAACCATATCTGGCTGGGGGAGGCTTCAAACCGATGCGTGGGTTCGAGTTCGAATCGATGATGGGTGCGTCATTCGTCGTGGGATTTCGCATCGATTCATGGAATGACTTTATGGGGTGACGCGGTTCGCATCGATAGACCATCTTTGATGGTTCCATTCGAATCGATGGATTCGAATCCATCAGCCATCGGTTCGAAGTTCTTAACTTTGCATCGATACAGAGGGTATCGATTCGAACGTGGCCGATGTTAAGTTGGGGGTTTCCTTATCGGTTCGAACCAGGTAACCAAGGATCGATTCGAAGTCGTCCTTCATTAATCGATTCGAACTTGACACCTGATCATCGATTCGAAGCGTGCCTTTCTGCCTCGATTCGAAGTGAAGTTAGGATGGGTTCGAATGAATTCCTTGTAATCGGTTCGAACCCTCTATAATGGATACCAAAGTTTGACATTTTCTGAGTATAATTCCGACGAGCTTCATCCTTGCATACTCGGACTTGATAATCGCACTGCATACTTGACCACCTTTCGAAGCTCGTCGATAGAACCATAACAACTTCTATCTAAATCAAATTTCCATCATATAAATGGTTCAACGATGACGGTCAGCGATGACGGTCGTTATAACTGGACTCCGTAGCTTTGTCGTTTGTATATTTCTTTTAACTCTGCAATATTTATTCAAGTAATGCATGGCACTGCACAACATACATTCATACAGTTTACACCGTTGAAAGCACGGGTCCTTTGTCGTCTAACGATGGTTTCTCATGAGTTAGCTAGTTATGGAACCTTCAAGTTCGCAACAGCAGGAGGTTCAAAGTACAGCTGCTCCGAGACTAGAGGTCCCAGATATCGAACTTGAGATCATTGGTCTGGCCCCGGATGAACTTCCCAATGCGTCTTTCATTGCCAATCCGTCGAATTCCGTTCAATCCAATATTTCTGAAGATATTTTGGGGAGAATATGCTTGAGGCACGGCCTGTCACTGGATGACGTCTTATTGCCGGGGCCAAATGATAGACCACACAACCCGCCGGAGGGATATACAACATTTAATCGCCACGCGTGCGTGGCCAGGACGCTTCCTCCGTTCAACGAGTACATAAGGGAGGTGTTGTCTTTTTTGAGGATCGCTCCATCTCAACTACACCCAAACGGGTATGCCTCCGTGAATAGTTTATTCATCGTCTTCATGGAGTACCTTCATAGACCACCGATCCCGACCGAGATCAGATATCTATTTAATTTCAAAACTCGAGGTGATTATCCTTCCTTCACATTTCTGGAAGCGGTGAGGAACTGCCAAGTGGTCACTGGGTCCGGGACCAGGTTGAGTTACTATAGGACGGAATGGTTCTATGTCAGTTGTCCTCCGGGGTTTGCCCGACGATGGTTATTCAGACGTGAGTGTAGCTGAGTTATCAAGTAATTACCAAGGTAATTACGGTCAAAGCGAAACTTATGCTTTTTCTCTCTCTTTTTTACAGCGACGATTCAGCGACCTGAGGGCGAGCACTTTAAGGAGATGGTGCGAGTACTTCGAGATGTCCCGAGTGGGGATAGGGATATTGAGCTGCTCTTGACGGATAGGAATCTCTGAACTTACGGGTTGATTGAACGAGGGCAGAGCATACTATTTGACGGGGCATTAAGGATTGTCTCTAAAAAACGAGTCAAGCACAAGAAGCCTAAAGTTATCATAGTCGAGGAGGCTGATTCTGAAAGAACTCATACTGACGACGAGCCGTTGTTGTAGCCTACAGACGTGGTTCAGGACGTTGAAGAGCAAAGAAAAGGCAAGGCAGCCGTCGTCACGCTAACTAAGAAGGGGAGATGGAAATCGGTAGTCACGGCCCGATCCTCTCCCGGATTTAGAATTTCTGAGATGTATCCTCCGCGGACTGAAAGTCATTACGAAGGGCTTACCGATCTTCCAATCCCGGATGATGTGACTTTTCAACATGATGCCGGGTTGGAGGAGTTCCATCGTACTCTAGAATTGAGCGAGCCTTTTATTACTAGCTCAGCCGACACTTCTGGTTGGTCAGGGGGAATACATATACCCACACATTTCATGACACTACACAGCTCTGAGTCTTAGGTCGTCGGTTTCGAGGAACCACTAACTTTATTTTCATTTCGCTTTGCAGATATTATGACTGGACGCGGCTCGATGCTAGGGAGCCTGCGACATGCTCGCAAATCTTCCTCATATTACGAGTCACAACGGAGAGAAAAAGATAGGGATCACGATCGTAGGTACTCCGGGTATTCTAGCCAAGAACGGAGAGATAGGGATTACAGACATCGGTCTCGATCGCGCACTCCTCCTTCAAGAGTTCCCATACAACCCCCTGTCCATGTTTCTCGTCCTTCTGATTCCTCGTACTACCAGTCGGCCTCTCAATCTTCTAAGTATGAATCTCGCCATCCCAGATCTAAGGAAATGCCCCCAATAGTTGCGGAACAAACTCCTATGGAAATTTCGGGGGAAGGAGCAATCAGGCTTGCTCAACTGAAGAAGGACTTTCCAAATATTTGCTTTGATAACTACATTTTTCCTCTTCACTTGAAAAGAATCCCGCCGGAGGCCGAGCAGACGGCGCACGATTATGTGCACGACTTTTACGCCCAATACAGGTCGTGGTACAAGGCAGCCGAGAAAGCGTCGTCATTGGCCTTTGAGCGTGGGGCCACCATCGAGAAAATGCAGGTTGAATTAGCTCAAAAGAGCCGTATTATTGATGTGCTAAACACTGAAGCTGAATCTTCTCGGAAGTCTGAAATGGAGGCTATCAAAAAGGCCGATGAAGCCCAGGCAACAATGGATATGATGAAACGTGAGCACTATGCCACGGTAGAGGACATGGGCCATCGAAACACCATGGTTACTGCCGAGAGGGACGCAGCCCTAAAGGAGCTGAACGAGCTTAAGTCTAAATTTGCCGAGATCGCCAAGGATAGGGATGATGCGAATAACGCAGCCCAGGAGGCGTGTGAACAAGCTGTGATCCTCCAGACTGAACGGGATGCAGCAGTAGCCAAGGTCCAGGCGGCTGAGATGGAGGTTGAGGAGAAAGTTCATCAAGCGGAGGCCAGGCTGGAGGGCGATATTGAAGATTTTCTTATCACTTACAATGCCAACGTGTTGAGACACCGAAATTTGGCCTGGCTCCAAGATTACCCGATACACCACCGCAGCGCTTGGGGTCGATTGGTCGAGGAAGAAGAGGAAGCGCGTCCGGGTGAATCGGTCGACCGATTCAAACTTGAAAACCGACTGCTGACACACGATGAGAAGAAGGTCCTTCATGATGCTATTATTTCTCATGAGGAGGAGATGATTGGTGGCCGATCTCTGGAGGTTGGAGAAGGATCAGGTGTTGAGCATCACTCTACTGTTACTGAAATCACCGCTCCACCTTCGGTAGTGCCTGTATCTGTGGTTCACTCACAATCCGTTCCTGCTTACGACCCAGAAAAACCGCGGTTATCTCCTATTCAGGAGCATACTTCTGAGGCCGCTCAGTCGTCCGCAAGCCAAACTGGGGAAGGTATTCCGAACTTATCTCAAGTGTTTTCTAAATAGAGAGTTTGCTCTGAAGCAGTTACTGATAACCTCTTCTTATCTTTGTTTAGTGACTGGAGTTGCTCCGATTGCCGCGACCCAAGAATCAAGCAAAGGGGATAAGGCCATCACCACCGAGACTACTGTTGTAACTGCAGTATCAACCGAGGCGGCGCAGGGGAGCGGATTATCTCTTGATGAACAAATGGTGAGCGAGCTGCTCGGCGTGCAGGGTGGCTTCTCCACAAACCTGCCGTTCATCATTAGTGACCTCCCGCCAACCTCTAGCCCTTCAATGCAGACTACGGATGCCCCCAGCCAAGCCCAGACGATTCGTGATGAAGAGATCCTGGCCGAGATTCATGCAGAATTATAAGCTGCGGGGCAAAGTGGTAGTGGGTGTGGTAGCACGGCGCGCAGAGCCCAGCACCAGCGAGGATAGTATCGTCGGGTGGCACTATCCCATCTTCCGTTGCGGGTCCGGTCCCTCCTACTCCTCCGGCACGGAGCCTTCATTTAGATTCAAGTTCTGAGGATGACGTAGATATTATGCCCCCGACCGAAGAGCAACCACCGGAGAGGAGGTCGTCCAAACGAAGGATTTCCGTTCCTAACAATTTTGATGACGAACCGCTGATAAGGAAGCCAAGAAAGAAGGAATAGATCGGCCTCCCAAGCAGATTTTTTGGTAGATAGAAACTTATTTTCGTTTTTTGTTAGTAGGTCGTGTATAGATGCAGGTTCGGCCCCTGCTAGTAGGGATTCTTTTTTGGGAGAACTTATTTGCATGTAAGTCCTTGTCTTCGGTTAGTTGAAATAAAATTTAGTTTCTTTGTTTCAACTCTCATTTCTTTTGTGCTTAAGTGTTTGTAGTGTCTTGTTTTCAGTCTGGTGCACTTGTGGTGTTTTTATCGTCAAGTAGAATTCGCTTTTATTCGCCAAGTCTGAGAATCTTGGTCGCAAGTTGTGATCGATGAATAATCGAACTTCGGACATTGCATCACTTTGGTTAGCGATTAACACTTAGCTTTTTTTCCCCCTAGTCTTGGGGAATAACATTTGTGTTTTGGTGGTTGAGTGCGTTTATAGCAAACTTTAAGCACATGTCCACATTCTGGGGATTTAAGATAATTTGAGATTGATAATCCGGTTCGCACTCTGGGAACTCGAGAGTTATCGATGTTTGTAACCCAGTTCGCGCTCCGGGAACTTGGAATTGATGTTCACATTCTAACTCACACTCTGCGAACTCGGAGTTAGTATTAACATTTCAGTTCGCACTACTGGAACTTTAACTTGGTATTTGTGCTCCAATTCACACTCCGGGAACTTGGAGAAAACATGTATGTTTGGGTTCGCACTTAGGGAACCTGGAATTGATGTTTATACTCCATTCACATTCTGTGAAGTTGGAGTTCGCACAGATGCTTCGGTTCGCGCTCCGGGAACCTGTAATCCACATTTATGCTCCGATTCACGCTCTGGGAAGTCGGAGTTAGCCGCTGGATGGTCAGTCACATCTATTTGGGCTTTCAGGAATTCGTTCATACTTTGAGAACGATGGATTCGATGTTTATACTCCAATTGGCACTTTGAGAATTTGGAGTCCATTCGCACTCTAGGAATGATTTATTTAATGTTTATACTCTAATTCGCACTCTGGGAATTTGGAGTCCGTTCGCACACTGCGAACGAGTTATTTAAGGTTTATACTCCAATTCGCACTCTGGGAAGTTGGAGTCCGTTCGCACACTGGGAACGAATTGTTGAATGTTTATACTCCAATTCACGCTCTGGGAAGTTGGAGTCCGTTCGCGCTCTGGGAACGAATTTTTGAATGTTTATACTCCAATTCACGCTCTGAGAAGTTGGAGTCCGTTCGCGCTCTGGGAATGAATTATTGAATGTTTATATTCCAATTCACACTCTGGGAAGTTGGAGTTAGTGTGAGGATTGTCGTGTATCAATCCCTTTAAATGTTAACGTGGTGACAACCCCCCGAGCTTGGGCTTTGCGTAGCGAGTGACCAGTCGTATCACAGTCACTCCCTACTTGAATTAAATCCCACCGTATGATGGAACTTAGCTCTTTGTGCATTGTGATGTTTTGCGGCGTATTCGATAAATCACAGCTCTGGCTTGAAGAGATAGCATTTTATTGCTGAAATGAGAAAATATGGCAAAGTCAGCTGCCTTATTACAAGTTCGAATTTCAAAATGCGAAAATAAAATGCAATGGAAATAACGAGCTAGAACAAATAAAGCCTGTCATGTATAGTAGCGACAGAGACTCTCGCTATTCCAGGCTCTCGGTAGAGTTACACCGTCGACGGTCGAAAACTTGAATGTGCCATCTCCGAGCTTTTGTGAAATCACATACGGTCCTTCCCAATTTGGCTTCATGTGAGAAGGAACCGGATAAACTCTCTTGAGTACAAGGTCGCCAAGTTCGAAGGTCCGCGGTCGGACCTTGGCATTGTACATTCGGGTGACTCGACTCCGATATGCGGCTGTCCTTAAATCAGCCTCTTCGCGCCTCTCATCGAGCAGATCCAGGGATTCGGCAAGTAGTATAGCATTCGTTTTCAGATCATAATATGTCACACGATGAGAATGAACTTCCATTTCGACCGGAATAACAGCCTCAGCGCCATAGGATAGAGAAAATGGAGTGTGGCCGGTTGCAGTTTTGTGAGTCGTCCGATAAGCCAAAAGGCCATGGGAAGTTCATCAACCCACTTGCCCCCGGCCTTTTCCAGTCGTTTCTTCAAAATAGATTTGATGACCTTACTTACGGCTTCGACTTGGCCATTTGCTTGCCGGTGTGCAACAGCGGAGAATTTCTTATGGATATGGAATCGCAGACAGAAATTCTTAAATTCAGCGCTGTCGAACTGGGCTTCGTTATCGGTAATAATAGTATGCGGGAGACCGAACCGACAGATGATGTTGCGTACTACAAAGTTGATAACTTTCTTCGTCGTGATTGTTGCAAGTGGTTCGGCCTCCGCCCATTTCGTAAAGTAATCGACTGCGACGATAGCATATTTCGCGCCACCTTTGGCCAAAGGCAATGTACCAATTATATCAATCCCCCATATTGCAAACGGCCATAGACTGACCATTTGGGTCATCTCAGTAGGCGGAGCCCTAGGAATCCGAGCGTGTTTTTGGCATCTGTCACAATTTTTGGCATAGTCCATGGCATCACGATTTACAGTAGGCCAATAATATCTGTATCGGAGTATTTTCTTGGCAAGTGCTTGTCCCCCAGTGTGATCGCCACATTCTCCTTCGTGTACATCGTGTAACACTCATTTGATTTCATCGTGCGCGATACACCGGAGAAGAGGAATGGAATATCCCCTTCGATACATAACTCCATTTTGAATAACAAACCGTGAAGCCTTTCGTAGAATTTGTCTTTTCTCGCTTCGACGCTCGGGTAACACACCACGTTCGATATAATCTCGATAAGGAGTCATCCACGATTCCCTATTGGAGGTAGCTTCAAATGTGAAATCGGTCTCCCTTCGATCAATGCTCGGAGAGGATAGGGTTTCAACCGGAACGACCCCCAACTGCTGAGCCTCACCTGTACTTGCTAACTTGGCCAACGAATCAGCTTTCTGATTGTGCTCTCGGGGTATGTAGAAAATGGCATAGTAATCTAATTGATCAAGCATCTCCAGAACTCGAGTTAGATAAGCGGCTAATCTTCGGTCTTTGGCCTGATATTGTCCTCGAACTTGACATACTATCAACTGGGAATCACAGTAGATCTCTACAGCGATGATTTTCAGATCACGGGCAAGCTTTAGTCCGGTAAGTAGAGCTTCGTACTCGGCTTCATTGTTGGTTGCACGGAACTCGAACCTTAAAGCATAACATATGGATCGTCTCTCGGGGGTTTCAAGCACTACCCCAGCTCCTGAGCACCGATCGTTTGACGCACCATCGGTGTGCAGCTTCCATATGTATTCGGGAGATTTGCTGGTCTCGGGCAAGTATTCGGGAACAGTAAATTCGGCTATAAAATCTGCTAGGACTTGGCCGTGAATGGCCCTTCTTGGAGTATAAGTGATGTCGAATTGACTCAGTTCGATGTTCCATTTTAGTAACCTACCAGACGTCTCAGGTCGCGTGAGGACCTGTCGTAACGGCTGATCGGTGTACACAGTAATAAGATGAGCTTGAAAATATGGACGGAGCTTCCTCGAGGCAATGACTAGGCAATATGCCAACTTTTCGAGCTTTGGATAATTTCTCTCGGCTCCGGTCAATTGTTTGCTCACATAGTAGACCGGTTTTTGTACTCGGTCTTCCTCCCGAATTAATGCAGCACTGATTGCATTTTCAGATACCGCTAGGTAGAGATATAACTGTTCATGATCTACAGGCTTTGAAAGGATTGGTGGTACGGAAAGATGTTGGACTAGCGATTGAAATGCGCCCTCACATTCTGCAGTCCATTCGAAGTTTCGTTTCCCTTTCCGAATCAAATCGAAGAAGGGAATGCATTTGTCGGTCGACTTTGAGATAAACCTGCTCAGTGCTGCGACTTTCCCATTAAGGCTCTGAACTTGCTTTATGGTTCTCGGAGTTTGAAGATTTCTGATAGCCCAGATCTTCTCGGGGTTGGCCTCTATTCCTCGGGCATTGACAATGAACCCAAGGAATTTTCCGGATGCGACTCCGAAATGAAACTTCAGCGGATTAAGCTTCATTCCATATTTTCGGAGGATACTGAACAATGACTCCAAGTCTTTGACGTGATCAACGGAGTATCGTGATTTCACCAACATGTCATCTACATAAACCTCCATAGTCGTCCCAATCTGATCAGCAAACATTCGGTTGACTAAGCGTTGATAAGTTGCGCTAGCATTCTTTAATCCAAAAGGCAAGACCATGTAGCAGTATAATCCCAAATCGGTTACGAAGCTTGTGTGCTCTTGATCGGGTACATGCATGGGTATCTGATTGTAACCTGAGTAAGCGTCCATGAAGGATAATAATTCATGTCTCGCGGTTGAATCTACCCGTTGATCGATTCGGGGAAGCGGAAAGCTGTCTTTCGGGCAGACTTTATTCAGATCTGAGTAATCGATACACGTTCTCCATTTCCCGTTTGGTTTTCGGACGAGTACGAGATTAGACACCCACTCTGGGTATAATGCGTCCCTAATGAACCCATTTGATTTCAACTTATCGACCTCTTCTTTTAGGGCGGCAGATCTCTCTGGATCCATACCACGCCTTTTTTGCTTGACCGGGAAAAACCGCGGGTCAATATTTAGGGTGTGGCTCGCGATGTCTGGCGAGATCCCACACATATCAGAATGCGTCCAAGCAAATACGTCCAGATTCGCTTGGAGAAACTCGACCAATTCCCGTTGTGCTTGCAGGCTCAATTGCGACCCAATTTTCAACATCTTTGAATTATCGCTACCGCTGATCGGAACGTCGATTGTTAATTCAGCTGGCGAAGCCTGACTTTCTCTAGATTCATCTTTATTCTCATTGTCTCGGGGGTCTAGATCCTTCTGGAATTGGTCGTGATGCCTGAGCCGAGGCCCAGGCGTTAATTGTCAATTGTCGGTGAAACGGACGCAGAGAGATTCCTCTACGCCCTTTCCTTTTTCCTTTCGCTGCGCCTCTCGCAGCTCAGCAACATAGCAAGCTCTCCCCGCAGCTTGATCTCCTTGTATAACCCCTATCCCGTGATCAGTAGGGAACTTAAGGGTCAAACACCATGGGGCAATAGCTACCCTAAATTCAGCGAGGGCCGGTTGGCCCAAGAAAGCATTATACGGAGAAGGAATATCCAAGACAACAAATTGTAACATCCGAACTCTTCGGCATTCTTCCACTCCCAACTCCACCGGCAATTCAACCATTCCGGTCGGTATCGTCGCACTTCCGTTGAAGCTGTGGACTCGTGATTGACAAGGTTTTAAGTCCATAGCTTCCATCTTCATTAAATCATATGCTCTTTTAAACAGTATGTTCACAGAACTCCCACTGTCTACCAAGATTTTCTTCATCCAAGCAGGACCAACTTGAGCGGATATAACCAGTGGGCCGATCGTGGGGGCTTCGATTCTATCAGCATCTCGATTTCTAAACACGATGTCGTCTGTCATCGTCTTCTGTTGTTTAGCCGGAGCCCCGTCCTCAGAATTGCTACAACACTCGAAGTCCGCATGCTTGATCGCATTGGCATATGACTCCATTTCCCCCCAGCTTCTGTCTGCCGGATGGGGACCACTACTTATTGTATTGATAACCAACCTCCCGCCCGTGCGAGTGGGTTCACCCTGCCTTTCCTGATTCTGTGTACGATTTTGATTGGATGGGCCCGCTCCACCAGACTGCGGCGCCCGAACATACTGGTCCAACTTTCTCTCTCTGATTAACTTTTCAATGAGGTCTTGCAAATGCCTACACTCATTGGTATTATGCCCGTAACTTTCATGAAACCTACAGAATTTTCTTGTTTGAATCTGCCTCTCTGACGAAGGCTTCGGAGCAGGCTTCTTGTATTGCATAGTATTACAAGTCTGTAGGTATACGTTTTCCAGCGACGTGTTAAGCGGTATATAACTGTCAAACATTGCGGCCCTATGCCTCAGACCACGATTCTGATCTTGCTTCTTGCCTCGGTTATCACCGTTTCTCGGTCGTTGAGTCTGTTTATTTTGAATATTCAACTCGACTTTTCCTGAACTCTCGCCGGTCTGTTTAACCGCAACATTACTCTGAATCCCTTCACTGCTGGGCCTTGCATCGTCCTCCTTCCTAGACTGTTTCGCATCCTCTCGCCTCAAGAACTGAGCAGCTTTGGAATAGAAACGGTCCAACGATGCGGGAGGCTTTCCAGCCAACCAATTGCCAAACTCGGAATCAGGATCGATTCCTTTAGTTAAAGCCATTAAGATAGAATTATCATTGGGGTTGGTGATCTCTGCGCACGCAGCATTAAACCTCTCCAAATATCGTCTAAGTGTTTCTCCGGGAGCTTGAGTAACACTTGATAAGGTTTAACATCCTTAGGTCTGGCAATATGCATACGAAACTGCTCAACAAATTTGGTAGCTAACTGATCAAAAGAAGAAATAGATCGCGGTGGTAGTCGCGTAAACCACATCGTCGCAATTCCCCCTAAGGAAATGGGAAAACTACGACATTTTACTGCGTCATCGGCTCTCGCAGCTGTCATCGACCATTCGTACTTCAAAATATGTTGATTGGGGTCGGAATTCCCTTCATACATGGGCAGGGTTGGCATTCTGAATCGCCTAGGAGGTTCAGCGTACAATATGTCATCAGTGAATGGGGTATGACTTCGGGAGATTCCCCAATCGTCATTTGTTAGGCCTTGACTCTCGCGAATCATTTGGCATACCATGGCTGAGAGGTCTGGTGTTGCCACACTCTGAGGGTGGTGAGCCAAAGTGTGGTCGGGTTCCACAGTGCAAGATGGGATCGGACGTTGTCGATGATCCGTGTCTCGCCTCCTTGGCACAATGTCTTCCGGGACATAGGGTTCTGGTGCTCGTTCCTGTTGGTAGTAAGCCTGGTTGGAGTGATTTCGAGTATCAACTCCTATGTCAACCGCAGCGGTGGTGGCATGGTTATCCGCGGTGTGTTGCGGTACAGCGCCCCCTCGAGATGAGGGCCCTGTATGAAAACTAGCAGATGGGCCGACTCTTATCTGTCCCATGGTCAATGCTGGCTGGTGGTCAACGGCCTGTGCATAGCTTCCCTCTAGCCTGGGACGGGTGGATCTGTGATTGTAGTCGGATGAAGCAGAACTTTCCGTGGAGGAACGAGACGCACGATCCCTCCTAGATCTTCTACGCCCTTGGCGATCTAGTTGGCTGGCTAACTCAATGTTGACGTGCAATTGCTCGGCTAGCTGTTGCCGACTTTGAGTTAGTTCTTGGAGCAATGTCTGGAACTCTTGCCTGGTGACCGGACCTGAGGGGTCAGAATACCCGGTATCATCTTGGTTAGGTGGAGGTAGTTACGCGGGATTTTGTCTATCCCGACCTTCTTGACCAGCGGCAGATGTGGTTCTTGTGCTAACCATTTTGGATAGTAAACTCCTTTCCTAGACTTTAGCAAATCTGAATAGAACGGAAGGAATCTGAAGATGAAATCTGGATCTCTCCCTTAGATTTATGCAATCCGGTATCAGCGACAGATCCAAGGAGCGGGAGAAAAACTGGGTTTCTCTTACTGAAAGCACCAAAGTGTTTGTACCAAAATTGGGCACAACACTCTTCGGGAGTCTTTTGAAGAGATAATAAATGAAGAATATGAATTAAAAATGAGGATAATCTAACAAAAACTCCAAACAACAATGAAGTAAAGACAAAGGCACACAATTTATTATGGTTCGGCACGTTGCCTACGTCCACTGTGAAGTTTTAGCAATTTTATTGATTCTTTTTCAACGTTTACAAGCGATTACAGCAAGCAACAGCAGAATACAACTGGAAAATTCAAAATCAACAGCTAGTATATGATGTAGGATGATGGAGATCTCAATCCGGCAGAGTCTAGGCGCTTCAGAGTCGAAAGATCCCTTTTCTATTGGCCCTGGGGCTCTATTTATAGGCGTAGGCTGCTGATATTTCGCTGAAAACCCGGGAGACCACTTCTGGCACGTGAGGGGGCCCACACGCCCGGTCTTAGGAAGTTTGGGCCCACTTTGGTATCGGTTCGAACCCCATTCGAACCGATCAAGAATTCATCCAATCGTGGAGAAATTTGGTGTGGACACTCTTCGACATGAATGCAAGCTTCTATGAAAATTTCGCGGCATTTGGATCAGTAGATTGAGAGATATGATGGATTCGAAATGGGGTTAATTGTGTGGCTGTTTGGTTCGAAACCATGCATTCGAATCGATGGTTTCGAAACCATGGTGGCACGTGTCTTCGTGTTGACGTGGAGCGCACACTTCGCCTCGATCCGGGTTTTGCTCCGAGTTGAATGCTTCGACTCCATACATTTCGGCGCATTCGAACCGATGAAAGACACGTCACCTTGGCCAGTTGACCGAGTGGATTCGAAAGAAGCTTCTTAGATGGATTGAATAAGGCTTCATGGATGGATTCGAACATGGCCTCCGTGCTGGGTTCGAACAAAGCTTCTGTGATGGGTTCGAACAACCGAAGCTTAGTTGATTCGAATGAGGATCTATGGATGGATACGAGCCTTACAAACTCTCCATGGACCTGAGGCCCACTGGCGCGGACCAGATCGATTCGAAGTTGATGGAGTCGAGTCGAGGCATTCTGATGGGTTCGAAGTCCCTCGGTTCGAAGTCCATCGGTTCGAAGTTGATCGATTCGAATGGTGCATGAGGATGGGTTCGAAGACAACCACCATGATGGGTTCGAAACCAGTGTGTTCCCTTCAAGTTGAACCGATCATAACTTGAGCATATGAACTCGGATTGACTCAAAATTTGAGATGGCGGCTTCTACGGTCTTTCTTGTCGTGTCTTATCAATTGTAGCTCAATCTGGACTCGGACAAAATTCAACGATATCCATAGCGAAACGAAATATGACCAACCTCTAAGACGAACTATTCTCCGTTTTTCGATCGATCTTTTGGTATCGCGGCTTTGCCAAAAAGCGGGATAACAGTATCTGAGCTGAAAGGTTAAGCCAGAACCTTGGCTCTGGTGGGAATTACTCATTAAATAGAGTCTGTAGTACTCTAGAATGAGTTGAGTGTGTGTGTGTGTGTGTGTGTGTGTGTGTATATATATATATATATATATATATGAGCGCGTACTTGTTATTTTCTTATATAAAGATTTTAAATGATTTTATGTAAACTATATTTTGATATATAAAGTAATATTTCCTTCTAATAAATATGTAGGTGATCGGTTGTTAATTATTGAAATTAAAATTAAGGAATAATATAATACAACCAAACCGAAATTGGAGTCTTGAATTGGAATTAAGTTAAGTAGAAATAGAAATACAACCAAATTAAAATTTATTTGATTGAAGATAAAATTCTAAATCTGGTACCAAAATATGAAAATTTTATTTCAAAGTGATGTAAAATAATAAATAAGTATTCTTTGGATAATTGGGACTTGTTGCAAACAATGGGTTGTTTGAAATTCGATTTGAATTTAAACCAAAGGTGGTTTACAGTTTTAAAACATGGCTGGGAGGGCCAAGAAATAAATATGTATGGATATACATGATATCAAAGATAATTTGAAATAAACTCTAAGAGGTTGAGTTTTGATTTTTCCCTGAATTGTGATGTAAAAACCCAAAGTAGTATAAGTTTTGAGCTTATAAGGGGGAAAGAACTTTGAAGTTTGAAGCGGGAATTCAAATTAAGGAAGGTTGATTGGATTAAGTAAATTGAAATTTAACTTTGGGAAGTTAAATAAGTGTAGAAAAAGCAACCAGAATTGGAAATTTCAAGATGAAATTGGAATTTAACTTGGAAAGTTAAATGGTTGATTTGAATAGGGAATTTGTGTGACCTCAAAACGGGTTTGAGATTTAAAAATTGAGAATGGATGGATGTTTTAGAATAAATTGGATGTTATCATCCTATTGTTGATGAAAATATTTAAATTGAGAATGGTATTGTATAAATAAAATAAATTTGAATAGTTGAGTTTGTAAATTAAAATTGTTTAAGAACTGGCTTCAAACTGGAAGATAAAATTGAATAATAAATTAAATTTTGAAAACAAATAAAATTGTATTGAGCTCTTATTTGAATCTGAAAAATATAAGTAGAGATAAATTGAAATGAAGAATTGGACTCAGAAATTTAAGATTGTTTAAAAACTTTAAATAAAAGTTAATTTGGTTTAAAAAGTTAAATCAACCTTTGAGAATTTAACTCGAATTTATATAATTCGAGGTAGTTTAAATTCAAGATTAAAATTGAATTAATTTAAAATTTAATTTGGTTTGAAGTAATTGGATTGGTGATTGAAAATGTATAAGTTTAAAAATTTTAAATGGGAAATTGATTGAAGTGATTTGGATTCTGAAATTAAATTGATAATAATTCAAATTGATTGGAATAATATGAAATTATAATTAAAATTGAACAGGATTAAAATCAACTAGAATTTGATTTAAATTTGGGAAGGAATCAAGATTGATTCAACTTGAATTGGGAATTAATCAAGTCCAATGGAATTTGGAGTTATTTGAATTGGAATTGGGTCAATATAAATGGAGATTTAAATTGAATTGTTGGGGAAGTGAACAGTTGGCTCTTGACTATTTTCAATATAAATTGTAATGATTAATTAAGGAGTAATTAATTTGTATAATAAAGTAAAATAAGTTAATTAATATAAGTAATTATGGACTAATGTGATTAAAATGCTTAATTCATTCCAGAGGATTATGAGTAGTGTATACCGTAGCGGAAGTCGTGTGTGCCGCTGAGAGCCAACAGTCTGCGTTTGATTTTATATTGGTAGACTGCGACCTATGGTATAACATATTGAAAGTCGTGTGTGCCGCTGAGAGCCAACAGCCTGCGTTTGATTTTATATCGGTAGACTGCGACGTGGGTAGGAGTGGAGAAGTTTCATTTCGACAGCGAAATCAAAGGCCGCGGAGAGCCTGCAGTTACATGGACTTTTGCTGCGACGGCAACGTAACCCTGGATGTAACTGTGATCTGTTGTGTGGGATCCATTACGTAATTGAGAGGCCGCGGAGAGCCTGCAGTTACATGGACTTTTGCTGCGACGGCAACGTAACCCTGGTATGTAATTGTGACCATGGATGGGGGTGATGATTTTCAGAGCATTGTCACCAAAGATATTTACTCTATTTTCAAAAACTGTTTTCTATATTTTCAATAAAATTAGTTTCCAAGTATTTTCACTGGATGTTGAAAACGGGTTTACTAAGTAAATATAGATTTTCAGTCCTACGCCTGATCAACGTATGACTGAATTTCTATGAGAACAAGGATGGACTGGTTGAGACATCGAGCTATAAAAAGTATTTTTATAAAGAGCTATTTTATTAAGTATGATGTGAATTTAAAAGCATTTCTATAATTTTTAAAAAAAGATGTTGGAATTTTGAGGAAATAAAAGGAAATCCAAACTCGAATTTTAAGAAGTGATTCTTTGTCATTAAAATCGAATATTGATCTAGAAGTTGAAAATAAGCTAATTGGTTAAATAATTATTTGATTGAATATGTTAATAAAATTTAACTTTGGTAAATAAATGGATTGTAAATTAATAATGGAATTTGGAAATGAATTCAAATTGTAAATAGAACTCGACTTGGATTTAATAATGAAATAAATTAGAAGAGATGTTGTAAAAATAAAATAGGGTTGGATTGAAAAAAAAATATGATGGTTTGAATTATAAATAAAATTCAAGGGTGGTTTGAATAATATTTAATGAGATTTGTAAGTAGATTGGATATAAGAGAAGTGATTATAATAGAAATAGTTTGAGTTGCAAAAACAAAACCCAAGTGAATGGAAATTTATTTGAAAATGACTCTGTATTAATAAAATAAATTAGAAATGAGTTAAGTAGATGAATTCAAAAATTTAAAATGTGTAAATAAATGGGTTAATTGATTTAAGAAATAAATAGATGGAGTCTGATTGAAGAAAAAAAAACTAAATCAAAGATGTGATTGGAATGAGATTATCAGACTGAACTTAAGTTCGGTGGCCTATTAATTTGAAGTTCAAATGAGATAAGTATGTGCTTGGTTATTATTTTGATAAATTGAGAAGGTGAATTAAAATTAAAATTAAAATTAAAGTGGATGGGCTAACCAAATTTAATGGGATTTGATTAAATGAGAATCAAATCGAAGTAAACTTAAGTTTGATGTTGAGATAAATTAAAGTAAATTTACTTAAGTCTAAAATTTATGGAAGCCTGGCTTCGAATAAGAGTGGAATCCATTAAATAAAGGCTTGGATTAAATTAGTTTGGAAATGGTTATTAACTTATAAGTTTGAATGTGCCATGCTTAATAAATTGTTTTGAATGAATCCAATGTGGGAATGAGATAAAATGTAATGTACGGTTGGTTAATAAATTAGAAATGAATGGAATTAAGTGCAGAATGGGTTGAAATTAATTTAAAAATAGTTATAAACTAAATAAATACTCTGTTAAGCGAATATTGTCGAATTTGTATAGAATGAATTGTCGTATGACGTAAATCTAAGTAATTAAATTTCTGTGAATTGATAGGGACTAAATAAATTGGTTTTAGAATTAATAAAGTGAATATGAGCTTGTTTGGATTAGAAATCAATTGGATGTAAGAAATTGAGTTGGAAACCATTGAAACTAAATGAAATGGCTTATAAATTGATTGAAAACAATTGAATTAGCTTAAAAGTTATATAAATCGCTTATGGAAAGCGTTTTGGTGTTTGTCGCTTATGATATATATGTGTTTAGCTATTAAATATAAGTGAAACGCTTGTGATTTGCTATTAAAGTAAATGAAATGTTGATAAATACTCTATATATGGCACTTACATATTTAAATTGAGTAAGTACAGGTACCTGAAGGCCGTTTGGCTGGATTTGGATTGAACTAATTGCTTAAATAAACAAGCTGCTTGCTTAAAATGCTAAATAAGGTACGCCTACGCAATACAAATAGGAAATATGAACTGTCTTTTCTTTTTCCGACCGGGTGGGTCGATGTATATATATTTATATCTTTTGTCAAATTGCAAAAGGTCCTCCGTACAAAGGAGACTCTGTCAAAAATTTTCCAAAATTTTGGGAGTTAGAAAATTTCTGAAAATTTTTGGGAAAATTTTTGTTAAGCAATTAAACGATTTCAAATATGAAACTGAAATAAATTAGTAGATGAAACTACTATGAATCAGTTATAAATGAAAGTTAAAATTCAATGCTCAAATTTAAGATGAATTGAATTCATAAAGAAATGGGAAAGATTAATTTGAAATAGGTATGAAACATATGTGAGGAAATGTATAAAATGATTATAAAGGGTTACAATTGGATATTATTGCTTGGTAAGATATGCAGGTATTAAAAGGGGAAAAGAAAATTGAATTTGATTCCAAAAGATAAATTTGTATTGCCCGACAAAAAGGTACGTATTTAAATTTCTAGATGAGATTGGATTGGGTTTTTGATGTAGCAACTTGGCTTTTGTTTTCTTTTGGAATTTGGGAGCCCGTAGAAGCTTTTTGTAGTAGTACCGAGCTAGCCGCGCAAAGGAGATGCTGGCAAAAATTTTCGGAAATTTAGAGTGTTAGAAAAATTTTGAGAAAATTTTGACAATTCAAAATTTGGTTTTAAATTGAAATTTAGATGATTGAGCAAAAGGGTATTGTATGGAACTATAGATGATTTTAGGAAGTTGGTTAAGGTAATAGTGGGTTTTTAATAAAAGATAATTGGTAGAATGTTGAATTGTGAGTTTTTGGAAAAAGTAAACGGGTATTGGCCATTCTTCCTAACTAGTAATTTCGGGGACGAAATTCTTTTAAGGGGGAAGGAATGTGACGACCCGGAATTTCTAACCATTTAAAATTTGAGAAATTAATTGATTTTAAATATTTAAAAGTTACTTTTAACTTGAACTCAAGGTTCCAATATTTATTTGATAATTAAATTATTGAATTATATAGTTTAAATATCGAATTTAATAATTGAAAAGTGGGTAAATTGTTGAATCTGAAATTTCTAAGCCTGTTTAAATAATTTGAAGGCTTATAAAATTTCTAATGATAATACTGGAGATAATAGAATGATTGGAATTTAATTTAAAGGTGGTTAGTTCAATTTTGAAATATATCGTTCAAGTCGATATTTAAAATATAGCCTTCCGAGGCACAGTCTCGGAATTCGACGAAACCAGTTCCATTGGATTTGTAATATTGTATTATGGTCGGATTTCGATTTTCGTAATGTTTGGAGTTGTCGTGTTATCGTACGGTATATAAACGCGTCGATAGGAGTTTGAGATAATTTGAAAACAAAAATATATAAAAGTAAAATCAAATACAAAGTCAAAGATATTTCCATTTATGATGCCTACTCCAGAAGCTTTTCCATTTCCTTATCCTATTACCGTTCCCCTCTCTCTATTCTAAAAAAAAAGAAAGCGATCTAACTCCTAGAAATAAAAAATAAAAAAAGGGTTTCATCCTGGAAATTTACGAATTCGTTAAGCAAAGAGGATTAGGGCGTCGCGTGAGGGGATTTGGAGGTAAGCTCGATCGAAAGGCGGTTTCACGTGGTTGATGGCGTGACGCTTGGCGAAGTCGCGTCTGCGAGTGGGTTCGACGGCTACGATAGGGAGTCTCTCGAGCCGAGTAGAGGTTTGTTGGTCGCGCGCGCACTCGAAGGACTCACGGCGACGCAGTGGAAGGCGGCGACGATCAGGAGGTGGACGGTCTCGCGTGGGTCAATTTGAGGGTAACTGGTTTGGGTTTTGGGCATGTAGTCGAGTTCGACTCGTTGAAGGGAGGGGACGACTTATTTGGGTATGCGTTCTCCCTCTTTCTACTGTTGTAAAATTTATATATGTAAATATACTTTCATACAAATAAAATTAGGTTGTCACTACAGTTATGAATTGGCTGACAACATAGAATTTGTAAATTTGGGATTGTGAAAAAAAAGTCATAGTTAGGAAATATATATATATATAATATTTAGAGTTTGATTTTGGAAGCTTATATAAATAATTCACGTAAAGGGATGGGTTGTCAAAAGAGGAATGTAAATTGGTCAAAAACACTTTTAAAATTTTTAGGTTAATGTTTATTCGAACAAATTAGTTAAATTTAAATTAATAAGTGATAACGTACTATTCGAGTACTTCAAATAGTGATAACATGTAAAAATGTTTTACAAGGTCAATAATCAAGGAATCAAGCAGTTGGATCAGATTGCAAAATTTAAGGGGGGCAAAGGTGAGTAATTCTCACTCTGTTTGATGCTTATTTAGATTTACTGGTTGAATTTAAATAATTGGTTGATTGATTGAGTTGATTGAATTTGTGCTGATGTTCTGGTGACTTTGTTTTGGTCGGTTTTCGAGTTAATTGATGTTTAACTCGTAGCATTTGGATTTTTTTAAACTTAAATCATAAATAAGAGAATGGTTCATTTAAAGATAATAAGGGTTAATGATTGGTGATTTATTAAATACGTATGATAAATTAAATGAAAAATAAATTTATAATTCCAATTAATTAGTTAAGTTTAAACTAATTAGAACGATCATTTGGTGGTTTAATCAGTAATTATTTAATGCAATTAATAAAATATAAGTACTTGTGTAATTAATCAAGAGATAAATTAAGATAATTAATTAAGGAGAATGAGTTTATTTAATGAAGTAAATAAAAAGGTGATAATTTTGGGTGGAGATAAATGAAGTATGATATACTATGGTTTAATTAATATAATTAGTTTAGATTTAGATAAATTGAACTATAGTTGGAATAAATAACTTATATAATTAATGAAGTAATTAAAGATTCAATTAATTAAGATTAATTGAACCATAATATGTGACTTATGAGGAATTAATTAATATAAGTAGTTAAGGATTAATGTAAATAATATAGTTAATTAATTTATGAAGTAATTAAGATTACTTATTGATTTTAGGTTAAGAATAATTAATTAATATCGTGAAATTAATTAATATTTAATGAAGGAATCTAAGTGATCGAGATTTGAAATTCAATTTGAATCAATCGAATTGATTTGTAGGTGATTAAGCTTTGCTTATGGGTGATTGAATAGTATTGGATGCTTGAATGAGTTGATATCTCTATTATGAAATGTTGTGTACTTCATTTGAATAACTTGGGTTAAGATAACATGAGTTTCAAAGTGACCGGGTCGGGTATTGGGAAATACCCGAAACCACTTCGAATTTTATAAATTGATTTGTGAAATCAATACGATGAAATGGGATGATTTTAGTAAATTGGATTGATTTATCTAAGTCTGGTACTTAGAAATTGATATGTGAAATAAGGATTGCTTATAGCAAATTTTGAATTGATTGAATTGATATATGTTACCCGGGTTTATAGAAGTTGATTGTTTTGGTATTCCATGTTAGTTGGGTTTACTCACGCTGGTTTCCAGCCTGACCTGGGTGTTACTTTGGTGTAATGCTCGGGTCAGACCGAGTATTACAATTTTTAGGTAGGTACGTTCTGGAGCTCAGGTGGCGAGCTGGATGTCAGGTACGTGTAGAGTATTTCCGTTGTATTATATTATTGTTAAACTGAGACATGATAATTGTATATTCAGTGACCGTATAAACTCTGAAGTATATTAAATGTAATTGACGGATATGATATTCTTTTGTAAACTGTTATTAGTTATTATTATATTTTATCCGCTGCGAATGTGAGTTGTTGATGTTTCTGTTCTTCTTCTTCTTCTATCTCTTTCTTCTTTTTCATAACTATCTGGAATTTTCGGGTTTGAAAATTTCTGGTCGTTACACGTGCCTTCGGTTCTGTTCGAACCCGGAACAGACTTGTATGGATGTGTGTCCGACATTACACTTTGAGATGTAAAACTGGTTTCTATCAAATACATTTCTGTTTGGTGGCGGAGATTTATTCTCTTAGCTTAACACCGTTTTCTGAGACGTACGAGCAAAGGTTATGTAGTTGATGGTTACCAGTGGTACATTCCCAATTTGGTAATGTGGCATACGAAGTGCTGCTGATCATTTGTTGATCAAAGCATGGGTTTGTAAAAAGCGTAGCTTTGTGGACGAGACTTCATCGAGCCTCACAATCCGGAATGGTCGAAACAGGATGAATGCGGCAAGGTTATTTGGGGGTAGCGCCCCTTGAGGGTATGTTCATTTCCTTCTGGATAGAGGTGATATCGTGGTATGGAGCCCAGATATTTAACCTATGTGGTTACTACAAATACATTACTTTGTGGTTGTTGGTATCGAGCGCTCGGATAAAGGTTGGTTACGATCGGGGATGGCATACTCGTGTAGTAGTTACCTAGTTACAGAGGTAACCCGACCTTGTGTTGGCAGAGATCCGGTTAGGTTCTCGGGGCGTCGCTGCAGAGGCATACCCATATGGCAATGGGAAGTTCCTTGGCCTGACCATTTGTTGGAAATCCAAAGAAACAATACGAGCCCTTTACGATTGCAATTTTATAACCTGCCTCCTCAGGAGGTAGCTATAACAGGCATAATATAATGGTACCTATGCTAGCTAAGATTAATATTATACTTTTGAAATGTTTCCCACTATGCACTAATAATAATAATATCAAAAGATTTCGCGTATCAAGCATGTTTGACTATCATAAGGAGATATCTCCCCATGTGTGCGATTGCATTGTGTGTGTGCCGGGAGGCCTTATGGTAGTTTACTTTCCCATAAAGCATTGCGGTTTTCAACTTTAAACTCTTTTGTTCGTTTTTAAAGGCCAAATGTTTTTGTTTGCTCATACCAGTCCCACGACTGACCTGGAGTTTATTGTTCCCTTCCTAAACTCTGGGTGCCCACTATTTTCCACACGGGCAGTTTAGAGTTGGGTTTTCTAGACATAGATATAGATTTGGTAGCTTTTAGCTTTCTCTTTGGTATTCTTTGGAGATCTTGGATTGTAACAACCCGGAATTTTAAGCAATATCAATTTAATAATCTGTATTAATAACTAAATTGGTTTTGATAATTTTTCTTTATAATTTAATTTAAATTGGTAAATTTAATCTTTTAAAGGTTAATAAATTTTAATCTGGAAATATTGATAAGATTTATTTTTCTAAGCTAACAAAATTTTATTCTATTTATAATATATATATATATATATATTTGATATATATTGTAGATAGGAAAATCTTTTGTTTTAAATAAAAGATGAATTTTCAAATTGTAATATATATGTATGTATATGTTATAATTCGGAATGGTTTTGGAATTTAATTTAATTTATTGATATTTTATATGTGTATGAATTGTTTTGTTTTAGAATTTATATTTTTCAAAAGTTAATTTAGTTTAATTCAATTTTTTTCAAAATATAAGATAATTATTTATTTTGAATATGATAGTTCAAATAAAATTTTGTTTTGTTTTCTTTAATATGTTTAAATTTAAAATAGTTATATAAACATATTGTATAAAGTTATTAATAAACTTTATTTTAAAAATTATTTCTTAAACACTAAAAATAAATGTTTTAGATTTTAAATTACATGTATAAGAAATATATTTGTATTATAATGAGTTTTATAATATTTTCTTTAAAATGTAAGCTTATATTATCTTTTAAATTAAATGAAAATTTAATTACAAATACTTAAAAACATTTCATATGCACATAAAAATATTTCATAAATACATTAAATGATTGATTTAAATGGGGTTAACACTTGTTAATCAAAAAATGAAACATTTTAACACTTGTAAGGCAATTAAGAAATAAAGTGACAAGTGTTAATTCTTGAGAACAAGTGTCTTTATTTTGAAATTCACTTTCTTTAAATTTTTAATAAAACCATAACATAATTCATTTTTCATCTCTTCTTCAATCTATTTTCAGCTGAAATAAAGAAAAATCTTCAAAACCAAATTCTTGTAAAAAACTTCTCAAAACAGAAAACTATTTCTCAAATCTGAAGTTTAAACCAAAAAGCAAAAGCAAATTTAAAATCTGCAATGATCAAAACTGCAACTTCAAACTTCAACCTGCAAATTTTCAAAATGCATTTCAAATGGGATGAAGATCAAGAGCATCGGCAGTTTCAACTTTTAAAACAACAAGTTTTCTAGCAACTTCAATCTGCAAGTTCCAACATTTTTAATCAATTAATTGAAGCATGCAAAGGGGTTCATTTGCAACAGCAAAGCAAAATCAGATCTGCAAGTTGTTCAAGGCTGGAATAATTTTTAAACCTGCTCTGCAAATTTAAATATAGGTGAGTAAATTTTATTTTAAAAACAGTTTTAAATTAATCTGAGATTTAACGATGATGCATGCAATGAAATTTTCTTTGATGATGAATATTAGTTTACGTGAATGCATGTTTGTTTGAATGCCTACAGATTGAATGTAAGTTCTGTGTTCTAAACAGATTTGATTTTCCCTCTTTAAAATTCAATATCTCATTCTTTATTCATTGTTAACCTATAATTTGGAAACAAGAAATGATTGAGATTATGTAACTTCACTACTAAAATCAATCCAGGTGTTTAAAATAAATATTCATTTTGAAATTTTTAAAAAATAAAGTGGAAACCCAATTTTTCACAAAAATCAATTTGCTTAATTTCAAATTTGAATTATAAGGATGGATTCGTGATTGAAAATCATGAAATTTAACATGCATTTCACAATTTTTAAATTGATATTTAATTTGGAATTTGGTGTTGAAGGGATTCGACATTTGGGTAAATTTCCAATGAACAACTTGTTGTTTTGAGTTGAATTTAGGATCAAGGCTAGCTTTCGAGGTGAGGATGATGGGAAAAATGCAATTGGATTTTTCCAATTGCTGAATCATTCTTATTCGAATGAATTAGGGTTTTTATTTGAGTTGTGCTCGGCTTGACCGTCGAGGCAATTTCGACCTGAGGGGTGGATCGAGTTCGATAGCATTTGGGGTGTTGGAGTTCATGGTCGTGGCGTCTCGATGGTGGGGTCGGCGAGGTTTAACGGTGATGTGATGATCGGCCGTTGGTGGTTTTGAGGGTTTGGTACCGAGTTGTCAGCTGCAGTTTTCATGATTTTAGGTCGAATTTTGATTCGTGAGTGAATTGTTGGATCTGGGTTTGGTTTTAGGTTCGCACGCGATCGTGTGACCGACGCCGATGGTCGCGACGACCAGTTTGGCCGGAGATGGTCACGCACGTGCACAAGTGCGTGTGTGTGCACTAGGAATTTCCGAACTAGGGAAGACGATAGAACTCGAAGTTGCTTTCGCATTTTACTCGTGACGACTCGAAGGAAGGAGCTGGGGGTTTTTCTCGGGGAAAGCTCGAGTAGTTGCCGTGTTTTTTTCGGGTGATTGAGTTATTGTGTTTAGTTAGGTACTGTATAATACTAAGTTACAAAATTTACTTGCTGTTGAAGTAAATGAGATCAAGCTTTTAAACTATAAACAAGTTTTATAAAAGAAACCAAAGTACAAAGTTAAAACTTGTAATTTAAAAATAAATGTAAAACAAATCTTTAAAAAAGTGATAATTGAATTTATTTTTAAATTTAAAAGTTTAAGATGATTTTCTTTTATAGGTAATTGTCTTAATCAAATTTTAAAATTCAATTTAAAAAGGGAATGTTTTGAATATTGACTCAAGTTTTTAAGTAAATCTTAAAGCAATGTTTTAATAACAAAGTTTACAAATTATATTAGATAGTTATAATGTTTTAAATTTTCAAATTGATTTCTTAATTCTATATTTCAAATAAGGTTATGGTTACAGTCTTATAACCAATAAAGTAATTGGTTTTCAAGTTATTAAGATTTGATTAATTAATTTATTTATTAAGATAAATATGATTAATTTATTTTGTTATGGACTTATGGATACTTAATTCAATATGATTTGTTAATAAGTAAAGATTTAATTAAGATTAAGGTTTATCTTAATTAATTAAGGAGTTTTTTTTAAATATAAGAAGTTAATTAATTAATTATTTAATTAATTTTAAATAATTAGTTAATTATTTATTTAATTTTATATAATCACTTAATTATGAATTAATTAAGTGTAATTACTTAATAAAGTGATTAATGGTAAATTATTGAATGTAATTAAGAATGAAAATTACTTATGGAAGTAATTAATGGAAATTACTTATGGGGGTAATTAGTTGAAGTGATTATTGGATAATCACTAAATGTTATTAATCTAAGAATTGATTAATATAATTGTTTTGGAATTAATTAATTAGTAATTAATTAATTAAAGAATTAAGGATTGTTTAATGGTGGAATTAATTACTTGTTAAGTAATTAATTAAGAGAGTAATCAAGATTTATTAATGAAGTAATTAGAAGATAATTACTTATATAAGTAATTAAGGGTTAATTACTTAGTTAATTTTAGTTAGTTAATTAATGTGATTAATTAATTAATGAATGTAATTAATTTAAGATTAATTACTAGTGTAATTAATTAAAATTGTAATTAATTGATAAAGTAATTAATTAAGGATTATTTGTGAATTAGAAGTTAATTAATTAAGATAAGTAATTACAAGTTGTTAATTACTATTTATGATTAATGAGATGATTAATTACAAGTTAATTATTAAATTAATTAAAGGAATTATTAATTAATAAGGATCATTAGTTAATTAATGAATTAATCAAGGTTGATTAATAAAAGTAATTAATTAAAGCGTGATTAATTAATTGTAATTAATTGAGGTTTAATGCAATTAATTATAGTTGATTAATCAATGGAAGCAAATAAAGGATCATTAATTATTGTAATTAATGATAGTGATTAAAAATTAATTACTGAATATGGTTAAGGATAATTACTTGAATGTAACTAAAGGATGATTAATCAAAGAGGATTAATTAAGGAAGATCATTAAGTGATGATTAATTTATTTATTTGGAATAAATAAAGGAAGAAGGATTTAGGCAATCCAATTGATTTACAGTTAATCAATTCTGATATTGGATGATTGATTGATATTAGACAATTGATTTTATTGGATGATTTGGGTGATTGGTTGATATTGGATGATTTGGATATCTATGATATCTGATATGCTGCTTTGTGAGATGAATGTTTGATATGAATTATCTATTGTGATAATATGATTCATCTATCTGTTATATCATCCTGGATATAAGTTAATTGTTTAAACCCTTAAACAACTTGGACATTAAAATGGCGTTTGGATTCGGTGAGAGGGGGATCGGGTTTGCTATAGCACAGCGTGATAGGGCGTTCTCGCTTTGCGTTAGGTGGCGAACATGAGACTCTTACCCCTACATGCCCCCGGGGGTAGTATAAGGCCTTGCGGGGTTGGTTGCGAGTCGAGAGGCTCGCCGTAAAAGCAGACCCGAGGTATCACTGTAGGCCACGACGGGACTGGGACGGTTGAAAAGCCTACCAGTCGAGTGAGCCGCTATTGATGGTTGCAAAGCCTAGACTATAGCTGGTATTAGAGCATTAGGTTGAGTGAATAGCTAGGCTCTGGAGTGGTGTCTTTCTTGAGAGAGCGTACTTGTAATTTTTATATATAACTATATATTTATATATCTATATCTACCTGATCTGTTGGATTATCTGTTCGGATTTTTCCAACATAAGTTTTAGAGGTAGATGGAGTAGTGGTGTGTGTGTAACACGACTATCACTAATGGAAGAGGTCCATATGTTGAGGTTGGAAGTATTTGTCGAGACTGTAGACCTAATACCGTCTCAAGTAAGATTTGTAGTTTGGAGTAAGGATTTCTCAGATATCCGAAGGAAATCTTTTAAAGATTCGGAGTTTATCTTGGAAGTGTAAGATTTGGATCTGTCGGAAGTGCACAAGTGAATGATAATATCTTGATAACTGCGTGATGAGATGCAGTATCCATGGATATTTCAGATGTTTTCTTTTGAAGCAGTTTTAGAAGTAGCTGAGGAGCAGTCTTTACCTGTTGTAGGGAAGACTCATCTGTGTAGAAGTTATCTGGATCTTTAGCAAGGAGGTTGGCTGTTTTGGAATATGAGACTAAGGTCTATAAGTTGTTCCGCTTTGGCATGGTCTCATTTGTCATTCCTTAAGGAGAGCGAGATGTTGATGCTTGGTTT
Organism: Allium cepa; assembly: GCA_030765085.1. Lineage (NCBI taxonomy): Eukaryota > Viridiplantae > Streptophyta > Magnoliopsida > Asparagales > Amaryllidaceae > Allium > Allium cepa. The sequence continues at coordinate 471,957,755 of CM060931.1, forward strand.
GGAGCCTGAATTTCTTGAGAGGTTGTCTGCCATCTCGAAGGTCCGTTGTGTGGTTTGTTGTTCGTTTTGGTTTTCGAGGAGCCTTTGGATTAGAAGTTTTTGGTTGGCTGTGGTAGCAGTGCAGCTCGAAGTATTCTGTGTGCTGACGAGAAGGTCTTTTAGCTTTGCAGTATCATCAAGGTAGAGTTGGGAAGCAGTAGTGTGGCCGTTTCTCCGATGGTTCAGGAATCTTTGTGGTTCTTCTTTCAGCAGTCCGGGCAGATGGTGAAAGTTTTCTTGAAGGGTTAACCTTGTTTGGAAAAGTTTAAAGATGTTCTAATTGGTAAAGAGAGGACGGTTTCTTTGGAATCCGAACTAAGTTAGATCGCAAAAGTGACTTGCGATTAGTTTGGGAATTTATCTTGGGCAATCTTTTGTTTGAGGCTAAGGGTTCTCATATGGAAGTAGGAGCTACTGAGGTAATCAGAAGTTTGTCTAGATCTAGAGTTGAGTTCCGTATTGTTTTGGTTCCAGAAGCGATACTGGTGGTTAGCCTATTAGGAGAGTTGGTGTAGCAGCTCAGAATTTTTGGAGTTTGGATTGGTCAGATCTAGTTTTTGAGTTGGATCTCTGCTATAAGGTAGTGTGACCGAGTCAGATGGGTCACTCAGATTTTATGGATTTGATGAACAAAGTTTCTCGGATATATTGGATAAGTTTGTATTCGTGTTCATCAACAGTATTCTCATCTATTCTAGAATCAAAGTTGTGCAGCGGAAGCGAGGTAGCAGCTATGCAAGGAAGTAAGTAAGTTAAGTTTGCTATTGCTTGAGAAGTAGAGCTTGTGTTCTGGATTTCAACGGATTTTGGAAGACTTTTCTGTTGGATAGGATTCAGAAACTGGTTTGTTTTGGTCTAGTTGTTTCTGGAGGCATCAACATAGGTTGAGTTAATCAGGAAGAGGATTGGCAGCCCAGGATTGTTTGTTGAGTTATACAGATATGAGATAAGGAGTTTGGAATTCGAAGTTGGAGTCTTCATTGTTGTTTATATTTCTCTGGTTAAGAGAGAAGTTATTGCGTAAGATTGGATGGCAAGTTCCGTGGTATTTGAGATTTCTTGTCTGTGTTTTGATAGGATAAGATTGAATTGCCAGTTTGGATAGCTGGAATTCATTGTATTTCACGTATCTCTGAGGGAGTACGTGTACGATTCATAGTTGGTTGTGGAATCTGCAGTTCAGTTGGATTTGGAAGTTGTGCTAGACTTGGGTATAGTCTGATGTTCTGTTCAAATTGGTGGATCTAGAGATGAGAGGAGCTCTGGATTTTGGCAGTGTAGTTTGTTAGCTTCTGTAGAGCGAGTCTCCCGGTGATTTATACTTGGGAAACTCTAGATAGATAGAAGATTTATTCTGATTTGTGTCAGGATAATTAGTTAGGTTTGTTTGCTTGATTGATTGCAATGATTTTTAGCAACTGGTTGATAGGTATGCTTTGCTATTTAAAATTGAAATCTTTGTTGGGTTATTAAATTATCTTTGCTTTTAAATTTCGGGGACGAAATTCTTTTAAGGGGGGAGGATTGTAACGCCCGAAATTTTAAGCAATATCAATTTAATAATCTGTATTAATAATTAAATTGGTTTGATAATTTTTCTTTATAATTTAATTTAAATTGGTAAATTTAATCTTTTAAAGGTTAATATATTTTTAATCTGACAATATTGATAAGATTTATTTTTCAAAGCTATAAATTTTTATTCTATTTATAATATATATATTTGATATATATTGTGGATAGGAAAATCTTTTGTTTTAAATAAAAGATGAATTTTCAAATTGTAATATATATGTATGTATATGTTATAATTTGGAATGGTTTTGGAATTTAATTTATTGATAATTTATATATGTATGAATTGTTTTGTTTTAGAATTTATATTTTTCAAAATTAATTTAGTTTAATTCAAATTTTTCGAAATATAAGATAATTATTTATTTTAAATATGATAGTTTAAATAAAGTTTTGTTTTCTTTCTTTAATATGTTTAAATTTAAAATAGTTATATAAACATATTGTCTAAATTTATTAATAAACTTTCTTTTAAAAATTATTTCTTAAACACTAAAAATAAATGTTTTAGATTTTAAATTACATGTATAAGAAATATATTTGTATTATAATGAGTTTTATAATATTTTCTTTAAAATGTAAGCTTATATTATCTTTTAAATTAAATGAAAATTTAATTACAAATACTTAAAAACATTTCATATGCACATAAAAATATTTCATAAATACATTAAATGGTTGATTTAAATGGGGTTAGCACTTGTTAATCAAAAAATGAAACATTTTAACACTTGTAAGGCAATTATGAAATAAAGTGACAAGTGTTAATTCTTGAGAACAAGTGTCTTTATTTTGAAATTCACTTTCTTTAAATTTTTAATAAAACCATAACATAATTCATTTTTCATCTCTTCTTCAATCTATTTTCAGCTGAAACAAAGAAAAATCTTCAAAACCAAAATCTTGTAAAAAACTTCTCAAAACAGAAAACTATTTCTCAAATCTGAAGTTTAAACCAAAAAGCAAAAGCAAATTTAAAATCTGCAATGATCAAAATTTTAACTTCAAACTTCAACCTGCAAATTTACAAACTGCATTTCAAATGGGATGAAGATCAAGAGCATCAGCAGTTTCAACTTTTAAAATAACAAGTTTTTTAGCAACTTCAATCTGCAAGTTCTAACATTTTTAATCAATCAATTGAAGCACGCAAATGGGTTCATTTGCAACAGCAAAGCAAAATCTGATCTGCAAGTTGTTTAAGGCCTGGAATAATTTTTAAACCTGCTCTGCAAATTTAAATATAGGTGAGTAAATTTTATTTTAAAAACAGTTTTAAATTAATCTGAGATTTAATGATGATGCATGCAATGAAATTTGCTTTGATGATGAATATTAGTTTACATGAATGCGTGTTTGTTTGAATGCCTGTAGATTGGAATGTAAGTTCTGTGTTCTAAACAGATTTGATTTTCCCTTTTTAAAATTCAATATCTCATTCTTTATTCATTTTTAATCTGTAATTTGCAAACAAGAAATGATTGAGATTATGTAACTTCACTACTGAAATAATTCCAGGTGTTTAAAATAGATATTCATTTTGAAATTTTTAAAAAATACAGTGGAAACCCAATTTTTCACAAAAATCAATTTGCTTAATTTCAAATTTGAATTATAAGGATGAATTCGTGATTGAAAATCATGAATTTTAACATGCATTTCACAATTTTTAAATTGATATTCAATTTGGAATTTGGTGTTGAAGGGATTCGGCATTTTGGTAAATTGCCGATGAACAACTCGTTGTTTTGAGTTGAATTTAGGATCGAGGCTAGCTTTCAAGGTGAGGATGAAGGGAAAAATGCAATTGGATTTTTCCAATTGCTGAGTCATTTGAATTCGAATGAATTATGGTTTTTATTTGAGTTGTGCTTGGCTTGACTGTCGAGACAATTTCGACCTGAGGGGTGGATCGAGTTCGATAGCACTTGAAGGTGTTGGAGTTCATGGTCATGGCGTCTCGATGGTGGGGTCGGCGAGGTTTAACGGTGACGTGGTGATTGGCCGTGGGTGGTTTTGGGGGTTTGGTGTCGAGTTGTCAGTTGCAGTTTTCATGATTTTAGGTCGAATTTTGATTCGTGAGTGAATTGTTGGATCGGGGTTTGGTTTTAGGTTCCCACGCGATCGTGTGACCGACGCCGATGGTCGCGACGACCAGTTTGGCCGGAGATGGTCACGCACATGCACAAGTGCGTGTGTGTGCACTAGGAATTTTCGAACTAGGGAAGGCGATAGAACTCGAAGTTGCTTTCGCATTTTACTCGTGACGACTCGAAGGAAGGAGCTGGGGGTTTTTCTCGGGGAAAGCTCAAGTAGTTGCCGTGTTTTTTTCGGGTGATTGAGTTCTTGTGTTTAGTTAGGTACTGTATAATACTAAGTTACAAAATTTACTTGTTGTTGAAGTAAATGAGATCAAGCTTTTAAACTATAAACAAGTTTTATAAAAGAAACCAAAGTACAAAGTTAAAACTTGTAATTTAAAAATAAATGTAAAACAAATCTTTAAAAAAGTGATAATTGAATTTATTTTTAAATTTAAAAGTTTAAGATGATTTTCTTTTATAGGTAATTATCTTAATCAAATTTTAAAATTCAATATAAAAAGGGAATGTTTTGAATATTGACTCAAAGTTTCTAAGTAATCTTAAAGCAATGTTTTAATAACAAAGTTTACAAATTATATTAGATAGTTATAATGTTTTAAATTTTCAAATTGATTTCTTAATTCTATATTTCAAATAAGGTTATGGTTACGGTCTTATAACCAATAAAATAATTGGTTTTCAAGTTATTAAGATTTGATTAATTAATTTATTTATTAAGATAAATATGACTAATTTATTTTGTTATGGACTTATGGATACTTAATTCAATATGATTTGTTAATAAGTAAAGATTTAATTAAGATTAAGGTTTATCTTAATTAATTAAGGAGTTTTTTTTTAAATATAAGAAGTTAGTTATTTAATTATTTAATTAATTTTAAATAATTAGTTAATTGTTTATTTAATTTTATATAATCACTTAATTATGAATTAATTAAGTGTAATTACTTAATGAAGTAATTAATGGTAAATTATTTTTTTTTGGCAAGGCCGACGGTTTTATAGTGGACCGACCACTTTTATTACGAACGTAATAAAGTTTGAAGTACAGGAGTAAGGTAGAAACACCTTAGCTACTAAGAAAGAAAGAAATAAAAATACAGCACAGGAGTATGACAGACATGTCACATCTACTAGACATAAGTTACTAGACTAGTTCTCCTCAGAAGAGGAAGAAACACAATCGCTCTCAACTACACGGGTAGAAATCAGAGTTCCACCTCCAAGAAGACCAAAATAGGGACGAAAAAGTACAGCAAGAGAAGGATCATAACAGTCAACGCCAGAAGAGTAAATAAAAGATCGATCCCAGGCAGAATCAGCTAGAATAACAGAATTAGCTTGCGCATGCGTTCCATCCGTGTCAAGAACCAAGGAATCACCAGAAATTTTATAGTAGAGGCAGCGTAGATCAAGAAGGTCATCAGATACATATCTGAAATAGGAGTTCTCCACAGGATTGAATCTCATATCTGAACGGAGATCAACCCAACTATGTTCTGTGTCAGCCCAAACAACAAGATTCTGCACAGCAGAAGAGACATCAGGAACTGGGGAAGAAGGCCGCGCTAAGGAGAGGGAAGGTCCAGGGTCAGAAGATTGAGATGCAACCTGTTTGACTTTGGGGACCCATTTCTTAAGCGGAGGCCTAGGAAGAGGGATCTTTGGAGCAGAAGCAGAAATAACTGAGTGCAAGCATGCAGATGCTATATGACCAAAAGAGTGACAGGAGGTACAAATGTCAGGGACCCATCCATACGGAACACGCACATTCTCGACATGTCCAACAGCAAGCTGAACAGGAATAGAGGTAGGAAGAGGCTTATGGGGAGTAATTTCAATCAAAGCCTTGGCATAAACAAGCTTATCACGCGCCGCAGTGTTGGAGTCAAAACACTTCAATTTACCAACATTGCAAGCAAGCCAATTCAATCCAAGAAGCGGTTGAAGAGCAGAAGGAATTTGAGAGAAGTAAACCCAAACAGGGATAGAAAGAACCTGTTCACGAGCTCTAGCAACCGTCGGAGACCAGGGGGTGATAATAGAAGGCTGACCATCAAAGAAAGTAGGCTCGGACCCAAGAACACGGCTACGTTCCTCAGGGGAGGAGAACAAAATGTAGTATAAGGAATCAACCAACTTGATTCTAAGACCACCAAGAAGACGCCAGGCCCTACGACAGACAGCAGCCACATCAAGAAGACGATGCTTAGGGTCTAAAAAGAATCCAACTACGTATTTTGACCAAAAGTCCACACCGGCTTATGGGAGTAAGACTGGAAATTACTTATGGAAGTAATTAATGGAAATTACTCATGGGAGTAATTAGCTGAAGTGATTATTGGATAATAACTAAATGTTATTAATCTAAGAATTGATTAATATAATTGTTTTGGAATTAATTAATTATGGAGTAATTAATTAATTAAAGAATTAAGGATTGTTTAGTGATGGAATTAATTACTTGTTAAGTAATTAATTAAGAGAGTAATCAAGATTTATTAATGAAGTAATTAGAAGATAATTACTTATATAAGTAATTTAATTTTAGTTAGTTAATTAACATGATTAATTATTTAGTGAATGTAATTAATTTAAGATTAATTACTAAGTGTAATTAATTAAAATTGTAGTTAATTGATAAAGTAACTAATTAAGGATTATTTATGAATTTAAAATGATTAATAATTACTTAATGACGTAATTAAAGATTAATTAATTATATTTAATTAATCAAAGATTAATATAATTAATTAAGAAGTTAATTAATTAAGATAAGTAATTACAAGTTGTTAATTGCTGTTTATGATTAATGAGATGATTAATTACAAGTTAATTATTAAATTAATTAAAGGAATTATTAATTAATAAGGATCATTAGTTAATTAATGAATTAATCAAGGTTGATTAATAAAAGTAATTAATTTAAGCGTGATTAATTAATTGTAATTAATTGAGGTTTAATGTAATTAGTTAGAGTTGATTAATCAATGGAAGCAAATGAAGGATCATAAATTATTGTAATTAATGATAGTAATTAAAAATTAATTACTGAATATGGTTAAGGATAATTACTTGAATGTAATTAAAGGATGATTAATCAAAGAGGATTAATTAAGGAAGATCATTAAGTGATGATTAATTAATTTATTTAGAATAAATAAAGGAAGAAGGATTTAGGTAATCCAATTGATTTACAGTTAATCAATTCTGATATTGGATGATTGATTGATATTGGATAATTGATTTTATTGGATGATTGATATTGGGTGATTGGTTGATACTGGATGATTTGGATATCTATGATATGTGATATGCTGCTTTGTGAGATGAATGTTTGATACGAATTATCTATTGTGATAATATGATTCATCTATCTATTATATCATCCTGGATATAAGTTAATTGTTTAAACCCTTAAACAACTTGGACATTAAAATGGTGTTTGGATTCGATGAGACCGGGATCGAGTTTCCATATTTGGAAATCCGAAAACCACATCGATTCCAATTAAACGTTAGGTCGTGAATCCAAGTGGAGCTTAGTGAAGACTCGAGGTGTAAGAACTATACGTCAATATAACTCTATGGGTGATTCCGTAATGAGTTTGACGGTGATAGTACTTACAGGTTCGAGATGGTGATTCAGAGTGCAAGGGTTATGGTCTATGACTCTGAGGGTGATTCCAAAATGAGTGCAACGAGATAGTGCCTACGGTTTCGTTCGAACCCGGAACGAACTTGTATGGATTGAATGCTTTCAGAACCTCGTCAGATGGACGATGAGCATTCTAAGATATTGTGTTCTATAAAGGTAATCGCAGCCTCAAGCCTCATCAACCGGGAATGGCTAAAACAGGAGAGGTGCAGCAAGGCTAGGTGGGTAGCACCCATTTCAAGGTGAGGTCATTCCTGTCTAGATGACCTTTTATTTCGGCTTAGTGGGTGGTTGATCGCGCCAACCACGGAGTGATCTCACTTGGGACTGTCTAGTAAGGGGTGGTTCCGGTCTTGTGTTGCAGGGGAGTTAGGGTGGCTCCTTGATACGTTGATCTAGGCCACGTACCATGACGGGCGGTACCCCGGTAGCCCTGCCATTGATGGAAACCCATTCTTCCTACGAGACCCTACGGTTTTGTTTGTATTACCCACTTTTGTGGCTAGTAGCTGGAATTTAATAGATGTAACAATTTCGGCTATTTCTTATTTACTTGAAAACCCTAGACACTATTATAATATCACTGGATTTCCTATCAAATGTTTTGGTTAGCGTAAGGTAAAAACTTTTTCATGTTTATGTGTGGGAAGTCTTACGTGATACCTTTTCTTTTCAAAGGTTTTTCTAAAGTTATGCAATTTTAACCCGTTTACTCACACCAGACCCCTGTCTGACCCGAGTGTTTATTTTCTGTTTTATTAAACTCTTGGGTACTCATATTATGTATGAGTAGTCAAGTGATTTAGGTTTTCTTGACGAATTCTGGAGGAGATATGGAGCAGGAGGCTTCCACGGGTAGATATATTATGGTTCCGCTATGTTTGTATTGTATCTGTATCTTGTGTACTTGAGTTGTATAGTTAGACAAATGTTTATAACTGTCTAATATGTGTTGTATAAGTTGTGTACTCTGATGTAATATGATACTATGTAATATTTTATGTGATATATTATATTTCATTCGTTCCGCTGTGAGTTATCTGTTGTTGTAGTGTTTCTTCTTTTCTTATCTTTTCTTCTTTTATCCCTTTCTTTCTTAATTAGTGATGCGTCTTCCTGGAGATAGGAAATTGGGACACTACATGGATATTGGAGTCTTCGGATTTTCGGACAAGACTTGCTAGTCTTGGTGAAATGTGATGGTGGTTCGAGCTAGTGGTTTCGAATTTTGGCTTTGAGCATTGGATTAGAGTTGCAGCCTGATCATTGGAGTTATCTCTTTTGCTATTCGTTTTCCATTGTTGTTTATTGTCTCTGATATTTCTTGTATCTCTGATAATTGATATCATTGTTGTATATCATTGGATATTGGATTCATTAGAATTGTATATGATATTCATTTTTCTTCCGCTGTGTTGTTATACTTACTTGTGTTATAAGCTCCGGCGAACCAGATTCGACTTTTGGATCTACGGCATTTGAATATGAGTGTTGTATTTAGTGCTGATTTTCGAAGGTCGAGTCAGGGTCCGTCACATCTGGTATCAGAGCTGAAGGTTGAGACTTTAGCTCAGGAGTATAACACATTAAGTAACTCATTAGAGATAAGGTGAAGTATACCCTAGAATGAGTATATCCCTAAGATATCCGTTCGTATGCCTCAGTAAATTCTCTTACTATCCACTGATATTGAGTATGAGTGCAAGAAGAGGACGAGATAGGGGACAGGGAAGTACCACTTCATATGGTCAGTACCCTACAATAGAGGAAACAACTTTCTCCATCAATCTCCTTCGATTCGTCTTTTCAATTCTCTGATGATTCCTGGCTGCTCCAGGAAGAAGCTTTGATTTTGCATGGGACATAAACTCCAGATGGGTCAGAATTGTTTGTTTGGATGAATTGTTTACTTTGGTTGCTATGGTTGATAAGTATATTTTGATTGTTTAAACTAAAAGTTTTGGATTGTATCCATATATATGTCTGTTCTTTTGGGTCTCGATATATTCTACGAAGGGTTAGTTACCCTTTGAACTAATCATACCCCCGTATATTCGTAGATCTGATGACCCGAGCATCTTGATTCGTTCTTGTATCCGTTGTTGATATTCTGATTTGGTAAGCCAAATGCAGAATAGATAATCGTCTTGATTTATGAGTCGATTCTCTATCTTTGTGTATCCATATTTTGTTGTCTCCCTTACAAACTTCGAGGACGAAATTTTCTTAAGGGGGGAATCTGTAACATTCCCGGATTTTAGCCCAGTCTAATTTGATAATGGAATTAATTTTTGAAAAAAAAATGTGAATTAAATAGAGTTTTCCCAAATAAAATGAATTAATGGAAAGGGACTCAAACATAAATTAAATAAGATATTTGTATATGAAATTTATTTTAAATTGAGTTGTGAGATTAGAATACAAGAATTGAAATTTAATTTCTTATTTGGAAATTTTAAAAGTATAAGATATAGAAATAAGTATGAAGGGTTTAATGTTGTTTCTTTTAAAAAATATATATATATTTGTATTAAGGTGTGTGTATGTATTTAAAACATTAAAACATAATAGTTCAACTTGAATAGGATTTGATAATTTGACTTCAAATCATGTGTTATTAAATTGTAAATAAAATATGTGTTTTATAAAATAGGTTGAAAATAAAAATTGAAATTTGGATCCAAAATTAGATAAGGTGTATATTTATGTAAAAGAATTAATACAAAGTTTAATATATATATATATATATATATATAGAAAATAAACAAGAAAACATGAACATGATTTGTAAA